>JAZHRO010000067.1:54402500-56802500 GCA_037157565.1 Thalassia testudinum
TTCTTCCTCCCTCATCTCCGACCAACTACCCGCAAGCTCCGATGATCCCTCCTCCCTCTTATCGTCGCTCTGCCACCAACCTAGTGGCAGAGTTATCTTCGCCTTGCTCTTCCACGTTGAGCCGTACCCGCGCGCGCCTCTCCGACCCCTTCTTCGTCGCCGTCATCCTCACCTCAGCGACTTCTTCTCCAACGATGACACCTACGTGCCACTCATCCTCCACCTTCCCCCCTTCATCCAATTACCCTCAATAAGTTCCTCTCTCTCTACTCTCTATTTTCCCTCATTTAATTTCGTAAAACACCCCTCGATAGCCACTGTCCACCTCCATCTCCCTCATCTCTGACTAATCACTAGAGAGGCGAATTCGTCGCTTCACCCCTCCACACGCCTCGCCAACCACCTTGAAAGCATCGCCTCATCTCACTGATCACCATCCACTCCTCCACTGACCGCCGCACATGCCCTACACCCTTACCCGACACATGCACTTTCCTGGTCATAGTCCAACCTAGGCACGCACGCCTAGGTCGTCTCGGGGCCAACCAACCCCTGCCTCACCTTCGTCGTGATATGGCGAAGCTGCCCAAGGCATTTCAGGTTTAAGCCTCCATCGCCATTAGTGAAGGCGTGAAGGAGCTTTCTCGTGAGCTCCAGGTCATCCCACTCCAGGCTAAGATGCCCCAGGTGCGCGGAATCCCTCTACGAGTTGTTCGCACCCAGCAATCAGGGCCCTCATCGACTGCAGCTGCCTCAATTGGACGAGAGCCTTCCTGCAAGCACGTGAAGAAGCGAGTGGGACTTCAGTCCCACCTTAGAAACACTTGGCATAGGTGCGTGCTTTTCATTATTTTTGTGTTTCTTTCTTATCGCCTCAAGTAACACAAGGCGAGGTCCTTCGCCTACTCCACTTGCCTCATTCGCGATGCACACCCACGCGGACCTAGTTGACCCGTTTACCCTGCACTCCTCACGTACCACCCACACTGGTGTGCCTGGACCCGGGCGCACGTAACCCGACCCGTATACCCGATTGGCTAGCTCTAGGAGAGCGAAGAGAGAAATAGAGAGAGCGACGTGGGGGAGGGTAGGGGTAGGTTTTGCTCTGTGCTATGCAGGGAAAGAAAGAAGGAGCTGAGGAAGCTAAGGAAAGATAAAGGCAGGAGCGGCTAAGGAAGGAAGGACTTGGAGGCAGAAGCTGAAGGAGCAGCTAAGGAAAGAAGGAAGAAGCACTGTAGCTGTAGAAGCAGAGGTTGAAGAAGGAAGAAAGATTTGAAGGCAGAAGCAGAGGTAGAAGAAGAAAAGGAGGCCAAAGAAAGGAAAGAAAGAAGAAGCTAAGGGCTGAAAGCAGAAGGAAGAAGGAAGCGGAGGTACGGCCAAGCAGAGAATCAAAGGTAGAGGAAAGCTAAGGAAACAACAGAAGAGAAAGAAGAAAGAAGAAGACAAAATCAGAAGCAAAGAAAGGAGAAATCAGAAATCAGAAGAAGAAGAACAAAGAAAGCATTGTAGCATCAATTATTTAAGACGTCTGATTTTTACATCAGACGTCCATCTTGATATTTTTGAAGCTTCTCTATACATTGATCTCATTTTTGCTTCATAACTTTGATTGGTCATTACATTTTATAAAGTTGAAAGTTGTGATTCTAGTTTTTAAATACCAATTTGCTCCCTGTGTTTGACCTCCGATACCTAAGTTTTCAAGTAATAAATTCTTATTTGTTTTTTAGGTGATTTCATTTATACTACAACGCGACATCTTTTAAAAATCGATTTCACCCCGTTAACATTTTGGCACCGTTGCTAGGGAGCAACGGGCACTTTAGAAACTTTGATCACAACCTCTGATTCAGTACTGACTTAATCTCTCTCTTTTGTTGTGTTTGGCGTAGGGGAAGAAAAGGAAAGACAAGCAGCCGCACAACAACCACACCAAGGAACAGATAAACTTTCATTAAGCCCTCTCTCTTAATCCCCTCAAAGTCTGAAAAGGAAAATAAAGAAAAGTCAATCTAGGGCTACCTACTTCCATATTTAGTAATTCACCAAAGTTGCGTGATTTTCATTTCAGCACATTTTGAATTGCACATCCAATTAAGGTAACTAGGGCTAAAACCTTCTTGATTGAGCCCTAGATACCATTTCTGAGGCAACTAAAGTGGACCAAATAGAGCCAACCTAAGGATTTCAGTCTAGGGTTTTAGAGACACATCTTCTCTTAAGCAAAGAATCAAAAATTTTCAAAAAGAGGTGTGCCTAAGCCTTGTTTGAAGAGATTTATCCAAGAGAAACCCTAAGCAAATCAAGCTCTTAATTCACTTGAACCCTAAAAGAATGGACCTAAAAGCTCTCAAATGAACAAAGAGGTAAAGTTGATCCTTTGGGTCAACCAACCTTAAAATTAGGTCACTTTTTGCACTCAAAAGACATAAAGTTCAAGTGGAACCCTAAGCACCTTGATCTTAATTAAAAAAGGTTAACTTAAGAGGTCAAGGTCCCCATTCTGGTCTATCTAGAATCTCAGTGACAAGAGAGGTCGGGTGGGGGAAACCTTGTAACCTGTGGGGACACTCTACTATGTAAGGGTTTTTACGGGACTCTCCCTCTCTGGCTGCCCAGGTATTTCACAGGTGGACGGCCTTTCTGACTACGGGGTATCATCCGCCCCAAACCTCTATAGTTACCCAACATTTTTTGGGTGTCTCGATTGGGTCCAGTACATTCTGATCTCATCAATTCCTTCGATGCATGTTTGGTAGGAGGTCCTTAAGACCATCCTTGAGACCTCCTTTAGAAATTCACTCCCACCGAGGCCAAGCCTCGATGCCCTTGTTTATGCAGCAACCCCGCCACATAGATCTTTCCTTTGATTCAGAACCAAGTTCTCCTTCTTCATCCATCATGGCACAACCCATTGAAGAAGAGAACAACCTTGAGCACCAACTTCAACACCTAAATGATCTCTTCCAAAACTTTGTAAACCCACCACAGCGTCCTATGATGCGAGATCACTATAATCCCGCTACCGTGGCAGTCGAGCCTTGAGTCCGAATCCCAGCTGGAGGTCCTGATTCTGAACTCAAGCCTAATATGATTCATGCCATACCAAAATTCCATGGGCTTAACTCCAAGGATCCATTCCAGCACATTAAGCAGCTCAAACATCTGGCCCAGACCTTCGGGTCAGATGCACAAAACTGGGATATTCTACTCATGAAGATGTTTTCTTTCTCCCTCATAGATAAGGCTGCTCATTGGTATCAAACTCAGACTCATCCGAGAACACATGGGACGAACTTCAGTCTGAATTCTTGAAGTTCTTCCCCGTTGGCCGGAAAATGCCTTGTGCCATCAGATCACTCATTTCACTCAACAATCGGGAGAACCTCTTCATGAGGCATGGGATCAATTCTTAGATCTCATGCGAAAGTGCCCCCATCATAGAGTTCCTAAATGGGAACAAGTCTAGTCTTTTTACCAGGGACTCCGTGAAGACATTCGATTATTCGTCAATGCAACCGGCAGAGGAAACATCATGGGTCAACATGAGGACACGGTGTGGGAGATTCTCGAAAATATGTGTGAGAACTCCATAAATAATGACTCCATGGGCTTATTCGATCGGACGAATACCCGAGCATCGATGAATATTAGGGGAGCACATGAGACGCAGAACCTATCCACATCCGTCGACTTGGAACTGATGGCCAGTCTGTTGGACAAGGTCTCTATCATAGAGAAGAAGGTGGACGAGCTGACTCGACATCTGCAGCAAGCCACCTCTGCGCAGAACTCTTTTGCACAGCCACCTCTCATGAGGGAAACTGTGCAGAACATCTATCACTGATCTTCTCAAGGGATGGACTCGTATCCACCCCCGTCTGGCTCTCAAACTAGAGGGACCTCCGATCCACTCTATTCTAGTTGGGGAAACTCTGAACCCTCGTATTCTGACTTTCCTGAGGCCCCTCAGACCTACGAGGACCTCAACACCATCCAAAATGATCCATTCTCCAATACCTACAACCCTGGATGGCGAAATCATCCCAACTTCCAGTGGACGGGAAATTCTCAGACTCAAAGACCACCTTATCAACCTCGTCTACAAGCTCCTCGTCCATATCAGCCGCCTTAGCCTCGGCCCAATCCCACCCATCAATCTGGGCCAAACCAGGATCAAATGACTCTTATCCTTCAAGCACTGGCTAAAATTCAGAAGACTAATGCAGCAATGCAGAAATAGCACAAGGACGAGATCACAGAGGTTCGCAATCAACTTACCCAGATGGTGAATTCTCGTCAACCTAGCACCCTTCCTTCGCAACCTCTGTCAAACCCAAATAACGTGCCGACCCAGAGGCACGTTATGAACCCAAATCCAGGCCATGCACATATGATTTATCAGGCCCCTTCTGTTCCATCACCTGATGGGATGGAAGCTTCGACATCTTATGTGGGATTTCAGTAGCAGCCACCCATCGTACCAAACCCAAACCAAAACCAGGCAGGATTAAACTCCATAACAACTCGTAGTGGTAAAACAACCCAAGACCCACATTTTACAAACCACTCCAAGCCTGGTAGTAACCCAAGCCCTAGGATTGTTATCCAGGATACCCCTATCCCAGATCAAGAACCTAGAACTATTCTAGAGGAACCAACTAAGGTTCCATTTCCCGAGGCCTTGACCAAGGGAAAGAGGATATCTAAACCCGTCGCTCTTGAGGAGGATATGGTCAAGCTCTTTGAACGGGTCCAGATAAACATCCCCTTGATGGATGCAATCTGCCATGTACTGACTTACGCATGATTTTTGAAAGACGTGTGTACACCCAATCGTAAACCGCAAACCAAAAGTGGGAGTTCGATCGTACTATCAGAGCAAGCTAGCTTTGTAATCTTGAGTAAACTCCCGCCCAAGGCTGAAGACCCAGGTACTCCCCTGATTTCATGTAAAATTGGTGACACCCAATTTGACAGAGCCTTGTTAGACTTAGGTGCTTCCATAAACCTAATACCTACATCCCTCCTTGACCACCTTGAAGAGTCCGAACTTAAACCAACTGAGGTGACATTGCAGTTAGCCGATCGATCCATCAAGTCACCTAAAGGAATACTCGAGGATGTCATTGTTAGGGTACGGGATTTCTACTTCCCGGTGGATTTCATAGTTCTAGACATTGATGCACTTGAGAACCCAAGGGATACACCGATTATATTAGGGAGACCTTTTCTGGCCACTGCTATGGCCAACATAAACTGCGAGGAGGGACAAATAGAATTAAAATTTGGGAATCAAACTCTAAAGATTGACATCTTTAAGGCCCAACAAGGGATTAATTGCGGTGTTATAGAGCAAATATGTGATATCAAAACCGTGGTTGACGAATTGCATGTCGAGGACAACCTGATTATCCCTGATCAACCACGAGAAGATCAAAACCTGCAAACAGAGGAATCTGAACCTGATCTAGACACACCTGTGACTCCTACCCTTGTCCCTGTTACACACCCTGAACCACCCGCTGCTGCTGATAACCCCTTCCTGGAACTCAAGCCCCTTCCCGATCTTCTGAAGTACATCTTTTTGGGTTCCAATCAGACGTTTCCTATGATTATCAACTCCCGACTCACATTTGACCAAGAATCCCGTCTGATTACTGTTCTCCAGCAACATCGTAGAGCCATTAGATGGACTCTCGATGACTTGACTGGCATAAGCCCCTCTTATTGCACACATCGAATCTACATTGAAGAGGGTGCACGACCTTCACGAGAGATGCAGAGATGTTTAAACCCTAATCTGCAGGAGGTCGTGAAAAAGGATATCATTAAGTGGTTGGATGCAGGGATCATCTACCCGATCTCTGACAGTTGCTGGGTGAGTCCAATCCAGGTTGTGCCTAAGAAGGATGAACTCACCATCATCATGACTGAAATTGGAGAGGTCATACCGACCTGAATAGCTAACTCATGGAGAGTCTGCATTGATTACAGAAGACTCAATTCCTCCACGAAGATGGACCATTTCCTACTACCGTTTATTGATCAGATCCTCAAGACACTAGCGGGAAATAGGTTCTTCTACTTTCTTGACGGGTACTCCGGTTATAACCAAGTGGCAATCCATCCAGAGGACCAAGAAAAGACCACATTCACCTGCCCCTTCGGGACGTATGCATTCCAAAGGATGTCGTTCGGTCTCTGTAATGCAACCGCAACTTTTCAGCGATGCATGCTTGCCATATTCTCAGATATGGTAGGTGATTATCTGGAAGTCTTCATGGATGACTTTTCAGTATTTGGAGCATCATTTGATGATTGCCTCCAGCACTTGGTCCAAATACTCAGGCGGTGCATCAATGTGAATCTGGTTCTTTCCTAGGAAAAGAGCCATTTCATGGTGCCTGAGGGAATCGTCCTGGGACATCTGATTTCGGAGAAAGGCATCCAAGTCGATTGAACCAAGGTTAACTTGATTTCTAAACTCCCTATGCCTAGCTCGATCAAGGACATCCAACCTTTTCTGGGGTACGTCAATTTTTACCGTCGATTTATCCCTGATTTTTCAAAAATCGCATGCCCCCTGACTACTCTTCTCTCCAAGGATGTACCTTTCGAAATCTCCAAGGAATGCACTCAAGCATTTGAGATTTTTCGTGATCGAGTTACCCAAGCCTCGATCCTACAGTCCCTTGATTGGTCTCAACTCTTTGAGATCATGTGCGATGCATCTGACTTTGCTGTAGGAGCGATTTTGGGGTAGAAAATTGACGGGAAACCCGTGGTCATTTACTGTGCTAGCAAAACACTTGACGAGGCTCAGTGTAACTACACGGTTACTGAGAAAGAGCTGCTAGCCATAGTATTTTCCCTAGAAAAAATTAGATCATACCTCCTGGGTTCCCATGTTATCATCTACTCGGATCACACAGTTGTGAGGCATCTCCTCACAACGAAGGATGCGAAACCTTGATTAATCCGATGGATCTTGCTATTGCAAGAATTTGACCTCAAGATTCACGACAAAGTGGGAAAACAAAACGTGGTAGCTGATCACTTGTCCCGCCTTCCTTCTGAGATCATTGGCCCTTCCGGACCCCTCACGGAACATTTTCTTGATGAGCACCTCCTGACTATCGATACAGGGCTTCCATGGTTTGATAACATAGTAAACTACTTGGCATCACATCAGATCCCATCCGATTGGCTGAAGGCCAAGAAGGACAAATTGTGTTCCGATGCCAAGTATTACCTTTGGGAAGACCCGCATCTATTCTGCATTGGTGCTGATCAAATAATTCTGTGATGTGTCGCGGAAGCGAAAATCAAAGACATACTCTCTTTCTGGCATGACAAGCATGCGGTGGACATTTCTCAGGACACAAAACTGCATCAAAAGTCCTCCAGTGTGGCTTTTACTGGCCCACAATTTTCAAGGATGCATACAATCACTATAAGGCATGTACCCATTGCCAGACCTTGGGCAACATGAGCCATCGAGACATGATGCCTTTACAGCCAATTCTAGTATGCGAGATTTTTGACATTTGGGGGATTGATTTTATGGGACCCTTCCCTATCTCGGATGGCTTCGAATACATCTTACTAGCTATTGACTATGTGTCCAAGTGGATCGAAGCCATTCTGACCCGAACCAATGATCACAAAGTTATCAAATTCATTCATCAAAACATCTTCTCAAGGTTCGAGATTCCACGCGCAATAATTTCTGATGGAGAGACCCATTTCACAAACGCTCAGTTCAAGTCATTGATGACCAAATACGGGGTGTCACACCAAATTTCGACTCCGTACCACCCCCAAACTAACGGTCTAGCTGAGCTATCAAACTGGGAGATCAAGAAAATCCTTCAAGTTACTGTTCAACCTGACAGGAAGGATTGGTCATCCCAGCTTCCGGAAGCTTTGTAGGCTTATAGGATCGCCCACAAGACCTAATTAGGTATATCTCCCTTCAGACTGGTGTACGGGAAGACATGTCACCCCACCCCCGGTTGAATTGGAGCATAAAGCCTATTGGGCTGTACGGAATTGCAACTTAGATCTTTCTAATGTTGGAACCCATAGAAAGCTTCAAATGAGCGAGATCGATGAATTACGCCACGACGCATATGAGAACTCGCGAATTTACAAAGAGCGGGTTAAAGCCTTTCACAACAAGCACATTTCTAGAAAGATCTTTCATCCTGGTCAAAAGGTTCTACTCTTTGATGCCTAATTCAAATTATTCCCAGGAAAGCTACGATCTAAGTGGATCAGACCCTACCTAGTTCGACAAATCTTTGGAAATGGAGCCGTTGAGATCAGTCCACTCAGCCACAATTTCGAACCCTTCATCGTGAACGGTCAGAGACTCAAACTGTTTATTGACATGACCAATACATATTTGGCTGAGACATCCTTTATCCTCCATTCTCCCTGAGCTCATTGGACCTAGCAGATGGCGTAAAACTCAGCACTTAACGGGAGGCAACCCATCATTCTTTGAAAACCCCGAAACCTTTCCTGACATTTCTATGCCAAATTCATATTGCACTTTAGGGTTCATCCATTAGAACAGCCGACTCCACCTCAGGTACCCGTACCTGAGTCTAGAAATCGTTTGCAACAGTCACCTCGACCCATTCGCCCACCCAACACCTGTCTTAATGAATGAACTAAGCTAAATTTGAACCCACCTAATTTACAATGGGGACATTGCAAATCGTAGGCATGGAGGGGTATGAAAGTGCAAAATGTCATGAAAACTCATATCAAGAAAATGTTTCAACAAAAAAAAATCACATATCACAAAAAACACAAAAAAATTGAAAAATCTTGCAAAAGAACAAAAAAGCTGAGGGGAAAATATTTTTGGGTTATACAAAATAGGAGGAGGAAAAAGAGAAAAATGCCAAAAAGGAGCATAAAATGAAAAAAAAAAGAATAGTCATTAGTAAGAAATTAAGGGATTAACTGAAGTTCTAGACTACATCAAGAACAAGAGAAAAAAAGAGAAAAAGTGCTAAGGAGACACAAAAAGAGATTAGTAGGAACGCTGACTTTAGGCCTTCTGAGCTAGACTCTTAGGCTTAAAAATTCAAGTATCCGCTAAGATCTGGATATTCCTCAAGAGGTTGGGGAAAATGCGAAGCTTAAGTATTAGGTCTAAGGCTAAGGGAGTATTCGACCTCGTTAACTGACCTTTGATTTGCAGAACTCGGTAAGCTAAGCACCCCAATTCACACAAAGTCTGATTCAGTGCGCATAACTAGCAAAATCACGCAAAAGTATTTTAATGTTCTGAAAAAGTTGCCTAGATTAGGAGCGGCTGATCAACACAAGTTGATTTGGATGAGTTCCCGACGCGGAGAGGCGAGAAATTCCCCTCGAAGATGCGTAACAACATATTGTCTCCTTGGTGCTTGTCTCTTAGGATATTTACATATCCTACCAGGGGCATGTAAGCACTCTACTGGTTCAGGTACCATGGGCGGCATTATCACGAAATGTCAATTGCCAGGGTCTGGATTCGGCCACGGAATGCCATGGGTGAGATTATCTCGAAATCTCAAAAGCCAGGGTTCTGGGGGTTGCCATGGGTGGTGTTATCACGAAGCATCGATTGCTAGGGACCTTTGAGGATTGATGATGGGGACAAGGAATCCGATACAGACCGTGTTGAGAAGCCAATCTGAAGCTAGAGATAAAAAGAAAAGAGAGAGAAAAATCTCCAAACAAATAAATCATCTATCTCTCTCTTACAAAAACGCACTGCAAACTGAACCAAGGCTAAAAATGTCTCAAGCACGAGTGCTTTAACCGCGAAGCCCAACTAACCCTAGGATAGTTTCTACGGGCCTTAAAAACCTTCGCGGAGGACCGAGGTAAAAGCTGGTCAGGTCCAGATTTTGGTTGGTACTTGAGTACCTTTAAGCCTATTGTCGGCATTCTAACCTAATCACAAAAGAAAAAGAAAAAGCACTTATCACAACTGGTAAAAGAAACTCATGGTCTGGAACAAATGTTAAAACCTTGAAATTTTGCTAAGGGACTAGCAAAAGCTATGCATGGGGGTATGATGATAACCTCATCATGAACCCTAACTAGCTCATTTTGACTTGAGAAAGTGAATAAAAGCTCCTACATAACCTAAAAGAAGGCCTGATTCAATGGATTACAGTTCTAGGAAGAAAACATGAAATAAAGGGTAAAACTATAATTTTACCATTGCAGTACATCAATGGGATTTCTCAGGGTCTAAACATAGGTCAATTGAAATTAATAATAGGAAAAGTGGGATGATTCAGTCAAAAAAGGGTTATTGTGAGATCTAAGAACCAAATGACATTCTATAACCCTAAAAAGAACCCACTTAATTTCACAAGGTTCTGGTCAGGATAAAAATCAACTAAACCCTCTAAAAATCATGGAAAAATATCCCCTAGGGTTTAGAACCTTCAATTTGACCTTTGGAACCTATTTTGACCTAGATAGGGGTCCTAGCTCAATATTTGACCTAATTCAGGTTTTTATGCAAAATATCCAGTTAAACGTCGTCAAACCTAAAATTCAACTTCACCATTAGATTCTTTAGGTATAAATTAGGTTTGTACCAAAATTTGGGCCTAAGAGAAGGTCACCTTCACCTACTTTGCAAAATAGTCCACCCAATTACATTTTAACCCCTAGCTTTTGAAAATCCTTGCACAGACCCCCTATCTTCCTCACCACTCTCTGCATTTAGGTCCCTCTACCATTACAGCGGAGGAATTCTACTCCGGCGAGGATTTAAGGAGGATATGTCCCCGATCCTCAGAAATCTCCTCCCAGATTTGGAAGGGAGATTCTCTGAGGAATTCCCCACCGTCTGAACAGAATCCCAAGATCGGATTTACACCAAATCTCTTGTGCTAACGCTCGAAAGATTTGGGTGTCTTACACACCTTCCATCTCCGGTGAGATCTTTGCGCTTGGAGGCTTGCCTTCCAAGCATGAAGGTCTTGGCCAGCAGCTATAAAAGGACCCCCGGTCCTTGCCGCATCTTCCAAGCTTGAATTGGAGTGAGAATTCTCCCAAATTTCTTCCTCCCTCGTCTCCGGCCAACTGCCTGCAAGCTCCGACGATCCCTCCTCCCTCTTCTCGTCGCTCTGCCACCATACCAGTGGCAGAGTTATCTTCGTCTTGCTCTTCCGCGTTGCGCTATACCCGCACGCGCCTCTCCGACCTCTTCTTCATCGCCGTCATCCTCACCTCAGGGCCTTCTCCAACGACGACACCTACATGCCGCTCGTCCTCCACCTTCCCCCCTTCATCCAATTACCCTTAGTAAGTTCCTCTCTCTCTACTCTCTATTTTCCCTCATTCAATTTCGTAAAACACCCCTCGATAACCACTGTCCACCTCCGTCTCCCTCATCTCCGGTTGATCACCGGCAAGGCGAATTTGTCACTCCACCCCTCCACACACCTCGCCAACCACCTCGACAGCATCGTCTCATCTCACTGATCACCATCCACTCCTCCACTGACTGCCACACGCGCCCTACACCCTCACCCGACACACGCACTTCCCCAGTCACAGTCCAACCTAGGCATGCACGCCTAGGCCATCCTGCAGCAAACCAACCCCCACCTCACCTTCGCCGTGATATGGCGAAGTTTCCCAAGGCATTTGACGGGGCCACGAGGCCATATTCGTGCATTGCAGGTTTAAGCCTCCACCGCCATTAGCGAAGGCATGAAGGAGCTTGCTCACAAGCTCCAGGTCGTCCCACTCTAGGCTGAGATGCCCCAGGTGCATAGAATCCCTCCACGAGTAGTTCACACCCAGCAATCAGGGCCCTCATCGACTGCAGCTGCCCCAATTGGACGAGAGCCTTCTTGTAGGCGTGCGAAGAAGCAAGTGGGACTTTAGTCTCGCCTCAGAAATGCTTGGCGCAGGTGCATGCTTTTTATTGTTTTTGTGTTTCTTTCTTATCGCCTCAAGTAACACGGGGTGAGATCCCTCGCCCACTCCACCTGCCTCATCCGCGACGCACTCCCACGCGGACCTGGTTGACCCGTTTACCCTGCACTCCTCGCGCACCACCCACGCTGGTGTGCCTGGACCCAGGCACGCGTAACCCAACCTGTATACCCGATTGGCTAGCTATGGGAGAGCGAGGAGAGAAATAGAGAGAGAGCGACGCGGGGGAGGGTAGGGGTAGGTTTTGCTCTGTGCTATGCAGGGAAAGAAAGAAGGAGTTAAGGAAGCGAAGGCAAGTTGAAGACAGAAGTGGCTAGGGAAGGAAGGACTTGGAGGCAGAAGCTGAAGGAGTGGTTAAGGAAGGAAGGAAGAAGCACTATAACCGCAGAAGCAGAGGTTGAAGAAGGAAGAAAGATTTGAAGGCAAAAGTAGAGGCAGAAGAAGAAAAGGAGACCAAAGAGAGGAAAGAAAGAAGAAGCTTAAGGCTGAAAGAAGAAGGAAGAAGGAAGCAGAGGTGCGGCCAAGCAGAGAATCAAAGGCAGAGGAAAGCTAAGGAAACAATAGAAGAAAAAGAAGAAAGAAGACAAAATCAGAAGTAAAGAAAGGAGAAATCAGAAGAAGAAGAACAGAGAAAGTGCTGTAGCATCAATTATTTAAGATGTCTGATTTTTACATCAGACGTCCATCTTGATATTTTTGAAGCTTCTCTATACATTGATCTCATTTTTGCTTCATAACTTTGATTGGTCATTGCATTTTATAAAGTTGAAGGTTATGATTCTAGTTTTTAAATACCAATTTGCTCCCTATGTTCGACCTCGGATACCTAGGTTTTCGAGTAATAAATTCTTATTTATTTTCGAGGTGATTTCATTTATACTACAACGCAACATCTTTTAAAAACTGATTTCGCCCCGTTAACACTTTCCTTTTGAAATCAAAAATAAAGTGGAGTACCTGGTATTAACCTAAATTGAAAACCCTAAGGGGAAGCCACTTGGTGAGTTGATTTTAGGTTAAGTGGTGCGGCCCAAACAACTCAAACAATTGGCCAAGATTGCACCACTGAGTTAGGCACACAAAATGATTAACCTAGACTGATTTCTACTCTTTTATATGTTGATTTGTGTGTATCGGTTCCATATATCAGAATCTGGTCGAGTAAATGAAAATCAATTAGGTTAAGTGTCTTGAATGTGGGTGTATGTAGTGTGTATGTTGAATTACCCCACAAGAAATATCTTTTTGTTGATTTCTTTTTATATGCGGGTGAGATGAATGTGAGTGGAAATCCAAGCAACCAAACTAACCCTAGTATTTATGCAAACACCTAGGTTAATTGGAGTTTGAATTAATGTGGTGAAATGGAATCTATGGAGGGGTAAGAATGGGGAGCACTTACAGTTGTCTTCAACTGCACTTTACTCCAATCTACCGCTTGAAGATTCCCTACTAAGGTACTGATGGTCGGCCTGGATAGGTTGTTAATATGATATTTTTATCGTTGAAATGTGTATAGTGGTTAACCTAATTCAGACCTAGCCATCTCTTTACAAAATTTTTAACCTGGCCTAATTGATTTTATCTTGTCACTTTTAAGCCCAGGGTCGAACTCAGGGAAGTGGGGTTCAAGTCGAGTTTCTACGTTTTCCTTAAAACGCGTCTCTTCCGTTCGTTTATTCTGTTTTTGGTATTTTTCTTATTTAGGTTTTTTTTCTGGTAATCCTTGTTCTTGAGGCACACCCTCAAAATTGTGTCCTTGGCTTTTAGCCAAAACAGAGTTTCAAAACACGTCTTGCTACTTGCAAGACGGGGGTACCTGCAAATCAAAGATTATCTTTTCACTTTTATACCTTTTTTTTTTTATCTTTTTACTAAGGAAGCTATCAGATAGAAAGTAAATATAGTAGCTATAGATATATATTTATATGTAGTATATATATAAAGGGGTGGGGGTGGAGGTGACGATGGAGTGTAGCACTATGTCGAGTCAGCCGACGTCTAGAGAGACGCAACCAACACGACTAGGTGCCGCGTGGAGTGTGGATGGAGGATGGATGATGTATGGGACCACGCTTTTTGTACACGCTGTATCGCAGAATATCAGCAACTGGTGCAAATATTCCCGCGATACAGCGTATAGTAAATAACGTGAAAATATATGTACCTATGTATGTATATAAATGTATAAGTATATATGTATAGATATATATAGATAGATATATATATATATATAGGTGTATATATATATATATATATATATATGTATATATGTATATAGCTATGTATATATGTATATAAGTATATATATATAATACTATATAGATATATATATATATATGTATATAGGTATATATGTATCTAGATATATATGTATATATATATATGTGTATATGTATAAGTATATAGATATGTATATATATATATATGTATATGAGTATGTGTATATATATATATATGTATATGAGTATGTGTATATATATATATATATATATATTATATATGTATATGTATATATATATTATATTATATGTATGTATACATAACTATATAGATATACTATGTATATATAAGTATATATATATAGATATATGTATATGTGTATATATATATATATATATATATATGTATGTATATAAGTTACTATTAGTGTGTGAGTGTGTGTGAAAGTGTGAGTGTAGATGTCTGTGTGCGTCGGTGTAGTGTGTGAGAAAGTGTTGTGAGAGAGAGTGAGAGAGAGAGAGAGAGAGAGAGCAGGAGAGAGCTGGCAGGAGAGGAGAGAACGGAGGCAGCCGCACTGCAGGAGGCGAGGGAGCACGTTTTAAGTCGTCTGCAGTCGAAGGCCGTCGTCTGAAGGTCGCGGGCGCACGGGGGCGTACTCGCGCAGAGGAGATGAGGAGTCTGCGTCGACCTGCTGCGAGCGCGGAGGCTCGCGACAGCGCGCTCGGAGAAGGAGGCGGGGAGTCTGCAGGCACGCGCGGGCGCTTGCAGAGGCTGGTAGGGAGGCAGGAAGGGGCCTGGCCGGCCGCTGCTGAGGAGCGCAGCGACCGGTTGCGGGCGCAGAGGCGGGCGACAGAGCAGACGAACGGAGGCGGGGAAGGCCTGCAGGCGCGCGCAGAGGGGCTGGGGCGCCTGCAGACGCTCGCGGAAGCTGCGGGGGCCGCTGCCGCTGCTGCTGCTGTCGACGCTGGGCTGCTGCTGCTGCTGCTGCTTCAAGCTTCGGACCTTGAAGCGGCAGCAATGGCGTGGAGATGCAAACGAAGAGAAAAGAACACACCACGCCCACCGGCTCGTTGAAGAGCTGGGCGGTGGTGCTCCCACTGTGGTGGTGTGCACCACAGTGGGTTCTCCTGCTCGTCGGGTGCCTCCTCGACGGAGGGCCGACGTATGGGAGGGGAGAACGGTGGAGAGGAAGGTGGTGGACTGCAGGGTGGCGTTTTGCAGCAGCTCGCCGCAGCTGCGTATTGCAGCAATGTTCCCCTCCCCGCGAAGAAGAAGAACCCGTGGCTTCTTATAGAAGAAGAGGGCATGGTCATGCAGCATGCGGGGAATGGGAGGAATGGCAGCCGCAGGGGATGGCTTGGGCAGGGAGAGGGCGGACGCGCGCGGGAAGTTGCAGCAGCGGGAGAGACCGCAGGACAGTAGGGAGAGGCAGCGAAGAAGAAGTTGCAGCAGCGGGAGAAAAAATAAAAATCAAGTGGAGATAAAAAATAGAAGAGATGGATTTTTGTAAAGAGGCACTTGAGGAAAATGTAAATTATGAAGCCCTTTTATTCCAATCTTCCCTCCTCTTAATTAAATGCATGAATGCAAGTATTTTTACAGATGCGACTATAGGATTATAATATACATAGTTAATGCTAGAAAATAGCATAAGAAGGCGTCCTTATAGGCGTGTTTTGAGGTGCAAACAGGTACCTACAAAATAATAGACAAGAAATAAAGCAAGTTAGAAAACAATAAAGTGTGCAAAATATGGAAAGAAAATCGAAAATCATTACCTTCCTGGCAACGGTACCAAAATGTTGAGATGCAAAAAACTACACGATCGAAGTTGGTTTCAAAAAAATCCATCGTTCTAGTTTGATTTGCGAAGAAATCCATTAACAAATAAATTTATACCAAAATTCTAAGAATTTCGGGTCGAACACAAGGAGGCTACGTCAATCTAAAATCCGTGATTTATATTTTTTTTTAAAGTTTTTGTTTGAAAATGAAATAATTACAATGGAATTGATATAAACAATAATAGAGAGAAAGAGAGAGAGAGAACAATCCTTAATATGATTAGAATGTTTTTACAACTACAAAGTGAGAAATGATTACAACTAGAAAGCAGAAAATTCTGTTCTAGAAAGCGATTAAAGAAGAAGGGAGAGAGATGTTATCCTCATCAACGAATGCTTGGAGGATGAGCTAGACAGAGCAATGCCTGGAAGACGGAGGACGGAGCAGGAAGAAGGAAGACGAAGCAAGAAGTGAGAACGAGGCAGCACGTCATCGTCGTCGCGGGATCCACTTCCGGAACGAGGGCGAGAAAATTGGATTTTGGCTCTAAATAGCATCCCGGGTGTGGGACAAGCTTTTCTTGAGATTGGGAGAGGTAGAGAAGTGAAGGAAGGGATGAAGAAGTGGAGGTCGGGTCTCCTTTTATAGTTGTAGGAATCAAGGGCAAATTTGTCATTTCAAGCTTAGAACATTAATATCAGGTCTTTAGTGACAGATTTATCCGTCATTAAAGGTCTGATCGTGGGCGACTTGTGCGCGCCACTCGCGCCTCCCCACCTTCCAAGTTCAAAACACCCACGCACGTCTTTCAAATCTTAGTCGTCCGATCGTGAAATCGAACGACTCAGATTTCTCATCGCGCGCCTTCATCTACACCTTCACCATGTGCTCGCGTGCGATTGGGCATGCACGCTGTGTGTCAGATTGCACATGCACGCTATTGGCTGATCTGCGTTGCCCGCAGCCAATCTTACTATTGCGATTACTTGCCTACGCGCTGTGGATGGCAAGTCAAACGCGCGTCGCGCGCTCGTGCAACGCCACTCGACCGCTGTGCTGCGGCGCTTACTTTGTCGCGGTTTTGATTTCAGGCACAAGTGCTCGCGGCCGTTGGATCCAGATCGTTCGCACCCTTCGCCTTAAGAGAGTGTGAGCGGCTCATTTGGGTCGTTCCTAGCCATTGGATCAAGATCCAATGGCTAGGGTCGAGCGATGGAGATCCTTTGGTGATGTAGCGGCGATCCTTAAGGTCGATTGGGCGGCTGGGATGGCACCATGTGGTGCCATCTTGGCCGTCCATCTTTTGTATGTTGTAGATGGTGCCACAGATGTCAGATTGGACCGATTTTCATGCCGTTAGGCTGCGATTATCAATCCGAACCCATCCGTGCGATCAGATTTGTCGTCTGAAGTGCGGATTGGCACCATCTTAGCCCTTGATCTTTAGGCTTCCTTGATCTCTATCTGGGGCTACAGATGTCCGATCAGGGCGATCTTGGAGTCGTTGAACTCCAATTGTCACCCTGATCAGATCGTATGGTTGGATCTTCGATCCGAGGTCTCGATAAAAATTCACCCTATCCCTGACCATAAAAGGAGACAATTGCTATACAATCTATACAACTTGACCTAAATGCGTGATTATGCATGTTATGCAATATTTACAATGTATGATACTAATATGACACTAAGAACATGCATTAATAAACATTTTTGTCTATTTATATGTATGCACATCACCCGCCACCAGAATAAATTTCTACTCTGATTCTCCTCTCGATGATTCGGTCACGTATGATTCTTCTCCATCTTTTGATCGGGATTCGAATATCGATCAGACTACAAATCACATCCCATTTTTTTCTAATCACTTTTGTAGGTTTCCTACATCCTTCACAGACTCATTTGCATTTGAGGATCCTTGCTCTTACTAGGCTAATTGAAATCAGCCAAACCCGCAACTCTCACTGCCACATCCATCTAAATCACAAAATATCTGGTGGGCACCATATCTACTGATTCACATCCATCAACCCACTAGATTGATCAGGTTTGGGCTACATCATCAGCCTGTTGATCTAAACAAGCACCTGGTTGGACCAACCAGGCTATTGATCAAGGTGCTTGTTTTATAAAATTTTGCTGATTTGATGACTCCTCCATGACCATCTTCTGCTCAGCTGAAGGTATTGAATTTAGCGCTTAATGGGAGGCAACCCGTCATCTTTTTGAAAAATCCAAAATCCTTTTGACATAACTCTTTGCTGAATTCATATTGCACTTTAGGGTTCGTCCATTAGAATAGTCGACTCCACCTTTGGTACTTGTATCAAAGCTTGAAATCGTCCGCAACAGTCATCCCGACCCATTCACCAACCCTTTGAACCTATTCTAACCCTTGAACTAAGTTGATTTCATACCCTCCGATTTACAATGAGGACATTGCAAAACTTAAGCATGGGGGGTGCTAAAGTGCAAACATATAAAAATTCAAGTTTCTAAAGAGTTTTCACAAAAAAATTACTCATATTCAAAAAACCAAAAAAAAAATTGAGAAAGAACAAAAAATGGGAAGGGGAGGAAATTTTGAGAGCTTAAATTGAATATCATTCTTGAGGAGGAAAAGAGGAGGTGATTTGAATGTCAACAAGGAGCCACAATTTGAAACAAAAAAGTGATAGTCATTAGTAAATGATTATAGAATCTAATTAAGTTCTAAACCAAATCAAAAAGAAAAAATTTAAGTCCTAGAAAAACAGAGAGACATGGAGATTAGTGTAAGTGCTGACCTTAGGCCTCTTGGGCTTGTTTTAGGGCTTAAAATTCACATATCCATTAAGATCTGGATAATCCTCAAAAGGTTAAGGAAAATACGAAGCTTACGTATTAAGTCTAAGGCATAGGGGGTATTCAACCTTGTTAACTGACCTCTGGTTTACGGGACTCGGTAACCTAAGCACCCTAATCCACACACAAGTCTGGTTCAGTGTGCTTAATAATCAAAATCACGCAAAAGCATTCCCTATTCTGAAAAAGTTACCTTGATTAGGAGTGGCTTATCAACACAAGTTGATTTGGATGAGTTTCCGACGTGGAGAGGCGGGAAATTCCCCTCGAAGATGCGCAATAACATACCATCTCCTTGGTGCTTGTCTCCTAGGATATCTAAATATCCTACCAGGGGCATGTAAGCACCTTGTGCTGGTTCAAGTGCCATGGGTGGGATTATCCCGAAATGTCGATTGCCAGGGACTGAATTTAGCTACAGAATGCCATGGGTGGTGCTATCTCGAAGTGTCAAATGCCAGGGTTCTGGGGGTTGCCATGGGTAGTGCTATCTCAAAGCATCGATTGCTAAGGACCCTGTGAGGATTGATGGTGGGAGCAAGAATCCGATATAGACCGTATTTTTGAGCCAATCCAAAGTTAGAAATATTCAAGAAAAAGAGAGAGAAAACTCTCCAAAAATGCAAAAAAACTTCCACCCCCCTCTCTTACAAAAATGCACTGCAAACTGAACCTGGACTAACCATGTTACAAGCACGGGTGCTTTAACCGTAGGGTTCAACAAACCTTAGGTTAATTTCTGTGGGCTTTAGAAACCTTCGCGGTAGAGTGCGGCTAAAGCTGGTCAGGTTTAGATCTTGATTGGTACTTGAGTACCTCTAGGCCTACTATTCGCATTTTGACCTAATTTCTAAAAAGAAGAAGAAATCAGGACTTTAAACATCAAGGCATGGTCTAGAATTCGAGTTAATTCCATAAGATTTTGCTAAGGGACTAGCAAAAGTTAGGCATGGGAGTATGATGATAACGTCATCATCAGTCATATCTAGCTTTACTTAGTCATATTTCATTGATAAATGCTCATACATAACCCCCAAAGAGCCATAATTCACTACATAGTTATTATGAGAGATTAACATTAAAACAGGGGCAAATCTACAATTTTAAGAGAATATCCTAAATGCAAAGCAATCATGGGGTTTCTAAGGAGTTAATTAAAGGTCAAATGGTCATAAATGCCTAATAAGTGAGTTCATGTAAATAGACATAGGTTTTCGTGCATTTCGAGAATTAGATGACATCTGAAACCCAAAAAATAGACCTGCTTAAATAACTGAGGTTTCGATCAGGATAAAATTTACCTAAACCTTCTAAAAGTCATAGAAAAATATTCCCTAAGGTTTGGTACCTTTTATTTGATCATTGGAACCTTATTTGACCTAAAATAGAGTCTCAGACAAACAGTTGCCCTAATTTTGGTTTCTACGTAAATTACCCAGTTAAACTTGGTCAAAATCAAAATCCGACTTCACCATTAGATTCCTTGGGTCTAAATTAGGTTTTTACCAAAATTTAGTCCCAATCAAAGATCATCTTAACCTAGTTTGCATTTTAATCCTGTTCTGACTTTTTTTCTTTCAAAGAACCCCTTAGCTTTCGAATTCTTTGCAAGGACCCCCCCAACTTATTCATCTTTTCTGTGAAAAGGTCCCTACTTCCATGGTTGTGTGAACCCGCTAAGAGCCTACCTTCAATCAAGGTTTTCTCCCTGATTTCACGTAAAAACTCTTCCAAAAATGGAAGGGAGACTCCTAAGGAGATCTCCTTCCATTTAAGCTCTTCCATGATCCTCCTAATTTGCCCAAGAGTCCATGAAAACTCTTGGAAGTCCTAAACCTATTCCATGAATTCTGAGCTTTCAAGCATGGTTTCCAAGCTTGAAACTTGACCCTAAGCTCTATAAAAGGACCCCCAATCCAAACCTTACATCCTTAGCTTGGTTTGGACCGGTTCTCCACCTTCTTCTCCTCTCTCCGGCCAATCCCTCCACAAGCTCCGGCGAGCTTCATCAACTCCTTTCTTCACCGGCCATCACAAACCATAGCCGGTCGGTCTACCTTCCTCAAGTTCCTTCACCGCTCGCAATACCAGCGAGGGTTGTCTTCCCCTCTCTTCAATGTCGTTCTCCGTCATCAGAGGTCTTTACCTTCCACGGCACCGACCATACCACAACCGGTGCCATCCTACCTCCTTCGACCATTAGAATAGGTTAGTTAGGTGTTGATCGCACGAAACTCGATCGTGTTTTAACAATTATTGCATCGTAGTATAGGTGATCAAGCGTCGTCAACAAATAAAAGTTTTTATTACTTGAAAATCGAAGTATCCGAGGTCGAACACAGGGAGCAATCGGAATATACTACTAATCTCAAATGTAATTGAACACTCTAATTTACTCAAAAGTTTAATTCAAATGCATTTAAAAAGTAATCCAGGAAAAAGAGTAAAATTGGACGTCTGATCACAAGATCAGACGTCTTAAAAGTATTTTCCTCCTTTGATTATTCTTGTTCTCTCTTCTCTGTGCTTGTTCTTTCTCTTGCAGTGCTTCTTTTCTTCTGCCTTGCTTCTTCTCTTCCTATTTTCTTCTGCAGTTACTCTCTCTACGGTTCTTCTTCTTCTTCCTTGGCTCTGCTTCGGCCTCTCTTCTTTTGCTTCTTTCTCTTCTGTCTTCTTTGTCTCTGGATTCTTGTCTCGGCCTCTCTTCTTCTTTCTCTGCAGCCTTTACTTTCTGCGAAGGCTTCTTCTTCCTTCTCCTTCCTGCGGCTAAGTGTTTGCTTCACTCCTTCCTTCCCTGCACAACCACAGCAAGGTACAAAACCTAACCCTCTACCCACACCCGCGCATTTCTCTCTCTCTGTGAACCACTCTCAGAACGCTCTCCCAGAGCTGGTAACGGGTCGGATCGCGTGCCCGTGACCAGGTGCACCGACGTCAGGGTGGTGCGCGAGGTGTGCTCAGGGAAGGGGTCGGGTCGAAGCGCGCCAGATCCGCGTGGTGAAATCGTGGATGAGGCGGATTGAGATAGGTGAGGGACCTCACCCCAAGTGCGTTCGGAGGCGCTGAACTACTATCACAAAAACTATATAAACCATGGCAACGCTTTGTATGTTACCGATGTGGGACTATTGGTCCCGGCCTTCTCTCGCGCGCACCCGCAGAAGTCTATCATTTAATTTCCATAGCTGCAGCCTTCATTGCATTGCACGCTGAACCCCTTGGCTTCGCAAGGCCTGCCCACGTTCGCAGCACCTGGAGCCTTGCGGTCCTGAAGCCTGGAGCGAGCGTGGAGCTTCCTTGATTTGCCGTCAATGGCGGCCGGGGCGTGGAACCTGTCAGACACGAAAATGGCCTCGTGGCCTAATCAGATCACCGGGGAACCTTCGCCTTGTCACGGCGAAGGTGAAGGGCAAGGTGGCAGGCCACAGGGTGGCCTAGGCGTGTGTGCCTAGGTCATCCTGTGGCCAGATGGATGGGTGAGTTTGGGGGACCGTTGGGTAGGCGTAGCGAGTCTATAGACGGGTGGAGGATACTCAATGAGGTGAGGCGGAGGTTATGGGATGGTCGGCGAGGCGTGTGGGGCCGCGGAGCGATGGGAGCGCCTCGCCGGAGGGTGACCGGAGATGAGGAAGGTGACGGTGGACGGCGGTGGTTGAGGGGTCGATTGAGTGAAATACAGTGAGGAAATGAAAGAGGGGATAGAGGGGAATGATTTTAACGTACTTAAAGGGACGAAAGGGGCGGAGAGGCGAACGGTCGTATCGACTGTCGTCGGAGAAGAAGATGTCTACTGGGGGAGGACAGCGGCGATGACGGGGCTGAAGCGGCGTGCGCGGGTGTTGCGCGACGCGGAGGAGAATCAGGAAGATGACTCTGTCACTGGTTTTGTGGCAGGGCGAAGAGGAAGTGAAGGGGGGCTTGCCGGAGCTCGCTGGACCCTTGGCCGGAGAAGGAGAAGAATTTGAGGTGGAAGTCCGGCCAAGTCAAGCTGAAAATGAGCGGCCGGGTTTGGGGGTTCTTTTATAGGCATTGGGCCGTGTGTTCAAATCTTGGAGGGCACGTATCCGTCTCCGACGACTCGCCAGAGAAGGAAAGTGGGTAGATACCCACATCTCTCGTGCATTCGCACGAGAGATTGGGTTCACACCAGGGATCAAGACTGGCCTCAGATAGAAGGGAATTCCTCAGAGAATCTCCCTTCCATTTCTGGGAGGGGATCTCAGAGGAATCAGAGAGTATTCCCTCTCTAATCATCGTCGGAGCAGGATTTTGCCCCAATAATGGTGAAAGGACCTGATTGCAAAGGTGGCGAGGAAGTTAGGGGGCTCTCTGCGATGATTTTCAAAAGATAGGGACCAAATTGTGATTTGGGTGTACTGAATTGCAAAGTAGGTCAAGATGACCTCTCCTTAGGTCCAAATTTTGGTACAAACCTAATTTGGACCTAAGGAATCCAATAGTGAAGTTGGATTTTAGGTTTGACCACATTTGACTGAATATTTTGCATAAAAATTCAAATTAGGTCAATTAATGAGCTAGGACCCTAATCTAGGTCAAACTGGGTTCACAAGGCTAAATTGAGTGTTCTAAACCCTAGGGGATATTTTTCCATGATTTTTAGACGATTTACTTGATTTTTATCCTAATCGAAACCTTGTTGATTTAAGCGGGTCTGTTTTAGGGTTACCAAATGTCATTTAATTCCTAGATTGCACATGAACCCATTTCTGATTGATTCAACCCACTTTTTATTTCATTTAGACCATTTGACCTATGTTTTGTCTCTGAGAAATTCCTTTTATGTACTGCAATGGTACAATTGCAGTTTTAACCTTTATTTCATGTTTTCTTCTCAGAACACTTATTCCTTCTATTAAGCCTTCTTCTAGGTTATGTAGGAGCTTTTACTCTCTTTATTAGGTCAAAATGAGCTAGTTATGGCTCATGATGAGGCTCTCATCATACCCCCATGCCTAGCTTTTGTTAGTCCCTTAGCAAAATTTCAATGTTTTAATTTCCATTCTAGACCCTGAGTGTCTGTCAACAATCATGATAAGTGCTTCTCCTTTTCTTTTGTGATTAGGTCGGAATGCCGACAATAAGCCTACAGGTATTCAAGCACCAACCAAACTCTGGACCTGACCTGCTTTAGCCTTAGTCCTCCGCAAAGGTTTCTAAGGCCCACAGAAACTAACCTAGGGTTTGTTGGATTCCGCGGTTAAAGCACCCGTGCTTGAGACATTCTTAGCCTAAGTTCAGTTTGCAATGCGTTTTTGTAAGAGAGATAAAGGATTTATTTGTTTGGAGAACTTTTCTCTCTCTTTTCTTTTTATTTCTAGCTTCATATTAGCTTCTCAACACGGTCTGCATCGGATTCCTCGTCCCCATCATCAATCCTCAAGGGTCCCTGGCTTTCGAGATTTCAAGATAATCCCGCCCATGGCAACCCCCAGAACCCTGGCTTTCGAGATTTAGAGATAATCCCGCCCATGGCGTTCCATGGCCGAATTCAGACCCTGGCGATTGACATTTCGTGATAATGCCGCCCATGGTATCTGAACCAGCAGAGTGCTTACATGCCCCCAGTAGGATATTTAAATATCCTAAGAGACAAGCACCGAGGAGACGATATGTTGTTACGCATCTTCGATGGGAATTTCCCGCCTCTCCGCGCTGGGAACTCGTCCAAATCAACTTGTGTTGATTGGCCGCTCCTAATCTAGGTGGCTTTTTCAGAACATTAAACGCTTTTGCATGGTTTGGATATTTATGCGCACTGAACCAGACTGTGTGTGAATTTGGGGTGCTTAGGTTACCGAATCCCGCAAACCAGAGGTCAGTTAACGAGGCCGAATACTTCCTAAGCCTTAGACCTAATACTTAAGCTTCGCATTTTCCCCAACCTCTTGAGGATTATCCAAATTTTAGCAAATACGTGAATTTTTAAGCTAAAGAATCTAGCCCAGGAGGCCTAAGACCAGCGTTCCCGCTAATCTCTTGTTATGTCTCCTTAGCACTTTTCTTTTATTCTCTTTTCTTGATCTGGTCTAGAACTTCAGTTAATTCCTTAATCTTTTACTAATGACTACCTCTTTTTCTTTTTCATTTTGTGCTCCTTTTGTCATTTTTTCTCTTTTTCTCCTCCTTATAATTATGTGGCTCACAAAATTTCCTCCCTCCCCCCTTTTTTGTTCTTTTTCATAATTTTTCAATTTTTTTATGTTTTTGACATATGCGAATTTTTTTGTGTGTGAGAATCCTTCTGATTTTTTCTTGGTTCTGTTTGTATGCACTTTATCACTCCCCATGCCTAAGTTTTGCAATGTCCTCATTGTAAATGGAGGGTGTGAAATAGTGTTGAGGTCAGGGACTTAGAACAGGATACATCGGGTGGGTGAATGAGTCGAAAATGACTAATGCGGATGATTTCAAGCTCTGGTACTGTACCAGAGGTGGGATCAACTGTCTAAGGCTGAATTCATGGTGCAATGGACGTGGAGTACGAACGGATAATCAGACGGGTCTCTGTTTTTGAGATGACGGGTTGCCTCCCGTTAAGCACTAAATTTGATGCCTTCAGCCGAGCGGAAAATGGGGTGGAGAGGGAGTGGTCAAATCAACGGAGTTTTGTAAAACAAGCACCTTGATTAAGAGCTTGGTTGGTCCAACCAGGTGCTTGTTGAGATCAGTCGGCTGATGATGCAGCCCAAACCCAATAAGTCTGGTGGGTTGATAGATGTAGATCAATAGATGCTGAACCCACCATATGTAGTGAAGTTCAAATGGATATGGAAGTGAAAACTCGGGTTTAGGCTGAGTCGAATCAGCCTGGTCAAAGTAGGGTTCCGAAAAATAATCAATGTAAGGTGTGGAATCCCTACAGGGGTGATCAAAGAATGTTGGCTCCTGTTTTTCGGTCTGATCAATTCCCGATACCCGATATAGATATGGAGTTGAATCATCTGCAAACGGCTCAGTGAGATGTGAATCGGAATGGAAATTGAGTCCGGTTGCAGGTCGAGGTAGAGAATGGGTTTTGATTGGTTTTGTATAAGTGGAGCAGGTGGCTTCAAAGAGAATTGGCTTGTTATAATCAGAAAGCAGATTTTCTCCAATGTTATGGTCAGATTCAAAATCGTCGGAGAGTTTGCAAAAATCAAAATCGAAATGAGATTCAAGATCATGAATTCCACCATCATATGTTGTAGATTCAGCAGCCTGACTTGGGTCTAGCCTAAATGTTAATTCTGAGCTTAAAAAGGTATCCCTATCCGGTAGAGGCTTAGGTTCTATGCTAGTAGGGCAGACCCAATTGCAACCCCACTCGTCTAACTCCTCGGTTTCTGTATCGTAAATTGGTGTGACTTCTGGAAAATAGATTAGTTCCTCTGAGGAGGTTGGCGAGGGATATTCATCAAATAGAGGCCCAAAATCATATTCTTCATTGAAAGATTGATCTTCTTCATCTGGGGCTTTGAAATCTTCCCAATAGGTTTCAGATCTAGATTCTGGGCTTAGGATGTGGGTTGAATCACTAGAATCTAGGCCCGAATTACCTCTGAGGGTCACCTTATCAGAATAAGGGACGGAATTTATACCCTCGAGAGGTTCAGTTCTACTGTCATACTTGCAGGAGTCTTGGGATTCTAGAATGGGTTCAACATTGTATTTTCCTACATTTGAAGCTTCCCAACCTTCTTCAATATCAGGCACATTGTATTCTATCTGGGTTGGGAATCCACAACCATTTTGTGCCTCAAACCCGAGATCAGATTGATCCTCGATGTTGTCCCAAGATGGTTCATCTTCAATTTGTGGTATATACGGGTACTTTTGGTCAATAACTTGTTTTACTAATCTCATTATCTCTTCCCATTTTTCAAGACTATCTTGGTGTTGCTTCCAAAGTCGAAGATTTGTCATACATTGAAGGTATTCAAGATTGTGCAGTTTTTCTATCTCAATGTATGCAGTAATGAGCAAGTCACGGGTTGATCCTTTTGTGGCTTCTGCTAATAGTACTTGGGCACAACTTATGATAAAGGTTGTGGTTGTTGGGACATCAACCTGAATGTTTCATACTGGTGTTGAGGTTTCTTCATTTTCATAAAATTTCATGGCATCCTCAATCATTTTATCTCTCATGGATCTTCGATATTCAGGTTTCTTGACTGGTAGTCCTAAGTGGTTTGGCTGCATATTTGGATCAGGTGGTGGAGTCAAGATGTAGAATCAGAATTGGAATCAAGATCAAGTTATGAAGCGATCAGATCTGAATAATGAGTCCCACTGAAAATGTATATGTGTGCTCTAAAGAGAAAAGATGAGGGACTGGAGATGTTTTTGACCCAATCAAGATACCCAAAGACGTTTGGATGACTATGGAGGTTCGGGCGGATGGTACCCCTGGATCAGAAAGTCATCCACCTGAGAATTACCTGGGTAGCCAGAGAGGGAGAGTCCCGCAAAGACCCCTACACGGTAGAGCGTCCCCACGGGTTACAGGGTTTCCCCCACCCGACCTCTCTTGTCACTGAGATTCCAGGTAGACCAAAATGGGGACCTTGACTTCTTAAGTCTACCACTTTTATTTCAAAGATGCTTTAGGGTTCTCACTTGAACTTTAGATGTTTTGATATTGTGACCTAATTTAGAGGATGGTTGACCCAAGGGGTCAACTTCACCTGACTTGTCCTATAGATGGCAGAATGATTCTAGGTTTGGAGCCTAGAGATCACCCTGATTTGACTCCTAGGTTATTAGGTCCAAAAATTTTAAGATTCAAGTGATTTTAGAACTCAATTTTTCTTAGGGTTTGTCTTGTTTAGATCTCTTCAATCAAGGTCTTGGGTGACACACTGATGCGGGAAGGTTTATTTCGTTTTATGCAGACGTGTGACTAACACTCCAAGATCCTACTGTAGAAACCCTAATTTAGTTCTATTTCCAATCCTCTTTTTCATAAAAATTCTCTTTGGACTTTAAAAGCAAGAAATGTGTTGTCCACAGAGATTAAGCGTGATTTCTATTAGGCACATGAATTTGTGTGATGGAATCTAAAAAAATCGCTCCAACTTCAAGAAGATTTGAAAACTTTTCGCAAAATTAGGAAATTTTTGCCTTAAAGATGGTGATTACTATATAAAGAAGGCAACTGATTCCTAAATTGATTTTCTTCCTTTTGTCTTTCAAAGCTTAGGGGACAGTTTAAGGAAGAAAAGAAATTACCTGCCCTGGAGTCGTTGACTTACGGGAGGGATTTTCTCGTGAAATACCTGCAAGATCACAACAAAGCAAAGTAGGGCAAGTTAGTGTTCAATATGATAAAAAGTATGTAGAGACTAGTGATAAATTACCCGTTGCTCCTCGGCAACGGCGCCAAAATGTTGATCGCACGAAACTCGATCGTGTTTTAACAGTTATTGCGTCGTAGTATAGGTGATCAAGCGTCGTCAACAAATAAAAGTTTTTATTACTCGAAAATCGGAGTATCCGAGGTCGAACACAGGAAGCAATCGGAATTTACTACTAATCTTAAATGTAATTGAACACTCTAATTTACTCAAAAGTTTAATTCAAATGCATTTAAAAAGTAATCCAGGCAAAAGAGTAAAATTGGACGTCTGATCACAAGATCAGACGTCTTAAAAGTATTTTCCTCCTTTGATTGTTCTTCTTCTCTCTTCTTTGTGCTTGTTCTTTCTCTTGCGGTGCTTCTTTTCTTCTGCCTTGCTTCTTCTCTTCCTATTTTCTTCTGCAGTTACTCTCTCTACGGTTCTTCTTCTTCTTCCTTGGCTCTGCTTCGACCTCTCTTCTTTTGCTTCTTTCTCTTCTATCTTCTTTGTCTCTAGATTCTTGTCTTGGCCTCTCTTCTTCTTTCTCTACAGCCTTTACTTTCTGCGAAGGCTTCTTCTTCCTTCTCCTTCCTGCAGCTAAGTGTTCGCTTCACTCCTTCCTTCCTTGCACAACCACAGCAAGGTACAAAACCTAACCCTCTACCCACACCCGCGCATTTCACTCTCTCTGTGAACCACTCTCAGGATGCTCTCCCAGAGCCGGTAACGAGTCGGATCGCGTGCCCGTGACCAGGCGCACCGGCATCAGGGTGGTGCGTGAGGTGTGCTCAGGGTCGGGTCGGAGCGCGCCAGATCCGCGTGGTGAAACCGCAGACGAGGCGGCGTGAGATAGGTGAGGGACCTCACCCCAGGTGCGTTCGAAGGCGCTGAACCGCTATCACAAAAACTATATAAACCATGGCAACACTTTGTATGTTACCGATGTGGGACTATTGGTCCCAGCCTTCTCTCGCACGGGCCTGCAGAAGTCTATCATTCAATTTCCACAGCTGCGGCCTTCGTTGCGTTGCTCGCTGAACCCCTTGGCTTCGCAAGGCCTGCCCACGTTCGCAGCACCTGGAGCCTTGCGGTCCTGAAGCCTGGAGCAAGCGTGGAGCTTCCTCGAGTTGCCGTCAATGGCGGCCGGCGCGTGGAACCTGTCAGACACGAAAATGGCCTCGCGGCCTAATCAGATCACCGGGGAACCTTCGCCTTGTCACGGCGAAGGTGAAGGGCAAGGTGGCAGGCCACGGGGTGGCCTAGGCGTGTGTGCCTAGGTCGTCCTGTGGCCGGATGGATGGGTGAGTTCGGGGGCCGTTGGGTAGGCGTAGCGGGTCTATAGACGGGAGGAGGATACTCAGTCAGGTGAGGCGGAGGTTATGTGATGGTCGGCGAGGCGTGTGGGGCTGCGGAGCGATGGGAGTGCCTCGCCGGAGGGTGGCCGGAGATGAGGAAGGTGACGGTGGATGGCGGCAGTCGAGGGGTCGATTGAGTGAAATACAGTGAGGAAATGAAAGAGGGGATAGAGGGGAATGATTTTAACCTATTTAAAGGGACGAAAGGGGTGGAGAGGCGAACGGTCGTATCGACTGTCGCCGGAGAAGAAGATGTCTAGTGGGGGAGGACAGCGGCGATGACGGGGCTGAAGCGGCATGCGCGGGTGTTGCGCGACGCGGAGGAGAATCAGGAAGATGACTATGTCATTGGTTTTGTGGCAGAGCGAAGAGGAAGGGAAGGGGGCTCGCCGGAGCTCGCTGGAGCCTTGGCCAGAGAAGAAGGAGAAGAATTTGAGGTGGAAGTCCGGCCAAGTCAAGCTGAAAATGAGCGGCCGGGTTTGGGGGTTCTTTTATAGGCATTGGGCCGTGTGTTTAGAGCTTGGACGGCACGTATCCGTCTCCGACAGCTCACCGGAGAAGGAAAGTGGGTAGATATCAAAATCTCTCACGCGTTCGCACGAGAGATTGGGTTCACACCAGGGATCAAGACTGGCCTCAGATGGAAGGGAATTCCTCAGAGAATCTCCCTTCCATTTCTGGGAGGGGATCTCGTAGGAATCAGAGAGTATTCCCTCTCTAATCCTCGCCGGAGTAGGATTCTATCCCAATAATGGTGAAAGGACCTGATTGCAAAGGTGGCAAGGAAGTTAGGGGGCTCTCTGCGATGATTTTCAAAAGATAGGGACCAAATTGTGATTTGGGTGTACTGAATTGCAAAGTAGGTCAAGATGACCTCTCCTTAGGTCCAAATTTTGGTACAAACCTAATTTGGACCTAAAGAATCCAATAGTGAAGTTGGAGTTTAGGTTTGACCACGTTTGACTGAATATTTTGCATAAAAATTCAAATTAGGTCAATTAATGAGCTAGGACCCTAATCTAGGTCAAACTGGGTTCACAAGGCTAAATTGAGTGTTCTAAACCCTAGGAGATATTTTTTCATGATTTTTAGAGGATTTACTTGATTTTTATCCTGACCAGAACGTTGTTGATTTAAGCGGGTCTATTTTAGGGTTACCAAATGTCATTTAATTCCTAGATTGCACATGAACCCATTTATAATTAATTCAACCCACTTTTTATTTCATTTAGACCATTTGACCTATGTTTTGTCTCTGAGAAATTTCGTTTATGTACTGCAATGGTAAAATTACAGTTTTAACCTTTATTTGATGTTTTCTTCTCAGAACACTTATTCCTTCTATTAAGCCATCTTCTAGGTTATGTAGGATATTTTACTCTCTTTATTAGGTCAAAATGAGCTAGTTATAGCTCATGATGAGGCCTCATCATTAGGTTTATTTAGATCCTTAGGTTAATTCCTATACTCAAAACCCAAAAAATAACCCTTGACGCCGAGTTCTCCATAGTCTTCTTCCACTCCAACCACATCTCTGACGAGGCCTTCTCATCATTTCACCTCACCACACACCTCATTGAAGCTCCCTACACCTCTGCCTCATCAACATAAACCAAACCCCCATCTTTATTTTCCATTCCATCCACTCACACGACCCCCCGAACAAACCCACCTTCGCACTCACTTCCCAACTCTATCCAACCTCCATGCTCCACCAAACTACACAAGACCACCGCCAATGCACTCCATGACCTCCGATGAAGCTGTTGAGGTGTTTTAATGTGGCTGAGAGGCCATATTCTTGATTCTCAGGTGCTCGTCATTCTTCGCCACCATCGCCATCAATGCGACCGTGTTCTTCGAGCCCCAAGTTGTGCAAACCCCAAGTGATACCTCCTGGAGTCACAAAATAGCCCCAAGACCCTTCCCAGGTCCTTGATTGGGAAGGCCAACCTTAGCAGCAATGCCAATTGAAGGAGTCTTCACTGCAATAGCGCACACAAGAAGAGGCTTTTAGGATAGTCCCACATCGTGAGGACAAGAGCGCACGAAGCCACATAAGTTGCTTTTCCGCTCTAGGCTTATCGCCACAGAACACCAAGAGTAAGGTGGTGTCGGACCCGAATAGGTTGTTAATATGATGATTTTATCGTTGAAATGTGTATAGTGGTTAACCTATATCGGACCTAACCATCTCCTTACAAAATTTTTAACCTGGCCTACTTGATTTTATCTTGGTCACTTTTAAGCCCAAGGTCGAACTCAGGGAAGTGAGGTACAAGTCAAGTTTCTGCGCCTTTCCTACAACAAATCTCTTCCGTTCGTTTATTGTGTTTTTGGTGTTTTTCTATTTAGATTTTTTTTTGGTAATCTTTGTCCTTGAGGCACACCCTCAAAATTGGGTTCTTGGCTTTGAGCCAAAATAGGGTTCCAAAAAGGTCTTGCTATTCGCAAGACAAATTACCTGCAAGTCAAGGATTATCTTTTCTCTTTTATATATTTTTTTATCTTTTTATTGGCATGAAAGAGAAGCAGAAATAAAGTAAATATAGTGTATATATATAGGTATATATTATATATGTATAAAGGGGTGGGGGTGGAGGCAGAGATGGAGTGTAGCACGGTGTCGAGTCAGTCGTCGTCTAGAAAGACGCAACCAATAGGACGAAGTGCCACGTGTAGAATGGATGGTGGAAGATGAATGCGAACACGCTTTTTGTACGCGTGTATCGGGGAATATCAGCAACTGGTGCAGATATTCCCGTGATACTGTGTATGGTAAGTAATGTGAAAATATATATATATGTATATATGTAAATATATCTATATGTATATATGTATATGTATATATATATATAGGTATGTAAATATATATGTAAATATATGTATAGATAGATATATGTATAGATCTATATATATATATATATATATATATATATATATGATACTATATAGATGTATATATATATATATATATGTTTTTGTATATAGTAATATATGTATATATAGATATATGTAGATAAGTATATGTGTATATATATGTATATATATATATATATATAAGTATATAGATGTGTATATAGATATATATATATATATGTATGTATGTATGTATGTATACTAATACATAAGTATATAGGTACTACTATATATATAAATATAAGTATATATATATTTATATATATGTATATATGTATATAAATATATATAGATATAAATATATATATGTATATATATATATAAGTATATAACAGTGTATAGGTGTGTGTGTGCGTGTATGAAAGTGTGAGTGTGTGCGCGTATGTGTATTTGCAGAGAGAGAGGGAGAGTGTGCTGTGTGAGAGAGAGAGAGAGAGCACGAGAGAGAGGGGGCTTGTTGTGAAGAAGAAAAAAAACATTTAAGGCACTGCAGCTTCAGGCCCACCGTCTGGAGGCTTCCACGCGCGCGCAGGCGCGTATACTCGTAGAGGACATGCGATGGAGGGAGTGGCATGGAGAGGCGTACGCGGGCGAGTGGGGCGGGCGAAGGCAGGCGTACGCGGGCTGGCAGACGCGCAAGCGGGCATTGGCAGAACGTGAGGCGATACGCACGCAGGGGCAAACGGCGGTAGCGGCGCGCCGAGTGACCGGTTAAGTGAGAAGCTCACCGGTCACCCCATTGTAGCCATGGTGTTCCACAGACTGGCATGAACAATGGCTACAGTGTAAGGCCGCGCCGTGCAATTGGGAGTGGGTGGTGCTGTGAGTGCGGACGGCTCGATGCACGCTATGGAGGGGCTTCGGCTGGTGGCTTGCGGGCGGAAGGTTGCGACAGAGCGTGTGGAGAAGGCTGCTGGCGTGCGGGGTGGAGGGCGAGGGCGACCTGCTGCTTGCGCGAAGGCTTGCAGGTGCTGCTTGGGTGCGCTAGGGTGCTTGGCCGGCCGCTACAGAGGAAGGCAGTGGCCGGTTGTGGGTGGAAGAGAGAGCGCGACAGACCGAAGAAGCAGGAGGCGATGGTGCCTGCAGGCGCGCGCTGAAGACGAGGGCACCTGCAGGCTCGCGCGGAAGGGGCTGGGGCTGCTGCTGCTGCTGCCGCTGAGCTTTGAGCTTCAGACGTTGAAGCCTACGACAATGGATGAAGGTCTTCAAACGGTGAACCAAGAAAGGAGCCACCACGCCCACCGGCTCTTTGAAGAGCTGGGCGGTGGTGGTCTCACTGTGGTGGGTGTGCACCACAGTGAGGGCTCCTGTCTGTCGGGTGTTTCCTCGGAGGACGAGGGCCGGCGTGTGGAGGGAGAGGGGAGGGGACGGTGGCCTGGAAGGAAGTGGAGCTGAGATGCTATGTGGGTTCTTTTTGGCTGGACCAGGCTGCCGCAAGAAGGAGCCGAACCCTCTTTTTTATAGAGGAGGAAGGCATGCACAGCCATGCCCTGGCTGTGTATGCGGCTGCATGGGGCTCGGCATGGAGTGATGCCTGCGGCTGCAGGGAGAGGTGGAGCAGGACATGGTGCAAAGAGAAGAAGTTGTCATGCAGCCGCGGGAAGAGTTTGAAAGTCAAGTAGAAATAAAAATAAAAAGAAGGTGAATTTTGCAAAGATGCACTTGAGGAACAATGTAATCGTGAGGCCATTTTATTTCACTCTCCTCCCCTCTTAATTAAATGCATGCATGCATGTATTTTTACAATGCAACTATGGAGACCTAATATGCATTGGTAATGCTAGGAAATAACACAAGATGGCACAATTGCAGGCGTATTTTTGCGATGCAATTATACCCCCATGTCTATCTTTTGCTAGTCCCTAGCAAAACATTTTTTTTTGTATTGTATTTAGAAATGATCTTTAAGCTGAAGATTTTTTCCTGAGGCAACATAGGTGTGTTTATTGTTGGATATTGTGAGAACCAATTGTAGAGAAGACTAACACTACTTTAAGTCTCACATGACAAAGATCATCTCTTGACTAACCAGGACTCTTGATATTTAAACCTTAAGTACGATTTCCATGACCCAGGAGGTTTTTGCCGTACTTGAGAGCTCAAGAGATTATGGCTTGTGCATAGTGAAGGATCAAGATTGACCAGATGAACATTAAGACTCAAACACAGGGTTTCACGAATTTTTAAGTACAGGTTGGTCCCAGTTTGAGCTCGTGTTTTCGGATTGACCCTTAAAAAGATGACGGAAAACTCAACTCCCATTTTCTGATATTTTTGGCTTGCAGGAAAAACAGGGTATTTGCGACTTGCCCTGAAAAAATTTTTTAGGGTAGAGACTTTATAGACATTTGCGAGATATACTGACTTTTTTTTTTTGAAACACGTGTCAATATATCTCTTACAACATTATTTGGAGGAGCACACTTTTCTTTTTTTGGTGGGAGAGTTTCTTTTTGGTGGAAAGAGTTTCTCCTAAACGCAAGACTAAAACTTGGGATAAAAAGTCTACCTGCGTGCACAGGTAAGGACTCCACCTTCCCTAATGAACACTAGGGTTGGATCTTATGTTCACCTGGTCTTTCCTGATATGTGTAGTGTGAACCAAGTTTACTTAAGCTCGCAAGTAGAAGCAAACCAACGAATCCTATACTGGTGTCTCAGGTACAAGAATACGTCCTTAGTTAGGAGAGATTCTGCTCTATCTTGTCAATGCTCAAGTGAATTAAGCTCGAGCCTGAGCAAATCAAGCTTCTGTGGCCTGGAAAGTCTTCAAAACAGAGGTTGAATATCCATAAACACTTATTGTATTTTTGTTTTAGCCTTTAGATCATTACTAAACACCATTTTCATTTTTCAATTTTTTTTATATATATAGAAACTGCATAATACCCTAAAATACCCAGATCCTAAGGATGCCTATCCACCCCCCCATGCCAAACGATGCTATGTCCTCATATGTATGCAGGGAAGGGTAAAGAAAGGACGAAAGATCGGGTAATGAGAGCTGAAGTGTAGGGTATACAACAGGGTGGTAGGGTGGGTGGATGGTGGGTGGTGAAGTGAAAAGTGAAGTGATCATGACAGTGAAGTGAAAAGTGATGGTGGATGGTGAGTCTTGTTGGGGTGCCTTCCAACGAGCGCTGAATTTAACGTCCCCAGCTGAACTTAGAATGAGGCAAAGAATTAGTTACCCTCCAGTAGGGCAACGGTTTCTCCAACAGGGGCAGGTTCATGAGTCAAATAGGGTTTCAAATGCTGCCCGTTGACCGTAAATTTACGCCCAGATTTGGGATCTTCGATCTCGATGGCCCCGTTGGGGAATGGTCTTGAGACCAGGAAAGGACCAGTCCATTTGGTCTTCAATTTACCAGGAAAGAATTTGAGTCGGGCATTATAGAGACAAACTTGCTGAGATGGCTTAAATTCTTTCCACCGAATACGGCTGTCGTGAAAAGCCTTAGTGCGTTGTTTGAAGGTTAAAGCAAAATCATAGGCTTCACGACAGAGCTCTTCCAGCTCCTGGAGTTGGAGTTTCCTTGCTCGACTACACAGGTCTGGGTCGAGGTTACATTGGCAAACCGCCCAATAAGCGTGGTGCTCCAACTCCACGGGCAAATGACAAGGCTTCCCGTAAATGATTCTATACGGAGACATACCAAGGGGAGCCTTGAAGGCGGTCCGATATGCCCAAAGAGCATCAATTAGCTTGTCAGACCAATCCTTACGATCAGGCCAAACCATTTTCTGGAGAATCTGCTTGATTTGCCGGTTCGACACCTCTGCCTGGCCGTTCATCTAAGGATGATACGGGGATGCGATACGATGGTGGACTCCGTATTTCCTCAGAAGTGCCCAAAAAGAAGCATGGGTAAAGTGGCTTCCTCCATCCGAGATAATGGCTCGAGGGATCCCAAAGTGCGCAAAGATGTGGTCTTTGACAAAGCGAGTGGATATAACATGGTCAACACAGCGCGCGGGAATAGCCTCGATCCATTTCGAAACATAGTCAACGACGACGAAGATAAATTCGAAGCCGTTGGAAGGAGGAAAGGGACCCATGAAATCAATTCCCTAGATGTTGAAGATTTCTGCAGCTAGGATCGGTTGTAAGGGCATCATGTCACGACGTGACATTGACCCTAACGACTGGCACCTAGTGCAATGCTTGGCATAATTGTGTGCATCCTGGTGAAGGGAGGGCCAAAAGAAACCGCACTGCAACACCTTGGCTGCAGTTTTCCTCCCAGAGAAATGGCCTCCGCAGGCCTGATCGTGGCAGAAGGATAGCACACTAGGGAACTCACTATCAGGAATACAGCGACGGATGATTTGATCAGCACCTATCCAAAAAAGAAGTGGATTATCCCAGAAATAATACTTTGCTTCTGCCATGAGACGCTCGCGCTGGTTTTTAGGCCAGCCACGTGGAAGGGATCCAGAAGCAAGGTAATTGTCAATGTCGGCATACCACGGTCCACTTGCCACATTTATTGCCAATAGGTGCTCTTCAGGAAAAATTTCATTGATCAGCATAGTAAGTCCAATATGGTCAGGGTCCAGTCTGGAAAGGTGATCAGCCACAACATTCTGGGCTCCGGCCCTATCGCGAATCTCAATGTCAAATTCCTGGAGCAGAAGGATCCAACGAATCAGTCTAGGCTTGGCATCCTTCTTGTGCATGAGATGGCGAATGGCCGCGTGATCAGTGAAAACAATAACGTGAGAGCCCAGAAGGTAAGAGTGGAATTTCTCCAGCCCAAAGACGACCACCAGTAGATCTTTTTTAGTGGTAGTATAATTACACCGGGCCTCGTCCAACGTCTTACTGTCTATCACGTCTTTGTCCCAGGATGGCTCTGACTGCAAGGTCGGAAGCATCACACATGAGTTCAAAGTCGAGGGACCAATCAGGCGGCTGGAGAACAGGGGCCTTGGTGACAGCATTACACAGCTGCGTGAATGCTTGTATATAGTCGGTGCCCATATCGAAGGGTACGTCGGTCGATAGGAGATGAGTTAACTAAATCTTGGAGAAGTCTTTGATGAATCTCCTATAGAAACCGGCATGTCCCAGGAAGGAGTGGATTTGTTTGACAGAGCCAGGCACAGGTAAATCAGCAATGACATCGAGCTTAGCTCTGTCAACCTCGATACCCCTATCGAAGATGATATGTCCGAGAACAATTCCCTCGTGCACCATAAAATGACTTCTTTCCCAGGAACAAGGTTTACATCAATACCTCTCCTAAGGATACGAGTCAGGTTGGCAAGACATTCGTCGAAAGATGGTCCAAAGACCGAAAAGTCATCCATGAAGACCTCGAGAAAGTCACCCACCATGTCGTGGAATATCGCCAGCATACATCTCTGGAAAGTTGCTGGGGCGTTGCAAAGTCCGAATGGCATCCTTCTAAATGCGAAGGTGCCGAAAGGGCAGGTAAAAGAGGTTTTCTCTTGGTCTCGGGGGTCAATTGCCACCTGGTTATATCCTGAGAATCCATCCAGGAAACAGAAAATTTTATTTCCCGCTAACTGCTCCAGGATTTAGTCAATGAAAGGTAGCGGAAAGTGATCTTTCTTGGTTGCGGCATTGAGTTTCCTATAATCCACACACACTCTCCAAGATGTAGGAGTGCGTGTAGGGATGGATTCGCCCCTGTCATTGACACGGATGGTGAGTCCTGCCTTCTTGGGCACAACATGAATCGAACTCACCCAAGGGCTATCGCTGATCGGGTAGATTATACCCGCATCCAGCCACTTAATGAATTCTTTCTTAACGACCTCTTGCATGTTAGGGTTGAGACATCGCTACATCTCGCGGGAAGGTCGAGCCTCCTCCTCCATATATATACGGTGAGTGCAGTAGGAGGCGCTAATGCCAGATAAGTCTGACAAGGAGCATCCAATAGCTGCCTTGTGTTCTATGAGGACCTTAGTTAGTTTGCACTCTTGCTCCCTGGTCAATTTTGAACTGATGATTACAGGGAGTGTTTCATTTGGTCCCAGGAAAACATACTTAAGTGTATTAGGCAGCTCTTTCAGCTCAGGAGTGGATGGTGAAAGGTCTGGCATTTCTTGGGATGAGAGTGTCCCAGGCGGGTTGGAGAACAAGTCAGGAGGAAGAAATTGGCCCTCAGATTGGCCAAGAAGAGGGGCTTCTTGGATAGATGGATCCAAAAAGGTATAGCCCCAGTGAGAAGTATATGGACTCAAGGTCCTAGTGTGGAGATGTAACTCCGCCTGATTTGGGGGGAAAGAAAGGGCAATCTGATCTTTAGGATGTGGATCGGCGGTGAGTAGCCCGGATATGACTCAGACCACGAGGTATGGGAAGCGGAGAAAACCTCGTCAGAAGTCTGGTCAGGAGAAGGTACGGGACAAGGGAGGGATGGGGGAACGTCACAGTATGTGCTGATCAGGCAGTCGTCAGTGTTTATAGGTAATCTGCGCTAGTCCGAATAGGTCCCAATTAGTCTGATACACGCGTTGACGGCCATGTCCTCATCAGACGTGTCATCCTTGATACAATCACAATCAAAGTTCTTGGCTGCCTTGAAGATGTTAAGCTTGATCTTTTCAGATCCAACGGCAATCTCAATACAGCCTGACTCGCAGTCGATATGGGCGTGGGCTGTGGCCAAGAAAGGTCGACCAAGGATGATCGGACAATCAGAAAGTGAGCTAGGAACTTCCATATCTAAAACAAGAAAGTCAACAGGAAAACAGAGACTGTTGACCCTAACCACCACGTCTTCCACCACACCCTTCGGGATTTTGACAGAACGATCTGCCAACTGTAACGTGATAGGGGCGGGTTTCACATTTCCCAAGGAAAATTTTTTGAGCATGATGGTCGGTATAAGATTTATGGAGGATCCTAGATCAAGCAGGGCATGGTTAAAATTGCAGCCTAGGATGCTACAGGAAATGAGCGGTGTGCCTGGATCTTTCTACTTCAGTGGTAGATTTGACAGTATAGCACAACTCGCATGAGGCGAGAGAACCACCGGATTTTTAGTTTTCTTTGACTGTCGCCTGGGTGTTGTGTAGTCTTTGAAAAATCGGGCGACAGTTGGTATGTGGTCGATAGCCTCGAGCAGGGGTAATTTGATTTCTACATCCCTGAACAAATTACGCAGGTTATCAAAGGCCTGCGTATCTTTCTTCTTGCTTTTTGGCTCACTCAGTAGAGCCTCAGGGAATGGGACTGATTCTGGCACCAATTTGGGTGTATCGTCCTCTCGCGAATGCGGTGCGCATCTCGAATGAGAGGGCGATGAAGAAGAAGATGGGCCGGGATCAGGTCGAGGTGGATCGACTGTCTGCTTACCGCTCCTCGTAGTGATCGCATTGAACGATGCAGGTCCAATGGGATCATACGGCGGAGGAGGGTTTGCAATAGGGACATAAGAGTGCGGTGCTGCAGCGGGATTAGCCTGAAATCCCAGTGGAATGCTCGAAGCTTGCAGAATTTAATTAACCTGCCCCTGAGAAGGTCGTACCTGTGGTTGAGGACCACGGGGTACGAAGTTTCACGGGTTTGGAACAGGTTGGGCGGGAAGAGTGCCCTGAGATCGAGTCGCCATGCGTAGTTGACTGATCTCAGCATTCTACTGCGCCAATTAGTGCTGAAGAGAGGTCATGTTCTCTTCATGGTGCTTTGACATTTCCGTCATCATTTGCATCAATTTGTCAAGAGGACTTGATGCGCGTTCGGTTTGCGGTACGCAAGGGCCTGATGGTGGATTCACCATAGGATTAGACTGGGCCCTTGGGATGACGGGTGCAGACGGTCACATTGGTCCACCCGCAGGGTTTTGGCATTGCGGGATGTTGGACCATGCGAAATTTGGATGATTGCGCCACCCTGGGTTATACGTGGCAGAGAACGGGTTGTTCCCTAGGGCGCAAGCATCTTCTATGCCAGAAGACGTGTCCACGTGTAAGTATGCGTCCGAGCACACGGAGGCTTGGTCCTCCGTGTCGAAATACTGGCTCGCAGAAGCCAGTTCCACATGACTTACCGAGTCGCTCGGTGCGACACTCGGTAAGGAAGGTCTTACGAGGTTTCTCGAGATAAGCCTGGTGTTGGAAGAAGTGGGATTGTGACGAAGTGGTGAAGTGGGGGTGTTTGCCATAGAACGGGAGGGGTTGGCCAGAAGCTCATCCAGCTTCTTGTGCATGACGGAGACTTCATCCAGTTTTTGTGCAATAAGGCTTAGATCAGTGGATGAATGGGAGGGTCCCGTGTTAACTTCGTGGACATTTCGGGGCTGGCTGGTATGATTAGAGGCAATAATGGAAGCATTGTTCATTGAGTTTTCACTCATATTTTCAAACAATTCAAATGCTCCATTCTCATCTTTATTCATAAAGTTCCCTCCGCAGGAAGCATCTGCAATCTGCTTCAAAGTCTCATTTAGCCCATAGTAGAAAATCTGGGCTATATGTCACTTAGGCAGACTGTGGTGCGGACACTTCCTGAGGAGGTCATTATACCTCTCCCATGCCTCATGAAATTGTTCGCCGTTTTGTTGCGTAAAAGAGGTGATAGCATGGCGAAGCACATTGGTTCGCCCGATTGGGAAGAACTTCTTGAGAAACGCTGTTCGCATCTCTTCCCAAGAGTGGATGGTTCTCCCAAGGGTGCGTAACCACTGCGAAGCTTTGTCCCGCAATGAAAATGGGAACATTTTCATGAGGACTATAGGTAACCTGACATTTCTTGGTTTAACCGTTTCAGCCAGTCGGGTTAGGTCTTCAAAGTGGAGAAAAGGATCTTCACTTGTAAGACCATGGAAGTGAAAATTTATTAGGCTAATAATGTAAGGTTTTAGTTCAAAGTCGTCCCCGCCCATGGGGACCCGAATTTGTCCGATGGTCTCTGTGGCAGTAGGATTCTGATAGGAGCTAAGAGACCTAGGCTCCTCCCGTTCGGGAGGATTCTGCATTTCCTCCAATGTTTCCCGAATGGCTTCAATTTGTTCATTATACATTTCCATTCGGACTTGGAGGCGGGTTATGGGATCTAAGGCTCCACCACCTGGTGGGTTCTGAGGGTGGTTTCCTCCCTCGGGATTTGGGGGTGGGCGTGCAGCCATGTTTGTGGAGGAGGAGGATGATTCGGCTTCTTTTCTAGATTTATCAGGCAATTCAATCAGTTCAGGGTTTTGTGACCTCCTCCCAAACATGCACTACCACAGGAAGAATTGGGGAGATGAGAAGGGAAAAGAGATGAGAGAAATGACGCCACAAAGGTACACTTGATGATAAATCAATTCAATCAAATTCCTAACCTCTACAGTGTGCCCTTAAACCTAAAGATCTATGTTACCTACTATCACTAACTACGGAACCGAATGCGAGTACCGCTGAACCATCGGGCCAGATTGAAAGGTCGTTTGCCCTAGTCTTAGACACACGATAGCACGCGGGAACCCTCACCAGCACGTAGTCGCTACACGCAGGTAGTTAGACCTCCAATCCTTAGTAAGGGTCAAGTTACTACCAATTTTAGTTAGAGGCTTAAGGTCAAGTGCTTTTGGAATGTGAAGGGCATTACTTACGGGTAATGCCCAAGTGATTGATTTTCAGAGTGTATAAAACAAGCATGCAACAGGGAAATCTCCCCGAATTGAAGTTTTTAATTGGTGAATGGTTTTTAGAGTTCAGCCTTAAGTATTATTGATTTTAGGATTTCGCTAAGATACCAATTCAACCAATCTCTGGGTTTTGCAAGAATACAAGTTTTCTTCTAAACTCAACAAACCCTTCTTCAATATCAGTTGGTTAATGCATGCTAAAATGCAATGGGCTACCCTAAATGGAGATTTCTATGTGTGGATGCACAAATCAGTTTTAGATTTATGTGAAAGGAAGCCAAAGCACTTCAATTCAAGTGCTCCCAATCACCAAAAAGATTTCCACACACAAGGCTCAATCAACAGATAAAGAAAATCAAATTGTTGGGGTTGAAGTATTCGGGATCGAATCTTAGGCAAGTTGAAAAGTCGTGGTGGGGTTGGAATTAACTTAATTCCAAGTCTCCCCACCAAAAAGGTGATCCCGAATTGTAGATAAGTGAGGCAAAAGAGGGGTGCAATCAATCTTTTTGTGTTTGCCTCAAAGAATATTTTGCACGGCAAAAAATTCAAGAATCAAGATTCTTGGATTTTCGTTATGCGAAGTAAGGTGGGAAATCCCGGGGCGGTGGGAGTAAAGGCAATCAATCAAACAAGTGAATTTTAATCCACTTGCCCCAAGAGATCCCAAGAAGTTTTTCTAGTTTTTAGTTTTTTTTTTAGTCTTATTAATGTGACAAGTTAACCTAAGTTGCTAAGAAAAGAAGACTTACTTGTTCGACAACGTGTGAGAAGCTTCAATGCGGTGTCGGCGCTTCACGCTCTCGTTCCTGCCTTGGATCTGCTTACATCTTCAACTTCGTTTGCCTGCCCTCTCCTTGCAACAAGTTCACCTGCACAACAATAAACAAAAACACCCGTGAAGAGAGAAAAGAAAAATTGAAAGGAATGGAATAGAAACTTACTTGAAGGCGCACGTCCCCGGCAACGGCGCCAGAAAAGGCGTGGTGTCGGACCCGAATAGGTTGTTAATATGATGATTTTATCATTGAAGTGTGTATAGTGGTTAACCTAAATCGGACCTAGCCATCTCTTTACAAAATTTTTAACCTAGCCTACTTGATTTTATCTTGGTCACTTTTAGGCCTAGGGTTGAACTCAAGGAAGTGAGGTACAAGTCAAGTTTCTACGCCTTTCCTACAACGAATCTCTTACGTTCGTTTATTGTGCTTTTGGTGTTTTTCTATTTAGATTTTTTTCTGGTAATCTTTGTCCTTGAGGCACACCCTCAAAATTGGGTTCTTGGCTTTGAGCCAAAATAGGATTCCAAAATGGGTCTTGCTATTCGCAAGACGACTTACCTGCAAGTCAAGGATTATCTTTTCTCTTTTATATATTTTTTTATCATTTTATTGGCATGAAAGAGAAGCAGAAATAAAGTAAATATAGTATATATATATAGGTATATATTATATATGTATAAAGGGGTGGGGGTGGAGGCAGAGATGGAGTGTAGCACGGTATTGAGTCGGTCATCATCTAGAAAGATGCAACCAACAGGACAAAGTGCCGCGTGTAGGATGGATGGTGGAAGATGAATGCGAACACGCTTTTTGTACGCGTGTATCGGGGAATATCAGCAACTGGTGCAGATATTCCCACGATACGGTGTATGGTAAGTAATGTGAAAATATATATATATATATGTATATATGTAAATATATCTATATGTATATATGGTTATAAATATATAGGTATATATATATATGTAGTTATATATGTATATATGTATATGTATATATATATAGGTATGTAAATATATATGTAAGTATATGTATAGATAGATATATGTATATATATATATATGTATGTATGTAGATATTTATATGTATATGTATGTATATGATACTATATAGATGTATATATATGTGTGTATGTATATAGTAATATATGTATATATAGATATATGTAGATAAGTATATATATATATATATGTATGTATGTATGTATGTATGTATGTATATGTGTGTATGTATGCATATATAGTTATAGATATATATATGTATGTATAAGTATATGTGTATATATATGTATATATATATATAAGTATATAATAGTGTATAGGTGTGTGTGTGCGTGTATGAAAGTGTAAGTGTGTGTGCGTATGTGTATTTGCAGAGAGAGAGGGAGAGTGTGCTGAGAGAGAGAGTGAGAGAGCACGAGAGAGAGAGGGCTTGCTGTGAAGAAGAAAAAAAATGTTTAAGGCATCTACAGCTTCAGGCCCGCCGTCTGGAGGCTTCCACGCGCGCGTAGGTGCGTATGTGCGCAGAGGACGTGCGCTGGAGGGAGTGGCGCGGAGAGGAGGGGCCGCAGTGCACAGCGTTGCGCGAAGAGGCGTACGCGGGCGAGTGGGTGACGCAGGCGCATGCGGGCGAGTGAGGCGGGTGAAGGTAGGCATACGCGAGCTGGCAGACGCGCGGGCAGGTGCTGGCAGAATGCGAGGCAAGATGCGTGCCCGGGCGAACGGCGATAGCGGCGCGCTAGGTGACCGGTTAAGTAAGAAGCTCACCAATCACCCCACTGTAGCCACAGTGTTCCGCAGACTGGCGTGAACAGTGGCTACAGTGTAAGGCCGTGCCGTGCGACCGGGAGCGGGCGGTGCTGTGAGTGTGGACGGCTCGGCGCGTGCGGTGGAGTGGCTTCGGCTGGTGGCTTGCGGGCGGAAGGTTGCGACAGAGCGCGCGGAGAAGGTTGCTGGCGTGCGCGGTGGAGGGCGAGGGTGACCTGTTGCTTACGCAGAGGCTTGCGGATGCTGCTTTGGTGCGCTGGGGTGCTTGGCCAGCCACTGCAGAGGCGTGTAGTGGCCGGTTGCGGGTGGAAGAGAGAGCACGACAGAGCAAAGAAGCGGGAGGCGATGGTGCCTGCAGGCAAGAGCTAGAGGCGAGGGCGCCTGTAGGCACCTGCGGAAGGGGCTGGGGCTGCTGCTGCTGCTGCCACTGAGCATCGAGCTTCAGACCTTGAAGCCTGCGGCAATGGCTGAAGGTCTTCAAACGGTGAACTAAGAAAAGAGCCACCACGCCCACCGGCTCTTTGAAGAGCTGGGCAGTGGTGGTCTCACTGTGGTGGGTGTGCACCATAGTCAGGGCTCCTATTCGTCGGGTGTCTCCTTGGAGGAGGAGGGCCGACGTGTGGTGGGAGAGGGGAGGGGACGGTGGCCTAGAAGGAAGTGGAGCTAAGCTGCTATGTGGGTTCTTTTTGGCTAGACCAGGCTACCGTAAGAAGGAGCCGAACCCGCTTTTTTATAGAGGAGGAAGGCATGCACAGCCATGCCCTGGCTGTGCATGCGGCTGCATGGGGCTCGATAGGGAGTGGTGCCTGCGGCTGCAGGGAGAGGTGAAGCAAGACATGGCGCGAAGAGTTGTCATGCAGCCGCGGGAAGAGTTTGAAAGTCAAGTAGAAATAAAAATAAAAAGAAGGTGAATTTTTCAAAGATGCACTTGAGGAAAAATGTAATCATGAGGCCATTTTATTTCACTCTCCTCCCCTCTTAATTAAATGCATGCATGCGTGTATTTTTACAATGCAACTATGGAGACCTAATATGCATTGGTAATGCTAGGAAATAGCACAAGATGACACAATTGCAGGCGTATTTTTGTGGTGTAATCATAAGGTCCTCATACACCTCACTTAACCTGACCCGCCTAAGCTATCTCACTCCTCGGCTGCAACCCATGCCCGCATCCCTGGACCCGAGTAAGCGACCCGAATACCCGATAAGTTTGGTTGAGAGAAAGAGAAGGAAGGAAGGAGAGAAAGAGAGAGTGGGGGAAAGCGGGTTTTTCTCTTCAGACATTCAAACACTTAGCCGCTAAGAAGGGTTTGCTCCCTTTGTGCATGAGAAAGAAAGAAGAACTGAAAAAGAAAAGGAGAAGGCTTGAGACGAAGAGAAGAAGGAGAAGGTTGCCGTGAAGAAGAAAAGAGGGAAGGCAGAAGAGGAAGGAGAGAAGAAGAAGAAAGCAGACAGAAAGAAGAGAAAGAGGAACAACACTGTAGCAAGCGACAGTTAAGTTGTCTGATTCTCAAATCAGACGTCTAATCACTGTTCATTTATTTAACATTGATTGAGTAGTTGATATACATGTGCTTAGGCTAATAAATGGTGATCTAAATCACCATTATTTTGTTCTAGGTATCTTTTTGTCTCTAGATACATTGATCTTCATTGAATATTTAATATGACATATTATTATTCACTAAAAATCTATATTTGCTCAATTTCTCGTGCTCATTTATACTTTTAATAAACATTAGCATGTGAATTCCTATTTGTTCCTTGTGTTCGACCTCGGACTTCATTTCTTTATTTTCGAGTTATAAATTGTATTTGTTGATTGAGCAATTTAGAGGGTACTATAATGAATGCATATCTTATCTCCTTGAAAGCTTAATAACATCAACAATTCCACTTTTTAAATCTTTTTGACTCTTCACATTCCTTAGGATTTAAGATTTTATTCTCTTTTCCCTCTATATCTGCTCGTCTAATGTGACACTTTCTTTTTACTCTCCATCAGTAATCAATTCATATCACATCTATAAATCATACTTGACTTGTGTTTCCTTATGCTTGGCGCATATTTATGCTTATGCTTAATATATTAATAAGCCATGTATATACTTAACCCATGCTTATGTTCTTTTAAATGTTTAGCATCGCTACTTAATCCATATAATATGTGTAAATTTTTCTTATATTTAGCTTATGTTTAGTTTTATATGTTAGCTTTCTCGCATTTTCCTCTTCTAGTTTAGTTCTCATGAATCAAGTCATAAATATTATACTCGCTTAGCTCACTAACTAATATTCCTAGAATTCTAAAATCATTAAAGAGAATAGTTAAGAACTTTTATATCCTATTTTTATTGTATTTTCCCTATCCATTTTCCCATGGATTCATGTCATAGAAATCATGTTTAGCTCATGATCTATTTTATTTTTTCTTAGTATTAATACCCGTAACATTCTATGATCGTTGCAAATGAGCATTAGGGAGCCTTGCAAGCTACTTTCTCAATTTTATACATCTATTTCTCATCATTTATGGATCATCCCATAATTATTATAAACCAAATCATGCTTATCTTTGTTGGTGCAAGTGCATCATAGTCCTTGATTTTGATGGTATTGAGTTATGAGTTCACAAGTTAATGCAATTAGTTAGAAGGATTTAAAGGAGCTCAAGCTCATATCCATGGTGATGGAGGAGTTTGATGATAGACAAAAGCATCAAAAAGCACTTGGAGGAAAAAGCTTGAAGCAGATAAGGCTTGAAGAATAAGAGAGAATGAAGAATAGGATAGTCTTCTTTTGATGCAATCAATGTATTTTATTTGTTGTTATTTCAGTTCTTAGAATACTTGTAAAGGAGCCAAAAATAGAGTTAGGAACCTTAATTGGTTGTTAAGACCCATTAGAAACCAAAGCCAACACTTAGAAAACTTAGGTAAACCTTAGAAAGCCAAAAATAAAACAAAAGGCATTACCAAATGTTTTATAGACTTATCAAATATCCAAGAATGTTACCTAAATTAGACTCCAAACCACCTCAATGATTAAACCACCTAAATGAGCCACTTTACCTAAATCAAATGTCCAATAACTTCTCTAGACGTATGATAGCCTAAATTTTCTCTCTTAACCCTCCTGAATAGCACCTTACACAGGCATCCTTACCAAACCTCCAATATAGATCTAAGCATCTGACCTTTGATTGTTTAAATTTGAATTTCCAAATCTTTTCTTATCAGACCAAATTGAACCATCTCTCTTCACGAGAGATTTGATTTTCAATGCCTACTTTCATATAAGATGTCCAGACGCATTAGATTTAGGATAGGAACATTCTAGGAAGCTTTATCCTTAAGGCCCAGATGTCCCTCTCCTCAATAGACATCTGATGGTCTTGATGGTAACACCATCATTTGCCATAACTATCTTAAATTAGTCAGAATTAAGAGATAATGAATGATCACCTGAGGATTGTAATTCCACTCAGATCCATTTTGAGAAGTAGACAAAAGAATAAGGTTAAATCCACTATTTTAACATCACATAATGAATGCAGAGTAAACACGTGGTCACCCAAGGGTTAATTAGAGTTTAAATGAGCATTAAAGACCAAGAAGCGGGTCCACACTAACAGAAACAAGTTTCACACATTTCGAGAATCAAATCAGTACACAAAACCCTAATTATCAGTCCCGCTTGAATTGGAAAGGTTATGGTTAGGATAAAATTCATATAAACCTCCTAAAATTCATAGAAAAATATTCTAATAGGTTTGGTACCCTTGGTTTAACCATCTAAATCCATTTTAACCTAGAACAAAGTTTCAAATGGGAATTTACCTTGATTTGGGCTTCTGTGGAAATTTTTCAGTCAAACGTGGTCAAAACTCAAATCCAAATTCACTATTAGATTTATTGGGCCAAAATTAGGTTAAGACCAAAATTTAAGCTCAATCAGAGTCTATCTTGACCTAGTTTGCACTTTAGTCCTTAAGATCTCTATTTCCTACACTTAGACCCCTAGCTTTCGAAATTCCTTGCAAATAGGGCCCTAGGTTTCTCATCTTCTTCACATTTAGGTCCTTGCCACCATTGACGAGTCAACCAACCTACACAACCCTTTGACCAAGCCTAAAACCCCATCAAACCTACACCAAATCCCACCAAATTTGGTGGGAATGATGTTCACACACTGAGGAATCATCTGAGCCCAGTTTGAGACACAAATATTGCGCAAGAAGAGCAAGTGAATCCAAGGAAATCCGTGGGGTTTCGTGATTCTATATCGCAACTGAATCAGGCTTCTTTCTTCATTTAGAGCTCAATCTTGAGCTCTATAAAAGCTCCTGAAGGTCCCAGGTTCCTTAGTCCAGTTTGGCCCCAAAATCTTCTCCCTTCTTCTCTAGCCACCTCCACCGTGACTTCGGCAAACTTCCTTAAACACCTTCCCCAAGTTGGCCAATATCCAAATTGGCCGATTCTCTTCCTTCCCCGACTTCATTCGCTACTTGTTGGTCAATGCAGGAGTTCTCTCGACCCTTCCTCCTCGTCATTCTGATCATCGGAGCATTCACCTTTTCCAGCATTGGCCAATCACAACCGACACCAATTCCTTTCTTTTTTTCCACTAGTTAGGTCTACTCTCTCCCTCTCCCTCTCTAAACCCTTCCTAGCTCCTTATGTCCTTAATTCGACCAACGAACCACAATCTCCCCCTCCATCTTCCCCAAGTTCGATGAGAGCTTCGGTGAGCTCACGTCGGCATCCTACACCACTAACCTTTGCTCCATCAGATCCACAAGCCCACCCACGTTCAGGTGAGGAAAAGCCCTCAAGAAATTGAGGGCTTTGCTCACCCAAACCCTCGGTCGAAGTACCCACCCACGACATCATCACCCCTTCACCCTCAAGCCACCACGACATTCAAAACACTATGTTGATGCCACCGATGCACTCCTTGACTCACAGCGATAGTCTTGAGCTGGTTTAATCAGGGCTTAAGGCCCGTGTTCATGATTTCAAGCGTCAACGCCACCGGTCGTCTTCTTCGTCACCATCATCCTTCCTCCGACCTTCATCACCGCTGATTCTATGTCCAATTAATGTGGATGATGATAACATCATCATCAGCCATATCTAAGTTTAATTAGTCATAATCAAGGAATAAATGCTTCTACATAACCTCTAGAGAGCCCTAATTCATTTCATAATCATTCTGAGAGAATAATAGTAAAACAAGGGTAAAACTATAGTTTTAACAGTATATTTCAATTGCAGTAAATCATGGGTTTTTTCAAGGGTTAATCAAAGGTCAAATGGTCTTAAATGTCTAACAAGAGGGTCCGTGCAGACAGAAATGGATTTTCACGCGTTTCAAGAATTAAATGACATCTAAAACCTTAGAAACAGACCTGCTTAATCAACTGAGGTTTTGGTCAGGATAAAATTCACATAAACCCTCTAAAATTTGTAGAAAAATATTCTTTAGGATTTGGTACCTTCAATTTGACCATCAGAACTCATTTTGACCTAAAATAGAGCCATAAACAGACTTTTGCCCTAATTTGGGTTTTTACATAAATTATCCAATCAAACTTGGTCAAAACCTAAATCTAACTTCACTATTGTATTCCTTGGTCCAAATTAGTTTTATACCAAAATTTGGGCCCAATCTGAGATCATCTTGACCTAGTTTGCAATTTGGTCATGTCTGAGTCTTTTCTCTCACATGCATGCTCCTAACTTTCGAATTCCTTACAAAAAGGTCCCTAACTTTATCATCATTCTTTACAAATGGGTCCCTCTACCAATACCGCGGAGGAATCCTTCTCAGGCAACCTTTGATTGAAGAGAACTCCTTCTCTGATCAATGAATCCCTTCCAAAATTGGAAGGGAGATTCCTTGAGAAGTTCTCTTTCCAATGAATTCGGTCTTGAGCCCAACAACCTTCCCAATCTCTCATGTGTTCTACACATGAGAGATTCGAGTATCTCATAGGTTTCCTACTCAGCAGCCTTCCAAGCTTGGAAAGCTTGCTTCCCAAGCTCTAATCACCCTCTAGAGACCTATAAAAGGACCCCCAGTGCATATCATCCATCCTAAGCTTGATTTTGGCCGAATCTACCCTCATTTCCTCCCTCCTATTCTAGCTAAAAGTCTCCTCAAGCTCCAGCAACTCCCTTTGCCTATCTTTGTCGTTCGACCGCAATACCAACGACGAATTCTTCTTCCTCATCTTCCTCCACGTCGTGCAATACCAGTCTCCATCGCTCTCTCTCCGTCGTCGTCACCGTTACCACCTACTGGAGTGCTTTCTTCCCCAACACCGACTGATCAAAGCCAGAGGCATTCTCCCCCATTCGTCCATTAGATTAGGGTTAGTTTAGCTTCTTTAGATCCTTAGGTTAGTTTTACACCCCAAAAACCCAAAAATATCCCCTCGACACACGCTATCACCCTCGCCTTCCTCGTCTCCAGCTACTCCTCCGATGAGGCACTCCCATTGCTACATCACTCATACACCTTGCCACCCATCCCACAACCTTCTCTACGACTCCACCAATCAAACCCCTCTCCTATTTCTCTCCACCATCCACCTAAACCCTCCACTGAACATACCCATCATCTCTGTCCAGTTCTAACTTCTCTAGCCACCTACACGCACTCTCACACTACGCTGCACCCACCACCACGTTCGTCGCGCTACGGCAAAGCTGCTAAACCATCTGTCGAGGCCGCAATGCCATGTTCTTCATTTTCAGGTTTGCCACCACCACCGCCATTACCAGAGCTCCTTCGAGGAGCTTGAAGAAGGTCTCTTGCCGTTGCCAGCTCCAGGTGCCACCTCCAAGTGACGCAGAACACCTCCAGGCACTACCCTAGGTGGTCAATTGGAGGCCTTAACCTCGCTAGCTACAGCAATTGAAGGAAGGGGCCCTACAGCAACCACACCAATCAGAGGATTCTCTCGCTATAGATGCCCGCAAGGAGGGGGACTAAGATAGTCCCACCTCGTAATGTGAAGAGCACCCGTGGTGACTTAAATTGATTTTGTGTCAGTGGTTGTTTGCCTCGACACACAGGGGGGTGAGGTCCCACGCATGCACCTATTCACATGCCTCACCCATGACACTGTGCACATGGGCCTAGTCTGACCCGTATACTCACCTAACCCTATACTCACACCTCGATTGCTAGCCCACGCCGGCAGCCCTGGTCCTAGGTGTGCTCTAGACCCGATTACCTGACTACCTGATATTGTGCATGGCCCTGGAAGGGTGGGAAAGTGGTTAACCGTGAAAGAGGAAAGAGAGAGAGCGTGTAGGGTTAAGGGCGGGTTTTGCTCTATTCTATATTGGCTAACACTTAGCCAAATTTAAGGAAGAAGCCTTTCCCCCTTGTGCATCAAAAAGGCCAGAGAAGAGAACAAGCAGAAGAGGAGGACCGTAGAAGAAGGAAAGAAGAGGAAAGGCAAAACAAGAAGCAGAGGAAGAGAAGAGATGGAAGGTTGAAGAAGAGGAGGCACGTAGAGAAAGAAGAGAAGGCTGAAGAAGAAGTACAGTGCCCTTTTAGCACTGTAGCAAAGCTGACTTAAGCCGTCTGATTAAAGACTCTGTCATCTGATTCCTTAACAAGGAGTGCGTTGTGCACTTGGTTTGAATAGTTGATACTATTTGAGTATTTGATATTATTGTATAAGGGTAATTGGTGATACAAATCACCATTTTACCCTATTATTTTTGCACGCTGATACTTGAATTATTGACATATTATTCTGAATTAAGTTTTGGCTGAAATTACTTATATATTGTGATATTGAAATTCATATTTGCCACTTGCTCCCAGCGAATGACCTCGGATTTCATTCGAGTATAAATATTATCTATTTTTCGCACTGATTCGATCTATACTGCAACATGACAATTTTAAAACCTGTTTCAGAGCGAATAACAGTGGGCGATGATGAGTCCATTAAAATGGACTAATATTAAGCCTAAGTATATTTAATCGTATAGTTTAGGTGTGTTAATAATGGCAATTAAGTTATAGAATATTTGTACGCCTTATAATTTGAGTTTATAACATTCTATAACTTAATTATTTTGTTATTTTTATGTGCAGGTAATAAAATCCAGAAAGAACAAGGGTGGGGGGATAATTTCCCCAAACAGCTGCAACTATTTCCCCCCTCCCCCGCCGGACATTGAGGTAATCTTCTCCAACGCTCGTCGGCCAAAAACAGAAAGGGATTTGCAAATCCCTGGATTGGCGCATGGAGAGAGAGAGAAGGCTTAAAAAGAGAAGTGGCGGCATGCACAAGGGATGAATCTCCCCATTGCGGGGAACTGCTCTCTCTTCTCCACTGTGGAGAGGGCGAGCACTATGCTACTCATTCTCTACCTTGCACAGTCGCACCCGCGCGCCCATCACCTACCTGCACCCAACACCGCGCCCGCAACAAACTCCTGCATCCTCCACCAGCAGTCCCTGTAGCACTTGCTCCATCATTTCCGCGTGCTCATCTCCAACGCCTTAGCAAATGCAACTCTTGTTGGGAGGCAACCCAGCATATTGTGTCAAGTGATATTTTTCCTTTCTCCTCCTGTTTTAATTTTACAATGGGGACATTGTAGGATTTAGGCATGGGGGAGTGCATTTGCATTTTAGGAAGTATTTATGCATTTAGGTTAGTATAAAAAAAAAAATGAGCTGAATGCGTTAGTCCTTAGCAAAATACCTTTGTTATTGGAGGTTCTTCTTTTGGAATTATTTCTTAAGTTGAGAATCCAGTGCATTTATTTCACTTGCACATAGATTTAGTAATGGATCCTTGAGGAGAACCAATGAGCATTTGTAAGTCTAATGAACCCTTGGACAATTCATAGGGAGTCAGGCATACTATCTTCTAATAGATCTACCTCATATTTGTGAGAAGAAAGTAGAGAGATTACTGGTGCGCTAAGTCTAGTGCAAGGACTCTTAAGTTTTGGATAATTAGATAATGATACTTCAGAGTTAGGCGTAGTTTTCACTCTCTGTTCCTATGTACGTACTTTGAGTGAATTCCTGAGAGTCACCAAATAAGGCAGATACACAGAGATTGAGTCTTAATAAAGCTATAACTATGGTGGATGGTTACGACCGTCCTTCATAGAGTCCTCAGCTGAAGGAGGGTAATAGTGTCAAAGGTTAGAAATACGCATGTCCTATCCATTCCTTCCCGGTGCCGAGAATAGGCACTTCCACCAAATAAGCCACACAACTTCCTTTTGACCATCATCATCCCTAATAATGCCTCGTAAATAAAAGTTCGTATCGTGTTGTGTTGATTGAAAAAGAAACAAAAACAAGAAAAAAAAAATATATATGTATATATAAAAGGAAGAGAAGAAAAGAGAAAAGAAGTAGAAAAAGAAGAAATAGAAAGAAGAAAAAAAAAGGGTTATATTGAAAAAAAAAAGAAGTCAAAGTGTATGATGTAACACTGTTTCCGAGGCAGCAAAACACCTATCGCATTCCACCAAATATGACCCATACCTACCTTCTAGTATTTCTGATCACCTGAATACTGGTTGAGAACTCTAACTTAGTTGTAGAGTTATTAGGACTTTAATTGAAGTGTAGATGCCATTTGAGGCCACCAAATAGTGAGTATAATTTCTAATTTTGGCGAGATTCATGATCTCAGAAAGAAAGAAAAGAGAGAGTGCCCAGGAACATCAAGAGAGTACAGTTGGGTAGCCTCTCTTTGAGTTGATTTGTCTAATAGTATAAAGATCTAGAGTCTACAGTACTAAACTATATGTAGCACCAGTTGAGGTGTGCCACCAAATACAAATCCATTCAATTTGATATCTCCTACCTAAGCCAAACTCCGGGGTCAAATTACAGATTATCGTCTACTTTATCCCCGAAGGAAGTGGTTGCCTATCTCGATAGAAATTTTTGCCAAGGGTGATGTATGAACTCCCAATGCGATTCGGCTCTTTCACTTGGATCTGTTACCTAGGTTATCAGCACTTCACATTTGTCTGGATTTCTAAAGTTTTGAAATAAGAAAAGAAGTCTTCTAATTACTTCTATTATTCATTTTTGCTAAGGACTAGCAAATCTTAGGCATGGGGTATTTGATGAGTCCATTAAAATGGACCAATATTAAGCCTAAGTATATTTAATCGTATAGTTTAGGTGTGTTAATAATGGCAATTAAGATATAGAATATTTGTACGCCTTATAATTTGAGTTTATAACATTCTATAACTTAATTATTTTGTTATTTTTATGTGCAGGTAATAAAATCCAGAAAGAACAAGGGTGGGGGGATAATTTCCCCAAACAGCCCCAACTATTTCCCCCCTCCCCCGTTGGACATTTAGGTAATCTTCTCCAACGCTCGCCGGCCAAAAACAGAAAGGGATTTGCAAATCCCTGGATTGGCGCACGGAGTGAGAGAGACGGCTTAAAAAGAGAAGAGGTGGCGTGCACAAGGGATGAATCTCCCCCCCTGTGGGGAACTGCTCTCTCTTCTCCACTGTGGAGAGGGCGAGCACTGTGCCGCTCATTCTCTACCTTGCGCAATCGCACCCGTGCGCCCATCACTTGCCTGCACCCAACACCGCGCCTGCAACAAACTCCTGCATCCTCCACCAGCCATCCCTGCAGCACCTGCTCCATCACTTTCACGCGCTTCTCTCCAGTGCCTTAGCACGCCCATCTTCCAGTGCGCCACCAACCGCAAGCGTTGCTTGCAAGGCACCCGCACGCCACCAACAGCAAGCGTTGCGTGCAGTGCGCCCACACATCCCACCGGCGCCTCCCACCTCTCTGCAGGCGCACTAGCAGGCGCCGCACACCACCAAGCCTGCAGGCCGCCTCCTACAGAGAGCCTACCTCGCCCGCGCGCCATCGCCAGCGCCTCCTGCTGCAGGCAGATCTCACCCGCGCGCCCATTACCTCCCTGCAGCCCCACGCCACAACAGGCGCTCATGCACCAGCCCACGCCTCTCCTCCAGCGCGCCTCAACCCTGCCCGCTCGCCATCTTCCAATGCGCGCACCAGCGCACCCTGCCGCTCCACCTTCCTGCAGACCGTCGCCCATCTGCAAGCGTGCGCCTCCTTGCTGCATCCACGCCGCGCCACTTCTCCCTGCATCTGCAGCCTGCAGGCGATCCCTGCCCGCACACCAGCCCGTGCGCATGCCCGCTTGAACAGTCGCAGCAGCAGTCGCCTTCTTGCTCCACAGGCCGGAGCTCCGGCCACCACCTCCAGCCACCTTCGTCGCCGCCGCTGCCACCGTCGAAAAGCTCTCGACCTCGCCATCCTCTTGAGCCCTACATCGACCCTCGCAGTTCTGTCTCTCTCGCGAGGAGGAGAGAGGAAGAAAGCTCTGTTTTCATCTTAATTAAAAATTACATTCAATGCCATTGCCACCAATTCGATTTTTTTTATTATTATTATATTGTGGCAGAATTGCATTCAGACACTCCTAGTTATTTATAATTGCATGGTATTGATAGTGGCTAGTTTAAAGGTTGATTTTGGACTTAATTTAAGTACTAATTGTCTTTAGTACACATCACGTGAAAACTGCATGAATTCATTCTAAATTTATTGAGGATTTCTGTGAGAGAAAATTGCACTTATACCCTTAACTTTTTAGGCTATTGCAAATCTACTTTCCTTCACATTTTAAGTCCCATTTGAAAAGGGATTTCGCACTATCCAAAATAACAGTAAATAATTAAGTATTGATTGCATCATTGCCTCCCTGTGGACACAACCTGCTCTTCTACGAGTGGTTATTTTCATTTTTTTTATTAGTCGATTTTTCCACCACTTAAATACTATAACGCTAAGCGAAAAGTCGACCATCAGGCGACCATCAGGAGTAGATCTGCATCTTCAATTGAGAAGCAAAGTAGCAGCAGCAGCAGCTCAAATTCGAACTTCGACCCTCTACAGCTACACGAGTGGAAGGGTGGAACGTTTAGTCCCACATTGTATGTGGGAAACTGGCAAGCAGCATATAAAACACAAAAGTGCACAAGGTTTATCGCCTCAAACATCAGGGTGATGATAACATCATCATGTGCCATAACTAGCTTTAATTATTAATAATCAAGAGATAAATGCTCATACATAATTGATGGAGAGTCATAACTCACTGCATATCCTTTCTGAGAAGAGTGCATTAAAACAGGGTTAATTCTACAGTTTTAACAAAAGATCATAAATGCATAGTAACCATGGGTTTTCCTAGGGGTTAACGAAAGGTCAAATGAGAATTAATGACTAATAAGAGGATCCATGCAGATAGAAACAGGCTTTCGCGTACTTCGAGAGTCAAAATAGCATCTGAAACCCTAATTTCAGACTCTCTTAAATAATAGAGGTTCTGGAAAGGATAAAATTCATATAAACCTTCTAAAATTCATAGAAAAATATTCCACAAGGTTTGGTATCCTTGGTTTGACCATCTGAACCTATTTTAACCTTGAACAGAGTCTCAAACGGAAAGTTACCCTAATTTAGGTTTTTGCACAAATTACCTAGTCAAACTTGGTCAAAACCAAGATCCAACTTCGCCATCAGATTCCTTGGGTCCAAATTAGGTTTATACCAAAATTTGGGTCCAATCAGAGTTCATCTTGACCTAGTTTGCATTTTAGTCTAGTTAGACTCTTTTTATCTCACCAAGCCCCTAGCTTTTGAAATTCTTGCGAACAGGTCCCTAGGTTTATCATCATCTTTGCGTTCAGGTCCCTACCACCATGGTCGTGTGAATGTAGCTAGCCGCTTATCTTCAATAAAGGAGTCCTCCCTGATTTAAAGCCCAATATCTTCCGAAATTGGAAGGGGAACTCTTAAGAAGATCGTCTTCAACCTGAGTTGCATCTTGGGCTCTGATTCTTGCCTAAAACCCAATGTGAATGGTTTGAACATGAGGGTTTCCTATTTTGCAAAAGTCTTAAGCTTCCAATCTTGGTTTCCAAGCTTAGAATACCCCCCTGAGAACTATAAAAGCACCTCCTATGCACGGTCGTTCTCCTTAGCAAGGTTTTGAGCCACAATCAGTCTTCCTTTCCTCTCTCCGACTCGCTCCGCCTTCGCTCCGGCGAGCTTCTTCCTCCATCATTCTTCGGCCTCCCAATGGCCAAATTGGGAGTGCTACAGTCTTCTTCTCCTTCATCCTCTCCTCAATGACCAACTCAGGAGCATCCAGACCTCCTTCCTCGCTGTATCCCTCAACAGAGCTCTCACCTCCTCCGGCACCACCTAATCAAAGCCGACGCCAAATCTTCATCTCCTTCATCCCTTAGTTAGGTCAATCGCTTCCTCTTCCTCTCTACTCTATTTTTCTCTCTTTAACTCCTCAATTCTACCTACGATCACCAGCCTCCCCCTCCATCTTCCTTTGCTTCAACCGAGATCCGACGAGGTTGAGAGCTCGCTACATGCCACCGTTCGCCTTGCTGCAACTCCCAAAAGCATTGTCGATCTCCATACTTCAAAACCCCCCACTTAATTCCATGTTTCCACCACCAAGAATGCCCACCGAACACACCCATCGGCGCACTCCATTCTTGATCTCGTTTTGCCACCATACACACACTCACACCACACAACTGCCACCACCACATTCGCCATCACTTGGCGATTCCTCTGAGGTATTTTAATGTGGCCAAGAGGCTGTCCTTTATGTTTCAGGTCTACGCCATCCACTACCGTCATCTCCGGCCCTTACTTGCAGTCCTCCGGTGAGTTCTGAGCTTGGCTTCACTTCCAGAGACGTGGGCTACGTATGCATCTCTAGTTGCAGTGCTAATTGACACCACGAAGCACTCCAACAGCTACAATCAAACAGAGTTCCCATCTGCGACTTTGCATGAAGGAGCCACGAGTTTAGTCCCATATCGTGGGATTCATGACCAGACGCAGTGCTTATCATGTTTTCATGCACTGAGCTCTTCACCCAGTAACACAAGGGGTCAGGTCCCTCACCCCCGCACATAGCCGCCTACCCATTAACCCACCTACTCACTCCTTGGTCATCACCCACGCCGATGACCCTAGACACTATACATGACCCATATACCCGTGATCGGATTCGACTATGCTCTGGGTTTGAGATAAGAGAAGAAAGAGGAGGGAATTTGTGAGAGAGCAGGGGAGGGTTTTGCTCTTTGAAGCATAATCCTATGCGACCTGTGCAACACTTAGCTGGTAAGGGACTTGTTCCCTTATGTAGTGAAGAAAGAAGAAGGCATTGAAAAGAAGAAGAGAAGTTGAAGAAGGAGAAGAACGGAAGAAGAAGAATCTGAAGAAAGGCTTTCTAAGAAGGCCTTGTGTTCTGTTAAGTTGTCTGAAGAAAGAAACCAACATCTGATCTGAGTTGATTAGAGATACTGTTGAATAATTTAAGTACTATGGTTAAGATTGAATTTTGATTGGAATATTGAATACATGCTTAATTAAGAGAATAAGTGGTGATCTAAATCACCATTATTTGATTCTCTTTTCTTTTTTATTCTATGCAACCTTAAGGTACATTGATTGATATTAATTCTGATCAATTTCATTCATTGCATACCTATTTTGTGATCAATTGATTGTGCTCATTGATTTCAATTAAAGATTAATGTTGTGAATTCCATATTTGCTCCATGTGTTTGACCTCGGACTCTTCTTTAGAATCTGAGTTATAAATTTGTTTATATTCAAGCAATTGAGGTTTTGCTACAATGAAAGCGTATTTAAATCTCCTCTTTCACGCATTAAACATTTTGGCGTCGTTGCTGGGGAGGAAGGTGCAATTCACCACTAATCTTATCTTTCTTTATTTATTGTGAGCACTAACTTGCTCTATTTGTTTTCTTGTGATTTTTGCGAGGTACATCACGAGAAGATCTTCCATGCAAATCAACCACTTCCAAGGCAGGTACTCTCTCTTCTTCCCTAGTCAACCTCTAAATCTTGGGAAGATAAAAAGGAAACAAATCAATTAGGATTCACCTGCGATAATTTCTTAGTGACCATCATTTAAATGTCAAGTTTCCTGATTTGTAAATTCAAAATTAATATCTGATTGAAGCCTGAGATGATTCTGATTAAATATTCCCCATCCTAATTTCCTGTACTTACTAAGGATTATGCTTAATTTCTAATCTTCTTGGACTACGCACTTCTTGTTTGAAGTCCAAGGAGAACCTTTTGAGATCAAATTGAACTTGGAATAGAGCCAATTAGAGTTTCTACTCTAGGGTTTTTGGAGTATTAGTTCACATTCTGCCTACATAAAAGGAAACATACCCTCCCGCATTTGTGTGCTACCTAAGCCCCTGATTGAAACCATCTTATCAAAAGAACCCTAAAATCAAGCTCTAAATCTCACTTGAATCCTAAAATTGTGGACCTAATAACCTGAGAGTCAATTTAGGGTAGTCTTTGGGTCTTGATCCAGAGCTCATTCTTCATCTTTTAGGGAAGGTCAAGTGAAGTTGGCTTACTTTGTAGGCCAACCAACCTCCAAATTAGGTCACAAACTAAATCAATTTCTAATCAAGTGAAATCGAAGGCACAAACTAGGCTAAAATTGATAGACTTAAGGTCTCAATTCGCACATACCGGTATACTTGGAATCGCAGTGATAAAGGTCAGGTGGGGGAAACCCTGTAACCTGTTGGGACGGTCGACTATGTAGAGGTCTTTGCGGGGGTCTCCATTCCTAGCTTCCCAGGTAATTCTCGGGTGTGTAGATTTTTGATTCAGAGGTATCATCCGCCTCGAAACAAGCCTTAGTCATCCAAAAATCTTTGAGTGCCTTAATTGGGTCCAAATAATATCCAGTCCCTCATCCTTTCTCTAGAGCACATACACAGGAAGGTCCTTTGGTTTTTAACCTAAGAGGCCTCATTAGATCTTCTATGGGATTTCTGATCTGATCTGATTACTTTAATCTGAACTTGAGTTTGATTCTACATCCTGATCCATCACCTAATTTGAAAATGCAACCTGCCAATTTAGGAAGACTAATTAGGAAACCTAAATCCCGAATGTCCATGAAACATAAAATGAATGAGGATGCCCTTAAACATTATGAAGATTATGAGAGAACCTCAAATCCAATTATCAGGATTTCGATTAATGTTTCAAAAACAACAACCCACATTATGAACCGTGCTGGAATGCTATTTACACAAATCTTACATAGTTCAACCTGGGATAATCTTTTATCAGAATATAGTGAATTGTGGAGACTACACAAAACTGAGTATATACAATCTTTGTCAAATCCACAACTTTGGGAGATGTACCAAGGTCTCATGGAGAAACATGGGTATATGCTAAATACATTACAGCAAGCAATTGATCAAAGATACCCATACATTCCTTCAAAAGATGATGTGACATCTTGAAAAAAGACTGAGGATAAATCTGATTTCCCAAAGCCCGGGTTCTAGAATCGAGCTTGTTGTGGACCCCCAACCTAGATGGAATCTGATTCAAATTATGTGTAGATTGATACACCTGATCTTGAGATGGGTTGGGAGGATCTAATTGCAAGTGCTCCCGATTTCAAGCCAGCCCTAGAGAATTGAGAACCTAGTTCACCAAACCTTGAATTCCCAGACACCTGTAATGATAAGCTTGAATCAGAACATCTCGAGAATGTAATTCGCGAGCCTTATCCTGTTAAGGCAATTCTCGAGCGTGACTCTGAATCCCAATAGAGCCCAACCTAGATTCTAGTGATCCAATCCTTACCCTTAACCTAGAATCTGAATTTGAGCCTATTTGGGATAATCATGAGGTCTAATGTGATGAGATCAAATTTTGAATTTGGACTACGATTCTAGGCCTATGTTTGATGACTACACCTCTCCAAACTCCTTCGAGATACGAATTGATTTTTCGGAAGTCATGCCGATCTGCGACACAGAAACCGAGTTGGATGAGTGGGGATTTGATTGGGTTCACCCTGGGAGCCAAGAGCTTGAGCCTATGCCTAATAAGGACACCTTTTCAAGCCCAAAATTTGAGAATAGGTTAAATCCAAGTCAGGTTGTTGTTTCTTCACATCCCGATTTACTCTGTGGTGGAAATCCTGATCTAGAATTAGGTTCAGAGCACGATTCTTGCAAATTCTCCGATGATTTCGAATCTTACTTTGATTTCAGAGAGCCTTTGTTTCTTGACGATTATGAACCAATTTACGACCTCAATATCCATGATCTATTCTTTGACTCTGACTCTGAGGTCCCTGATCCCGAGATCATTGATTCAAAATCATGTTCCATTGAGATGGAATCATTCTTTTTTCATCTGTAGGAATTAGAAACAGTAGGGGCCAAGAGTGTCTGCAATCCAAAATTTGAATCTTTTCTTGACTTAGATTTCCATGATCCTATAAGTACTCTTCAGGCATTTATATTTGATAGTGATGTGCTTCATAAGGACTCTCTAGATGAAGCTACCTTTGAATCCTTTCTAGAGGAACCCTCAACTCACACAATTCTCATAGAAGCCAGATCTTCTGATCCACAAATAGAGCTTTGCGAAACCCGATCGCAACCCCAACCTACCACCGGGATCAACTTCTCCTCTGATTCACCTCTCTCTGATCCAGTCGCATACGATTCTTCTCCATCTTTCGATCAGGATTCGGACATTGATCAAACTATTAATTGACGGGCGCAGGACGCGGTTGTTTAATTGTGTCGTTATAGCATGCATTCGCGACATCAATTTTAATTAAAGATTGGATTTGGTGAGTCCGAGTGTCGAACACGAGGAGGCGTGAAATCGAATTACTTTGTTGCTTTTAGTTGTCACAGGAAATTTAGTTTGCTTGCAAGAAAACAAAAGAGAGAGAGGGAGAGAGAGTAGGGTTAGAGTTTGTCTTTAAATCACGACAATCGTTCGAACAAGATGGAAGCTATATAAGAAACAACATCAACATTAACATTTAGCATGCAACTTGAGTTTGTTCGCAAATACAACAATAGCTAAAAGTTTAAACAAAATCAATATAAACTAGGGTAAAGAGAGAGAGGAGGAGACAAGGTGGCCACAGCGATGGAGGAGGGCTCCGTCATTGGCCTGACAACTCCAAGGTGTATGTGGAATGCTTGGTGGAGCTAGGAGAAGGCTAGTGTTGTATGGAGAGGGTGTGTGAATTGAATGGCTTTGAATGAGGTGATTGAAGGGGTTTAAATAGGAGAAAAGGACTTCTAATTGAGGTTATGATGTTTAGCAACGTCCAGGACGTCACTAAACCCCTTCCAAAAACATCGCTAAAGCCCTCTAGCCACTGATCCAATGAAGGCACGTGTGCTTCTTCTTCTCAAGCCTCGCCCGCAATCCGTGTGCTCGCGCTGTGGACCGTCCGATCGAAGATCGGACGATCGAGAATCTGCATGGGTGCACACTGTGGATCACACCTTGAGCACACACGGGAGATCGTACGCATCAGAGAGCACCACATAGCCACCATCCGCACCCACATCAACGGCTAAATTTCCCTTGTGCGCGCCTTCGCTACCGATTTAAGCTTCACCGCGACTCGATCCTGCATCTAGTGTGCGGGGATAAGGCGTTGACCGCTGCACTGCCTCCGCTGGTTTGTGCAGAAGCGAGGTCAGGTGCAGGGAGGTGTCGACCATTGGATGGAAATCCAATGGTCAGGATCTGAAGCTAAGGCCACTTGTGATTGCACTGGAGAGATCGTCCACGAGTTTTTAGTCATCCGATCTTTAGATAGAACAACTTAAAGTGATTCTTCGCGAGGGCTCATAGGTGAGGGGCGCGAGTGGGCATGACGTGGCCAAATCAATGGCCAGAACTTCTTGGGCTGGTCAAGGGAGTTTCAGATGTCGAATTTGAGTGATTTTGAGTTTGTTGGACTCAATTCATCGATTTGAATCCATCCATGTGGTCCGATTGTGCATCTAAGGCCTATTTCAATATGCACTTGTACATACGGCCATTAAACATTGATTATAAGCAATTTTAATTTGTCATGCATACAATGCTCCCAAGCCTATTATGGTATATCATTAATGCACATATATCCTCAAAACTAACCCTAGTTGATGGAATTATCATCATTAGATGTAGAGTTATCATACCCCCATGCTCATCCCTTATTACTCCCTAGCAAGGTTCATCCTAACCATTATTTTCAGTCAGAATTAGGAATTGATTACTTAGACATATGTTGCTTGTCAACGGGAGGAAATATACTAAGATCCTAATTCACAAAGACTAAACAGTGCCCGAGTGTCTGCCAAAATGTAAACCGCCCAAGTCCTCACTTTAAAGCATATATACAAATATATATTTTTTTTTTTTTTCATTTTTTCTAATTTTTTAGATTTTTGGAGTTGAGAGTGTGTAAGTAACTTTTTATGGCTACCCAACCCACCCATAACTCGAAAAAGACTCTAAGTGCTAAGCATCTTGGTGTGAAGATAGTGATAGACTTACTCAATGATAATTAAAATAGACTTCGAGTTTCTACGCCCCTAAGTGACCGAAAAAGAGAATGTTTGCCTAAAGGTGTATCTGTCTGATCGGTAGATTTCTCCCTACTTTTATTTTATTTGAGGTCAACACAAGGGTGTGTCCAGTGTATATCTCCCTGGATTGCTCTACTTCCTCACTTTTTCCTTAAGTGTTTTGGACGTTTTGTGCATTTAGTGAGCTAGGTTCTGGACAACCGACCAATGGGCTGTTACCCACGACCACTTGTCTACCATACCAATGCGGTGAAGTGTGGCTTATTTATCTTTTTTTTCTTTTTCTTCTTTTTCTATTCTTTTCTATTTCTCCTTTTTTCTATCTTTTTTTTTCTTTTCTTTTTATTTTGTTGTTTAGTAGGTGGCTTCCCTGATCTGACATTTACCTAGAGGTAATAAAAGAAAGTGGCCCGGTGGTTGGGTCTGGACAACTGGCCAATGGGCTATTACCCACGATAACTTACCAGCCATACCACCCTAGAAGGTTCATTAGCTACCCAATTTTTGTCAGAATCTCCGAGGAGTGAGTCAGTGCAAGGATATGTGCAGATGCTTAAACTAAAAGTCCCTCCGAGTCAGAGGTTGGGTCGATAAGTCGTATACTTATCACCCTACCCTATTGATCAGATTAATGTAAATTAAGGTTGCGAGGATTCGGGCCTAAATTCACATTTTAGTGGACACCAGGGCTGATTAAGCCTGAAGACCTGAAAAGTCTAGGTGTTTTAGGTTCTTCTCGTATTATTTTCCACAATTGACAAGCTCCTAATGCCTAAGTTTTCCTTCCTAATTAATTTTTTCCTTATTATTATTATAATTCAGGCTGATAATATAAACTCAGATGATGCGAATTACCACCCCCCATGCTTAAGTTGGATAATGTCCTCATTGGCAAATAAATGTATGCAAAGGGGGTACAAAAAGAAATCACCTGAGTGTCACAGTTTACCTGATCAGTCTGAATCTTCTGGGTTGCCTCCCAGGAAGCACTGAGTTTATTGCCTCCAACTAGGTGAAGATCCGTGTTAACCGTCAATGAGGGTGACTACTTCCTTTGGGGGAACCTGGGCAAGATAATGTTTTAATCTCTGGTCATTTACTGTGAAGGTTTGCCCAGTATTAGGATCTACAATTTCAACCGCCCCATTGGGATAAGGTTTAACCACTTGATATGGTCCTGTCCACTTTGATCTCAGCTTCCCAGGGAAAGTTTGAGTCGGGCATCAAAAAGCCAGATTTGCTGGTTGTGTTTCATAGGTTTTCCTATGGATGTGTCGGTCGTGGACGACTTTCATCTTTTCTTTGTAAAGTAGACTGTTCTCATACGTGTCCTTTACGGATTTCCTCAAGCTCGGAGAGTTGGAGTGTCCTCTGTGCTCTGGCTAATTGAGAATCCATGTTGCACTACTTAATAGCCTAGTAAGTCCAGTGTTCCAACTCGATCAAAAGGTGGCAAGCTTTTCCAAAGATCAGGCGATAAGGTAACATGCCTATCGGGGTCTTAAAAGTAGTCTTGTAAGCCCAAAGGGCATTATCCATTCGTGTGGACTAATCCTTCCGGTCAGGTCTCACAGTCTTTTGCAGAATGTTCTTGATTTGCCTATTGGAGACCTTAGTTTGTCCATTTGTTTGCGGGTGATACGGGGTGGCAATGCAGTGAGTAACCCCATATTTTCTAAGCAAGGCATAGAATTGGGCATGAATAAAGTGACTCCCACCATCACTGATCATGGCCTTCGGTATCCCAAACCGAGATGTTTTGCTTAACAAAGTCCATGACAGTCTTATGATCACATCTTCAAGTGGTGACAGCTTCAATCCATTTCGAGACATAGTCGACTGAGACTAGTGTGTACACAAAGCCATTGGATGGTGGGAAGGGACCCATAAAATCGATGTCCCAAACATCAAAGATTTCGATAATCATAATGGGCTGGAGGGGCATCATGTCCTTTTTGGTCATAGTCCCTAATGTCTGGTAGCGAGAGCAAGTCTTAGCGAAGCTGTGTGCGTCCTTGAATAGGGAGTGCCAGAAAAATCCAGACTGCAACACCATTGCATCCATTTCTTTCCTCAAAAAGTGGCCACCACAGGCTTGGTCGTGACAAAAGGATAGCACACTTTAAACTTCTTCCTCAGGAATACACCTCCTAATGATCTGGTCGGCACAGAGTCTAAACAACATGGGATCATCACAGAAATAATGCTTGGCTTCAACCAAGAACTTATCCCGTTGCTGTCTAGACCAGCCCTTCGGAGTTTGTCCTACCACCAAATAGTTGATGAAGTCTGCATACCAGGGTAGCTATCTTCCTTGCATGGCTAGAAGTTGTTCAACAAGAAAGGTGTCAGTCAAGGGTAATGATGGTCCGATGTGGTCTAGGTGGAGTCTGGACAAGTGTTCGGCTACGATGTTCTTGGACCCGGCATTGTCGCGTATTTTCAGGTCAAATTCCTACAAGAGCAAGATCCATCTGATGAGCCTGGGTTTAGCATCCTTTTTAGCCAACAAATGCCGGATAGCTGAGTGATCAATGTAAATCGTCACGTGGGATCCCAGAAGATATGATCGGAACTTTTTTAATCCAAAGACTATGGTCAGCAGTTCTTTTTCTATGACAATATAATTTTGTTGAGCCTCATCCAATGTCTTGCTCGCGTAGTAGATCACCATGGGTTTCTTTTCTCTTCTTTGTCCTAGGACTGCACCGAAGGCAAAATCTGATGCATCGCACATAATCTCAAAGTCCTGGGACCAGTTCGGGGGTTGTAATACAAGCACAGTGGAGACTATTTCCCTGAGAGTGTTGTAAGCCTTGATGCAATCAGGTGTCATGTGAAAAAGGGCATCGTTGGCTAGAAGGTCAGTCAAGAGTTTAGAGAGTTTGGAAAAATCTTTAATGAACCTTCCATAGAAACCAAATGTCCTAGGAAAGATTGGATTTGCTTGATCGAGCTAGGAGGTGGAAGTTTGGAAATTAGATCAACCTTAGCTCGATCCACTTCAATGCCCCTATGCGAGACAATGTGACCGAGGACAATCCCTTCCTGAACCATGAATTGGCTCTTTTCCCATCTTAAAACTAGGTTGACCTCAATACAGCGCTTCAGGATCTCCAAATTGCTAAGAAAATGATCGAGTGAATTCCCGAACATGGAGAAATCATCCATAAAGACCTCCAGGTATTCACCCACCATCTATGAAAAGGCTAGCATGAAACGCTGAAAGGTAGCAGGTGCATTGCATAATCCGAATGGCATACGACAGAATACAAACATGTCATACGGACAAGTGAATGTGGTCTTCTCTTGATCTTCCAATGCAATAGCAACTTGGTTGTATCCTGAATATCCATCCAGGTCAATGAATGGCAGAGGGAAATGATCTTGGGTTTTAGTGTCGCTTCTCAAGGTAACCACGTTGGTAGAGGCGTTGGGACCATGGGTAGATCCTTGAGAAGAAGAGGAAGAAGAAGAACCAAACCCAAGGGGTGTTTGTGGGGCTTGCTGGACCATGTAGGCATGTTTGGGATTGCCTTGGAACCCTTGCGAATTGAGGCCTCTGTTAATCACATTTCGCGGGTTCGGTTGTGGCTAAGAACGAAGGGATCCCTGTTGTTCACAATCCAATAGCTGGCTCAACTGTCCCTTCACTAAGGCCATTTCTTCCTAGTGTTTTTGATTCATGTTAGCCATCATTTTTATCAATGCGTCCATTTAGTTTTGAGGGGGAGGGGCTGCCTTATTCTGATTATAGGGTGGTCTAACCAGTGGACCTTGTTGATAGGAGGGGGGATTTGGCCTGGGTTGGTTTTGGAATTGGTTCAATTTTTTGTTCGTCCAGGCAAAATTTGGGTGATTTCGCCATCCGGCATTGTAGGTGTTGAAGAAGGGGCAGGTTTGGAGTAACCTTGGATAGCTTGAACATCTTAAAAGATAGAAGGTGCCGATGGGGAGGGAAGTGAGTAATCAGGGATTGAGGGAGCAAAGGTCCCTCCCTGGAACATGGTCAGGGGTTGTTCCAGGTGCATTTGGCTCATTGGCTACACCAAGCCTACATTGTGAGCTCCCTTTGCTAGGGAGAGGGTCTGTAGCGGGTTCCTGGTCTGGTTTAGTAGCTCATCAATCTTTTTATCCACCAATTCAACTTGATCCAACTTTTTTGCTATAATGTCCATGTCAACCATTCCAGAAATTGCTTGCACCTCATAGATCCCACCACGAGGATGACTAGATTGATTAAACTGGGTCATGGAGGCATTGTTGAGCGAATTCTCACTCATGGACTCAAAGAGTTTGAATGCGCTCTCCTCATCTTTGTTCAAAAAGTTACCTCCACTTGAGGCATCAACAAAGTTCCTAAGGTTGCTATCTAAACCATGGTAGAAGATCTAGGCCAATTGCCACCTTGGAACCTCATGGTGTGGGCATTTCCTCAATAACTTATTAAATCTTTCCCACGCCTTATGGAATTGTTCCCCACCTTGGAGTGTAAATGTGGCAATGGCTCTCCTAAGGGCATTGGTTCTACCTATGGGGAAGAATTTCTTCAAAAATGCATGCCTCAATTCCTCCCAGGTGGAGATGGGTCTCCCTAAATTTCTAAGCCAGTGAGATGCCTTGTCTTTTAGGGAGAAAGGGAACATCTTAATCAAAACAATGTCCAAGTTGATGTTCCTGGGTTTCATAGTTCGGGCGATCCGGTCAAGGTCCTCTAGGTGTTGGAAGGGGTCCTCATTTGAGCTCCCATGAAAGTGGCTCTAAATCAGGCTCAGGACATTAGGTTTCAACTCAAAATCATCTCCCCGTTTGGGGACCCCAAGAAGGGCTTCAATCCGAATAGCAGACGAATTGTAAAAGTTGCAGAGGGGCCTAGGTTGGCCCTCCGGAGGTTGTGGTGGGTTAGGTGGTGGTTGCCCCTGCGGGTTCTGCAATCGGTGTATGGCGTGCTTGATGGTTTGGATCTGTTGTTGTTGGAGCTGGTGACTGGCAGAGATCTGGGCCTGACTGATGGCCATAGCGTTAGGCTGAGGTTGGTCCTCAACCTCATCTATTCTAGGTTCAACCATGTCTCTTGCAAGATCAAGTCTTCTTTTGATTTCTCTTTCCAAAACAAACAGCTTAGGATGAAGTGATCGTCTCCCGTGCATACACTAGAGAAGAGCGAGGAGGGATGCGAAGAGAAACAGATCGAGAAGTGTGTGCACAAACAAGCAGACAAGTCTGGTCCTTCCAGTGTAAACCTTAGGTGACCTAGAAGCCTCAAAGGGAATGATCAAGCCTATAAGCACTTAACCACCCTTCTCAATGTTAATCTGGCCAAGTTGATTACGAGGGGATTAAGGGGAAGGTTTTTCCTTTGGCTTTCGCCGCCGATTCCGTAGACCCCACAACCGCAGTTGTTTGACACTTCCCTGCAGCCTAGACACTAGATTCTACAAAGGGAATGAAGGCCAAGTGCCCAACAAACCAAATCACACCTCCAAGACTTAAACCTTTCTTGCCTAAGGCACATCTACTCCATTTTAATGAGGGACTCTAGTGCTTGTGCTCAAGATATGTGATGAGGCGTTGATTGGGGCTGTGCCTCTTAGTTAACTAATTTGAGTGTGAGTGCACTTAACAAGACATGGTTCTCAAGCAAGGATTTTAAGATTTGGTGTCTTTTAATGATTTGTCCTTACTTTAGTGCTTTTTGGGGTTGAAGTGCCTTAATGTTTTCGAACAAGGTTCAAGTGGGCATACAAAGTTTTGCACACAACAAGCGAAAGTTGATTTCCTTGAGAATGATGTGGCCCTAGAAAAGCAACCCTAATAAGTTCACCCTAGTGTTCATGCAGTTCTACCAGGTGAGTTGATTTTAGTTATGGTGAGTGGTGCGACCAAAGTCAAATCACGGCGGCTTCGCAAACACCACTCAAAAGAAAGAAGAAGAACACTCAAAAAGATTATCTCCTTAAGAATGTTAGGGTGTATTTTTTTTTGTTGGGTGATGAGTTTGGAATGTGGGTCAAGTAGTCATTCACCACGTCAATTTTTTATTTATATTTTTTTGTATTTTTCTTTTTTTAAGCACACAAACAACCAAAGGGTGGAGTAATACTCACAACTGGTCTTCGCCGCACTTTATTCCACCTCTACTGTCGTGAATCACGCTCCTTCACTGCCTACGCGTCGAGTTCTTGCAATCAATCAAGTAGAGGGAGAAAAATGAGTTAGATGATGTGAATATGAATGCGGGATGAAGGCAACAAAAGAAATCTGTTGCCTCCCTGGCAACGGAGCCAAAAACTAACGGGTGCGGGATGCGGTTGTTTAATTGTGTCATTATAGCATGCATTCGCGACATCGATTTTCATTAAATATTGGATTTGGTGAGTCTGAGTGTCGAATACAAGGATGCGTGAAATCGTATTACTTTGTTGCTTTTAGTTGTCACAAGAAATTTGGTTTGCTTACGAGAAAATGAGAAAGAGAGAGAGAGGGAGGGAGAAAGAGGGAGAGAGGGTAGGGTTAGAGTTTGTCTTTAAATCATGACATTCATTTGAACAAGATGGGAGCTATATAAGAAACAACATCAACATTAACATTTAGCATGCAACTTGAGTTTGTTCGCAAATACAACAATAGCTAAAAGTTTAAACAAAAATAATATAAAACTAGGGTAAAGAGAGAGAGAGGAGGAGGCAAGGTGGCCATGGAGGTGGAGGAGGGATCAATTGGCGACTTGACAACTCCAAGGTGTATGTGGAATGCTTGGAGGAGCTAAGAGAAGGCTAGTGTTGTATGGAGAGGGTGTGTGAATTGAATACCTTTGAATGGGGTGGTTGAAGGGATTTAAATAGGAGAAAGGGGCTTCCAATTGAGGTAAGGGGGTTTAGCAACATCTAGGACGTTGCTAAACCCCTTCCAAAAATGTTGCTGAAGCCCTCTAGCCGTTGGTCCGACGAAGGCACACACGCTTCTTCTCAAACCTCGCCCGTGATCCGTGTGCTCGCGCTGTGGGCCGTCCGATCGAAGATTGGACAATCGAGAATCTGTGTGGGCACACACTATGGATTGCACCTTGAGCGTGCATGGGAGATCGCACGCATCAGAGAGTGCCACGTAGCCACCATCTGCACTGTCCTCCCTGCATCAACAACTAAATTTCCCTCGTGCATGCCTTCGCTACCAATTTAAGCTTCGTCGCGGCACAATCCTGCGTCTGGTGTGCTGGGATAAGGTGCTGCCGTTGTGCTGCCTCCGCTGGCTTGTGCAAAAGCGAGGTCAGTCGCGGGGTGGTGTCGACCGTTGGATGGAAATCCAACGGTCAGGATCTAAAGCTGAGGCTGCTTGTGATTGCGCTGAAGAGATCGTCCGCGAGTTTTTAGCCGTCCGATCTTCAAATCAAATGGCTTAAAGTGATTCTTCGCGAGGGGATGCGAGTGAGGGGCGCAAGCAGGCATGACATGATCGCTTGTGGGCCATTGATCAACAGAACTTCTTAGGTTGGTCGAGGGGGCTCCGGATGTCAGATTTAAGTGATTTCGAGTCCGTTGGACTCAATTCATCGATCTGAATCCATCCGTACGGTCCGATTGCTCATCTGAGGCCTATTTCAATACGCACTTGTACATACAGCCATTAAACATTGATTATAAGCAATTTTAATTTGTCATGCATGCAATGCTCCCAAACCCATTATGGTATATCATTAACATACATATATCCTCAAAACTAGCCCCAGTTGATGGAATTATCATCATTAGATGTAGAGTTATCATTAATCACGTCCTATCCTTTTCTGATCACACCTGTAGGGTTCCTACATCCTCCACAGATTCATTTCCTTTTGAGAACCCCTACTCTGATCAGGCTGAATCGACTTAGCCAAACCCGCGATTCACACTGCCATATCTTTTTTAGCCTCAAAGCATCTGGTGGGCTCCACATCTATTGATTGACATCCATCAACCGACCAAACTAAGTGGATTTGGGCTACATCATAAACCTGTAGATCTGAACAAGCACCTGGTTGGATCCAACCAAGCTATTGATCAAGCTGCTTGTTTTACAAAATTCTTCTGATTTGACCACTCCTTCTCCTTGACCACCTTCTGCTCGGCTGAAGGCATTGAATTTAGTGCTTAACGGGAGGCAACCTGTCATTTCAAAAAACTCGAGACCCTTCTGATCATCTTTTGAGCTACATTCCTACTGCACTGCTAAGTTCAACTTTAGATTGACTAACTCCACCTTTGATACTTGTATCAAAGCTTGAAATCATCCTCAACAGTCATCCCAACCCATTCACCCATCCTTTAATCCGGTTCTAATACTTGAACAAAACTAAATTCGTACTCTCCTGGTTTACAATGAGGACATTGCAAAACTTAAGCATGACGGGGTGTTAAAGTGCAAACAAATAGAAAATCAATTCTCTGAAGGGTCCTCACAAAAAAATATATATTCAAAAATGACAAAAAAATAAAAACAGAAAAAAAAGGGAAGAAGGGGAGGAAATTTCGTGAACTAAATTAAAAATCTTTCTTGAGGTGGAAAAGAGAGGAGAATTCAAATGTCAAAAAGGAGCAAAAATCAAAATGAAAAGGATAGTCATTAGCACTTGATTATGGAGATTACTTAAGTTCTAGACCTAATCAAAAGAAAAAAATTAAGTCCTGAAAACAAAGAAGCAAGGAGATTAGTATGAGTGCTGAGCTTAGGCCTCTTGGGCTTGTTTTAGGGCTTAAACATTCATGTATCTATTAAGATCTAGATTACTCCTCAAGAGGTTGAGGAAAGTACGAGGCTGATGTATTAAGTCTAAGGCTTAGGGATTATTCGACCCCGTTGCCTGCCCTTTGATTTACAGGACTTGGTAACCTAAGCACCCAAAATCACACACTTTGTCTAGTTCAGTGTGCTTAATAAAGAGAAAATCATGCCAAAAGTATTCTGTTCTGAAAAATCATCTCGAAGATATAGCTTAGGAGCAGCTCAACAACACAAGTTGATTAGATGAGTTCCCGACGTGGAGAGGTGGGAAATTCCCTCTCGAAGGTGCATAATAACATATTGTCTCCTTAGTACTTGTCTCCTAGGATATCTAAATATCCTACCGAGGGCACGTAAGCACCTTGTGCTAGTTCAAGTGCCATGGACGGGATTATCCCGAAATGTCGATTGCCAGGGCTTGAATTTAGCTACAGAATGTCATGGGCGGCACTATCCCAAAGTGTCGACACCCAGGGTTCTAGGGGTTGCCATGGGTGGTGCTATCCCGAAGCATCGAAAGCTAGGGACCCTCAAAGGATTGATGGTAGGGACAAGGAATCCAATACACACCGTGTTTAAGGCCAATTCGAGGCTGGATCTAGGGAAATCTAAAAATAAAAGAGAGAGAAAACTATCCAAATGAAAAGTCTACTTCTATCCCTCTCTCTTACAAAAAATACACTGGCAAACTGAACCTATACATGCTACATTCTATGCACGGGTGCTTTAATCGCTGGGTTCAACGAACCTCTAGCCAGTTTCTACGGGCCTTCGAAACCTTCGCGGCAGACTGATGGGAACACCATCATGAGCCATAACTAACTCATTTTGACCAACTTAAGTCAGTAAATGCTCCTACATAATCGCCAGAGAGTCACAAGTCACTACATAATCATCCTGAGGGAAAAATAAGAAACTAGGGTTAAAACTGTAATTTTACCAGCTTATCAAGAATGTAGTACAACCATGGATTTTCTCAGGGGTTGAATGAAGTTCAAATGGTCTTAAAAGATAACAAGTAAGTTAAGATAGACAGAAAAGGGTTTGCGTGTGTTCTGAGAATTAAATGACTTTTGAAATCCTAAAAATAGACCTGTTTAAGTAACTGAGGTTTTGATCGGGATAAAATTCACTTAAATCCTCTAAAATTCATATAAAAATATTCTCTAGGGTTTGGAACCTTCAATTTGACCATCAGAACCTGTTTTGACCCAGAACAGAGACATAGACAGACATTTGCCCTAATTTAAGTTTTTACATAAATTACCCAGACAAACGTGGTCAAAACCAAAATTCAACTTTACCATTGGATTTCGTAGGTCTAAATTAGGTTTTTATCAAAATTTGGACCCAAGATGAGTTTTTCTTAACCTAGTTTGCAAATTGGTCCTATCTAATTACATTTCTACCCTTAACTTTCAAAATCCTTTCAAATAGGCCCCTAACTTTGTCATCATTCTCACAAAAAGGTCCCTACCACCATTAAACCTAATCCTACTTGCTCTGACGACCTTAAAAAGGAAAGAACCCCCTGATTTCTTAACGAATCCCTTTCAAATTTGAAAGGGAATTTGAAAGGGAAGTTCGTCAAGAAATTCCCTTCCTTTTGGACCCAATCCTAAGCCCTAAAACCTATCCAATCTCTCATGTGAATGCATGAGAGATTTGAGTATCAAGGAATTCCCAAACTCCGGCGAGCTTTCCAAGCTTAGGAAGCTTGCTTCCCAAGCTCTAAGCATCCTCCTAAGGTGTATAAAAGCACCCCCTACTTATACCGAATCCCTCAAGCTTGAATTCCGGCCAAAAAAAACCTCCTCTTCAGCCGCGAACCTCCTCAAGCTCCGGTGACCCCTCCTGACCTCCCTCGTCATCCGGTCACAAAACCAGTGGCCGAATTCTTTTTCTCCTTCTCGTCCGCTCTTGGCCGTACTAGCAGGAGCCCTTCTACCTCCATTGTCGTCGTCGTTCCCTTCATCGAAACACCTTCTTCCCCAGCTTCAGCCTACCAACATCGGTGCCGTCCTCTCTCTTTCGTCCACTTAGTATAGGTAATTAAGTTCCCTTAAGGCCCCTAGATTAGTTCCTTCTACCAGAAACCAAAAATAAACCCCTCGATACCGCCGCTCACTTCCGTCTTCCCCATCTCCAGCAACATCTTTGGCGAGGACCTCTACATGCTACACTCATCCACACGCCTCGCCACAACTCCCAAAAGCACTGTCGTCCCTCCGCACACAAAACCCCTATCTCTATTCACCTTCCCTTCCACTCAAACTCGTCATCGAGCAACCCACCTTTCCATCGTCTTCCCCATGATCAATCGGCCACCACAGACCACATCTTCCATGAGACCACCTCCACCACAATTGCCATGGTCCGGCGAAGCTCTTGAACTGTTCTAATGTGGCCACGAGGTCCTATTTCTTGTTTCAGGTGACAGGTCCCTCCACTGCCATTGTTAAGCTTCTCCACGAGTGATGTAAACATATTTACACTACATAAGATGTCTATGTATGCATGTTCTTAAGCATAGAATTGCATTGCAAACTACAAATATTGCATAACATGCATCATCTTGCATTTAGATTAGTTTAAATAAAATGGAGGTTAATTGTCTCCTTTTATGTTCAGGGACAGAGCAAATTTTTATCGGGGCCTCGAATCGAATATCCAACTGTACAGATTTGATCAGGGCGACGATTGGAGTTCAACGACTCCAAGATCGCCCTAATTACACATCTGTAGCATCAGATAGAGACCGGGGAACCCTAGAATATCAAGGGCCAAGATGGTGTGAATCCACACTTCAAACGACAAATTCGACCACATGGATGGATTCGGATCGACGATCGCAACCTAAAGGTGCAAAAATTGACTTAATCTAACAACCATGGCACCATCTACATCATCCAAAAGATGGACGGCCAAGATGGTGCCACGTGGCACCATCTTAGCCGCCCAACCGGCCGCTACACCCGCTGTACCCTCTCTTCTTCAACGATTCTCTGCCGTTGGATGCACATCCAACAACTGTGGATGCGCACGCACGAATTGTAAGCTCGACACAAATGCACTTGTAGCGCGTTCTACAAGCGCGTTGGTTGAACGCACTTACACGACGCAGCGGCACGCATTCGAGCCTGCGTGATCGATAGCTGAGGCGTGGCGAGGGAGCTCAATTGACCGCTTGATCGTGATCGAACGGACGTGAGCGCTCAATAGTGCCCACGTGCTATTGCACGCCCACACGTGACGCACCATCAGACATGGGCGTTGCGGCTTGAAGAGGCACGGCGAGGGCGCATCTCAGTCGTTCGATCTCACGATCGAATGGCCGAGAATCGAAGGATATGAGCGCGCGTTGCATGTACGGGAGGCAAGCGGGCGGCGCACGTTGCTCACGATGGGGCTTTAGCGACGGTTTTAGCCGTCACTAAAGATCCCTTATTTAATGTTTTAAGATTAAAAGGACCAAATTGCCCTCACACCTTGCAACTATAAAAGGAGAACACTTCCATATGAAATTGGCATCCCTTCCTTCTCTCATTTACCTCTCCAAAGCTCAAGAGAAGCTTGTCCCACACCCGGGATGCTCCTCAAGAGATAAAGTCAAATTTTCGCTCTCATTTCGAAAGCGGATCCCGCGACAACGTGTTGCCCCATTCTTGTTCCTCCTGCCTCGATCTCCTTCTTCCCACTCTGTCCTCCTTCGTCCAGGCAGCATCTCGTCCAGCTCGTCCTCTAAGCAATCGTCGAGGAGTATAACTTCTCTCTCCCATTCTTCTTTACAGCTTTCTAAAGTTGAATTTTCCTGCTTTCTAGTGTAGCTGATTTCTCTCTTTCTAGTGTAATTCTTCTCTGGTTTTATTGTATAAACATTTTGAATTATTGAGTGCATGTTTTTTCTCTCTCTCTCGTTTATTCTTATTGTTAATATTGCTTCATCGTAATTACATCGCTTCGCTTTTCAATAAAAACTCTAAAAAAAAATAATTGCTAATATAGATCGACGTAACCTCCCTGAATTCGACCTGGGATTTCTATTTCGGTACAAATTTTATTTATTGAACACGAGTTCTTCGCTTTCAAACTATGACGACAGGTTTTTCAAAACCAAATCGTTAGCGTAGTAGCTCATAGCTTCAACATTTTGGCGCCGTTGCCGGGGAGGCAACGATTTCCGATCTTCTTTTCTCATTTCAAGCACTTTATTATTTTCTAACTTGCTTTCTCTTGTGTTTATTGTTTTGCAGAGACCTCCATCAGGGAATCATTAAGCAGTAGACCGGAGTAAAGTGCATTTGAAGACAACTGTAAGTGCTCCCCATTCTTCCCCCCTCCATAGATTTCATTTGTCACATTAAATCCAAATTCCAATTAACCTAGGTGTTTGCATAAATCCTAGGAATAGTTTGATTGTTTGGATTCTCACTCACATTCATTCCACCCTCGTTTATAAAAAAAGAAAACAACAAAAAGATAATCTTGTGGGGTAATTTTCAATAAACACACAATGTACACCCACATTCAAGGCACTTAACCTAATTGATTTGTTTCTACTCAACTGGGTTCTGATCTGTGGAACCGGTACACACAAAGCAACACATAAAAGAGTAGAAATCATTCTTGGTTAACCATCTTTGTGTGCCTAACTTAGTGGTGCATTTGTGGCCAGTTATTTGAGCCGCACCACTCTACTTAAAATCAACTCATCAAGTAGCTCCTCCTTAGGGTTTTCAATCTAGGTCTATTCCAGGCACTCCACTTTCTTTGTGGTTTTAAAGGAAAACAATCTTCACCCATGTTTGACAACTTGGTTTGCCTCGAAACTTAATTGCAATCAACCTAATTTTAAACTCTAAAATCTACTAAAGAAGATTTGAACATTAAAATCCATGCATCACAAATAATCTTGCTTGAAAACCCTGGTTGTGCACGCACTTACACAATTCTCAATCAATCATTAAGGGTACAACCTATTCTAAGGGCCCATCTCATTCTATAAGCACCATAATCCCAGGCCTTAATAAAATTGAGTAGACGTTGGCCCTAAGGTTTGATTCGTTCTTCAGGGCCTAGTCTGAGATTGTCTTTAATTAACCTACTTATACTGATTAATATGATTTCTAGCTAGGGGAGTAGCGTCAAACGACCACAGCTGAGGGGTACACTAGGAACCGGAGGCAAAAGCCGAAGGAAGAACCTTCTCCCCAGTCCCTCCTTCTAACTAGTTGGATTGAGCAGACGCAAGTAGAGTAAATCGTTTACAATCTTAAGGCAGGTTTTGGGAGTCAGTAGATCCTTAGGCTGCCCCACTTAAAGACAGCCTTGTTTTGTTGCATTGCAGGGTCCCTATCCCTAGTCCTTCTGACCTTCTCCTCGTTTATGCTGGGAAGACGGTCATTGAATCCCTGATTGAAAGGGCCACTAGAGTATTCTAGTAGGCGCAAATTGGATTTTGGTCAAATTGATCCCATGGCCGACCAACAGCCTCCTCTACCTAGAGATCCACAGGAAGAATTCCGAAGGCAGCTAGAACAAATGCAGAGAATCCAGGAATGGTTCCAGAGAATGCAGGGTGCTCAGCCCTTGAAGGATTTTTATGATCCTTCAAATTACGGGGAATGTCCCGGCATCCAGATTCCAGCCGATGACGTAGAAATCAAGCCCCAGGTGTTAAGCCTGATCAAACATTATCATGGGTTTGGCTCCAAAGATCTGTTTCAGCACTTGGAGGACTTAACCACTTTGGTCCAGACCACCAAGGCACGAAACGTAAACAAGGAGCAAATGATCATGAGGCTCTTCCCCCACTCTCTTAGGGATAAGGCCGCGCATTGGTACACGACAATAGGAAGACCAATTGCAACTTGGAATGAGTTGAAATCGGACTTTCTGAAGAAATTCTTCCCAGTCGAACGTACCAATGCCTTGAGACAGGCAATCACTACCTTTATCCAGCGGCCGGGGGAGCAGTTTCGTGTGGCCTAGGAGCGATTCCAGGACCTATTGTAGAGGTATCCACATCACGAGGTGCCGAAATGGCAACTCATGCAGATCTTCTATCATGGGTTGACTGAGCAACTCAGAAATCATGTGGATGCTTCTTGCGGAGGTAATTTCCTCAATAAAGACACAGATAGTGCACATGATTTATTTGAGGAAATGAGTGAGAATTCAATCAATCATGCCTCCATGGATACATTTAACCGGTCCCAGCAGCCCAGATCAAACGTCAATGAAGTCCATGACTCATTCATTTGATATAGAATTGATTTGTAACAAACTTGACAAGGTGGACTTGGTTACTAAGAGAATGGAAGAGTGGATGGCTGAAAATTTTATGAACAACTCTCGATCCACTCAATCCTGAAATTCAGGATTCCATTCTTCATGAGCTCCTTCTGGGTGGGAGTTCGTGAATCAACTCAATGCAGCTCAACCTGTGAGTCGGCTTTTTTCGGAACCCCACAAGTTCCAAACTAGGTCCTTTGATCCCAGTTTTTCTGATCCTTCCCTTTCTTTCTCTCCATCCTCACCCTATGAGGATGTCGGTGCTGTACAAGAGAATGTTAGATCCAACCCCTACTATAATGCTTATAATCCGGGTTGGAGAAACCACCCTAACTTCTCTTGGAAAAACCTGGGGCAACAGACCTAATTTCAACCTGGCAACTATGCTCCGCAACTACCAATGGGTCAGGGTCATGCATATACTCAGTTGCCCCCAAATCAGGTCAATCAGCCAACTTGGAATGCCCGTCAACCCGTAGGGTAGGCTGATTTGAATCGGCAAATGGTAGAGATGCAAGGATCCATGCTCCAGCTCATGCAGCAAATGAAAACCTCGCTGGACAACCTGTAGACCGGGCTCATTGCTAACTCTCGTCAACCCGAATCTCTACCATCCCAACTCGTACCCAACCTGCGAAATATTCTGAATCCAGGCAACCAAACCCATGGGTATGGAAATCAGAGGGACCCATACGCACATGCTCAGGTGGTTGAGCCGGGTCCCTCCTCTTCCTCTTCTTCTTCTGCAAATCAACAATTCCTGGCTAATCAAGCTCCTCCAATCTTTCCTAACCCTCCCCAAGACCCAAACTCTTATGCATCTGCAAATTCTGTCACCTTGACGAGTGGTAAGCAGACTCAGGATCCACAACCACACTGTTCTGATCTACTAAATCCTGAAGAACCTGAGAAAGGAGAGGAGAATTCTGGAGAAGAAATCAAGGCTCAGGAACCTGATTCCAAAGATCTGACTCATGTTCCTTTTCCTAAAGCCTTAATCAAATCAAAGAAGAAGAAGTCTGTTGATAGCAATGAGGAGCTTTTGAACCTATTTAAGAATGTTGTGATCAATATCCTGCTCCTCGATGCTATCAAGCATATACCAGCTTACGCAAGATTTTTAAAGGATTTATGTACACAAAAGCGTAAGTCAAGAGAATCTGTTCCGAGGAAAGTGGTACTCTCTAAGCAGGCTAGTTCTGTTATCCTGCACCACCTCCCTCAGAAAAAGAGAAATCCAGGTGCTCCGTTGATTTCTTGTGTCATCGGAGATTACACATTTGATAGAGCACTTTTCGATCTGGGTGCATCCATCAACCTAATTCCAACTTCTCTTTACAAGAAGTTTGGATTAGGTGAACTTCGGCCAACTTCACTAACGCTACAGTTAGCGGACCGCTAGATCACAAATCTGCGAGGCTTTATTGAAAATGTTATAATTAAGGTCAAGGATTTCTATTTCCCTATAGATTTCCTTGTCCTTGACATGGATGTACCTAAAAATCTGAGGAACATGCCCATCATTCTAGGGCGTCCATTCCTGGCTACCGCTATGGCCAACATTAATTGTGAAAGCAGTAGTATGAAAATCACCTTTGGAAATCAACGAATGAAATTGGATATTTTTAAGGTGATCAATAAATTTGAGTATTGTGGATTTATTGAGGAACTTGAGGAAGATAATGAAAACATTGAAACTTGTTTGATGGTTTCTTCAATTGAAAGTTCCTCCTTTGATGACGAATTCAACCCGCAACCCTCTATGGCAGACCTACCATCTTCTGAAGAGGTTATTGATTTTGTTCACTCACAACCTCTTCCTCTTGTTGAGTCTTCAGCATCTTCCTTACCATCAATCATCAACCCGCCCTAGCTTGAACTGAAACCATTTCCTAAGAATTTGAAATATCAATTTTTAGGACCTCAAAAGATGCTCCCTGTGATTATCAATGCTAAATTAACAAAGGGGTAAGAGATTAAATTGATCAAGGTCCTGAAGGAACACAAGGAGGAAATTGGTTGGACCATTCATGACCTCAGGGGGATCGAGCCATCTTACTGCAATCATAGAATATTCTTGGAAGATGGATCCCGCCCTTCTCACCAGATGCAGAGGAGATTAAATCCAAATATGCGAGAAGTGGTCAAAAAGGAAATCATCAAGTGGCTCGATGTAGGAATTATTTATCCAATCTCTGATAGTCCCTGGGTAAGTCCCGTGAAGATTGTTCCGAAGAAAGTCAGGATTACCGTTGTGACTAACGAGAGAGGAGAATTTGTCACAACTTGTTCAGCTTCCTCTTGGAGGGTTTGTATTGATTAGAAGGAGCTGAACATAGCCACTAAAAAGGATCATTTTCCCCTGTCTTTCATCGATCAAATCTTGGAAAAACTAGTAGGGCAGAAGTACTTCTGTTTTCTTGATGGCTACTCAGGATATAACCAAGTTCCTATCCATCCCGAGGATCAGGAAAAAACTACTTTCACCTGTCCCTATGGAACCTTTGCTTTCCGTAGGATGCCTTTCGGTTCATGTAATGCACCTGTGACTTTTCAAAGGTGTATGTTAGCCATATTCTCTGACATGGTGGGAGAGTTTATGGAAGTCTTCATGGACAATTTCTTTATTTTCAGAGAATCGTTTGACGCTTGTTTGGCTAATCTAGAAATGATTCTTAAGAGATGTATCAAAACACGATTGGTCCTTAGCTAGGAAAAGAGTCATTTCATGACCCAAGAAGGCATCGTCTTAGGTCATGTAATCTCTAAACGGGGAATTAAAGTGGATAAAGCTAAGGTTGATGTTATCGCTAAACTTCCTCCTCCCACATCTGTTAAACAAATCCGATCATTTCTTGGCCATGTGGGATTCTATCGAAGATTCATCAAGGATTTCTCGAAGGTTGCTCATCCCCTAAGCAATCTTCTTGCCAAAGAATCATGCCAAAAGGCATTTGAATTCCTGAAAATGGCAGTCACCTGTGCTCTAGTTTTGAAACAACCAATTTGGATAGCTCCTTTTGAGATCATGATCGACGTTTCTGATTATGCAGTCGGGGCTGTCTTGGGTCAAAAAATTGATAGAAAGCCCTCTATCATCTACTATGCTAGTAAAACTTTGGATGAAGCCCAGAGGAATTACACTGTTACTAAAAAGAAATTACTAGCTGTAGTGTTCACTTTGGAAAAATTCAGAGCTTATCTCTTAGGGTCTCATGTTCTCATCAATACCGACCACTCGGCCTTGAGACATCTTTTGGCCAAAAAGGATGCCAAACCCCAGCTTATTCGTTGGATTCTTCTGCTTCAAGAATTTGATCTTGAAATCAAGGATAAAATCGGGGTACAAAATGTGGTAGCGGATCATTTGTCGAGACTCCTAGGTGATTCTTCTCGTCCAAACATTCCAATTGCTGACACTTTTCCAGACGAAGCTATTCTTGCAGTTTCAAGTGTCCACACCCCGTGGTTTGTTGACATTGTTAACTATTTATCCATTGGTCAAATACCCTAGGATTGGACCAAGCAACAAAGGGATAGACTCAAATCTGAGGCCAAATACTACTTCTGAGAGGACCCTAAACTGTATCACATCAACTCTGATCAAATTATTCGCCGATGTGTACCGAAGAATGAATTCAACAGTATACTCGAGTTATGCCATGCATCTACGTGTGGTGGACATTTCTCCAGGAAAAAGACGGCTGCAAAAATCTTGCAATCTAGCTTCTATTGGCCGTCTTTATTTAAGGATGCCCAGGATTTCTCAAGGTCATGTTCTCGATGTCAGGCACTCAAGAGCATAACTAAGAGAGATATATGCCCCTAAACCCAATTCTTCCTATCAAAATTTTCGATGTTTGAGGCATCGATTTCATGGGACCCTTTCTCCCTTCATTTGGACATCAGTACAATCTTGTTGTTGTTGATTATGTGTCCAAATGGATTGAGGTGATTCCCACCCAAACAATTGACCACAAGGTAGTCATCGACTTTGTCAAGAAAAATATCTTCAGTAGGTTCGGGATTCCGAGAGCCATCATCAGTGACAGTGGCACTCATTTTACTAATGCTCAATTCTGAAATTTGTTGGCCAAATATGGGGTTAATCACCAAATTTCCACACCTTACCATCCCCAGACGAATGGACAAGCCGAGATCTCCAATCGGGAGATCAAGAACATTCTGCAGAAAATGGTTAGGCCTGATCGCAAGGACTGGACTCAAAAGCTTGAGGACACTCTTTGGGCCTTCCGTACGGTGTATAAAACGCCCATCGGCATGTCTCCGTTTCATCTGGTGTATGGAAAGGCGTGCCATCTACCAGTAAAGATTGAACATAGGGCATTCTGGGCGATCAAACAATGCAATTTAGATCTGAATTTAGCTGGGAAGACTAGGAAACTCCAACTATCTGAGTTGGAAGAGCTAAGAATGATGCATACGAGAATGCCAAGATCTACAAGGCTCGGACCAAAGCTCTACATGATCAATTGATTTCCTGCAAGAGCTTTGAGCCGAACCAGAAGGTCTGGTTATTCGATTCTAGACTTAAGCTCTTTCTTGGCAAACTTAGATCTAAATGGAATGGCCCATTCATAATTGACTAGATTTTTTCAAATGGAGCCATTCAGATTTTTGACCCCAAGATGGGTAACACATTTAAATTCAATGGTCAACGTCTGAAGCCTGTTATTAACCGTTCTCTTCCAGAACCCGTCTCAGACATGGTTGCTCTAGCCATTCTGTGACTTATTTGGCTGGACTTCGCCTAGCTGACGGTATTAAACTCAGCAGTTGTACATATGAAACAAAGCTGACACGAGCTTCATATTCAGGTGACATCTTTCATACTCTACCCTTTCTTTCATGTCTCTTTCTCAATGTGGACATTGCATCAGCTAGGCATGGGGGGTGGATTCATTTTTAAATCATTTGGTCAGTTTTGTGAAATTCATGTAAATTATTTTTCTCTTCTTATTTATACAAAAGAAAAACAATGTTGAATTAGGAAGGAATAGTTGGACATTAGAACTTTTTAATCTTAAAAAATATTACATTAGGATCTGAACATAAAGACCCTTCAGGTCTTTGGACTTAATCGACCCATGTATCCACTAAAATGTGGATTTATTTTTCAAGTCCTCGCCATCTTAATTCTATTGTAATTGGAGTAAATAAGTTTGGATGATAAGTACACGACTTATCAATCCACCCTCTGATTTGAGGGAACTTTAAGTCTTAAGCATCTACACACTTTCTTTGCACTGACTCGTTGGTCGGCGATTTTAACGGAAATTGGGTAGCTAATGAACCTTCTAGGGTGATATGGCTAGCAAGTTATCGTGGATAACAGCCCATAGGTAGGTTGTCCAGAGCCAAGTCACTGGACCATTCTTTTTTTTTTTTTTGCTACCTTTAGGTAAATCTTAGACTAGGGAAGCCACCTACTTTAAAAAAATGAAAAAGAAAGTCAAAAAGAAAAGAAAAAGAAAAAGAGAAAAGAAAAAAAAAAGAAATAAGCCACACTTCACCGTGCGAGTATGGCTGGTAAGTTGTCGGTGGTAACAACTCATCAACCGGTTGTCCAGAACCCAGCTCAATAAATAAACTAAAAATTCCCAAAACACTTAGGAAGAAGCGAAAAGGTAGAATAAACTGGGGAGATATACACTGGATTCACCCTTGTGTTGACCCCATAAAAATAAAAGTAGGGAGAAAGATATCGGTTGTAAGGATACACCTTTAGGTAGAATTCTCTTTTTAAGGTCACCTAGAGACGTAGAAATCTAAAGTCTGTTTTAACTGTCGATCAATGAGTCAATCACATTCACAATAAGATGCTTAGAACTTAGGGTTCTCATCAAATCTTGAGTGAATTGAATGACCGTAGAAAGCCACTCTTAAACCTTAAAACTCAAAAATTCAAAAAAAAAAAAAAAAGAAAAAGAGAAAAAGAAAATTTTCTTTGAATAAGGCAAGGTCTTGAGACAATCTGCATTTTGGCAAATACCCAGGCACTATTGTGTCTTTGAAAGTTCAAATCCTAAGTAAACATTTTCTTAATGATTGAAAATAACTCATGTTCAAATAATCCAACCTAATTCTTTTATAAATAACATATAGTTTTTGCTAGGGACTAGCAAAAGATAGGCATGGAGGTGTGATGTAAACATGTTTACACTACATAAGATATCTATTTATGCATGTTTTTAAGCATAGAATTGCATTGCATACTATAAATATTTCATAACATGCATCATCTTACATTTAGATTAGTTTGAATAAAATAAAGGTTAATTGTCTCCTTTTATGTTCAGGGACAGGGTAAATTTTTACCAGGGCCTCAGATCGAAGGTCTAACTATACAAATTTGATCAGGGCGACGATTAGAGTTCAACGACTCCAAGATCGCCTTAATCAGACATTTATAGCGTCTGATGGAGATTGAGGAACCCTAGAAGATCAAGGGCCAAGATGGTGTGAATCTTCACTTCAAACGACAAATCCGACAGCACGGAAGGATTCGAATTAACGATTGCAGCCTAACGGCGTGAAAATCAACTCAATCCGACAATCATGGCACCATCTACATCATCCAAAAGATGGACGGCCAAGATGGTGCCACGTGGCACCATCTCAACCGCCCAACCGACCGCTACACCCGCCGCACCCTCTCTTCTTCAACGATTCTCCACCGTTGGATGCGCATCCAATGGCTATGGATGCGTGCGCACAAATTGTAAGCGCGACACAAACGCGCTTACACGATGCAGCAGCGTGCGTTCGAGCCTGCGTGAGCGGCAGCTGAGATGCGGCGAGGGAGCTCAATTGACCGCTCGATCGCGATCGAACGGTCGCGAGCGCTCAATAGCACCCACGCGCTATCGCACACCTATGCGTGACGCGCCATCAAACGCGAGTGTTGCGGCTTAAAGAGGCGCGGTGAGGGTGCATCTCAGTCGTTCGATCTCACGATCGAACGGTCGAGAATCGAAGGACATGAGCGCATGTTGCATGCGCGGGAGGCGAGCGGGCGACGCATGTCGCCCACGATGGGGCTTTAGCAGTGGTTTTATCCGTCACTAGAGACCCCTTATTTAATGTTTTGAGATTAAAAAGACCAAATTGCCCTCACTCCTTGCAACTATAAAAGGTGACTCCATACGAAATTCGCATCCCTTCCTTCTCTCCTCTACCTCTCCAAAGCTCAAGAGAAGCTTGTCCCACACCCGGGATGCTCCTCGAGAGATAAAGTCAAATTTTCGCTCTCCTTTCAAAAGCGGATCCTGCGACGACGACGACGTGCTGCTCCATTCTCGTTCCTCCTACCTCAACCTCCTTCTTCCTGCTTCGTCCTCCTTCATCCAGGCGGCGTCTCGTCCGACTCGTCCTCCAAGCAATCGTCGAGGAGGATAACTTCTCTCTCCCATTCTTCTTTACAACTTTCTAGAGTTGAATTTTCCTACTTTCTAGTGTAGCTAATTTCTCACTTTCTAGTGTAATTCTTCTCTGGTTTTATTGTATAAATATTTTGAATTATTGAGTGCATGTTCACTCTCTCTCTCTCTCGTTTATTCTAATTGTTAATATTACTTCATTGTAATTACATCGCTTCGCTTTTCAACAAAAACTCTAAAAAAAATATAATTACGAATATAGATCAACATAGCCTCCTTGAGTTCGACCCGGGATTTCTATTATGGTAGAAATTTTATTTGTTGAACATTAGTTCTTTGCTTTCAAACTACAACGACAGGTTTTTCAAAGCCAAATACGTTAGCGTAGTAGCTCATAGCTTCAACAACGAGCTTCAAGCCTTGTTTGTGCAAGGATCCGCCCAGGCGAAGCTCCAGGCGTAGCGGAACATCTCCAGGAGTGCAACCAAGGAGCCAATTAGGCTCTTTGATTGAGCCTTTGACCACAATCACGCGAAGAAGTCGCTGCAGTCGTACGCAGAGAAAGGCGGTGGGATTTAGTCCCACATCATGGACTGAGGAACACTTGCAGGTGCATAAGTTGCAAAAGTGTTGAGGGTTATCACCTCAACACTTGAGGGGTGAGGTCCCTCACAACCTTCACACTCCTCGTCCGTAACATCTCCTCCGCGGACATGGTGCGCCCGACCCACCGAAGCCTTCACTCCTCAGTCACTACACCGCGTCAGTGACCCTGGACCTAAGTACGCCGATCCTCCGATTACCCAATAACCCGATGTGCATGGCTATGGGAGAGCGGAACCTAAGAGAGAGAAAGGAAGAGAGTGTGCAGGGCACGGGAGGGTTTTGTTCTTCTATGCATTGGCTAACACTTAGCCAAAATCTGAGCACTTCCCCCTGTGCTTAAAGAAGAAGGAAGAAGACGGGCAGAAAAAGAAGGCCTGAAGAGGAGGGGAAGGAAGAGAAAGCAAAGAGGATAGAAAAAGAAGGATAGCCGCATAGGAAGAAATCAGAGAAGAAGAAGAAGAAAGCAGAAGCATAAGAAGAAGGAAAAAGTGAAAGAAGAAGAAAAAGGAGAAATAATGGAGAGGGCCATTTAAGGCGTCTAATCTCCAAAGGAGACGTCTGATTACTGTAGCATTCAAGCTTCTGTGTGGATATTTGGTCCTGACTACTATGGCATTATTGATTACTCTAGTTTACATATATCTATACTAAATAATTGGTGATCTAAATCACCAAAATTTTGTTATAGATTTCTTTTTATCATGTTGAATTCTTGTTATACTCATGTTCTACACTAATTATCATTTTTTAGTAGTTTATTTGGTTTAAAATTCTTGTGCTCATTTGCATTATTGAGATTAGTGTGTGAATTCCTATTTTCTCCCTATGTTTGACCTTGGAACCTTTCCGAGTAATAAAATTTATTTGTTTAAGCGCTATTTTGGCTATACTACAACACGACAATTTTAAAACACTGATTTAGTGTGTAAACACAGATGATGAGAGCCTCATCATGAGCCCTAACTAGCTCATTTTGACCTAAGAAAGAGAATAAGAGCTCCTACATAACGTAGAGAAGGGCTTAATTCGAGGAATAAGTGTTCTGAGAAGAAAACATGAAATAAAGGTTAAAACTATAATTTTACCATTGTAGTACATAAACGGGATTTCTCATAGGCAAAACATAGGTCAAATGGTCTGAATAAGATAAAAAGTGGGTTGGTTCAATCAGAATGGGTTCATGTGTAATCCAGGAATTAAATGACACCTTGTAACCCTAAAACAGACCCACTTAATTCAATAGGGTTTTGGTCAGGATAAAAATCAACTAAATCCTCTAAAATTCATGGAAAAATATATCTTATGGTTTAGAACCTTCAATTTGACCTTTGGAACCTATTTTGACCTAGATTAGGGTCCTAGCTCACTAATTGACCTAATTTGGGTTTTTATGCAAAAAGTCCAGTCAAACATGATCAAACCTAAAATCTAACTTCACCATTAGATTCCTTAGGTCCAAATTAGGTTTGTACCAAAATTTGGACCTAAGGAGAGGTCATCTTGACCTACTTTGCAAATTAGTACACCCAATTACATTTTGGTCCTTATCTTTTGAAAATCATTACACAAATCCCCCTAACTTCCTCTCCACTCTTACAAATAGGTCCCTCCACCATTAATGGTGAGGAATCCTTCTCCGGCGAGGAATGGAGGGGGAATACTCCCTAATTCCTCATAGATCTCCTCCCAGATTTGGAAGGGAGATTTTCTGAGGAATTCCCTTCCATTTGAGCTCAATTGCAATCTTTGATTTGCATCCAATCTCTCATGCGAATGCATGAGAGATTTGGATCTCCAACTACCTTCCTTCTCCACCGAGAAGTTGGTGGTAGAAGGCTTGCCCTCCACACACCAGAAGCTTGGCCAGCAACTATAAAAGGATCCCTGGTCCTCTGCGAATCGCTCAAGCTTGATTTGGCCGCAGACTCCCTCAGACTTCATCTCCCCTCTCTCTGGCCAAGTAGCCTGCAAGCTCCGGCAATTTTCCCTCCTCCCTCTCGTCGCTCTACTGCCATACCATCAGCAGGGTTCACTTTGCCTCGTTCTTCCATGTCGCGCCGCACCAGTGCACGCCTTCCTGTCCTCCTCCTCCTCGTCGTTATCTCCCCCTCAAGGCCGTCTTGTCCGACGACGGCACAAATGCGTCGTCCGTCTCCTCTGCCTCCCCTTCACTCCAAGTACTCCAGATAAGCTCCTTGTCTTCCACTCTTTCCTTTCCCTCATTCTATTTCACAAAACACCCCTCGACTGCCACTGTCCGCCCGCATCTTCCCCATCTCCGGCCACCCTCCGGCGAGACGCATCCGTCACTCCACACGTCCCACCACCAACATCACAACCACCGCCATAGTCCACTAAACATCTTCCACCCATCCACAGGTTGCCACACACACTCCATGCTTCCCCCGACCTAACCGATAAATCCGGCCACAGAGCAACCTAGGCACGCACACCTAGGCCACCCTGCGGCCTGCCACCTATTGCCTCACCTTCACCGTGACATGGCGAAGGTCCTCCTGTGGTCTGATAGAGCCGCAAGGCTCCTTTTGTGTCATGCAGGGTCGAGCTCCCATCCACCATTAGCAACGGCTCGAGCTCGATTATTATCCAACTCCAGACCATAATTGTCAGGTCCCAGGCTTCCAGACTGCGTGGATTGAGGGCAAGAGTGAGTCTAGCCTAGTAGCAAGTGCCGCAAGACCTGCAGCTGCGCCGATTGTGAAGTCGCTCTCCTGCAGGTGTCAGTAGAGGCGGGTGGGACTTTTAGTCCCACCTCAGTAAGTCGTAACCTTTTTCAGCGGCTTAAGTGGATTTTTTGCTCTTTGCTATGTTCCTCGAAATCACTGGGGTGAGGTCCGTCGCCTCACCTATCACGCCTTGTCTGTGACATATAACCCGCGAACCTGGCACCCGAATCCTATTAACCCCTCTGTGCACTCCTCGCGCACCACACCCACGTCGGTGCACCTGGATCCAGGCGCGTGACTGACCCGATAACCCGGCTCTGGGAGAGCATACTGAAGAGAGATACACAGAGAGAGAGACGCGCGAGGAGGGTAGGGGAATAGGTTTTGTTGCGTGGTGCTTGTGCAGGAAGAGGATGCTAAGGGAGGAAGAAGCGCAACAAGAGAAGAAAGCAGGACTTAGCCGCCGCAAGAGAAAGAAGAAGAAGAAAGACGCACTGTAGCAGAGGTATGGCAGACCAAGAGAGAAGAAGAGAGAGATCAAGGGGCAAACAAAGAGGAGAAGCAAGAAAGCAAAGGAAGAGGAGGAAGAGAAAGAAGAAGGAAACTAAAGAAAAGACAAGGCCAGGACTTAGCTGCAGGAAGAGAATAAAGAAGAGAGAAAGCAAAAGAAGAAACAAGGAAGAAGCAGGAGCGGCTAAGGAAGAAAAAGAAAAGAAAAACAAGAAACCATAGCTGCAGTAGAGCAAAGCAAACAAAAAAGAGAAGAGATTGAAGGCCAATTTTAAGACATCTGATACAACATCAGACGTCCAATTCTTTTTGTGCATTTTCTCCATAACATTATCCTGTCATTTTTGTTGAACTAGTTTTTGCCTTTTATTAAAAGTTGTGTTCTCAAGTTTTGGAATACTCAAATTGCTCCCTGTGTTCGACCTCGGATACTTTGATTTTCGAGTTATAAATTTTTATTTTTTTTCGCAGAGAGTTCATCTATATTACAACGAGATATCTATTAAAACACAATCTAGCCGCGTAAACAATAGACTCAAGTTGAAGCTAGTCAGGTCTGGATCTTTATTGATACTTGAGTACCACTAGGCCTACTATTAGCATTCTGACCTAATTTCTAAAAGAATAAAGCAAGTCAGGCATCTGAACTTCAACGCATGGTCTAGAACTCTAGTTCTTTCCTTAAGATTTTGCTAAGGGACTAGCAAAGTTAGGCATGGGGGTATGATGATAACATCATGCACCATAACTAGCTTTAATTAGTAATAATCAAGAGACAAATGCTCCTACATAATCACCGGAGAATCATTACTCACTGCATATCCTTTCTGAGAAGAGTGCATTAAAATAGGATTAATTCTGTAGTTTTAACAGAAGATCATAAATATAGAGTAACCACAAGTTTTCCCAGATGTTAATTGAAGGTCAAATGAGCATTAATGACTAATAAGAGGGTCCGTGTAGACAGAAACAGGCTTTCGCATACTTCAAGAGTCAAAATAGCACCCGAAACCTTAATTTCAGACTCGCTTAAATAACAGAGGTTTTGATTACGATAAAATTCATATAAACCTTCTAAAATTCATATAAAAATATTTCATAAGGTTTGGTATCTTTGGTTTGACCATCTGAACCTATTTTGACCTTGAACATAATCTCGGATGGAAAGTTGCCCTAATTTGGGTTTCTACACAAATTACCAAGTCAAACTTGGTCAAAACCAAGATCCAACTTCACCATCATATTCCTTGGGTCCAATTTAGGTTTACATAAACATTTTGGTCCAAACAGAGTTCATCGTGACCTAGTTTGCATTTCAATCTAGTCAGACTCTTTTTATCTCACACAAGCCCTTAGCTTTTGAAATTCTTGCAAACAGGTCCCTAGGTTTATCGTCATCTTCGCATTCAGGTCCTTGTCGCAATGGACATGTGAAGGCAACTTGCCACCGACCTTCAATCAAGGAGTTCTCCCTAATTTCATGCCCAATCTCTTCCAAAATTGGAAGGGAACTCTTAAGTAGATCCTCTTCAATCTTAGCCGCATCTTGGGCTCTGATTCTTGCCCAAAACCTAATGCGAACAGTTTGAACATGAGGGTTTCCTATTTCGCGAAAGTCTCGAGCTTCCAAGCTTCATTTCCAAGCTTGGAACGCCCCCTGAGCCCTACAAAAGCACTTCCTATTCACGGTCGTTCTCCTTAGCAAGGTTTTGAGCCACAATTAGTCTCCCTTTCCTCTCTCCAACTCTCTCAGCCTTCGCTCTGGCAAGCTTCTTCCTCCATCATTCTCCAACCTTCCAACGGCCAAATTGGACCCTGGACACTGTACATGACCAGTATACCCATGACCAGATCCGACTATGCTCCAGGTTTGAGAGAAAAGAAGAAAGAGGAGGGAATTTGTGAGAGAGTGGGGGAGGGTTTTGCTCTCTGAAGCATAACCCTGTGCGATCTGTGCGACACTTAGCCACTAAGGGACTTGTTCCCCTGTGTAGTGAAGAAAGAAGAAGGCAATGAAAAGAAGAAGAGAAGTTGAAGAAGGAGAAGAAAGGAAGAAGAAGAATATGAAGAAAGGCATTCTGAGAAGGCCTTGTGTTCTGTTAAGTTGTCTGAAGAAAGAAGCCAACGTATGATCTGAGTTGATTAGAGATACTGTTGAATAATTTAAGTACTATGGTTGAGATTGAATTCTGATTGGAATATTGAATGCATGCTTAATTAAGAGAATAAGTGAAGATCTAAATCACCATTGTTTTGATTCTCTTTTCTTTTTGATTCTATGCAACCTTGAGGTACATTGATTGATATTAATTCCAATCAATTTCATTCATTGCATACCTATTTTGTGATCAATTGATTGTGCTCATGATTTCAATTAAATATTAATGTTGTGAATTCCATATTTGCTCCCTGTGTTCAACCTCGAACACTTCTTTAGAATATGAGTTATAAATTTATTTGTTTTCGAGTGATTGAGGCTTTGCTTCAATGAATGCATATTTTAATCTCCTTTTTCGCACGTTAAACACGGGGGTGAGGTTCCCTCACGCCTACTCACCCTCGCCTGTGCCCACATGCACATGGGCCTGGACCTCGACCCGTTTACCCGATACTGTTCATGCCTCGAAATTCATGCCTATACGCTTAACACTTAACATTTCTGTGGTTTAAGCCTAGCGCCCTTCTGCTTAGGACTCTGTGTGGTTCTGTGCTTCACGTTAAGGCCTTGTGCCTTGTGCATCTGAGGATCGATGAGATAAGGAGTCTATAGTGCCTTGGCGATGTTTGATTGTGGTTACTGTGGAGATATTAGCTCCTGTGCTGATGCGGAAGTTGAGGAATAAGTGGTTGAGACAACTATTGAAAAATTTAAGTTATTTGATTACATTTGATATGTGCTTAATTTAGGGATATAATTGGTGATTTAATCACCATTCTTTTAGGGTTTTGATCTTCTTTTTGTCCCATTATTTCTTGAGATACATTTGCTATCGTTGAACTTCAATTGAGTAAATCTCTATTATTCATTGAAATATCTTATTGTGCTTATCTGATTTATATTTTGATTAGTGTGTGAATTCCAAATTTATTCCTTGCGAACGATCTCAGACTCACTTCTGTTTTCCGAGTTTATAAATTTAAATGTTGTATCACTTTTGTTGACTGTACCACAACATGTTTTCTTAAACTATGACGAAAGCAACTTAACATTTTGACACCATTGCTGGGAAGCAACGTGCAATTCACCACTAATCTTATCTTTCTTGATTGATTTGATGTCTAACTTACCCTATCTACTTTGCTTTGATTTTGTGAGGTACATCACGAGAAGATCTTCCGCGTAATCAACCACTCCAAGGGTAGGTAAAAATCTCTCTTCTTCCTTAAATCACCTCCTAATCTTGGGAAGAGAAAAAGGAAATAAAATAAATTAGGATCCACTTGCCATATTTTCTTAGTAAGATCATTTAAAAGTACTTCCTTATTTGCGAATTTGATATCTGATTGAAGTTGAGACGATTTTGATTAGAGATCCTCATCCTGATTTCCTGTACCTATTAGGGATTTGCGCTAAATTTTCTCAACATCTTTGACTATTCACATTCTTGTTTGAGTCCAAGGTACCATATTTGAGATCAAATTGGACTTAAAAATAGAGCTAATTAAGGTTTTCATGTTAGGATTTTGAAGTGTTAGTACACATTTGCCTTAAATAAAGAAAATTGACCCTCCCGCATTTGTGTGCCACCCAAGCCCTTGTCTAAATTGATCTATTCAAGTGAACCCTAAAATCAAGGCTCTAAATTCACTTGAACCCCAAAATTTGGGACCTAATAACCTGAGAGTCAATTCAGAGTGATTTTGAGTCTTGACCCAAACTTTATCTTCAACCTTAGGATAGGTTAGGTAAAGTTGGTTCACCTTGTGGATCAACCAACCTCCAAATTAGGTCACAATTTGAATTAACTTCTTAATCAAGTGAAATTCAAGGCACAAATTAGGACTAACATTGGTAGACATAGTTCTCAATTCATACATGCCAGTCTACTTGGAATCACGGTGACAAGGAATGTCGGGTGAGGGAAACCCTGCAACCCGTGGGGATGCTCTACCATGTAGAGGTCTTTGCAGGACTCTCCCTTCCTGGTTGCCCAAGTAATTCTCAGGTGTGTGGATTTCTGATTCAGAGTTATCATTCGCCTCGAAACGACCTTAATCATCCAAAAATTTTTGGGTGCCTTGATGGGTCCAATACACATCCAATCCCCCATCTATTCTATAGTGAATATACACAAGAGAGGTCCTTAGGTTTGACCTAGAGGCCTCCATTAGAGTTGATCTTTTAGGGAAATCTGATATAATCTAATCAATTCAATCTGAACCTGAATTTGATTCTACATCCAGATCCACCACTTTATTTGAAAAAGAAACCTAACAACATAAGAAAAATGTTTAGGAAACCTAAATCCCATATGAGCATCAAGGAAAAAATGATCGAGGCTGCTCTTAGACATCATGATGCGTATTACAAAACCTCACATCGCATTAAGAACATTCAGGTTAATGTACCAAAAGCAACAACCCTCATTATAAACTGTGCCAGAATGATATTTACACAAATGATACATGGTTGAACCCAGGATGATCTTTTATCAGAATACAGTGAATTGTGGAGACTACATAATATCGAGTATGTACAGTGTTCGAAAAATTCACCACTTTGGGAAATACACCAGGGTCTCATTGAGAAATGTGGGTATATGCTAAATACATTACAACAAGCCATTGATCAGAAATACCCATATCAACATACAGGAGTTGATGAGACATCTTGGAGCAATGTTGAAGATCAATATGATTTCCAAGAGCCCGAGTTCGAAAGTAGAGGTTGTTGTTGACCCCCAACCCAAATGGAACCAGATTCAGATTATATGTAGAAGGACATACCTTATGAAAATGTGGGTTGGGTGGATCCAGTTGTAGATGTCCTCGATTATGAGCCAGCCATAGAGAGCCATGAAGCTGGTCCATCATGCATTGATTTACCAAACACATGTGATGAGCTTGAGTTAGAACCTCTCGAGGATGTAATTTTTGCACCTTATCCGTTAAGGTAATCCTCGAGAGTGATTCTGACATCCCAATAGAACTATGCCCAGATTCTAGTAACCCAATTCCTACCCCTGATCTAGAATCTAGATCTGAAAGTATTTGGGATGATCACGAGGCCCAATGTGTTGAGAATCAGAATTTAGATTTGAATTATGATTTCGGGCCAGTATTTGATGATTATACCTCTCCAAACTTCTCAGAAGAACAAATTGATTTTTCGAAAGTCACACCGATTTATAATACAGAATTAGAGTTGGAAGAATTAAGATTTGATTGGATCTACCCTAGCAGCCCAGAACCCGAGCCTATGCCTAATAAGGACACCTCTTTGAGCTTGAAATCCGAGACAAGGTTAGACCAAAGTCAAGTTCATAATTCCATGCATCATGATTTGTTCAGTGATGGAAATCTTGATCTCGAATCAGGTTCAGAAGCTGATCATCGCAAATTCTCCGATGATTTCAAATCATGCTCTGATTTCGGAGAACCTTGGTTTCCAGATGATTATGAGCCAGTTTATGACCTCAATATTCATGATCCGTTCTTTCATTCTGATTCTGAGGCCGATGATTTTGAACTCGAAGAAGACACACCTCATATAGAGCCTTTCAAAACCTGATCCCGACCCGCCACTGGAATCAATTTCTACTTTGACTCACCTATTTCTAATCCGGTTGCATATGATTCACCCCCATCTTTTGATCGGGAATCGAACACTGATCAAACCGACAACCACATCTTATCTTTCTTTGAACCCACCAGTAGTGTTCCTACTTTTTCCACAGATCCATTATTCTTTGAGGACCCCTACTCTGATTAGACTGATGATGATAGCATCATCATTAGCCATATCTAGCTTTAATTAGTCATTATCCATTGATAAATACTCCTACATAATCGCCATAGAGCCTTAATTCAATGCATATCCCCTAACTTTCAAATCCCTTGCAAATACCCCCTTAACTTCATCATCTTCTTCACCAACAAGTCCTCGTCACCTTCAACTTGTAAACCCATCAACCGACGACCTTCAATCAGGAAGAACTCCCTAATTTCACGTCCAATCCTTTCCAAAATTGGAAGGGAGGATCTTGAGACCTTCCTCTTCCATTTCAACTTATTTAGAACCTTCCCAAATCCATCCAAAAGCTCATGCGAACTCCTTGAATCCGAATGTCCTACTTGCGAAAATCATGGAGTTACATGCTTGTTTCCAAGCTTGAAACTCCTCCTTAGGACCTATAAAAGCACGCCCAGGGCAAACCTTACCTCCTTAGTAAGGTTTAGGGCCAAAAACATCTTCCTAACCCTACCTTCAGCCCCTCTCCGACCAAGCTCCGGCAGTCCTCCTCTGTCTTCCTAAGGGCAGCCAACAGCCAAATTGGCCTGCCCATCATCTTCCCCGTCTTCCTCCGTGCCTCCTCAGTCAAAACGAGGGCAATACTCCCCGTTCTTCGCCACCGTCCCCCTCTCAGGAGACTTCTCTTCCACGGCGCCGGCGAGCCACAATCGGTGCCAATCCTACCCCTTTCATCCCCTAAAGTAGGTTAGATTAGTTCCCTTAGTATCCTAGATTCGTTTTCCCTATTCAAAAATCAAAAAACAATCCTCGACGACTGTCGCAACCCACCTTTGTCCTCTGCTCCAGCCGAACCTTCAGCGAGGTCCTCCGCATGTTCCACACCTCCAAAAGCCTCGCCAACACTCCCAAAAGCTCCGCTACATCACAGTCATCAAAACCCCTTACCTATTCCACCCTTTCACCTACTCACAACTGCCACTGAACAAACCCACCACCGACTACCTTCTCCGTCACCACACTCCTTATCCACTGGTGATGCTTGCGAGCTATTTTAATGTGACCAAAAGACTGTGTTTATGACTTGCAGGTCTTTACCGAAGTACTACAACGCCGCCGCCATCTCTACTCATTCTTCGAGCTCCAGGCCACATTCACCCCAAGTGCTACACTCAAAAGATGCGGGTGACCTCCAGGACCCTTCCCAGGTCCTTGATTGGGGATGCCAACCTTAGTAGTTGCATCAATTGAGGACTTCACTTGCAGGCGCACGTGAAGAAGGAAGGACATATAGTCCCACATTGTGGGATTAGAAGCAACCGACATCGCATAAGTTGTTTTTCCGCTCTGGGCTTACTGCCTCAAACACATGGGGGTGAGGTCCCCGCTCACTCGACACACCCGACCTAGCCTAAGCCCTCACTACTCGCTCATCACCCACTACCGGTGAGCCTAGACCTGGGTTACGCATATCCTAATACCTGATTACCCAGCTATCTGAGAGAAGAGGAGAGGAGGAAGGAAAGAGAGAGAGAGAGAGCGGGAAAGGAGAGGGTTTTGCTCTGAGGAGAAAGAACCATGCGACACTTAGTTGTTGGAAAGAAGAAAAGAGAGGCCTGTGCATGAGAAGAAGAAAAGGAGACAGAGGCCTTAAGGAAGGCTTGCTGAAGAGGAAAGGTAGAAGAAGAGAAGTAAAGGGTTGAGAAAGAGAAAAGAAGAGAAGAGAGGAAGCTGAAGAAGAAAGTTCTTTACAAATCACTGTAGCAATGACATTTAAGTCGTCTGATTATTAAATCAGACGTTTGGATACTGTTCATTTATTTAACATTGATTGAGTAATTGATATACATGTGCTTAGACTAATAATTGGTGATTTAAATCACCATTATTTTGTCTTAGTTATCTTTTTGATCTTGAAATACATTGAACTTCATTTAATATCAAACGTGACAGATTAATATTCATTGATTATCATTACTGTGCTCAACTTCCTGTGCTCATTTATGTTTTAATTGAAGATTAGCATGTGAATTTCTATTTGCTCCCTGTGTTCAATCTTGGACTTCATTTCTAGATATTTGAGTTATAAATTATATTTGTTTTTGAGCGATTTCAACCTATACTACAATGCATATCCTTTAAAACATCAATTTTGCGCTTAAACATTTTGGCATCGTTGCCAGGGAGCAACTTGCAATTCACTGCTATTCTCTGTTTTATTTGATTATATTTGAGCATTAACTTTCCCTTGTTTGATCTTTTGATTTTGCGAGGTACATCACGAGGCGATCTTCTGTGCAATTCAACCACTCCAGGGTAGGTATCTTTTCTGTTCTTCCTCCTAATATTGGGAAGATAGAAAGGAAACAATCAATTAGGAACCATCTGCCTCATCTTCTTAGTAAATTTTCATTTAAAAGGCAAGTTTTCCTGATTTGTGAAAAATTTTTCATATCTGATTTAAGCTTGAGGCGATTCTATTTAGAATTCCCTACCCAAATTGCATGTACCTATTAGGGACTACGCTTGATTTCTAAATCACCTTGGGCTAACACACTTCTTGCTTGAAGCCCAAGGTGAACATTTTGATATTTAATTGGACTTGAAATAAAGCTAATTAGGGTTTTTAACATTAGGGTTTGAAGTGTTAGAACACATTAGCCTACATAACAATAATAAACCCTCCCGCATTTGTGTGCTACCCAAGCCCCTATTTGAAAAGATCTAATCAAGAAAAATCCTAAAAATCAGGCTTTAAATTCACATAAACCCTAAACTCTTGGACCTAATAAACTGAGAGTCATTCAGGGTGATTTCTGGGTCTTGACCTAGATTTCATTTTGTCATCTTTAGGATAGGTCAAGTAAAGTTGGTCTACATTGTGGTCCAACCAACCTCCAAATTAGGTCACAAGTCAAATTAACTTCTAATCAAGTGAAATCCAAGGCACAAATTAGGAATAAAATTGGCAAACTTAAGGTCATAAGTCCGTACATTTCGGTCTACTTGGAATCGCAGTGACAAGAAAGGTCGGGTGGGGGAAACCTTGTAACCTATGGGGACGCTCTACCGTGTAGGGGTCTTTTGCGGGGCTCTCCCTTCCTGGCTACCTAGGTATTTCTCGGGTGTGCGAATTTCTGATTCAAAGGTATCATCCGCCTTGAAACTACCTTAGTCATCCAAAAATCTTTGGGTGCCTTAATTGGGTCTAAATAACATCCAATCCCTCATCTTTTCTCTAGATTATTTTTTTACACAGGAAGATCATTAGGTTTTTTTAACCTAAGAAACCCCACTAGATCTTCTTGGGAATTTCTTTTAGATCTAATCAAGTTCCAATCTGATCCTGAGTTTGATTCTACATCTTGATTCCACCATCTGATTCAAACATGCAACCTGACACTTTAGGAAAACTATTTAGGAAACCTGAATCCCAAATGAGCATCAAAGAGAAAATGATTGAGGTTGCTCTCAAACACCATGATGACTATTTTAGGACCTAAAATCTAGCTAACAAGATTCAAGTTACCATACCAGAAACAACAACCCACATTATGAATCATGTTGGACTGCTATTCACACAAATGATACACGGTTTAACCCGGGATGATCTTTTAACTGAATACAGTGAATTGTGGAGACTACACAATATCAAGTATATACATTGTTTGTCCAATCCACACCTTTGGGACATGTACCAAGGTCTCATGGAAAAATGTGGGTGTATGTTGAATACATTACAACAAACCATTGATCAAAATTACCCGTACAGCCCTTCAGAAATTGATGAGACACCTTGGAATAACATTAAGGATCAATATGATTTCCCAGAGCCCGAGGAAGAGAATAAGGTTGTTGTGGACTCCCAACCCAAATAGAATCTGATTCAAATTGTGTAGATTGATACACCTGATCTTAAGATGGGTTAAGAGGATCAAATTGCAAGTGTTCCCAATTTTGAGCCAGCCTTAGAAAATAAAGAGCCTAGTTCACCAAGCTTAGATCTATGATGATGAGCTTAAAACAGAACTTCTCGAGAATGTAAATCCCAAGCCTTATCCTGTTGAGGTGATTCTCAAGAATGATTCTGACATCCCTGTAGAGCCTAGCCTAGATCCTAGTGACCCAATGCCTACCTTTAACCTAGAATTTAAATTTGAGCCTAATTGAGATGAGTATGAGGCCCCATGTGGTGAAATACAAATTTCAAATTTGAAATACGATTCAGGGCCTGTATTTAATGAATACACCTCTCCAACCTCCTCTGAGACATAAATTGATTTCTCAGAAGTCATGCCAATCTATGATACAGAAATAGAGGAGTTGGATGAGTTGGAAATTGATTGGGTCTACCCTAGGAGCCAAGAACCTGAGCCTATACTCACTAAGGATACCTTTTTAAGCTCGGAATCTGAAATTAGGATAGATCCAAATCAGGTTGCTGATTCTACATCTCTTGATCATTTCTATGGTGGAACCTCTGATCTGGAATCGAATTCAGAACACGATCTTTGCAAGTTCTCCGATGATTTCAAATCCTACTATGATTTTGGAGAACCTTTGTTTCCTTACGATTATGAACCAATCTACGACCTCAGCATCCATGATCTGTTCTTCGACTCTGACTCTGAGGTCCCTAATCCTGAGATCATTGATTCAACATCAGGTTCCATTGAGATGGAATCATTTCTTTATGATCTGCAAGATTCAGAAACAGTAAGTACCGAGAGTGTCTGCAATCCAAAATTTCAATCTTTTATTGACTCAGATTTCCATGATCCTATAAGCACTCTCCAGGCATTTACATTTGATTTTGATGAATACTACAAAGACTCTCTAGATGAACCTACTTTTGAATCCTTTCTAGAGGAGCCCTCAACTCACATAGTTCTCAAGGAAGCCACCTCTTCTGCACCACATTCAGAACCTTCTCGAATCCGATCCCAACCCCAACCCGCTACCGGAATCAATTTCTACTCTGATTCTCTTGTCGATGATCTGATTGCATATGATTCTCCTCTATCTTTTGATTGGGTTTCAGACTCTGATCAGATTGATAATCACATCTCATCCTTCTCTGATCACTTTCGTAGGGTTCCTACATCCTCTACAAACTCTTTTTCTTTTGAGGATCCCTACTCTGACCAAGTTGAATCAAATCAACCAAACCCTAAATTCACACTTCCATATCTTTTTGAGTTTCAAAGTATCTGGTGGGCATCACATCTATTGATTCACATCCATCAACCCACCAGACTGATTGGGTTTGGGTTGCATCATCAGCCTATAGATCTGAACAAGCACCTGGTTGGACCAACCAAGCTATTAATCAAGGTGCATGTTCTACAAAATTCATCTGATTTAACCACTCCTCCATGACCATCTTCTGCTCGGTTGAAGGCATTAAATTTAGCACTTAACGAGAGGCAACCCGTTATTTCAAAAACCTAAGATCCTTCTGATTATCCTTTTGAGCTTTCCATCTACTACACTCTGAGTTCAGTTTTAGAACAACCAACTCCACCTTTGATATTCGTACCAGAGCTTGAAATTATCTGCAATAGTCATCCTGACCCATTCGCACACCCATTGACCCTGTTCTAATCCTTGAACCCAAACTGATTCCATACCCTCTGGTTTACAATGAGGGCATTGTAAAACTTAGGCATGGGGGGGTGTTAAAGTGCAAACACATAAAAATTCAAGTTTCTGAAGGGTTCTCACAAAAAAAAAAATTACTCATTCAATAAACCAAAAAAAATAAACAATGGAAAAAGAACAAAAATGGAAAAGGGGAGGAAATTTTGAGAGACTAATTGCATATCATTTTTGAGGAGAAAATGAGGAGGTGATTTAAATGTTAAAAAGGAGCTACAATTTGAAACAAAAAGGTGATAGTCATTAGTAAAAGATTATGGAATCTACTTAAGTTCTAGACCAAATCAAAAGAAAAAAATTAAGTCCTAAAAGAACAGAAAGACAAAGAGATTAGTATGAGTGCTGATCTTCGGCCTCTTAGGGTTGTTTTAAGGCTTAAAAATTCAACTATCCATTAAGATCCGGATAATCCTCAAGAGGTTGAGGAAAATGCGGCGCTTATGTATTAAATCTAAAGCTTGGGGATTATTTGGCCTTGTTAACTGACCTTTGGTTTGCGGAACTCGGTAACCTAAGCACCCTAATCCACACAGTCTAGTTTGATACGCTTAATAATCAAAATCATGCAAAAGCGTTTATTATGATCTAAAAAAGCTACCTAGATTAAAAGCGGCTTATCAACACAAGTTAATCTGGATGAGTCCTAGCACGGAGAGGTGGGAAATTTCCCTCGAAAATGCGCAATAACATACCATCTCCTCAGTGCTTGTCTCTAAGGATATCTAAATATCGTACCAGGGGCATGTAAGCACCTTGTGCTGATTCAGGTGCCATGGGCGGAATTATCCCAAAATGTCAATTGCTAGGGCCTGAATATAGCTACAGAATGCCATGGATGGCACTATGTCAAAGTGTCGAAAGTCAGGGTTTTGGGGGTTGCCAGGGCGGTGCTATCTCGAAGCATCGATTGCTAGGGACCCTACGAGGATTGATGATGGGAGCAAGAAATCTGATACAGACTGTGTTTTTGAGCCAATCCGAAGCTAGAAATAATCAAGAAAAAGAGAAAGCTCTCCAAAAATGAAAAAAAATCTTCTATCTCTCTCTCTTACAAAAATGCACTGCAAACTGAACCTGGACTAACCTTGTTTCAAGCATGGGTGCTTTAACCGCTAGGTTCAACGAACCTTAGAATAGTTCCTGTGGGCCTTAGAAACCTTCGCGACAAACTAAGGCTAAAGCTGATCAGGTCTGGATCTTGGTTGGTACTTGAGTACCTCTAGGCCTATTATTAGCATTCTGACCTAATTTCTAAAAAGAAGAAAGAATCAAGACAATGAACTTCAAGGCATGGTCTAAAATTCGAGTTCATTTCATAAAATTTTGCTAAGGAACTAGCAAAAGTTAGGAATGAGGGTATGATGATAACGTCATCATCATCCATATCTAGCTTTAATTAGTCATAATCCATTGATAAATGCTCCTACATAACCGCCACAGAGCCCTAATTCACTGCATATCCATTCTGTGAGATTAATAACAAAATAGGGGTAAAACTATAGTTTTAATAGAATATCCTAAATGCAGAACAATCATGGGGTATTTTTAGGGGTTATTTACAAGTCAAGTGGTCATGAATGTCTAATAAGTGGGTTCGTGCAGACAAAAATGAATTTTCACGCATTTTGAGAATTAAATGACATCTGAAACCCTAAAAATAGACCCGCTTAATTAATTGTGGTTCTGGTCAAGATAAAATTCACCTAAACCTTCTAAAAATCATAGAAAAATATTCTCAAAGGTTTTGTATGCTTGATTTGACCATTGGAACCCAATTTGACCTAAAAGAGAGTCTCAAGCAAACAGTTGCCTTAATTTGGATTTCTACGTAATTTACCCAGTTAAACTTGGTCAAAACCTAAATCCAACTTCATCATCAGATTCCTTAAGTCTAAATTAAGTTTGTACCAAAATTTGGGACTAATCAGAGATCATCTTGACCAAGTTTGCATTTTGGTTTAGTCTGACTCTTTTCTCTCACACACATGCCCCTAACTTTCGAATCCCTTGCAAATACCCCCCTAAATTCATCATCTTCTTCACCAACAGGTCCCTGCCACCTTCAACTCCTAAACTCATCAATCGGTGACCTTCAATTAGGAAGAACTCCCTGATTTCACGGCCAATCCCTTCCAAAATTTGAAGGGAGGATCTTGAGACCATCCTCTTTCATTTGAGCTTGTTCAAAACCTTCCAAATCCATCCAAAAGCTCATGAGAACTCCTTGAATCCGCATGTCCTACTTGTGAAAATCATGGAGTTATAAGCTTGTTTCCAAGCTTGAAACTCCTCCTTAGGACCGATAAAAGCACGCCCAGGGCAAACGTTACCTCCTTAGCAAGGTTTAGGGCCAAAAACATCTTCCTAACCCTACCTCTGGCCCCTCTCCGACCAAGCTCCAGCGGTCCTCCTCCTCCAACTTCCTAACCCATCATCTTCTTCGTCTTCCTCTGCCCCTCGTCAATCAAAATGAGGGCAGTCTTCCCCGTTCTTCGCCACCATCCCCCTCTCAAGAGATTTCTCTTCCATGGCGCTGGTGAGCCACAACCAGTGCCAATCCTACCTCTTTTGTCCCTTAAAGTAGGTTAGATTAGTTCCCTTAGTCTCCTAGATTAGTTTCCCCTATTCAAAAATCAAAAAACAATCCTCAATGACCGTCGCAACCAACCTTCATCCTCCGCTTAGGCCGAACCTTCGGCGAGGTCCTTCTCACGCTCCACACCTCCAAAAGCCTCGCCAATACTCCCAAAAGCTCCACTACATCACACTCATCAAAACCCCTCACCTATTCCACCCTTTCACCCACTCACAACTGCCACTGAACAAACCCATCACTGACCTTCTTCGTCACCGTTCGACCGCCACGCACCTCCATTCTCCATGCCACGACCATCACCGTACTCCTCGTCCACTAGTGATGCTTGCGAGTTGTTTTAATGTGGCCAAAAGGCTATGTTTATGACTTGCAGGTCATCATCGGAGCACTGCCATCACAGCCACCATCTCTGCTCTTTCTTCGAGCTCCAGGCCACATTCACCCCAAGTGCTACACTCAAGAGATGTGGGTAATCTCCAGGACCCTTCCCAGGTCCTTGATTGGGGACACCAACCTTTGCAGCTGCATGCAAAGAAGGAAGGACACATAGTCCCACATCATGGGATTAGGAGCAATCGACGCCGCATAAGTTGTTTTTCTGCTCTAGGCTTACTGCCTCGAACACATGGGGGTAAGGTCCCCGCTCACCCGACACACCCAACCTAACCTAAGCCCTCACTCCTCGCTCATCACCCACTGCCGGTGAGCCTGGACCCGGGTTACACATATCTTAATACCCGATTACCCAGCTATTTGAGAGAAGAGGAGACGAGGAAGGAAAGAGAGAGAGAGAGAGGGAAAGGGGAGGGTTTTGCTCTGAGGAGAAAGAACCATGCGATACTTAGTCACTGGAAAGAAGAAGAAAGAGGCATGTGCGTGAGAAGAACAAAAGGAGACAGAGGCCTTAAGGAAGGCTTGCTGAAGAGGAAAGGTAGAAGAAGAGAAGAAAAGAACTGAGAAAGAGAAAATAAGAGAAGAGAGGAAGCTGAAGAAGAAAGCTCTTTATAGAGCACTGTAGCAACGACATTTAAGTCATCTGATTATCAAATCAGACGTCTAGGTACTGTTCATTTATTTAACATTGATTGAGTAATTGATATACATGTGCTTAGGCTAATAATTGGTGACTTAAATCACCATTATTTTGTCTTAATTATCTTTTTGGTCTTGAAATACATTGAACTTCAATGAATATCAAATGTGATAGATTAATATTCATTGATTATCACTATTGTGCTCAAATTCCTGTGCTCATTTATGTTTTAATTGAAGATTAGCGTGTGAATTCCTATTTGCTCCTTGTGTTTGACCTCGGACTTCATTTTTAGATATTCGAGTTATAAATTATATTTGTTTTCGAGCAATTTCGACCTATACTGCAACGCATATCTTTTGAAACATCAATTTTGCACTTAAACAACTGAGCTGATTCAGCCAAACCTTAGATTCATATTTCCACATCTTTTTGAGCCACAAATCATCTGGTGGGCTCTACACCTATTGATTCACATCCATCAACCCACTAGACTGATTGGGTTTGGTATGCATTATTAGCCTGTCGACTTGAACAAGCACCTAGTTGGACCAACCAGACTACTCATGAAGGTGCTTGTTCTACAAAATTCCTCCAATCTGATCACCCCTTCTCCTTGACCACCTACTGCTCTATTGAAGGCATTAAATTTAGCGCTTAATGAGAGGCAACCTGTCATTTCAAAAACCTGAGACCTTTTTGACCATCTTTTTGAGCTACATGCCTATTGCACTTTAGGGTTTAACTTTAGAACAATCGACTCCACCTTTGACACTTGTATCAAAGCTTAAAATCGTCCGCAACAGTCATCCTGACCCATTCACCCACCCTTTGACCCTGTTTTAATCCTTGAATGAAGCTAAATTTGTACCCACCTGGTTTACAATGAGGACATTGCAAAACTTTGGCATGGAGGGGTGCTAAAGTGCAAAACAAATGGAAATTCAATTCCCTAAGGGGTTCCCACAAAAAATATATCTAAAAAAAAGGGAGAAGGGGAGGAAAATTTTGTGAACTGAATGGAAAATCTTTCTTGAGGAGGAAAAGAAGAGGAACTGCAAAGCATGACAAAGGAGCAAAATAAGGAAAAATCGATAGTCTTAGAAATTGATTATCGGATCTACTTAAGTTCTAGACCAAATCAAAATAAGGATTAAGTCCTAAAGTGCTAGAGACAAGGAGATAAGTAAAGAGTACTGATCTTAGACCTGTTGGACCTGTTTTAGGGCTTAAATACTCACGTATTCGAAAGTGCGAAGCTAATGTATTAAGTATAAGGCTTAGGGATTATTCATCCCTGTTGCCTACCCTTTGGTTTGTGGGACTTGGTAACCTAAGCACCCAAAATCCACACACTAGTCTGGTTCAATGCATGTAACAAAGAAATAATGCCAAAAGTGTGTTGTTCTGAAAAAGTCGTCCCGAAGATCTAGCTTAGGAGTGGCTCGAAGACACAAATTGATTAGACGAGTTTTCGATGTGGAGAGGTGGAATGAAAAATACTCCCCTCGAAGATGCATAATAACATATCATCTCCTCGATGCTTGTCTCCTAGGATATCTAAATATCCTACCGAGGGCTTGTAAGCATCATGTGCTGATTCAGGTGCCATGGGCGGGATTATCCCAAAATGTCAACTGGTAGGGCCCGAATTTAGCTACAGAATGCCATGGGCGGCACTATCTCGAAGTGTCAAAAGCCAGGGTTCTTAGGATTGACATAGGCGATGCTATCTTGAAGCATCAAAAGCCAAAGACCCTTCAAGGATTAATGGTGGGGACAAGGAATCCGATACAAACCGTGTTTAAGGCCAATCCGAGGCTAGATTTAGGGAAATATAAAAAGAAAAGAGAGAAAACTCTCAAAATTAAAAACCTTTCTCTATCTCTCTCTTATCAAAATGCACTGGTAAACTAAACCTAGACTTGATACGTCTACGCACGGGTGCTTTAACCGCTAGGGTCAACGAACCCATGGATAGTTTTTGTGGACCTTAGAAACCTTTGCGGTAGACCCAGGCTAAAACTAGTCAAATCTTGATCTTGGCTGGTACTTGAGTACCTCTAGGCCTGCTATTGGTATTCTGATCTGATTTCTAGAGAAGTGGCACAAAATAGGCATCTGAACATCAAAAACATGGTCTAGAGATCTAGTTCTTTCCATGAGATTTTGCTAAGGACAAGCAAAAGTTAGGCATGGTGGTATGATGGTAGCACCATCATTCTCCTTAACTAGGTTGAATTGGTCTAAATTAAGAGATAAATGCTCCTGTATGGTTGCCTAAGGATCGTAATTCCACTTAGAACCATTTTGAGAATAAGACAAAAGAATAAGGTTAAATTTTAACATTACATAATGAATGCAGAGTAACCAAGGGGTCACCCAAGGGTTAATTAGAGGTCAAATGAGCATTAAAGACCAAGAAGTGGGTCCACACTGACAGAAACAAGGTTTCACGCATTTCAAGAACCAAATCAGTACACAAAATCCTAATTATCAGCCCCACTTGAATTGGAAAGGTTATGGTCAGGATAAAATTCATGTAGACCTCCTAAAATTCATAGAAAAATATTCGAAGAGGTTTGGTACCCTTGGTTTGACCATTTGAATCCATTTTGACCTAGAACAGAGTTTCAGACGGGAATTTACTTTGATTTGGGCTTATGTGCAATTTTCCCAATCAAACATGGTAAAAACTCAAATCCAAATTCACCATTATAATTTTTAGGTCCATATTAGATTAAGACCAAAATTTGGTCCCAATCAGAGTCCATCTTGACCTAGTTTGCACTTCAATCCCTAAACCTCTATTTCCTACACTCAGACCCTTAGCTTTGAAATTCCTTGTGAGTAGGGCCCTAGGTTTCTCGTCTTCTTCATGTTTAGGTCCTTGCCACCATTAACAAGTCAACCGACCTACAAAACCCTTTGACCAAGCCTAAAACCCTATCAAACCTACACTAAATCCCACCAAATTTAGTGGGATTAATATTCACACACTGAGGAATCATTTGAACCCAATTTGAGACAAGAATCTTGTGTGAGAAGAGCGCACGAATCCAAGGAAATCTGTGGGGTTTCTTGATTCTAAATTACAACTCAATCAGGCTTCTTTCTTCATTTATAGCTCATTATTGAGCTCTATAAATGCTCATGAAGGCCCCAGGTTCCTCCTTTGTCTGGTTTGGCACCAAAATCTTCTTCTTCCTTCTCCGACCGCCTTCGCCACAACTTTGGCGAGCTTCCTCAAACACTTTCCTCAAGCCAACCAACGACCAAATTGGTCGGTTCTCTTCCTTCCTGACTTCATCCGCTTTTTGTTGGTCAACGCAAGAGTTCTCTCGACCCTTCCTCATCGTTCTCATCATTGGAGCATTCACCTTCTCCGACATCGACCAATCACAACCAACGCCAATTCCCTTCCTTTTGTCCGCTAGTTAGGTCTACTCTCTCCCTCTCTAAACCCTTCCTAGATCCTTATCTCCTCGATTCAACCAATGAACCACGATCTCCCCTTCTGTCTTCCCCAAGTCCGACGAGAGCTCCAACGAGTTCACACCAGCAACCTACTCCACTAACCTTTGCTCCATCAGATCCACAAGCTCGTCCACATTTAGTTGAGCAAAAGCCCTCAAGAAATTAAGGGCTTCCCTTACCCTCGGCCGAAGAAGCCATCCACGCCATCATCACCCCTTCACCCTCCGGCCACATCACCGATGCACCAATGCACTCCTCAACTCACGGCGATTGTCCTGAGCTGGTTTAATCAAGGCTTAAGGCCCATGTTCATGATTTCAGGTGTCGCCACCATCTTCTCTATCACCTTCATCCTTCCTCCGACCTTCATCGTTGTTGATTCTACATTCAATCAACATGGGCCACCTTCAAGAGCAGAGCTGCGTCTTCAATTGAGAAGCAAAGTAGTAGCAACAGCTTAAATTTGAGCTTCAACCCTCTGCTACTACACATGAGGAAGGGTGGGATGTTTAGTCCCACATTGTATGTGGGAAAGTGGAAAGCAGCGTATAAAACACAAAAGTGCACAAGGCTTATCGCCTCAGACATCGAGGGTGAGGTCCCCTTATTCCTGTGCACCCTTGCCCGCGTGCACATGCACGCGGGCCTGGACCTCGACCTGTTTACCCAATACTATTCATGCCTCAAAATTCATCCCTATACGCTTAACACTTAGCATTTCTGTGGTTTAAGCCTGGTGCCTTTTTGCTTGGGGCTCTGTGTGGTTCTGTGCTTCACATTAAGGCCTTGTGCCTTGTGCATCTGAGGATCGATGAGATAAGGCATCTGTAGTGCCTTTACATCTGATTGTGGTTACTGTGGAGATATTGGCTCCTGTGCTGACGTGGAATTTGAGAAATAAGTAGTTGAGATCACTGTTGGAAAATTTAAGCTATTTGATTACATTTGATATGTGCTTTAATTTGGGGATATAATTGATGAATTAAATCACCATTCTTTTAGGGTTTTGATATTCTTTTTGTCCCATTATTTCTTGAGATAAATTTGCTATCATTGAACATCAATTTGAGTAAATCTCTATTATTGATTGAAATATCTTATTGTACTCATCTACTTTATATTTCGATTAATATGTGAATTCCAAATTTACTCCCTGCGAACGATCTTAGACACACTTCTATTTCACAAGTTTATAAATTTAAATGTCGTATCGCTTTTATTGACTATACTACAATGCATTTTCTTAAACTGTGACAAAAGTGACCCAACAGGTCCTTTTCCAAGAGTCCAAACCTCAGTCTAGACGTCTTATATAGCCATGACAAATCTTAATTGTTTTGTACTAAAACTACTTGCAACCAAATCTTATTGAATTTAATTCCAACAGCTAATTAAGGTCCCTAGGCCTATCTAGAGTGTTCCAAACACCTCTATAAATAAGATTGAACACTTCCAAGCCCACACATAAAAAGATAAGAGAAAAATCACTAGTGAGCCACTAGTTTCTACCATAAACTCCAAAAATAGTAACAATCAAGAGAAGAAACTCTATCTTGCTCTCCAAGTTTTGCATCCTCTATATAAACCCAAGCCATTTCCTTTTAAGCCCACCATACATTTTTCAGAAAGGAGAGGGGGAACTGACAAACTTCATTACATAGTTTTAATCATCTCTCTATGATCTAGTGATGAAATTACATTCTTGGAGTCTTCGGAAAGCTTACTAGATTCTAAAGGATATTTTAAAGAAGATTATGAGATTTTGAGACTTTGATGATCTGAAAAGAGATTGATTTTGGAGGAATCTTTGCTAAATTCATTATGTAAGAATTTATGGTAAAATAGGTTATGAAGGAATCTAAAGCAGAGCAAATTCTAGGGGAAGTGATTTTCTAAAAATGTTTGTAAGAATTAATTTTAAAAATTTAGGGAGGAAGCCCCTATTGCCATCAAATTGAGTATTTACCTGCTAGCTTTTCAAATGTTTGAATTTAAGATTTTTAAAGAAGCATAATTGAAAGAGTTTTGAATAGATTTGAGTGGATCTATAAGAAAATCTTTCCCTAAATATGCACAAGATCAAAAACACCACTAGAAAGAAAGGAAATAATTTTGGAAAGAGGTTCATTAATTAAGATCAATGAAATTTGATATGTGCCTGCAAGGGAGCTTACAAAGAGTGGAAAAAGAACTATGAGATGGAAAAATGAATAAAGTTGTCGCTTTAAAAGTCTAGCCTCCTATTTATAGATTTTGTAGAGGCTGCCCTATCAAGTTTCGGTCACCTTCAGTTGTCACTTCCAAGATTGAATCTTTTAGAGCTAGTCTCCTAAGACTCCTTGGACTTGAGTCTTGTTCCTTGAGAAAGTCTTGGTTAGCTTTTATCTACACTTCTTTCCTACAATATTCAAACAACGTCACTTGCTTGACCCAAAGACATAATATTATTTCCTTTAACGAATATTCAATATCCACAACATCAAAAGCATACAAATAATATTGTAACATCAGAAGTATATGAATATTTAAATTGTTCTCCATTTGTAATTAGGAGTAAATAAATTTCTTAGAATGAAATATAATATTGTAGAAAAGGAAATGATTTTGCTATTTCTCCAAGGAAACCCTAGTACCCTACATGTAAGGAGAGATGGAGAATAACTACAAAATAGTTTAGGAAAGGAAAGAAAATAATGAAGACATGAAATGGGAGCTAATAACAGAAAAACATAAAAAAGTCTTATCTTTCAGTACTCTTCCTCAAGCTAAAGCATAGATGTCTATCATGCTTACCTTAGCATGACATTGATCAAAGGAGGTGCAAGAAAGAGTCTTGGTAAACATGTTTGTTGCCTAGTCCCTTGAGGATACATGAGAAGTGTGGATAATCCCTTCTGGATCATGTCTCAAGTATAATGGTAATCCACTTCCACATATTTTGTTCTCTCATGAAAGATGGAATTATTGGCTATGAAAAGAGTTGCCTTGTTATCACACTTCATCCCCATGGGGCCAACTAAAGGAATGCGTAGATCCTCTAACACAGACCGAATCCTCATCAACTCTGACATAACTTGGGCCATTGCCTTGTACTCAGATTCTGCACTTGATCCTAGCCACCACAATCTGCTTTTTACTCCTCCATGTGACTAGATTAGTTCCAATAAAGGTACAAAATACAGCAGTGGGTTTCCTATCCTTAGGGCATCTTGTATAGTCTGCATCTATATAAATTGTCACATCCAAGGACTTCCCACAAGAAAATAGCAAGCCTTTCCTTGGAGAAGACTTCAAGTACTTGAGGATCATCATGGTAGCAACCTAGTGTACCGTCCTAGGCTTGTCCATAAACTGGCTCACCTTGCCTATTGCGAGAGCAATATTCGGACGTGACACCATAACAAACAACAATGTTCCCACTAGGCACTTAAACTATATATTATTGTCTTGTTCCAAATTGTCATCATACAAGTGTAGACTCCTGTCTATGGGATTGGAAATGAGCTTTGCACCCAACATACTAGTCTCTTGAAGGAAGTCCATAAAATGCCTCCTCAGAGAGAGAACAATGATGGCCTTTGCTCAAGAGGAGGGGGGTTGGTCTCAGACACGTTGTAATAAGTATAAACCATTTGGAATCTTTTATTAAACCCATCGTTCAATGTAGGAATAGGGATGCCAGGTTCATTTTTAGGTGTAGGGGTAACAATGTGTGAACTAGAAGAGGAATGGTAAGGTATAGACTCAAAGAAGGAAACATCAGCACAAACATAATGTCTCCTAATAGGATCATATCACCTGTATCCCTTTTGGGTCCTTGAATATCTCACAAAGATACATTTCATAGCATGAGGCAAAAGTTTATCCCTATTTGGATCAAATAAGTAGATAAAGGAGACATACCTAAACACCCTAGATGGTACTCCAAAAAGCTCCTTGTCATGAAAGAGAATGGAATAAGGGACCTCTCCATCAAGAACAGTGGATGGTGTCTGATGAGTCCAATTTATTGGACTACTAATTACGCTTAAGAACACTCAAGTTGGGAATTGAACTACATTTCGAGCGTGCATTATACTAGAATATTAATTAAACTCGAATTTTGACATTCCTGTATTTTTAACCCAATGCATATGCTCCATTGATCATTTGTTGACATATTACTTTTATATATATATATATATATATATATATATATATATATTGTGCAGGTATCTTCAAATTTGACATAAAAAAATCAAAGTTGAAATACTCTGTTGAAACAACCTCCTCCCCTTTTCTCTCAACTGTAGGATTTTTTTTAACAAAAGAACGACCACACCAGGGCCTTGGGGGATGATCTCTTTCTTTTCCCCTTCAAGGGGCCATCTCCTCTACAGTGAAAGAGAGCCAACACCAAGGCCAAAGCTTGCACCATGATCTTTTAGTGCAGTTCCTTCCTCCTCCGCACCACCGCAAGCTCTCGTGGTGACAACACGAGTGCCACCATCCTTACGTGATCATCACCACCCTCATCTTCCCAAACCGTGCACTCTCCCTCTCTACCTTCCATCATCTCCACCACCATCCCCTACACACACCCAATTTCCTCTCCTTCATTTTCCTTCTTCTTTCTTCCTTGTTTCACCCCTCAAGGCAAACCCATCAGCACCACCCATCGCCACCACCACTTCCATCACCTCCGACCGCCCGCTCTCGACATGGTTGCCGTCAATGTCCTCCCCACAGTGCCACCGATGCCTACACTATTGCCATCACCGCCAGCCACCAGCCTCTCCTACCATCGACGAGTAGTTGGCTTCTTGTCGGTTCACCACCGACCACCTTTGACAGTCTTGACGAATGCTGCAGCCACCAACACGACGCTCTCAACCTGATGCTCCTCCACCGCACATCAGCCAACCGTCGGTGCCCTCCCTCGCGCGCACACACCTTCCCCTCTCCTATCCCCTATTTTTGCACAGTACATGCCCTATTAATTGAAATGAGAGGGGGGAGGAGGAGATTGAAGAAGTGGAATTTTATTTACGAATTTAGATATTGTGGGGAATTTACTTTCTCCCTCTCGCTCTTTCTCTGATTTTCTCGCATGCCCTATTTCTCTTTCTATTATTTGTTGAATGATATAGTTTTCTAGTTATGAAACATGAAAGGTTATGGACTATTTATTAGGTGAAGGTTTTGAGATATTTGCTAGGTTACTTTGTTAGGTGTCAATTGCATGCAATATCCTTCATTTTTCTATTCTATTATATAATGAAGGAGGAATTGAATTGAACAAGAGACTAATTTTCTATTATTCTTCTTGATACAAGATTTAGCATGAAAACATTTGCGAGTATACTGGCTTAAACCTTCCTGTGGATATGACACTCGAAATCAACGTGATTTATTACATTAATTATTATTTTTGATTGAGAGATTTCCACCACATAGAATACTATAACAAATCATTTTATTGCTATTATCTTCTTAATCAAGTGAAATTCTCTCTGCCAGTGTCCATTTAATCAAATAGCAAGTAGTAAGTACACATCCCCCCAATATGACAACGGAATACCACTTTGGATTAACAATGTCCTAACAACATCCATAATGTGGCGGTGTTTCATCTCCACAATACCATTCTATTGAGAGGTATAGGGGTAGTTGGTCTAGTGGGTGATCCTGTATCTTGGAATATAGATTGAAGCAATTGGGTATAAATTAAATTTTAAAACATTATCAATCTTGACAACTTTCACATTAGCACTAAACTGATTCTTTATTTCAATAAGAAAGTTTTTAATTACATCACCCACCTCCAACTTGGATATAGCAGGAAAACCTAAGACAAGCGAGAAAAATCATCCACTACAACAAGATTAACTCCCATTTAAATACATGCTCTTCAAAACAAGATTAAGTCCCCTTTTTGACACAATAAAGGAAATTAAGATCCCCCTAAATATATAAATTTCTATGTCAATTTCAAATTAAAGAAACTTAAGGATAATCTCCCCTTTTTTAATGGAATTGTAGCACAATAATAAAATTTAAATCCTCTAATCTTGATGCTAACTCAAATAAATCAATTCATCGAAATCAAGAAGGTTTATCTAACTTACCAAGGCCAATAATATGGCCCATGTGGAGGTTGCCAAATGAGATTGATTCTCTATTCATGTTGTTCAAATTTGAGAAGAGGTGCTTGTCTCCAATTGTATGCCCTAGGTACCCCAAATCCATGACCCATTAGCCTCCTTAACATCCTCCTTGGTCCTTCAAAGGAATGTCTCAAGTTTCTTCATGTTGGTTGCAGCTTCTTAGGTCCACTCCTTAGTCTTTCCAATTTGAGTTGTTCATCCTTCAATTTATAGATCCAATTATTCGCATGGTATTCTCCCTTGAAATCTACCAAACAAGATCCAAGTTACTTTTTTGGTATCTAAGTGAGTTTGGATCTGAATTTGTTAGCGGTTCTCTTGGCAAGAGATTCCTATTCGATTTTCTTTTGGCTTGAACTCCTTGCTTCATAGTAACCTAGACCATATTTACTAGAGTTTAGTTTTTGGTGGGCAATAAGCCTATCCAAATTTTCCTTACACTTAGTAAATTTGGCTAGATCATCTAAGAGTTTATTTGACTTTTCTTTCAAGTGAGCTATCTCAGTTTCAAGTTTTTGAATATTTTTCTTAAAGCCTTGAATGTCAACCTTTAAAAAATCATTTTCAACTTTTACAAGTGCTTTCTTGGCTTCCAAGTCCTCAATAGTCTCCATTGAACTTTATTTTCAAATTTTAGGCTTTTTGCATTTAGTTTCAACGGTCTTGTATTAAGAAAAAGGAGATTCAAAGGCATCCTGAAGTTTTTCTATTGAAAAGGAGTTTACCTCATCTTTGTCATTGTTGTTTTCATCGTCATCTTCCTTCTCGCTATCTTCTGCAATTGCCATGAAACTTAAGCATGCTATTTTGTTTTTCGATTCCTTCTCGAGTTCTTCCTCTTCCTCCTCAAAGCTAATGTCATCCTATGTAGCTTGGAAAGCTTTCTCCTTGTGCTTCTTCTTTTTCTTGTCCTTCAAGAGAAGATATTCTAGTCAAAGATGCCCCTTTTTGTTGCAATTATAATAATGGATCATCTCTTCTTTCTTTTTTTCTCCAATTTCCTATTCTTAAGAAACTTGACAAATTTGTTAACTGAAAATCAAACTTTTTCATCATCGAAACTTACCCCTTCATTGGATGCAGCTTTGAATGTGAGTCTTCTTCGATTCTAATGTCTCCTTCTTTTGTTTCAACTTGTTCTCGTATGCCATCAGATTTCCTAAGAGATCTTCCATATTGAGCTCATCGATTTGATGGGCTTCTTTAGTGGCGGTCACCTTTTGTTCCCACTTCAGACTAAGGGAACGTAGGAGTTTGGATTTAATCTCACCTTGTATGAACATCTTTCCCAAAGATTTGAGATTGTTCACAATCAATATGAACCTAATGTATATCTCACTCAAATTTTCATTATCTTTCATAACAAAATATTCAAATTCTTGTGAAAGAAAAATAATTTTAGATGTTTTTACCTTAAACGTGCCTTCATGAGTGATTTTGAGAGTCTTCCAAATTTCTTACATGGTCATGCATTAAGAAATTTAGTTGAACTCATTGAGGCTAAATGTGCAATACAATGCATGTATTGTTTTTGTGTTCAACGAGAGTTCCTTGATTTGTTCTTGAGAGTATCCTCTCATGGGATTCCTTGAGATGACAAACTCGATTTTGCACTGCTCTCAAATAGAATAATCATTGATCTGCAACCACATTTGCATTCAAAGTTTCCAATATGAATAATTTTTACCTTCAAAATACGGAGGTCGAATAATGGATTGTCCCTCGATGTGTCTCATCGCAACGATACCCTCCATGATCTCACTATTTTGTTACATTGATGTGTGAGTTCGGGACCTGATACCAACTGAGATTGCACTAGAGGATGGGTGAATAGTGTGAGATAAAAAAATTGATACAAATAAAAACAATTACACAAGTAATCACCACACGAGACAAGCTATTTTTAGGTGGAAACCTATCTTGGGTAAAAACTACCACCTAAGCTTCTCGACTTAGGATTTTGCAATCTACCTAGTAGATCAAATCCACTATACGTACCACTTTAAATAGAGGGTGGCACAACCTCAATTACAACACTACTTTAACCCGAGAGTAGTTTACCTTAAACACCTCTTCTTTATGAAAAGAATTTTGTCTCACAAGGAGATGGGAATTCATTAAGCAAATATCAAACAAAAATTACAAAACAAATAACCTATAAAGCGCAAAAATAAAGATTAAACTAGCTCTTATAGGTGTAAAAAGACTTCCCTAATGTGGAAATAGGTGGATGTGAAAGTGTAGCAAGACGATGCCCTCTGATGTGAGGTTGGTAGCTTGGAAAGTAGCTTGATAGAGTTTCAATCTCAATCTCACTTTGTATGTGGAGTAGGAAGTAGTAGCATTCAATAGTATTGCACACAAGTGTTTTTCTCTTCTACATGCATTGATATGTTGTACTTAGGCTTAGGAGTGTCCTTGCTATTTATAGAGGTGTTTGGAACACTCTAGAGAGGCCTAAGCACTTTAAATAGCCATTGGACAACTTAAGGTTGACAGAGGCTGCGTTGGATTTCTGGAAAATCGAGCAAACTTTGAAACAATACATGTCGATAAGTGCCCAGTCGTCTGGCTACAATATGCCTGGTAGACCAAAAGCCATTTTTAGTCGGTACCCTATAATGGGTGGAAATGGCTCCAAGTAGTCTTTACAACCACTCGACTGGTGGTCAACTGGAAGTGTTCAAGAGTTCGACTGATAGTTGATGCCCTACAAAAGGTTTCTATGTTTAGAGTTTTTTGACTTGGGATTTTTGGTAACAAGTAGGTGCCCTAATAGTAGCATCCAACACCCAACATAAGGATCAGTCGACTGGTGGTCATCTGACTAAAAAGGTTCTCTTGAAAAATCAAAGCTCAATTAATAGTGCATTTAATGTGTGCATCTTCCAAGAGATTTTGAATGTTAGAAGCCTAATGTTCAGCCATGGGTCGTCAATCAGTTGACTGACTGTATAAGAGCCAGTCAGTAGGCAGGTTAGTCGAACAGCCAACAATGATCACTACAACAAAGAAGGGTTTTGGTCACGGTTAAAAACAGTGACCAAAGGGTTTAGAACCATTACTGAAAGTTGTGTGGCAGAAGGGTATTTAGTCACGGTTCCACTCAAAACCGTTACCAAATACTAAGAGTTAGTCATGGTTAGGAACCGTTACCAAAGTATATAACCGTGACCAAAGAAAGAGGTTTGGTCACGGTTTGCTAATCGTCACCAAAGGATATCTTTAGTCACGATTTACTAACCGTGGTCAAAGGGCCACCATTCCCTTTGATGTCCAGAACAAGAAGGGTTTTGATCACGGTATAACCGTCACCAAAAGTTGCGTGGGGGAAGGGCCTTTGCTTACGGTTCCATAAAACCCGTGACCAAATCGCCTACCGTTAGCTGGGTTAAAAGTGTTTGGTGATGGTTATAAACCTGACCAAAGACTTTTAATCATCGTGATATAACCGTGACCAAAGAAATAGCTGTCCTTACATTTAAATCCATAACCTAAAAAGTTCTTTAGTCACGGTTTAGTAACCGTCACCAATGGATACATTTAGTCACGGTTTATTAACCGTGATTAAAGGAGCCACCGTGACAATAGATCTCTTCCGACAAAAGAAATATAAACAAATGAAAATATATTTGATAGAGCCCTTGCCATATCAACTGAATTATCTTCGTAACCATAAGAATATGCCCTTGTTCATGTGATGCTCCATCTAAATAATAACATGAGCTAAAATAATGTTGCATAGATGACATAGCATAATTTTGGCAAGCAAGATCAAATCCACGTTCACTAAAAAAACATGTATCTCTAAAAATGACATTAAATTTTGAAAACACATGACTTCATCACTAGTAGACTTGCTTATCACATACAAAAAGGGGCAGTGGTGACTAAGGTTGACAGAAATAGAGGAATCGCTTCAAGAAACAAATAGCACCTACATAATTCGTGGATCATTTGCCTACCACACTCTCATTCAAGCAGAGGGTACCATAGTTTCCCCTAATGGCTAAACTACCTCCATGTCACGCAATTCATGTCAAATCCATCAGCATAAAAAAACACAACCTTAACCTTAGAGGGTTTTCAAAAATTACCCTCCAAAAGTATAACCAAGTTTGTGAGTCATTTGCAAAATTCTAAAGAAAGATGAGGGAAAGGGTGCTTTTATGACAACTCCCAACACCATGGCACAATCTTCTATGGTTGAGGTGCCACCTAATTCAATCAGTTAGCTTCATTAAATTTGGAAGATCACTCTTTCCTACATATCTTAACCAAATTTACCAAAGGAATGGATTATTCTTTACCATTCAGCTACATAGTATACCAAAGTTGCTCATATACTTACCTGGACAGTGATTCTATTAACGGTAAAGTTGATCCATTATAATCTGTGGGAAAATGCTCCAGTTGGAAGAAACCAGAAACAAGTGGTAACCAAAAGTTGTAAGGTTGGCAATAAAAAAGGATAGATATAAAGGAAAATTAGCATGTCCTACAAAGTTGAATGGTCCATAGTTTTGGTACCTTTAGGTTTCCAAGCTCGCTAATAGAATCAGTGAAACCATCTGTGAGAGGCTTCAACTCATCATGCTGCAAAATGCTACATTTACAAACAAATTGATAAACAAAAACATGTGTTATTCTAACACCAGTGGGGGGGGGGGGGGGGGGGGAGTTTAAGAAAAATACAGATTTTGTACACTCTCAAGACAAGTCTTTGATACTAGGTTTAAGTAAACAAAAACTAACATTGACTCTTATTTACAAAATAAACGATCAAAGCTTGACCTTGAACCCAAGCTAGGACATGCTTGGCTCACTAGGCCCCATAAGCCTTCCTCACACATCCAACATTCATTTTGGATACAATTCCAGATTTTCCTTCGGAGGTACCCCTAAGCTCAACCAAGAGACAAATGTTGATAAGGAATTCATAGGTAATCCACTAGCATGAAATTTTATCCCTTGATAGGAGAAGAAATGAAGAGGAATTACAGAATACTATTGCCAATCAATTAAGGAAGACAACACTTACCCTTCCTTCGAGAAAAACTAGATGAGAAGGAGTCAGGTCATCATATGCTGCCACCGACAGGTAATCAATTCCTGAACAAATAAAAAGGCATATCACCATGTACTCTCACATTCAGAATTTAGCAAAAAGTCACTAAAATACTCACTGAACAAGAAAACAGACAAAAATACTGATAGGATCCATGGGCAGGAAGCTCTGCAATATATTTTGGCTAATATCTGATGTAGACCCCTGAGAAGTGGTATTAGTTGGCACTCTAATGATCGGTGGCAGCATTACAAGAGAGATTCGTGAGGGGAATTGTGCTTACTGCTTGTTCTTCCATCTTGATTATGTTGTTTAATAGATCCTTAAGTATGCTAACAAATGGTGTTGCTCCAATTCCAAGTCCAATGAGCATAAGCATGTCATACTTGCTGTAATCCTGAGCATGAGCTCCATAAGGCCCATCTATAAAGAGCTTTGTCAACCTATATTTGCAAACTTACACGACATATGCTTAATTTCAGAAGAAAAGGGAAACATCAAGGAAGATTTTGGAAGAAAAAAGTTGAATAATTCAAACAAAGCTCCCAAATTTGAATGCCTGATTTCACTATCAAGACTTGACAGAGGAAGACACTAATTTGATCCATGAAGGTTTTCGGAATTTCCAATTTGGTTCCTCCATTGCATTTTCCATTTTCCTTTTTTGGCTTTTGTGAGCACATTTTGAAAGTAAGTTTTCATGGTATAACAACCACATTAAGTATCTGATGTAAGAATGAAAGGTGAGTTCTAGAAAGGCTACGCAGGCATTCACATTCATAGAAGAAAGTAATAGCGTGACTTCTTTCCAATTGGTGGGAAACCACATACCAAATTGGTGCATGTCAAAAGTTTAGAGATGACAAAGAAGTGGACTGATAGGGATCTTTTGATTTACTGAAAATAGTAGTTTGGAATTAATGCCATAAACTAATGTTTCTAAGTACAAGCTCATGAAAGGCCTAGTTCAAACGTGGCACATTCATTGTGTTTCTTTTTCTTTCTTTTTGTCTGTTTTCTTTAAGTGTAAGTTCAGAGTAATCATCTAAATCCTTTAGCCGAGCTTCACCATATCAAGGTTGGAAGATTTTAATGGCATTTGGGCAGGTAAGTATTTTAGATGATGGATGTGTATTTTAGTGTTTTCTTTATCCATTGGTTGGCATTTTCTTAACCAATCATCGGCATTTCGGAAGGTAGTCAAGGAACAGCTAGAGAGGAGGGAGGGAGTATACCCACTGAAGAAGGTACTGTGTTACTGGCTCAAGTGTTATGTCAGTAGCCTTCTTGCCACTAACCATTTCCAGAACAACAATGCCAAAGCTATATGTATCAACTTTCTCTGATGGTTGCCCATGAATCGCGTACTCTGGTGCAATATAACCCCTGTTGTAGCAAATGACATGCAACTTTTCAAGAATGGATATAACCAAAGAGATCAAATAAACTTTGATAAGCATCAAATATGCTACGCAGCATCTTCATTGTCATGAAATTAAAGCAATGGGAGACCACAACCCTTCGTACAGTGTTCCAGCAAATTTGGTGGTCATGTGGCTCGTCTCTAGGAAGGAGCCTCACCAACCCAAAATCTGCGAACATTAGCTGAAAGTCCTCATCGAGAAGTACGTTGCTTGGCTTTATATCACGGTGTATGACACAGACGTGGAACTCATCATGCAGATAAGCAAACCCTTGAGCTATCCCAAGAATTATGTTGAATCTTTGTTTCCAGTTAAGGGATCCATGCTGTTCACCTATAACGTTAGTGAAATTTCTGTGAGAATCATGAAACAGCAATAGAAATACTTGAATATTTATAATAGTTCAACCAAAGATTTTCATCCTTGAGTCAAAAGGTTCTCTAGGATTTTCATCCTGAAAGAAAAGCCAGCTTATCATCAAACAGGGTACATAAATAAATCATGAAAATGTGATTTACAATAATAAATGACAGCCAACACACGAGGTACAGAACTTACTTTGTACCTGCTGCTGCTGCTGCATCTGCACACCCCTCCCCTACATTCTTGCATGCCCTCTAACCACCTGCAGCAAAGAAAGGTGACTCTTTTTGGAATAAAGATGGAAAAGAAGCAAATATATAATACCTGCTAAGCCCCAAAATCTATCTATCTACCTATGTGAAAACAAAAGGCAAGACAGTAGCAGCGTGAACAAAATTTGCATCAATTTGGAAAGGCGGGTGAGCTGTGAACAAGTTACTATACAAGCCACCTTCAAAGTCTTCAAAGTCTTCTACAAAAAGAAGCCAATAATCATTCGTTGTTCTGTCATGATACGCATTAATAGGACTTTTTTTTATTTGCTTCTTATGTATTTCTATCCCTATTTGGACTCCTTTATAGCCTATAAAAGGAGGGGTGCCTTTTAATAACAAATTAGCCAATTCTTCTTTTCCAACAAATTATTGCAAATAACATGATGATTCATAAGAGAATAGGAATGCAGCGCTAGAGATTTGTGTGGCCACACTAGCAAGAAAAGTCAAAGGTCATCGAATCATTTAGCAACCTATCAAAGGCCGTCGAACTGTCACCCTCGTCAATTGCACCAACTTTGACTCGCTTCCCCATAAATCGTAAGCAAAAGGTCGCTAGATCATCTAGCGACCATTTGTCCATTTTTTAATAATTTATGATTACATTTCCTTTTTCTAAATTTCACTGGGTATGATGCCCCTTTTGCCCAATACCCTAATAAAGCGACTAAAGATTAAATGTAGTAATCTAATGCTACAAAATTGCGTAACGAAATATAAGTTTTGTATTGAGCATTAAAGACATTGAAAAGACAACAAAGTTGGTGGTCAAAATGCTAAGAGATAGTAGAGCTATTCAAGTAGTGCCACTCAGTAATTAGCCCCTGGTTTTGCTTTGATCATCATTAGATTAACAATGGAAACTCCTCCAATTGAGAATTCAGTGTAGTGGTATTTCATCATTGGACCATTGACCTATATCAACCATATGTTAAATTAAAGAACAAAGTGTGCAACGTTTTGTGTGGTTCACTTTTCTCATTCTCATCATAACTACTACCACTAACCCACTTCTAATACAATAAAAATGAAAACTAATAACAATGTATTAACCCAGCCATCGTATCTACCTCCACCCATCCATCACTTACCCCACAATTCCCAAACCTTCCAAATAGAGTTTTACAGAAAGCCTACACAGCTATCATCAATTGAATATGGACTCCATCATAAAAAGTATATCAATGAAACCATTTATCTAAAGCAAATAGAAATCAATTATAAATGGTTAAAAGAACATCTCGACACAAAAATTGCAAGGAGCATAAAAAATTCATACCCTCAAGGTACATGTAGACTCCATCCTTTCTGCACCATGGCTTGCACTGCCTAACAATGACAGCAGGCAAGACCTTTCTCAGGTCAGGCTTCCCCTTCTTCACAGTGGCCATGACCATGTCACCAACACAGCTAGACAAGAGCCAGTTGAGGCGACCCTTGATCCCCTTGACAGAGATGATGTACAGATTCTTGGCCCCAGTGTTGTCTGCACAGTTATCGGTGGCTAACACAGGGAGACCCAGTGACATCCTGAACTTGTTCCCTGCAGTACCTATTTCACCAAAATTGAAAAAACTAGTTTCAGATAAAGAAAATTAAAAGTAAACCGATGCAGCTTTAGATTTAAAATCTTTCTACCTAATTATTATCAAATCAAAAAGGAATGGTGGAAAGATGCCCTTAGCCAAGTAAATCAATTGCCAAAAAAATGCATTGAATGGAGATTGCACATCAAAATCCAGAGAAATTTGCGACATTGTTAATGAATAAATCGTACTTCCCCTCTATATGGATAAATTTTCACCCTTGTCCTAATGCACATATCCTAACAGCACGCCAAACCAGTCAAATCAGAGAGAGGGAGAGAATAGCAAATTACTCGTACAACAAACACACAATAGTAGCATAGAAGAGGCCTTGGGGAAGTTGGGTGAATGGATATTGCACAGGAGGTGGGTGGGATCCAAGAACATAGAGGAACTGAGGAGATTTACCAGGAAAGGGATGGCATTAGGGTGGTTGGACTTTGGAGGTAGCATGCCAGAGAAGATTTTTGGGAATCATGCAGCCGATTTCGAGGACAACCATGTAGTAGGAGGAAAGAAGGAAAGAACAGGAAGTCTCGAGGATGGATAGGTGGGTGAGGGAAGCCGCAAATGGAGAAAACCCACCTTGTTAGAAATGATTGACGCCTTGAAATATCACTTCCATCCATTTTTCTGTTTAACCTATCAAACATAGTGGCATCAAGGATGTGCTTAGAAGGGTAAGTATGGTTGTCTCAAGATTTATTCCTATGACATCTAGAGACTAGTCACTATTACCAAACAAGGGAAGATAGAAAGCTCTTAGGTTAAACTAGAACACTAGTACATGCAAAACCATTACCAAAAAAACCATGATGATGAGTGAATAGTGCACATAATAGACCATCCAGATCTCTCAAGAAATTTACTGAGGTCAAGAAGAGAAGAGTTTCAATAGCATGCAAAATGATTATACCAAGTCATACTGTCATGCTGAACATAACTTGCTGAAAGACCTAATAGCAATTTTTTCTCCTAGAAATCAATTTCAATGATATAAGATAACGTGTGAATTTTTCCACACAGAAATTATAATGAGGGAAAATCTGAGGTATCAAATAACAGAAGCAATATTAGCATCATTATTCTATAGAAAAAAAAAGTTATGGACAACACTATTAACATACCAGTTTTTTTTTTGTGAAAAGGTATAAACATACAAGTTATTACCCTGATCATGTCAAAGCAGGCAACCTAAAGGTATGTATATTCTTAGAAAACCATATTGAGGCATACCATATACATGGGAGACTGAGAAGCCTTGGGTTCCCGAATTCCAGAAACAAGATCGCGAACTCGACAAGCACCTTCCTCGTCAGGCACCTCCCCTGCCGCCCCTTCCCATCCTTCCTACCCTTCCTCTTCCGCATCCCCAAGAGCGGAGCCAGCACGGGATGCTTGTAGTCGAAGCTCCTCGTGACCTCCGTCACCAGACCGATCCCTCGCCGAACCACGGCTGCGAGCAGCCTAAGCGCGGCATTCTGCCACCTGAACTCCTTGAAGTTCAACTCCTTGTGCACGTCATCCAACTTTCGCGAAAAGATCATACGCGCGAAACTTTTGAAGCTCCTCGCAACCGTGCCGCCGCTCGACTTCCCGGTCGGATGGTTCAGCACCACGGCGGCGCGCGCGAAGATGTGGACCATCTCGTACTTGTTGGCGCACATCCTCCAAGCCTCGAGAAGCTCCACGCACCTCAGGGATGATGAGGGTGGCCATGCCGTGGTCGACGTGCCCGATGGTGCTGATGTTGATGTAGGGCTTTTCGCGCTCGAACTTGTGGGCGGTACGGATGCGGGCGGAGCGGCAGTGGTGGAGGTAGGAGGTGGAGGTGCAGAGAGGGGAGAGGGAGGAGGAGAAGAGGGAGAGTCAGGTTAGGGGGAGGATGTGGTGGGGTTTGGAGGAGAAGTGGAAGAATTGATGAGGGCGGTGGTGGTGGAGGAGAAGGGTGTAGGCTTTTTGTTGAGAGCAAGGAGGAGGAGAGGGGGACCGGCCGAGGGGAGGAGGAGTGGAGGGGGAAGAGGATTTCGTGGTTGTTGGGGAAAAGGTTTCGGTTGTGGGGGATCCGATCTAGGGCAAGCGAAATCCGGGAGAAGTGAGTGGGAAGGGGCGTCATCGCTGCAGGTATAGCAGAAGAGAGAAGGGAGAGAAGAAGCGAGCGGGAAGGGTGAGGATAACATCAAAATTTCGCACCTTTAGTCACGGTTTTATGCTAAACCGTGACTAAATGATTTGGTCACGGTTTGAGGGGGGTGGAGGGTGGGGGAAGGGTGGTTGCGACATTAAAATTTTCTACCTTTGGTTACAGTTCTAAGTGGAACCGTGACAAAAGTTAAAATACTCTGCTCATAATTTAACTTTGGTCACGATTTCTAGAACCGTGACTAAATAGCTATGACCAATTCTTATTTTTCTAATAGTGGATATTGGTCGGCAACTAGTGATCTTAACTTTATTTTGGGACTCTAAACCAGTAATTTAAGAAAATAAAAAAGTAAAAAAAAAAAATAAATTGAATACATCAATTAAAAGGTAGTCTATTCTTTTTTTCTCTCTTCTTCAAGCCTCAGCTCCAAGGCTTCTTCCTCCAAGTGCACCTTGATGCTTTTTATCCACCACTATGGATATGAGCTTAAGCTCCTTTAATTCCTTTTAAATAATTACATTAACCAAAGAATTCATAACTCAAAAGTAATTTATTAAATACAAATGTCTTGTTATCATTAAAATCAAGAACCAAAGTGCATTTTTACCAACAACATATCCACCATGAAACTTGCCAATTTTGATGGAAAATAAGCAAAAGAATTAATCATGGGTTTTAAAAAAAAATTCTTTTTATTTCCAAATTTCAACTACCAAATCAATTATTGTCTCCTCTAGCCATCCTCATCTTCCTCCATGACCTTTGTCATACCATTGCGATGCACCTTCAATAAGAACACTAAGCTTCCTTGCCTCAATGTGACCACCTTGGTAATGATACTTATGGATTGCACCTTAATGGAAGTAGGAATTCCCCCCAACTTCTCTCAATGCAGCCTGTACTCCTTTATACCTCCTTAAGAGGCCAAAAGAAGAAAAGACAACCTTAAGAACCTATACATGCCCTAGCCTCAAAGGTAAGTCCTCAATTTCCACCAAGACCTATTGGTGCTCCTTTAATGACCAATCAAACTTGAAGAATCAACCCTAGCATGCCTTCCCAGATTTAAGGACCATTATGAAGAAGTGCAACCACTTTAACTCTCCACTAGAGTAATCCTCAAGCAAGAACTTGTAGCATGAATTTCTCAATGTTCCAATGAGTAAGACTTAATTATAGGATGAGTTTCTCATGGACAAGAATGTCAACAATGCCTAAGACCCCCACTATGGAGTCATTTGGCAGGATCCCTACAACACCAAGCTACTTGTTCCAGCTCATACATTGAAAGCATTGAATTCATAATAGTAATCCTCCTTCAAACACTTGACCATTTTCCTAAGACCAACAAGGAAACATGAGTGATGCTACATTTTTTCCTATAACAAGAAACTACCCCCCATGCATTAACATCGTTGTCGTGGACCTCTCTTTTCTCACCTCCACCCAATCTCCACCATATTCATGAGGAGTTTCACCCCTCCTGCTACTCTTCATCTCCATTTTCTAGCTATCGTTGAGTTTGCCTTGTTAAATTGAATGCTCATCTTGTTTGGAAATTCAAAATTTTTAATCTTACATAGGAATTAAGAAATGCTTCAAGTCCTATGAACAATTCCCAAAAGAGAAGTTGAATAAAATAAACCAATGGAAGTATAAAAGTATCAATCATAAATAATAATAACACTTACGTTTACGTGGAAACCCCACTCACGAAGAACACGAAGAAAACTACGAAAGAAGCACCCTACGAGCGTGTGTTTCTTTGTTATTCTTCTCAAAAGAATAAGTGGGGGGTACACATCTATTTATAAGACATCACCCATACCAACAAACCACATCTCAAGATGTGGTACTAATACCAACCCACATTCTCAAACACTCCCCCTCAAGCCGGAGCATCAAATGCTCAGCTCATACAAAAACCAAAACCCACTCTACACAACAAAACACAAGTCTTTCAACTGGTTCTAGCTCCTAGGCAGGTGTGCTGATGACAACACATTAACGATATCTGGAGCTGCTGGACGAACTGTAGCTAGCTCTGACAAGGGCCTCTCCTCTGGAGACTTGGTGCTGGTAACTCCCCATTCAGTATCTCTGAAATGGGTCTTCCTCTGAAGACCTCGAAGCTGGATCTCTCACATAGAAATCGGTTGGGTCGTTCCTCTGAGGACCTTGAAAATGGATCTCTCTCTTTGGAGACCTTGAAACCCTAAACCTCCCAGAGTTTTGTTTCTCATGTGATGATCAGCTACTCCAAAAGTTCATAGCAGTATCCAATGTCACCCATGGTAATTTGGGACTACAATAAAGGGACTCCCAAATAGGATGACTATAACTAGCTCAACACTTCCCATTTCTCTCATACTTGTATGGGAGAATAAAATAATGACGAGAAAAAAAAATAATTAAAATAACATTGATCATAAACATAAGAACTAGAGAATAGCTTCTCTACCTTTCCTCATAAACATTCAAACCCTTTTTTTATTTTTTTCCTTTCTTGCTTTTTTCATTTTTCTATCTCTTTTTTTATTATTTTTTACTCATCTCTCTATTCCTCCTTTTTATGTCTTCCCCTCCCTTTTTCTTAAATTTTCTTTTCTTCTTTATTTTCTTTCTTTTTTTTATAATGGAAACTCCAAATGCATACGTCCGAGATAAACTCTGGAGGCCCGGTCTCTGCACCATCTCGAAGATGCTGATGCAGCTCGAAGAAATGCCCAATGAGCAACACCACCCTTTGATCAGTGTCCGTATGGGCAAGACACGAGTCGAAATCGTGCCACCTCGGACAGGGAGACTTACGGTGATGGAGATGACCAACTGGGACACCCCAAGCGCTCTCTTCTTTATTTTCTCTCTTCCCCGTATCCTCCTACCCTCTTCTTTCTTTCCCTCTTTTTTTATTTACTCCTCTTTCCCCTCTCCTTTGCAATATTATAAAGGGACTCAAAATAAAAAGACCAAAAGAAAATAAAAGGAGCTATTCCCACCACACAATCTTCACGCGTCACCCGTGAACATCACCCAAATCATTATCGCCATCATCGTCATCGCCGGAGATCGCACAATCCTTCTTCTTTGGCTACAGCCAATCTAATAAGTTTATCGATGTCGACCCCTTGAATGCTACCCCCCTACTATCCAAGATGCAATACACAAACTTCCACCCTCTACAGTGCCTCTAAAGACCACCGCCACCTCAAGCAAGAACCCTAGAAGGAGGCCTTCGGGTTCACATGCTACTGATCATGGAGCAAAAAAAACTTTCAGAAAAGATAAACGTGAAAATCGAAAAGGATAACTTAAGAATTGACTGCTCTGATACCAAGTTAAATAAAGTAAACCAACGGAAATGTAAAAGTATCAAGCATAAACTATAATAACACTTAGGTTTATGTGTAAACCCTACTCACGAAGAGTGGAAAGAAAATCACAGGAGAAGTACCCAATGGACGTGTGTTTCTTTGTTATTCTTCCCAAAAGAATAATTAAAGGATACACGCCTATTTATAAGCCACTACACACACCAACAAACCACATCTCAAGATGTGGCCCTAAACATCAACCTACATTCTCCAACAAAAGAAGTATGAGAAGATCAATTATAGATTGAATTGCATCAGCTAATATTTCTTATTACACTTCAAAGATCCATAGGGTTTATGTTGTTTTTGATAATGCTGATTAAAGCCACTGTAAGATTGGGTCAACATAGAAAAAAAACAAATATAGATATTTCAATAAAATTCACAGGATGCATATCTTTCGGTAAAAGTAATAGGATTTTGTGTGGCATAGGAAGCTAGATATTTAATATTTCAAGTGCCCCTTGCATGCATCTTCTTATCATGATTTGCATGATATGGAAGATCTTCGGCAATAGCCTTTCATCGTTAATAAGATGCTATGGGACACAAGATTCAGACTTAAGGATGGTCCATTCGTTGAACAGTTAGGCTCTTAACCAAGTGATCATTGGTCAAATTTTACCCTGGTCAAGATGAAAAAAGGTTCATATCTAGCATCTGATTACAAGAGCATCTAGAGTTGTTAGCTGCTAATTGGTTATTGGTTTGTACATCGAGAATGAAGTAATTCAGGAAATACATTTTGTCAAACCTGTAAAAGAGGCCCTCGGTGTGGTTAGGAATTTGGAGGGAATATTTTCATAAGTAGTTGTCGTTTGGAAGTTAATCTTTGTGGTCAAGTAACTAGCGGAATGTGTAGGCCCTTCTTGAGAGGTGGATGGATTTTTTTTTGCTTGATCGAAATGGTGAAGACCGAATTTGTTGAATTACTAAGGAGCTTGATATGCAAGAACTACATTTTCAATATGATGGAGTGGGATTCACTCAAATTCTAATTTAAAAAATGGTGGAAGGCTCAAATTGCAAACCGAATGTCCAATTAGTAGAGATAAAAATACAAGAGATTGGGCATTTCACATTCTTCATGGATATGCTGTTCAAGAATTTTGTGGCTCCAATTTTTCACACATGCACTGACATCTGATCCAACTACCAAATATGTATCTTCCTCATTATAAGCAAGATGAATGCATTTTTGTCTTAATTTGTCATGAACTTGTTAGTCATTATAGCATTCTGGATGAATCATGTATTGGACATTCTACACCGAGCAATTTTCAGAATTCGTATGTTGTTTCAGGAGATGAGATCAAGATCCTTGTGGAACATGCATATCTTGTGTGCTATCTTGTTTTTGGCTTTATTAGATGATTTAACATGAATGGACTACTTCCAAATTTAGTCTTTCAATTCACAAAATATTGCTCTATTCCACTTTCACTAGCATGTAGCCTGGATAGACTCCTCCAAGCTCTTGTGGAATATTTCATAACATTGCTCGAGGATTGAAAGATGTCTGCTATACACAACTTGCAAAGTCTCTTGGTTCAACATGTTAGTAAGAAAATGCTTGAACCATCTCAACATGGAGGTCACATGGATTAACTAGAATTATTCTAAGCATTATATTGTTAAAAACGAACCATCTCTATGACCTTTTAGAAAAAAAATGACATGCATTCCATTTCCCGATCCTAAAAAATGAATTCTGGATTCAAAGGTGTCACATAATCAACACCAGAGAGTTTCAACAAGAAGCATATTACTTTTTCCTTTTCATTTATTTAAATCATCATCCAACAAAATTTGGGGGTTTCTACAAGATAATTGGCACATGATTCCATGTGCTTCCTTTCATTTGCTATCCCTACCCATCACACAATAAAAGAATGAATGCACAGATATTTTACAATTGTCACTCGACATCGAGCATTAATTGAATTTCCAGACTTTCAGGTCTCCCAAGCCATCTCCAGTAAAAAGTAGGCCAGAAGGTCCAGTCTCTATTACTCTCACTTCTTGCCTGGAGAAAATCTTGCCTCGTTCCTCAAATCTGTAAACAGTCACCAATTTCATATTACTCGGACAAAGGATAACAAAAAAAAGGACAGTTTTAATTTTAAAATGTATCAGAGATGGGAAGGTTACTTACGAAGGTAGCTCAACTAGCTTGACAGTGTTGTCAGTGCAAGAATACAGCAGTATAGGTTTGTGTTGCATATCATGTATGCCATTGAGCCGTAGGATACCCTGCAGTTGGAAATGCAACAGATGTCACTTGCAACTTCTTTCCAAAAGTATGCTAAATCAAAATACATTACTTCTCTAATAATCAAATAGCAAAAGTCATATCATGATTACCAAACACAGGATTTGATAAACAACGGGAGAGATATGCATTTAGGAGCTGAATGGGAGACATGTTAAATTAATTTTCGACTGTTTTTGGGGTGAAAGAAACTTCAGTTTAAATTTCTTTTCCTTTGAAAAAACTAATTACCATATCCAGAAAAATTCAGAACAAAATTCTAAAATCACTTAAAACTGTAATGGAAAAAACATAGAGATTTTTGTTTCCTGAAAGCAGATGCTAAAGGTATTTAGTAAGGGAACAAAAGACTATTGTACTATAGAGAGGAGTAAAAAGAATGTGACCAATGGTGCTGATTGCCACCTTCACATTTTTGACAACCAATAATAAACTGGATGGGGATCCCCCTTTTAAGCCAGCTAGTTAAGGAGATCCACAATATCCATCCAGATGAAACTTCCTCATGCAAGAAGTTGTCCCAACTAAAAAGGAAACCACATTGATGGTATTCTATTCTAACTTTAGATCAGCTACTCTAAGGAGCAAACTGGTAACTTGGGAACATTTGAAAGTTCATCATCCCTGAAGAATGACTCGAATGTTCTATCATGTTTTTAGCTAAAGATTTCCAGCAGTTGTTTTCTTCTTATAAGACCCATCAATAGATAATTTTTTTCATCCCCTAAACAAGCGGAACATAAGTTGGGAAGGAAGCGTACTTGTTCTTCTTTATGAGTGTAGACAACTTCCAATTTTCCACTTTCCGCTGTAGCCCAGACCTGCCAACAAAATGATAAGAACAGAAATTGGTTTCTGTCAATGGATAGCGAATACTTGCAATCAGTGTGAACCACAAATAATGAGGGGAAAAAAAAGCCAACCTTGATGGTTTCATCCAGTGAACAAGACAACAAAAATGGATCCCAACACAGTAATGAGGTAACTGCTTCCGTGTGATCTGTCAGAGTCTGTAGGCACAGCAAGGTAGCAAGGTCCCAAACCTGAAACACAGAAAATATATTACAAACTGTTGAAAAAACGGATGTAATGGTATTAGAATCCCAACAAAAATCTAGAGTTATAAGGAACCCATGACTGATACCAAGGAGCATATTCGAACATTTAGCAGCTAAATGATAAGGTTGCTGAAGACTATAGGGTGGAGAAAAGCCTGTTGAGAAACTTCCAAAATGGTTTAGGTTGTGAACATACTTTGATGGTTGTATCCATGGAACTGGAGTAGAGCCTTGTCCGGCCAACCACCAATGATATAACAGCACTTTGATGACCAGTAAGAGAATGAGCAAGGTGGAAGGAATTATTGTCAGCACTAATCTTCCAGACTGTTATGGTACCATCCTGCAAACATGTGAAACTCACTCGTTAGCATAGAGTCTAGCTTGCTTAAGTAAGCATCTGAAATACTTAAAAAATAAAATGTCTTTTCATACGGATGCATGAAATGAAGAGAAACCGATATTATCTAAAAGAGAGCTATAGCTAAAATTTACCTCAACCCCACCAAAGAGATAATCGAGACCGACAACCAAAGAACAAACTTGACCATTGGTTCCATTGAGGGTCAGCTCAGCTTGCAGTTGTAGGTTCCATGCCTGCATATATAAAACCGTCACAATCGTTAGAATAGACGTGTAGTTCTACGAAAAATGGGATTCTGTTTTTTTTTTTTTTTTTTGAGCAGGAAGCATGACATGGAAGAACCATACTCCAGGGAATACAACATGGAAGCTCCGAATTCATGGAAGAATCTCTAATAAGAAGCATAGAGAACAGCTACGAAAGGTACCTTAACGGCATTCGAGGTACCGGCGAAAACCAAGGGGCCTTCACCAACCAAGCAGCCAACTTCATCTCCTAAATTTGCATCAGCAATGCACTGCACACCGATGATGCAGTGAGGATTGAATATGAGCAACATCTGTAACCGTAATTAGTGTTTCGGAAGGAAAGAGCAGAATCTATACCTGCCCAGATAGACAGTTCCACACCCTGACATTACCATCCTTGCTAGCTGAGAACAGCTTGTTGGAATTCTCAAGAAGGGCGATCCCTCGGATAACCTGTCAAAAACAATGAGAAAGGAATGTAACCACCTAGACAAATTAGGTAGAGAAGCCCTGAAACCAAGAAAGAGAAGGCAAAATCATAGTCGGACCTTCTGGTGCCCCTGGAGCTGCGCTACGAAAGACAGATCGCCCCGAGGAGACGTACACCATGCGTGAAGATATCTGCACTTGTCCCCATATCCACACTCCATTCCCCTGAGGAAGAAATCGCAGATGTAATTTTTCTTTTCAACAGTAGTCCCTGCTGCTGCTGCTGCTGCTTCTGCTTCTAGAGGTGCAGCATTGCTGTTTGGAGTCGGATTGGGCTTTGGGAGAATACGATTTTTTGGCCAAGAAGAATCCGGAGCAGCTTCTAGGGGCGCAGCATCGCTGTTTGGAGTCGGATTGGGCTTTCGGAGATGACGATTTTTTGGCCAAAAAGAATCCGGAGCAGCTTCTAGGGGAGCAGCGGAGGCATTGGCGTTAATAGTCCCGCAGCGGAGGCTGGCGGTTCTGCCGAGGCACCTCCCGTCAGAGTTAATAACCTCCATAGCCACATTGCCAACCGACGGAGCAGCAGTGCTGGAGGCATTGGCATTCCTTGACCAAATGCGAGAAGGTGGCCCCCTTCTGCGGTGATCTCCTTGGGGTTTCTGGTTGTTGCCGTGGAGGAATGGGCAAGATGACCACCTCGTGCATCTTCCCTGCAGCCAATACCGGCACACCTTCTTGCTGCGTGGGTCCATCTGAATGCTTGACCCCTTTCTACACTCAAAAAGGAAAACCCTAATTAACTAGTGCCAGCAGGTGTTAAGAAAGGGTCGCCATCTGAATCAAGAAACGAAATGGAGGGATATATGATGCTGCTGCTCACCTTCGAATTACTCTTCACCTTATCTTCTTGGAAAGGGAGGCAGAAGACTCGAACGATCGATAGAAGCGGTACTGATCGACGTTCGTTCCTCGCTGCGATTCCCCGCTCGTCGACTGGAAGAGACCAACAGCGAAAGAGCGAGATAGAGAGAGAGCTTCGTTTGTTGGATGGAATGGAGGAATAGCGGGAGAGTCTGAAGGCGGCGTTGATATGTGGGTGGTCGAGATTGCGTTTCGAGAAAAGATTGCGTGGGTGCAACGCTTGCCGCCGTCGGATCACTTGCGGAGGTTGTTGAGAGACTACGCTTGCAGCGCGCGTGAGGAAGTGTACCGTTTGGCGCCTCGTTAACGCTGGGGCAGGGAGCGAAGACTCAAAATTCTTTTATCTCCATGGTCCGCATGGGCTCCGCTGGAGTCCAACATGATGCCTGAAGCCTCCAAAATCAGCCAGGAAAATTGTATCCAAGGTGGACATCATATCAACCAATGGGATAAGTTTACAGTGACTATGAAGCCATGTAGGATTTCAGAGGGGATGCTAATGGTCGCTGCATCGTAGCAGATACTCACAATGACATTTAATGTAATTATCGTAAAAGTTAAAATCGATCTCAACAGCTATATTCTCTCCGCTACCTTGATTGTTCATCCAACCACAGCCTCTCATTGATTCGTCATTTTCTCTCTACTCTCTTTTGGTGCTTCCATCACCAACGATGAATTAAGAGGTCAATGACGATGTAGTCATGCTCCTCAAGTACTCCACCATCGCCTTGAACACCCTCTTGTCCCAACTCCCACCACCCCGGATGCTAGCTCCATTCTCCCTCACTGCCTCCCTCTCCCTCTTGATTGTGATCCTCGACCTGAGGAACCCTCCCACCCTACCCCCCTCCTCCTCAACCACCAAACCAAGGAGGAGCTGCCGCATCAACACCATCTCCTCCCCCATCCCCCTCGCCTCCTTCTGTGAGTAGATCATCGCCTTGATCGTGCTCTCTGCGGGTGATCATCCATAAAAACTATTAACAGTCGTGAGCTAGCAACCATTCACAGTACTATTATCTTGCTTGATAGGTAATACACTCTTCGTTTGATACCATTGCTCTGTTGATTAATGTTCTTTCTCACCCCTTCTTGCATGCGGTAGGCACTACCCCCAAATCTTAAATCCTAACCAAAACCCCTTACTAGATCGATTGAAAAATTGATCACATCCATCGATCCTCTCCACAATCGATCAGATTGGTCAATCTCACCCCACCCTTTCCCCTTCAATGTTGGCCTTCTTAAACATCGCCGATGTGATCCACAAGACGACAACTACAAAGGGCTCTCCTCCCCTGCAACCAACAAGAGTTGATGTAGGTCGACAACATCACCCTCAAGGAGCTCAAGGTGTACAAAGTCTCCATGTCGAGGTATGCCTTTAGATCCCTTTTCCCCCTTTTTTTTGTGGTAATAACCCCAATCATCATGCATATTTGGGAAGTCCTGGAAACCAAAATGCATCATATATTGAACATGAGAGGATAGTTGTTGCCTTCGTAATCAGTTATATTCAATTGCAATGAATTGATTCTTCTTCATTTAATTTTGAAATCTATGGAAGGCATGAGTAAGATAAATATGTGAGTGCATACGAACCCTAAAGAATTAAGTATACCATAGTACCCATCACAACCCGTGTCTAAATCACAACTAACAATAACTCCAACTTGTTGTAATGCCTTCGCATCATCAATTAATCTTATTCTAAATCTAAAATCATTTATTATGTATCCAGAATGATAACGTCCATAACTCAACAAAGTTTCAGCTATTACATAAATGTCCTCCACCTAGCATGGGTCGTTGTTGACTTTCATCTGATATATACGTTGTTTAAACCAATCAAAGAATTGTAGCTCGTGAACATATGTATGTAAAAATTGTTTGAATTCATCAAAAAATGGATCCACCTCAAGGATTTGCTTCAAAATATACATCAGATCTAACCGTCAATCCATTGTATTAATCATTCTGTATTCTATGCGAAGTATCCCTATTCCCTTTATATCAAATATTAAGAGAGAATTGTCATTTGTTTTGTTGTATCCCCCATCAAAATTTCTCTCAAGTTGGTTAAATCTATTGTCTAAATCAGTCGTATATGTAGCATAGAAGTTTATATATTCCTCTGTAAGCTAGCCTTCAACAATTGAGCCCTTTGCTTCACTTTATTTAAGACATAATATTTCAACTTTTTCAAGAACCACTCAACTGGGTACATTCATTTATATCGTACGGGCCCACCAACTCATTTGCAAGATAAAGTGTCAGATGCATCATAACGTCAAAGAAGGCTAGAGAGAGAAGTTGTTCCATGTTATAAAGTGTGATCACAATCTGTTTGTTCTAATAGTCTAAAAGTTCACAATCCAAAGTTTTCAAACAAACAACTTTAAAAAATTGACTCATTTCTATGAAAGAATTAACCACTGCATCAGGCAACACTCCATGAAAAGTTAGTGGAAATAAGATTTGCACGAAAACATGTGAATCATGACTTTTTAATCTACTGATTTTCTTTTGAACATCATTCACATGACGCGAAAGTTGTGAAGAGTACACATTTGATACCCATATTCCCTTCAAGAAGGAGAGTATTCTTTCCCTCTGATCTTGATTCAAAATATGCATAGTTGGTGGAAAGTTCTCTTCTTCAGTAAAATGCAACTCAAGACAAATACCCAATTTCTTTATGTTATTTTTCATTCTTAATGTATCTTTTGGGTTATCTATTAAGTTTAACAAGACTAAGATATTGTCCATAACATTCTTCTCAATATACTTCACATCAAGGTTGTGACATATTATAAGATCTTTTCAATATGAACTATAATGTTCGCCATTTTTGTTCAATGAGAAGAAATCGGCGTTGACCTAAATAACAAAATTTGTCACTTTCAGGTAGACGCAAGAGATGCATATTGTTTATACATATCGAATAGGAGAACTTCCCCTTGGCACTCCATCTAGGAAAATTTGCATATGTTGGGAAGTCATTTATGTTCTACAACAGTGCCACGTACATCTAAAAAAATTCTTTCTTATGTGCATCGTACGTGTGAACACCGTCGTACCACAGTTACTTTAGTTCATCAACCAACGCTTGTAAATAAGCATCGATTGCATTTCATTGTTGCTTTGGACCTGGGATGAGGAGTGCCAGCTTAAAAAATAAGGATCGCATATAGAGCCAGGGATGTAAATTGTAAGTAACCATCACAACTAGCCAAATTAAGTATGACGAGTATATATACTTGAAAGGATTAAAGTCGTTGCTTGCATAACTCAATCTAACATTACACGAATCCCTTGCAATTGATAAATGTGTATTGTTAAAATTTATCCACTCTTCTAAATCTGCTGGATGACGAATACGCCCATCTCGTAACTTGTTGTCCTGATGCCATGTCATCCACATTACAGTTCTAGTAGATATAAAGAGTTGTTGTAACCTTTGAATTAATGGAAAGTATCGAAGAACCTTCCTATCTTTTTTCTTCTCTCCTATATACCTTTCCTGACCACATTCTGGACTTGGAGTTAAAGCAACATACATGTTTCTATATAACATGCAATCATTCAAACATGCGTGAATCTTCTCGCAATTCATACCAAGGACTCAAATCTACTTTTCCTCATATCATGACTCTGGAAAACCATCGAGATTATTCAACAACTCTCGTATGCATTGAAGCACCTCTGATATTAATTTCGTCATTGCTCTATTTATAACTTTCATCTGAAATAATTTTAGAAGGAAAGACAACCCAGTCATGGAACTGATTGTAGGAACAATAGGCTCCCATGGCACCTTCATTGCATTGTAAAATCAATTACAGCCACATAATGTTACTTCCGCATTCTCAATCTCAGGATCAGTCACTCGCATTTCATGAAGCATCTTATCAATTTGATTACCCTCAACACCATCATCAGACTCGTCCACTTCCATTGTATTCCCTATGTCATCTTGTGTCAATTCCTCCCCATGTCTAGTCCACTTCGTGTAATGCTACGACCAACCATCACAAATCACATGCTCAAACAAGGTCTTTCTATCATGAACAAATCCATTGAAACACTTCCTACACAGACAAAAGATTTTCTTGAAATGTTCTCCTCATCTATATTGTTTCCTATCATCATGAAAAACCCAATCCAAGAATGAAATAACTCCACTCTTATATTTAGTGAAATCCAAACTCCTCAAACCAATCCACGACTTCTCCATGACAACCTAAATTTTACAATAAACCACCCACAAGTTAGAAAGAAATATACGGATGATGTGTGTATTTTGATGAAGGCTTTCACTTGATAGCTCATCCTTAAAGATTTGATCACAACATTACTTGGTACATGCAACTGTGTCCGAAGAAATTTCGACAGCATCCCCTCTCATTTCTCCAGTACACCCCCCAAGACTAACTTTAGCTATATTTCCAATATCCCCCACTTAAGAGCACTTCAAGAATGTAGCTAAAATCAATTAGTATACCAAAGAAGAGCAGGAAGATGACACCAAAATTTCATCATACATTGGTTACATGTAACAAGTAGCACCTAAGTTGTGATCAAATCTTCAAGGACCCCCTTTAGTTCAAAACTTCACCGAACTAAGTGATTGTACAGCAACTATAAGAGACCTAAATAATGTCAGAAACCTAACTACATTGTACATAATGCACTCATAGTCATCAAATCATGCATTGCATTACTTTGTATGGTTGTACATAAAATAATTATAGATTATCCTGCTATTTAATGATTTATCCATATTTGCAAGTAATAAGAAGATCTAGTGATGATCTTGACACAAACAGAGAATAAAGTGAAGTAGAGAAGATTGTTGATTGATAAAAAGAAGAACAAAAGCATGGAATAAGGATCAGAAATGGGAGAAAGAGAGAGAGATTGGCACAAAATGAAGAAGAAAGGAGGATAACTTGAAACCCTAGGATAGCCTAACCCAAACCCAAAACCACCTCCACCTTAGTTAACCTAATCCCATAACCCAAACCTAGATAACACTATCCACAACCCTATCCTCACTATCCATTATCTCAATCTACCTACCACTATCCCAATTTCACTATTCCTACCCTAATTACCCTTGTAGATTTCCAATTAGGCTAGAGGTAACGCAATTTGACTCTTCCTGAGTGAATTGGATTAGCTAATACCTAATTGGGATCACCTAGAATTAATTAGGTTTACCTAGATCTAATTAGGTTTAATCAGACATAACTAGATTCGCCTAGACCTAATTAGGTTCACCTACCACCTAATTAGACTCATTAGGGTTCACAACCACCTAGACTAGATTGACCTAACCTAAATCTATCTCAACCCTACAACCAAGCCTACAAATTTCAAACACAACACACACATGCACACACGCAAAGCACACCCAACCAATGCCACCAAACATAGTGACACTAGACCTAACCCTCCCTTAAATGCCCCACCTCTCAATTGGTGCACACCATTCCCTTCCTCCACCTCTCCAAGTTGCCACCTTGACCACCTCCATCCTCCCCTCCCACCACCTCTCCAAGGTGTTGGTGCAAGTGCACCATGATCATTAATTTTGATGATAACAAAACACTTGTTAGTTGACATTTGCATTTGAGTTAAAGATTTTAGGTTAAAATGTAAATGGAAGCAAGTGTGAGGAGCTTAAGCTTACGTCCATGGAGAGATGGATGATCTTGATGAAGGAGATGAAGCTTTGCTTAAGGCTAAAGCTTGAAGAAGGAGAATGGAGACTAGGATAGATGGTTATTTTAAATCTTCTTGTATTTGTTTTTTGCTCTTTATTTCTTTAGATTATTTGTAAAGAACCCAAAATATATTAACCTAAGTCCTAAGAACACTTACCTATCAGAGCACTTAAGCAAATCCTAGAATAGACTTAAATAACCAAACCATAATTAGATAGCTTTATCAGACATCCGACATGCTTACTAGACGTCTAATATCACCTAGTAAGATGTCTGACATTTAGATCAAACGTCTAAATATAGAGCCGTTGGATTTGTCAAAACAAGATCTTCTTGAGACACTTACCATATTTTAATATTATTATCAGACGTCCGAGACCTTATCCAAGCATCTAATAAAGAGACGTTGGACCTTATCAGACCCAAGCTTCGCAGGAATCAATCCCTGGAGAGTTCCTTATGTTCCAGACATCCAGAACTTGATCAGACGTCTAACATCTATGCACTAGATCCCTATTTAGATTTGATCAATTCCAAGAACCACCCCACACAATTTTCAAACGTCCAATTCGTTCATCAAACGTCTTAAATCTAATAACCAGATATCTAACCCTTGGAGACAAGATCCTTGTTTACATCCTGATGATAACATCATCATTAGCCATATCTAGCTTTAATTAATCATAATCAAGGAACAAATGCTCCTACATAACTGCTAGAGAGCCCTAATTCACTACAAATCCATTCTGAGGGAAATATAGTAACCAGGGTTAAAACTACAATTTTATCATCATAACATGAATGCAGAACAATCACGGGATTTCTCCAATGGTTAAATAAAGGTCAAATGGTCTTAAGAGTCTAACAAGTCGGTTAGTATAGATAGAAAAGGGTTTTCGCGTGTTTTGAGAATTAAATGACTTCTGAAATCCTAAAAACAGACCCGCTTAATTAACTGAGGTTCTGGTCAGGATAAAATTCACCTAAACCCTCTAAAATTCATAGAAAAATATTTTCTAGGGTTTGGCATCTTCAATTTGGCCATTGGAACCCGTCTTAACCCAAAACAAAGTCTCAGACAGACATTTGCCGTAATTTTGGTAATTATGCAAATTACCCAGTCAAACTAGGTCAAAACCAAAATCTAACTTCACCATTGGATTCCCTATGCCCAAATTAGGTTTGCGTCAAAATTTAGACTCAATCTGAGATCATCTTAACCTAGTTTGCAATTTGGTCCTGTTTGACTCTTTTATCTCACATACATGCCCCTAACTTTTGAATCATTTACAAATAAGTCCATATCTTTATCATCATTTTCACAAACAAGTCCCTACCACCATGAAATCCTAATCCTATAACTCCGACGAGCTTGATTTGGCATGTTCTCCTTAATTCCTTGACGAATCCCTCTCATATTTGAAAGGGAAGTTCATCAAGGAATTCTCTTCCTTTTGAACCAGATCCAAAGCCCTAAAACCTTCCCAATCTCTCATGCGAACACATGAGAGATTCGGGTATCTTTAGGTTTCCAACTCCAGTGACCTTCCAAGCTTGGGAAGCTTGCTTCCCAAACTCAAATCATACTCCAGAGACCTATAAAAGAATCCCCAGATCAAACCGAGTTCCCCAGACTCAATTTCGGTCGAAAATTCCCAAAATTCTTCTCTCCTATTTTGGCTGAATAGCTCCTCGAGCTCCGGTTACTCTCCCTGCCTCTCTTCGTCGTTCGATCGGAATACCAGCAGTGGATTGTTCTTGAGCCATAACTAGCACCATCTAACCCAGATTTGCAAGAAAAAAGCTCCGACATAACCATAGAAAGGCTTGACTCAGAGAAATTCTGAGTTTGTAAAGAAACTAGAAACTAAGGGGTAAAAATGCAATTTCACCAATCCAATCTAAAAATAGGGTAACTCGGGGTCCAAACATAGGTCAAACTAACCTAATAAGAAGAAAAGTGGGATGAGTTGATCCAATAAAGGCTACAGCAACTCCAAGGAATTAAATGACATCCTGTAACCGTAAAAACAACCCACTTCAATTCACGAGGTTCGAGGCAAAGAAAAAATCGACTAAACCCTCTACAATTCATAGAAAAATAATCTCTAGGGTTTAGAACCTTCAATTTGGCCTTAGAAACCCATTTTGACCTACATTGAGAACCATGCCCAATTAATGACTTAATTTGGATTTTTACGTAAATTGACCGGTCAAACAAGGTCTGATCTAGAAATAAAATTCGCCATTAGAATCCTTAGGCCCCATTTCGTCATGCATAAAAACTTGAGCCTAAGAAGAGACCTTCTTGACCGACTTTGCATTTTGGTCCTCATCCATTACTTTTTGACCCTCAACTTTTGAAACCCTCGCATTTTGGCCCCTAACTCTTCTTCGTTCTTTGCATTTGGGTCCTCCCTGCAAAACCCTGAGCAGCGCCATGCTCCGGCGACTTTGCGCGGAGCATGGCGTCGCGCAGGGTAAGGGGGACCCTCTGCCAAGTCAACTGAGGGTTCCCTGCGACGTCTGCCGTCGCAGGGACACCTCCATGGTCTCTGCAACCACCCATACCTCCCGTGCAAACGCGCGGAAGGTATGGGTCTCCATCTCCGGCGTCCTCCGGCGAGGGAGGCACGTCGCCTTCCTCCGTCCTCCTCTCTGATTCCACCTCTATAAAAACCGCCCCCGTCCACCGAACTCAACAGCTCGGTTCTAACGGAGAAACCTCCCCCCCTTTCCTCTCTTCCCACTCCGGCAGAAGCCCCCTGCTCCGGCGGTTCTTCCTCCTCCTCCTCGTCGCTCTACCGCATTACCAGCAGCAGAGCCGCCTTCGTCCGCTCTTCCCGCGTCGCGCCGTACCCAGCGTGCGCTCTCCCGCTCTCTCCTCACCACCGTTCCTTTTCTCTGGGCACTTTCTTCTCCGGCGACAGTCGACACGACTGTAACCCTGCTCCGATCCCCCTCGTCCCTCCAAGTAGGTAACAGTTACTTCTCTTCCTCCCCTCTTTCTTTTCCCTATTTTAATTTGCTCAATCAAACCCTCGACCGACCCGACCACCATCATCTTCTATGCCTCCGGCCCACCTCCGGTGAGTCACTCCCATCACTCCGCCACTCCACACGACTCGTCGACCGACCCAAAACCTCCACCTCGTCCCACTGAACCGTTTCCGCCCCTTCGCTGCCACTCCTCACCTCCACATCACTCCCCCAAACAAACCCATTCCCCCGACCACAGTCCGACCTAGGGCAGCCCCTACACACCGCCCCACGCCTCGCCACCACCCGCACGAGCTTCGCCGCACTCCGGCGAAGCTCCCTGCACCTTCTGACTAGGCCGAGAGGCCGAATCTCTGTGATCAGGTTACTCGTCCTTCGCCGCCATTGCCTAACAGGTGAAGCTGCTTCAACCTGCAACTGCAGCTGCGCTTCCGCCCAGGCTGCGCTCCAGGACGCGCGGATTGCGACCTCACAGCTGCCCAGGCCTTCAGCTGAAGAGAAGACCTAGCAACAGCCGCGAATGCCTGCAGCTTTCTCAGCTGCAGGCGCCCAATTGGGGTGGGACATTTAGTCCCACCTCGGAAGACTCTGAAGCGTCACGCCTGCATAAATTGTAAAAGTGTTGTAGGCTTATCGCCTCAGCACATAGGGTGAGGTCCCTCTCACCCACTTCACCCGCCCGGTCTGCGAGCTCATCACGCGGATTTGGCCAACTCGACCCGACTCGACTCGAACACTCCTCGCCCACCACGCACGCTGGTGGGCCTGGACCCGGGCGCAACCCGTACCCGAATACCCGGCAGCTCTGGGAGAGCTATCCTACGAGTGAATTCTGAGAGAGAGAGGCGCAGGGGAGGGTAGAGTAGGTTTTTGTCTTATGACCAAACTGTGAGTGTGCAGGCACAGAAGAGAAAAGAGAAGACAAGAAGAAGAAGAAGGCCACAGAGGAAAGAAAGAAAGAAGACGCACTGTAGCAAAAGCTACTTAAGTGTCTGATTGAAAAATCAGACGACGCCCTGAAGAAAGAAAAAGAAGGGGAGGATCACTACTGCCGTAGAAAAGAAAAGACAAGAAGAAGAAAGAAGAAGCCATGCAGCTGAGCAAGGCAAAGGACCGCAAGAAGAAGAGCTCTGCAGCTGAGGCAGAAAGAAGAGAAGATAAAGAGAAGAAGACGAGAAGCTCTGAAGAAGAAAAGAAATAAGAAGCAAAAGAAGAACTGAAGGCAGAGAAGAAGAAGATAAGCTAAGAAAGAGGAGAAGCCACAAGACTCAGATTTATTTCTCCCTCTCTCCCTCTTATTTTTGTAATAGACACATTGTACTTCTAGAATACAACTTGCTCCCTGAGTTCGACCTCAGGAACTCTTTTTCCGAGTAACAAATTGTATTAAACTGGTAACCACTTCTCTATACTATACTACGACGAAATAATAAAAAACTGTAGGGGATTCGTGCGTTGACCACCTTCCTCTACGTCGTGCAATACCAGCCGTTGTCGCTCTCTCTCCATCGCCGTCACCATCCCCCTCTACCGGAGTGCTTTCTTCCCCGGTGCTGGCCTACCAATGCCGGTGCAGTTCTCCCCCTTTCATCTATTAAATTAGGGTTAGATTAAATCCTTAATTCTCTTAGGTTATTTTTATACCCAAAAATCCCAAAAATATCCCCTCGACTCATGCGACCACCCTCGTCTTCTCCATCTCCAACTGCTCCTCCGATGGGGTGTATCCGTCACTACACCCCTCCATCCGCCCCGCCAACCACCTCATAACCTTCGCCTCATCCTCCTGCACAAAACCCTCATCCTATTTCGCCCTATTACGCACCCAACCGCTACACCGAACAAACCCACCTTCACCGACCTATCCCATCTCCGTCCGACCACCTTTGTGCACCAAACTCCACGAAACCACCACCGGTACATTCGCCATCACCTCATAACTCTCTTTAGTTGTTTTAATGTGGCCATAAGGCCATTTGTTTGATTTCAGATACTCAGGTCCCCAACGCCATTAACGACGAGTTCAAGCGAAGCTTGAAGCACATTTGTGCCTCAGCAGCCCCAAGTGAAGACTCCAGGTGCAATGGAATCCCTCCAGGAACACAACCTAGGGACTAATTTGGCCATTTGATCGGGCCTTTGACCGGAATTTAACGAATCAGCTGCTGCAGCTAGCGCGAAGAGGAAGGGTGGGCCTTTAGTCCCACCTCTGAAGTGCACGAAGCAGCGCAGTGGAATAAATTGATTTTCTGCCTTAGGCTTATCGCCTCAACTAACACATAGGGGGTGAGGTCCCCGCACCCTCACATGTGCCTCGCCCGTGACACTGCTCACACAGGCCTGGTCCAACCTGTATACCCACCTAACCCGCTCACTCCTCGCTCACCACCCACTGCCGATGAGCTTGGTCCCGGGTGCACTTTACCTGAATATCCGATTACCCGGTACTGTGGCCTTAGGAAGGAGAGAAGGAGGAAAACCCAGAGAGAGAAAGGAAAGAGAGCGCAGGGGCAAAGGGTTTTGCTCTGAAAAGAAATGGCTAACACTTAGCCGTTTGAAGAGGGATTGCCTCCCTCTGTGTGTGAAGAAGGAAGGCCAAGGCAAGAAGAAGAGGAGAAGACTTGAGCCAAAGAAGAAGAAGAGAAGAGAGAAGTCAAGATAGAATAGAAAGGAAGAAGAGACCCTTGAGTCCCTTGGAAGCACTGTAGCAGGGTTGACTTAAGTCATCTGCTTGAGTGCCCTGTCGTCTGATGAAGTGCACTGTGCACTACAGTTTGCATGGTTGAAACTATTCATTTATCTAGATGATTAAATAATTATTATATGTGTATCTAAGCTAATGATTGGTGATTCAAATCACCATTATTTTGTCTTAGATGACTTTTTGCCTCAATAGATTCTTGATATACTCATATGCTACATTGAAGATTAGTTTTGAGTAATTGTTATCATTAATTGTGCTCATTTACATTATTTATTGAGATTAGTGTGTGAATTCCTATTTGCTCGCAGCTAACGACCTCGGATTTTCGTTCGAGTTGTAAATTTTATCTGTTGTTCGAGTTATTTTTGAGGATTTATTACTACAACGAACACATCTTTCTAAAACCTCGATTAGCTCTGCCAACACATCCAATTGTTTCCAGGAACACAACCCTTCATGATCAAACATCCAAAATCTTCCTAGACGTCTTAAAGATTTTTTTCAGATGTCTAACCAAACTTTCAGCCATCTGATTATGCTATCAGACTTAACTATGACCCTAATTTCAGCTTAATTCTTCTTGGATTTTATCCCAATGGCTATGAGACATCTCCAAGGCATTCTTGAAGGTTCCTAAGGCATATATAAATAGAGGTGGATCTCTCCTTTGTTGGAAAACCTCAAGAGACAATTCTTTCCACCATTTGAGTGTTTAAGAGAACGAAATCATCTCGAAAAGAAGTCCCTGCTCTCTAAGCTTTCTACCATACATCCAAGAGCACTGAAACTCTACCACATTTCACACATACTGTCTTCCGCATAAGGGAAGTCCTTTCTCCTATAGTAGCATAGTTTAATATATACTTTGTGGCTCTATAGGTTTCCTTGTATTTTCATTTTCTTGGTTTGGTATTCACGTGGTAAATTCCCATCTCCTTTATAAGATAAAATTCTCTTCGTGAAAAAGAGGGATTGAGGTACACTACCCTCGGTTGTAAAGTAGTGTGGTTTGTATTGAGGTTGTACTAGCCTCACTTCAAGTAGTACGATCAGTGCATTTAATCGACTCGGTCGATTGGAAAATCATAAGTCGAGAGGCTTAGGTGATGATTTTTACCCAAATTGAGTTTCCACCTAAAAATACTTGTCTTGTGGTAGAATGCTATTTGTGTGATTGCATTTCATATGTATTAAATTTCAATTCACTATTCACCCCCCTCTAGTGCAATCTCAGTTGATATAAAAGCGAGGACTCGCAAATCGACGTAACAAACCAGCAAGGATTCAAACATGGAGGGGAGCATCTTTTCTATGAAACAATCAGAGGACTAGTCCACTGCCCATCCACCTTCCTTCGACGGGAGCAACTACGTGTACTAGAAGCTCCGCATAAAGATGTAGCTTCAAGCCAATGACTATACGATTTGGGAGAGATGCAAGACTCCTTTCAACATCCTAAAGAAACCCACGGGAGGATACTCGCAACAACAAATCAAGGAGCTATCACTTAATTCAAAAATAATGAACCCATTGTATTGTGCGTTAAGTCCAGAGGAGTTTAACCGAATCTCACAATGTGCAACCACCTATGAAATCTAACACACACTCTAGGTAACACACGAAGGTACGTCCAAGGTAAAATCTTCTACAATTAATTTGCTCTCTCAATAATTTGAATCCTTTATTATGAAAGATTACGAGACCTTGATCGAGATGTATACTAGGTTCACACTCATCGTGAACAACTTTAAGTCTCTTGGGAAGTCTTTTATTGAAGGAGAACTTCAATAAAAGTTACTTTGTTCCCTTAGACCAGAATGGGAATAAAAGGTAACCGCAATTGAGGAAGCTCACAAAATTGAGGAGCTCAAGATGGAGGATCTACTCGGCAATCTCATGGTGTATGAGAACAAAATGAAGCAAAGAAAGAAGGAGATTTCAAAAGCAAAGAAGACTTTGGCTTTCAAAGCCGCATCGGATAGCAAGAAAGTTTCATTGACGAGGAACTCAATTTTTTGACTAACAAATTTGTTAAGTTCCTTAATCTTAAAGAACAAGAAGAGAAGGAGAAGAAGGAAAGATCAACTCATTGCTATCATTGCAACAAGAAGGGACACCTTCAACCAGAATGCCATCTCTTAAAGAAAGAAAAGAAGCACAAGAAAAAGGCATTCCAAGCTACTTGGGACAACTCAACCTCAGAGGAAAAAGAAGAACCCGAGAAGGAATCGAGAAATGAAACCACATGCCTTAGTTTCATGGCAATTGCAAAGGAAAGTGAGAAAGAAAACAATGACAACAATAAGGTAAACTCTTTTTCAATAGAACTCCAAGATGCCTTTGGATCTTTCTTTTCTAAATATAAGATTGTTAAAAATGAATGTAAGAAACTTAAATCTGAAAATAAATCTTTATTGGAAAGTTTTAAGAACTAAACTCTGAGAATAAAGTTCATGTGGAGAAAGTTAAGGAAAAAGAAGCAAATGAGTCTTTACAAAGATTTGAAAATCATATGTTGAAAGAAGGCATTAAAGAATTCAAAGATAAGATTCAAATTTTGAAACTAGAAATAACCCTTCTCAAGGAAAAGTCAAATCAACTCCTTGATAATCTAGCCAAATTTACTAAAGGGAAGATAAATTTGAACAAATTAATTAACCATCAAAAGCCAACTTCTAGTAAATTTGGACTTGACTGCTACGATGCTAGCACAAGCCCAACAGTTGAGAAAAAATCTCCACTAAGGAGACCCATTAATAAATCTGGATCCAAATTGATTTGGATACTGTTACGACCTGATTCCCGAATCTCTACGAGACACGAGAATCAAACCGACTCAACTGATTCCAAGACCCAGTCGTCCAACGAGTAAATAACCAAAAGAGCAGTAAAATAAATCACATTCACCATGTATATAATTAGCAGTAACAAAAATACAGTAGTAAAGAAAAGAACTACTACAGTACACACCACCACAATAGTAGAGAATTAAACAGATACATAAACATAATGCTTACAATAAAAGAGTACAGTGGTAACAGAAAATACTCACTACAATAGAAGAAAAGGTACAGTAGGTACTACACTAGTAAAACTACTGGGCTCGACTAGGCCCAGCACCCTCTGCAGCCATCGACTCTGGCTGCTCAACACCTGGTCCTGAAAAGGTGACAAAGGTGACACGTCAGCGAAACGCCGAGTAGAGTGGCAACCAAATGCTAAGAAAAATAGTAAGGTGGACAAGTAGCTGTTATTTTTAATCTCTTTCTTTATTCTTCCATTTACTCATTCTTGAATTATTCCTCAGATCTTTCTCTTGATCTCGAATGTTCCTCGAGGGAACGATCTTGATTGCAGTCTTTTTTGAAAAGTAGAAGTAGCACGTGGTGCTCTCTTGGCCGGGAGAGTCCCCCGTGGTGGTCCTACCCTTAGTCAACCACCCCAAGGTCACTGACAGACGTAACAGTGACTACGGCACGCGCGATAAACGCACGGGTAGCTACCCCGCACTAGCACGCGGTCAGTCGTTTCCGTTAATGGGTGCACCCCAAAGCACAGCACGGAACCAGTATAGGGCAGATCCCTCTCAATAACAGGGGTTCAGCCCCTCCATAGTAACCAAACTGGGGTCTTGCCCCTTCATAGTCCGCGCACCCTCGCCTAACTACCCTGGTTTGCCCAGTGGACCTAACAAGTCGGTGTAAGAAGGCTAGCAGAACCCCAGGGCCCGTGGGGTGGCTAGTGCTCTCCCTACACTAATAGCTCTCCCCGGTACTGTGTAATGTGCGGAAAGCTGTCTTGGAGACGTCTGCCTCCTTGATCCTCAACTAGTGGTATCCAGATCTCAAGTCGATCTTGGAGAATACCGTGGCACCTCACAGCTGGTCAAACAAGTCATCAATCCTCGGCAGCGGATACTTGTTCTTGATGGTGACCCTATTCAGCTGTCTGTAGTCCAGACAAAGGAGTAGGGTACCATCCTTCTTCTTTACGAACAATACTGGGGCTCCCTAGGGAGACGCACTGGGCCTCACAAAGCCCTTCTCCAGAAGATCCTGCAACTGAGACTTGAGCTCTCGCAGCTCAAGTGGTGCCATCCTGTACGATGCTGTGGAGATGAGGCTGGTCCCCGGTACCAGTGAGATCTCAAACTCGATCTCACGCTCGGGCGGTAGTCCTGGCAACTCGTCTGGGAACACGTCGGGGTACTCTCTGACCACCGAGATACTCTAGAAGTCTGCCACAGGGCTGGGCTCTACCACCACACAAGCTAGGAAGCCCTCACACCCCTTGCTCAAAAGTCTCGCAGCTCGAAGTGCAGAAATGCACCTGAAGCCTCCGTCCACTGGCTGCCCGTGGAACTCGAAAGAAGGCAACTCCGGTATAGAGAAGACGATCTTTCTCTCAAAGCAGTCCACCAAGGCGTGGTAAGCGGATAGCCAGTCCATCCCCAGAATTACGCCAAAGTCCTCCATCTGTATCATAATCAGGTCAGCGGGAAGGCTGTGTCCCCCAACCCTGACCTAGCAACCCGTGTATACCTCCTCAGCTACAAACAGCTGACCACTCGAACCTCTGATCATGAACGGATCCTCTAACGGCATACAGTCCTGCCCCAAACTAACCGCGAAACTAGCAGTGACAAACAAGTGCGTAGCGTCGGAATCGAAAAGCGTGTAAACGAGTCTGCCAAAAACTGAAACCATACCTGCCACCACTGATCCCGAAGCTCTGACATCCCTATGTGTCAGGGCGTTGATACGCCCGTCAGCCCTAGGTGCGGACGAAGCAACCACACTCTGCGTCGGACGGGTAGCTGCTAACCGGTACCCTCCCCGTGACTGTTGTCCTCCTCCTCGCGCCTGGAAACCGCGGCCTCCTGCTCGCCCTCCAATGCTCGGCGCGGGAAGCATCTACTAACCTCCTGCCCTAGACGGGCAGTCCCTCCTGATGTAGCCCAGCTGGCCACACTGGTAGCAAAGGGGGACTCGACTCCCGCCCTCAGTGGGTCCCTGCTGTCGGCTAGGCGGGGGTCCAGTGCTAGCAGTTGGCCCCTGTCGGGGGCCCCCAAAGGCCACTGATGGCCCTGCAAAACGTGATGGCTCTCCTACGGGCGCCACGTGTCTCCTCTCTCGTCGGCCCTGTGAGAAGTCTTGCTGATAGGGCCTCTTCCACCCGCTATCAGTATTTCGCGCAGACAGGTTGGTCTCTTCGTATGTCATAGCTGCCTCCACCACCCTCGAGAACGTAGCCAGCTTCAGGGGTTTGACATACCCCCGAATCGTAGGCCGGAGCCAATCGGTGAACCTCCAAAGGCGCTCCTCCTCAGTGGCCACTGCTATCGCTGCGAAGCGAGATAGCTCCAGGAAACGCGTGCGGTACGCGCTCATGGTCATCGTCCCCTGGCGGAGAGTGTGGAACTCCCGCCTCCTTTGGTCCTGCCACGTCTGGGGAAAGTACTGCTCGCAGAAGAGGGTGACAAACCGGTCCCAGGTCGGCTTGCCCTCTCCTATCCCCTGACCGCCCTCCACCACCTGTGTGCCGCACTCTCCAGCTGGTACGTGGCAAAGGCCACACGGCACTCCACCGGGGGGCGAAGGGTGTCAAAAACCTTCTCGATCTGCTTGAGCCAGTCCTCCACCTCGGTCGGGTCCTCATCCCCCTTGAAGGAGGGGGGCATCAGCTTCCGGAATTGTCCGAAAAGCTCAAAGTGGCGCTGAAGTGGAGATGCTGGTGCACCTCCAGGTAAAGAAGCCTCGTGCTCGGAAGTGTCGGGGGAAGGTGGGGGCGGTGGACCAGCGCCATGTCCGTCGCGTGGTCCCACAAAGGACTCCCCCTCCACAGCCCCAGGGAGAGGTGCTCGTGGCGGCGGTGGAGCTCCTCTCGCACGATGTCCCGTATCAGCTGGGCGAGGTCCTGGGCCTAAATGCCCAGGAGCAGTGGCTAGTCCACTGAGGCATCGACCTCATCGCGCCTACCCCTCCGACCTCGTCCTCGGCTGTGCCCACCTCGCTACCTCCTCGTTGAGGAATCTCCTGCAAGGAGACACGAGCACGGAACAGAAAAAGACGTCAATACGAATAGATATCAAGTGGAGAAGTCTAGGAACAGATGTCAAAAGATATGTTGTGGTGGCTACTCCAGTTACAGGCACATGAATTGGTTATTTTCCAGCCAGTTGGTTCACTTCTCGGGACGACCTTGCTCTGATACCATCTTGTTACGACCCGATTCCCGAATCCCTACAAGACACGAGAATCAGACCGACTTGACTGATCCCAAGACCCAATCGTCCAACGAGTAAGTAACCAAAAGAGCAGTAAAATAAACCACATTCACCATGTATATAACTAGCAGTAACAAAAATACAGCATTAAAGAAAAGAACTACTACAGTACACACCACCACAACAGTAGAGAATTAAACAGGTACATAAACATGATGCTTACAATAAAATAGTACAGTGGTAACAGAAAATACTCACTACAACAGAAGAAAAGGTACAGTAGGTACTACACTAGTAAAACTACTGGGCTCTACTAGGCCCAGCACCCTCTGCAGCTGCCGGCTCTAGCTGCTCAACACCTGGTCCTGAAAAGGTGACAAAGGTGACACGTAAGCGAAACGCTGAGTAGAGTGGCAACCAAAAGCTAAGAAAAATAGTAAGGTGGACAAGTAGCTATTATTTTTAATCTCTTTCTTTATTCTTCCATTTACTCATTCTTGAATTATTCCTCAGATCTTTCTCTTGATCTCGAATGTTCCTCGAGGGAACGATCTCGATTGCAATCTTTTCCGAAAAGTAGAAGTAGCACGTGGTGCTCTCCTGGCCGGGAGAGTCCCCTGTGGTGGTCCTACCCTCAGTCAACCACCCCAAGGTCACTGACAGACGTAACGGTGACTACGGCACGCGCGATAAACGTACGGGTAGCTACCCCGCACTGGCACGCGGTCAGTCATTTCCGTTAACGGGCGCGCCCCAAAGCATAGCACGGAACCAGTATAGGGCAAAGCCCTCTCAGTAATAGGGGTCCAGCCCCTCCACAGTAACCAAACAGGGGTCTTGCTCCTTCACAGTCCGCGCACCCTCGCCTGACTACCCTAGTTTGCCCAATGGGCCTAACAAGTCGGTGTAGGAAGGCTAGTAGAACCCCGAGGCCCGTGGGGTGGCTAGTGCTCTCCCTACACTAGTAGCTCTCCCCAGTACTGTGTACGCGAGGGCCAAAAGTCGGTAGAAAGTGGCCAGACCTAACCCCAGGTCCCTGGGGCGGCTAGCCCCGCTTTGCACTAAACAGTTACGACCGCAGCTTCAAAATGTCTTTTAAGACGTTTGGGAGCCAGCCCAGGCGTCTGACCAGACGTCTGGGACCCATTCCAGATGTCTGGGATTTATTTTTCCACGGCACGGAGGATTTCGTCTGCGCGCCTGTGCGCGCAGACCTGCAGATGCGCTCCGTTTTCCCTCTCCTCCTGCGGGCGCAGGTTGCGCCCCTCTCTCTCGCTCTCTCTCTCCCCGCGCGGCTTTAAAAGGCCTCGCCCTCTCCCTCACTCTCATCCCCTCCGCTCCCTTCTTCCTATTCCAGCCGGAGTGCGAGTGCGAGCATGAGCGGCGGCAGCGGCAGCCGCGACGGGTGTGCGGGAGGAGGTGTCGCGTGAGGGAGGAGACACTCGGCGGTGAGGGCTCGAGCTTTCCGGGGCAGCTGGGGCTGGCCGGCGGGGGAGCCGCGGGCGTGGAGCGTCGCTAGAGGGCTGCTGCAGCTCGAGCAGCAGGCCGACAAGGAGCAGCGCGGCCGTGCGTCGCAGGCGGAGAGCGATCGAGCCCTGATTCTGGAAATTTTTCCAGAATCAGACGTCTGGTCTTCCAACCAGACGACGGTGAAGACGTCTGGAGGACTATCCAGACGTCTGGAAAGTAAGTTATTATTTTCCGTCCTTCGTCCTTTTTCTGCGACCGTTGTACTGAGAGCGATGAGTGGCTACGTGCAGGCTGAGATTCGCATCCAACGCGAATCAGACGTCTGGCAGCGGCGCCAGATGACTGGAGGGACTTCCAGATGCCCGGGGTGACCGTCAGACGTCTGGGAACTAGGCCAGACACTCCTGCAAGCTTCTGGACGTCTGAGAGACCACGCAGGACAAGGTACCATCTGATCCCCATTTTTAAGACGTCTGGAAGAAGTTTCAGACGTCTGATTTTGCGTTGTTTCGTCGTTTTCGACCCGTTTAGGGCCCGTTCGAAGTCCGTTTTCCGCGTTTCGAGTTGCGTGCTTTTCGGAATTAAATCCTCTACCCGTCCACAGTAGTTGTATACTGTTTTGAGGAAATCCTTATGTTTGATCCTTGTGATAGGACCCCGTTCCGTTGCAGTCTCGGGGGTTGCGGAGGTACGCGGGATTCCCGACCACGCCCCCAGTACGCCTGTTGTAACTGGTAGAGTGGCTTTTAAGTTTATTAGCATAATCTGTTAAATTATGGAACGATAAATAGAACCTAGGACATTGCATGAATCCTAGGAATGAGAAATAGATTGAATGATTGATCCTAGGTGTTGCATGAATCCTAGGGCTGGAAAACTAGATTGTATGATAGATCCTAGGATATAGCATGAATCCTAGGACGGGGAAAACTAGTGGAATATATGAATACTGCAGTCTTGGAAAAATGGAAAGGAACAAATAGCTGCCTGTAAATTGAATTAACAGCTGCCTGTTATAAATAAATAAACGTGACTGAGAACATGGATTATAAGAACGTAAAACTGGAAAGTGAAACCTAGATGTTCTGAGCTGGAACCCTACGGGGAATTAGGAGTGGAACTCCTGGAAAGAGAAAGGAATGGAACTAAGAAAGAAACACGTGGTAGTGTGCTGTCTCTTGGGTACGTAGTACCAAGGGAAGTACCTGTACCTGTTTAGTGCAGAGCGGAGCCAGCCGCCCCAGGGACCCGGGGTTAGGACTGGCCACTTTGTACCGACTTGCTGGCCCTCGTGTACGTAGTACCGAGGAGAGCTACTAGTGTAGGGAGGTACTAGCTACCCCACGGGCCCCGGGGTTCCGCTAGCCTCCTACACCGACTTGTTAGGCCCACAGGGGCAAACCAGGGTAGTCAGGCGAGGGTGCGCGGACTGTGGAGGGGCAAGGCCCCTGTTTGGTTACTGTGGAGGGGTTGGACCCCCCTGTTACTGAGAGGGCTCTGCCCTGTACTGGTTCCGTGCTGTGCTTTGGGTGCACCCGTTAATGGAAACGACTGACCGCGTGCCAGTGCGGGTTAGCTACCTGTGCGTTTATCGCGCGTGCCGTAGTCACCGTTACGCCTGTCCGTGACCTTGGGGTGGTTGACTGAGAGTAGGATCACCACGGGGGACTCTCCCGGCCAGGAGAGCACCACGTGCTACTTCTACTTTTTAGAAAAGACTTCAATCAAGATCGTTCCCACGAGGAACATTCGGGATCAAGTGAAGGATCTAAGAAATAAATGAAATCGTGCGACAATCAAAAGACGTAAATAAAGAAAGTAACAGAACATAACAGCTACTGTACACTTTACTGCTTCTTTAGTTTAGCTGCCACTCTACTCAGCGTTTTGCTGACGTGTTACACTCGTTACCTTTCAGGACCAGGTGTTGAGCAGCCAGGGTCAGCGGCTGCAGAGGACGCTGGGCCGAGTAGGGTCCAGTAGAGTTACCACTGTTCTCTTGTACCTCTTTTTGTTCCACTGTAGTGAGTAGTTCTTGTTACCGCTGTACTTTTCTTTACCTGCAGTTCATATTATGTTATGAATGTTGTTCTACTGTTGTGGTGGTATATACTGTAGTGGTTTCTTTCCTTACTGCTATATTTCTTACTATTAGTTATATTCATGCTGAATGTGGTTTATTTTACTTCTCTTTTGGTTACTTCCTCGTTGGACGACTAGGTCTTGGGATTAGTTGAGTCGGTCCGGTTCTCGTGTCTCGTAGGGACTCGGGAATCGGGTCGTTACAGTCCAGCCCCTCCACAGTAACCAAACAGGGGTCTTGCTCCTTCACAGTCCGCGCACCCTCGCCTGACTACCCTGGTTTGCCCAATGGGCCTAACAAGTCGGTGTAGGAAGGCTAGCAGAACCCCGAGGCCCGTAAGTGGCTAGTGCTCTCCCTACACTAGTAGCTCTCCCCAGTACTGTGTACGCGAGGGCCAAAAGTTGGTACAAAGTGGCCAGACCTAACCCCGGGTCCCTGGGGCGGCTAGCCCCGCTCTGCACTAAACAGGGGGGACAGTCGCTCTCCTTGGTACTCTGTACTCAAGGGCCAGCTCACTTCCCCAATTCTATTCCATTCACTTCTCAGGAGCTCTACTCCTAATTCCCCGTAGGGTTCATGCTCATATTTCTTTAACTAAGCCCATTTTAGGTTTCATCATTTCAGCTTTATTTTCATATAGCCCATGTTCTCAACAGCTAATATTCATTCATAAATAAGCAACTGTTATCCAATTACAGGCAATTTTCATTTTTCTTTCTACTTTTCCAAGACTGTAATTTATATATTTACGACATTCGTTTTGGTGTTTTTGTTCCTAGGATTCATGCCACACCCTAGGATCTATCATTCAATCTAGTTTTTCAGTCCTAGGATTCATGCCATACCCTAGGATCTATCATTTAATCTAGTTTTCCAGTCCTAGGATTCATGCTCTACCCTGGGATCTATCATTCAATCTAGTTTTCCAGTCCTAGGATTCATGCCATACTTTAGAATCTATTAATTATCTCACAAGTGCATAATTTTTTTTTGATAAACAATTAAAGGGGACACTCTACCCGCAAAACAAGGAGTACTGGGGGCATGATCGGTAGGTCCGCGTGCCTCCGCAACCTCCAGAGCCGCAACGGAATGGGGTCCTAACACAAGGATCAAACACAAGGAACTACTCAGAACAGGATACAAATACTGTAAGCAAGTAGAGGAACTAATTCTGAGAAGAACGAAACTTGAAACGCGAAAAACGAACTTCGAACAGACCCTAAACGGGTCAAAAATGACAAATCTGCCCAAAATCTGACGTCTGGAACATCTTCCAGACATCTTAAACGATGGTTCAGGTCATACCTTGTTTCTGCGCGGTTCTTCAGACGTCCAGAATCCCGATGAACCATCTAGACTTAGTTACAAACGTCCGACTGTCACTCCGGACGTCTGGAGACCCTCTCCGCCGTCTGGTGCTGTGCCCAGACGTCCGATCTGTGTGGGAGGGCGTGCCCTTGCGCCTTCCCGAACAAAACTTGCACGGGTACACAACCATCCGTAACATGAAAATGAGGCAAAATCCTTCGGCGGAACGGCTTACATGGTCGTACACGCAAAAGAAGAAGAAATGGAAAATATCGTACCTTTTAGACGTCTGGATCTTCCTCCAGACGTCTCCCACGTCGTTTGGACGTAGGTCCAGATGTCTGAATCTGGGAAATTTTCCCAGAATCAGGACCTCCTCGCCCTCTGCCTGCTGCGCACGGCCATGCCACGCCGCGCTCACCTACTGCCTGAGCTGCAGCAACACCTCCCTAGCGCCACGCTCCCGCTGCGCGCCCGCCGACCGGCCCTGGCTGCTCTGGCGAGCTCGCACTCTCGCACTCTAACTCTTCTCCCTCTCGCTGCAACTCCTCCCCGTGCACACACGGCAGTAGCTGCTGCCCTCGCCCTCTCACTCTCACGCTAACAGGAAGAAGAAGAAGAAGAAGACGGTGTAGTGATGGTGAGGGAGAGGAGAGGGGGAGGTATTTGAAGGCGTCGTGGGGAGAGAGAGAGAGGAAGAAAGCTGCGCCTACAGGATGGGGAGGAAAGAGAGAGAAGAAAAGAGGGCGGCAGTTCAGTCTACGTGCGCATGCGTGCAGACGCGAAATCGTACGCCGAAAAAATTAATTTCCAGATGTCTGGGAAGGCTTCCAGACGTCTGGACCAACTCCCAGACGTCTTAAAAGACGTTTGATGCCGGGGTCTTAACAGATACCGAAAAAGCAACTCGAACTTTATTTTGTAGAATTCCAAGGAGATTACAATATGAAGAATTGGATCTACAATTCAAAGGATGGACAACTCAAATTGGCAAGACCAAAGAACGGATCTAACAAGCCTCAACAAACAAGAAGAACCACAAGATGGATGTTAAGGAGGCCAATGGAACACAACTGAAATCAAGCACCTTTTCCTGGATTTGAAGGCTTTGGATGGAGAGGTGATTGCATATGGCAACGTCCATATGGGTCATACTATTGGCCTTGGTAAGTTAGGTAAAACTCTTTTGATTTTGGTGATCTAACTAGCATCAAGATAGGGGTGTGATATATCCATAATTATTTATATAATTTATGCTTAACTATTGTTAGTTTAAAGGTAAATTAGTTCACATTGCACTAGATTAGATTATATTAGTCATATTACAGCATTGTGTAAATATTGTATTTTTAAGGATTTAGTTGTAATTTTATCGCTACTTATATTTAGTACCTTGATATTTTTAATTATATGTGTGTAGGCATCAAATTTTAAACTAATTGGAGCTTTATAGAGATAAGAAATTATTTTGTGATCAAATGTATAGAGAAGATGAGTCACTTTCCTACCTACACCTCAACCCAATTAGATCTTAACCTTAACCTATCTAGAACCTCAGACCTAATTTCTAACCTAAACCTATTTAAATATTTTCCTTCCTTATTTAACCCTTCAAACAACCCCCCACCAAATAATTGTCATATTTCAGGTAACACACAACACCCACCTAAGTTACCCTCCGCATACAATTGCCAAATACCACGTACTTCCCAATCCTTCCCATGCCAACACCACTAACCCCCCTCCAACAAAATCCCCCGTACATAAATCCCATTTACCTCCACCATATTTCCAATTCCACCGAATTCTATCCCACGCTTCCACATCTGTTTTATCCCATCTCCAGCAGATGTCGTCGGCTTTTCCATCCCAACATATATTACGTAAACCCCTCCCCCAACCGATTTTCCGAACATATAAAAAACCCCTTTCCACCGAAATTCGAGAGACATCCAATTTCTCCCTCCACCGTACTTCCCCTCCTCTCAATTCTTCTCTCCACCAAAATACTTTGCACAGGCCTTCACGATTCCCCCTCTCACTCCTCTCTCTCTCTCTCTCTCTCTCCTCCAAATGCAAACACCCCTTCCCCCGCCCGGCCACTACACGATTTCTATCTCCCTCATCTCTCTCTCCCTCACAATTCCCCTTGCGGGAATGCCCTCGTCCCACGACATCCACGCCCACTCTCCTCCTCCGCTCTCTCTCTACCTCGTGCATCCAACACGCCATCACGTGACAACTCCCCCTCAACACTCTTCATCGTCCTAGTCCGCACGTCCTCAACGTTAGGCAACCCCTCGACATACCACAATGGTCATGACCCATTGCCACCGCAACCTCAGCTCTACCCTCACCGACAACCCTCCTCCGATGACCACTACTCCCCCTCTTCTTCCTCCTCTCACACCCTCTCCTTCTTTCTCTTCCTCTCTTCTCTTCCTTCCTCTTCTCGTTCTCTCCTTTTTCTCTATGTACTTCCTCTCTCTTCCTCCTCCTCTATTTTTGCACTTTCTTTCCACGCCTTTTTTCTCTTTTCAGGTCACTCAACGATTCTTCGACGTATTCCTTCACTTCCTTGTCACATCTCCGCATCTTTCCGCAACTTCCCTGCATCATGTTCACATCATCATCGACTTTTTGTTTTCGCACATGGGCTTCATCGATGACTGTCAACAATTCGCTCCACCCCCGTCACGACCTCGCCAGCATTCTATCCTTACTCTCTGACTCTTCTCCTTGATATTCTCTGTTTTCTTTGTTTTCATAGTATTCTAACTTTCTAGTGGTAATAAAAATTCTTATTTGCATTTACATATTTTTTTCGTATCTGTCTCCATGTTTGTTTTCATTTACCTATTTTTATTATAAAAATAAAAAATAAAAAATTGTTGACTTGTTCAGGTTGGAAACTATCTAGATATTCCTACCTCCTTATTCTTGACATTATTCTCGTATTTTTTGGAGATAGCATTATAAATTTAAAACAACGTGTTCTCGCACTTACGACGACAGATTTATCATTATCATGATTTTACGGCTAGAGAAGATTTAATATGCTGTCGTTCCAATAGAAAGGGAATGAAATCACCTTCAACATTAGTTTGTTAAATCTATGTAGAAATACATGTATTTAGGGGGAGACCTTAAAAGCTTTTTGAGTTATGTCTCCTAAATTATCTCAAAAAAGGGGAGCTAATGAATTCTATAAAAGTACACTTCTTGTATTATTATGTCAGAAAGAGGAAGTTAACCTTATATTAGAAAATCATGCTTTTAGGGGGAGTTATAGGATAAATTGTCAAAAAGGGGAAAAAATTTTTCAGCATTAATTATGATTTTGTCAACATCAAAAAGGGGAAGATTGTTGGTGCAAGTGCACCACAATCGTTAATTTTGATGATAACAAAACACTTCTCATTTGACATTTGCATTTAAGTTCAAGATTTTAGGTTAAAATACAAATAAAAGCAAGTGTGAGGAGGTCAAGCTCACATCCATAACGAGATGGAGGAGCTTGATGGAGGAAATGGAGCTTTGCTTAGGGCTAAAGCTTGAAGAAGGAGAATGAAGAATATGATAGATGGTTATTTTAAATGTTCTTTTTTTTTTAAAGAAAGAGAGGACCACTACTATAAATAGTAGTCATCTAGATTTATTGATATAAAATCAAATTACATAATTGAAAATCACAAGTTGGCAGAAGAAACTACATCATTACAAATGTTCTCTGCCCATCCCCTCCCACCATTAAAAATAACATCATTTCTGGCTTACCAAATTGCCCATAGAACCACTGCCATTCGGACCCAAGGCCGAGCCAAATCTAGAAGCTGCATCCACAAGTCATCCCACGCGAGAATGGAGGAGAAAGTTCGGCTCCAAACCACACTTGAAACAAGACAAGAACCAAATAGATATCTGACACCATCTTCACCAAACCCACATAATGGACAAACCACAGATGGCGTGCCCATAATACGGTGTCTAAACTCACCAGTGACCAGACCATCCCTTCTAGTCAATCATAAGAAAATCTACACATTCAGGGGGATCCTTAGCTTCCACGCCATCGAACACATATGCTGATGCTTATCACTCCCACCACCTACAATCAGATGAGTGTAAGCCTTGGATAGTGTATAGATACCTTCCCTTTAAGTGAAACCATCCACTCCACCAGGCGAACAAAGGCCTCCAACATCTCCATCATTCTTTCTGTCTCCTCCGCAGATCTCCCCTCATAGTGATCCACCTATGTTGGACAATGCCACACGCCAAGCTCCTCCTCCCAATATCTTGCTATCTTCACCTCCTTGTCAACCGCCCGGCCAAAAGAGCGTAGATACAAGTCCTCCAAACTGCCTCTTCCAAACCAATCATCCTTCTGGAAGTGGAATAAGTTCCCATCACCTAGATATGGGGAGAAGCAAGCCCTATGATACTGTACCACTGTAGAGACAGAGGACCAAAAGTGGGACGGCTTGTTTGGGTGCAAAAAGCCTATTGGCACCTCCGTATCACCATACAAATCCTTAACCACATCCTGCCACATGCTCTCTTAGCCTTTGAGGATGATTACCCCCCACTTAAGAAGAAGGGAGTCACCAAACTCCTTAAGGGAACGCACACCCACCCCCTCTCCTTTGGCCTGCAGATGGTGCTCCAGTTTATTGCCTTTATAAACCTCCCCTCATGACTTGCCCCCTTCTAGAAGAAACATTTTCTCATCACATCCATCTTCTTGAGAATCGTTCCAGGTAGCCTAAACATGGATAAGAAGAAGATAGACATAGTTAATAGAATAGAATTTAACAGCACAAGTCGTCCCCCCTTGGAGAGCAGCTTGCTACACCACCCAAACAAGCGTACTGACGTCTTTTCTAAGAGGCCTTTCTAATCACTACACTTCATTTTTTTGGTCCGCAAGGGGAGGCCCAAATATCTAACTCGAAGTGTCACCACAGGGATCTGTAAAAGTTACGATATAGGCTCTTGCATATTAGTCATGCCTCCAAAGTAGATCAAGGAAGATTTGTCCCCGTTAATCTTCAACCCAGAAATCTCCCCAAAGATGTCTACCAGGTACTTGAGACAATCTACCTCCCTAACTCCCCCTTCAACGAAGAAAACCATATCATTTGCATACTGTAGTATAAGTGTCAGCGCATGGTTATTCTTTAATGTGTACCCATGTAGGAGACCACCGTCACAAGCTCTAAATGTGAGGCATGCCAGTGTATCTATAGCAAGAATAAATACTAAAGGTGTCAACAAGCAACCCTATTTCACTCCCTTCTGCGACTGGATCCACTATCCCATAAGCCGGCCATTTACCAATGGAGAGGACGTAGTAATGTAGCATTTCATCCACTGTACCCATTCTTCCAAGAATCCCCTCCTACGAAAGATGTCCTAAAGGTATAACCATGAGATGATGTCATACACTTTGGAGAAGACGACCTTCCACATGAATGCAGCCTTTTTTCTCTACACCCACCTAGAGACCATCTCCTATGCCACAATAAAAGATTCCTGCAAGGACTAACCCTTAGCCGACTGAACAGGGCTTATCAGTCCAGGCAAAACCTCCCTTATGCAGTTTGCAGTAGTCTTCCCAATGATCAAGTAGATGGAGTTGGAATGAGCAATAGGTTGGAAGTTCGAACATGCCACCGCACCTTGCTTTTTAGGCAATAGGAAAAGAAGCGACCTATTGATCTTATCAAGCCCAAAGTTTCCTCACTAAAATTCATCAACCACCTTCATCACATCCCTTCCAACCGTAGAGCAAAACTTCTTATAGAACAGAACAGAAAAACCATCTGGCCCCGGGGACCCCTCGGCCTTAAGGCCCTTCAGGGCACCGATCACCTCCTCCTCCACAATCGATCTACATAATACTCTACCATCCTCCTCCCTAGCAATGGCATGTCAGAGGAGCATAACAACTAGCCCCCCCTTGTCCCTATGCGTGACATATCATAGAAATACTTATCTGTCAATTCATGTATCTCATGCAATGTCTCTGCCACATACCAATCATAGCTCAAGGTCGAAATAAGATTGTGCCTCTTGCTCGCACTGGCAATCCCATGAAAGAACTTCGTGTTTGCATCCCCTTCACTAAGCTACAATTACCTCGAGTGCTGGCGCCAATCAATCTCCCACTTTAAATCTTCTTGGGCTATAACATTCTGAAACACCTTCCTATGCTGGAGATCCTCTTCAGAAAGAGGTTCTATCTCCTCCTTATCATCAAGACACTTCACACCATCTAGAGCATCGGTTCTCTTCTGTGCTCTAGAGATGGCAATAGACCTATATTCAAATAAGAGATGGCACAGTCCTTTCAGTTTGGATGCCAGACTCTGTGTAGTTGAACCCACGTCTATCTGGGAACTCTACCATGAGGATACCATCTCTTTGAACCCTTCCTCTTTCAACCATGACCTCTGAAACTTGAAGTAGGTGCGCGTATTGGCACCCTCCCCACTCTCCCACATTATAGGCATGTGATCTGAAAAAAGCCACTTCAAAGCCACCACCGAGGTCAACTAAAAAGAGCCTAATATCTCCACATTGCACATAAATCCATCCAACTTGGACATCAAACTACTACCATTCCGCCACATATACATAGATCCTAACATAGGAGGATCAACCAGATCTACGTCCGCCACCAAGGACTAAAAACTGAAGGTAGAAGAATCCATACACCCATCTAGTCTATCTACAAAGGACAACGTAGCATTGAAATCCACCCTATCAACCACGCACCCCCTGTACACAGCAAGCAACCTCTCTTATCTCTTCCCTCAGTTGAGGTCTATGGCTCTGCAAGCAAGGTCCATACACACATGTAACGAAGATCTCACTATCATCCAGTACCCAACTGAACCTACACGTAATAATATAGGAACCAGACCATGTGTCAACAAGCTTCAACGAGTCCCTCTTCCACCAGATGCCCAAACCCCTTGACCTCCCCACTACTCTAACACAACTGATCTCTACCTGGCCCCCCATTATCAATGACTACCAGTCTGTGGCTTCCTCCCTATCCACGTGAGTCTCCTACAACAAGCAACAATCCACCCTCCATTCCTTCAAGTACCAGGCCAAAGACCCACGTCCTGCTCTGTCATGTAGCTCACGCACATTCCATGACAAGAACTTTAACATGACAAGGCATGACTCCCCACTTTTCCACCTTGACCTTGGCAACAATATCTTCATCCACCCTTGAAGTCTGCACCGGCCCACAGCTTCTCAAGTTATACCTTCCCACCACACCCACCACTTCCCCCTGCTCCATGCTACCACGATTTCCTTCCTCCCTCACAATAATGGCCTCCAACTCCCTCACACCCTCCATGTCGTCCCCTAAAGTAGCCACACGTTCCTTTCTCTCATCCACGCTGTGGACCTTCATCTTTTTCAATCCACCGGTGACTCCCCCCACCTCCACACAATGCACTGCCCTCCATTGCATCCCACCCTCCTCACACTATTCACCATTCACCATCACCTCCACCAGTTCAACAGGATGGACTGGTTGGACTTCCACATTCACCCGCAGCAGCTAGGAAGACCCACCACACCACAATACGACTCTATCAGGAAGAAAGCCACCGTGCCTCAATGTAATGCCCACCTTCACCTTGCTGTCTTTGCCCTCAACCAAACATACCACCACATCCTCCTTCAGGGTCCAAAAGCCAAACACCACATGAGCTACCATTACTGTCAAACGAAGGTGTAGAGAGGCAAGCCACGGATCAACACAGTCCCGCTCCTAACAATTGTTCTTTGGGGAGGCCAATCTGGAAGTGCACCATCAAATGAAGATACAAGTCTCCAGAGAATAGATAAATCACCCATGCACAAGGTTCTGAACTTGAACCTCTCCACATCCCCCTCACCCAACCCAAACATCAAGAAGCGCAATGCACACAACATCAAAATCCTCCACATAAACAAAGATAGAGATAGAGAATTTACTACCTCCCAAAGCTTTTCCATTGTTGATGAGCCACACATGACCTCTCCTATCACCGCCCCACATAGGAAGGTCTCCACTGCCATCACCTCCGGAGTCAGCGGCACCTTCACGTCGAGATAGGGAGAAGGAGGCGATAGAGGTTGCTCTGTTGCCTCCGTGCGAAAGGTTGATCACCTCTAACTTGGTGCCCATGTCCTCCTCATCCCTCCTCGCATCACACCTCCTCTTCCAACCTTCTCACGGCAGAACCCCTGATAGGGTTTCTCCATGCCCCTTGCACCCCGCGCGGCCTCCATTCCCACCGTCATCGCCAACCCATGACTTCTTGTATTTGTCGCGCTTATGCCCTAGGCCTCCACATGCAAGGCACACCATCAAATTTTTGCACTCCAAGGCCATGTGGCCCCTCTCCCTACACCTATAGCATAAGGCACTCGACCTCCCTCCTACATAGCCTTCCCCACGCCGACAATCATCGAAGCCTCTCCGACCCCACGCCTGTCGGCCATCTCCTCTCCTCACATCACCCCTTTCATCGCCCCTCATGGCTCCTTGAACAAAAGAAATAAACTTACAATGAAACTTTTCTTGTATTTGTTTTTCCCTCTTTATTTCCTTAGATTATTTGTAAAGAGCCCAAAATTTATTAACCTAAGTCCTAGGAACACTTACCTATCTTTAGAACACTTAGGCAAATCCTAAAATAGACTTAGATAACTGTAACGACCCGGTTCCCGAGTCCCTACGAGACACGAGAACCGGACCGACTCGACTAATCCCAAGACCCAGTCGTCCAACGAGGAAGTAACCAAAAGACAGTAAAATAAACCACATTCAGCATGAATATAACTAACAGTAAGAAAGTACAGCAGTAAGGAAAGAAACTACTACAGTAGGTACCACCACAACAGTAAAGCAACATTTATCATATAACAAAAACTGCAGGTAAAGAAGGTACAGCGGAAACAAAACTACTCACTAGAACAGAAACAAAAGAAGGTACAAAGCTGTGGCAACTCTACTGGACCCTACTCGGCCCAGCGTCCTCTGCAGCCGCCGACCCTGGCTGCTCAACACCTGGTCCTGAAAAAGGTAACGAGTGTAACACGTCAGCAAAACGCTGAGTAGAGTGACAAACTAACTAAAGGCAACAGTAGAGTGTACAGTAGCTGTTATGTTCTATTACTTCCTTTATTTACATCTTTCAATTTTTCTCACTATTTCATTTACTTCTCAGATCCTTTACTTGATCTCGAATGTCCTCGTGGGACGATCTTGATTGCAGTCTTTTCCAACAGTAGAAGTAGCACGTGGTGCTCTCCTGGCCGGGAGAGTCCCCCGTGGTGATCCTACCCTCAGTCAACCACCCCAAGGTCACTGACAGACGTAACGGTGACTACGGCACGCGCGATAAACGCACAGGTAGCTAGCCCGTACTGGCACGCGGTCAGTCGTTTCCGTTAACGGGTGCGCCCAAAGCACAGCACGGAACCAGGGCAGAGCCCTCTCAGTAACAGGGGTCCAACCCCTCCACAGTAACCAAACCGGGGCCTTGCCCCTCCACAGTCCGCGCACCCTCGCCTGACTACCCTGGTTTGCCCTAGTGGGCCTAACAAGTCGGTGAAGGAGGCTAGCAGAACCCCGGGGCCCGTGGGGTAGCTAGTACTCTCCTAACACTACTAGCTCTCCTCGGTACTACGTACACGAGGGCCAACAAGTCGGTACAGAGCGGCCAATCCTAACCCCGGGTCCCTGGGGCGGCTGGCCCCACTCTGCACTAAAACAGGTACAGGTACTTCCCTTGGTACTGCGTACCCAAGAGACAGTACAACTACATCTCAGTTCCATTCCTTTTCTTTCCAGGAGTTCCACTCCTATTTCCCCGTAGGGTTCCAGCTCTTTATCTCAGAACATCATATGTTTCACTTTCCAGAATTCTCGTTCTCACATTCCATGATCTCAACATGATTCTTTATGCATAACATGCAGCTGTTAATTAAATTTACAGGCAGCTTTATATATTCCTTTCCATTTTTCCAAGACTGCAGTAATGTACATTCCACTAGTTTTTCCATCCTAGGATTCATGCCATATCCTAGGATCTATCATACAATCTAGTTTTCCGGCCCTAGGATTCATGCAACACTTAGGAGCTATCATTCCATATATTTCTCATTCCTAGGATTCATGCAATGCCCTAGGTTCTAGTTATGGTTCCATACTTTAACAAATTTTATTAATACTTAAAACCACTCTACCAGGTACAACGGGAGTAATGGGGGCGTGGTCGGGAATCCCGCGCGCCTCCGCGACTCTCAAGACGGCAACCGAACGAGGTCCTATCACAAGGATCAAACACAAGGAGTGTCTCAAAACAGTGTATAGCTACTGTAGGCGGGTAGAGGAATAAATTCTGAAACGAACGCAACTCGAATCGCGGAAAACGGAGCCCAAACGGGCCCTAAACGGGTCGAGAAAGACAATACTGTGCAAAATCAGACATCTGGAACTCCTTCCAGACGTCTTAAACGGTGGATCAGAGAATTACCTGTTCGGCTTGGTTCCCCGGACGTCCAGAAGTCTGTGGGGACGTCTCTCCTAGATCCCAGACGTCCGATGGTCTCTCCGGACGTCTGGAGGTCACTCCCGCCGTCTGGTACAACTTCCAGACGTCGGATTCGCAAAGGATGACGAATCCGAACACCTGCGCACAGCCAACCCTCCTCCCTCAGTACGGTCAGTCGACAAAAAGAAGGAGAAAGCGGAACTCACCTTTCAGACGTCTGTATGATCACACAGACGTCGACCTTGCCGTCTGGATATCAGTCCAGACGTCTGATTCTGGAGATTTTTCCAGAATCAGAACCTTGCTCGGCCTCCGCTCGCGACGCCGCCCGCGTCGCACCTCGCACGTCCGCTGCTCCGCCCGCAGCAGGTCCCTCTCCGCGACGCTCTGCGCCCCCTGCGCCCTCCGCCAGCCGGCCAAGCCGCTCCCGGCGAGCTCGCCCTCACGGCAGAGCCCCGCCCTCGCACGCCGCAGCTCCTCCGCGCCTACTGCGGCCGCCGCTGCCGCTGCGCCCCTCGCGTCCGCTCGCTCTCGCGCACAGGCAGGAGAGAAGGAGGAAGATGGTGGAGACGGGAGGGGAGGCGCGCCCCCTCCCCCTTTTAACGCCGCGCAGAGAGGAGGGAGAGACGGTCGCAGTCGCCTGCAGCCGCAGAGAAGATGCGGGATCGCAGGTCTGCGCGCACAGGCGCGCAGACGAATATCCCGTGCGAGCATAACTGTTCGCCAGACGTCTGTAAACTATCCCGGACGTCTGGTCAGACGTCTGGATGTGATCCCAGACGTCTTTACAGACGTCTGGGCCACCTCCCAGACGTCTTAAAAGACGTCTGGGGCACGCGCTCGTTACAATAACCAAAACCATAATTAGAAAACTTTATCCGACATCCGACATGCTTACCAGACGTCTAATATCACCTATTAGATCAGATGTCTAATATCACCTATTAGATTAGGCGTCTGATGTTTAGATCAGACATCTAAACATAGAGCCGTCGGATTTGTCAAAACAAATTAGCCCACATTTTAATATTATTATCAGACATCCGAGACCCTATCCAGATATCTAATAGAGAGACATTGGACCTTGTCAAACTCGAATCCAGCCATTGGCTTCTCGGGAATCGATTCCCTCCAAGTTCCTTGTGTTCCAAATGTCCAGAACCCTGATCAGATGTCTGATAAGACGTTTGACATTTGTGCACTAGATCCCTTCTTAGATCTGCTCGATTCCAGGAACCACCCCACACATTTTTCAGATGTCCAATTTATTCAACAGACATCTTAAAACTCATAACTAGACGTCTGACCCTTAAAGACATGATCCCTATTTAGATCCAATTATTTCTAGGAACACCACCCTTTAAGATCAGACGTCCAAAAATCTTGTCAGACGTCTAATAGTTTTTTTAAACGTCTGACCAAACTTTTATCCGTCTAATTATGCTGTCAGACTTAATTATGACCCTGATTTCAGACTGATTCTTCTTGGACTTATCCCAACAACTATGAGGCCTCTCCAAGGCATTCTTGAAGGTTCCTAAGGCCTCTATAAATAGAGGAGGACCTCTCCTTTGTTTAAAAACCTCAAGAGACAATTCCTTCTACCATTTGAGTGTTTAAGAGAAAGAAATCATCTGGAATAGAAGTCCCTGCTCTCCAAGCTTTCTACCATACATCCGAGAGCACTAAAACTCTGCTGCATTTCATGCATACTCTCTTCTGCATAAGGGGAGTCATTTCACCTATAGTAGGATAGTTTAATCTATACTTTGTGGCTCTATAGGTTTTCTTGTATTTTCATTTTCTTGGTTGGATATTCACGTGATGAATTTCCGTCTCCTTCATAAGAAAATTCTCTTCACGAAGAAGAGGGATTGAGGTACACTACCCTCAGTTGTGAAGTAGTGTGGTTTATATTGAGGTTTTACTGCACTCATTTCAAGTAGTACGGTTAGTGGATTTAATCAACTCGGTCGATCAAGAAATCCTAAGTCGAAAGCTTAGGTGGTGGTTTTTACCCGGGTTGGGTTTCCACTTAAAAATAGTTGTGTCTTGTGGTGAATGCTATTTGTATGATTGCATTTCATTTGTATTAAATTTCAATTCACTATTCACCCCCTCTAGTGGAATCTCACAAGGTCGTCCCCTCCTTCCCTTGGGTGGCTAGCCACCCACCTCATCCACTGACACTGCCGGTGGTGCCCTCCTCCTTGGAGCACCACCACCATCCTCCTTCCATCTCCTTTAGCATAGTCGACCTCCTCCTTTTTATTTTTTTAGTTTATGTGTGCTTTCTCTCCTCTCTTTAGGTCACACCCAACGGCTTCTCCTGTATCTCTTAGACGTGATCCCTCTCTTGTGGCATGTTGACAGCCATCTCAGCCTTGGTCAAACCACTTCCACCCTCCAAAAGTCGAAGGCTCCTTGGAGAGCTACCGATGGGGTGGACTTTTGTTAGATAGATTTACATTTTCATGTCAAGCATTTCTCTATAATTTTTTTTGTTAGTCAAATATTGATGTGTTTATCTTTTTCATGCAATATATATACTCATATTCATTTTGATTTGTATTTTCTTGTTGATACATTTGTTTTCACTTTAGGTTTTTTTCGCCTTGTCACCTTCACCAACACCACACACCAACCACCACCATCAAGTGGTGGCTGGCCGTCCATCATTATCACCATATTCACGCCCCTTAGCTAGGCTAGCCAGATCATTTAGGTTTCGCTTCACGTAGTTAGGTTTAGTAGTCTCAGGAATCATATTCATTATTGTTTTCAAAAAAGGAAATAAAAAAAAAGAAATGAAAGAATAAAAAAATTAGTCGCTCTCCTCATTATCACACCCACTATCACTACCACCACTACATTCATGCCAAATTTGTTTCCACACTTAGCGCACACCATGCACCAACGAACCCAACGAACCACGTACATCATCACCATCATCCTCCTCCAAATATATTAGGGTTTTTGTGTTACATCGATTAGGTTAGTCACATTAGGGTTCATAGTAAGATACGTTTCAAAAATCAAAAGCGAAAAAAGTCACAAAATAAAAAGCCAAAAAAATAAATGGTTGTCCCCACTTAAGTTAATGACACAAATGTATTTTTAAACTCACTCACAAACATACAATTAATCAAAGCATTTCATAACGAACACTTTACGTTTACCTTCTACGTCTTCTTAATGCACACGACCATCATTCGTGTAACAAATGCCATGGGTGAGGTCCTCATGAGGGAACTCGAGATCCAGATCTAGATCTAGATTAGGTTAGTTTTAGGTTAGTTGAGCACAAACAACAGTTTCAAAAGAGCAAAGAATTAAAAATCAAATCAATAACCCAATCGCCTCCCTGAGTTTGACTAAGACACATATTTCAAAAATCGAGTTTCATTAATTTTTGTTGTTCAAATTTGCACGTAAACTATGGTATGAAGAAAAACTAATCCTTATTTAATCGCCCGTAAAGTGGCCAAATAGTCCCTTCAAGAGATCAAATACCTCCTATCTCTTCCCATATACACCATCTTTCTAGTATCAACACCAAGGTGGGTGTAGCTACTATTGGTCCGCCAAATGTATGCCTTTGTGAATAGAGGCATATATCTGTCCCAGGTCAGTGGATACACCTTCTCCATGACAGCATTGGAGGGCTTTGGCTGTCTCCTGATTTATTATATTAACTCCTTAACCTGACCTGCATGACAGTTTTGAACCACCATTTAAGAGCATCAGTCAAGTGACAACCTCTTGAGAAAATTGTCATCCCAAGTTAGACTGGAAATAAATAATTGAATCAGATGGTTTTGTGATGTGCTATCGGATCCTCTAAACTGTTTAGATATTTGAATCAACACACATTGGATTTATTTGATTTAATTAACTATGTTACCCTATTCGTACTAAGGGATCCAATTCATGTATTAAAAAATAATATAATTTTTATTCAAATGCAATGTAATTGTATTATTTTATTAGCATAACTTGTTTAGAGCATACAAAATCCAACGGACTCCCACTTACCCTCAGAGCCATTCTAGAACCTCCTTCAACCCCATGCTACTCACATGCTAATCAAATGACTCTCTAGTCAAAGCCTTGGCCAACCGATTAACAATGTTATCCATGGAGGCCATCTTCATAATGATCACATGACCATGCTTGGTGATCTTCTGAATGATGTTTTATTTCCTCTAAATATGCTTGCTCTTCTGGTGAGAACAAGGTTCCTTCATCTACACATTGGCACGCATGTTGTCACACAACAGTTCCTTCATCTACACATTGGCACGCATGTTGTCACACAACAGTGGGACTAATGACTATATTGAGGGAACTAAGCCAAGATCCTTGATGAATTTGCATATCGACATCACCTCTTTCTTAACATCTGATGCTGCAATGTACTCAGCTTCTTTTGTTGAATCAACCATGGCTTTCTTTTCACTTCTTTAGCTTTATCAGGTTAACTCCTTAACCCAACCCACAGGACAATTTTGAATCTCCATTCAAGAATATCAGTCAGCGGACAACCTCTTAAAAAGGTTGCCATCTTAACCCAAATCAAAAACAAATGTTTGAATCAGATCATTTCGTAATGTGCTATTGGATCCTTTAAATCATTTTGATCTCCAAATCAACACACATCATATTTATTTGATCTATCTAAGTATGTTACCAAATTCATACTAATGGACCCAATTTATGTATTGGAAATAATTTAATTCTTTTATTTAGATAAAATGTAATTATATTACATTATTTGGATGGTTCACTCAGGGCATACCAAATCCAACACTCATGTGTAGCTACTTTGCAAGTAAGGGATCTACTAAAGCATCAAGGTTGTACACATGACCCACAATTAGTCCAATCCCCAAATCTCTTAGCTTCAATAAATACTATTGTTGCAAAAAAAAATGAAGAATTAAAGGATCTCCATAATAGAAATTATGGACCTCCAGATGCAATAAGGAAGACAAATTTTCAAATCAAAGAAGGCAGGTTATCATATTCTAAAGTGGTGCTTAGTAGATGCTTGTTCAGTTGTGCTTCCATTGGATCTTGAGCAATAAGAAGAAGCATGTGATGTGATATATATGTTTATAAAAAGATTTGCTGAGCTTGAAGGAGGTAACAATTTTACTTTTTGGAGATGATTTGCTTTCGAATGTATTAAAACAAGTAATTGTTTGTATTCAAAAAATGTACAACGGTTGTATTTTGTAATTTCAAATAATTAAATGCCAGTAGAGGGTAATTTTCATTTTTGGTTTCCATGTTGATGTTAGATCCAAGATATGAAAAGATTGTGATAGGCAACATGAGTCTTGGGATGGAAGAAGTGAAAGCTAGCAAGTGGAAAGACATTTGAACTTAAACAGTTCTTCGGTAATATTTGACATCATTCCTTCAATGAATTTCTAATTCTATCCTTTTGTTGCATGGTTTTCCAATAAAGTCATGTCTTCCAAGTTATGTTTTGCAATATGGTTGACACTAGTAGCTTCTTAAGTCTTCAAAACATTCAAATTCTAAGTCATATATTGATAATGTTTGCATACTAATTTGAATAATCATCACTTCAAAAATGTGGAACATTATACCTGTGAAAATAAATGGAGTCTCATCATTCAAAAGAAACCCTAGCCTTTCTTATATAAAGAGAGGAGGCATGGAAAAATTATAGACATGCCCACTAAGAAATAAAAATAGCCAATAATAATAACATAAGAAACTATGGAACTCTAACACTACTCCTTAAGTTGAAGCGTAAATGTTCATTAAGCCCAAATTTTCACACAAGAACAAATGCCTCTTCTTCGGCAATACCTTTGTAAGGATGTCAGAAATATGAAGCTCAAAAGATACATGTGAAGTGTTAATCTTCCCCTCCATCACGACATTTCAAATAATGTGTCAAACCTCTATGTGCTTCCTCTTGTGAACGATGAGATTTGAGGCAATATATATGGCAAACTTGTTGTTACAGAACATGGGTATTGGCATCTGCACTGTGATCCCAATATCTACTAGGAACAAGGTGATCCACAGCACCTCACAGATAGTATGAGATATCACTCTATACTTGAAACGTTGGCTTCGAGAGATAACCGGATTTTATTGTTATAGAGTTGTAGTATAGCCAGTTATTGCCATCATTTCAAATATATAAATTTTTTTACTCGGAAAAATAAAAGAGAGTTCCCGAGGTCGAACTCAGGGAGCAAGTTGTATTCTAGAGATATACATGTTCTATTACAAAAAAAATAAAGAGAGGGAGAGAGAGGGAGAGAGATGAAAGTTTGAGTTCTTCTTCTTTTCTTCTTTTCTTTCTCTTTGTCTTTCTCCTCTTTAGCTTTTGTTCTTCCTGTTCTTCTTTTGTGTTTATCTCCTTGTGGTCCTCTTCTTCACCTGTGTTGTTCTTCCTTGTTCTTTCGTTCTTCTTCTTCTGCTGTTCTTCCTTGTTCTTCAGATCTTCTTCTTTCTTCTTTTCTTTTACCTGTCAGGACGTCGTCTCTCCTTCCTTCTTCTTTTCCTTTACCTGTCAGGACGTCGTCTCTCCTTCCTTCTTCTCTTCCCTTCAGGACGTCGTCTGATTTTTCAATCAGACGACTTAAACCGCTTGTTGCTACAGTGTCTCCCTTAGCTTTCTTCTTCTTCCGCGGTCCTTCTTCTTCACCTGTGCCTGCACACTTCAGAGTTTACGTCAGAGGACAAAACCTACTCTACCCTCCCCCCGCGTCTCTCTCTCTCACAGAAGCCACTCTTGGGAAAGCTCTCCCAGAGCTGCCGGGTAGTCGGGTACGGGTCGCGCCCGGGTCCAGGCCCACCGGCGTGCGTGGTGGGCGAGGAGTGCAGGTCAGTCTAAGTCGGGTCGGGTCAGGTCCGCGGGGCGTGAGCGCGGACGAGACCGGGTAACCGGGCGGGTGAAGGGGACCTCACCCCGTGTGCTGAGGCAGTAAGCCTCCAGCACTTTTTCGCTTTATACCGCTGCGCCTCTTCAGAGTTTTTCGAGGTGGGATTAAATGTCCCACCCTAATTGAGCACCCGCAGCGGAGAAAGCAGCGGGCGATCGCGGCTTCATGCGAGGCCTTCGCCCCAGCTGCGAGCCTGATGCTTTGTCGAAATGCCTCGCAAGGCCTGGGATTCGAATCTGGGCGTGGCACGCCTGCAGCTGCAGGCGGAAGCAGCTCCTTCTGCACGGCAATGGCGGCGGAGGTCGGGTGACCTGTTCACAGCAAAATGGCCTCTCGGCCTAATCAGAAGGTGCCGGGAGCTTCGCCAGAGTGTGGCGAAGCTCGTGTGGGTGGTGGCGAGGCATGGGGCTGCGTGCAAGGGCTGCCCTAGGTCGGACTGTGGGTCGGAAGATGGGTTTGTTCGGTGGGGTTACAGAGGGTGATGTGGGGGAAGTGGAAGGGCGGGGGTTGATCAGGGTGAGGAGGCGGAGGTTCTGCGGTGGTCGGCGAGCCGTGTGGGTTGCTGGGGTGATGGGAGCGGCTCGCCGGAGGATGGCCAAAGGCGGAGAAGGTGAGGGTGAGGGGTCGGAATCGAGGGCGACAGTAGATGTTTAAAGTGAGGAAAAGGAAGAGGGGAGGAAGATGAGGAGTTCTACCTACTTAGCAGGAGGAGGAGGGGCCGGAGCGGGCGACAGTCGTATCGATTGTCGCCGGAGAAGAAGATGCCCGGGGGAAGGGGCAGCGGCGAGCAGAGAGCCGGAGAGGCGCCAGCTGGGTGCGGCGTGGTGCGGGAAGAGCAGGGGAAGAAGTCTCTGCTGCTGGTATTGCGGCAGAGCGAAGAGGAGGAGGAGGAGGAACCGCCGGAGCTGGTGGGCGTCTGCCGGAGTGAGAGGAGAGGAAAGTTGGGGGTTTTCTCCGTCAGATCCGAGCTCCGAAGAACGGTGGAGCGACGGGGGTATTTATAGGGACCGAATCAGGGAGGAAGGCGGAGGGAGACGACGTGTCTCCCTCGCCGGAGGACGCTGGAGATGGAAACCCATACCGTCCGTGCGTTCGCACGGCCGGTATGGTGGGTTACAGCGACCAGGGGGGTGTCCCTGCGACGGCTGACGACGCAGGGCACCCCCGGTTTACTTGCCAGGCTCTCCCCCTCACCCTGCGCGGCGCCATGCTCCGCGCAAGGTCGCCGGAGCATGGTGCTGGCAGGTTTTGCAGGGGGGACCTGAACGCAAAGAACGAAGGAGAGTTAGGGGCCAAAATGCGAGGGTTCAAAAGTTGAGGGCCAAAAAGTAAATATATGAGGACCAAAGTGTAAAGTTGGTCAAGAAGGTTTCTTCTTAGGCTCAAGTTTTTATACATGACTAGTTAGGACCTAAGGAATCTGATGGTGAATTTTATTTCCAGATTAAACCTTGTTTGACTGGTCAATTTACGCAAAAACCCAAATTAAGTTATTAATTGGGTATGGTTCTCAATGTAGGTCAAGATGGGTTCCTAAGGTCAAATTGAAGGTTCTAAACCCTAGAGATTATTTTTCTATGAATTTTAGAGGGTTTATTCCATTTTTGCTTTGCCTTGAACCTCGTGAATTGAAGTGGGTTTGTTTTAGGGTTACAGATTATCATTTAGTTCCTTGGAATTTCTGTAGCCCTTGCTAGATCATCTCATCCCACTTTTATTCTTATTAAGTTGCTTTGACCTATGTTTGGACCCTGAATTACCCTGTATGCAGATTATACTGGTAAAATTGTATTTTTACCCCTTATGACTTGTTTTCTCCTTAAACTCAGAATTCTCTGAATTAAGCCTTTCCTTGAGTTATGTAGGAGCTTTTATCCTTTGTATTGGGTCAAAATGAGCTAGTTATGGCTCATGATGAGGTTCTCATCATACCCCCATGCCTAGCTTTTGCTAGTCCCTTAGCAAAAAACTTAAGGTTTCAATCCTTGTTCTAGACCATTAAGTTCTTAATAGCTTCAGATAAGTGCTTTTTCATTTGAGCTTAGATTAGGTTAGAATGCTGACCATAGGCCTAAAAGGTACTCTAGTACCAATCAAGATCCAAATCTGTCTAGCTTTAGCCTCAGTCTTTAGCAAAGGTTTTTAAGGCCCATAAGAACTAACCTAAGGTTTATTGGACTTTGTGGTTAAAGCACCCGTGCTTGAAATGATTTTAGCCCTGGCTCAGTTCGCAGTGCGTTTTGTAAGAGAGAGAGATAGAAGATTTTTCTATTTGGAGAGTTTTCTCTCTCTTTTTCTTTTTAGTTCTAGCCTAGGATTGGCTTTTCAACAGGTCTGTATCAGATTCCTTGCTCCCATCATCAATCCTCAAGGGTTCCTGGCAATCGATGCTTCGAGATAGCACCACCCATGGCAACCCCCGGAACCCAGGCTATTGAGATTTCGAGATAATCCCATCCATGGTGTTCCGTGGCCAAATCCAGACCTTGGCAATTGACACTTCGAGATAATGCCATCCATGGAATCTGAATCAGCAGAGTGCTTACATGCCCCCAGTAGGATATGTAAATATCCTAAGAGACAGGCACCGAGGAGATGATATTTTGTTACGCATCTTCGAGGGGATTTCCCGCCTCTCCGCGCTGGGAACTCGTCCAAATCAACTTGTGTCGATCGGCCGCTCCTATTCTAGGTGTTCTTTTCAGAATTTTGCGACGCTTCTGCGTGATTTTGATTTTTACGCTTACTGAACCAGGCTGTGTGTGAGGTTAGGGTGCTTAGGTTACTGAGTCCCGTAAACCAAAAATTAGTTAACGAGGCCAAATACTCCCTAAGCCTTAGACCTAATACTTCAGCTTTTCATTTTCCTCAACCTCTTGAGGAGTGTCCAGATCTTAATGGGTACTAAGAGTCTATTCAAGAATGCCTAAGGTTTGCATTCTTACTAATCTCATTGTGCACTTTTCAGTTGTTTTCTTGAATGAGGTCTAGAACTTAGGTTAATTCCTTAGTTCCTTACTAATGACTATCACTTTTTCTCATAATTTTGTGCTCCTTTTTCATTTTGTTTCTCTTCTCCTCCTTCACAAAATTTCCTTCTCCTTTTATTTTTTTTTCGAAAAAATTTTTAATTTTTATGGTGTTTTTGGCATATGTGAATTTTTTGTTTGAAACCTTTTCTTACAAGTTTTGCACTTTCATACCCCCCCATGCCTAAGATTTGCAATGTCCTCATTGTAACCTAGGGGGTTTTTATTTAACTTAGTTCATTCCTTAAGACAGAAATTTGGATGAGTGGATGGGTCGGGTTGAATTTTTTTTTTTTTTTGCGGACGATTTCTAATCCCAGATGCAAGCATCTGAGGTGGGGTCGGCTGTCTACAAGGGTTAACCTCAAGTGCAAAAAGGTGTCAGAACAAGTTTCAGGTTTTCAAAGAGAATGACGGGCTGCCTCCCGTTAAGCGCTGAGTTTTACGCCATCGGCTGGGCGCAATAAGCTCAAGGGGAAAGGAGGATATAAGATGTTTCAGCCAAATCAGTAGAAGTTACATCAATGAACGGCTTGAGTCTCTGACCGTTCACGATGAAAGGTTCAGAATCGTGGCTGAGTGGACTGATTTCGATTGTTCCATTTCCAAAAACCTGTCGGACCAAATATGGTCCGACCCACTTGGATCTCAGTTTTCCTGGGAAGAGTTTTAGTCGGGCATCAAAGAGTAGGACCTTTTGACCAGGATGAAAGATCTTTCTCGAGATGTGTTTGTCGTGGAAGGCTTTAACCCGCTCCTTGTAGATTTACGAGTTCTCGTACGTGTCTAGGCATAATTCATCGATCTCGCTGATTTGGAGTTTTCTGTGGGTCCCAGCCTTGGAAAGATCTAGGTTACAGTTTCGTACTACCCAGTAGGCTTTATGCTCCAGTTCTACGGGAAGGTGGCATGCCTTTCCGTACACCAGCCTAAAGGGAGACATGCCCAATTGGGTCTTGTGGGCGGTCCTATAGGCCCATAATGCTTCCGGAAGTCGGGACGACCAGTCCTTCCTGTCAGGTCGAACAGTGACTTGCAGGATTTTCTTGATCTCCCGATTAGACAGCTCAGCTAGACCATTAGTTTGGGGGAGGTAAGGAGTAGAGATTCGGTGAGACACCCCGTATTTGGTCATCAGTGACCTAAACTGAGTATTTGTGAAATGGGTCCCCCCATCAGAGATTATTGCACGAGGAATCCCGAACCTTGAGAAAATGTGTTGATGAATGAATTTGAGAACGATTTTGTGATCACAGGTTCGGGTCGGTATGGCTTCGATCCATTTGGACACGTAGTCCACAGCCAACAGAATGTATTCGAAACCATCCGAAACAGGAAAGGGGCCCATAAAATCAATCCCCCAAACATCAAAGATTTCGCATACTAGAATCGGTTGCATAGGCATCATGTCGCGATGGCTCATGTTGCCCAAAGTCTGGCAACGACTGCATGCCTTGCAGTGATTGTATGCGTCTTTGAACAGTGTGGGCCAGTAAAAGCCGCACTGGAGGACTTTTGATGCAGTTTTATGCCCGGCGAAATGGCCACCGCATGCCTGGTCATGGCAGAAAGAGAGGATATTGTTGAATTCCCCTTCCGGGACACATCTCCGGATGATCTGATCGGCACCTATGCGGAAGAGGTACGGGTCTTCCCAAATGTAATACTTGGCATCGGAGCGTAATTTGTCTTTCTTGGCCTTCGGCCAATCGGACGGGATCTGATGAGATGCCAAGTAATTTACTACATTAGCAAACCATGGAAGGCTAGTACCAATAGTCAGCAGGTGCTCATCGGGAAAATGCTCAGTGATGGGTCCGGGAGGGTCAATTATTTCAGAAGGAAGACGGGACAAGTGATCAGCTACCACATTTTGCTTTCCCGCTTTGTCGCGAATCTCAAGGTCAAATTCTTGCAACAGCAAGATCCATCGGATTAATCGAGGTTTCGCGTCCTTCTTTGCAAGGAGATGCCTCACAGCTGTGTGATCCGAGTATATGATGACACGGGAACCCAGAAGGTACGATCTGAACTTTTCTAGGGCAAATACTACAGCTAGCAGCTCTTTCTCAGTAACCGTATAGTTACGCTGAGCCTCATCGAGTGTTTTGCTGGCGTAGTAAATGACCACAGGTTTCCTGTCAATTTTCTGCCCCAAAACCGCTCCTACAGCGAAGTCGGATGCATCGCACATGATCTCGAAGGGTTGAGACCAATCAGGGGACTGTAGGATCGGGGCTTGGGTGACTCGGTCACGCAGGATTTCAAATGCTTGAGTGCATTCCTTGGAAATTTTGAAAGGAACATCCTTGGAGAGAAGAGTGGTCAGGGGGCGTGCGATTTTTGAAAAATCAGGGATAAATCGTCGATAAAAACCGACATGCCCTAAAAAGGAACGGATGTCCCTGATCGAGCTAGGCATAGGAAGGTGAGAAATCAGATTAACCTTAGCTCGATCCACTTGGATACCTTTCTCCGAAATTGAGTGTCCCAGGACAATTCCCTCAGGCACCATGAAATGGCTCTTTTCCTAGGAAAGAACCAAATTCACATCGATGCACCGCCTGAGTATCTGGACCAAGTGTTGGAGGCAATCGTCGAATGATGCTCCAAAAACTGAAAAGTCATCCATGAAGACTTCCAGATAATCACCTACCATATCTGAGAATATGGCAAGCATGCATCGCTGAAAAGTAGCGGGTGCATTGCAAAGACCGAAAGGCATCCTTCGGAAAGCGTATGTTCCGAAGGGGCAGGTGAATGTGGTCTTTTCTTGGTCCTCAGGATGGATTGCCACCTGGTTATAACCGGAGTACCCGTCAAGAAAGCAGAAGAACCTATTTCCCGCAAGTTTTTCGAGAATTTGATTAATGAAGGGTAGTGGGAAATGGTCCTTCTTCGTGGAGGAATTGAGTCGGCGGTAATCTATACAGACTCTCCACGAGTTGGCTAATCGGGTAGGAATGATTTCTCCGGTCTCAGTTGTTATAGTGGTGAGTCCTGCCTTCTTGGGTACAACCTGAATTGGGCTCACCCAACGACTATCGGAGATCGGGTAGATGATTCCGGCATCTAACCACTTGATGATCTCCTTTTTCACGACCTCCTGCAGATTGGGGTTTAAGCGTCTCTGCATTTCACGAGAAGGTCGTGTGCCCTCTTCCGAATAGATATGATGAGTACAATAAGAGGGACATATTCCAGTCAAATCGTCGAGAGTCCACCCGATGGCTCTGCGATGTTGCTGGAGGACAACAATCAGACGGGATTCCTGTTCAGGACTGAGGTTGGAATTGATAATCACAGGAAGGGTCTGATTAGAACCCAAAAAGATGTATTTCAAGTGAGCAAGAAGGGGTTTCAGTTCGAGGATGGGGTTATCAGCAACAGCAGGTGGTTCAGTATAGATGTGAGGTTCGAGGGTGGGAGTTACTGGGTTATTCATATCTGGATTCGACTCCTCTGTTTGCGGGTCAAGATCCTTCTGTGGTTGATGAGGCATAATCGCGTCATCCTGGAAGTGTGATTCATCAACCAAGGTCCTGATGTCACAAATTTGTTCGATGACGCCGCAATTAATTCCTTGTTGGGCCTTAAATATATCAATTTTCAGTGTTTGATCTCCAAACTTAAGCTCTATTTGGCCCTCCTCACAGCTGATGTTGGCTCTAGCAGTAGCCAAGAAAGGTCTCCCTAGAATGATTGGTGTATCCCTAGGGTTCTCCGGTGCATCCATATCTAAGACTATAAAGTCCACTGGAAAATAGAAATCCCGCACTCTTACGATAACATCCTCGAGAATCCCTTTTGGTGACTTTATAGATCGATCTGCTAATTGTAATGTTACCTCGGTTGGTTTTAGCTCAGATTCTTCTAGATGGTCAAGTAAGGATGTGGGTATCAGGTTTATGGATGCACCCAAGTCTAACAATGCTCTATCAAATTGGGTACCACCTATCTTGCAGGAAATCAGGGGAGTACCAGGATCTTTTGCCTTGGGTGGGAGTCTACTGAGGATTACAGAGCTGGCTTGCTCTGACAGAACAATTGGGCTCCCTCCCTTGGTTCGCGGCTTACGCTGGGGTGTACATATATTCTTTAGAAATCGTGCGTAAGCTGGTACGTGGCGGATTGCATCCATCAAGGGGATGTTTATGTGGACCTGCTCAAAGAGCTTGACCAGGTCCTCCTCAGGGGCCACGGGTTTGGTGGTTTTCTTTCCCTTGGTCAAGGCCTCGGGAAACGGGATCTTGGTTGGTTCTTCTAGGATAGGTCCAGGTTGTGGATCTGGGACAATGGTATCTTGGATAACTATCCTAGGGTCATGGTTATCAGGCTTGGAGTGGTTTGGATAATGCGGGTCTTGAGTTGTTTTACCACTACGTATTGTTACAGAATTTAATCCGGCCTGATTTTGGTTTGGGTTTGGTAAGAGGGGTGGCTGCTGCTGAAATCCCGCATAAGAAGTTGAAGCTTCCATCTCGTCTGGAGATGGAGCAGTAGGGGCCTGATAAATCCATTGTGCGTGGCCTAAGTTTGGATTCATAACGCGCTTCTGGGTTGGCACGTTATTTGGGTTAGGAAGAGGTTGGGAAGGGAGTGTGCCTGGCTGGCGAGAATTTGCCAACTGGGCCAGTTGAGTTTTAACTTCTGTAAGTTTGTCCTTGTGCTGTTTTTGAATAGCCGCATTCGTTTTTTGAATGTCAGCCAGAGTCTGAAGGATTAGGGACATTTGATCCTGATTTGGCCCTGATGGATAAGTAGGGTTGGGCCGAGGCTGAGGCGGCTGGTAATGACGAGAGGGCTGTGGGCGGGACTGAAAAGGTGGTCTTTGGGTTTGGGAATTTCCCACCCACTGAAAATTGGGATGGTTTCGCCATCCAGGGTTGTAAGTGTTGGAGAATGGGTCGTTCTGGATGGCGTTGAGGTCCTCGCAGGTCTGAGGAACCTCCTGAGAATCAGGGAAAGGGGGGATGGAGTTCCCCCGGCTGGTGTAGAAAGGATCGGATGATCCTCCGATCCAAGAATCAGATGGGGATGGATATGGATCCATCCTAGGGGAAGATCGGTGGAGGATGTTTTGCACAGTCTCCTGTGTGGAAGGAGGTTGTGCAAAGGAGTTACGCGCGGAGGTGGCTCGCTGCAAGTGCTGAGTCAGCTCATCCACCTTCTTTTCAATGATTGAGACCTTGTCCAATCGACTGGCCATTAATTCCAGGTCGACTGATGCGGACAGGCCCTGCGTCTCATGTGCTCCCTTAAGATTCGTCGCTGCGCAGGTATTCGTCCTATCGAATAATCCCATGGAGTCATTGTTGATGGAGTTCTCGCACATGTTTTCGAGAATCTCCCATACGGTGTCTTCATGTTGAGCCATGATGTTTCCTCCGCAAGTTGCATTGACGAAAAGGCGGATGTCCTCACGGAGTCCCTGGTAAAAAGATTGGACTTGTTCCCATTTAGGAACTCCGTGATGGGGGCACTTTCTCATGAGATCCTGAAAACGATCCCATGCCTCATGGAGAGGTTCTCCTGATTGTTGAGTGAAGTGTGTAATCTGATGGCGCAAGGCGTTGGTCCGACCAACGGGAAAAAACTTTTTCAAAAACTCAGATTGAAGTTCTTCCCAAGTGTTGATCGGCCGGGTCTGAGTTTGATACCAATGGGCGGCCTTGTCCATAAGAGAAAAGGAGAACATCTTCATGAGAAGAATATCCCGATTTTGCGCATCTGATCCAAAAGTGTGGGCCAGATGCTTTAGCTGTTTGATGTGCTGGAAGGGATCTTCAGAATTAAGCCCATGGAATTTAGGTATAGCATGAATCATGTTGGGCTTTAATTCGGAATCAGGTCCTCCAGTCGGGATTCTGACTCGAGGCTCAATGGCCACCGCAGCAGGATTGTAGTGGTCCCGCATCATAGGACGCTGTGGTGGGTGTACGAAGTTTTGGAAGAGGTCATTGAGTCGCTGGAGCTGGTGTTCCAGATTATTTTCTTCCTCAACTGGCTGAGCCATGATGGGGGAAGAAGAAGAACTTGGTTCTGAATCAAAAGAGAGAATAATGTGAGGGTGTTGCTGCACAAACACGGGCGTCGAGGCTTGGCCTTGACGAGAGCGAATTTCTAAAGGAGGTCTTAAGGGTGGTCTTAAGGACCTCCTTCCGTACATGCACTGTTGGAAGAGGTAAGTTTAGAAGGTGCTGGACCCAATCAAGACACCCAAAAATGTGTTGGGTGACTATAGAGGTGCGGGGCAAATGGACCCCTTGATCAGAAAGATCGTCCACCTAAGAATTACCTGGGCAGCCAGAGAGGGAGAGTCCCGCGAAGACCCCTACACGGTAGAGCGTCCCCACGGGTTACAGGGTTTCCCCCACCCGACCTCTCTTGTCACTGCGGTTCCAGGTAGACCAGAATGGGGATCTTGACCTCTTAAGTCTACCAATTTTAAGATCAGGGTGCTTAAGGTTTCACTTGAACTTTAGTCTTTTAAGTGCAAAGAGTGACCTAATTTAAGGTTGGTTGACCCAAGGGGTTAACTTTACCTCTTGTTTTCTTTGAGAGCTTTTAGGTCTTGTCTTTTAGGGTTCAAGTGTTTAGAGAGCCAATTGTTTTAGGTTTTCTTTTGAATAGGTATTTTCAATCAATGGTTTAGGCACACTTCTTTTGGATTTTCTCCATTCTTGATTTAAGTAGTGTGTCTTTAAAACCCTAAGGTTGAATCTTATGTTGGCTCTACTTGGTCCAGTTAGTTCTTTGTTGGGTAATTAGGGCTCAAGCAAGAATGTGTTAGCCCTTAAATACCCTAAATAGTGTGCAGGACTGAGTTGAAAACATGCAACTCTTTATGGTTACTAAGTATGGAAGACAGGTTAGCCCTATATTTGCTTGTTCTTTTCTTTTCTTCCTCTTTAGAGTTTAGGGGTTAATAGCGAGAGGAAAAATTTACCTGTCCTTGGAGTGGTTGTCGTGCGGTTGCTTGTCTTCTTGATTTCCTGTAGCTGCACAAAAGAGGGGAGATTATCAGAAATTAAAAAGAGAAACAGGAATGTTTACCTCTAGAATAGCCGTTGCTCCCCGGCAATGGCGCCAAAATGAAACGTTGGCTTCGAGAGATAACCGGGTTTTATTGTTATAGCGTTGTAGTATAGCCAGTTATTGCCATCATTTCAAATATATAAATTTTTTTACTCGGAAAAATAAAAGAGAGTTCCCGAGGTCGAACTCAGGGAGCAAGTTGTATTCTAGAGATATACATGTTCTATTACAAAAAAAATAAAGAGAGGGAGAGAGAGGGAGAGAGATGAAAGTTTGAGTTCTTCTTCTTTTCTTTTTTTCTTTCTCTTTGTCTTTCTCCTCTTTAGCTTTTGTTCTTCCTGTTCTTCTTTTGTGTTTATCTCCTTGTGGTCCTCTTCTTCACCTGTGTTGTTCTTCCTTGTTCTTTCGTTCTTCTTCTTCTGCTGTTCTTCCTTGTTCTTCAGATCTTCTTCTTTCTTCTTTTCTTTTACCTGTCAGGACGTCGTCTCTCCTTCCTTCTTCTTTTCCTTTACCTGTCAGGACGTCGTCTCTCCTTCCTTCTTCTCTTCCCTTCAGGACGTCGTCTGATTTTTCAATCAGACGACTTAAACCGCTTGTTGCTACAGTGTCTCCCTTAGCTTTCTTCTTCTTCCGCGGTCCTTCTTCTTCACCTGTGCCTGCACACTTCAGAGTTTACGTCAGAGGACAAAACCTACTCTACCCTCCCCCCCCGCGTCTCTCTCTCTCACAGAAGCCACTCATGGGAAAGCTCTCCCAGAGCTGCCGGGTAGTCGGGTACGGGTCGCGCCCGGGTCCAGGCCCACCGGCGTGCGTGGTGGGCGAGGAGTGCAGGTCAGTCTAAGTCGGGTCGGGTCAGGTCCGCGGGGCGTGAGCGCGGACGAGACCGGGTAACCGGGCGGGTGAAGGGGACCTCACCCCGTGTGCTGAGGCAGTAAGCCTCCAGCACTTTTTCGCTTTATACCGCTGCGCCTCTTCAGAGTTTTCCGATGTGGGACTAAATGTCCCACCCTAATTGAGCACCCGCAGCGGAGAAAGCAGCGGGCGATCGCGGCTTCATGCGAGGCCTTCGCCCCAGCTGCGAGCCTGATGCTTTGTCGAAATGCCTCGCAAGGCCTGGGAGTCGAATCTGGGCGTGGCACGCCTGCAGCTGCAGGCGGAAGCAGCTTCTTCTGCACGGTAATGGCGGCGGAGGTCGGGTGACCTGTTCACAGCAAAACAGCCTCTCGGCCTAATCAGAAGGTGCCGGGAGCTTCGCCAGAGTGCGGCGAAGCTCGTGTGGGTGGTGGCGAGGCGTGGGGCGGCGTGCAAGGGCTGCCCTAGGTCGGACTGTGGGTCGGAAGATGGGTTTGTTCGGTGGGGTTGCAGAGGGTGATGTGGGGGAAGTGGAAGGGCGGGGGTTGATCAGGGTGAGGAGGCGGAGGTTCTGCGGTGGTCGGCGAGCCGTGTGGGTTGCTGGGGTGATGGGAGCGGCTCGCCGGAGGATGGCCGGAGGCGGAGAAGGTGAGGGTGAGGGGTCGGAATCGAGGGCGACAGTAGATGTTTAAAGTGAGGAAAAGGAAGAGGGGAGGAAGATGAGGAGTTCTACCTACTTAGCAGGAGGAGGAGGGGCCGGAGCGGGCGACAGTCGTATCGACTGTCGCCGGAGAAGAAGATGCCCGGGGGAAGGGGCGGCGGCGAGCAGAGAGCCGGAGAGGCGCCAGCTGGGTGCGGCGTGGCGCGGGAAGAGCAGGGGAAGAAGTCTCTGCTGCTGGTATTGCGGCAGAGCGAAGAGGAGGAGGGGGAGGAACCGCCGGAGCTGGTGGGCGTCTGCCGGAGTGAGAGGAGAGGAAAGTTGGGGGTTTTCTCCGTCAGATCCGAGCTCCGAAGAACGGTGGAGCGACGGGGGTATTTATAGGGACCGAATCAGGGAGGAAGGCGGAGGGAGACGACGTGTCTCCCTCGCCGGAGGACGCCGGAGATGGAAACCCATACCGTCCGTGCGTTCGCACGGCCGGTATGGTGGGTTACAGCGACCAGGGGGTGTCCCTGCGACGGCTGACGACGCAGGGCACCCCCGGTTTACTTGCCAGGCTCTCCCCCTCACCCTGCGCGGCGCCATGCTCCGCGCAAGGTCGCCGGAGCATGGTGCTGGCAGGTTTTGCAGGGGGGACCTGAACGCAAAGAACGAAGGAGAGTTAGGGGCCAAAATGCGAGGGTTCAAAAGTTGAGGGCCAAAAAGTAAATATATGAGGACCAAAGTGTAAAGTTGGTCAAGAAGGTTTCTTCTTAGGCTCAAGTTTTTATACATGACTAGTTAGGACCTAAGGAATCTGATGGTGAATTTTATTTCCAGATTAAACCTTGTTTGACTGGTCAATTTACGCAAAAACCCAAATTAAGTTATTAATTGGGTATGGTTCTCAATGTAGGTCAAGATGGGTTCCTAAGGTCAAATTGAAGGTTCTAAACCCTAGAGATTATTTTTCTATGAATTTTAGAGGGTTTATTCCATTTTTGCTTTGCCTTGAACCTCGTGAATTGAAGTGGGTTTGTTTTAGGGTTACAGATTATCATTTAGTTCCTTGGAATTTCTGTAGCCCTTGCTAGATCATCTCATCCCACTTTTATTCTTATTAAGTTGCTTTGACCTATGTTTGGACCCTGAATTACCCTGTATGCAGATTATACTGGTAAAATTGTATTTTTACCCCTTATGACTTGTTTTCTCCTTAAACTCAGAATTCTCTGAATTAAGCCTTTCCTTGAGTTATGTAGGAGCTTTTATCCTTTGTATTGGGTCAAAATGAGCTAGTTATGGCTCATGATGAGGTTCTCATCAATACTCTTCCTCTATGCTGGATCAAACAACCATTGTTTGCTTCTTATTGCACCACAAATTGAGGTTGCCTTCCAAGAATACTAGTAGTGGATTTCCTACCCTTAGCAAACCTTGCATAATCTACATCGGAATAGGAACGGACGTGAAGATGTCCATTAACTTTATAGTAGAGTCCCTTGACTGGGGACCCCTTTAAATAATTCAAAATAAGGCATAAGTCATGCCAATGATTATAATATGTTCTATCCATAAATTGACTAGCCCTACTTACTACAAAGATAATATCCAGTCATGCAATAGTAAGGTATAGCAACTTCCCAATAATGCTCCTATATCTATGAATATCCTAAAATGGTGGATAATCAGTCTCTGCATGTTTGCTTCTTTGCTCAACAGGGATACCGAAGGGATTTTGTGCCCAAAAGCCCTGCATCCTCAAGTATCTCTAGAATGTATTTATGCTAAGAAAGTGCCAAATAGTGCTCCTTTCTAACAACCTCTATCCCCAGAAAGTATCACAGCTCTCCCAAATCTTTGGTAATAAAGCCCTTCTGCAAGAAGGCCTTTGTCTCTTGAATACTAGCACTGTTATCTCTTGTTAGGATCATGTTATCTATGTGCACAACTAAGCTGATAATCCCAAAGGTAATTGACCTAATAAAAATCTAGCGGTTGAACACAAATCTCCAAAAACCAATTCTCATGGCCTTCATACATAGTTTGTTAAATCAAGCCCAGGGGCTTTGCTTGAGCCCATATATAGCCTTCTCTTAATCTACATGCACACCATCCCTCAACCTCATAGCTAGGAGGTTATCACATATAGACCTCCTTGGTCAAGTCACCATAGAGGAAGGTGTTCTTGATGTCTAACTAGAACGAGGGCCAACTTTTGTTGACTGCAAGAGAGAGGATAATCCATATCGAGAGAACGTCTCAAAATAATCAACACCATATGTTCATGTAAATCCCTTTGGCATTGGTTTGGCCTTAAACCTATCGATTGTACCATCAACAAGATACTTCATGGTGTATGCCTATTTGCAGTCAACAAACTTTGCTTCAGGGGGATAAGGCACAAGATCCCATGCCCCACAAGTAGTAAGGGCTTCTATCTCTACATCCATAGCAACTTTCCATCGTGGATCTGGAGAAGCCTCTGAGTAATCACATAGAACTATTGTACTTTGTAGGGCTTGGGAGAATTGTTGTAAAGAAGAATCGAGATGCACAATGGATGTATAATGAAAAAAAAGATGCAATGTAGAAAAGCAAGTAGACTTAATGCAATTGATTTATTATCAACATCATTGTGACTCCATGCATGTGGTTCCCTTATTGAAGTATCCATAGATGGAAAGACATTCATAATAGGTAGAAGAAGAGAAGATTGCTCCTGATCTTCTCTTTGGTACATTTGTAGTTGATGTGGTACAAGGTTGATATTGCTTCCTTCAGAGAAGAATAGAGCATTCTTAAAAAAGGTAGCATCCATTGTGACAACATATCAACAATCATAGCACCGATACCCTTTTTGAGTGCATGAATAGGCATGAAAGATGCATTTCACTACATATGGAGAGAACTTATTCTGCAACCCAAAAGCATGCATAAAATAAGTGCAACCAAATACTTGTGCTGGCAAGGTAAATGGGTGGTCAACATCAAGATGCAACAACTGAAAAGGGACTCAGTTGATCAAGTAGATCGCAGTGAGCATAGCATCATCCCAGAACTACTTTGGCACCTTTATGAAGACAAGGAGTGTCCGTGCAATATCTAGAATGTGCCTCAATTTCCTCTTAGCAACATCGCCTTGCTGAGAGGTATATAAAAACATGATGTCTAATGTAGGGTGCCATTGGTGATAAAAAATGATTACAGCTCCTTCTGCATAAACTCCATAGCACTGTGACATTAAAAGATTCTAACAAATGAGGAGTAGACAATTGCATCTCTGGGAAGAATTGTCTAACTATATCAAGAGTCTCTAATCAATCTTTCATAAGAAAGATCCACGAGGATTTACTGTAGCCATCCACGAATATAACAAAATATCTGTGTCCTCCTATACTACTCATGCGAGAGGGTCCCCAAACATCACAATGTATCAAATGGAATGGTGATGTACTCCTAGACTCAGCTCATTGGGACAAGGTAGAATGATTGTGCTTGCCCAGTTGATAGGCTTCACAGTCAAATCTAGGAACTCTAGCACCATTAGCTACTTTCCAAAAGAGGAGATAAGCAATTCAGGAAACATCTGGCTCATCTTCTCAAAAGGGGGGTGACCAAGAAAACAATGCCAATGTAGCGATTTAGTGGAGATGGAGACAACTCCAGTAAAGAGGGATGGCAGGTTAAGATAGTAAAGACTATTCTTTTCATATCCACCACCAATAATCTGACTGGCTTTCCTATACTGAAAGTGTTGGTGCATAAACACTAATGTATTTGATCTTATGATAACAAAACATATAGATTTTACATTGTTCTTAGAGGACTAACATTTCAGGTACAAGAATAAAAATAGTAGCAAAAAGCAAGAAAAGGAAGGAGGACTAAGTCTCGAAGTGCCTTGAGTTGAAGGACAAGAAGAACGAAGAAGATTAGATCTTTAGTTTATATTTCAATTGATGTATTTTCATTTTCTTTATTTAGACTTTATGTAAAACAGGCCAGGTGTGGTAAGCTAGTTTTGACCTTAGACACTTAGATAAAGCATGGAATCAAAATAGAAATCCAAAATAACAGTCAACCTTACAATCAAACGATTAATGTCTTTGTCAGATGTTCGAAAACCTAAAACTAGTTGAGTGACTTTCTATTCAAACATCTCCTGTAGTAACCATTGGCAGCCTAATGTTCACTTTAGGTTATCAAACGACCGACCTTCTCATCAGACATCCTAAGTGTCAATCAGATGACACACAGCTACTTGTTGGACCTTCGAAACCTAAATCAAGAAAGATCAAGTGCCAAAAGCTCAAATCCTAAAATGATTCTCACATCTGACATCCAACAATAAGATTAGACATCCTATAAATCGACCAACACTTAGACCATACGTCTTAACTCACTCCAAATCCAAATCCAAGAAAGTTTGTCTTCAGCAACGACAACTAATCTTAGAGTCAAATAACCCTCATTCTTAAATGTGTCGTCTGATCACTTGATTAAGCGTCCCCTAAGGAAGTTCCTATTGACCCACTTTTTGGAGGCTTTTTATTTGACGTCCACCTCTTTCATCAGACATCTGACCAAACCAGGATCAGATGATTGATGAGTCAATCGGGTGTCTAATATTGAATTGACTATTGTGAATCTCTTTACAATGTATTTTGACTTCGAGAGATATTATTTCAAATCACTCCCAACATTTATAAGGCCTCTCTCAACCTATCTAGAGCCTTCCTAACATCTCTATAAATAACTTATTGGCTCTCCTTATTATAAACAACGCCTAAAATCAATTCTTCCCACCATTGTCACAAAGAGAGAAAATCTAAGAGAGAAAGCTATTCTCAACTCTCCAAGCTCCCTACTTACCATCTGAGAGCTTTGATATACTATGCCAAAACTTCAACCTACTTCCATCAAAGGGAAGTTTTTCTAACCTATTGAAGCTAGTGTTTACATATACTTTGTATCTCTATAGGATCTTTGTTTTTCCTTTTATTTTGTTACAAGGGTGTCCAGACAAAATTACATTAGTTCAATCTAGTGTGTGTTGTAATTGAGGTACACCAACCTCAGGTTCAAAGTGGTGTGGTACAATATTTTTTATCACTAAACAATTGGGGAAAATCCTAATTCAGGTGACTTAAGTGGTGGTTTTTATCTATTGAGGGCTTTCCACCTAAAAATATTATGTCCTTTTGTGGTGTGAATTTTATTTGTGCATATTATTTTGATTTTATAGTATTGCGTTATTTGCCCCCCCTCCCCTCTAGTGCACCCTCAGAAAGTAACAGTGATATTCGTTTAATATAACTTGGCACTTCAAGTCCTTACATAACTTGTTGACCTAGAGGAGACTCAAGGGAAACTCTGGAGCGTAGTAAATAACTAATAGGTGTAGTCGTGAAGAAAACTGGATGTCTTTAACAATAGTCACGAGGGAACTACACCATTAGCCACTTTCACATAAGTGACTAATCTGGGAGGTTGAGCCTCACAAAGGGAAGAAGCATCTGCAGTAGATGTAATGAAGCTCCTGAATCTATCACTTGTTGTTTGGGAGCTATAGATGTCAGATGCGTGTGAACATCAAAAAGCATCAATGATACAAGCAGCGTAGGAACTAGATGTATCCTCATCCAACTAACAAGAGGGGATCCATCAAATGTAGTAGCAGGTAGAAATAACCATAATAGCAAAGATAAAGATAGGGTAGAAGGTAGATAGGAAATGGGAGATGATCCCAAGTAGTAGCAACAATAGTACAATAGTAGTCATCATGAACCACAAAGCAATTCATAAGAGAAGCAGTCATAATCGACATAAGTCACACACGCATGTGGGTGGATGTGCCTGTGAGACTACCCATGTGTTGGGGTTAGCCACATGACACTAAAGCACACAATGACACAGAACCTGGAGCACGTTGCGGCAACAAGTTTGGCGATGGGACTCTCACCCATCAGGCCACAGCCAAACTCTCGCTGGTCAAACCACCAGTAATGAGTCGATGGGGTGGTGTGGTTGTATTGCTGGTCAAGCAATGATTGGGAAGTGCCCCAAAGGTAGTGTGTGTGGTCAAGCACGCATCGAAACCTCTAGCTTGAGATCCGATGCATGCCTAGAGAGATTTGTGGCGATATTTGGTGAGATATCGAAACACTATCTACGATTACTGCTCTAATACCATGTAAAAGTAAATGAAGTCTCATGATTTAGAAGAAACCCTAACTTCTCCTGTATAGAGAAAAAAAGGATGGAAAAATTATAGACATGTCCACTAAGAAAATAAAAATGACCAACAATAATAACATAAGAAACTATGGAACTCTAGCAATACTAATTTATTTGCTTGAAGCTTTTGTCATGGTTAGATAACACCGTAAAGGATTTTAAAAGACCAAAAGAATATCACACATTGACATTGGGACTTGAAAGTCACTAGTCCTTATTTTCTTTGCTGATTACTTTTAGTACATTGCAAAACTTATAGACTTATTGTCCATTGAGATCCCCAAGCATTTCATTATTCAATTTTAAATTTCATATTAGACAACAATATTCAAGCAGAAGACATATAAACTACCCAAACACTATACCAACTTGGTTGCCTAATACAATTGGATAACTAGGAAATCAAGTACTAATCATCAAGAGCAACGAAATCTGAATACATAGAGATGGAAGCAAATAGGATGCATTGCAGCAAAGATGCTACCATGGCATTCAATTTTGCGATTCCTAGATTGAAATAATTAAACCTAGAAAGCCCTATCATTGATTTCTTCGCCATAGTAGCTCTTTTCAGGGAAGGACCAAATCTAATGTCCATTGCTATTGAGTAGCATGATTACAAAGTAGTTCAGTGATAATGAAGGCAAAGAAGAAAAATAGAGTGATTCTAAATTCCACAACAACATGGAAATTTGCTGCAAGATCTTTGCCCAAGGCCCTGATTCTAAAAATCTTCTGTAACGACCCGGTTCCCGAGTCCCTACGAGACACGAGAACCGGACCGACTCGACTAATCCCAAGACCCAGTCGTCCAACGAGGAAGTAACCAAAAGACAGTAAAATAAACCACATTCAGCATGAATATAACTAACAGTAAGAAAGTACAGCAGTAAGGAAAGAAACTACTACAGTAGGTACCACCACAACAGTAAAGCAACATTTATCACATAACAAAAACTGCAGGTAAAGAAGGTACAGCGGAAACAAAACTACTCACTAGAACAGAAACAAAAGAAAGTACAAAGCTGTGGCAACTCTACTGGACCCTACTCGGCCCAGCGTCCTCTGCAGCCGCCGACCCTGGCTGCTCAACACCTGGTCCTGAAAAAGGTAACGAGTGTAACACGTCAGCAAAACGCTGAGTAGAGTGGCAAACTAACTAAAGGCAACAGTAGAGTGTACAGTAGCTGTTATGTTCTATTACTTCCTTTATTTACATCTTTCAATTTTTCTCACTATTTCATTTACTTCTCAGATCCTTTACTTGATCTCGAATGTCCTCGTGGGACGATCTTGATTGCAGTCTTTTCCAACAGTAGAAGTAGCACGTGGTGCTCTCCTGGCCGGGAGAGTCCCCCGTGGTGATCCTACCCTCAGTCAACCACCCCAAGGTCACTGACAGACGTAACGGTGACTACGGCACGCGCGATAAACGCACAGGTAGCTAGCCCGTACTGGCACGCGGTCAGTCGTTTCCGTTAACGGGTGCGCCCAAAGCACAGCACGGAACCAGGGCAGAGCCCTCTCAGTAACAGGGGTCCAACCCCTCCACAGTAACCAAACCGGGGCCTTGCCCCTCCACAGTCCGCGCACCCTCGTCTGACTACCCTGGTTTGCCCTAGTGGGCCTAACAAGTCGGTGAAGGAGGCTAGCAGAACCCCGGGGCCCGTGGGGTAGCTAGTACTCTCCTAACACTACTAGCTCTCCTCGGTACTACGTACACGAGGGCCAACAAGTCGGTACAGAGCGGCCAAGCCTAACCCCGGGTCCCTGGGGCGGCTGGCCCCACTCTGCACTAAAACAGGTACAGGTACTTCCCTTGGTACTGCGTACCCAAGAGACAGTACAACTACATCTCAGTTCCGTTCCTTTTCTTTCCAGGAGTTCCACTCCTAATTCCCCGTAGGGTTCCAGCTCTTTATCTCAGAACATCATATGTTTCACTTTCCAGATTCACGTTCTCACATTCCATGATCTCAACATGTTTCCTTGTTCATAACAGGTAGCTGTTAATTAATTTCACAGGCAGCTTATATATTCCTTTCCATTTTTCCAAGACTGCAGTAATATACATTCCACTAGTTTTTCCATCCTAGGATTCATGCCATATCCTAGGATCTATCATACAATCTAGTTTTCCGGCCCTAGGATTCATGCAACACCTAGGAGCTATCATTCCATACATTTCTCATTCCTAGGATTCATGCAATGCCCTAGGTTCTAGTTATGGTTCCATACTTTAACAGATTTTATTAATGCTTAAAACCACTCTACCAGGTATAACGGGAGTAATGGGGGCGTGGTCGGGAGTCCCGCGCGCCTCCGCGACTCTCAAGACGGCAACCGAACGAGGTCCTATCACAAGGATCAAACACAAGGAGTGTCTCAAAACAGTGTATAGCTACTGTAGGCGGGTAGAGGAATAATTTCTGAAACGAACGCAACTCGAATCGCGGAAAACGGAGCCCAAACGGGCCCTAAACGGGTCGAGAAAGACAATACTGTGCAAAATCAGACGTCTGGAACTCCTTCCAGACGTCCTAAACGGTGGATCAGAGAATTACCTGTTCGGCTTGGTTCCCCGAACGTCCAGAAGTCTGTGGGGACGTCTCTCCTAGATCCCAGACGTCCGATGGTCTCTCCGGACGTCTGGAGGTCACTCCCGCCGTCTGGTACAACTTCCAGACGTCGGATTCGCAAAGGATGACGAATCCGAACACCTGCGCACAGCCAACCCTCCTCCCTCAGTACGGTCAGTCGACAAAAAGAAGGGGAAAGCGGAACTCACCTTTCAGACGTCTGTATGATCTCACAGACGTCGACCTTGCCGTCTGGATATTAGTCCAGACGTCTGATTCTGGAAATTTTTCCAGAATCAGAACCTCGCTCGGCCTCCGCTCGCGACGCCGCCCGCGTCGCACCTCGCGCGTCCGCTGCTCCGCCCGCAGCAGGTCCCTCTCCGCGACGCTCTGCGCCCCCTGCGCCCTCCGCCGGCCGGCCAAGCCGCTCCCGGCGAGCTCGCCCTCACGGCAGAGCCCCGCCCTCGCACGCCGCAGCTCCTCCGCGCCTACTGCGGCCGCCGCTGCCGCTGCGCCCTCGCGTCCGCTCGCTCTCGCGCACAGGCAGGAGAGAAGGAGGAAGATGGTGGAGACGGGAGGGGAGGCGCGCCCCCTCCCCCTTTTAACGCCGCGCGGAGAGGAGGGAGAGACGGTCGCAGTCGCCTGCAGCCGCAGAGAAGATGCGGATCGCAGGTCTGCGCGCACAGGCGCGCAGACGAATATCCCGTGCGAGCATAACTGTTCGCCAGACGTCTGTAAACTATCCCGGACGTCTGGTCAGACGTCTGGGACACCTCCCAGACGTCTTAAAAGACGTCTGGGGCACGCGCTCGTTACATCTTCCAATGATTGTTTTTTAATATGTTCATGAATCCAACTTCATGCGACATAGGGGATTCCATATTTCAATTATTGCTTGGAACTAAGGATGCAAATAGGTCTGGTTTGAGTTGTATTTGGTTAAAGCTATACCCATTTTTATTTATAAAATTTATACACATACCTTAAAAAATTTAAATTCATATCTATACTCGTCGAGTACCCATTTATCCTTTGGATATCTATTTATAAATTACTCTTACAATTAAATTGTGTCAAATTAAAATAAAAATAAAATAAAATTCTATAATATAATTTATTAATTATTTTTTTTTAATAAGCTCTAAACATAAGAGCCTGGGTTACTTTAATTTTATTTATCTCTACTAAAATTATTACAAAAAGAGCCCTACAAGAGGAATATATCAAAAATAAAAATATAAAGAAAGACTAAATAAAGTATCTTTCAAACAAGAAATCTCAATCTCCGAAATAAATGTTCAATGGAAGCTTCAGAAGCATCCCCAAGCTTTAAAATCATAGGGAATCATGAGAAAGATTAGAATTGGGAAATGAGGGACTTAAGATGGGACTTATATAGCTTGGGTAAATGAGGATTTTATTCGGGTATTCGTGTAGAGTAATTGGTATAAATTCATACTCTTACCAATACCCAAACCCGTTAGGTTTGTTTGGATAAAACCCATACTCGAACCCGATCTAGTTTGGGTCGGGTTTTACCCACTTTTTTCGGATCGGGTTGGGTCAGGTTCAGGTTGGATTTATCAAAACTTGCATCCCTACTTAAAACTTTAGAGTTAATAATAAACTAGACGCCTACAAAAATTGAGAGTTTGACGATATTTTGGAAGAGTGTTCATGGTTCAGTTACTCACCCCATTTCTACATGATTAGACCTACCCCATCCAAACAGGTAATAATGGATAGGATATCCAACTTTGTTTAACTAGCTCATGAGTATCCAACAAGTATCCTGTTGACTAATTTAGCTAGAATAGAAAATTTTAAAGTATAAATTCTAATACAAAGAAATTTGTAAAAATATTAACAAAAATAGGAAATTTTCATTAAAATAAAAATATTTTTAAAATATAAAAATAGAAATAAAAATAGTTTACAAAATATAAAATATAGAAAATACAAAAAAAATGAGATGAAATGTAGAAAAATTTGTAGAAAATAAATTAAAATACAAAAACCATAAAAATAGAAAACATAAATGTATTTTTTTTAAATATTTTAAATAATTAGATTCCAATATTCTAATTATCCTTGAGTCGATGAAATTGGTATTCCGCAACCACTTTTTACACGTCAAGCCATTTGACGGAAATTTCCTTTCCGTTTCGGCCATATGAAGATAATGAAGCAGTGCTTTAACTAGGAGTTGCTAATAAATCAAACCCCCTTGAAGGTCCAATAGTCCCAGTTTGTTTTAAGTTTGATTATTAGGCTTACTTGGAGGTTCATTTCGTTAAGTTTATTGTGTGATTTTGATACAGAGTTCAATAGTTTAGTTTAGTTATTATGATAATAGCTAGTTAATTCAAAATAGTTTCTTAGTTCGGTAATTATCGTAGTATTTAGGTGCATTTTTAAATTAGTTCATTAGTTGAAACTATATTTATTAAATCCCATCCTAAGGTAGCAGCAACGGTCGAGAGTAAGAGTAATCGCACCAGCAGCGACCCTGCATGCTCTAATGACACCCCTGCCATCGCCGAGGGTCAAGGAAGAAGCTGAGGCTCTAAGGACTGGTCTACGAAAACCGGATGGGTCACCTAATGGGATGCCTCAACGGGTATCCAAATGGGGCCCAATGAGTGTCGAGTTAGCAATTAGTGAGCATCCGACCCATACTTTGTAAATAGATATTCGACCCCATAAGGTCAAAAACCATGAGTTGGGTTACGTACCCGATCTTGCCAGGTTCGTTAGGTAAATGGTATTCACCAATCTCCAACAAATCAAGTAAATAGTCTTCACTAGAGCAATTGAGTGTACATTATCCGCATGCTCCACTTCCTCTTAAAAGCAAGAAGAAGAAGAATTTTTTTAGGTGGTGAAAGCCCCTGTTCTATCTTAAACTCTTTGATCACTACAAAACTTGGAACCATCTAGGCTCGGAGATTCCTTGGCATTAAGGGCCATAAAAGAGGTTATGACTTCCACCTCTATCAACTTTGCAACCATTAAAGCATGCTGCTCCTTCGAGTGATGTGGGACACTGACATTTTTTCATTGTCATTCCCTTGATTCATGTAGTCATAAACTCTTCCAAAAGCAATGATAAGTATGTGACGATCTCCTTGGTACCTTAGGTCACCCTATCTTTATAGGCCAATTGCTCAACATGGTTCCCTCGCCTTCTTCCGTTGGCACACACCTGGAAGAACCTTTTTTTTAGGGAACACACATGGAACAACCTCGTACCTACATTGAATTCTTTAAGCCACACCTTTCTAGACTTTTGCCTCCATTTCATCTGTCTTTCTATCCTCAACCTTAATGAGTAAATGATGCTTTGCACAATTAGCAATTTCCTCAAAGAGAAGATGATGCGAATCTTGCTACTTGTCTATCCTTCAAATAGCCTCTAACGAGGCCATTTTTCTCTACTCTCATTCCACCTTCATGGTCATCTTATACCCTTTAAAAAATTTCCTTAAAGACACCAACTTAGACAATAGAGTATGTGCTAGAAAAGCAACCTTCGACATGCTCCTCCATTGTTCCTCAACTAGACTCCTAAAGTCATTTGCCAAACTTAAAATATTAGCCACATCTTAAATACTAATTCGAGAATTAGGATAGTGTATAGTTAGGAAAAAGGCTTATCTAGTAGGACCACATTAGACAAGCGAAACATTACTGTAAACTCTACAAGCACTAGGAATCCATCAATGCAAGACCACAACTCTTCCAAGTTTGGGCACCTTTAGCTAAACCTACAATTACTAATGGGGATCCATCAACTAGACATCAACTATTGTGTCCTAAGATGCAACAAACCTTTGTCTCTATTTCCTTTGTTGCCTAACCTATCATTGATATACAAAATAATGTTAAAATCTCCACCTAGTAGCCTTGGAAGATTTAGGAACATCATTGTTGTCTATTTTATCTCCTTGGACATGATTCCCTTACCAATTTTATTTTGGATTGTAAATTGCTAAGGATAGAAGTTGAACCCCAACTATGCTCTAAGAAAGTAAGATAGAAAGCTAATTTCTCAACCTTTGCTTTCACCTTCTTAAAGTAATCATCATCCCACCTACCTATCCAGTTGCTTGTCTACCCTACTAGAATAAAGGGCCCAAAATCCTTTCGATGGCTACCTTCAATCTATCTCCAAACCTCAATAATGCCCATTCAAGCTTTGTCTCCTAAAAGAAGAAAATGGCAAGATCCCATCTCTTCCTAAAGTCTTGCATTGATTTACATTCTTGATGGACTTCTACTCCATGTAATGACTTTCATTGAGCATTATTTACGAGAAAATCGAGAAATATAAAAATAAGTATCTGTTGTCACAGTTGCAAAATCTTGAAACAAATAATTATATTTTTATTTAACCAAATGGTGAGTTTAGGTCGAATGTAGGGAGGCAAGATATCGATCTCTCATTGGTTCCTACTTATTTTATTTTTGTTGTTTTTAGGCTTTTGTCATTTTTATATTCTTTTCAATAAATCAGCCATTACCAAGAGAAAGGATATAGAGATGAAAATATAACAAATTGCATTAAGCTTAAAGTTTGCTACAACTAAATACGAGAATGCATGAGAGATAAAGAAAGAGAGCGAAAGATATAGAGGAAGAAGAAGAGGTAGAAGAGGAAGCTCCCAGGTGAGCAGTTATGTGGCGATGTAGAGACTAGGTTGTCAAGCCTGTACTTGAGACCTTTGAGCTGCTGGAGCTTCAAGATGAAGTTGGAGAAGACAAAGAACTCAAGGATGAAGCTGGAGACTATAGGAGATGCTAAAGACAATCAGGAGATTATTGAAGAACCATGGGGGAAGTTGCCACCTAGGAGGAAGGTGTGGCATGCATCATGGGAAAGGAGACTAAGGGTAGAGACCTAAGGATATCAACTTCGACTAAGGGAAGGAAGGTGGATAGGAAGAGAGCTAACCTAAAGGGGAGAGAGCACGGCCCCTAAGGGGCTTAGGAAAAGAACTAGGGTTTGGAGGGTGGATGGAATGGATGTTTGCAAATGGTGAAGGGGTCTATTTATAGGTGAATGGCTTGATTAGGTTTGGTTGAGAGGGAGAGGGTTAGGATTGGTGAAATGGTGCAATAACGACCTTAGGATCTAAATAAATGGTGGAGATTAGGAGTGGGGGTTAGTGCCAAGTGTATGTGTGTGCATTAGTGTTGGATGGTCACTAAATGAGGTTTGGTTGGCATGGACAAGGGAACAATGGAGAGGAGGATTTCATGGGGCATAGATCATGGGATGTTGATGAGGAGTGATCCATGGAAATATTCAATTGTGGCTCCAAGTGTATGTGTGTGTGCATTAGTGTGTGCATTGGAGAAGAGAAAGACATGGGGAGGGATTGTTGGATCCCAATCAATTGGTGCCAAGGATGGTGGAGGTGTATGGTTGACCAATAAATGGAGGAGAGTAACGAGGAGGAGGAGATTATGGAGAGGGTATCGTGGGGTTTTTTATTATGGTAGAGTTGGTGTGGAATCTTAGGTAGTTAAGAAGGGATTGGGTTCCACTAATGTGGTGCCCTGATGGATGAGTGAGGTGGAAGCTAAGTAGGCTTTAAGTGGGCTTAGGTGGCTAGGGCTAGGTAACATGACAATCCTAAGTGGCACCTCATTTATTGCACTCTAGGAGAATTTTTCCAACTAGCTCCTTGGCTTCCATTCTTTACCCAAGAAGTCCCTTGCTTCTGCTTAAAATCCTACATGCTTCACAAACATTATAATGTGCATAAATTTTATACAAAATAAATGCATGCTCCTAATATGCCTAAATGCTTCTAATGCAATATTTATAACCTAAGTAAGTTATGTTTGCCTAAGAACTAACCCAATTTAGGCATATTAAGTGTATTAACTATTTAGTTATCAAGCACACATCCTCTTCCCCTTAAGATCAATGTAGACAGAGGTAGAGGCCCTGGTATAATACGTACTCATGGCAAGCCATGCCAAGGTTGTTGTGTAAAGGTTTGGAACTCCTACAATTAATTTTGATGATTAAGTAAATTCATTTCATTCCTATGGTTGAGAAGGAGGAATTTTTCCCTTTTGAATTTGGGTTTTCCCTCTTATCTTAGCAAGGTTTACAAGGAGCTTTTTGTGAGAAAAGTGGAGGGGAGGATCTACTTGGATCACAAGTAAGAAGTGGAGGGACCCTTTATGATGTTTCTCCACCCCATATAGAGGGCTTAATAATCTTGCATGAGAAGCCACCTTTCATCCTTGCTTCCATTGTAAGAAGAAGAGTGAGAGGGAAGAATAGCCACCTCCACCACCACCCACTCTCCTCCTCCTCAACCCATCGACCCTCCTCCTCAACCTGTCGACCCTCCTCCCTCCTTTTGTCTGCTCCAACCAGTATTGCAATTGTTGTTGCTGGTTTGCAAGAGGAAGAGAAGAAGTGGGTAAAGGAAAGTCACCATTCTCCTCCAAGAACCCTAGTAGGGGTTTGATGAGGGGCAAAAAATGCCCGCGAACCCAAAACCCCGCAATAGGCCCAAAACTAAGGATCCGACCCAAAAAACCTCGGATAAAGGTGAAGTTCAGAGATCCAACCAGCCTACATCCAAAAGAACCCCCCGTGCAGCCGGACGCGGCAGTCCACCCCACCAGCACACAAGCAAGCAAGCACGATCGAACCAAGAGAGACCTAGCTATTAGAGGTTCAGCGAATGGTACAGTAGGCCTATGTTGCCAATAAATCCTAACATTGGCAGCCGCCATTAATGACCTGGCAACGTATCCACCCAAGAAATCTTGCTGGAAGCACGATCTGCTCAGATGATCCTGATAGGAACTCGAGCCCGATCCGCTCAGAAAATATCAGCGGGAACTCCACCCCAGCACAATATATATAGGTGGGAAGGTGCACTGGCCTTCCCCCAGGCAATCCGAGTGAAAGAGAGTGATTGTATACCTTGTAAACTCTGATACATTCTAGTGCATAGTTGGGAGTCTCACCCTCCCCCCAGACGTACACCTCTTAAGGTGGAACTGGGTAACCAACTGTTGAACGTACGAATCGCTACGCTAACGTGTTTGATTTTGGAAAACCAGTCGTTGTAGTTTGAAAGCGAAGAATTCGTGTTCAACAAATAAAATTTATACCGAAATGAAAATTTCAGGTCGAACACAGGGAGGCGGACGTTTGATTTAAAAACTACGCGTTTCTTTTTATTTGTCACGGAATAATTCAATTTAAAACTATCTAATTATTTGCAATAAATGAAAGAGAGAGAGAGGGTAAGAGAGAGAGAATATTACACATAGAAATAAAAATGAGATGTAGAATAAACAAAGAATTTATCATTAAAGAGATTGTTCATTACAACTAGAAAGTATAAAAACAATTGCACTAGAAAGTGATAAATTTACTCTAGAAAGCATTAAAAGAATGGAGGGAGAAATGTCCTCCTCGACGATCGCTTGGAGGACGAGCAAAACTACTCTAGAAAGCAATAAATCTATACTAGAAAGCAGTAAAAAGAATAGGTAGAGAAAAATCCTCCTTGAAGGTTGCTTGGAGTACAAGCCGGACGGGACAACGCTTGGACGAAGGAGGACGAATTAGGACAAAGGAGGACGAAGCAGAAGAACGGGAATGGAGCAGCACACCATCGTCGTCACGAGATCCACTTCCGAAGGGGGACGAAAATTTAGACTTTATCTCGCGAGAAGCATCCCGGGTGTGGGACAAGCTTCTCTTGAGCTTTGGAGAGGTAGAGAAGAGAAGGAAGGGATGAGAATTTCGTATGGAGGGGGTCTCCTTTTATAGTTGCAAGGAGTAGGGGCAAAATGGTCATTACAACTTTAAAATAATAAATGAGGGGTCTTTAGTGGGCGTAGCACCCGCGCCCACGCGCGCCTCCTCAGCTGCCCGCTTCTTCAACGCTTACGCCCATGTACTTCAGATCTCAGCCATCCAATCGCGAGATCGGACGGCTTAAGATGCGTGATTGCCTGCTGCTGCGCCCGCCTGGCACGTACGATCGTGCGTCCATGCCGCGCGTGCAATAGCGCATGATCTTGATTGAGCGCAGATGGCCGTCCGATCAAGATCCAACGCCCGCCCGCGCTCGCTAGCCCGCGCCTTCCTCCCCTTTGCTGCGACTCGAACCCACGCCCGCAGCTCGCGTAAGTGCGCTCGACCGCTACGCTACAAGGCGCGGATGGTTGAGCGAGCGCTTTTAGGTGCGGCTGACCACAGCCATTGGATCAAGATCCAACGGCGAAGAGGGAGCGGGTATGGGGTCTTCAGAGATTGCATGTGGCCATTTGGGCAGCTAAGATGGCACCACGTGGCACCATCTTGGCCGTCCATCTTCTGGAAGTTGTAGATGGTGCCACAGATGTCGGATTGACTCAATTTTTGCGTCGTTGGGCTGCAATCGTCGATCCAAATTCATCTGTGCGGTCGGATTTGTCATTTAAAGTGTGGATTTACACCATCCTAGCCCTTGATCTTATAGGGTTCCCCGGTCACTATCTGATGCTACAGATGCTTGATTAGGGCGATCTTGGAGTCGTTGAACTCCAATCGTCGCCCTGATCACATCCATATGGTTGGATCTTCGATCCGAGGCCTCGATAAAATGTTTGCCCTGTCCAAGCACATAAAAGGAGAAAATTAACCTCCATTTTATTCAAACTACTCTAAATGCAATATGATGCATGTTATGCAATATTTATATCATGAAATGCAATCCTATGCTTAAGAACATGCATAAATAGACATCTTAAGTAGTGTAAATGTGTTTACATCATACCCCTATGCCTATCTTTTGCTAGTCCGTAGCAAAAACTATATGCTATTTATAAAAGAATTAGGTTGGATTATTTGGACCTGAGTTATCTTCAATCATTAAGAAATTATCTACTTAGTGTTGGTGCTAGAGCACCACGATCATTTGTTTTGATGATAACAAAACGCGTGTCATTTAACATTTACACTTTGAGTCTTAGATTTCAGGTCAATTGCAAATGTAGACGTGACCAGACGGAGTTCAAGCTCGCATCCAGGACGGATTGGAGGAGCTTGATGGAGAACAGAAGAGATTCGCGAAGAGCGATAGATTGAAGACGGAATGTCAAGAAGAATAAGATAGATTTTTGTTTAAACCTTTCATGTATCTTTTATCTTTATTTGGTTGCTCTTTTTATTTCCTTAGAACATCATGTTAAAGAGCCTCAAAGTACCCTAACAGTAGTCCTAGGAACACCTGCACAATCCTAGGATACTTAGGTTTTCTGTAGAGAACTTAGAAAACCAGTGTAGGGTTCAAACAGAGTTTCCAGACGTCTAATTCAAAAATCAGACGTCTGATAAAGGGTTTTAAGACGTCTGACTGTTGTTTCAGACGTCTGCTAACTATTAAGCTGGAGTTAGTGTTCTGTCTGATGAAATCAGACATCCAGACCTTAGATCAGACGTCTTAGGAGATGTCTGATGACTTTGCCAGACGTCCAATTAGTGGACCGTTGGCTCTCTTGACATACACTCGAGGATATGACCGTTAGAGCCTTATCAGACGTCCTTGAGCCCTTCCAGACGTCTGATAATTGACCGTTTTGCCTCGACTAACCCGCAAATCTCTTCTCAGAGATTTTCTAGCCGTTGCAAATCCATTCCCACGAAAAAGTAGGTTTCCAGACGTCCAGACATAGTGCCAGACATCCTGTATGTCGTCTGATGGACTTACACAAGAACCCTGTTTAGATCTGATTCAAGTCAGAAAGGAACCCGCACGAAATCAGACGTCTGACCTTGAAATCAGACGTCTTAAAGTGGTATTCCAGATGTCTGATGATAGAATTAGACGTCTGATTACCCTGTCAAGTGTAATCATTGTCCTGATTTCGGCCTGATTCTTTTGGGCTTTGCACCCAACGGCTATGGAAGCTTTTCCAAGCCTTCCAAAGCCTTCCTAAGGCCTCTATAAATAGAGGAGAGCCTTTGCAACACAAAAATACACCTAGATACACAAGACACACTTGGCTACACACTTTCACACTCTCTTGTGTCCTAGCTAGCTCTTGCTCTCCAAGCTCAAGCTCCATTCTCTAGAGAGCATCAAACTTTGCGCACCCGCTCTCCCGCCGTTGTTCACGAGAGCGACATTGCGCCATCGCGTGGCACACGCACCGCGTCATCAACTCGACTCACTCCTTGTAAAGGGAAGTTTCCTAATTCCTATAGAAGCTTAGGTTAAAAATTACTTTGTTGGCTCTATAGGTTTATTTGTTCTACTTTATCTTTGCTATTTTGGTTGGGCATTCGCTTTGCGAATTCCCGTCTCCTTCGTGGGACAAAATCCTTCTCGTGGAGAAAAGGGGTTGAGGAACGCTACCCTCGCACTTGTAGCGTGATTGTATTGAGGTTGAATCACCCTCGTTTAAAGTGATTCGGTTTAGTGGATTTTGATCAACTTGGTTGATCGGAAAATCCTAACTCGAGAGGGTTAGGTGGTGGTTTTCACCCGGTTTGGGTTTCCACCTAAAAATACTTGTGTACTTGTGTGATTGCTTATTTGTGAGATTGTTTATATTTATTTCCGTAATTATTACGTCACCCCCTCCTAGTAGGGAAATCTACAGTTGGTATCAGAGCAGGTCTTGCTGTTTCGGCGTAACAACCAAGCAAGAAGATCGATGGAGGGAAGCAGTTCCATGGGTAGGATTTTCGAGGGCCAATCTACTACTCGTCCACCATTTTTCGACGGGAGCAACTACCCCTACTGGAAGTTGCGGATGAAGACTTGGCTTCAAGCCAATGACTTCACGATTTGGGCCAGGTGCGAGACGCCATTTGAGATCCCAGAAAAACCCGCGGGAGGCTACTCGCAACAACAAATTCGTGAGCTCTCTTTAAACGCAAAGACCATGAACGCCCTTTACTGCGCGCTCAGCTTAAAGGAATTCAACAGAATATCGCAATGCGCCACCGCATACGAGATCTGGCACACGCTTGAGGTAACTCACAAAGGTACCTCTAAGGTAAAAACTTCTAAAATAAATTTACTTTCTCAAGAATTTGAATGTTTTTCTATGAAACCTAACGAGCCTTTAAGTGAGATGAACACTAGGTTCACTCTCATTGTAAATAACTTGAAAGCTTTAGGAAAGACTTTCATCAAGGGGGAGCTTCAAGGGAAGCTTCTTCGTTCCCTTGGACCGGAATGGGAACAGAAAGTCACTGCCATCGAAGAGGCGAATGAAGTGGAGGAGCTCAACATGGAAGATCTCCTAGGCAATCTAATGGCCTACGAGACTAAGTTGAAGCAAAAGAAGAAGGATACACCAGAGCCTAAACCGAAGAAGACTCTCGCCTTCAAAGCCGCGTCGGATAGCGAGGTAAGTTACGACGACGAAGACTTTAGAATTTTACTTAAAAAATTTTCCAAGTTTTGTAGGGAATTAAAGAAAGAGAAAAAGGAGAAGAAGGAAAGTCTGAGACGTTGCTACCACTGCAACGAGAAAGGGCACCTACAACCAAAGTGCCCTCTTCTCAAAAAGGAGAAGAAGAAGGAAAAAGAGAAGAAATCTAAGAAGAAGGCGTTCCAAGCCACTTGGGATGATTCGAGCTCGGAGGATGAAGAAGAAGAAAAAGAAGAAGAAACCGCTTGCTTTGGTTTCATGGCCAGAGGAAGCAATAGCAACAGTGAAAGCGGAAGCGACTCAGACAACGACGTAAGTTACGACTTACAAGAAGCTTTTAATGAGTTGTATGAGCTTAGTAAATCACTAAAAATAGAAAACAAAAGCATGAAAAAGAATCTTAGTTTTCTTAAAAGTGAAAATGATAGGTTAGAAATAAAACTTAAGGATCTAGAAGCTAGTCCTAAAAATGATAACCTATTATTAGAAAATCATAACCTCATCAATGAAAATAATAAATTGATTGAGGAAAATGTTAGTCTAAAAATAGAAATTTCTGATTTAAAGACTAAGATGAATATAATAGAAAATGAACTTGCATGTCTTAGGGAGGAATCAAATAAATTGATAAATAGGGTAGATAACCTATATAGCCCTAAGATTGAGAAAGGATCTCCGTCAAGGAGACCCGCTAACAGATCCGGATCCAAGCTCACTTGGATACCGAAGAAAAATTTGGAATCTTGTTTTGTAGGTTTCAGGGATGACTACAACACAAAGGACTGGACCTACAAGCTCAAAGCTGGTCAACTCAAGTTGGGAGAACCAAGGAGTAGACCAAGGAGGAGAACAAGAAGACCGACGAGACGACGAACAAACGAGGGACCCACCGCACGTCGACCGCCAGATTGGAGACCGGCGCCGATGCCCAGGCCACCAAACTATGGATGGGAGCCCCATCCGATGTGGCATCCACCACCACCATTTGGCCCATTTTATTGGCTATGGTAGGTGAGGTAAAACCCTTTACCCTATCCTCTTATTAGTAGCATTTAGATAGGAGGAGTTAAAAAATTATGAGCTAATTGTCAATTTTTAAGGGGGAGATGCAAGGTAGCTAAATTTCCTTTAGTAAGGGGGAGAAAAATAATAGCTATCTCGTTGTTACAAAAAGGGGGAGGGCATTACCTTTGTTAAAATAAATTCATAGAAGAGCATGTTTTAAGGGGGAGTTATAGAAAATTTAAAATCAATCAAACCTTTTTGATAATGTCAAAAAGGGGGAGGATTTCTTGCATTAGTATTTATGGTTTTGTCATCATCAAAAAGGGGGAGATTGTTGGTGCTAGAGCACCACAATCATTTGTTTTGATGATAACAAAACACGTGTCCTTTAACATTTGCACTTTGAGTCTTAGATTTCAGGTCAATTACAAATGTAGACGTGACCAGACGGAGTTCGAGCTCGCATCCAGGACGGATTGGAGGAGCTTGATGGAGAATAGAAGAGATTCGCGAGGAGCGATAGATTGAAGATGGAATGTCAAGAAGAATAGGATAGATTTTTGTTTAAACCTTTCATGTATCTTTTATCTTTATTTGCTTGCTCTTTTTATTTCCTTAAAACATCATGTTAAAGAGCCTCAAAGTACCCTAACAGTAGTCCTAGGAACACCCGCACAACCCTAGAATACTTAGGTTTTCTGTAGAGAACTTAGAAAACCAATGTAGGGTTCAAACAGAGTTTCCAGACGTCTAATTCAAAAATCAGATGTCTGATAAAGGGTTTTAAGACGTCTGACTGTTGTTTCAGACGTCTGATAACTATTAGGCTGGAGTTAGTGTTCTGTCTGATGAAATCAGACGTCCAGACCTTAGACCAGACGTCTTAGGAGACGTCTGATGACTTTACCAGACGTCCAATTAGTGGACCGTTGGCTCTCTTGACATACACTCGAGGATATGACCGTTAGAGCCTTATCAGACGTCCTTGAGCCCTTCCAGACGTCTGATAATTGACGGTTTTGCCTCGACTGACCTGAAAATCTCTTCTCAGAGATTTTCTAGCCGTTGCAAATCCATTCCCACAAAAAAGTAGGTTTCCAGACATCCAGACATAGTGCCAGACGTCTTGTATGTCGTCTGATGGACTTACACAAGAACCTTGTTTAGATCTGATTCAAGTCAGGAAGGAACCCGCACGAAATCAGACGTCTGACCTTGAAATCAGACGTCTTAAATTGGTATTCCAGACGTCTGATGACAGAATTAGACGTCTGATTACCCTGTCAAGTGTAATCATTGTCTTGATTTCGACCTGATTCTTTTGGGCTTTGCACCCAACGGCTATGGAAGCTTTTCCAAGCCTTCCTAAGGCCTCTATAAATAGAGGGGAGCCTTTGCAACACAAAAATACACCTAGATACACAAGACACACTTGGCTACACACTTTCACACTCTTGTGTCCTAGCTAGCTCTTGCTCTCCAAGCTCAAGCTCCATTCTCTAGAGAGCATCAAGCTTTGCGCACCCGCTCTCCCACCGTTGTTCACGAGAGCGACGTTGCGCCATCGCGTGGCACATGCACCGCGTCATCAACTTGACGCACTCCTTGCAAAGGGGAGTTTCCTAATTCCTATAGAAGCTTAGGTTAAAAATTACTTTGTTGGCTCTATAAGTTTATTTGTTCTACTTTATCTTTGCTATTTTGGTTGGGTATTCGCTTTGCGAATTCCCGTCTCCTTCGTGGGACAAAATCCTTCTCGTGGAGAGAAGGGGTTGAGGAACGCTACCCTTGCACTTGTAGCGTGGTTGTATTGAGGTTGAATCACCCTCGTTTAAAGTGATTCGGTTTAGTGGATTTTGATCAACTTGGTTGATCGAAAAATCCTAACTCGAGAGGGTTAGGTGGTGGTTTTCATCCGGTTTGGGTTTCCACCTAAAAATACTTGTGTACTTGTGTGATTGCTTATTTGTGAGATTGTTTATATTTATTTCCGCAATTATTACGTCACCCCCTCCTAGTAGGGAAATCTACACTTAGGAACTGAACTTTCAAAGACACAATAGTGCCCGAGTATCAGCCAAAATGCAGACCGCCTCAAGCCTCGCCTTATTCAAAGAAAATTTTCTTTTTCTCTTTTTACTCTTTTCTAATTTTTTTGGATTTTCAAATTTTAGGGTTTAAGAGTGGCTTTCTACGGACATTCAACTCACCCAAGATTTGATGAAAACCCTAAGCTTTAAGCATCTTATTGTGATTGTGATAGACTCGTTGACCGGCAATTAAAACGGACTTCAGATTTCTACGCCTCTAGGTGACCTCAAAAAGAATTCTACCTAAAGGTGTATCTTTACAACCGGTAGCTTTCTCCCTACTTTTATTTTTTACGGGGTCAACACAAAGGTGAATCCAGTGTATATCTCCCCGGTTTATTCTACTTCTCCGCTTCTTCCTAAGTGTTTTGGGAATTTTTAGTGCATTTACTGAGCTGGGTTCTGGACAACCGGTCGATGAGCTGTTACCACCGACAACTTGCCAGCCATACTCGTGTGGCGAAGTGTGGCTTATTTCTTTTTGTTCTTTTCTCCTTTTCTTTTTTTTTTTTCTTCTTCTTTTTTTTTTTTTAAGTAGGTGGCTTCCCTGATCTAAGATTTACCTAAAGGCAGCAAAAAGAGAAAGGTCCAATGACTGGGCTCTGGACAACCTACCTATGGGCTGTTATCCACGATAACTTGCCAGCCATATCACCCTAGAAGGTTCATTAGCTACCCAATTTCCGTTAGAATCGTCGAACAACAAGTCAGTGACAAGATAGTGTGTAGATGCTAGAAACTCAAAATTCCCTCAAATCAGAGGGCGGGTTGATAAGTCGTGTACTTATCACCCAAACTTATTTATTCCAATTACGATAGAATTAAGATGGCAAGGACTCAAAGACAAATCCACATTTTAGTGGATACACGGGCTAATTAAGTCCAAAGACCTGAAGGGTCTTTGTGTTTAAATCATAATGTAGTATTTCCTAAGATTGAAAATTTTCTTAAACCCAAATTCTCTTTCCTAATTTTGAATTTTTTTTTAATAAAAGAAAATAAAACAAATCTACGAAGCTAACGAATGAATTCAGAGATAAAAATCCACCCCCAATGCCTATCTAATGCAATGTCCTCATTGTATTAAAAAGACATAAAACAGAGTGGAAAAGCGTGGAAAGCACCTGAATTGCGTGAATGTTAGGTCCGCTCCGAGATGAAAACTAAAAAGAACTGTATGTGCTGAGTTTAGTGCCTTCAGCTAGGCACACTATACAAGGAAAAGAAATGAAGAATTCACAAGTGCATGTCAGAATCAGAATAAACAGAAGAATCCTCTGACCTATCAACAGCGGTCCACAGATGTGGACCAGATTGTGGTGTAGACCCATTCCCCATAATCGAGAATATCTTAGGTTCTGGATAAAAATTATCCAAAACCTAAAATCATAATGCAAACGGGGTCGGGCCTGCGATTTATGAGGATGCAACCCAAGACCAAAAAGTCGGGTTACAGAGAATTGAAGCTCAAAAGGATAATCATTGAATGTGTGCTTGAGTTTAATATCCTCGAAACAAATGTCGTAAGGGTTCTGATTTGATGGTTTCAGCTTAAAAGGAACCCTTCGACTCAATCTTCCATTTCCTCCAAAATTAACTTCCCAAATCAGAACTTCCCAGCTCCTATCCTCATTCCGAATGCTAAATTCCGAGACCTCTTGAATGTTAATCACCCCGTCTGAAATCTCCAAGTCTAAATGATGTGGCAGAATCAGAATTGACTTCGGTCTAATTATCTCAGAAATAGAATTATCGATAAGCTCAACGAGGTGTAACTAATAATCTGGGCATTTAATTGATTCCTCCAGAAAATGTGATTCTGGATCCGTAATGTGTGCCCTAATAAGATCAGTTCCTTAGTTATTGGACTATCAAATGATCTATCAGATTCCTCAGGCCCAATTGCCTCACAGAAATCGTGTTCAGAAAACTCGCGTGAGACTTCGCAACTTGAATCTTCACCATCAAAGAAATCAGGATCCGTATCAATGTATGTCCCAAAATCAGTTGTCACTTTCTGTTCCCAAGAGACATACGTTTCCTCGTAACCTGGCTCAGGGATCTCAGGTGAAGAAATCAAATCTTCCTTAATTGGTCGCTTTAATTCAATCTGGTCATAACACATGTCCCCCCAACAGGTGCCTGAGCGGGTTCTGTCATTAGCTTTCTTGAAGAGGGTTCATCCTGGGAATCATCCCAAGATTGAATCAAAGCAACCACGAATCTCATCCTCAATTTCGCTAATTTCCCAAGTAGAAACTCACCCGGGTTCTTATCCTTAATGTCCTGGAGCCAATCCAACAAAGACTTATTCAAATCATCAATCATTTCAATCAGGGGCTCCAATCTCTCAATGCAAGGTATTGGCTGAACTTCTAAAGATTGTATGATATTCCTCAAGTTAGCCAGAACCTTATCTTGAACCTGGTTAACCTGAACCAAATGAGTTGGTTCAGGGTTGGACGGGTTTGGACTCAATGCAGGGGAATTAACGAATTGAGATTTGTTATACCCTTCCTGATAATAGGTCATTTCAGATTGTTCAAAAGATGGTGATGACCTAAAGGCAATGAAATCAGAGGATGGGTAAAGATTGGTGTATCCTTCTTGATTGTAGATCATATTAGGTTGTTCATGAAAGGAAGACGATCTATAACCGATGTAGCTCTGAGAAGGATAGAAATCAGAATCAAAGTGTTCAGGGATAGACCCTAAACACGGGGGTGCGGAACTGTATCCCCAATCCGAGTTATCCCAATTAACTGATGGTTGATTACAGTATGAGTCGGGATAATCATCATGTTGAGGATAATTCACAATGGGAGGGAAAGAATGGGAATGCGTGTAATATGTGGAAGGATTCATGATACACGGGAGGAAGAAAGGCACCCTGCAATACAAACAATCAAACATGTCCTTAAATGGGTTAGCCTAAAGACCTACAGACTCCCAAAACCCATCTTGAGATAAAGGAACGATTTTATCTACTTCCATCTGTTCAATCCAACCAGTTAGAAGGAGGGACTAGGGAGAAGGTTCTTCCTTTGGCTTGCGCCTCCGGTTCCTAGTGTACCCCCAGCCGCGATCGTTTGATTTTGCTCCCCTAGCTAGACATCAGATTGAACAGTAGAAACAGACTAATCGAAAGTAATCTCATTCTGGGTTCTGAAGAGCGAGTCCAATCCTTAAGGCCAACGTCTACTCTGTTTTATTTAGGGCTAGGTTTGAATGTGCTTTGGAATGTGATGGGCCCTTTAAATGGGTTGTGCCCTTAATGATTGATTGATTTGTGTGTGCGTGCACAACCAGTGGTTTTCAAGCACGATTATTTTTTTGATGCGGTGAATTTTAAGGTTCAAATCTTGCTTAGTAGCTTTTAGGATTCAACTTTAGGTATTTTCAAACAAGTTTCATTGGCACACCAGGTTTTGAAAGCACGGGTGAAGATGTTTTCCTTTAAAGCTTAAAAAGAATGTGGAGTGCCTGGTAAATCCCTAAGAGTTGAACCTAAGTGGCAGCTACTTGATGAGTTGATTTTATTTGAAGTGGTGCGGCCCAATCAACTCAAACAACTGGCCTGTTGCACCACTTAATTAGGCACACAAATAATTACCTAATCTGATTTCTACTCAATTATGTGTTTGAATGTGTGTACCGGCTCCAAAGATCGGTTTACCGGTTGAGTTAGAAAATCAGATGAGGCTGTGTACCTCTGTGAGATTTTTTTAATTTTTCTCTTTTTTTAATGTGGGGGTTGGGGTGAGTACGGGTGTCAAACAACAAACAATCTTACTTTAAAGTTTATAAAAACACCTAGGTTAATTGATGTTTGAATTATTGTGTTATGGAATGAAATCTAATGGGTGGGAGGTGGGGGATAACTCACAGAACCTTCCACACACTTTACTCCGATCTACCGCTTTTGCCTGTCTCAAAATAGTACCTACAATTACAATAAGAAAGGAGAAAAGTGAGGTAAATGATTTGTAAGTTACAAAACGCGAAGAGAAATCAAAGATCGTTGCCTCCCCGGCAACGGCGCCAAAATGTTGAACGTACGAATCACTACGCTAACGTGTTTGGTTTTGGAAAACCTGTCGTTGTAGTTTGAAAGCGAAGAATTCGTGTTCAACAAATAAAATTTATACCGAAATGAAAATTCCGGGTCGAACACAGGGAGGCGGACGTTTGATTTAAAAACTACGCGTTTCTTTTTATTTGTCACGGAATAATTCAATTTAAAACTATCTAATTATTTGCAATAAAGAGAAGAGAGAGAGAGGGTAAGAGAGAGAGAATATTACACATAGAAATAAAAATGAGATGTAGAATAAATAAAGAATTCATCATTAAAGAGATTGTTCATTATAACTAGAAAGCATAAAACAATTGCACTAGAAAGCAATAAATTTACTCTAGAAAGCATTAAAAGAATGGAGGGAGAAATGTCCTCCTCGACGATCGCTTGGAGGACAAGCAAAACTACTCTAGAAAGCAGTAAATCTATACTAGAAAGCAGTAAAAAGAATAGGGAGAGAGAAATCCTCCTCGACGGTTGCTTGGAGGACGAGCCAGACGAGACGACGCCTGGACGAAGGAGGACGAAGCAGAACGAAGGAGGACAAAGCAGAAGAACGGGAATGGAGCAGCACACTGTCGTCGTCGCGGGATCCACTTCCGAAGGGGGACGAAAATTTGGACTTTATCTCGTGAGAAGCATCCCTGGTGTGGGACAAGCTTCTCTTGAGCTTTGGAGAGGTAGAGAAGAGAAGGAAGGGATGATAATTTCATATGGAGGGGGTCTCCTTTTATAGTTGCGAGGAGTGGGGGCAAAATGGTCATTACAATTTTAAAATAATAAATGAGGGGTCTTTAGTGACGAATAAATCCGTCACTAAAGCCCCAACGTGGGAGTAGCACCCGCGCCCACGCGCGCCTCCTCAACTGCCCGCTTCTTCAACGCCTACGCCCACATACTTCAGATCTCAGCCGTCCGATCGCGAGATCGGACTGCTTAAGACGCGTGATCGCCCGCTGCTGCGCCTGCCTGGCGCGTACGATCATGCGTCCATGCCACGCGTGCAATAGCGTGTGATCTCAATTGAGCGCAGACGGCCGTCCGATCAAGATCCAACGCCCGTCCGCGCTCGCTCGCCCGCGCCTTCCTCCCCTTCGCTGTGCCTCGAACCCGCGCCCGCAACTCGCATAAGCTCGCTCGACCACTGCGCTACGAGGTGCGGATGGTCGAGCGAGCGCTTTTAGGTGCGGCTGACCACAGCCGTTGGATCAAGATCCAACGGCGGAGAGGGAGCAGGTGCGGGGTCTTCAGAGATTGCATGCGGCCATTTGGGCGGCCGAGATGGCGCCACATGGCGCCATCTTGGCAGTCCATCTTCTGGAAGTTGTAGATGGTGCCACGAATGTCGGATTGACTCGATGTTTGTGTCGTTAGGCTGCGATCGTCGATCCGAATTCATCCGTGTGGTCGGATTTTTCATTCGAAGTGCAGATTTACACCATCCTGGCCCTTGATCTTCTAGGGTTCCCCGGTCACTATCTGATGCTACAGATGCTTGATTAGGCGATCTTGGAGTCGTTGAACTCCAATCGTAGCCCTGATCACATCCATACGGTTGGATCTTCGATCTGAGGCCCCGATAAAATGTTTGCCCAGTCCAAGCACATAAAAGGAGACAATTAACCTCCATTTTATTCAAACTACTCTAAATGCAAGATGATGCATGTTATGCAATATTTATATCATGAAATGCAATCCTATGCTTAAGAACATGCATAAATAGATATCTTAAGTAGTGTAATGTGTTTACATCACCAACTCTTGCATTCCCTTTGTGCGATCATTCCATCAGGCCACCCATTCTAGGGAGTCCAATCCCCCCCCTGAGTCAGATCCTTCTTCTCCATAAGGGAGCTAATCAAATTGGCGTCGTCTGTGGGAAGCAATAATTGATTGATAACGCTCCCTATTCCTTGAGGTCCCCGCGATGGCTCTTATCACTTGCAACTCCTCCCGCGCTGAACCTAAGAAATCGCAAGATCGAGCCAAGTCGAGAGTGTCGGTGTCCAAGTGATGCCCTCAGCCAATTGAACCAAATAAGGAGAAGCAACTACCCCCTGCTCCACCACCGAAGAATCACGAGCACATCCCCCTTCCTAATCTACAGGAGAGGGAAGAGAAATTTCGAGTAAAACTGGTGGCTCTCAGGGTGGAGATCTCAGTCACTGAGAAACTCCTGGAGATCAGACATATCTAGGAGCTCGGTCCTCCCCCACAACGGGAGACCCGCCAGCCCAGCCCGAACGACAAGCAGCTGAGTTGGAGCCGTAAGGTGGAGGACGAAAATGCCCATCTGCGCAAATAGCTAGAGCGACTAAAATGCAAGCTTAGTAGCCAGAGGGGCGATGCTCCCTCAAACCCACCAAAGGCTCCTCGCCCGCCTACCTCGGAGGAGATCTCTAGAGCTCAACCCCCTGCTATCGACAGCCGGGGATTCATCCCCAAGATCATCCAACAAGTCACCCGGGCTATGAGGGTCATGCATCCCTGAGCTTACATCATCACCTACCCCTTCACCAAGGAGGTGATGATGTCCCCCCTGCTCGAAAGATTCAAGCAGCCCGTCATGGTCCCATACGACAGAACGGTGGACCCCAACAGCTTTGTTGGGAGTTACCGCCAAATGATACTAGAGCATGGCTGCCTCGACAGAGTACTTTGCAGAGTATTCCCGTCCTATTTGTTCGGTATGGCCCACGAATGGCTCAACAAACTGTCGACCGGACAGATTACCTGCTTCCAGGAATTGGCGAACAAGTTCTGCCAGTACTTCGCTGGGCAGCAGAGGGTTAAGGATAACCCTGAGAAGCTCTCCGAGATCCTACAGTGGAGAAACGAGCCCTTCCGATCGTACTTGGATCGGTTCAAGGCCCAGTACTTTAAGCGCAAGTGGCTTCACGATGCCATCGCTACTCAGTATTTCAAGCCAGGCCTCCTGACCTAGAGGTCTTGGTACGACATCAACGACTTCCCACCTAGAGACACGGTGGAACTCTGGGACCAAGCCACAAGGTTCGCAGAGCAGGATGACTCCTTCCACTCCTGCAACCGACTGCCTGAAGGGTTTGAGGAGGATGCCATCCCGACCAGAGAGAGGTGGGCCCCAGGCGACTCCACCTCCACATGCCGAAGTGGTCGCTTCAGTAAACGTAAGGCCAACTTCCCAGAGTGAAGGGGTGACCGGCCCGGTAGAGGCCGGAACAACAAACCCTGCCAAGCTAGGCAGGAGTATTTTGAGGAATACACTCCCTTGGCCTTGAACCAGGTGGACGTACTAACGGAAGTATGGTTTATGGACAAAGACCTACTTCCCCTGCCTAGGCTGATGAAGAAGAAGACTGACACCAAGCCTTACTACAAATACCACAAGGCCCAGGGACATCCCATGGAGGATTGTCGCAATCTGCACGACCAGATAGAGCTCCAAATCCAGCACAGGAGCCTGGCCCACTTCATTAAACAGAACGAGGGCCAGGATAAAGGTATGGGCCTCACTGAGGGCCCTAAGGACTACCACAAGGAGAGGCTCCAGCACCTCCGGGGAGTTAATGTGGTAATTGCTAAAGCCCCTAAGCCCGCCAAGACCACCTCCCGCTAGCTTGAGCAGGCGATATCTCCCCTGCTCCCACCGAGAGAATACCATCGCCAGGTCCTAGAAGCCATGCTTGGGGCTCCTCAACATCCTCACCTCCCCCCCTCGCAACCACAAAGGTCGGTCATCTTCAGCGTCAACGCTAACCAAAGCCGGCAGTCCAGCCCCTCTAAGCATCCGGCCCTTACTGTCTTCCCCACTCTTCAGTGAAGTGAGCGATGACCCGTTAGACAGGAGGCCTCGTTGCTATTCGCCTCCCTCCCCGACCCGACAGGGCATACCAACCTACTTCTGGTGACGCTGTTGCTGGCCAGACAGCAACAACCCCAGCTCCTCCTCAACGAGGGAAGCACGGTGGACGTCCTCTTCCTCTAAACCCTGTGCCAGCTATGATTCACGAAGGAGCACCTATCCCTTTCGGTTGATCCAGTGGTCGGCTTTAGCAACCACAAAGTAATGCTAAAGGAAGAAATTAATCTCCCCTTGTCCGTCTACGATGGAGGCAAGCACCTCAACCGCACGGCCACGTTCGTAGTGGTCGGGTTGATGGCAGCTTTTGACGGCATCATAGGCCATCCCACCACCCACGCCTTCCGACTGATCCCTTCCTCCTACTTCCAGTTCGCACTTTTCTAGTCCCCACACGGAATAGGAATAGTGCAGGGGGATCAGTCGGTCGGGCGAGAACTCCGGATCGAACTAGAGCGATCCTTGGAGGCGCAGTCCCCCAAAGCATGAAAATAGGGGAAGAAGAGAAGCTAGGGCCAGGTGATCTAGCTGGAGGTCACCCCTAAAGATCAGCCGACAACCTCGGGGTTACAGTTGGGCTCCTCAGCCATGGCCATGCAATTGTACCCCAATGATGCTACTAACCTCGTCTAGGTCAAAGCAGACCTTGCCCCCATCGAAGGATAGGAGTTGCTGCTCCTACTCAAGACCAACGCGAAAATTTTCACTTGTCCCACTGATTAGCCCATATTTGTGGGATATTTAAGTATTTAAGTACCTAGACATTAAGTTAATTATAACATTTATTTAGCATGCATTAGGATGTAAATAGATTAATTCATATTTCTAATTTAATTACATAATTCATGCATTGCATTCATAACCAAATGCATTTAGAATTAACTTAGAATTGCATTCATTTAATTAGTTAACCAATTAGGTGCATTGCATGCATTATTTTAAGTTAACATAAAAGTTGAGGGTTTGTATATAAATAACCATAATATTTTATTATTATTATTTTATTCTTCTTCTATGAGTAACGGCTGCATTTCCTCCAGCTGCTGCAGTCATGGCCCCATTCACGGAGGAGCAGGTGTGTTGGATCTGGTTGGGGCAGCCGACTACAAGGGAGAGGAGGAGGCAACCGAGCTTTGCCAGGCCACCACCATTCTGACCCACCATTGCACAGAGCCTAGAGCCTCTTCATTCCACACCACCGGCCTCCTTTCGTGAGCACAAGACCACTCCACCGCAGGCAAGCGGGGTGACAGACCGCCGCACCATCTGTGGCTTGTGCATCACTGCGAGCGTACACCTGAGGGCCACACAATCACTGCCAGCAACCACCGCCATCAACCACCTTCAATTCCTCGTCCCCACGCCAGTTAAGACATCTGGGAATGATCCCAGACATCTGAACTCCCATATCTTCTTCCATCTTCTTTTTATTTCTTAAGTTCTGTTTCCCCTCCACTTCAACAAAACCCCTCACCAGCGCACCTCTAGCAGCAGCTGCCACTTGCGGTCGAGCCCACCATGCACCCGCGCGGCCAGCACGCCTCCAGTAGCTGCAACCACCACCCGCACACCACAGTTTCCAGCACCTCCCTACATGCACCTACGCGCCTCCAGTGGCCTGCCAGCAGATCCCCGCGCCCGCCCAACCAGCACCCGGACACCGGCCTGTAGCACCTGCGAGCACCCAGCAAGCACGCCTTCTCTTCCACGTGCGCATGTTGCCTCCAGTGGCCCACCAGTAGCTCCACGTGCCCGCCCTTTCAGCACCCTCGCCGACCTCCTCCAGCGTACCTCCAGCACGCAGCAACCCCCTTGCCTCCTGCGCTTCCACGCTACACCCCTGCGCACAGTAGCTCTGCCTGCGCGTGTCCTCGCCGCACGGCCCGTGCGCCTCAGCAGGTGCACGCCTCAAGCAGCACTTGCGGCCAACAGCCCGCGAGTTCCCTCACCAGCAACAGCAGCAAGAGTCTCCCAACGTACTCACGGCTGTCTCCTCCTCGCCGCCGCTGTCTTCGGCTGTCATTCACCAAGCTGCCACCACCGCTGAGTAGCCCTCAACCCACTCTACCTCAGGTGAGATTCACACTTCCGGTCGAGGTCTCCTCCATGCGTGACGAAGTGAGAGAATTAATCCTCTGTTTTCATCCCTATTAATAATTACACGTGAATGCCATTGTGGAAGTTGATTTTTAATTTATTGGATATTTTATTGTGGCACATTTATGAGCATCTTGCTCAAAATCAGCATGTTAAAGTCTTTTTATCTTGATTGAAAAGCGATTTTGGCTTGATTTCTTAACGAAATTAATAGCGACCATTTTTTTTCACCGTGGCGAGTTTAAATAGTCCATTGCCTCCCTGTAGATATGACCCACTCCTAATTGAGTGGTTATTTTAATTGTTGATTAGTCGATTTTTCCACCACTTACATACTACAACAATGTGTTATTTCATTTGCGAAACGTAATCGAAAGCGGAAAATTGACTTGTCATCCGCCAACGACCTGCCCGAGGTTGACCCATCCCTGATCCAGCATCGCCTGAATATTCAGGCCGGCACCTGCGTGGTCAAGAAGGCACACTAACACAAGTCGGCTGAGTAATGGCAGGCGGCCGAGGCAGAAGTACAAAGCTCTTAGACACAGGATTCATAGAAGAATCCTTATACCCAGCATGGCTTTCGAATGTCGTGATGGTGAAAAGGTCCAACAACTAGTGGCGCATATGCATCGATTTCACCAACCTCAACGAAGCCTGCCTTAAAAACGAGTTCCCCTTGCCAAGGGTGGACTCCCTGGTGGACTCCTACAGCAGACAATCCCACATGTATAGTGAGTACCACCAGATCAGCCCTGCCCCAACCGATAGGCCCCACACCTCCTTTATCATGGATGGGGGCCTGTTCCAGTATAGAGTTATGCCCTTTGGCTTAAAAAATGCTAGAGCCACATACCAGCGTCTTACAAACTTGATTTTCGCAAAAATAATAGGAAAATCATTTGAAGTGTATATCAATGACATGCTCGTGAAGGGATCAAACTTCCCACAACACCTAGAATATTTGGCCGAGGAGTTTCAAATCCTAAGGAACACCCGCCTCCACCTAAACCACGACAAGTGCACCTTCATGGTCTCGGCCGAAAAGTTCCTAGGGTTCCTAGTCTCTAGCTGGGGAATCGAGGCCAACCCGAAGAAGATCCAAGCAATCGAGTACCTATAGCCACCAGGCATACTAAAAGGATTGTAGTCTTTGGTCGCAAGATCACCTCGTTAGGCCGATTCTTGTCCCGATCCTTCTACAAATGCCTACCCTTCTTCGAGTGGATAAAAAAGGACAAAGGCTAAAATGTCGCCCACTTGACCCCCCATTGCCAAAAAGTTCTCGACGAGGTCAAGAATGCACTTCGAAGTTCCCCTATCCTGACAGCCCCCCAACCCAGAGAAGTCCTCTCCCTATACTTAGCCACCTCGGCATCGGTAATCAGTGCTGTTTTAGTCAGTGATCGGGGCGGAACCCAGCGGCCTGTATATTTCGTCAGCAAAACTTATCAAGGTGCTGAATTTAAATACGTGGTCATCGAGAAGTCAGGTCTACCGTTCGTCACCACGGCCCGAAAGCTACGCCCATAGTTCCAAGCCCACACAATAATGGTCCTATCAGACTACCCCCTGAGGCGAATGCTTCACAAGCCCACAAGGTCAGCACGGCAGATCAGATGGGCCATGGAGCTAGTTGAATTTGACGTCAAATACCAGCCACAAAGGACGATCAAGGCACAAGTCTTAGTAGACTTCGTCACCGAGTTTACTAATCCCGATGCCTCCCTCACCCTCCCCTGGCGACTCTACGCCGACGAGTAGTCTGTGACAACCGAGTCTGGGGCTGGGATAGCCTTAACCACCCCAGACGGCACTACTCATAAGTACGCCATCAAGTTGGACTTCCCTGCATCCAACAACTAGGCGGAATACGAGGCTATGATGGCAAGCATCTAGGTAGCAAAGTCCATGGGGATTACCTCGCTAGAGGTCCACACGGACTCCTAGCTGGTCGCTAACTTGAAAAATGGTGAATTCTAGGCTCGGAACCCAAGCATGATGCTATATGCAGATATGGTCAAGGAGGAATTGGCAAAATTCAAAATCGTCTCCATCAAGTGGGTACCCTGAGCAGAGAACCCCCTGGCAGATGCGTTAGCAAAACTTGCCACCACCAACCCTCAGGGGCAAGATGAGGACATCTGCCTACAGGCCCTCAAGGAGCCGACTGTCCTCGCTCCCAAAACACTAGCGATAGAGCTGTCCACTTCATGGATGACGCCTACCATTACTTACTTGAGTTCTAGCGAGCTACCCTCAGGAGAACCCCGACCCAAGGCTTTCCACCTTAAGGCCTCCCGATACACCTTGATCAAAGGGTAGTTGTACAGGCGAGGGTATTCCACCCCTTGCTACACTGATTGACACAGGACAAGGCAACTCAAGCCCTTCAAGAAGCCCACGAAGGTGCTTGCAGAAACCACGAAGGGTACAAGGCACTCCTAGCCAAGCTATTCCGGGCAGGCTACTTTTGGCCCCAAATGAAGCAGCATTGCAAGTCCTTCGTATGCAAGTGCAACAAGTGCCAACAGTTTGCCACCCTACACCACTTGCCTCCTGGAAAGATGGTACTCGTCATGTCACCCATCCCCTTCTCAAAATGGTTCATAGACTTCGTCGATCCCTTTCTGCGAGCTCCAGCTCAGAAGTGATTCATCTGGTAGCTGTTGACTACTTTTTTAAGTGGATCGATGCTGAGGCCATGGCCAGCCCTACGGCCAACAAGGTCGTGTCCTTCATCCGAAAGAGCATGATAGCTCAATACGGGATACCTCACTACATAGTCACAAACAATGGAACCCAGTTCGCCTGTAGAAAATTCGAAGAATTCTGTACCAGCTGGGACATTCATCTGTGTTTCACGTCAATAGGTCACACCCAAGCTAATGGACAAGCCAAATTAACCAACCACACCATCTTAGCACTGAAACACCGGCTGGATTTAGCCAAAGGGAGATGGGTGGAGGAACCCCCTGACATTCTTTGGGGATACATAACTTGCCAAAGGTCTTCCACAGGCCATAGACCATTCAACTTGGTACACGGCATGGAAGCCTGGCTACCCATTGAAACAGTCCCCCCACTTACAGAATGCAGCTATACGACTCGACTACCAACGATGACTAATGAGAACCTCATCATGAGCCCTAACTAGCTCATTTTGACCTGAGAAAGTAAACAAAAGCTCCTACATAACCTAAAGGAAGGCCTAATTCAAGGGATTACTATTCTGGGAAGGAAACATGAACTAAAGGGTAAACTGCAATTTTACCATTGCAGTACATCAACAGGATTTCTCAAGGGTTAAACATAGGTCAATTGGACTTAATAAGAGGAAAAGTGGGATGGTTCAGTCAGAAAAGGGTTATTGTGAGATTTAAGAATTAAATGACATTTTGTAACCCTAAAACAAACTCACTTAATTTCACAAGGTTCTGGTCAGGATAAAAATCAAATAAATCCTATAAAATTCATGGAAAAATATCTCCTAGGGTTTAGAACCTTCAATTTGGCCTTTGGAACCTATTTTGACCTAGATAGGGGCCCTAGCTCAGTATTTAACCTAATTTGGATTTTTGTACAAAATATCCAATCAAACGTGGCCAAACCTAAAATCCAACTTCACCATTGGATTTCTAAGGTCAAAATTAAGTTTGTACGAAAATTTGGGCCTAAGGGAAGGTCATCTTGACCTACTTTGCAAAATGATCCACCCAATTACATTCTGGCCCCTAACTTTTGAAAACCCTTGCGCAAAGCCTCCTAACTTCCTTTCTACCCTTACATTCGGGTCCCTCTTCCATTACAGCAAAGGAATCCCACTCCGACAAGGATTTGAGGAGGATATCTCCTCGAATCTTCAGAGATCTCCTCGCAGATTTGGAAGGAAGATTCTCTAAGGATTTCTCCATCGTCTGAACAAGATCTCCAGATCTGATTTACACCAAATCTCTCGTGCGAACGCTCGAGAGATTTGGGTGTCTTGAGCACCTTCCATCTTCGGCGAGACCTTTACGCCGGAAGGCTTGCCTTCCAAGCACAAAGGGCTCGGCCAGCAGCTATAAAAGGACCCCCAGTCCTTGACGCATCTTCCAAGCTTGATTTGGCCACAGATACCCTCTCAATTTCCTCCTTCCTCATCTCCGATCAAACGCCCACAATCTCCGACGATCTCCCCTCCCTCCTCTCATCGCTCTGCCACCATACCAGTGGCAGAGTTAGCTTTGTCTTGTTCTTCCGTGTTACGCTGCACTAGCACACACCTCTCCGACCTCCTCCTCGTCGCCGTCATCCTCACCTCAGGGCTTTCTTCCCTGACGACGGCACATACTCGCCGCTCGTCTCCTCTGTCTCCCCTTCGTCCAAATACCCGCAGATAAGTTCCTCTCCCACTCCTCATTTTCCCTCAATTTGAGGAAATGCCCCTCGACTGCCACTGTCCACCTTCATCTCCCTCATCTCTAGCCGACCACCGTCAAGGCACATCCACCGCTCTGCACCTCCACATGCCTCATCACCAACCTCATCACCTTCGCCATCACCCACTGATCACCTTCCGCCCATCCACTGACCGCCATCACCTAACTAAATGACCACCAAACTCATGCACCTTCACGGTCACAATCCGACCTAGGCACGCACACTTAGGCCATTCTGCGCCACGCCAACCCCCACCTTACCTTCACCGTGACACGGTGAAGCTTTCCCCATTGTTTGATAGGGCCACAAGGCCGTCTTTGTGTCGCACAGGTCTGAGCCCCTTCCGCCATTAACGCTGAAGCAAGCAAGCTTGCAAAGAGCTCTAGGCTGTGCACTCCAGGCATAAGAGCTCCAGGCGACCCGAGTTGAGTGTGAGAACGTATCTAGCCTGAGAGCAGACGTCGCGAGGCTTCCAGCTGCTCCAATTGCATGGATTCTCCTCCTGTGGGCGCCAGCAAAAGCGGGTGGGACTTTTAGTCCCACCTCGTAAACTCAGGGGTAAGTGGTGTTACTTAAATTGAATTTCTGTTTTTGACTCTTCGCCTCAAGTGACACGGGGTGAGGTCCCTCACCCTCACACGCTTACACCTCATCACGCTCATGCCTCATCCGCGACCCCTGCCCCTGCGAACTTGGCACCTGACCCGATTACCTAGCACTCCTCGCACACTACACCATGCCAGTGAGCCTGGACTCAGGCACGCGAAACCCGACCCGATTACCTAGCTCTGGGAGAGCATACCTAAGAGAGAAATAGAGAGAGAGGCACGGGGAGGGGTAGGGGTAGGTTTTGCTCCGTTGTGCTGTGCAGGAAAGGAAGAAGAATCTGAAGGCAAAAGAAGAGAAAGCTAAGAAGGAAGAAGAGGAGCGGCTGAAGAAGAAGACCAAGTGTAGAAGAGGAAGAAAAGAAGAAAAAGGAGGTAGCTGCTAAAGGCAGGACTTGAAGGCAAAGGAAGCCAAAGCCAAGGAGGGACTTAGCCATAGAAGAAGATTGCAGAGGAAGAAGAAAGAAGAAGAAGGCAAGTAAAGCCAAAGAAGAAGAGAAGAAAGAAGACTGCAGGAGGAGTGGCCATAGAGAAAGAGAAAGAAGAGAGAAAGAGAAGGCAAAATCAGAAGGAGAAGCACAAGCCTTGCACTATAGCGCAGCAACACCTAAGACGTCTGATTTTACATCAGACGTCCAATTTTGTTGAGCTTATCTCTACATTACTTTTACTTCTCAATTTTGATTGGATTGGCTATTGCCTTTTATTAAATTGAGAGTTGTGCTCTTAAGTTTTTAAATACTCAATTGCTCCCTGTGTTCGACCTCGGATACCTTAATTTTCGAGTAATAAATTCTTATTTGTTTTCACGGCGATTTCATTTATACTGCAACGAACATCTTTTAAAAACACGATCTCGCCTCGTCAACATTTTGGCACCGTTGCCAGGGAGCAACGGGCATTTTAGAAACTTTGATCACAACCCCTGATTCAATACTGACTTAATTTCTCTCTTTTGCTGTGTTTGTCTCAAGGGGAAAGAAAAGGAAAGAAAAGAAGCCGCACAACAACCACACCAAGGAACAGGTAAACTTTCATTAGCCCTCTCTCTTAATCCCCTAAAAATCTAAAAAGGAAAAAATAAAGAAAAATCAATTTAGGGCTACCTGCTTCCATATTTAGTAATTCACCAAAGTTGCCTAATTTTTATTTCAACACATTTTGAATTGCACATCCAAGTAAAGTAACTAGGGCTAAAACCTTCTTGATTGAGCCCTAGATGCCAATTTTTGAGGCAACTAAATTGGACCAACTAGAGCCAACCTAAGGATTGCAAAGCTACGGTTTTTAGAGACATCTTCTCTTAAGCAAAGAAGCAAAAATTTCAAAAAGAGGTGTGCCTAAGCCTTGTTTGAAAAGATCTATCCAAGAGAAACCCTAAGCAAATAAGCTCTTAATCCACTTGAACCCTAAAAGAAAGGACCTAAAAGCTCTCAAAGGAACAAAGAGGTGAAGTTGATCCTTTGGGTCAACCAACCTTAAATTAGGTCACTATTTGCACTCAAAAGACCTAAAGTTCAAGTGGAACACTAAGCACCTTGATTTTAATTAAAAAAGGTAGACTTAAGGTCAAGGTCCCCATTCTGGTCTACCTGGAATCTCAGTGACAAGAGAGGTCAGGTGGGGGAAATCCTGTAACTCGTGGGGATGCTCTACCGTGTAGGGGTCTTTACAGGACTCTCCCTCTCTGGCTACCCGGGTACTTCTCAAGTGGACGACCTTTCTGACTAAGGGGTATCATCTGCCCCGAACCTCTATAGTCACCCAACAATTTTTGGGTGTCTCGATTGGGTCCAGCACCTTCTGATCTCATCAAATCCTTCGGTGCATGTTTGGTAGGAGGTCCTTAAGGCCATCCTTAAGACCTCCTTTAGAAATTCACTCTCGCCGAGGCCAAGCCTCGATGCCCCTGTTTGTGCAGCAACCCCACCACATAGATCTTTCCTATGATTCAGAACCAAGTTCTCCTTCTTCCATCATGGCACAACCCATTGAAGAGGAGAACAACCTTGAGAACCAACTTCAGCACCTAACTAATCTTGTCCAAAACTTTGTAAACCCGCCGCAGCGTCCTATGATGCAAGATCACTATAATCCCACTGCAGTGGCAATCGAGCCTCAAGTCCGAATCCAGGTTGGAGGTCCTGATTCTGAACTCAAGCCCAATATGATTCATGCCATACCAAAATTCCATGGGCTTAACTCCGAGGATTCATTCCAGCATAATAAACAGCATAAGCATTTGACCCAGACCTTCAGGTCAGATGCACAAAACTGGGATATTCTGCTCATGAAGATGTTTTCTTTCTCTCTCATGGACAAGGCTGTTCATTGGTATCAAACTCAGACTCGTCTGATCAACACATGGGCTGAACTTCAGTCTGAATTTTTGAAGAAGTTTTTCCCCGTTGGCAGGACAAATGCCTTGTGCCACCAGTCATTCATTTCACTCAACAACCAGGAGAACCTCTTCATGAGGCATGGGATCAATTCTTAGATCTCATGTGAAAGTGCCCCCATCACGGAGTTCCTAAATGGGAACAAGTCCAGTCTTTTTACCAGGGACTCCGTGAAGACATTCGATTGTTCATCAATGCAACCTGCAAAGGAAACATCATGGGTCAACATGAGGACACGGTGTGGGAGATTCTTGAAAATATGTGCGAGAACTCCATCAATAATGACTCCATGGGCTTATTCGACCGGATGAATGCCCATGCATCGACGAATCTTAGGGGAGCACATGAGACGCAGGACCTGTCCACATCCGTCGACTTGGAACTGATGGCCAGTTGGTTGGACAAGGTCTCTATCATAGAGAAGAAGATGGACGAGCTGACTCGGCATCTGCAACGAGCCACCTCTATGCAGAACTCTTTTGCACGGCCACCTCTTGCAAGGGGAACTGTGCAAAACATCTATCACCAATCTTCTTAGGGGATGGACCCGTATCCGCCCCCGTCTGACTCTCGGACCGGAGGGACCTCCGATCCACTCTATTCTAGTTGAGGGAACTCTGAACCCTCGTATTCTGACTTTCCTAAGGCTCCTCAGACCTGTGACGACCTCAATGCCATTCAGAATGACCCATTTTTCAATACCTACAACCCTAGATGGCGAAATCATCCCAACTTCCAGTGGACGGGAAATTCTCATACTCAAAGACCACCTTATCAACCCCGTCCACAAACTCCTAGTCCGTATCAGCCGCCTCAGCCTCGGCCCAATCCCACCTATCAATCTGGGCCAAACCAGGATCAAATGACTCTTATCCTTCAAGCACTGGCTAACATTCGGAAGATGAATGTGGCAATGAAAAAACAACACAAGGACGAGATCACAGAGGTTCGCAGTCAACTTGCCCAGATGGCAAATTCTCGCCAACCTGGCACCCTTCCTTCGCAACCTCTACCAAACCCAAATAACGTGCCGACCTAGAGGCGCGTTATGAACCCAAACCCAAGCCACGCACATATGATTTATCAGGCCCCTTCTGTTCCATCACCCGACGGGATGGAAGCTTCGACATCTTATGCGGGATTTCAATAGCAGCCACCCATTCTACCAAACCAAAACCAGGCAGGATTAAACTCCGTAACAACTCGTAGTGGTAAAGCAACCCAAGACCCACATTATCCAAACCACTCTAAGCCTGGTAGTAACCTAAGCCCTAGGATAGTTATCCAGGATACCCCTATCCCAAATCAAGAACCTGGACCTATTCTAGAGGAACCAACTAGGGTTCCATTTCCTGAGGCCTTGACCAAGGGAAAAAGGATAACCAAACCCATGGCTCCTGAGGAGGATCTGGTCAAGCTCTTTGAATAGGTCCAGATAAACACCCCCTTGATGGATGTAATCTGCCACATACCAGCTTACGCATGATTCCTGAAAGACGTGTGTACACCCAAGTGTAAGCTGCGAACCAAAAGTGGGAGTCCGATCGTACTGTCAGAGCAAGCCAGCTCTGTACTCTTGAGTAAACTCCCACCCAAGGCTAAAGACCCAGGAACTCCCCTGATTTCATGTAAAATTGGTGAAACCCAATTTGATAGAGCCTTGTTAGACCTAGGTGCCTCCATAAACCTAATACCTACATCCCTCCTTAACCACCTTGAAGAGTCCGAACTTAAACCAACTAAGGTGACATTGCAGTTAGCCGATCGATCCATCAAGTCACCTAAAGGAATACTCGAGGATGTCATTGTTAGGGTACAGGATTTCTACTTCCCTGTGGATTTCATAGTTCTAGATATGGATGCACCTGAGAACCCGAGGGATACACCGATTATATTAGGGAGACCGTTTTTGGCCACTGCTAGGGCCAACATAAACTGTGAGGAGAGCCAAATAGAATTAAAATTTGGGAATCAAACTCTGAAGATTGGCATCTTTAAGGCCCAACAAGGGATTAATTGTGGGGTTATAGAGCAAATATGTGATATCAAAGCCATGGTTGATGAATCACATGTTGAGGACAACATGATTATCCCCGATCAACTACCAGAAGATCAAAACTCGCAAACAGAGGAGTCTGAATCTGATCTAGACACACCCATAACTCTGACCCTTGTCCCTGATACAGTCCTTGAACCATCCGCTACTGTTGATAATCCCGTTCTGGAACTCAAGCCCCTTCCCGGTCATCTGAAGTACGTCATTTTGGGTTCCAATCAGATGTTTCCTGTGATTATCAACTCCCAACTCACACCTGACCAGGAAACCCGTCTGATTACTGTTCTCCAGCAACATCGTAGAGCCATTGGATGGACTCTCGATGACTTGACTGGTATAAGCCCCTCTTATTGCACACATCAAATCTACACGAAAGAGGGTGCACAACCTTCACGAGAGATGCAGAGACGTTTAAACCCTAATCTGCAGGAGGTCATAAAAAAGGAGATCATCAAGTGGTTAGATGCAGGGATCATCTACCCGATCTCTAACAGTCGCTGGGTGAGTCCAATCCAGGTTGTGCCTAAGAAGGCCGGACTCACTATCATTACGACTGAAATCGGAGAGGGCATACCAACCCGAATAGCGAACTCGTGGAGAGTCTGCATTGATTACAGAAGACTCAATTCCTCCACGACGAAGGACCATTTCCCACTACCGTTTATTGATCAGATCCTCGAGAAACTAGTGGGAAATAGGTTTTTCTGCTTTCTTGATGGGTACTCCGGTTATAACCAAGTGGCAATCCATCCAGAGGACCAAGAAAAGACCATGTTCACCTACCCCTTCGGGACGTACGCTTTTCGAAGGATGCCATTCGGTCTCTGCAATGCACCTGCGACTTTTCAGCGGTGCATGCTTGCCATATTCTCAGATATGGTAGGTGATTATCTGGAAGTCTTCATGGGTGACTTTTCATTTTTTAGGGCATCATTTGACGATTGCCTCCAGCACTTGGTCCAAATACTTAGGCGGTGCATCGATGTGAATTTGGTTCTTTCTTGGGAAAAGAGCCATTTCATGGTGCCTGAGGGAATCGTCCTGGGACATCTGATTTCGGAGAAAGGCATCCAAGTCAATCGAGCCAAGGTTAACTTGATTTCCAAACTCCCTATGCCTAGCTCAATTAAGGACATCCGATCTTTTCTGGGGCACGTCGATTTTTACCGTCGATTTATCCCGGATTTTTCAAAAATCACACGCCCCCTGACTACTCATCTCTCCAAGGATGTGCCTTTCGAAATCTACAAGGAATGCACTCAATCATTTGAGATCCTTCATGATCGAGTTACCCAAGCCCTGATCCTACAGCCCCAGATTGGTCTCAACCCTTTAAGATCATGTGCGATGCATCTGACTTCGTTGTATGAGCGATGTTGGGGCAGAAAATTGACGGAAAACCCGTGGTCATTTACTACGCTAGCAAAACACTAGACGAGGCTCAACGTAACTACACGGTTACTGAGAAAGAGCTACTGGCTGTAGTATTTGCCCTAGAAAAATTCAGATCATACCTTCTGGGTTCCCATGTTATCACCTACTCGGATACATGGCTGTGAGGAATCTCCTTGCAAAGAAGGACGTGAAACCTTGATTAATCCAATGGATCTTACTGTTGCAAGAATTTAACCTCGAGATTCGCAACAAAGCGGGAAAACAGAATGTGGTAGCTAATCACTTGTCCCGCCTTCCTTCTGAGATCATTGACCCTTCCAGACCCATCACGGAACACTTTCCTAATGAGCACCTCTTAACTATTGATACAGGGCTTCCATAGTTCACAGACGTAGTGAACTACTTGGCATCACATCAGATCCCGTCCAATTGGCCGAAGGCCAAGAAGGACAAATTGCATTCCGATGCCAAGTATTACCTTTGGGAAGACCCGTATCTATTCCGCATTGGTGCTGATCAAATTATTCGACGATGTGTCGCGGAAGTAGAAATCAAAGACATACTCTCTTTCTGCCATGACCAGGCATGCGGTGGATATTTTTTAGGACACAAAACCGCATCAAAAGTCCTCCAATGTGGCTTTTACTGGCCCACAATTTTCAAGGATGCATACGATCACTGTAAGGCATGTACCCGTTGCCAGACCTTGGGCAACATGAGCCATCGAGACATGATGCCTTTACAGCTGATCCTGGTATGCAAGATTTTTGACATTTGGGGGATTGATTTTATGGGACCCTTCCCTATCTCGGATGGCTTCGAATACATCTTACTCGTTGTTGACTACGTGTCCAAGTAGATCGAAGCCATTCCAACCCGAACCAATGATCACAAGATTGTCATCAAATTCATTCATCAAAACATCTTCTCAAGGTTCGGGATTCCACACGCAATAATTTTCGACGGAGGGACGAATTTCACAAACGCTCAGTTTAGGTCACTGATGACCAAATACGAGGTGTCGCATCAAATCTCTACTCCTTACCACCCCCAAACTAACGGTCTAGCTAAGTTATCAAACTGGGAGATCGAGAAAATCCTCCAGGTTACTATTCGACCTGACAGGAAGGATTGGTCATCCCAGCTTTCGAAAGCATTGTGCGCTTATAGGACCACCCACAAGACCCAATTAGGTATGTCTCCCTTCAGACTGGTGTACGGGAAGGCATGTCACCTCCTCGTCGAATTGGAGCATAAAGCCTATCGGGCAGTACAGAATTGCAACTTAGATCTTTCTAAGGCTGGAACCCATAGAAGGCTTCAAATGAGCGAGATCGATGAATTACGCCATGACGCGTACAAGCACTCGTGAATTTACAAAGAACGGGTTAAAGCCTTTCACAACAAACACATTTCTAGAAAGATCTTTCAATCCTGGTCAAAAGGTTCTACTCTTTGATGCCCGACTCAAATTATTCCCAGGAAAGCTACGATCTAAGTGGATCAGACCATACCTAGTCCGACAAATCTTTGGAAATGGAGTCGTTGAGATCAGTCCACTCAGCCATGATTCCGAACTCGTCATCGCGAATGGTCAGAGACTCAAACTGTTCATTGACATGACCAATACAGATTTGGCTGAGTCATCCTTTATCCTCCATTCTCCCTGAGCTCATTGCACCCAACCAATGGTGTAAAACTCAGCGCTTAACAGGAGGCAACCTGTCATTTTTTTGAAAAACCTGAAACATTTCCTGACATTTCTATGCTGAATTCACATTGCACTTTAGGGTTCATCCATTAGAACAGTTGACTCCACCTCAGGTACTTGTACCCGAGTCTAGAAATCATTCGCAACAGTCACCTCGACCCGTTCGCTCACCCAACACCTGTCCTAATGAATGAACTAAGCTGAATTCGAACCAACCTAATTTACAATGGGGACATTGCAAATAGTAGGCATGGGGGGGTATGAAAGTGCAAAATGTCATGAAAACTCATACCAAGAACAGGTTTCAACAAAAAATTCATATATCCCAAAAGACACAAAAAAATTGAAAAATCTTGAAAAAGAACAAAAAAAACTGAGGGGGGAGAGAAAAATTCTTGGGCTATACAAAATATGAGGAGGAAAAGAGAAAAATGCCAAAAAGGAGCACAAAATGAAAAAGAAAAAAAGAATAGTCAGTAGTAAAAGATTAAGGGATTAACTGAAGTTCTAGACCACATCAAGAAAAAAGAGAAAAATGAGAAAAAAGTGCTAAGGAGACATAGAAAGAGATTAATAGGAACGCTGACTTTAAGCCTTTTGGGCTAGACTCTTAGGCTTAAAAATTCAAGTACCCGCTAAAATCTGGATAATCTCCAAGAGGTTGGGGAAAATGCGAAGCTTGAGTATTAGGTCTAAGGCTTAGGGAGCATTCGGCCTCGTTAACTGACCTTCGATTTGCGGGACTCGGTAACCTAAGCACCCCAAACCACACACAATCTAGTTCAGTGTGCATAACTATCAAAATCACGCAAAAGCGTTTTAATGCTCTGAAAAAGTTGCCTAGATTAGGAGCGACCGATCAACACAAGTTGATTTGGACGAGTTCCCGATGAGGAGAGGTGGGAAATTCCCCTCGAAGATGCATAACAACATATCATCTCCTCGGTGCTTGTCTCTTAGGATATTTAAATATCCTACCGAGGGCATGTAAGCACTCTGCTGGTTCAGATACCATAGGTGACATTATCACAAAATGTCGAATGCCAGGGTCTGGATTCGGCCACGAAATGCCATGGGCGGGATTATCTCCAAATCTCGAAAGCCAGGGTTCTGAGGGTTGCCATGGGCGGTGCTATCACGAAGCATCGATTGCCAGGGACCTTTGAGGATTGATGATGGGGACAAGGAATCTGATACAGACTGTGTTGAGAAGCCAATCTGAAGCTAGAAATAAAAAGAAAAAAGAGAGAAAGCTCTCCAAACAAATAAATCATCTATCTCTCTCTTACAAAAATGCACTGCAAACTGAACCAAGGCTAAAAATATCTCAAGCATGGGTGCTTTAATTGCGGAGTCCAACTAACCATAGGATAGTTTCTGCGGACCTTAAAAACCTTTGCAGAGGACTGAGGCTAAAGCGGGTCAGGTCCGAATTTTGGTTGGTAATTGAGTACCTCTAGGCCTATTGTCGGCATTCTGACCTAATCACAAAAGAAGAAATAGCACTTATCACAACTGGTAGAAGAAACTCATGATCTAGAACAGATGTTAAAATCTTAAAATTTTGCTAAGGGACTAGCAAAGGCTAGGGAAGGGGGTATGATGAGAACCTCATCATGAGCCCTAACTAGCTCATTTTGACCTGAGAAAGTAAATAAAAGCCCCTACATAACCTAAAGGAAGGCCTAATTCAAGGGATTACTGTTCTGGGAAGGAAACATGAAGTAAAGGGTAAAACTGCAATTTTACCTTTGCAGTACATCAACGGAATTTCTCAAGGGTTAAACATAGGTTAATTGGACTTAATAAGAGGAAAAGTGAGATGCTTCAGTCAGAAAAGGGTTATTATGTGATTTAAGAATTAAATGACATTCTATTACCCTAAAACAAATCCACTTAATTTCACAAGGTTCTGATCAGGATAAAAATCAACTAAACCCTCTAAAATTCATGGAAAAATATCCCCTAGGGTTTAGAACCTTCAATTTGGCCTTTGGAACCTATTTTGACCTAGATAGGGTCCTAGCTCGGTATTTACCCTAATTTAGGTTTTTATGCAAAATGTCCAATCAAACATGGTCAAACCTAAAATCAAACTTCACCATTGGATTCCTTAGGTCCAAATTAGGTTTTTACCAAAACTTGGGCCTAACAAAAAGTCATCTTGACCTACTTTGCAAAATGGTCCACCCAATTACATTCTGGCCCCTAACTTTTGAAAACCCTTACACAGAGCCCCCTAACTTCCTCGCCACCCTTATATTCAGGTCCCTCTACCATTACAGTGGAGGAATTTCACTCCGGCGAGGATTGGAGGAGGATATCTCCTCGAATCCTCAGAGATCTAGATTTGGAAGGAAGATTCTCTAAGGATTTCTCCATCGTCTGAACAAGATCTCCAGATCTGATTTACACCAAATATCTCATGCGAACGCTCGAGAGATTTGGGTGTCTTGAGCACCTTCCGTCTCCACGCTAGAAGGCTTGCCTTCTAAGCACAAAGGGCTCGGCCAGTGGCTATAAAAGGACCCCCAGTCCTTGACGCATCTTCCAAGCTTGATTTGGCCGCAGATACCCACTCAATTTCCTCCTTCCTCATCTCCGGTCAAACGCCCGCAAGCTCCGGCGATCTCTCCTCCCTCCTCTCGTCGCTCTGCCACCATACCATTGGCAAAGTTAGCTTCGTCTCGTTCTTCCATGTTGCGTTGCACCAGCGCATGCCTCTCCGACCTCCTCCTCGTCGCCGTCATCCTCACCTCAGGGCTTTCTTCCCCGACGACGGCACATACGCGCTGCTCGTCTCCTCTGCATCCCCTTCATCCCAATACCCGTAGATAAGTTCCTCTCCTCCCACTCCTCATTTTCCCTCACTTAATTTCAGGAAATGCCCCTCGACTTCCACTGTCCACCTTCGTCTCCCTCATCTCCGGCCGACCACCGGTGAGGCACATCCACTGCTTCGCACCTCCACAAGCCTTGCCACCAACCTCATCACCTTCGCCATCACCCACTGATCACCTTCCGCCCATCCACTGAACACCATCACCTCCCTAAATGACCACCGAACTTACGCACCTTCACGGTCACAGTCTGACCTAGGCATGCATGCCTAGGCCGTTCTGCACCACGCCAACCCCCGCTTCACCTTCACCGTGACACGGCGAAGCTTTCCCTGTTGTTTGACAGGGCCGCAAGGCCGTCTTTGTGTCGCGCAGGTCTGAGCCCCCTTCCGCCATTAACGCTAAAGCAAGCAAGCTTGCAAAGAGCTCCAGGCCGCGCGCTCCAGGCATAAGAGCTCCAGGTGATGCGCGTTGAGTGTGCGAATGTATCCAGCTTAAGAGCAGACGTCGCGAGGCTTCCAGCTACTCCAATTGCATGGATTCTCCTCCTGCGGGCACCAGCAGAAGCAGGTGGGACTTTTAGTCCCACCTCGTAAACACAAGGGTAAGTGGTGTTACTTAAATTGAATTTCTGTTTCTGACTCTTCGCATCAAATGACATGGGGTGAGGTCCCTCACCCTCACACGCTCATGCCTCATCCGAGACCCCTGCCGCTGTGGACCTGGCACCCGACCCAATTACCTAGCACTCCTCGCACACTACACCACACTGGTGCGCCTGGACTCGGGCATGCGAAACCCGACCCAATTACCCAGCTCTAGGAGAGCGTACCTAAGAGCAAAATAGAGAGAGAGACGCAGGGAGGGGTAGGGGTAGGTTTTGCTCCGTTGTGCTGTGCAGGAAAGGAAGAAGAATCTGAAGGTAGAAGAAGAGAAAGCTAAGAAGGAAGAAGAGGAGCGGCTGAAGAAGAAGACCAAGTGCAAAAGAGGAAGAAAAGAAGAAAAAGGAGGCAGCTGCTGAAGGCAGGACTTGAAGGCAAGGGAAGCCAAAGCCAAGGAGGGAGTTAGCCGTAGAAGACTGCAGAGGAAGAAGAAAGAGGAAGAAGAAGACAAGGAAAGCCAAAGAAGAAGAGAAGAACGAAGACTGTAGAAGGAGTGGCCATAGAGAAAGAGAAAGAAGAGAGAAAGAGAAGGCAAAATTAGAAGGAGAAGCACAAGCCTTGCACTGTAGCGCAGCAACACTTAAGATGTTTGATTTTACATCAGACGTCCAATTTTGTTGAGCTTATCTCTACATTATTTTTACTTCTCAATTTTAATTGGATTGGTTATTGCCTTTTATTAAATTGAGAGTTGTGCTCTTAAGTTTTTAAATACCCAATTGCTCCCTTTGTTCGACCTTGGATACCTTGATTTTTGAGTAATAAATTCTTATTTGTTTTCACGTTGATTTCATTTATACTGCAATGAACATATTTTAAAAACACGATCTTGCCTTGTCAACAATGACCAAGCCCACTTGGCCCTAGATCTCCTAGACGAACTAAGTGACAAAGCCTCCGAGATGGCCCTCATGCACAAAGAAACCATAGCTGCTTCATATAATAAGCGCGTCAAGGCTCGAAAGTTCTCCCAAGGAGACCTGGTCCTACGAAAATGCAAAGTCTCCATTCCAACCCAGTCGGGCGGAAAGTTAGACCCAACATGGGAATGACCCTATAAAATTTGCAAAGACAGTCCAAGCGACTTCTATGAGTTACAAGCATTGGACGACAGGGATATCCCCCGTACTTAGCATGCAAGTAATTAAAGAATGTATCATACACTAAAGGCCCAAGAGCAATAAAAGGTAAAGACCTCTTTTTATTTCAACAAGCATTGTCTGGTTACGTCACTCTCCAAAAAAAGAAGAAGAAGAAGGGAGACATAGAAGGCCACAACCCACACGTAGCCGGGGGATCCTACTCCCATAACTCGAACTTGTCTTGGTTGGTTGAAGGTGAAAGGTGAAGAGGACTAGTAACCCCTGCAACGGGGTCATCGATCTCAGCCAAGCTGCCCCTGCAACAACTGGTGGCACGACCTCTTCGGTAGCCGCTTGGTCCACCCCTACGTCACACGAACGCTCCACGGGCGATTCTGTAGGGCCATTGTCAGCACCGGGACCAGTCTCCTTCCTCCGCGGCTGATCATATTCCGACACCAGTCGATTGATCGGCCAAGTACATACTTCATCCGCAGAGACCCGCTTTCTCTCTATAAGAGCACTGATGGAAGCCAGAGTCAGCTTCTCTATATCACGGGAAAGCTTATCCCGGAGCAGACCCATGGATGGGTCCTTGGCCAGGAAATCCATGACCACATCGGCAGTGAGCTTCGACCCCCCTTCCCCTTCCGCGGGCCCCTCTACGCCCTCCAACTCTACCACTCGCAAGCCCCGCTCCGAAGCAAGCTCCTGGGCTTCGACGAGGTTGGCCTTCAACTTTGCCGCAACCTCCTCTGCCTTCTCTAGAATTCCTCTCATAGAGTCAATTCTATCGATGGAAGCGCTTAGACGGATGTGCTCCTCCTTGAGAGCCTTCTCATTTACCTCCACGAAGGAAGAATGCGTGGTCTTCAGTACCTGCATTTCCTCCTTCAAGGAGGCAACCTGGGCATGAGTAGCCGAGAGGCACTCGGACATGTCCCCTAAGGCCGCCAGGTGGGTGCTATGCTTCCTTTCAAGCTGCTCCCTCAGCTCTTCCCTGGCAACAAATGCTTTGCGCAATAGGGAGCGAGCCTTCTCCAACTCCCCCTCCAGCTGCCCCATCTGACTGGTGGTCTCCCATTGAAAGCGGAGCCTTTACTCTAACTCTTCTGCCACCTTCTCTTCCTTCTATCGCACAGCAGCAACCTCCGCCACTTGCCGAAGCATCTATCGATGCTCTACTTTGGCTGTCACGGCCCATTGAGCGACTAAGTCTGCCACGTTGCTGAGATTAACCGGGGTAGGAGGCTCTAAGGAAACACCACCACGTGGGATGCAACGCGACCCGAGCATCTCCACCTAGAAGCCATCGGCACGTTAGAGTACAAGTAGCCGTAGCCAAAGCTAAATGCCACCAAACAAAAAAAGCCTCGCGAGCTTACCACGCGCATGCAATAGAAGAACACGTGGTTCCAAACTATGCCTCGAGACCTAGAAGTGGCCCAAGACACAGCTTCATTCAAGTGTCTCAGCACTTGCCTCTCCAAGTCGGGGTCTCGGCTGGACGACCCCGGCTGAACAGTCGCAAGAGGCTCGGGTGCAGACCCCCCAAAAGCACCCTTCAGCATGGATCCTACAACGGACCTGATGCTGCGCCCAATCATGCCTAATCCCCCCTGCTCGGAAGGATCCACCAGAACCTGGACATCGATGGAGCATCACTGGTAGTAGGGTTGAGCGAAGGTGTCACCCACGCCTGCCACCTCCTAGGACATCAAGGAAGAGGCCCCAGGAGAAGCCTCCGAAGCAACAAAATTGGCGGCACCCTCGGGATGAGCTATCTCTTGAGGTGCCTCCAAAGGGGAGTCGCCAAGGGAGATAACCTCTTATGGCTCTGACGGGACCAACGGAGCAGAGGGCACACCTTCCCCCTCATCCTCATCAGGACTTCGTAGTGAAGAAGTTGCCAACTCCTCCTGCGAAGGCCCCACGCAGCGACCTTTCCTCAAACACCTCAGGAGGACCTCTAACTCCTCCATAGCCCCCCTCAATGTCCCCTTCCTCCTCCTTTCACTTCTGCCCTTACCGATGAACAAATCCACTCCCCTCCCCAGGTTCCACGGTACCCTCCCCACCTTGTTGCAAGTCATGATGGGTGACAACGCTACCTTGACGCTTGGGCACTCCCAGTCGAGCAAATCGCTCAAAGGCTGCAATTAAGGATATTGGATCAATAATGGGCGAGCGCAAGGTATGACGCAAAAAGTTATTTTCTACCTCCCCCACTTACATGGCGTCGGTAATTCACCCGCCACCCATGACAATGTTTCCCGGACCTCCTTCCGCTTGAGCTCCAACTGAGAGATCGGCCTAACTTAACCAACTTCGTCGCGTCTGCCTGCACAGACAGGTCAAGATCCTTGGCTCACAGTGGCTGGTCCTTCTTAGGAGGACCTTTCTAAGTGGACGAGACGTCGAGCTCTTCAACATTAGAGAGAAAAAAGAAATGGTGGTCCTGCCTCTTCAAACTATCGGGGGGGTCCACTATCCAATATCCGGCATGCCGGCTATACAACGTATAAGTGTCGGAGGGCGGCTTGCCCTTCTTTACTTTCAAGGGAATTATCCCAAAAAGTAGGTAGAACAAAGCCAAACGAGGAATAATTCCCAAATAAAGGTAGAGGGTGGTAAAAGGCATTCAGCACCAGGCAACAATTAAGGCAGAGCTGTGAAGGGGCAAGACGGTAAAAGCTAAGGAAGGAGGAAATAAAGGGATTCATGGGCACTCATAGACCATGCTCTATAGCATATCTATATGTGATGAACTTGCCTTCGTCCCGTCTAAACACAGACAAGTCTTAGACCCACAAGCCTCAAAAGGCACCCTGCCAAGCCTGTACCCCCTAAAAATGACGAAATGGTGAACCGACTACGAAAGTTCGATGAAAAACCATACAAGGATCCCATCTCAGCAGAAACCCCAGAGGAACGGAAGCAACGAGCTTACCTTTGCTCACGAAACACAATATAGTGGCTTTCACCTTTAAGAGATCCCGAGATGATGGCACTCTGACGAAGGACGTCCCTTTACACCACTCTACTGAGAGTAAAAGCTCTCCGCGTAGATGCTCTTCAAGGTAGCTGGGTCATTAACCATGACCCACCACCTTTATATATAGCCCCCACAAAGGGTGGTTCCCCTCTTGCGGGGCACATTGTTCGAAAAAGCGAAATCTCGTCGTATCTGGCGCAGACTCCAAATAAGTCGCCAAAAGCAAAAAAATATATCCTCCATCATTATGGACAGTTAATACCCCTATGCATATATCCACTTCCACAACAAAAGGGTGGTCCTATCAACGGTCGGCATGACGATTGAGGTCCCCCACCTCATCATAAACGATAATAAATGTCGGTCTCTTCGTATGATGAGACACCACTATCTCGACGTAATTGGCCATTACCCAACGAAATAGCTGGCGGATGCTCCCTAAAGCCACCTCTTAAGGCAGGCGAAATAACGAGCGGATGCACCCCAGAGCTGCCTCTTAAGGCAGGCGAAATAGCGGACCCACGAGCCCTAGAGCCGCCTCTTAAGGTAGGCAAAATAGCAAGCCCACTAGCCCTAGAGCAGCCACTTAAGACAGGCGAAATAGCGAGCGAATGTGCCCCAGAGCCGCCTCTTAAGGTAGGAGAAATAGTGGGCCCACGTGCCCTAGAGCCGCCTTTTAAGCTAGGTGAAATGGCAGGCCCACACACCCCAAAATCGCCCCTTAAGACCGGCAGCACGGCAAGCAGCCCCCTAAGGACAATATCGCACTAAGCTCATGTGCCCCGTGCAACAACGAGCCTACACCCTAGAAAAACCCCACTACATATCAAATGCACCCCCGCTTGCTTACACAAGCGGGGCAACATTTGGGAGCATCACCTACCGCGGAGTTTCTGCTCCAAGGGTTACTCTCGCAGCAAGCAGATGCTGGCACAAGAGTAAGGGGAAAAAAATGCCCCCGAACCCAAAACCTTGCGATAGGCCTAAAACTGAGGATTCCGCCCAGAAAACCTCGGATAAAGGTGAAGTTCGGAGATCCGACCCGCCTACATCCAAAAGAACCCCTGGCGTAGCCAGATGTGGCGATCCACCCCACCAGCACACAAGAAGGCAGGCACGGCCAGACCCAGAGAGACCAGCCATTGGAGGATCAGCGAAGGGTACAGTTGGCCAATGCCACCAATAAATTCTAACATTGGCAGCCGCCATTAATGACTTGGAAGCATATCTGCCCAGGAAATCTTGCTGGAAGCGCAATCTGCTTAAATGATCCTGATAAGAACTCGATCCCAATCCTCTCAAAAGATATCAGTGAGAACTCCACCTCAGCACAATATATATAGGTGGGAAGGAGAGAAGGCCTTCCCCAAGACAATCCGAGTGAAAGAGAGTGATTGTATACCTTGTAAACTCTGATACATTCTAGTGCATAGTTGGGAGTCTCACCCTCCCCCAGACATACACCTCTTAAGGTGAAACTGGGTAACTGATGAGTGGCTACTCATCATAGCTAAAAAGTTGAAGTTAAGCTAGTCACTGGGTTAAACAACATCAAATTAACAGATAAAAAGGGTTAAGTGTGGGAATCAAAGAAAAAGACCTAAAAACTTTATTCTATGTTAAAATTGCATAATTAGGTCACAAAATAAGATATTCTAAAGGCAAAGGACAAATGGTGATCCATGCGTTATTGAACACATAAATAAGTTTAAAAGGCCAAATCAAATGTACAATTAATTTCTTAAATGTTCAATTAAGTACATATAAAAATTTGAAGTCATTTGGACATCATTTAGGCCTTGTAATATGGAGTTTACACTTAGGTCCTTCATGCATCACATTCTTGTCTTTAAAAATCCTTTTTGGACCTACTTGTAAATCGCAGGGACCCGTTTGAAAGGCTGCAAGGTCCATCCTATTGCAATTCTCTTCACTTATGGGCCTGCACACAACTTTTCTACCCCTTCGTGCAGGGGTCTTCCCTGCAATTTTCCCCACATTTCAAGATCGGCATGCTGCTCTTCGCATGCACTGTAGCACGCGAAGAACACGGCAAATCTCGGCCGTTGGTTGTTTCTCGCAATTTTGATCTACGGTTGGATTTGAATAGAAGCTTCGCACGAATCGGCGTGTACACTCACCCCTCTCCCCAGATCCCATCTGACGGTCAAATTTTGAGTTGGCTCGCCGCACGCTCCTCTCCTCTCATCCTTGCTACCGGTTGCCTCATCAGATATTCTCACCCACGCGGTGATCTAAGCCACTGAGTTTGCTACTTAAGCACCTAAGTGGTCGCACGTGCAAAGGATCGCTCCCTCCTACATCTCTTAGCGATCATTCGTCCACTCCAGTTTCTCCTCCCCACCAATTCTCTGATGTCACAGCCACCGGCTGTGAAATCGCCGCCTTCTTCTCGACCTCCTCGTCGCTAAGGACCTCATAGCACCCGAGGACGACCCTGGAGCCCCACTAGCAGACTCTTCCCTCCGCTGGAGTCATCTTCCTCCCTTCTTCCTCCTTAGCCACCGGCTAAGGACCTATAGGTCCCATTCTTCCTGTTAGAGTAGATTTATCATTCTGCAAATTAGTTGTAGCTATAGTTAAGTAGGTTTAGATTAGAATTCAATTAATTTGTAGTGTTTAATTTTGTTGTTATGATAGTGTAGCTGAAGCAGTAGATTTAGACCCGAATTCCCCCCTCACCTCCTCTGATCATTCCAGATCAGAGGGGATTATTTCACACAGTCCATAATTACGAATTTTCTCCCTCTCCATGTTTCCATGATCGCTTCTGATTTCCACGACTTGTTTCTCGCAAATTCACCCATTCATTCAGACCCAATTTCAGATCTGATTGGTTTTTAACCTCAGATCTGAAATTGGCATCAAAAAGCACATTAGGGGCTTCCCATTCATCTCATTTTTGTTCACAAAAGCCCCTGATCTAAGCTTGAAAGTCATCAGTTTGTCGAATTTTTCTTTAACTCAGATTTAAGGATTTTTAATTAATTGGGTTTTGACTGTCTTGATCTGACAAACTGAGGAATTTTGATTTTCATCCTTTGTTTGGCCAGGAATTTGAGATGTTTCTGATGTCAAAATTCATCTCAGAAGAGCCATAATCTGATCTGAGTTTTTCTAAGGTTTTTAATGCATTGAATGCATGATAGAACTAAGGAAAATCACTGTGGTGATTTGAAGTCTATCTTGCATTCATGAGTTTGTGTTTGTGAAGAGCATTGATGATTTTTAACCTAAGGAGTCCTCAATACTCCTTATGGTTCTAGAATCTGGGATTTGAATTGTGGATTTTAGTTGACTGATTCAACTCTTTCTACATGCTGTCTATAGCATTAGGAAGAGTTAGATCAGTGTTTCTGATGATTGAATTCAATGAGAATTTATGGACAAGGGTTTGTGCATTTGAATTGGAATATTGAGTGTTTTTGATATGTGAAACCCTTGTCAGTTGGGGTTGAGGGAGTTTTCTAAGTCTGAATTTCTAGTTTTAATTCCAGAACCACAGCAAGTTGCCGCACTTGCAGCTACATTCCTCTCTTTTCCATAAGTCTGACTTCATTCCTGATGGACTTACTGCAGCTGCAGTAAGCCGTCTGGAGTGAAATCTGATTTGCTGCAGGGTTGATGTGTATAGTTCTTGCTACTATTGTTTCTGTGTTTTAATGTGCAGCAGTAATTTTTGATTTAAAACCCTATAGAATGTAATCTGAAAATAGTTGACATATAGTTGTAATGTATTCTCTGTATACAAGATTTCCAGTATAAGTAATCGAATTTCAATTCTGTGAATGCTTGTTATTTTTCTTCCAACTATTTGTCAGCTATTTAAGATTCAGTTAACTGTCCAAACATAACTAAATGAAATAAAAAATGATCAGTGTGCTAAAATGGGTAGAATCCCTGTCAGATTGCACTCTGACTTCAAATAAGGCAGTCAATGCCCTTTTAGATCTTTTAAGATCCATCCTAAGCCTTTAGGACCCCTTTTTGAAAGGCTTAGGATGGATGAGATTTGAAATTCAATAAAAATCAGAAAAAAATTCTAAAAAAATTAAAATAAAATTGTCCGATCAAAGATCAGAAAGTTTTCTAACCACATACCAAGTTACATGGTATGGAAAACCCTTGACTTTGTAGAATTTGCCAGTCGATGGATTTGTATACCATAAAACTTAAAAATAGAAGTTATATCTAAGAAACATCAAAAACACCTCTTTCTCCTCGTCTAATTCTTCCCTTCTCATCTCTTATCTCTATAATATGTATGAGAACCATAAAAAGTGAAAAACTCCAAAAATACCTAAAAAGTACTTTGTATATTAAGTATATTCTTGTAAATATAAGCTTTATACTAAGTTATATATGTAAATAAGTAGCATATGTATATAAACTATACAAATAACTTATGTATATATTGTACACTGTAAATTGGGTATTTAAGTTAGATCATACTATATATATATATATATATATTATATAACTATTTATTAATTAAACTAACTTATATATACTCTTAGACTAAATAAATCAATAGACAGTATAAATAACAGTATTAAGCTATAAAACTGTATATACATATGTATATGTGGATTATAAACAACTAAAACCCTGTACCTTAATTTAATTCATTATACATAATAAATAATGAATTTATTAAGTTAATAGCTAAGTTATTAGATTAAATTAGATAAATTAGTAATTTAGAGTTATAATTAAGTTAACTGAATCTGTATACTTAGACTAATGTACTTTAAGTAATTTAAGCTAATTGAAGTATGTTTATATCTTATTATATTATTTCAACTTAATTTATAAGTAAAACAATTCAAATCTGCCATTTAAATGTAAATAGAATGGAAATTAAATCCGTAAAATTCAATAAAAATGTTTATAAAATACTTATACATGTATACTAACTCTGTATAAGGTCAATTAGACCATATAGTAGCTAATTTATAAGTAATTAAAGAATTAAACATCAAAATCAGTATGTAAAAACTGTATACTTTAGTTAATTTATTTATATAGTAAATATAATTAAAATTTCAAATCAAGGGTACAATTGTATAGTATTATATAAATATTTCATTTACCCGTAATTTATTTTTATTTTAAAATAAATTATGGCCCTCGAATTGAGGGCCAAAATGCCCTTTGTCGAGCAGCCGCACGCATTTTCAGCGCAGATGCGACGCTCGAATAGTGCCACATCGTGCACTAAAGAGCGCGCGCTGTTATTTATTGTTAAGACCCACAACATAAAATGATTTTTAAGACGTCTGGGAGTTGGTCCAGACGTCTGGACGCCTTCCCAGACGTCTGGAAATAAATTTTTTTGGTGTACGATTGCGAGTCTGCACACGTGCGCGTGCAAACTACGCCACCCGACCTGTAGGCGTCTCTTTTTCTCTCTCTCTTCCCCCCGATGCCTTCAAATATCCTCTCCCCCCTTCCCTCTCGCTTACCACCACTCCACTGTCTCCTCCTTCTCCAGTGTTAGCGTGAGAGTGAGAGAGCGAGGGCAGCAGCTACTGCCGGGTGCGCGAGAGGGAGAAGAGGTAGAGCGCGTGAGGAAGAGAGAGCGAGCTTGCCGGAGCATCCCAGGGCCGGTCGACGGGCACGCAGCCGGAGCGTGGTGCTGGGGAAGTTACCCCGGTGCTGCTGCAACTCAGGTAGCAGGCAGGCGAGCACGGTGCGGCGCGACCGCGTGCAGCGGGAAGAAGGCGAGAAGGTTCTGATTCTGGGAAATTTTCCCAGAATCAGACGTCTGGACCTACGTCCAGACGACACGGGAGATTCTGGAGGGAGATCCAAATGTCCGAAAGGTACGATATTTCTTTTCTTCTTCCTTTTTGCAGATGCGGCCATGCAGGCCGATTCGCCAAAGTTCTGAGACGTGTTGTGTTGAGGGGTGTTATGTACACGTGCAGGTTTGATTTCGGGAAGGTGCAAGGACACGCCCTCCCACACATATCAGACGTCTGGGCACAGCACCAGACAGCAGAGAGAGTCTCTAGACGTCCGGAGCGATAGTCGGACATCTGGAACTAGGTCTAGACGGTTCAACGGGGTCCTAGATGTCTGAAGAACAGCTCAGAGTAAGGTATGACCTGGACCACCTTTTAAGACATCTGATTTGAGGCAGAGTCGTCGTTTTTGACCCATTTAGGGTCCGTTCAAAGTCCGATTTCCCTGTTTGAAATTCCGTTCTTCTCAGAATTAGTTCCTCTACTTGTTTAAAGTACTTGTATCCTATTCTGAGCGGTTCCTTGTGTTTGATCCTTATGTTAGGACCTCGTTCTGTTGTGGATCTGGGGGTTGCGGAGGCACGTGGACCTACCGATCACGCCTCCATCACTCCCGATTTTGCAGATAGAGTGGCTCCCCTTGGTTATTTACCAACATTAATGCATCTTTGAGATAAATAATAGATTCTAGGGTATGGCATGAATCCTAGGGTCTAAAAACTAGATTGAATGATAGATCCTAGGATATGGCATGAATCCTAGGACTTGAAAACTAGATTGAATGATAGATCCTAGGATATGGCATGAATCCTAGGACTTGAAAACCAGATTGAATGATAGATCCTAGGCTATGGCATGAATCCTAAGACTGGAAAACTAGATTGAATGATAGATCCTAGGGTGTGGCATGAATCCTAGGAATAGAAACACTGAAATAAATGTCATAAATACATGAATTACAGTCTTGGAAAAGTAGATAGAACAATGATAATTGCCTGTAATTGGATAATAGCTGCTTGTATATGAATGGATATTAACTATTTGGAACACGGGCTATATGAGAATAAAACTAGAATGATGAAACCTAAAATGGCTTGGCTAGAGAACTATGAGCATGAACCCTACGGGGAATTAGGAGTAGAGCTCCTGAAAGGTAAATGGAATGGAATTGGGGAGGTGAGCTGGCCCTTGAGTACGGAGTACCAAGGAGAGCGACTGTCCCCCTGTTTAGTGCAAAGCGGAGCTAGCCGCCCCAGGGACTCGGGGTTAGGTCTGGCCACTTTGTACAGACTTTTGGCCCTCGCGTACACAATACCGGGGAGAGCTACTAGTGTAGGGAGAGCGCTAGCCACCCCACGGGCCCCGGGGTTCTGCTAGCCGTCCTACACCAACTTGTTAGGCCCACTGGGCAAACCAAGGTAGTTAGGCGAGGGTGCGCAGACTGTGGAGGGGCAAGACCCTTGTTTGGTTACTGTGGAGGGGCTCTGCCCTATACTGGTTCCGTGATGTGCTTTGGGCGCACCCATTAACGGAAACGACTGACCGTGTGCCAGTGTGGGGCTGCTACCCGTGCGTTTATCGCATGTGCCGTAGTCACCGTTACGCCTGTCAGCAACCTTGGGGTGGTTGACTGAGGGTAGGATCACCACGGGGGACTCTCCCGGCCAGGAGAGCACCACGTGCTACTTCTACTTTTCGAAAAAGACTGCAATCAAGATCGTTCCCACGAGAAACATTCGAGATCAAGAGATAGATCTGAGAACTAATTCAAGAATGAGTAAATAGAGAAATAAAGAAAATTAAAAATAACAGCTACTTGTCCACCTTTACTGTTTTTCTTAGCTAGCTGGTTGCCACTGTACTCAGTGTTTTGCTGACGTGTCACCTTTGTCACCTTTTCAGGACCAGGTGCTGAGCAGCCAGAGCCTGCGGCTGCGAAGGGTGCTGGGCCTAGTAGAGCCCAGTAGTTCTACTTGTGTTGTACTTGCTGTACCATTTTTTTCTGTTGTAGTGAGTATATTCTGTTATACTAGTACTCTTTTATTGTAAGCATCATATTTCTGTACCTGTTTTAATTCTCTACTGTTGTGGTGGTATATACTGTAGTAGTTCTTTTCTTTACTGTTGTACTTTTGTTACTGTTAGTTACTTGCATAGTGAATGTGGTCTATTTTGCTACTTTTTGGTTACTTTCTCGTTAGACGACTAGGTCTTGGAATCAGTCGATGTCGGTCCGATTCTCGTGTCCTGTAGGGATACGGGAACCGGGTCGTAACATTTATATTGATTTTGTTCTCCTAAGGCGTAGTCGTCACGGGCGCTGGGCGCCCGAAACAACCATACCTTACATCTTGAGCATATACAAGAGCTGAGCATATATACGAGCATTTGGGGGCTGGGGGCCCAGGTGTGTGTGTGTGTGTGCGCGGGCTGAGAGTCCCTTTGATCTGAGCTGATAATACACAATTAAGCGGCCTAATGACAATTAGGGTGCACTTAGTAGAGGTCTGGTCCCACCCTCTGGGTGCTGTGTATCCCTCGAAAAGCGTGCCAGCAAATTAAATACATTTTTTTGATTAATTAAGAGGGTTAATGACAGCAACTAATCACCTATATGCCATAGTGTTTCGAAGACTTATAATGCAGAATAAGACTAAGAAGAAGAAGAATAATAAAAGAGGAAGGGTAGCGTGGAAAGAGAGAGAGTGAAGATGTAAATGCGTATAGTGAAATCAGAGAGTGAAAATATAGATACAAAAGATTATAATATATATATACGTAGTACAGCCATTTACTTTTATGTAAATAAATTCATACCTTTACTAACAGAATAAAACGTCGCTAAAACTGTCGCTACAGACCCTGGTTTCCCTCTTTTAGTTTGTATATAGCTTTTTATGGGGTCTAGCAACGCTTGCATCTGTCACTATAGCTATTATATGTGTTACTGTAGGTGTCAACTTAGTAAGTTAAATTAGCATACTATGTAATCTTAGTTGGTAGTGTACTTTTAAGTAAGTATTAGTAATATAACTTATAAAGAGATAGTTTAGAGTATAGTAATGAAGTGTTTGGTGCTTGTTTATAGTTAGTTTTTGCAAGCATTTTGATTAATTCTTTGTAAGCAATCATTCCAAGTATTCATTCATTCATTCTTTATTAGACGTAAAACGTCTTTTTGGAATTAAAGGATAATTTTGGAATTAGAGAGTGATGTAAATCAATAACTGCCTCCCAGTGAACGACCTGCAATAAAACCAGTAAAAATTAGTTAAGTAAATAATAATGGTCGTAGTGATGGTTGGTATTCCATACAACCCACTACAATGACACTAATGATATTTTCATCCATCAATACACCCTACCACATCATTATGAGATTGCAATAAATTCCATTATTTTTGGCGCCGTTGCCGGGGAGGCAACTCTCTTTACGCCAAAATTACCCTTTAATTCTTTTTGTATATAGAAAATTTTCATTTCATTCAAATTCATTGATTGTAATTATTTTCCTCCATTGATTAATTTGTTATTGTGTATACATTCTTTTATTCTTTTACTAATCATTTGTTATTTTTCCACAGCACTTGAGGAGGAGGGGGAGTAGTATCATCTTCCAGGTGAAGGTTGTCTTCCTGGTGGAATCGCTGCACTCCTGACCCGACATCCAGGCAGAGTTTGTCCTCAGAATAGCTGTAGGAGTAGTAATAGTAGTATAGCTTAGTTAGATTTAGGTATATTAACTAGGACCAATTATTAGTCATAAGTTGTGAGAGCCTGTTCTCACACATTCATTGTAATAACTATGAACTTTATGGACTTTATTCTTCTACTCATCTCTCATCGATACGATTTTTCCTTTACAATTTTCCGAATCGATTTCTTTCTTTGTTTTACTTGTTGCATATAAAAAAAATTAAAAAATCAAAAAGATCTCATCCTTATCTAGCAGCAGCATATCCTTAGGCATCCATTTTAGGTTGCATACTTTTCTGCTAGATTTCAATTCAAGTCAAATTTGCATATAGAAGAGTGCTGGAGTCAGGTACGCATTCTTTACTTTTCTCCAACTCCTATCATCAGTGCATTTGACTTAAAATTAAAGAAGACCATCTTTTGTAGTGAACAGAGTAAAAAATGAGACAAGCAGCATAGAAATCACCTCATAATCACTTGAACTAAATGAAAAGGAGATACTAACTTTGTGTGAAACCTTGATTGAGATTTTGTCACCTTGTGTTGATTGCTATCGTGCACACAGCACGATCACTTAAGGTCACAACACACGGGTTTCTACCTCATCTCCTTCTGCAACCACAGGATCTGGATTCGCACGCTAAGTCTTATCCAGAGTCCCAGTGGATTTTAGAGGTCTGCACATCACTAAGTTTATCTTAGGACACGTACAATTGGTTGAAACAATTGCTTGCGTATAACATAATTTTGCGTAGTAGCCTCTAGGTAAAAAAATTTGATTCATCTCGCTTGCTTGGTCTTCTGAATTGATTGAGATTCAATTGGGATTTTCCACTTTCTGTGAACTTGGGTAAAATTTTCCCATTGAGTTGTGACGAATTGAAGTAAACGTGTTTTCAAAAAACCAACTCAATGGAAGGTAGGAGATCCCAAAACCCAGAACTAGTACTCCCCTTGGGTACTGATACCCAAGCCATTGCATCTTCCTCTGTGCCTTCCACTTCTAATCCATTACCTCCCCGAGTCTCAAACTCCTATTCACTATTCCACTCACCAAGAGGATGATCTTGAGTCGTCACAATTCGAGGATTTTGAAGAACTTCCTCCACACTTAATTGCACATCCTCCACCACCACAACCACCTATCCCTAGGTTCCAACCTCCACCTTATCCTAATCTTCCTAACCCACCCCCGGAGAGAGTACCTATGCCTCATCTTCAGCACCTTCTCGAAACACAACTACAAATGAATACCTTAACCCAACAAGTGCAACAGCTTGCTCAAGCTGTTAATCTCTTAGCTAACCCCCAACCACAACCACCTCAACCTAGAAATCCTCAGGCACCACCCCAACTCCGTAGACCTCAACTATGAGATTACTATAACCCGCAGTTGCTCAACCAATGCCTGTGGTACGTTATCCCAATGGGGGTCGTGCTGCTGAACTGAAGCCAAACATTATAGCACTCATTCCTCACTTCCATGGACTTGCTTCTGAGGAACCTTTTCAGCATTTAGAGGAGCTGAAGAATCTTGCCCAAACTTTGGGTCCGCAAGGACATGATCACCACACGCTTTTAATGAAAATGTTCTCCTTTTCATTGAAAGATAAGGCAGCCTTTTAGTTTCGAACACTTGCACGGACTACACCTATAGATTCTTGGGCTTCTTTAGAACATGAGTTCTTAAAGAAGTACTTTCCCGTAGGCCACACTAACGCCTTAAGGCGTGCCATCACTACATTCACTCAGAATTTAGGAGAACAAATGCATGAGGCTTGGGAGAGATTCCACGAGCTTCTGAGAAAATGTCCCCACCATGGTGTCCCACGCTAGCAACAGGTCCAGATCTTCTACCATGGGCTCCATGATGACACACGGAATTTTGTAGATGCCGCTTGTGGAGGCAATTTCCTGTGTCGGGATGAGGACTCAGCCTTTGAGCTCTTTGAAGGCATGGCCGAAAACTCTATTAATAATGCTTCAATGAGCATGTTTAATAGAAAGTCCTCACATTCCCACTCACATACCACGGTACACGAAGCCCAATCTAGTAGCAGAGACTTAGAGATAGTGGCTAGTCAACTGGATAAAGTGGGCTTAATCGAGAAGAAAGTAGATGAAGTATGGAAATTTCTCTCAAAACCTTCATCATCTTCTTCTCAGTCACCAGCACAAAACACTTCTTCTCAGTTTCCCACAGGGAGGGAAACTGTGAATAATCTTTCTATGACACAAACTGCACTACCTGATTTCCCATTTCCATATCCTTCACAGGTTGGAGGAACCTTTGTCCCTCCCTACACTGACTTCCCTACACCTTCTGGAGCTTCGGAGGAGCTCCATGCCATTCATAATGACCCTTTCGCACAAACCTACAACCCTGGATGGCGTAATCATCCAAATTTCTTGTGGTCGGGAAATTCACAAAGACTTCCTTTTCAACCTTCTGCACCACCACAACACAACCCGATCCGAGCACCAGCTCCACAATCACACGAATATCCACTGCGTGCCTACCAGCAACCCTAACCCAGGCCCACCCAATACTCTCAATCTGGGCCTACACGAGATGACTAGTTGGGGTCTATCATGAAAGCTCTAGCTGATATGCAACAACAGAATATTACTATGTAGCAGAGACAGGATGCGGCCTTAGCTGAGATGAGAGCCCAGCTATCACACTTGACGGAGTCCCGTCAACCACATTCACTCCCATCTCAAGCACAACCCAACCCTAGGAACATACCTACCCAGAGGTATGCTCAACCTAGACCGGTAGTGCAAGGTCAAGCACATGTCATTCCACAACCCTTGCACGACACTGAATTCTTCACAGACCCAAGTTCTTCTTTTGCACAAGCACAACCACCCTTGCTACCTAACACTGATTTACCATCTACCTCTAGGGCCGAACTAATAGTCACTAGGAGTGGTAAAAGCACACTAGATCCACCTCTTCCTACTTCTACTGCTTCTACTTCCACTCCTCCACTTCCTACTTCTCCTTTACCTAGGACTGAACCTCTTGTCACCACTCCTGTACCTTTTCCTGAAGCTTTAAAGAAGAAGGAGAAAGGAAAGAAAAAAACCTGTGTGGCACCTGAGGAGGATTTTCATAAGCTCTTTGAGCAAGTCCATATAAACATCCCCTTGTTGGATGTGATTCGCCACATACCTCTTTACGCTAAGTTTTTGAAAGACCTATGCACACCTAAGCGTAAAGCAAGGATTTAAAAAGGGAGTAGTCCAATCATCCTCTCGGAACAGACGGAATTTTACCCTAATTTGGGCTCCTGTGCAAATTACCCAGTCAAACATGGTAAAAACTTAAATCCAACTTCACTACTAGATTCATTGGGTCCAAATTAGGTTAGTACTAAAATTTGGGTCCAATCAGAGTTCATCTTGACCAAGTTTGCATTTCAATCCATTAAATCTCTATTTCTCTCAGTTAGGCCCCTAGCTTTCACAATTCCTTACGTTCAGCCCCCTAAATTTGTTGTCATCTTTATGCAAGGGTCCCTACCGCCATGAATGCGAACACAAACTTCACCACCGAGTTTGAGCAAAGATTTATCGCTCAATTCTCACTCAAATCTCTCCAAAATTGGAGAGATTGTTCCAGAATGGATTCTCTACAAGATGGGCCAGGTCTCAAGATCAATTGTTGCCAAAAACTTGCTGGCGAACCTTGGAAATTCCAAGTTAGCAGGCTGACCTTGAAGCAAGAATAACTTGCCTAAATCGACTCTTTGAGGTCCTGAAGTGGAGTTATATAAACTCCCCTACTTCCCAGCGTTCGAGTCAGCTAGGTTTGAGGCTAAGAACCTTCTTCCCTTTCTTCCCCAGCCTCCTCCAACTGAATCTCCTACGAGCATCCTCTCCTTCTTCCTCAGGCTGGCCAACGGTCAAATTGACCGGCCCAATATCTTCCTCTCCTTCAACCGCTCCTTGCCAGCCACAGCAGGAGTCTCCTTCCCCGTCGTCGCGTCCTCCCTTATCGGAGAATTCATCTCCCTCGACACCGGCAAGCCACGCCGGCGTGAGTCTCCCATCCCCTTCGTCCATAAGTAGTTCCTATCCGCTTCTCTCCTCCTCTAGGTTTGAACCAACCTTCTCCCACCTCAATTCGACCATCGTACACCTGCCTCCCACTTCACCTTCTTCATGGCCGGCGACACCTCCAGTGAAGCCGCACACACTCCACGGTACACCAAACACCCCATTGTCACGCCCAAAAGCTTCGTCGTGACTCCACCATCAAAAGCCCCAAACCTATCGCAAGAAGCAACCACTCCACCAAACAACCCACACCTCCGGCGAGCTTCGTCTAGTCGCTACACCTAACGAAATGCCACACCACCACCTCCTACTCCTTTATCTCACTGTCATGAGCAAAAGCCCTAACCTAATTAGGAGCTTTGCTTCCTCCATCGCCCCACCAAACACCGCGTTTCACCATCACCTTCTCCGACACCATCCGACCTCCTCTAACCACCACATGCCATAAAACCACCACCATCACACTCACCTTCTCACGGCGAGGCTTTTGAGCATCTCTAATAGGGCCGCAAGGATATTTCTCATACGTACAAGACTTCGTCGGACAACCACCGTTGCCATCGTCTTCTCCATCACTGACCACCCACCTCCAACCTTCATACAACCTGCTGCAACTCGCAACCTTCGCGGCTCCAGTCCCTGTATCATTCCAGGCATCCAATTGAGTAAGAGGGTAGTAGCCACGACTTCAATTCCTCAAATCAACCAGCTGCAACATGCAAGCAGCTGCACACGAAGATAGCTTGGGACTTTACTCCCACCTCATGTGCATCGAAGCAGAATCCACAGATAAAAGGAAAAGGTGCTCTGGGCTTGTTGCCTCCGAGAGCACAAGGGTGAGGACTCCACTCGCTCCCAAATGCATGCGCACTCACATGTTTTCGCTCACGCACCCTCACCTGTGAACACGCCCGCAGGTCTAGGTCGAATCCGATTAACCTGGAAACCCGAGTTCAACTTGGTTTTGACAAAGAAAAATCTGAGGAGAGGGGAGGGTTTTGCACTGTGGCCTCGAGATTCGAGCCCTCCATCTCCTCTCTCTACACTTAGTCACTGCTGAAGACTTAGTGAGGCCTTGTGCCTTGCTCTTGTGAGAGGCCCTTGGGCCTCTGTGTTCCTCTACTGCTGCTGTGCCTTAGCTTCTTTAAGGCTAGAGATAAGGCGTCTGAAGCCTTAATCAGACATCTGGCCCCGTGCTTATGTTGGTTTTGATATTTGAGATATTTGATTGATACTGTTGAAATATGTAAGTGGTTATAGAGCTTAAACATTAAGGGTTAATTTGGTGATTCAAATCACCATTTTAGCCCAATCTTTTTGCAATTTGATTTCTAATTTATTGCTTCATTATTCTAATATATACATTAAGCAATAATTTGATTATAATTTCCTATCTTTATTGATAATTGTGATTAGTGATTGAAATTTGCCATTTTACTCCTTGCGAATGACCTTGGACTCATTGTTTTCGAGCTTTATAAATTTAAGTGTTTGTGCGATTTTCGTCCTATACTACGACATATTTCTCTAAAAGATGACTTTTGCGCATAAACATGGACAGTATAAGTACCAAAGATGAGTATCGTATTGGTGTCCATGTTGCCCTAGAAATGTTCACCTTCCTGCTCTAATACAATGACACAATGCAGGACTATACGCCTTGACATGGGGTGTTTGTTGGAAAAGGACATTAATTCACTTAATGCCTAGAAAAATCCCTACATGAAATGATAAACCCTGGAAAACTAGAGTAAAAGTCTATGGGAAGTGACTAAGCCCAAACGGAACCCAAATGCAAAAACCCAACAACTCTTTAAGAGTTTGAATACAAGATAACTTGGATCTTGAGGTTTGAGGTCAGACCCCAGGTGATCCATTAGGTTCCTAAGACCTCGTTCCGGACATGGAACCCATTGGACTAAAAGCTAGTAGGTTTGCTAAGTGAGCTCATAAGGTTGCACCCTTGGACCTAGTGAACCACAAGTTCACTGTTCGGGTTGAAGACTCGAGATGATCCGATAGCTAGAGGATACCAAGTATCTACCTCGAAACTTAGAGAGTTTCAAGGTATGGTGACAAGCCACGAGCCGTCATCAGGATGTGGTACTTAAATGTAGTCGAATCTGACTCAGTGCAGAGGTACTAAGATCAAGAGGCTTGCTAGATGGCCGCACGTGCAAAGGTCATCGATGTACCATTATGGGTTGGTTGAGACCTCTTCTGACAGTGTACTGAGAAGGCACACCTGAAGACTGTGCTTCTAGCGGAAGCATTGGTGTGACCTGACAATTCTGGCCAACCTTATGATGTTGATCAGGAATAAACTATGACTATACCTTACTGGATGTGAATGGAGCTTGCTCTTTGCTGTCACGAGGTACTGCCTTGGGTAGCTCCCAAGAGGATCAACTTTTCTGACCAAGGTTAGTCACATTCTTGATGCATCAAGGATGGGTACGCCTTCCGTGAGGGCTACTAGACCTGCTAGATTCTCCCCTGATAAGGAGGTACTACCAGGTTGGGACCCAAGTAAATGATACATCTCAATCTTCTCTAGTAGAGAGGGATGACTCCCATAATATAATTACTGAGTCGAGAAAGATAATAAATTGCATAACATCAAATCTTGGGTTTAAAAAGGAGGAAATATAGGTTGGGTTGGTAGTTGGGTTGTAGCATAGAAAACTCATACACCACCTTTTCTTGTTTGCCATTACATGTGGTTTCATCCCTATTGAGCTGTTTGGTTGATTCTTATATTTGCAACCCATTTCAGGTACCGATATCGTGGGCTAGCAGATTCTGCCTCTCCTACGAGTAGTGCAGGTGCTTGGCAGTGGCGGACCAGCTCTTCGCGTTGACACTTATACACCTGGAGTGGGCGATGGCAGAAGCACAATGACTAAGGAGGTGAGCGACCCCACCTACTAACCCTCTTCAGGTTCTTGCTTCACAATTCATAGATGCCACCTGCTAGCTAGAGCAGGCTATCTATTTTGCAGGATTCAGGCCCAGGAGGTCCTGGGAGGAGGAGTAGACGGATTGATGGCCTTCTATCTGTAAAGACCCGTCCCACTTTTAGCCTTTTAAGACGTCTAGGGTGTCAGTCAGACGCCTAGACCCTTTCCCGGATGTCTGGAAATTATATTTTTGTATGTAACCTGCGTTTTGCTTGCAAGTGGTGTGCAGAACTCTCCTTTTCTCTCTCTTTTCTCATTCTTCCCCCTGTCAAACCCTAAACCCCCCAGCTCTATAAAAGCCACCCTCCCCTCCTCTCCTCTCCACTCCACACGCCACCATCTCCACCTTCAAAGCGCGATGGAGTGGCGGGAGGAGGTGAGCGAGGGAGCGCATGAGAGCAAGGAGGATGAGAGTGCGTAGAAGGAGGAGGAAGCCGAGGTCGGGAGCTTCGGTGGAAGCTCGACAGAGATTGCACGACCACCGTAGCACGTGCGGGAGGAAGGAGTTCGGAGCAACATCCTCGACCACCGGCATCAGCTAGAGCTACGGCGAAGCGAGGAGAAACGCGGCGGAGTGCGGCGAGGAGCATTGGGAGAGCATTCTGATACTGGAATTTTTCTAGTATCAGACATCTGGAGTGCAATCCGGACGACTGGCTGAGCGTCTGGACATTTGGAGTCAAGACCAAACGTCTAAAAGCACCTTTATCGCGAAGGTAAGTTCTCTTCGCGGTTACAGCCATGCAGGCCTCACCGCAGAAGATATGTTAGGTTGATTTTAGGGTGGCTGCTCTGTCGTATGAAGGAGTAGCCTTGGGAAGGTGCGTGGAACGCCCTTCCACGCACCTTTGGACATCTAATCAACTCACCAGACGACCGGAGGTGCTTCCAGACGACTAGAGGAGTGGTCCGATGTCTAGAACCGCTTTCAGACGATCGCAGGGGAGTCCTGGACGTCTGAGAGCACCGCAGGAACTTGAGGTGGGATTCTATAACTTTTAAGACGTCTGGACTTGTTTCCAGACGTCTGATTTTGGTTAGTAGACACATTTTTAACTCGTTTGGGGTCCAATCGGGATCCATGTTACGCAAACGAAGTATCTGTGGTTTCCTTGTGAGTTGCTCTATGTACTAGAAACCTTTATACACTATTTTGAATCTTCCTTTGTGATGTATTCCTTGGTATAGGGTTTCAACCTGCTGCGTGTTTGGGGTTCACAGAGATGCCTGGGTCTACGGTTCATGCCCCCATTACTCCCGGATTGTCTAGTAGAGTGGTCTACCCCTATTAATCTTATTGGATAAGGATGTATCTGTGGAATTTGCCAACTTGAAACCTAGGATGTGGCATGAACCCTAGGACAGAGAAATGAATAAACCAATTATACTGCATGATTGTATTTGTATACATGAATAAGTTAAACTGCTAGCCATTACCTGTAATAAAGTATGAGCTGCCTGTTAGAATATGAGCTGCCTGAGATAAATAAACAGTTACCTATGAAATCATCTATTGCATGTATTAAATTGTGGAAACATGAGCTGCCTGTATATAAACGAGAACTAAATTGTGAATGATGGAATCTGGATCGGAATAATGTGGTGAACATGAGCATGAACCCTACAGGGAGTTAGGAGTAGAGCTCCTGTGGTTAGATGGAGAGTCTGGATTATGGACAGGAAGTGTGCTGGCCCTTGAGTACGTGGTACCAAGGAGAGCAACTGTCCCCTTTTTGTGTAGAGCAGAGCTAGCAGCCCTAGGGTTGGAACTCGGGGTTAGGATTGGCCACTCTACACCGACTTCTGTTGGCCCTCGTGTACACTATACTGAGGCGACCTACTAGTGTAGGGAGGGAGCTAGCCACCCCACGGGGCCCGGGGTTCAGCTAGCCACCCCACACCAACTTGTTAGGCCCTCTGAGCAAAACAGGGTAGTCAGACGAGGGTGCGCGGACTGTGGAGGGGCGAGACCCCTGTTTGGTTCTGAGGGGCTAGACCCCTGTTTCTGAGAGGGCTAAGCTCTATACTATTCCGTGCTGTACTTTGGGCGTACCCGCTAGCAGAAACGACTGACCGTGTGTCAATGTGGGGTAGCTACCCGTTCACTTATCACGCGTGCTGTAGTTACCGCTACGTCTTGACAGTGACCTCAGGGTGGTTGACTAGGTGTAGGACTACCACAAGGGACTCTCCCGGCCAGGAAAGCACCATGTGTACCTTCTACTCTTTGGAAAAGACTGCAATCAAGATCGTTCCCACGAGGAACATGCGAGATCAAGAAAATATGAAAGTTGACAAAAAGGGGTGAAAAGGAAATGCATGTAAAATAAAATAACTAGAAAAGATAATTAAACTTGCTACTTTTACTGCTTTAGATGGTATAGTTATCACTCTACTCAACGTTCGCTGACTCTGTCTCTTTCATAACACTGTTCAGGTCCAAGAGTTGAGCAGCCCGAGCTTCCGGCTGCGGAGGATGTTTGGCCCAGTTGAGCCCAGCCGTAGTTTTTCTGCTCTTCTTTTTGTACACCCTTACTGTTGTAGTGAGTTTCAGACTTTTAGCTACTGTTGTTTTTACTGTTGCTTTCGTTTCCATTGTTCTTGTTGTTATGGTGGTATGTATTGGAATAGCAGCTTTTACTTTCCTTCACTACTTGGACATTTTTACTGCTTAGTTATATTGCATATGTGAATGTAATTTATTTTTATGTTTGTTGGTTATTTCTTGTTGGACGACTGGGTCTTGGGATTTGTCAAGGCGAGCCGGTCTCGGGTCCTGTAGGGATTCGGGAACCGGGTCGTAACACTATCTCTTTTTGGGTTATGGGTAGAATGGCTACTGTTCGCTCCTTTTGTATAGTCTTGTTCATGTTACCTTTTAATGTAAAAAGATAGAGATTGCGTATACATTTATAAAGTCTAGACTCTTCTATGTCAATATGTGTGTGTGTGTGTGTGTGTGGACTGGGGACTCTTGTAAGAATAATTGTGATGACCAAATAGTTGATACTATGATAGAAATGCTTCCTGTTAGTGATGCAGCGATGTTTGAATGCTGGTTTTCCAAGTTTGACTAGTTGCGACAATGAGGTGTGCCTGCTTGTTTTCTAAGGTTGTCATTTTACTCCGCTTGTAGTGATTGTGGGTTCTACCCACCGTGTTATTTTATAGTATGCATGCACAGGTACATGTGGCAAGTATGGGATTTGGGAAGTTCCTATGAATGAATAGGGGAAACCTGGTTGGATTTTCTGTAGGTTTCGACCCTACTGATTAATGCAAAAGTCGAAGTTCCTTATTGTATTTAATCAAATTGAAGTACACTATTAACCCTAACTACTTTGCAACTAGGGTTCGATTTCCACCCGCACTCTCGCTAATCTAGTTTTGAGTCGTCATGAGGGTTATCGAGGTGTGACATAAACAACATTTTGTTGAAAAATGTTCCACTCAAGTATACTAGGATGCCGTGATTAGGCCCCTTCTTCCCTTCACGAATCATATCGTCCACCTCCTGACCCCTAAAGAAATGGGTATGGTGTGCAGTCCAGACCCCCTTCTCTTTCCGGTGATGGAATACTGAAGCGAAGCGGCTGGGGGAAGCCCGTCGATTTGAACGAAGCGAGGGTACTACGAGCCCTCTGCCTATCTTAAGTCTATAAAAACCTCACTAAACATCCATCACAAGCCTTCCTACCATCTATTATTCTTTCCTTGCTAAGTTCACCGATCATTTAATGAGCTCTAGAGTAGCACTTAAGTTTTTTTTTAGTCCCTTGATCCTGCCCTAGGTATAGAGATATGATTGTTAGCCTCCTTTTGTTCTCCAAGGCCATATAGAAGAGCATCTAAAGCAGCATACTTTTCAACAACTTTGTATGGTTGAGAAGACTCAAGCACCACATAGCCACCATTGTCCCACATGCTCTTTTAGAGTTAGATCTCAATTAGGCCCAAACTAGAAAAGATGGCAAGCTATATGAAAGGGTGCATATATCAGATGTCGAAGGCATATTGGAGGCCAAGCAAGGTCAGGTGCTAAGGAGGTAGATGCACTAACCTTGTTACTAATATTAGAAAGTTGGTGTATGTAGAAGGGAACAAGAGACACAATCTCTCAAAGGGATCACACAAATCTTCTTCATAGATATGTATGGCAGGTCGAAGGAACATGCTTGATTTGAATTTATTGGGAAAAACTAATTCCACATGTGGTCGCAGAGTCTTGATCAGACTCAAGCATAAATGAGAAGAAGACAATCCTTTGGGGAACTGATCTCGCCTTTGTTCTTATCCCAATGATACAAAGATTTATTTGAAATAGTATAATCTAAGGAGGGATGACAACTATATGATGGGATCGAACCTCAGGATTGATATTATCTTTCAGTGTGAAGAATCCATGGATATTTGGAATATTTATGGGAGGCATAGACTGCAATTCACGAATGTTAAACGCTTTGTTATTGGCGTCATGAAACTCATAGTGATTTTGATGGGTTCCAACTTCAAGAGATTAAATATTAATCAAGAAGTTGATTAATATTTGATTTAACATTTAATTGGGCCTAAAATGCTTACTTATGCAAGTTCCTAAGATTAACATTGTGTTCTACATTATAAATATTTCATATCATGCATCATACTACATTTAGGATAAATCGTATAAATCATAGGTTAATTTGCTCCTTTTTGAGGTCAGGAGAAAAGGAGATTTATTTCGATGCCACGGATTGATAATCCAACCGTACGAATTTGATCAGGACAACGATCGAAGTTCAATGCCTCCGAAATTGCCTTAATTAGAGTTTTGTGGCATCATATGTAGTCCGAGGAAGATCAACAGCTAGGGGACAATGTGACATTTCTATGGGCTTCGGATGAAAAATTCGATCGTACGGATAGATTTGGAACGACAATCGCAATCCCACAACATGGAAATCATCTCGATCTGATGATGAGAGCCTCATCATGAGCCATAACTAGCTCATTTTGACCCAATAAAGAAGATAAAAGCTCCTACATAACCTAGAAGAGGGCCTAAATAAAGGAATAAGTGCTCTGAGAAGAAAATATGAATTAAAGGGTAAAACTGCAATTTTACCATTGCAGTACATAAACGGGATTTATGAGAGGCAAAAAATAGGTCAAATGGTCTAAATGAGATAAAAAGTGGGTTGAGTCAATCAGAAATGGGTTTATGTGCAATCTAGGAATTAAATGACATTTGGTAACCCTAAAACAGACCCGCTTAAATTAACAAGGTTCCGGTCAGGATAAAAATCAAGTAAACCCTCTAAAAATTATGGAAAAATACTCCTGAGGGGTTAGAACACTTAATGTGGCCTTTGGAACCTAGTTTGACCTAGATTAGGGTCTTAGCTCTTCAATTGACCTAATTTGGGTTTTTACGCAAAATATCCAATCAAACGAGGTCAAACCTAAAATCCAACTTCACCATTGGCTTCCTTAGGTCAAAATTAGGTTTATACCAAAATTTGGACCTAAGTGGAGGTCATCTTGACCTACTTTGCAACTTAGTACACCCAAATCACAACTTGGTCCCTATCTTTTGAAAATCATTGCAGAGAGCCCCCTAAGTTCCTCGCCACCTTTGTAATCAGGTCCTGCCGCCATTGTTAGGGCAGAACCGAGCTCCGGCGAGGTTTAGAGAGGGATTACTCTTTGATTCCTCAGAGATTCCCTCCCAGAAATGGAAGGGAGATTCCCTGAGGAATTCCCTTCCTTCTAAAGCCAATCACAATCTCTGGTGTGAACCCAATCTCTCGTGCGAACGCACGAGAGATTTGGGTATCCACCCTCTTTCCATCTCCGGTGACCCGGCGGAGGTGATTGCGCGATCTCCACGCGCTAGAAGGTTCGGCCAACACCTTTAAAAGGATCCCCAGACCCGGCCGCAGAGGCTCAGACTTGAATTGACGAAGATTCCCCCAAACTTTCCTCTCTCCCATCTCCGGCCAAGAGACTCGCAAGCTCCGGCGACCTCCTCCCCTCCTTCTCGTCGCTCTGCTGCCATACCAACAACAGAGTCAACTCCGCCTCTTCCTCCCACGTCGTGCCGTACCAAGCGCGCGTGCCCCTGACCTCGTCCTCGTCGCCGCTCCCTCCCTCAGGGTTCTTCTTCCCCGACGACGGCAGTTACGTGTCGTCCACTCCGCTGCCTCCCTTCCTTCCAGACCACTCCAGATACCTTCTCCATCTTCCCCTCTCTCTTTTCCCCCTGTTATTTTAGTTAATCGCCCCCCGACAGTGCCTGACCACCTCCATCTTCCTCGCCTCCGACCGACCTCCGGCGAGCCGCTCCCACCATTCCGCCCCTCCACACGGCTCGCCAACCATCTCGTAAGCTCTGCCTCACCACAAGGAACACTTTCCGCCCCTCCACTGCCACTCCACACTTCCGCAGTAGCCCCCCGAACAACCCCACACCTCCGGCCACAGGTTGACCTAGGCACGCATGCCTAGGCCGTCCTGCGGCCTGCAACACCGTGCACCATCTTCGCCGTGCCACGACGAAGGTGCCCAGCTGGTCTGATTAGGCCAATAGGCCTTGCTTGTGTTTGACAGGTATCGACGCTCCTGCCACCATTGACGGCCGAAGCAGCTCCAGGTGCAGCAGCTCCAGGCTCCAGGCACAGCAGACTCGTGCGAGTGTTGCGAAGCGATCAGGGCCAGCATTGACGCCGCGAAGCTCCCAGCCTTGGCGATTGCACGAGGAATCCTCTGCGGGCGCACGCGAAATTGGGGCGGGCCAAATAGTCCCACATCTGCTAAACACAACGCACAGGTACGCTTTAAGTTGAATTTGTGTTCTCTGCTTACTGCCCCGGAAAGCACAGGGGTGAGGTCCCTTACCCGACCCACGCCTGCCTCGTCCGCGGTTTCACCTCGCGGATCTGGCGGGATCCGACCCGACCCTATCCTAAGCACTCGTCGCGCATCACCCACCTGCCGGTGCACCTGGTCCCGGGTGCGAAATCCAACCCGATTACCCTTGTGGCTCTGGGAGAGCGTCCTTGAGCAAATTGCAGGGAAAGAGAGAGACGTTTGGGTAGAGTGAAAGGGGGTTGGTTTTGCATTGGCTGTGGTATGCGTAGGGAAGAAGGAAGAGAGGAAGAAGCAAACACTTAGCCGCTGCAGCAAGGGACAAGAAGAGAAGGAAGAGGCGAAGGAAAGCAAAAAGAAGAACTGAAGAAATAGAAGAGCAGGAGCAAAAGAAGAGGGAACTCTGAAGAAAGGAAGCTGAGCAAGGCAGAGATCTGAGAGAAGGAAGGACTGCAGAAAAGACAAAAAGAAAGAAGAAGGCAGAAGGGAAACAAAGGCAGGAAGAAGAAGTCTTCGCAGAGAAGAGAAGAGAAGAGAAAGAAGTTCAAGGAAGAAGAAGATCTGTGGATCAAAAGAAAAGAAGAAGAAGAGCCAACGAAAAAGAAGAAGACCGCAGAAGAGAGAAAGAAGATTCTACTTTTAAGACGTCTCATAAAGAAATCAGACGTCCAATTCTGTTTTCTTTTAGCAATTCTTTTTATAACTCTCTCTCATTGAATCAATTATGTTCATTTAAAGGTTGTATTCTTTGGTTTTAAAAGTACTGAGTTTGCTCCCAGTGTTCGACCTCAGAGACTCTAGTTTTTCGAGTAATAAAATTCTCTATATTTGTTTGAACGTTTTGTCGGTTATATTACAACGTGTTATCTTTTAAAACCCCACAAAACCGAGCAAACATTTTGGCGCCGTTGCTGGGGAGCAACGGGCACTTTTAAAGCTTTTGATTACAACTTTTTGATCCAATATTGGACCTAATTCCTCTCTTTTGTTATGTTCAAAACAGGGAAAGCAAAAAGGAAAGAAGAGCTGCTGCACAACAGACACTCCAAGGAACAGGTAATTTCCATAAGCCCTCTCCCTTAACCCTCTCAAAATCTAAAAAGGAAAAAAAAGAAAAATCAACTTAGGGCTACCTGTTTCATATTTAGTCACTCATCAAGTTACCTGATTTTCATTTCAACACATTTTTTGTCTGTTCATCCAACTAAGGCAACTAGGGCTAAAATTTTCTTGATTGAGCCCTAGGTGCTAATTTCTGAGGCAACTAAATTGGACCCACTAGAGCCAATTTAAGGATTACAAAGCTAGGGTTTTTAGAGACACATCTTCTCTTAAAACAAAGAAATAAATTTTTCCAAAAAGAGGTGTGCCTAAACCTTGTTTGAAAAGATCTACACAAGAAGAACCCTAAGCAAATCAGGTTTTTAATCCATTTGAACCATAAAAGAAAAGGACCTAAAAACTCTCAAAGGAACAAAAGGTGAAGTTGATCCCTTGGGTCAACCAACCTTAAAATTAAGTCACTTTTTCATTGAAAATACCTAAAGGTTCAAGTGGAACATTAAGCACCTTGATCTTAAAGTAAAAAAGGTAGACTTAAGAGGTCAAGGTCCCCATTCTGGTCTACCTGAACCGCAGTGACAAGAGAGGTCGGGTGGGGGAAACCCTGTAACTCGTGGGGACACTCTACCGTGTAGGGGTCTTTGCGGGACTCTCCCTCTCTGGCTGCCCAGGTATTTCTCAAGTGGACGACCTTTCTAACTAAGGGGTCCATCCGCCCCGAACCTCTATAGTCACCCAACAATTTTTTTGGGTGTCTTGATTAGGTCCAGCACCTTCTAAATCTCATCACATCCTTCGGTGCATGTTCGATAGGAGGTCCTTAAGGCCACCCTTAAGACCTCCTTTAGAAATTCACTCTCGTCCAGGCCAAGCCTCGACGCCCTTGTTTATGCAGCAACCCCACTACATAAATCTTTCATCTGATTCAGATCCTGATTCTCCTTCTTCTCCCATCATGGCACAACCCATTGAAGAGGAGAATAACCTTGAACACCAACTTCAACGCCTTAACGATCTCTTTCAGAACTTTGTAAACCCACCGCAGCAACCTATGATGCTAGATCACTATAATCCCGCTGCGATGGCAATCGAACCTCGAGTACGAATCCCGCTTGGAGAACCTGATTCTGAACTGAAGCCCAATATGATTCATGCCATACCAAAGTTCCATGGGCTTAACTCTGAGGATCCATTCCAACACATTAAACAACTCAAGCATCTGGCCCAAACCTTTGGGTCAGATGTACAAAATCGAGATATCCTACTCATGAAAATGTTTTCGTTCTCCCTCATGGACAAGGCCGCACACTGGTATCAAACTCAGACCCATCCGATCAACACATGGGAGGAACTGCAGTCTGAATTTTTGAAAAAATTCTTCCCCGTTGGCCGGACGAATGCCTTGCGCCACCAAATCACTCATTTCACTCAACAACCGGGAGAACCTCTTCACGAAGCATGGGATCTATTCTTAGATCTCATGCGAAAGTGTCCCCATCACGGAGTTCCTAAGTGGGAACAAGTCCAGTCTTTTTACCAAGGACTCCATGAAGACATTCGTTTATTCGTCAATGCAACATGCGGAAGAAACATCATGGGTCAACACGAGGACACGGTGTGGGAGATCCTCGAAAACATGTGCGAGAACTCCATAAATAATGACTCCATGGGCTTATTCGACAGGACGAATGCCCGCGCATCGACGAATCTGAGAGGGACACATGAGATGCAGGACTTGTCCAATTCTGTCAACTTGGAACTGATGGCCAGTCGGTTGGACAAGGTTTCTATCATAGAAAAGAACGTGGACGAGCTAACTCGACATTTACAGCAAGCCACCTCTGCGCAAAACTCTTTTGCACGACCTCCTCTGGCAAGGGAAACTGTGCAAAACATCTATCACCAATCTGCCAAGGGGATGGACCCATATCCACCCCCGTCTACCTCTCGGACCGGAGTGACCTCCGATCCATTCTACTCGAGTTGGGGGAACTCTAAACCCTCGTATTCTGACTTTCCTGAGGTTCCTCAGAACTGCGAGGACCTCAACGCCGTCCAGAATGACCCATTCTCCAACACCTACAACCCTGGATGGCGAAATCATCCTAACTTTCAGTGGGCGGGAAATTCTCAAAGACCACCATATCAACCCCGTCCACAAGCCTCTCGTCCATATCAACCACCCGACAGTGCCTGACCACCTCCATCTTCCTCGCCTCCGACCGACCTCCGGCGAGCCGCTCCCACCATTCCGCCCCTCCACACGGCTCGCCAACCATCTCGTAAGCTTTGCCTCACCACAAGGAACACTTTCCGCCCCTCCACTGCCACTCCACACCTCCGTAGTAGCCCCCCGAACAACCCCACACCTCCGGCCACAGGTTGACCTAGGCACGCACGCCTAGGCCGTCCTGCGGCCTGCAGCACCGTGCACCATCTTCGCCGTGCCACGACGAAGGTGCCCAGCTAGTCTGATTAGGCCAATAGGCCGTGCTTGTGTTTGACAGGTATCGACGCTCCTGCCGCCATTGACGGCCGAAGCAGCTCCAGGTGTAGTAGCTCCAGGCTCCAGGCGCAGCAGACTCGCGCGGGTGTTGCGAAGCGATCAGGACCAGCATTGACGCTGCGAAGCACCCAGCCTTGGCGATTGCACGAGGAATCCTCTGCGGGCGCACGCAAAATTGGGGCGGGCCAGATAGTCCCACATCAGCTAAACATAACGCACAGGTACGCTTTAAGTTGAATTTGTGTTCTCTGCTTACTGCCTCCGAAAGCACAGGGGTGAGGTCCCTCACCCGACCCATGCCTGCCTCGTCCGCGGTTTCACCTCGCGGATCTGGCGGGATCCAACCCAACCCTATCCTAAGCACTCCTCGCGCATCACCCACCAACCGGTGCGCCTGGTCCCGGGTGCGAAATCCGACCCGATTACCCTTGTGGCTCTGGGAGAGCGTCCTTGAGCAAATTGTAGAGAAAGAGAGAGATGTTTGGGTAGAGGGAAAGGGGGTAGGTTTTGCATTGGCTGTGGTATGCGCAGGGAAGAAGGAAGAGAGGAAGAAGCAAACACTTAGCCGCTGCAGCAAGGGACAAGAAGAGAAGGAAGAGGCGAAGGAAAGCAAAAAGAAGAACTGAAGAAATAGAAGAGCAGGAGCAAAAGAAGAGGGAACTCTGAAGAAAGGAAGCTGAGCAAGGCAGAGATCTGAGAGAAGGAAGGACTGCAGAAAAGACAAAAAGAAAGAAGAAGGCAGAAGGGAAACAAAGGCAGGAAGAAGAAGTCTTCGCAGAGAAGAGAAGAGAAGAGAAAGAAGTTCAACAAAGAAGAAGATCTATGGATCAGAAGAAAAGAAGAAGAAGAGCCAACGAAAAAGAAGAAGAAGAAGAAGACGGCAGAAGAGAGAAAGAAGATTCTACTTTTAAGACGTCTGATAAAGAAATCAGACGTCCAATTCTGTTTTCTTTTAGCAATTCTTTTTATAACTCTCTCTCTTTGAATCAATTATGTTCATTTAAAAGTTGTATTCTTTGGTTTTAAAAGTACTGAGTTTGCTCCCAGTGTGCGACCTCGGAGACTCTAGTTTTTCGAGTAATAAAATTCTCTATATTTGTTTGAACATTTTGTCGGTTATATTACAACGTGTTATCTTTTAAAACCCCACAAAATCGAGCAAACATCTGACATCCATAACATCCCCAACAAAAGAAAGAAGATGGATAGCCCAAATGGCACCACATGGCACCATCCAGGCCATCCAACACCAACTAAAGCCACTCCCTCACCTCAAGAACATCCCCGCCGAGCGATCCCAACCGTTGGATCTCAATCTAACAGCTCAGATCCATCATAGTCACCCCCGTCATCTCTAAAGAGCAAAACCATGAGAAGATCCTAACCGTTGGATTGAGATCCAATGGTCGAGAGCAAGAGGGGCTCAATTCAAAAACACAACACTTGTGAGTGCATAGCATAGAGGTCGCGAAGGGAGCACTCAAGCCACCAACATGCGTTCAAAATCTGCCACAGTGCCTGATTTCGCGAGCATGGGCACAATTCGATTGCGCCCATTGGATGGCCATCGAGTGGCGACGACTTTACCATGTGGCAGCACGAATCTTCAAGGATGCGCCCAAGCAAGTAGGCGTGAACAAATGCACCATCTGACACATGCTACAAGAGCGATCTGGAGCATCTACCCACACGCGATCCTTGACCCTCAGATCTCGATCCAACGGTGGGAGCACGATGACAGCCGCATGTGTGCGAGCGCTGCACATGCATGAGCGAGTGTGAGCTGGGATCTACAACGACATTTGAGGCGGAGCTACAATTACGATTTTAAATGTCACTGTTGACTAGTGAAATTATTTTGCCTCCTCTCCTCCACTATAAAAGAACCACCACCCCTCCCATTCTTCTTCATCTCTTCCTCTTCTTCCCACACCTCCTCCAAAGCTCTAAGGAGCTGGTCCCAAGCCCGAGATGCTCCTTAGAGTAGAAAAGTAAAATATTTTCTCACTTCTCACCCCCTTTTGTGGAGCACCCTAATCGTACCTGTTACGCAAATGTGAAATCAGGGTTACAAGTAACCCGTCGTCGTAGTTGCAAAACACATGGTCAAATAAAATTTATACCGAAACTCGAAAAGTGAGTCTTGGGTCAAACTCGAGGAGGCGAACGTTTGGCTTCATAAAAATTCCTCGCTTCAATTTTCTTTGTTTTTGGTTATTTTTATCTTTTCTACTTTTTTTTGTATTTTTAGGAAGCAAGAGATCAGATCAACAAATGCTTATCTAGCTGATCTACTTACAAATATAAAAGAGAGAGAGAAAGAGAGAGGGAGAAACAATCATCTATTTATCTCATGAATATTTTCTACAATTATGAAAGCAGGAAAACTACACTACGAAAGAGAAAAAGATAGAAAGAGGTGAGAGAAATCCCCCTCGACGGTTGCTCGGAGGACAACTCGCTTTGATGTCTCCCGGAGGAAGGCGGTGAGGAGCAGGACGAAGGGGGATGGAGCCAGAGGATGGAGGATGGGGCAGGACGACGTCGCGGCGAGGATCTTCTTCCCGAAGGGTGGTGAGATGACGGCCACAGGATGCTCCACGAATGGGGATGAGGGGAGGGAAAACTATTTGGTTTTACTGTAGAGGAGCACTCGAGCTTGGAACAAGCTCTCTCTAGAGCCTTGGAGGTGGTGAGGTGAAGAAAGGAAGAGATGGTTTAGAATGGTGGTGGGTAGGTCCTTTTATAGTGGAGGAGGAAGAACAAATTCGCATCTAGGTCATTACTGACATCCATAAACGTCGCTGCAGCTGACGCTGAAGATCCACCCTTCAATTCCTCTTACTGGCACGCACAAACCATTAGCGACAACTGCAAGCATCACTAAAGGCACGCGTCGCTAAAGATCCGTGCCCACCCTGCTGGCGTGCGCATCGCACGCTTCGTGCTTCACGCGCTCGTGCTATCCGAACTGTGTACGCGCGCGGGCTGGCATGCACTGCACTGCGGCTGTGCGTGTGCGTTGCTGCTGGCCGATGTTGGGCGGCCTGGATGGCACCACGTGGCACCATCTGGGTCGTCCATTTTTCTTTCTTTTGTAGAGGGTGCCACGGTGCTCAGATCGTGATGATTCCCACGTTGCTAGACTGCAATCGTTGCTCCAGATCCATCTGTATGGTCAGATTTTCCATCCGAAACCTGTATGGATGTCGCATTGGCCCGTGGCTGTTGATGTTCCTCAGACTTTGTACAATGCTACGGCTCTCCGATCTAGACGATTTTAGAGGTGTTAGACTCCGATCATCATCTTAATCAGATCCGTACAGTCCATTCATCCATTTGAGGCCCTGAAATAAGTCTTCTCTCCTGACCATGAAAAGGACCTAATTAATCTAAAATATATACAACTACTCTAAATGCAGAATGATGTATGCTATGCAATATTTATAATATGAAATGCAAATCTAAGCCTAGGAACATACATGAATAGGCATTTTAACCTAAATAGATGTGTCTATATCATAACCCCATGCCTATCTTTTGCTAGTCCCTAGCAAAATTAAACTACATGCTATGTATAAAATCAAAATTAGGATTAGATTGCTTAGGCCTAAGTCGTTTATTAATAATAGAAAATTTCAACTAAGGTCCTAAACAACGAAAACTCAACAGTGCCTAGGTGCCTGCCAGAATGCAGACCGCCCAAGTCCTCACCTTATTTGAAAAGGGAAGATACATTTTTCTTTTTTCTTCCTTTCTAATTATTTTTGTACTTTTGGAGTTTGAGTGTTCCGGGATAACTTTTTACGGCTACCTGACCCACCCAGGACTTGAAAAGGACTCTAAGTGCTTGTGAAAATAGTGAAAGACTCACTAGGCGGCCGTTAAAATGGACTTCGGATTTCTACGACCCTAAGTGACCTTGCCTAGAGGTTTATCTTTTCGATTGGTAGCTTTCTCCCTACTTTTATTTATGGGGTCAATACAAGAGCGAACCCAGTGTATATCTCCACAGTTTATTCTACCTCCCTGCTTCTTTCCTAAGTGTTTTAGGAATTATTATGCATTTTTCTTGCGAGCTGGGTTCTGGACAACCGACCAATGGGCTGCTACCCAAGGCAACTTACCAGCCATACTCGTGCGGTGAAGTGTGTGGTTTTGTTTTTTTTCCTCCTTTTTCTATTTTTTTCTTTTTCTTTTTGTTTGTTTTTTTTTTCTTTAAGTACGTGGCTTCCCTGATCTAAAATTTACCTAAAGGCAATACAATGAAAATGGTCTTGTGATTAGGCTCTGGACAACCGACCGATGAGCTGTTACCACCGACAACTTGCCAGCCATACCACCCTAAATAGTTCATTAGCTACCCAATTTCTGAAAAAATCGCCGAAAGTGAGTTAGTGCAAAAAAAAAGTGTGTACATGCTTAGACTTGAAGTCCCCCCAAATCAGAGGGTAGGTTGATAAGTCATATACTTATCACCCCAATTTATTTACGGAATTAAAATAAGATTGACTTGGCAAGGACTCAAGACTATGTCCACATTCGAGTGGACACCCGAGCTAATTAAGCCCGAAGACCTGAAGAGTCTAAGTATTCAGGTCCTATCGTATCATTTCCTAAAGTTAATAACTTCCAGATGCCTAAGTTTTCTTCTCCTAATTTTTCTTCTTCTTCTTTTATCTTTTTGAATTGTTAATTTTTTTTCTTTTTTTAAAAAAGAAACTAAAAGAAATTGTACGGAGTTAACAAAATGATCTCAGGATTAAGTACCCACCCACCCATGTCTAAATGATGCAATGTCCTCATTGTAAAAATAAAGACATGAAAAGGGTGGAGTAAACATAATATCACCTGAACATCATGAGAAAACCGGTCAGCTCCACAGAGAACATGAAATATAAACACGTGCTAAATTTAATGTCTTCAACTAGGCATAAAATACATACAAGGAAGAAATTGAGAATTCACAAGTGCGGGTTGGAATCAAAATAAAAATATTGATTCTCAAACCCGCCAATAGAAGATGTCCACAAACGCGGACCAGATTATGATGCAGGCCCATGCCCCAGGATAGAGTGGTTCTCAGTTTCTAGATGAAAATCATCCAGAACCGAAGGTTTTTGTGTTTGCGGGGCCGGGCCTGCGGTTTAGTGGTGTGCAACCCAAGACCAAAGTGTCGGACAACGGATAAAGATGGTTCAACAGGTGTGGTTATCCACTTAACATCTAGCTCAGAAAAATAATTAGTTATTTCAAGCTTGGGTTGCACGTGAAAGATATCGTAAGGGTCCTAGTAGAAAGTAGGTGGTTTCAGGTCAATAGGTACCCTTAGATCCGAAATCAAAGTCCCATCAGAATTAGCCTCCCAAATTTTTATTTCCAACTTTCTATCCTCTGAAATAAATGTTTCCGCGACCTCCAAATCGTTGTACACCCCATCTAAAGTACCCAAGTCCAACAATTGTGGCTGAATCAAGATTGACTTGGGTTTGGTGATCTCAAAAATATCATCATTCAATTCTTCAGGGTGTGTTTGAAGAATGGGTCTACGGATTGAATCATCAGGATTCGAATCGTCCAAGTTAGCCCCAACATGATCATAATCTTCAATGATCGGGCTATCAAATAGTTTGTCATACTCCTCGAGTTTGATTGTCCCACTAGAATCCTCTTCCTTGAGTTCAAATGTGACTTTACCAAAAGATTCTTCACCCTCAGAATCAAAGAATTCATGATCCTCATTTATATATGTCTCAAAATCGATTATCATTTCCTGGTTCAAAGAGACATATTTTTCCTCGCTCCCTGGCTCGGGGATCTTGAGTGAATCAATTGGTTCATCCTCAATGGGTTGCTCTAGCCCAACTTGGTCATCCTCAGTTTCAGAAAATGTATCCCCCCCGACAAGCGCCTGAGCGGGTTCTTGCATTGGCTCTCCTGAAGAGGGTTCATCTTGATAATCATCTCAAGATTTGACTAGGGCAACCACAAATTTCATCCTCAACCTCGATAATTTCCCAAGTAGAAACTCACCCAGGTCCCTATCCCTAACATTTTAGAGCAAATCCAATAGAGAACTATTAAGTTCATCGATCATTTTGATCATAGGCTTCAATGCTTCAGTGCATGGTGTTGGCTGAGCTTCTAAAAATTGTATAGTGTTCCTCAAATTAGCTAACACCCTATCTTGAATCTAGTTCACTTGAACCGACTCGTTCGGTTCAGGGTTGGGTGGGTTCAGGTTAAATCTAGGGGAGTCAAGATATCGAGGTTCTCAGGTCCCTCCCTGATAGTAGGTCGTTTCAGGTTGTTTAAAGGATGGTGGCGACCTATATTCAACATAATTCTGGGGAGGGTAAGTGTTGTAATCAGTATATCCTTCATGGTTGTAGATCTGGTTAGGTTGATCATCAAAGGATGGAGATCTATAATCATTGTAGCTCTGGGAAGGATAGTGATCATAGTCTTGTTGTCCAGGGTTAGGCCCTGGACACTGAGGTTCGAATTCATATCCCCAATCAAAGTCATCTCGGCTAGTGGATGGGTAATTACAAGTCAAGTCGGGATAGTAATCATCTTGGAGATAAGTGGTGGTAGAAGGATAGGATGTGAAATGTGTGTAGGATGTGGAAGGGTACATGGTAGAAAAGGAGGGAAAATGGAGAAGAGAAAAGGTGGGTAGCCTAAAGGCCTACAGACTCCTAGGACCCGTCTTGAGATTATAAACGATTTGGTCTACTTTTATCCGGTCAATCCAACCAGTTAGAAGGAGGGACTGGGGAGAAGGTTCTTCCTTTGGCTTACGCCTCCGGTTCCTAGTGTACCCCCCAGCCACGGTCGTTTGACGCTACTCCCCTAGCTAGACATCAGATGGACCAGCAAAAGCAGATTAATAGAAAAAAAATCTCAATCTAAACCCCGAAGAGCGAATAAATCTTTAAGGCCAATATCTACTCAATTTTAATTAGGCTTGGGATGATTATGCTCTTGGAATGTGACGAGCCCTTTAGATGGGTTGTGCCCTTAATGATCAGTTAAAATGTGTGTGCGTGCACAATCAGGGATTTCAAACAAGGTTATTTGATGATGTGTCTTTTAAGGTTTAACCTTGTTTAGTAGCTTTTAGGGTTTAATCTTAGGTATATTCAACCAAGTTTAGAAGAACACTCCAAGTTTTGCAAGCACTGGTGATGATATATTCCTTTAGAAATCAGAGAAAAAATGTGGAGTGTCTGGTTCAGCCATAAGAATCAACCCTAAGTGGTAAGCTACTTGATGAATCACTTTTAATTTGAGTGATGCGGCCCAAATAAATCAATCAATTGGCCTATTCGCACCACAGATTAAGGCACACAATGTCTTAGCCTAATCAGATTTCTACTCACTTATTTGTTTTGAGTTGAAGTGTACTGGGTCCACAGGTTAGATCCTCGTTAAGTGGTAGAATCAAAGTAGAGTGATGCGCCTTAAGTCGAGAGTTGTGGGTGTTAAGGTATGCCTCTTTTAGAAAATCCCACAATCATATAACACTTTTATTTTTCTTTTATTTATGTGGATGGCAAGGTGAGTGGAGGTGGGAAACAAACAACCAAATCTATCCTAGGGTTTATAAAAAGCACCTAACTTGATTTGGGTTTAAGTTATTAGGTTATGGAATGACAGTTAAGGTGGGGGTGGTGTGGGGGACACTTACAGAACCTTCATCCGCACTTTTCTCCGATCTAACTGCTTTGGCCCACCTCAGAAGAGTACCTGCAATCATAGTAAGATCAGAGAAAACGTGAGATAAAAGTTAGGTAAGGTGGAAAAAAAAAACACGGGAAAAAAAACCAAAGAGCATTGCTTCCCCGGCAACGACGCCAAAATGATCACATATGTTTCGCGAGTTTGAAATCAAGGTTACAAGTAACCCGTCATCGTAGTTGCAAAACACGTGGTTAAATCAAATTTATACCGAAACTCGAAAAGTGAGTTCCGAGTTGAACACGAGGAGGCGAACATTTGGTTTTATAAAAATTCCGCGCTTCGATTTTATTTGTTTTTGGTCATTTCTATCTTTTCTAATTTTTTTTGTATTTTTAGGAAGCAAGAGATCAGATCGACAAATGCTTATCTAGCTAATCTACATGCAAATATAAAAGAGAGAGGGAGAAAAAGAGAGAGAGAGAGAAACAATCATGTATTTATCTCATGAATGTTTTCACAATTATGAAAGCAGGAAAACTACACTATGAAAGCAAAAAAGATAGAAAGAGGTGAGAGAAATCCCCCTCAACGGTTGCTCGGAGGACGACTCGCTCTGATGTCGCCCGGAGGAAGGTGGTGAGGAGCGGGACGAAGGAGGGCGGAATCGGAGGATGGGGCAGGACGGCGTCGCGGCAAGGATCTTCTTCCCGAAGGGCGGTGAGATGACGGCCACGGGATGCTCCACTAATGGGGATGAGGGGAGGGAAAACTATTTGGTTTTACTGTAGAGGAGCATCTCGAGCTTGGAACAAGCTCTCTCTAGAGCCTTGGAGGTGGTGAGGTGAAGAAAGGAAGAGATGGTTTGGAATGATGGTGAGTAGGTCCTTTTATAGTGGAGGAAAAACAAATTCACATCTGGGTCATTACTGATGTCCATAAACGTTGCTGCAGCTGTCGCTGAAGATCCGCCCTTCAATTCCTCTTGCTGGCGCGCGCAGACCATTAGTGACAGCTACAAGCATCACTAAAGGCGCGCGTCGCTGAAGATCCACGCCCGCCCCGCTGGCGCGCGCTTCACGCACCCGTGCTCCCCGCACCATGTGCATGCGTGTTAGCATGCGTTGCACTGTGTGCGGTGCGCTGCTCTGCGTGCAACTACGGTTGTGCGCGTGCGCTGCTGCTGGCCGACGTTGGGCGGCCTAGATGGCGCCACGTGGTGCCATCTGGGCTGTCCATTCTTCTTTCTTTTGTAGAGAGTGCCATGGTGCTCAAATTGAGATGATTCCTGCGCTACTGGACTGCGATCGTCGCTTCGGATCCATCCGTATGGTCAGATTTTCCATCCAAAACCCGTATGGATGTCGCAGTGCCCCCTGGCCGTTGATCTTCCATAAACTTTGTACAATGCTACGCTTCTCCGATCTAGACGATTTCATAGGTGTTAGACTCCGATCGTCGTCCTAATCAGATTCGTATGGTCCGATCATCCATCTGAGGCCCTGAAATAAGTCTTCTTCTCTCCTGACCATAAAAAGGACCTAATTAACCTAAATATATACTACTCTAAATGCAGAATGGTGCATGCTATACAATATTTATAACATGAAGTGCAAATCTAAGCCTAGGAACATGCATGAATAGGCATTTTAACCTAAATAGATGTGTCTATATCACATCCCATGCCCGTCCTCTCACCACCTTCCGGAAGTAGATCCTCGCCGCAACGCCGTCCTGCCCCATCCTCCTTCCTCCAATTCCGTCCTTCATTATTCAGCCTCTCACCACCTTCAACTAGGCACTGTAAAAGCGAGTCATCCTCCAAGCAGCCGTCGAGGGGGATTTCTTCAACTCATTCTACCTTTTATTCGCTTTCTAGTGTAGTTTTCCTCTTTTCTATCTGTAGCAAACTCTTATTGAACAAATATGTTGACTGTTTCTCTCCTCTCTCTCTCATTTTGCAAGTAGATTAGTTAGATATTATCGTCCTGATCTCTTGCCTTATAAAAATACCAAAAAAATCACAAAACATAAAAACACCAAAAATAAATAAAAGCAAATGCAGATTTCTATAAACCAAGCGTTCGCCTCCCCATGTTCAACCTGGTGCTCACCTCGAGCTTCGGTTATAATTTTATCTGGTAGCGGATTTTTACACACTACAACGACGGGTTTTCAAGTCAAACATCTTTTCATGTACAAAAATCTTGCTCATCATTTAGGCGTCGTTGCCAGGGAGGCAACGTTCTTTAGTTTTTCCCACATTTTCTGCTTACTTAACTTTTTAGCTCACTTTGCTCCTTTCTTTCTGTGATTACAGGTACCCTTCCAAGGCAAACCAAAGCGGAATAGATCAGAGTAAAGTGTGGTTAGAAGTTTCTGTAAGTGTATTCCCCCATTCCCCACCTATTAGATTTCATTTCACCACCTAATAACTAAAACCCTAATTAACCAGGGAGCTTGCATAAACCCTAGGTTAGTCTTGGTTGTTTGATTGTCACTTCACTCACCTCATCTACCCACATAAATTAAAAATACGAAAAAAAAACTCTTCTCTTCTTGTGGGATTAAGCTAAATGTTACACACCTTATACACCCACATACCCAAGGCACCTCACTTTGATTTGATTTAATCACTTAACCGGAAATCTGACCTGAGGAACTAGTACACCTGCACGACTTATATAAATAAGTGATTAGAAACAAAATAGGATAACTACCATTGTGTGTCTTAATAGGTGGTGCATCAAGCCACTTGTCTAAATTGTTTGTGCCGCACCATTGTAAGTAAAATTTGATTCATTCAGTAGCTTGCTCTCTAGGGTGATTTTTAGGGTTGAACCAGACACTCCACATTATTTTTTATTTTAAAGGAATATATTATCATCGGTGCTTTCAAAATTTGGTGTGCCTTCTGAACTTGATTGAATACACCTAAAGTTGAACCCTAAAAGCTACTAAACAAGGATGAACCCTTAAAGACATATCATCAAAACCTTGTTTGAAAACCCTAGTTGTGCACGCACACACATCTTAACTAATCTTTAAGGGCACAACCCATCTAAAGGACCCATCACATTCCAAGAGCACAATCATCCCAAGCCTAATTAAAACTGAGTAGACGTTGGCCTTAAGGATTAACTCACTCTTAGGGACTCCAACTAAGATTTTTTTTTATTAATCTGCTTCTACTAGTCCATCTAAAGTCTAGCTAGGGGAGTAGTGTCAAACTACCACGGTTAGAGGGTAGAAAAGGAACAAGGGGCACAATCCAAAGGAAGAACTTTCTCCCCAATCCCTCCCTCTAACTGGTTGGATTGACCGAATAGAAATAGATCAAATCGTTTCTTTCATGTCAAGATGAGTTTTAAGAGTCTGTAGGTCTTTAGGCTACCCACCTAAGGACAGGTTTGGTTTGATTGTACTGCAGGGCACCTTTCTCTCTCTATTTTCCCTCCTATTTTGCCATGGATCCTTCCACATCCTATTCACATTTCCACTCCTACCCTCCTACCACCACTTATCCCCAAGATAATTACTATCCCGACCCGACTTTTGACTACCCATCCCCTAGTCAGGATAACTTTGATTGGGGATATGATTCTGGACCTCGGTGTCTAGGGCCTAATCCTATACAACAAGACTGTGATTATTATCCTTCTCACGCCTACACCGAGTATAGATCTTCACCCTTTGATAAACAGCCCAACATGATCTATAATGAAGAAGGATGTGATGATTATAACACCTACCCTCCCATGGATTATGCTGAACATAGGTGACCACCCTTCTTTGAACAACCCAAAATGACCTATTATCAGGAAGAACCCCTAGAACCTCAATATCTTGACTCCCCTAGATTTAACCTAAACCTACCCTACCCTGAACTAAACCATTTGGTTCAGGTGAACCAGGTCCAAGATAGGCCATACGATCTTGGAAAACTCAGCCAACATCCTACACTAAAACATTGGAGCCTATGATCAACGATTGATGAGCTTAATAATTCTTTATTGAATTGGCTCCAAGATGTTGAGAATAAGGGCCTGAGTGAGTTTTTGCATGGGAAATTATTGAGATTGAGGATGAAATTCATGGTTGCCTTAGTCCAATTTTGGGATGATTCTCAAGATGAACCCCCTTCAGGAGAGCCAATGTTAGAACTCACTTATGTGCCTGTCGAGGGGAACATATTTTATGAGATCGGGGATAACCAGGTTGGTCTAGAGCAGTCCATTGAGGATGAACCGATTTCCTTACCCGAGATCCTTGAGATAGGGAATGAGGAAAAATATGTCTCCATGGATCGAGAAATGACAGACAATTTTGAGACATATATAAATGAGGATCATGAATTCTTTGATTCTGAGGGTGAATAATCTTTAGGTGAAGTCTCACTTGAGCTTAAGCAAGATGATTTTAGTGAGACAAATGGGGCCAAAGGAACTTGATCAATCATGTGATGGCCCTATAATTGAGGAATTTGATTCAGTTGGGGCTAACTTGGAGGATAAAAATCTTAATTTGATGGAAGATTCGATCAATAGTCCCATTCCTCAACCACACCCCAAAGAATAAAATGATGATCATGAAGTCACCAAACCCAAGTCAATTCTGATTCAGCCACGATTTTTGGACTTGGGTAAATCACATGGGGTAAATAATATGCTAGAGGTCCTGGAAATCAAACACTTGATTTTAAAGGAGAGGAGTTTGGAAGTTAAATTATGGGAAGTGAATTCTGAGGGAAATGGAATTTTAGATCTAAGGGTTTCTATTGACCTGAAACCACAACCTTCTACTAGGACCCTTATGATACTTTCAAACTTGAGGATGTGCAACCCTAGTGCAAAATAATTGATTATCTTTTTGAACTGAACTTTAAGTGGACATCTGAACCTACTGAACCAGATCTACCCATTGTCTGACACTTTAGACTTAGGTTGCACACCACAAAATCATAGGCTCAGCCCTGCAAGCACAACAATCTCCAATTCTGGCTGATTTTCATCCACAACCTTAGAACCACTCGACCTTAGGGCATGGGTCTGCACCATAATCCGGTCCACATCTGTAGACACCTACTAGCGGGTCCTGAAATCAATCTTCTTATTTTGATATTGACCTGCACCTGTGAATTCTTAATCTCTTCTTTGTTTATATATTGTACCTAACTGAAGGCACTAAATTTAGCACTTATGTATATTTTCTGCGGAGTTGACCGAATCTATCACGAAATTCAGGTGATATTATATTTATTCCATCCTTTTCATGTCTTTATTTTTATAATGAGGACATTGCATCAGTTAGGCATAGGGGGTGGCTACTTAATCTCGAAGTTATTGTGTTAGCTCTGTAGAATTTCTTTTATTTTAAAAAAAAATTTTGAAAACACAAAAAGACAAAAAAAATAGAATTAGAAGAAGAGAACTTAAGCATTAGGAGTTATTAACTTTAGGAAATAATACGATAGAATATAAATATTTAGACTCTTCAGGTCTTCGAGCTTAATCAGCCCCGGTGTCCACTAAAATGTGGACATGTTTCTCGAGTCCTCGCCACATTAATTTTATTTTAATTTGGCTAATAAATTAGGGTGGCAAGCACACGACTTATCAACCCGTCCTCTGATTTGAGGAAACTTTAAGTCTAAAGCATCTACACACTATTTGCACCAACTCACTTCTTAGCGATTTTTATTGAAATTAGGTAGCTAATGAACTTTCCAGGGTAGTATGGCTGGTAAGTTATTGTGGGTAACAGCCCATTGGCCGGTTATCTAGAGCCCAACTACATGACCCTTCTCTTTCTACTGTTTTTAGGTAAATCTTAGTTCAGGGAAGCCACACTTCAGAAAATGAAAAAAAGAAAAAAGATAAATAAGCCACACTTCACCGCGTGAGTATTGCTGGCAAGTTGCTGTGGGTTGGACACCCCATTGATTGTTTATCTAGAGCCCAGCTCATAAAAATGCACAAATAGTTCCCAAACACTTAGGGAAGAAGCAAGGAAGTAGAATAAATCGGGGAGATATACACTAGGTTCGACTTTGTGTTAATCCCATAAAAAAATTAAAAATAGGGAGAAAGCTACCGATAAGAAAGATAAACTTTTAGGTAGAAACTTTTAAGTCACCTAGGGTCGTAAAAACTTGAAATCCGTTTTAACTGTCGCTTAGTGAGTCTATCACTTTTCATGAGATGCTTAGAATTTAAAGTTCTTTTAAGTCTTGGGTGGGTTGGGTAGCCATAGAAAGCTGCCCCGCATCTCCAAACTCAAAAAACCAAAAAATGAGAAAAAAAGAAAACGTAGAAAAAAATGTATCTTCCCTTTTCAAAATAAGTTGAGGATTTGGGCAATCTGCATTTTGGCAAGCACCTAGGCACTGTTGAGTATTTGTAATTAGGTCCTTAATTGAATTTTTCTAGTATTAATCAATAAATTTTGCTTAAGTAATCAGAACTAAATTCTATTTTATACATATCATTTAGGTTAATTTTGCTAAGGATTAGCAAAAAATAGGCATGGGGGTATAATATATACACATTTATTCATGATAAAATGCCTATTTATGCGAGTTCCTAAGCTTAACATTGCATTCCACATTATAAATATTGCATAGCATGCATCATTATGCATTTATGATAGATTGTATAAATCATAGATTAATTTGCTCCTTTTTGTGGCTAGGAGAGGAGATTTATTTCGAGACCTCAGATTGACGATCCAACCATATAGATTTGATCAGGATAATGATCGAAGTCCAATGCCTCTAAAATTGCCTTGATCGGAGTTCTGTGGCATCATATGCAGTCCCAAGAAGATCAACGGCAAGGGGACAATGCAACATCTCTATAGGCTTCGAATAAAAAATCTGATCGTACAGATAGATTCGGAATGACGATCACAGTCCCACAACATGGAAATCATCTCGATCCAACATCCATAGCATCCCCAACCAATCGGAGCTACTGCCTTACCTCAAGAACATCCCGCCGAGTGATCCCAGCCGTTGGATCTGAATCCAACAACTCAGATCCATCATAGTCGTGCCCGTCATCTTTAAAGAGCAAAACCATGAGAAGATCCTGACCATTGGATTGAGATCCAACGGTTGAGAGGGAAAGGGGCTCAATTCCAAAATGCAACACTTGTGAGTGCATAGCATAGCGGTCGCGAAAGGAGCTCTCAAGCCACCAGCGTGCATTCAAAACTGGCCGCAACGCCTGATTTCGCAAGCGCAGGCGTGATTCGATTGCGTCCATTAGATGGCCACCGAGTGGTGGTGACTTCACCATGTGGTAGTGCAGATCTTCATGGATGCGCCTAGGCGGGAACGCATGAACAAACGCGCTATTTGATGCATCGACCCGCGCACGATCCTCGACCCTTAGATCTCGATGCAAAGGCAGGCGCGCAATGAAACCGCGCATACGCGAGTGCTACATGCGCATGAGCAAGCATAAGCTGGGATATATAGCGACATTTGAGGCAGAGCTACAACAACAATTTTAAATGTCGCTATTGACCCGTGATCATATTTTGCCTCTTCTCCTTCACTATAAAAGGACCACCACCCCTCCCATTCTTCTTCATCTCTTCTTCTTCCCACACCTCCTCCAAAGCTCTAAGGAGCTAGTCCCAAGCCTGGGATGCTCCTTAGAGTAGAAAAGTAATATATTTTCTCGCTTCTCAGCCCCCTTCGTAGAGCATCCCGTAGCCATCCTCTCACCACTTTTTAGAAGTAGATCCTTGCCATGATGTCGTCCTGCCCCATCCTCCTTCCTCCGATTCCGTCCTTCGTCATCCAGCCTCTGACCACCTCCATCCAGGCACCATCAAAGACAGTCATCCTCCAAGCAGCTGTCAAGGGGGATTTCCTCAACTCATTCTATCTTTTATTCACTTTCTAGTGTAGTTTTTCACTTTTCTATCTATAGCAAACTCGCATTGAACATATATGTTGACCGTTTCTCTCTCTCTCTCATTTTGCAAGTAGATTAGCTAGATATTATCGACATGATCTCTTACTTTATAAAAATACCCAAAAAATCACAAAAGATAAAAACACCAAAAACAAATAAAAGCAAACGCAAATTTCTATAAATCAAACGTTTTCCTCCACATGTTTGACCTGGGGCTCATCTCGAGCTTCGATTATAAATTTTATCTGGTAGAGGATTTTTACGCACTATGACGACGGGTTTTCAACTCAAACATCTTTTCGCGTACAAAATCTCAGTCACCAATCATCTAGTGAGCTCAAGAGTAGTGCTTAAGTTTTGTTTTAGGCCCTTGATCCTACCCTAGGTATAGAGATATGATTGTTAGCCTCCTTTTGTTCTCCAAGGCCACATAGAAGACCATCTAAAGCGGCATACTTTTCCACAACTTAGAATGGTTGAGAAGACTCAAGCACCACATAGCCACCATTGTCTCACATGCTCTTTTAGAGTTAGATCTCAATTAGACGCAAACTAGAAAAGATGGTAAGCTATATGAAAGGGTGCATATATCAGATGTCGAATGCATATTGGAGGCCAAGTAAGGTCAGGTGCTAAGGAGGTAGATGCACTAACCTTGTTACTGATATTGGAAAGCTGGTGTATGTGGAAGGGAACAAGAGATACATGATCTCTTAAAGGGATCACACAAATCTTCTTCGTACCTATGTATGGCAGGTTGAAGGAACATGCTTGATTTGAATTTATTGGGAAAAACTAATTCCACATGTGTTCGCACAGTCTTGATCAGACTCAAGCATAAATGAGAAGAAGACAATCCTTTGGGAAAATGATCTCGCCTTTGTTCTTATTCCAATGATATAAAGATTTATTTAAAATAGTATAATCTAAGGAGGGATGACAACTATATGATAGGATTGAACTTCAGGATTAATATTATCTTTCAATGTGAAGGATCCATGGATATTTGAAATATCTATGGGAGGTGTAGACCATAATTCATGAATGTTAAGCATTTTGCTATGGCGTCATGAAACTGATAGTGATTTTGATAGGTTCCTACTTCAAGAGAAATCAAATATTGATCAAGAAGTTGATGAATATTTGATTTAACATTTAATTGGGCCTAAAATGTTGGGTTTTGAAGGCAATTAAATGTGATTTTTATACCTAAGTTAAATTAGCTATAATCTTTGTAGGGGCAATCATGTAATTGTTTAAGTAGGAATATATCTCAACTATTTGATTTGATCCAATGGTTCACATCATATTAGAATTAGTGGAATCCCTATAAATGTTTCTTAAAGGCAAGGCTTTGAGGACTTAATCAATCATCCTTTAATTCTCGCAGAGAGATCCACCACTGCCAGGGAGAGGAAGGAAGAAGAAGAGGAGCACACCAGGCAACCCTTCTCTTTAAGGTCGACTAACGCTTGTGTTCTTAGTCAACCGATCACTGTGTTTGTTAACCAATGTTACACGACAATGCCCTTGGGAGGGGCCCTCTTTTTTTACACCAATTGGCCAACTCCCTCTTTGGTTGACTAGTTTGTGAAGGGCCACGTATCTGTAGCCTTGTTGGTGATCTCTTCACACGTGGGAAGTTTCAAGGCAATCGTCTCTTTAAAAATGTGAAGGGTTCGTGGATTGAGGACAAAATTGAGTGTTCTCGACATCAATGGCCTTATCAGCCTATCAAGAAGAAGGTCCTAAAGCCACGTAGGGCTTTATTTAAGGAGGCACTACCTGTGTGATGCTACTTTACACCACTACAAAGGTATAAACACATTCTCGCTTCTTATGGAGACCCCATAATGGGAAGAAAATAATTCTTCCCATGTAGTTTCGGTTTCTAGTCGTTTATTCTTGCTTCTTTGATTTTCAGGCATCGATTCATGTTTTGAATGAGAATTTTAAATGATGTTTTTCCATGCTTTTGTGTTACCATAGGCTACTCATTCGCCTTTAATTTGCTCATCCGACTGGGCATGTTAAAGTTGGAGAAGTAATCACTTCGGTCTTCATAATAGATGAACTTTTATGACAAAAAAATAGCAAGAAATCCATTAGGACCTAGACTCTTAAACATATTCATATTTTTTTTAAGGAGAAAAGGGGTCCCTAAATTTCTCGCTTGTCACAAAGCACCTCTATGATCATAGCCACAGCCACTCTCTGATGCCGAGTCAAGGATGGCTGGACACCACTAATAGCACGTTCACCCAGAAGGACACTACATGCGTCTGGGCAAGAAACCTCAAGTCCTAGAAGCAAGTACGTTTCATATTGAACAACACATTCTTAATTCTCCTCATCTAGAGGAGTTCTATAACACAAACTACTCTCTTTCATAGTCACTCATATCATAATCAGAGAAGATCTCACCGACTCATGTAGGTGAAAGTTGAATACCTTAGATCTTGCTTGATCGAATCAAAAGATATTATTGAGTTATCAAGGTAACAGAAAATCAAACTAGGACAAGCCATGGGTGGGTTTGCGTTAGTAGCTTTGTCCTATTAATTCTTGGGGTAGTTGAATAGGTTTATCTACTAGCTTTATCCTACTAGGTGGGCTTTTAATCTCAAGTTGAACCTATTGTTTTATTCATATTTGATTATACTTAGTTATGTATGCAGTGCATCTTTGCTTTTTTTGAATTATTCTTTATTTTTTATTTTATTTTATTTTTTGGGAAAGTAAATGTATGGGTCATGGGATTTGATTTACGACCTCCTAGATGTCAATAGGGAGGTTTTACCATCGAACCAAATCCCTTGTTGGCGAATCATTATTTAATTTTACTTCTGCTATGGTTATCTTCAACTTCCCTTTCCCATTACTTTGGCCTATTTAAAGCCTTGATTCAATGGTTAGTGATCAAATCATTTGCCATATCAGGTGGAATGCGATGGGGCATTGTTTATTGAATTGGTGCCCTGTTAGGACTCGAATAGGTTGTGTTAATATGGTGAAATTATTGTTCAAGTGAGTATAGTGGTTAATCTAAATTGAGTCTAACCATCTTTTAAAAATTTTTTTTTTACCTGGCCTACTTAATTTTATCTTTGTCGCTTTTAGGCCTAGGGTCGATCTCAGGGAGGCGGGGATTAAAGGTGAAGAAGTTTCTACGTCTTTCCTAAAACGTATCTCTTTCGTGCGTTTATTATGTTTTTGGTTTTTTTTCTATTTAATATTTTGTTTTTGCTGATAATTTTGTCCTTGAGGCACACCCTCAAAATCAGGTCATTGGCTTCGAGCCAAATTGTTCTTGGCTTTGAGCCAACTTAGGGTTTCCAAAAAAACTGGTCCTGCTATTCGTAAGATCGAGTACCTGCAAGATAAGGATTATCTTTTCTCTTTTACTCTTTTTTTTTTTTTAAATAGCAGGAAACAAAAGAAAAATAAAAATAAGATAGGTTGCTTGTAGAGAAATAAATATATATATATATAGGGGTGGGGGTGGAAGTGGAAATGGCGTGTAGCACAATGTCGAGTTGGTCTACGTCTAGAAAGACGCAACCAACAAGACGAAGTGCCGCGTAGAGTGTAGGATGGATGTGTAGGAGTGTGTGCAGAGGTGCTTTCTTTACATGGGTATCGGGGAATATCAGCAACTGGTGTAGATATTCCCGCGGTATAACGCGTGGTGGAGTAACTAGTGCAAGGGCGTATGGATACAGGTGGGTGATGTGTATGTAAATATATGTGTGTGTGTGTATGTATAGATAGGGTTGTAACTATATAGGTGTATATGTAGTTGTGTGTGTGTGTGTGTGTGTATATATATATATATTTGTAACTGGATATATATGTATATATATTTAACTATATAGATATATATATATATAGTAATATATGTATATAGATATATATATGTATATATGTATATAGATATATTTGTATAAGTATCTATGTATATAGATATATATAGATATGTATATGTGTGCGTGTGTATATATATATATGTATGTATGTATGTATGTATGTATGTATGTATGTATTTATGTATGTATGTGTGTGTGTGTATATATATGTATATATGTATAAATAAATATATATATAGGTATATATACATATATATAGTTGCATAGGTATTAATATGTATATATATATATGTATATATATGTGTGTGTGTGTGTCTATATATATATATACATATATATATATATATATATATATATATATATATATATATGTGTGTGTGTGTGTGTGTATATATATATGTATGTATGTATGTATAAGTATGTATAGGTGTGTACAAGTGAGTGTGTACAAGTGAGTGTGTGTGTGTGTATTGGCAGGTGGCTGTGAGAGGGAGAGAGTGCGTTAAGGCGTTTGGTGGGGCATCCGCCGTCTAATCTCACAAGGGTGCAGACGCGGGCGCAAGCGCAGAGGGAACGCGCGGTATTGTCGTCGCCCGCAGGCTGGAGCGGGAGCATGAGAGAGGCAATGCAGCACACTGCGCTGCGGGCGGGAACGGGAGCAGGCGCAGACGAGCTCGAGCGAAGACACTGGAACGCGCGCGCATGACTGGCTGGAGGCTGTCGCGGTGAGGAGAGAGAGCGCGCGGTGACCGGATAAGTGAGAAACAAACCTGTCACCTCACTGTAGCTACAGTTTCATGCTGAGAGGCGTGAACAGTAGCTACAGTGCCGCGCGGGATAGACAACCGGTTGCTGCCAGTTCTGCGTGCGCGGGCACGCTGGAAGGCGCTTGCACGCGCGGAAAGAGCCTGCAGATGTCGCTGGTGTGCGCGCAGTGGCCTGCGCGGCTGTTGGAGGCCACTGCTGCTGTTAGAGCTTCAGACCTTGGAGCTCCTGACAATGGTGGCGATGGTGTTCAGCGGTGTAAACAGAAGGTGAAACCACCACGCCCACCTGCTCTCGGAGGAGCTGGGCGGTGGTGGAACTCACAGTGGTGGTCGTGGGACCACTGTGAGCTTGCTCCTGCCCGTAGTGTGTCTCTTCAGTGGAAGAGCTACTGCGTATGGAGGGGAAGAGGGGAGGACGATGGCCTGGAGGAAGGTGTCTACGATGGTGTGTGTTCCAGGCTCTTTTTGCGCAAGGGAGAGGGCAGGGCTTTTTAAAGAAGAAGACGCAACCCCCCCGCCATGCTGCTGGCAGAGCAAGTCCCGCCATGCTGCAGGCAGAGGAATGGCACAAAGATGTGCATGCCCATGCCCTGAGCCACGCGATGGAGAAGAAATTCAAAGTCAAAATAAAAAAATGAGGATGGTGAATTTGCAATGCAACTGTTGATGAAGATGTTAATTACATGGCCAATTATTCGCATTATCCTCCCTTCTCAAATAAATGCATGCAAGTGTCTTTTTACAAATGCAACTATAGCTACCTAATATGCAATGGCAGTGCTAGGAAATAACACAAGATGGCATATTTATTGGTGTATTTTTGCTGTGAAATCATACCCCTTAAAAATAGATTAAAGAATGTGTAGTGCACAAACAAGAGTTCAAAAGATAGCTTAATAAATTTAGTATCTTGTAAGGTTCAAATGCTTGCATTACTTGATTTTTAGGGTTCACGTAATTAGATATTTTCAATCAATGTTTTGGTGAAGCAAGCAAAGGTTCACACATCCTAATTTGTTCGATCAATTTCCTTTAAGTGTGGCCTTTATCTTAGCGTGAAACCCTAATGGACAAATGCTTCTAGATAACAAATTTAAGTCCAAAAAGCCAAATGTGGCACGACCCAACCAGAGCAATTAATTTCACTAATGTACCACTAACTAAAGCACACGGAAAGATTTTTTTCAGAATTTGTAGTGCATGATTTATAATTTTTTTAGAATTAAATGTGCAATAGGGGCCTACAATCTATTTTGACCCCAAGTCAGTATATGTGAAATTCGTGTAATCAACTGTGTGTGGAATATGTTTTCTGATTTTTTATAAATAGTCAATTATCACAGGAATCCAACGTCGCAAATTTCAAATCAATTTTTATGATTTTTGGACTGACACAAATCAAGAAGCAAAATCAGAATAGATAGCAGCTCAATGCAAAAATTTTTAAAAATTATATATAAATCAGATGAGCTTAAAATTTTGATACAATCTTCTTGATTTCAATACCTACAAGTGGCTAGGTTTTGAGAATTTTTCAAACTCCAAAAAGTCAAAAAAATGACTTTTGAAAATGTTCTCAAGTCATTTTCATAGTCAGAAATTAGAGTTGCTAAAGAAATACAAGTCAAACAAACTCTATAAAGATAAGATCTTTTTTTTTTTTGGTAGAGATAATGCAAAATCAAACATAACTAACTAACTATGCTAAAATTCAAAAACAAATCCTAAATCTAAGGATGCAGACTAACCTTGGTCTTTAACAACACTTCGCTCCTATTCTCATTCTGAGGCTTGATCTCGTGCTTCCATGCGGATTCCTGCACACAAAACAACAAATAGAAAAGGCAAGTTAAAGGCTAGAATGCAAATATAGGAACAGAAATAACAGAATCCGTTGTCTCCCTAGTAACGATGCTAAAATTTAATCCAAAAAAAACTACTAAGTAATAAAATGTTCGTTGTAGTGCGAGTTTTTCGAGAATAAAAATAAAAATGATCAAGACCTTGGTGAGTCCCTGGTCGAATGCAGGGAGTCGTAAGATCTATCTAACTAAATGCAAAACGTAAAGCAAATATGAACTAAGGTAAAGAAGGAGATGAGAAGAAAGAAATCACAATTAGACAATTATATAGAGAAGGGGGGTGAGAAGCAGGATTTACAAATGATAAAGATCAAAACTAAACTTTTATTTCTACTAAAAAATATGTCAATATTACAACTAGAACAAGTAACTGAATGCTTACTAGAACTAGAAATCTACTAGAATTAGAAATAAAAGACTAAAAGAAGATGATGAGTTGAAGTGCGGTCTGTTGCAGTAGCTGCCTTGGAGATGAGGATGAAGAAAAGATGAGGAAGAAGTAGAGGAGGACAGCCACCAGGAAGAAGCAAAGTCTAGGCATGAAGAAGCTTTTTAATGGAGGTGAGAGGGTAGACGAAATAGAAGGGCTAAGGAGAAAGTGGCGAGATGTGAGATTTATTCTAAACTAAGGAAGACTTAATTAAGGGAAGGGAAGGATGTAGGATCCTATTTGTAAAGTTTCCTGGGTTTAGGATGGAGGGCTAAGATCGATTAGGTTTAGGATCAAAGGCTAGGATCTAATCTAGTAGGTTGTTTTCGTTGGAATAGGATGAAAGGCTACGATTTATTAGGAAAGACGATGGATGGTTGGATTTAAAGGAGTAAAAGGATATGCAATTTTGTGCATTAGGAAAAGGCTTAGGATAAGATCTAGATAAAGGCCATAGGATAAGCATCTAAGGGTCCCAAAGGGTTTTTGGTAAGTGTTAAGGAAAAGGATAAGATAAGGCTGTTTTGGCTTTTAGGATTGAAATAGGTGGATTTAGCTAACATAAATAGGTTTTCAAATACACCCTATTGATGTAAACACATTTACACTACTTAAAATGTCTATTTATGCATGTTCTTAAGCATAGGATTGCATTTCATGATATAAATATTGCATAACATGCATCATCTCGCATTTAGAGTAGGTTGAATAAAATGGAGGTTAATTGTCCCCTTTTATGTGCTTGGACAGGGCAAACATTATATCAGGGCCTCGGATCAAAGATCCAACCGTATGGATATGATCAGGGCGACGATTGGAGTTCAACGACTCCAAGATCGCCCTAATCAGGCATCCGTAGCATCAGATAGAGACCAGGGAATCCTAGAAGATCAAGGGCCAGGATGGTGTAAATCCACACTTCAGATGACAAATCCGACCGCATGGATGAATTCGGATCGACGATCGCAGCCCAACGACACAAAAATCGAGTCAATCCGACATCCGTGGCACCATCTACAACTTCTAGAAGATGGACGGCCAAGATGGCGCCACGTGGTGCCATCTTAGCCGCCCAAACGGCCACTGGCATTTTGTGAAGGCCCCTGCCCGATCGCTCTCCGCCGTCAGATGGAGATCCAACGGCTGTGGCCGCCCGGCGCTTAAAACGTGCGCTCGACCATCCGCGCCCCACAGCGCAGCGGTCGAGTGCGCTTACGCGAGCGCGGGGCGCGAGTTCGAGCCGCGGTGAGGGGATTGGAGGCGCGGGTAATTGAGGTGCGTGGAGCGTCGGATGGAGATCGTGCGGTCGCGGGCGCCCGATAGCGCCGACGCGCGATTGGAGTTCCCACGTAACGCGCGATCGCACTCTCAGGCGGGCGGGTTGCAGCGGGCGCGGACACGATTTAAGCCATCCGATCTCACGATCAGGCGGCTGAAAAGCGTTAGACGTGCGCAAGCGTTGAGGAGCGGGTAGCCGAGGAGGCGCACATGGGCGCGGCGGGGATGGCCACGTCGGGGCTTTAGTGACGGATTTATCCGTCACTAAAGACCCCTTATTTATTATTTTGAAGATGTAATGTCCATTTTGCCCCCACTCGTTGCAACTATAAAAGGAGACCCCCTCCATACGAAATTCTCATCCCTTCTTTCTCTTCTCTACCCCTCCAAAGCTCAAGAGAAGCTTGTCCCACACCCGGGATGCTTCTCGCGAGATAAAGTCCAATTTTCGTTCCCCTTCGGAAGTGGATCCCGCGACGACGACGTCATGCTGCTTCGTTCCCATTCTTCTGCTTCGTCCTCCTTCGTCTCGCTTCGTTCTCCTTCGTCCAGGCGTCGTCCCGTCTGACTCGTCCTCCAAGCAACCGTCGAGGAGGATTTCTCTCTCCCTATTCTTTTTACCGCTTTCTAGTATAGATTTACTGCTTTCTAGATTAATCTACTCGTCCTCTAAGCAACCGTCGAGGAGGACATTTCTCCCTCCATTCTTTTAATGCTTTCTAGAGTAAATTTATCGCTTTCTAGAGTAATTATTTTATGCTTTTCAGTTGTAATGAACAATCTCTTCAATGCAAAAATTCCTTGTTTATTCTACATCTCATTTTGATTTCTCTGTGTAATATTCTCTTTCTCTCTTACTCTCTCTCTCTTCTATTTATTGTAAATAATTAGATAGTTCTAAATTGAATTATTCTGTAACAAATAAAAAGAAACACGTAGTTTTTAAATCAAACGTCCGCCTCCCTGTGTTCGACCCGGAATTTTAATTTCGGTATAAATTTTATTTGTTGAACATGAATTCTTCGCTTTCGAACTACAACGAAAGGTTTTCCAAAACCAAACACGTTAGCGTAGGTTCGTAAACGTTCAACACCTATGTTGACCCAATTAGGTTGCTAATTAGACTAGGTGGGTGGGTCCTATGTTGGGAAGAATTAGGTCTCTAAATAGGATAGCCTAATTGCTTAATAGGCTTGGTTAGCTAAATAGGCTCATCCTCTTATACATAAGTGAGCTCAAACAAGCAAGTCCAGTCTCCAAGGCTCAAAATTGCTCCAAACCTGATACCTACACATGATAGAACAAAAACATCAAGGCACCAAATATAAGTTTGGGAAAAAATTACATAAAAACTCAAAATTACGTAATATTTACAAAATGTACCTATATGACTAAACTAACATAACTAAATGCATTTTACCCTAATCAACCCACAGATTAGCATTAGTTAGGCATAATTAATGAAAATATATATGGAAATATAACCTCCTAACGAGCACTGCATTTACTGTCAGCAACCAGACTTATAAAGAACCTGTAAGCTCAGTTCCAAATAGAAAGAACTAGGCTCAGAAAATGTGCGTAGAAGATAGGGCCTAGAAAATAGGTAGTCGCAGATGTTGGCGAGCTGATGTTGCAGAGTTATCCTAAACACTTGCCAAAAGACATGAAAATAGGGAGGGACCTTGCAGGCTAATAGGAGAGGTCTACAAATAAGAAAAGGGGCATGAGAAGGGACCTCTTGAAAAAAAATAAGCGGAGGATAACAAGGGTCCTCCAAAGCTGGCAGGGTTTTAAAAGATATGTTCAAAATTAAATCAAACTCTTAAATGGTGAGAGTAAAAGTACAAGCATCAATCTAAACTCGCCATTCCCCAGCAACGGTGCCATTTTGAATTGTTCGCCATATCAGAATTGATAATTCCAACTCGTGAATAGGAGCACAGGTGACGACAATGGTGGTCGTGATGTCGTCGAAGATCGGAAGTGGTACACCCGCACGCCCCTTGCGTTGTCATCGTGAGGGGGCTGTCGGAGTGAGTGACTCAACAAGGACGGTATAGTGGTTGTTGCACGCTGGGAGGGAACAACCTGGTGTCCTTTCTCCTTGCGCGTGGAGGTTGAGGAAGGTGAAGCACGGCTTGGTGTCCATGCCTTAGGGAAGAAGTTACTGCGAGAGGAAGAGTGAGGAGAGGGGAAGGGGCTTGAGAGCCCTAGTGTGCGCTCGACTAGCTACCCTCCCTTCTCGTCGTCAATGTCAATGGTGGAAGTTGGTGGTGGTGTTGCCCAGCCAATGAGAAGATAGTGGTTATTGGTGGTGGAGGTCACTGATGGTGTAAGGTGGTGGTACTGGTCACTGCTCCTCTCTTTTGAGATGATGAGATATGTAAGGTGATTGTGAGGTGGAGGAGGCAATGGTGGAGCAAGGAGAGAGGAAGAGGCTCGAGGCGGTGGTGAACAATGAGATGGGAGGAGAGCTTGTGCCCTAGTACGCGCAATGTTACGACCCGGTTCCTGGATCCCTACAGGACCCGAGATCGGCTCGCCTCGACTAATCCCAAGACCTAATGTCCAACAAGAAATAACCAAAAGCAGGAAAATAAACCATATTCACACGTGATATAACTAAGCAAAAGAAACGTACAAAGCAGTAAAGGAAATAAAACAGCTGTCTCAGTACATACCACCACAACAACAACGGCAATAGAAAGCAAAAAGGAAACAAAAGTAGCAGAACAGTAACTAAGAGTCCATTACTTACTACAACAGTAGAGAAAAAAAGAAAGTGTTGAAGAAAACTACGGCTGAACTCGACTGGGCCCAGCACCCTCTGTAGCTGGAAACTCGGGCTGCTCAACTCCTGGTCCTAAATAGTATTATGAAAAGGCAAAGTCAGCGAACGCTGAGTAGAGTGGTGTTTATATTATCTAAGTACAAAACAATAAAAACAACAGGTTTAATTCTCATTTCCATTTATCTATTTTATATGTTTCTATTTCACCCATTTCTCAAAGTATCCAGATATTTCTTGATCTTGCATGTTCCTCATGGGAACGATCTTGATTGCAGTCTTTTCCGTAGAGTAGATGGTACATGTGGTGCTCTCCTGGCCGGGAGAGTCCCCCGTGGTAGTCCTACACCCAGTCAACCACCCCGAGGTCATTGTCAAGACGTAGCGGTGACTATGGCACGCGTGATAAGTACACGGGTAGCTACCCCGCACTGACACGTGGTCAGTCGTTTCCGCTAGTGGGTACGCCCAAAGTACAACACAGAACAGTATAGGGCCTTACCCTCTTAGAATAGGGGACTCGCCCCGCAGAACCAAATAGGGGTCTTGCCCCTCCACAGTCCGCACACCCTCGTCTGACTACCCCGGTTTGCCCAGAGGGCCTAACAAGTCGGTGTAGGGTGGCTAGCTGAACCTCGGGCCCCGTGGGGTGGCTAGCTCCCTCCCTACACTAGTAGCTCGCCTTGGTACCACGTACACGAGGGCCAACAAGAGTCAGTGTAGAGTGGCCAATCATAACCCCGGGTCTCAACCCAAGAGAGGCTAGTTTCGCTCTACATAAAAGGGGATAGTTGCTCTCCTTGGTACCATGTACTTGAGGGCTAGCACACTTCCCGTCTACATTCCAGGTTTCCATCTATCCACAGGAGTTCTACTCCTAATTCCCCGTAGGGTTCATGCTCATGTTCACCTCATTTATCCCGATCCAGATCTCATCTTTCATAATTCATTTCTCATCCATATACAGGCAGCTCATGTTTTCATAATTCAATTCTCAACACATGCAACTGGTGATTTCACAGATAATTGTTCATTAAATATAGGCAGCTCATATTCTAACAGGCAACTCACAATTACAGGAAATTTCTAGCAGTTTATCTCAATCACGCATGTAAGTAAATCTTACAGTACAAACGGTCCATTCATTTATCTACCCTAGGGTTCATTTAACATCCTAGGGTTCCAATTGGCTAATTCAACCAAGCACATTCTTATTCAAATATTAATAACTAGATTAAACCACTCTACCAGGAAACACAGGAGTAATGGGGGCTTGAACCGCAGACCCAGACGTCTGCAAGCCCCAAATACGCAGTAGGCTGAAACCCTATACCAGGGAATACATCATAAAAGAAGAGTTCAGAATAATGTATAACAGACTCTAGTATGTAGAGGAGCTCGAGAGGAAAGTGCACGTATTTCGTTTGTGTAAAACGGACTCCGATCGGACCCTAAACAGGTCAAAAACGTGCCTACTATTCAAAATCAGATGTCTTAAAAGGTGTCAGATCTTACCTTGTGTCTCCTGCGGCTGATCAAACGTCCAGACCTTCACTTCGACCGTCTAAAGACAGTTCTAGATGTCAGACAATGTCTCCGATTGTCTGGATGCACCTCCGGACGTCTAGTGATGTGTTCGGACGTCCAAAAGCGCGTGGGAAAGCATTCCATGCTCCTTCCCAAAGCTGCACCTGCGTACGCAATCGCAGGCGTGGTCAGCTGACAATAACCCCTGCACTGCGACATGCATGGCGTAGGGAGATACGTACCTGCACCAGACGTATACGTACCTATGATAAATGTGCTTTCAGACGTCTGGCCTTAGCTCCAGACATCCAGGTATCCCGCCAGTCATCTGGACTCCACTCTAGACGTCTGATACTGGAAAACTTCCAGTATCAGGAGCTCCTCGCAGCTCTCTCAGCTCGCTCCTCCTCCTGCAACGGTAGCTCCAGCTGCTGCAGGAGCTTGAGCAGCTCCTCACCGGCTCCTCCTCGATCTCCACCGAAGCTCCACCGACCATGGTCCTCCTCCACCTCCCACGCTCTCCTCCTTCCTCCCTCTCACTCTCCCTTGCTCGCCCCCCACTCGCCTCTCTCATCCGCCCGTGCCACTGTCGCACACGAGATCTGGAGGTGGTGGTGGCTGGTGGTGTGAGGAGAGGAGAAGGGGGAGGAGGGGTATAAATAGGAGGGTGTGGGGTTTAGGGTTCGGGGGAGAATGAGGAAGGGAGAGAGAAAGGAACGGTCTCTGTGCGCGGTCGCCACGTAGAGCGCAAAGCGCAGTATAAAAATTTCACTTTCAAATGTCCGGGAATGGGTTTAGACGTCTTAAATGGCCAAAAGTGTAACGGGTCATTACACGCGAGGTCTCCCCTCCCTCTTGCGATGGTCGAGAGAGAGCGTTCGCGCAATGGAGAAGATGGGTCTCTGGTCGGGCGTGTTTCACGTGTTAGAAATCAAGGTTACAAGTAACCCATCGTCGTAGTTGCAAAACACGTCGATCAGATAAAATTTATACCGAAACTCCAAGGGAGTCCCGGGTCGAACACAGGGAGGCAACGTTTACTTTACGTGAAAACCACGCTTCATTTCGTTTCTTTTTGGTATTTTAGGGTTTTGATATTTTTTTGTGTTTTTGAAATAAAAGACAAGCAGAATGAATCACAAGATAGAAATGGAACAAATATGATATATATATATATCAATTCAATGTCGATTACAATGAACTATGAAAGCATAAAAAGAGAGGGTGGTGAGAGGAAATCTCCCGAATCGGCTGTTCGGCGAGACGACGGTGCCTGGCGGAAGCTCGGACGAAGGAGGTGAGGAGCTGGACGACGGAGGTGAGATGCAAGAGGACATCGTCGAGGAAAGCTTTGACGTGGCTCCGGAATGGAGGTGAGAAGATGCAGGTGATCTACTACCAGAATGGAGGTGGGAGGACGGCTCCAAGGCGACCAATAAAGGGAGATGGGAAGATGGAGGAGTATTTGGTGGGGCAGAGGTTCGCTATACTAATAGGCGCCTTGGGAGCTTGAGAACAAGCTCTAATGGAGCGTTGGTAGGCTTGCTAAAGCTTGGGAGTAGGTGGGAGTAGAGTAAGTAGAGATGGCTTGGAAGGGAGGGGGTGTAGTTCCTTTTATAGTGGAGGAGAAGAGGCAAAAATAGGTATGGGACCATTAGTGACATCCAGGCTGTCGCTGGAAACGTCGCTGTAGGCAGCTCATGCCTGCTGGCGCCCACAGCTAGCTTTGCTGGCATGCAATAAATTACCGACAGCTGTAAGCGTTGCTATAAGTCCATCTCATGCATCGCTGTAGGTCCAGCCCATGCATAGCTGGCACTGTGTTCCTACCTTGCCATGCGCGCACATGCCCATGTGCTTGCGCTGTGCGCATGCGCGCCTGCGCACGTGCACCCACGCTGCTGTGAGCGTGTAGTGCTGCGTGAGTGCACTGACGGCCTGGGCTGCGCCACGTGGCACAGTTTTGGTTGTCCATCTTCTTGTTGTATGGGCTACTACAGAGGTCGGATTGAGTCGATTTTCGCACCGTTAGGTTGCAATTGTCGACCCAAATCCATCCGCACGGTCGGATTTATCATTTGAAGCTCTGAATTATGTCTCCTAGTCCCTTGGTCGTTGATCTTCCTCGGACTGCATATGGTGCTACGAGACTCCGATCGAGGCGATTTCAGAGCGTTGGACTCCGATCGTCGTCTTGATCAGATCCGTATGGTCGGATCGTCAATCCGAGGCTATAAAATAAATATCCTTCTCTCCTAACCATAAAAAGGACGTAATTAACTTAAATTATATACAACTACTCTAAATGCAGAATGATGCATGCTATGCAATATTTATAACATTAAATGCAAATCTAAGCCTAGGAACATGCATTAATAGGCATTTTACTCTCAATAAATGTGTTTACATCATACCCCCATGCCTATATTTTGCTAGTCTCTAGCAAAATTAAACTATATGCTATGTATAAAAGCAGAATTAGGATTAGATCGCTTAGGCTTAAGTCATTTATTAACAATAGAAAATTTCAACTAAGGTCCCAGACTACGAAAACTCAACAGTACCCGGGTGCCTGCCAAAATGCAGACCACCCAAGTCTTCGCCTTATTTGAAAAGGGAAGATACATTTTTTTATTATTTTTCTCCTTTTCTAATTTTTTTGTACTTTCGGACTTTAAGAGTTCCGGGATAATTTTTTACAGCTACCCGACCCGCCCAAGACTCGAAAAGGACTCTAAGTACTTAGCATCTTGTGAAAATAGTGAAAGACTCACTAGACGGCCGTTAAAACGGACTTCGGGTTTCTACGACCCTAGGTGACCTTGCCTAAAGGTTTATCTTTACGATCGGTAGCTTTCTCCCTACTTTCTTTTATATAGGGTCAACACAAGGCGAACCTAGTGTATATCTCCCCGGTTTATTCTACTTCCCCACTTCTTCCCTAAGTGTTTTGGGAATTATTATGCATTTCTTTTTGTGAGATGGGTTTTGGACAACCGGTTGATAAGCTGTTACCACCAACAACTTGCCAGCCATACTCGTGCGGTGAAGTGTGGTTTTATTTTTTTTATTTTCTCCCTTTTCTATTTTTCTATTTTTCTTTTTTTTTTCTTTTTTCTTGTAAGTAGGTGGCTCTTCTGATCTAAGATTTACCTAAAGGCAGTACAATGAAAATGGTCCTGTGGCTGGGCTCTGGACAACCGGCCGATGAGCTGTTACCATCAACAACTTGCCAGCCATACCACCCAAGTCGGTCCATTAGCTACCCAATTTCCGTAAAAATCGTCGGAAAGTGAGTCAGTGCAAAAAATGTGTGTAGATGCTTAGGCTTAAAGTCCCCCCAAATCAGAGGGCAGGTTGATAAGTCGCATACTTATCATCCCAAATTATTTACCAAATTAAAATAAATTTTAATTGGCGAGGACTCGAGACTAAATCCACATTCGAGTGGACACCCGGGCTAATTAAGCTCAAAGACCTGACAAGTCTAAGTGTTTAGGTCCTCTCATATCATTTCCTAAAGTTAATAACTTCCAAATGCCTAAGTTTTCTTTTCCTAATTTCTTTCTCTTTTTTTTATCTTTTTTCAAATTTTCAATACTTTTTAATTTTATAAGAAACTAAAAGAAATTCTACAGAATTAACATAATGATTTCAGGAATCGATTATCCACCCCCCCATGCCTAAATGATGCAATGTTCTCATTGTAAAAATAAAGACATGAAAAGGGTGGAATAAACAGAATATCACCTGAGTGTTGTGAAAATCCGGTCAACTTTGTAGAGAGAAGAGTGTATACACACGCACTAAGTTTAATGCCTTCAGCCAGGCATAACATACATACAAAGAAGAAATTGAGAATTCACAAGTGCAGTTTAGAATCAAAATCAAAATATTGATCTTGAAACCTGTCCACAAAAGATGTCCACAGAAGTGGACGAGATTATGGTGCAGACCCATGCCTCAAGGTCGAGTGGTTCTCAGGTTCTGGATGAAAATCACCCAGAACCAAAGGTTGTTGTGTTTGCGGGGCCGAGCCTGAGATTTAGTGGTCTGCAACCCAAGACCAAAATGGCGGACAATAGGTAGATCTGGTTCACTAGTTTCAGATGTCTACTTAACATTCAACTCAGAAAAATAATCAATTATTCCAGGCTTGGGTCACTCATGAAAGATATCATAAGGGTCTATAAAGAGGATAGGTGGTTTTAGGTTAATAGGTACCCTTATATCCAAAATCAAACTTCCCTCAGAATTAGCCTCCCAAATTTTTATTTCAACAATTCTATCCTTCAACATCAAGGGCTCAGGCTTCGGGACCTCTAGCATATTATTCACCCCATATGATTCTCCCAAGTCCAGAAATCGTGGCTGAATCAAGATTGACTTGGGCACAAAGATCTCAGAAGTCAGTTCTTCGGGGTGTAGATGAGGACTGGGGTCACTGATTGAATCATCAAGATTTGGATCCTCCAAGTTAACCCCAACTGAATCCAAATCTTCAATGAACGGGCTATCAAATGGTTCATCAGATTCCTTATGCCCGTTTGTCTCACTAAAATCATTTTCCTTATGTTCAAGTGAGACTTCACTTAAAGATTCTTCACCCTCAGAGTCAAAGAATTGATGATCCTCATTTATATATATCTCAAAATCATAAATCATTTCATGATCCAAGGAGACATAATTTTCTTCGTTTCCTGACTTTGGGGATCTCGGGTGAATCAATCGGTTCATCCTTAAATGGTTGCTCTAGCCCAACCTGGTCATCCCCGGTCTCAGAAAATGTATCCCCCCCGATAGGTGCCTGAGTGGGTTCAGACATTGGCTCTCCTGAAGGGGGTTCATCTTGAGAATCATCCCAAGATTTGATTAGGGCAACCACAAATTTCATCCTTAATCTTGACAACTTCCCAAGTAGAAACTCACCCAGGTCCCTATCCCTAACACTTTGGAGCAAATCCAATAGAGAACTATTAAGTTCATCAATCATTTTGATCACAAGCTCCAGTGCTTCAGTGCATGGTGTTGGCTGGGCTTCTAAAGATTGTATGATGTTCCTCAAATTAGCCAACACTTTATCTTGGATCTGGTTCACCTGAATCGATTAGTTCGATTCAGGTTTGGGTGGGTTTGGGTTGAATCTAGGGGAGTCAAGATGTCGAGGTTCTCGGGTCCCTCCTTGAAAGTAGGTCATTCTAGGTTGTTCAAAGGATGGTGGCGACCTATATTCAATGGAATACTGGGGAGGGTAGGTGTTATAATCATGATATCCTTCCTGATTATAGATCAGGTTGGTTTGGTCATCAAAGGATGGAGATCAATAATCATTATAGCTCTGGGAAGGATAATAATCATAGTCTTGTTGTCTAGGGTTAGGCCCTGGATATTGAGGTCCGTATTCATATCCCCAATCAAAGTCATCTCGGCTAGTGGATGGGTAATTACAAGTCAAGTTGTTATAATAATCATCTTAGGGATAAGTGGTGGTAGGATGATAGGATGTGAAATGTGTGTAGGATGTGGAAGGGTACATGGTGAAGTAAGGAGGGAAATTAGAAGAGAAAGGAGCCCTGCAATACAAAAATACAAGCCTGTCCTTCGTTAGGGTAGCCTAAAGGTCTACAGACTCTTAGAATCCATCCTAAGATTATAGACGATTTACTCAACTTATATCCAGGCAATCCAACCAGTTAGAAGGAGGAACTGGGGAGAAGGTTCTTCCTTTGGCTTGCGCCTCCGGTTCCTAATGTACCCCCCAGCCACGGTCGTTTGACGCTACTCCCCTAGCTAGACATCAGATTGACTAGTATAAGCAGGTTAATCGTGAACAATCTCAATCTGGATCCCGACGAGCAAACCAGTCCTTAGGGCCAACGTCTAATCAATTTTAGTTAGGCTTGGGACAATGGTGCTTCAGGAATGTGATGGGCCCTTTAGATGGGTTGTGCCCTTAATGATCAGTTAAAATGTGTGTGCGTGCATAACTAGGGTTCTCAAACAAGGTTATTTGATGATGTGTCTTTTAGGATTTAACCTTGTTTAGTAGCTTTTAGGGTTAAATTCTTAGGTTGGTTCAATCAAGGTTTAGTAGAACACTCTAAGTTTTGAAAGCACGGGTGATGATATGTTCCTTTAAAAATAAAAAATAATGTGAAGTGCCTGGTTCAGCCCTAAGAATCAACCCCAAGTGGCAAGCTACTTGATGGATCAGTTTTAGATTGAGTGGTGTGGCCCAAATAGCTTAATCAATTGGCCTATTACACCACTTAGTTAAGGCACACAAGAATGCTTAACCTATTCAGATTTCTACTCACTTATGTGTATTTAGTTGAAGTGTACCAGGTCCACAAGTCAGATCCCGGTTAAGTGGTAGAATCAAAGTGATTGTGCGCCTTAGGATAAGTTGTGGGTGTTAAGTGTGTAGCTTTCAGAAAATCCCACAATCAGATAACACTTTCTTTTTTTTTAATTTATGTGGATGGCAAGGTGAGTGGAGGTGGCAAACAAACAACCAAATCTATCCTAGGGTTTATAAAAAGCACCTAAGTTGATTTGGGTTTGAGTTATTCAGTTATGGAATGAAAACTAAAGTGAGGGTGGTGTGGGGGACACTTACAAAACACTCTACCTGCACTTTACTCTGGTCTATCGCACTTGAATCTCCATGCTAGGGTATCTGCAAGACAGTAGATCAAAGACAAGTAGGGTTAGTTCTATGTAAATGCAAAGAAACACAATAAACAATAAAGTAAATTCCGTTGCCTCCCCGGCAACGGCGCCAAAATGGTCGGGCGTGTTTCGCGTGTTAGAAATCGGGATTACAAGTAACCTGTCGTCGTAGTTGCAAAACATGTCGATCAGATAAAATTTATACCGAAACTCCAAGGGAGTTTTGGGTTGAACACAGGGAGGTGACGTTTACTTTACGTGAAAACCGCGCTTCATTTCGTTTCTTTTTGGTATTTTAGGGTTTTGATTTTTTTTTGTGTTTTTGAAATAAAAGACAAGCAGAATGAATCACAAGATAGAAATGGAACAAATATGATATATATATATATCAATTTAATGTCGATTACAATGAACTATGAAAGCATAACAAGAGAGGGAGGTGAGAGGAAATCTTCCAAATCGACTGTTCGGCGAGATGACGGTGCTTGGCGGAAGCTCGGACGAAGGAGGTGAGGAGTTGGACGACAGAGGTGAGATGCAGGAGGATGTCGGGTCGAGGAAAGCTTCGGCGTGGCTCCGGAATGGAGGTGAGAAGACGGAGGTGATATGCTACCGAAATGGAGGTGGGAGGACGACTCCAAGGCGACCTATGAAGGGAGATGGGAAGATGGAAGAGTATTTGGTGGGGAAGAGGTTCGCTACATTAATAGGCACCTTGGGAGCTTGAGAACAAGCTCTAATGGAGCGTTGGTAGGCTTGCTAGAGCTTGGGAGTAGAGTAGGTAGAGATGGCTTAGAAGGGAGGGGGTGTAGTTCCTTTTATAGTGGAGGAGAAGAGGCAAAAATAGGTATGGGACCATTAGTGACATCCAGGCCGTCGCTGGAAACGTCGCTATAGGTAGGTCATGCTTGCTGGAGCCCACAGCTAGCTTTGCTGGCATGTGATGTAAGTGTCACTGTAAGCGTGTGGTCCAGGTGTAAGTCCAGCTCATGTGTTGCTGTAAAAATAGCTGGTGCTGCGCTCTTGCCTTGCCGCACGCGCTGCGCACAGGCACACCTTCTCAGGTGCACATGCACCTGCGTTGCTGCGCGCATGTGGTGCTGCGTGCATGCGCTGGCGGCCTGGGCTGCACCACGTGGTGTAGTCTGGGCCGTCCATCTTTTTGTTGTAGGGGCTGCTACAGAGGTCGGATTGAGTCGATTTTCGCGCGCGTTAGGCTGCGATCGTCGACCCGAATCCATCAGTGTAGTCGGATTTATCATTTGAAACTTCTAATTATGTCTCCTCGTCCCTTGGCCGTTGATCTTCCTCGGACTGCATATGGTGTTACGGGACTCCGATCGAGGCGATTTCAAAGCGTTGGACTCCGATCGTTGTCTTGATCAGATCCGTATGGTTGGATCATCAATCCGAGGCTCCGAAATAAATATCCTTCTCTCCTAACCACAAAAAGGATGTAATTAACCTAAATTATATACAACTACTCTAAATGTGGAATGATGCATGCTATGCAATATTTATAACATTAAATGCAAATCTAAGCCTAGGAACATGCATGAATAGGCATTTTACCCTCAATAAATGTGTTTACATCAATCTCTGCCCTTAGGACCTATAGGGAGAAGATGAGGTTGCAAACGAGAGATTTGGGTCTTGGTATCCTCGCACGAGAGAGAGAGAGAGAGGAGTTCGCGAGGTAAGGAGGGTACACTATGTGTGTGTGTGATGGGGGGTGGTATCGAGCAGAGGGTGTGCTGTGCGAGAGAGGGATCGCGTGAGTCAGACCTTTGCATGGTCCTATTCACGTGGAAATCAAGTGTGCGTGTGTTAGTGTGTTGGGTTAGGGGTGAGTGGTAGTGGGAATGGGTCTCGCTTGGGTAGTGTTGGGTGTGCGTGTGTGCGTGTGCGTGCATGCGAGTAGGTATGGTGAGGAGGGAAGTGAGCCTTGAGAGGGTGAAAAATGGGCGAAGAAAGTTGAGAGAAATATTGAGAGAAAGAGAGGGTAAAACAAAGGTTAGGTTGGGAGCAGGTACAAAATAATTTGTTATTCACATAAGCACTTGCGACGAGAAGTGAGGATTATTTATGTACGTAACATATTATATAATGCAATAAATTATGTAAACCTACATTTTAAATGCATGCATTGAATCTATGATTAAATGAGAATACTATTGCTCCTAAAATATATGTACTAACAAACTTAGGCTTATAAATGGTCCTCTAAAGTAGACTCAATAGTTAGATCGTTAAGTTTTAGGGCTAAAATTTTTAATAGTTACATCATCGTCTTACCATCATAATTTTTTGTTCGAAATTTGCCACCACAGTTTAAATCTCAAGTTCCAACAGAAATTGTACCCATGTGCTTCCAAATCATTATGATTATACTTGATTTGTTTAATTCTGCATTACTCAGACTTCTTTTCCCCCCTTTAGTCAAAACCTAGCGCTCACTATTGTAGGGGTTCCTGGTTGGCTAGGGTTCCCCCCTCCGCTCTTGATTGTCAATTTCCACCTCCTTACACCCCTTCATTGGACAGATCTTGCGTTGTCGCAACAGTTTGAGGCTACTTGCAATGTATCTTGGCATCCTCGGTCGACTTTGGTTACTAGGTGTCTTCGGTCGTGGGGTGGCATTTATGGCCGTCGCGGGGTCATCTTTGGTTGCAGGCAACTCTAGTGGTGGTCACATGGCTACGGTTGTGTGTCTGATCGACATCGGCTGCTATTGTTCGCGATGTTGTCTCCGATGAAAGGATTCCATTAGGTGTTAATCGTTCCATCTCTAACTCGCCACCTCGTCGATCATCGCCATTTTTGTGTTGGGGGCCACATTGAATCTAGGCTAATCACAACTGAGTGGAATGGTTGAATTGTTGCCGTCTTGTGGTCACTCTTGAGCACGATTCATTGACTTCATCGACGACGCTTGAAGGACACTCTTTTCTACTTTTTTTCTTTTTATTTGGTTTCTTGTGTTTTGTTTTGGAGTTTTCCTCTTTGAGGGTGTTGTGTGTTACCTCCTTTTGAGAGAGTTGAGGTTGCCTACTCTCTCTTGTTGCCTTCCGAGGCTGCATCCTAATGTATTTTTTTCGTCCCCTTAATGAAGTGTTTTATTTACTTTTGACAATGAGAAATGACTACTACTATTTTCGATAGTTGTCCAATTGAAGTGCTTTATTTAGCGAAAAAAAAATTGCATCACTCATATAATCTTATTCATAGTTCATTTAGTTATAACACAAGTTAATATTTTAGCTACATCATGATCATAAAATTAGCTTGATTGGAGAAGAACATAGGTAAAGCATATGAATAAAAATGATCAACGAACTTAGACATTAGGTAATTATCTACCTCCACTCTATGTACCTACCATTCTACCAAATTGATTAAGAACAACTATTGGGAAGAAAGGAAAATGTTTCGCGTACATAGAAATGTACACATGACACTTATCCTCTATTAAAAATAGAGGTCATGTGATCTGACGGTAGCATATGTGGTTTGACTGTTATATTTGTTATAAGTGGGGATATATACAAAGTTATGTATACCTATCATTGTCCCTTTTGAAACTCCTTATCAATTCTTGGGTGTATCTCTACAATATCACCATGATCCCTCCTAAATGACGAAAATACCCTCCAACCGCAGACACCCCCTCTCTTTGGCGCGCAAAAGCTACGTTTTCCCCGCCCTCTTCCCGCCCAAAAGCGCCTCCACTCTGTCATTCCGTCTCCCCCCACCCCCCTCTCCACCTCCCTGCCCACTTGTCCAAAGCCCAACGACGACGACCACTACCACCACCATGGCCAGGAAGCGCCCGTGTACCGCCTCAGTTCCAGAATCGAGTCCCCTTCCGCCTCGGACCTCCCCGAGGAGGCGCTACGCAGATGCGAAGGTCCAATTGCCCCCTCTCCCTTTCAGCAACCCCCTTCCCCTTCCCTAAATCGATCTCGCTCTTCCTTGCAGAGCCCCCACAAGATTGTTGACCGATCGGCCCCGTGCTCCCGCAAATCCCCGAGGAAGCGGCTGTTCGGGGACGCCCCGTCGAAGCCCCGATGGAACCCTCGAGGTGAGTGTTTTGTGGTTTTCTTCGCGGGGGAATTGCGGTTGCGCAAGCTGAGTGAGGCGTTGGGGGATTCAGATCCGATGCAGATGAAGGCGGTGAAGGAGGCTCTGCACGTATCGTGGGCGCCGGGGGAGATCGTGTGCCGCGAGGAAGAGCAGAGGAAGGTGCTGGAGTTCTGCAAGGAGTGCGTCGCGGAGAAGAAGGCCGGGAGCCTCTACGTGTGCGGATGCCCCGGGACCGGGAAGACTCTCTCCGTCGAGAGAGTCAAGGATCAGCTTCTGGCATGGACGAAGAAGGTTGGGTTGGGAGGGCCTTTCTTTTCTTTTCTTTTCTTTTTTTGCCTTCTTATGACTTTAATTCTATCTATCCAGTGACACATGGACGTTTTCTTTTTATGCTTCTCTGCTTAACGGCCTGAGGTGATGGCGACGAGTTCCTCGCAGATTGTCATTTCTAGTTTAAGGTTTGAAACTTATGGGTGGGGAGAGTAGAGATTCCGCTACCAATAGAACAGAGGGTATGCACGGGGCTAAGAATTCAAGGGAAGATGACTGGGAAGAGGAGGGTTGCATCTGCCTTTCCAAAGTGGTCGGGTACCAGTAAGCAACAATAGCAGTAGAATAAGGTTCATGGGAAAAACGGAATTGTCCCTTTTTTCTTTCCCTTTCGAGTAAAGGCGAGGTTTCTAAAATGTGTTGCAACTGGAAGCTTGCACTATTGAATTGATTACCAATCTACTCAAGATCAATAACTTAAAATAGCCATCTCAATGCATATTTCCTTCAGAATCAAAGCTCGAATGTTCTGTGGAATTCACTCTTCCATATTGTTGGCTATGCATGATCATTCAAAAAATAACATCTTCCAATTTTCTCTATTTAGCTGCGAGTTTCCATAGTGTCAGAATGATCCAAATCGCTTGGCATCTCAATCATTGCCCTTTCGTTGGTTCTGACTTCTCAGACAACTATTGATTACCTGTACCAGTTTGTTTTCAGGCCAATAATGCATGTTGCTTTTGTATGACACTTTGGAATTTTGACAACTTCTTAGCAGCAGTTAAGGGACAAGTTCACAATCAGACATGTTTAAGTTTTAACCTGTTGGCTAATTCAAGGTTTCATGGCTTGTAATCCAACTATCCGAGTTAGTTGAGCTAGGTTTTGAACATAAAGAGATTGGACACAAGCATGTGAAGTAGCTTAGGAGTTGGGCATGGTTCTACTCATCTATCAATCAGTTAGGATATTTTCTAGACCAGTATCTGTTGCTTGAAAGAACATCCTGGCTCTAATTTATGCATGGGAAATGGCAAAGATAACAAGTCCAACATGAATCTAGGCTGTCTATGAATTCTGGTACGAATTTGGAAACCACAGACTATATGCATCTTGCAGTTGAATTTTTGTTTTCCTGAGAATAACCATTCACATCCTTAATATACTTGGCAGGAGGGGTTTCAACCACCACAAGTTCTGACAATCAATTGTACCACTCTTTCCAAGACTTGTGCAATCTTCAGTAAGGTAATTGTTTCCATTCATATCAAGCAAGTTGTTCAGGGTGTTGGTGTATTGTTGACAACAACTATATTTTCTACTAAAGATTCTCGGAAGATGTCATTTACACAAGAAGAATGGTGATGCTTGTCTGCCTCTCCAGTGCCTTCAGGATCTATATTCACAGTCTGCACAGAAATCTGCTGGAGGAATGATGTAAGAATATTTAGATTTGATCAATCTTTCACCAAGTTTTACGTTCATTGGGTTTTGAAAAGAATTTAGTGATCGGAATATTCTTTTTTCGCATTTCCTTTTATGGCTTTAACAATTAGATTAGTCATTGCTGATGCACTCTCTTTAAATAGATTACTCATTATCGATGAAATGGATTACTTGATAACCAAGGATGGAACTGTTCTTCATGAGCTTTTCATGTTGACCACATTTCCTTCATGCAAACTCATACTTATTGGTATGCATCTGTGTGTTGTTAAATTTTCTTTCATAAGTTGCAATAACTTGTTACAAAGATTCATTCACATGTAAAGCTAATTTTGCTTATTTTATGCACATTCAGGAATATCAAATGCAATTGACTTAGCTGAGAGGTTTCTTCCCAGGCTAGAGTCACTAAATTGTATAGTTACTCCAACTTAATCTTTTTGAAATTGTTCTAGTAGGTTTGTGAAATAGTTTTCTCTTCTTTGTGTTTTCAGGCAAACCTAGAGTTATAACTTTTCGTGCATACTCCAAGGATGAGATAATAAAGATTCTTCAGCAAAGACTGGTAGTCTATCTACTTCTTTCTCATCTCTCTCTTTTTGGCGTAGATCAAATTGACCTCTATTTATGGCATGCTTAAGCTACAATTAAGATGGACCATGAAGTAGGTTGTGGGTGTCAGGTTTACGATGAGTAGGACATTAGCAAAATGGCAAGAGAACAAAAATGATGGATGATGATAATTGACAATGTGAACGGGGATAAAAAAGTAAGAGGATTGACATGAAGATAAGAGGTAAATTTTGTTTAATGATGGAAAAGAGAGGCGCTAGTAATTATTAAGTGAGCGTGGATTTAAATGAACGAAATGGTTTCCTTCAGAGGATAAAGGTGAATTGGTATTATTGAGAATCTGTAGGCTTGAATACGGAGGCTATGTGGCAAAATTTCTTCAACCACAGACTGGAAACCTAAATAATTGTGGTCAATAAACTCAATAAATAGTAGTGAAACCCTATCCTTTAAGCTTGCATGTACGTACCTATCATGCCAGCTTGTCTTAAATAAATATATGATGCTTGCAAGGTAGTGCCTTGGTGAAGATATGAGTCCTCTCGAACTTGGTTGAAATGAATAGTGTGGTAGTTTTTCTTTCGTTGAAAGATCATGGATAAAGTGACAATCAAGCTTTATGTGTTTAATTAACTCATAAAGCACAAGATATATATCACAACACAATTGTTACAAAATATTGGGTATGCATCTAATAATGCTATTCAAGATCTTTAAGGAAGTATTTAATCTATATCATGTAGTGTTTGCTATAGTTTTATATCCTGCATTTGCATTGAGTGAGACAACATGATTGCCCACAACAAAGGCAAGATAGCTTGTAGTAGAGCATTACTCCTGCGAAGAACTTACATTCTTAACATTTGGGTTATACATAAATCTTAATGCCCATTCCCTTTTTTTTTTTAAAGGCCTTTTCAAGGTGACTCCTTAAGTATTTTAGAGCAAGGAAAATATCATACAATAGATACAACATGGTTTATAAATGAAGTGGCTAGTACAAATTATAACAAAATCGATATTTGGTTAACGATTAGTGGTTTGAGCCCTCCAGAAATTCCTATTGGGTCCAAGGTAAGATGAGGATTCAATCAACAAGATTAAAGCAATCACACAAAGAGACATGGGACTTGGCAATCTAGTTTTGCTTTCGGTGGGTGTATGTCTGAAGAGGGGATCTAACCCTCAAACTTTCCACTAAGTGTAGAAAGGTAGAGAGTATAGTGATTGCTTCTCTTACGAACTTGCATGCGCCACCCCCCCAATCACAGGTGTACACCTACTGAAGGTAGGATTCTGACAATCATGATCGATTGACTACTTGGCAATCACAAAGGTAGGATCCTTCTAAGCTTGGTTCACCTCACATTAGCTGGTTGTTTGGCAGGGTTGGTTCGCCTGAATCCTAAGTTGAGATTTCGATAGATTTTCTTGCTTGACTTGTTAGGCGAGGTGAATTTTGGTCTGCCTGACATGTTTCGTCAGATGGATGTTTGACCTTCCTTATTGATACTCTTTTAAGCAATGGATCTACTTGCTTAGATTAGGTAGTCAGTGCCTTTTTTTGGGCTTCTGATTAATGGGCCTGATGGGCCTCTTTCTATTGGGTTTATAAAAGGATTTTTTCCTCCATTATTTTCCCCCACTCTTTTAGTTATTGCACACCAAGAGAGTAGAGTATTCATTTTTTATCCCTCTTATTGCCCCCAACAGTTGACTCTTGCTTTTTTTTAGGCGGATGATTGTTCAAGTAGGGGATAAAGATATGTATGGGGGTCAAACACTTCTAAGGGCATATGAACGAATGTTTGTGCTTCTTTGTTTAGGTTGTTATTTTCCGCTTACGTGACTTTTCAAAATTACCCTCCATTGGATGACATTTACTATGCCAAAGTTGGGCGGGTGGTGGCTATACACCACCTCACACGGTTAGCTCATTATGAGTCTATGCCGGCATGTGAATGGCATGAGTACCATCATTATGCGGTCACTCAAAGATATGGGGTGATGTGTTGTGTCCTTAGATGTTGAGAGGTGATAAGATTGATGCCAGCATTTAATGTTGACGTGACATTGGTTGGTAGTAATGTTTCGATGCTTCACTTGTCCCCCCTTTGGTTATAAATAGCGGTTGGTGGGCTGTAAATGTGTCTTTTTTACAACTCTTTGGACTCATAGAGCTTTCATACTGATCCATCCACTTTTGCAGGTCTAGGTGCAAAAGAATTGTAGTGCTATTGTTGGGAGTTGATTAATCTTGTCGGGATCCTCCTTATTCACCTTCCTTACTTTCAGTTGGTCTTTGTGATTAAAGCTTAGAGAGTTGTTGAGCCTTGCTGGGAAAGGTAAGGCCCCTTCTACTTCTGGTAGGCTTTTTGGAGAGACTTTATTGTCGTATGCCTTTAGTTCTCTTTTCCGTAGTTAGTTTAGGATTAGTTGGTTTTTAGAATATCATGACTTAGGTCATGTTAAGTTTGAGGTCTCGGGCAACAATCTTTGCCTTTGTTTGCATGGGAGGATTGACTCTATCATTTGTAAATGTCATTAATCATAGGTTAAGGATTCCTCTTAACCCATTTATTGTATCTTTTTTTGTCGTACTATCATGTAGATCCATCCCAACTTAGTTTAAACTATTGGTCGGTGCTACATGTTTTCATCGTACTCTATATCCATCTTAGTGTGCTTCCTTTGTTGGGGGTATTTCGCCTGCTATATGGGCTCATGCCCTTCAAAATAAAGAAGGGCAATCCTACCTCTGGGATGTACACCTTTTATTGTAAGCGTAATAAATATAGAATAGTGGATTGGTTAGGTAGTTTGAAGGGGCATGACCATCAATTCTTCATGGTTCGTAATGGGGAGCTTTTAATGGTCTCCAACTCTTGGCAAGGATTGCCTGGCAATACCTGCCGCCAGCTCCCAAGCAATTAGATCCCTTTATTTGGAAGGATGCGGATAAGATAACAACTTTGCGGACATCTCCCAGGTTAATCTTAGGTAGAGGGAAGTTTGGAAAGTGTTATAGTGGGTAGCGGACTCTACTCGTGAACAAGTGAGGATTTGACGGTGGTTTTCTTCAATGTGTGCTAATTTTGACTTTTTTATTCTTTGCAACATTTTGCTTGTTCTTCAAGTTGGATTGTTTGAAGAAGAGGAGGGGCCAATGTTACGACTTGAGCCTCCACCCTAGTAGAAACTTCAGTTGATTTACAATTCAGCTAAGATTTGGTCATCCAATATATAAACATAGAAAAACATAAAATCTTTCACAATGCATCACATCACATAAATATATAAGAAATAGAGAAATTGACTAAATTGAATAATCAATGGAATATTCATAACCATCATATGTACAAGTACATAACTGAAGAAAATTGAAATAAAATATTGCTGAAAGAAATTATGATAGATATGGTGATGCCTCCCATAATTACAGTGTTGCACTTAGATTGACACTGTTAGCTCCTATAGTTGCAGGATTCGGTTGTATCTCATTGGGACTTGAGTATAGAGTCCACAGGAAATGCCAGTAAACGTTGAGTAGGATGTTGGTGCAAGGGCACTATGATCATTAGTTTTGATGATAATGAAATACTTATGATTTAACATTTGCATTGGAGTTTATAAGTTTCAGGATAATGCAAATGGATTCAAGTGTGAAGGAGTTCAAGCTCGTATCCATGGCAGATTGAAGGAGCTTAATGGAGGAGATGGAGCTTCGCTTGGAGCGAGAGCTTAAAGATTCATGAAGATGAAGAATAAGACTTAGATTTATTTTGAATGTCCATCTTGTTTATGTATTCATTTGTCTTGTACTTTGGTTGTTTTATTTTTAGATTCATGGAAAGAGTCCAAAGTACCTTACCTTAGTCTTAGGAAAGCTTACACCTTACAAGGACTATTAGACAAACGCTTAGAAAAATCAGAAAACCAAACTAGGCTTCAGACAACTTGATCAGACATCCGATCTGGACTTCCGACATCTGATCTATGACTTTAAGACGTCTGACCTCTTGTCCAGACGTCCAAACACTTAAGTTGGACTTAGTGCGTTCTGTCCATTATTTTCAGACGACCAACTTATAGTCCAGACATCTGATGTCATTGACAGACATTCAACAATAGAACCGTTGGACTGTCAGTAGATAATTCTCGGAGATTACCCTATAATTAATTTAATAACACTTTCAGACATCCGTAGAGCATTCCAGACGTCTGATAAGTAGACGTTAGGCTAAGATCTGACCTAAATCACTTTTGTCAGAGGTTTTAGCTATTAAGCCTCTCGGGAAATCCATTCCCACAGAGGATTGCCTTTCCAGATGATTAGACATCTTGTTAGACATCTGACCTTTCGTCTGTGCAACAAAACACTTGATCCCTGTTTCGATCTGGTGAAAACATGAAGCAACCCGTCTAGAATTAGACATCTGATTTTTGTCCCTGACGTCTTAAAAAGTATTTTTAGCCGTCCGTCTTGATTAAACCCAATTCAGATCATCAACCCTTCTAGATCATACGATGACCCAAACGTCTGACCATAAGACCAGATGCCTGATAACCCTGTCAGAATCATAAATGACCTTGATTTTGATGGGATTTTGGACCACTCTTGAGCCTTGTTCCCAACGGCTACAAGAGGCTTTCAAGGCCTTCCAAAGCCTTCTTAGGACCTCTATAAAAAGAGGAGCACCCTTCCTAAGCCTAACACATCAAGTAATACTACTTCCACTATTATGTCAAAGAAGAGATTGGAATCAAAGATGAAAGTGTTGTTGCTCTCCAAGCTCTTTAGCATCCATCTGAGAGCACCGTTACGCTGTCGACTTCACGTTGCACCACTTCCATCTAAGGGAAGTTCTTTTGCCTATAGGAGCTAGTATAATTTACATCTATTTTAGGCTCTATAGGATATTGTGAAATTGTGTCTTTGTTGGGTATTCGCCTTGCGAATTCCTGTCTCCTTTGCGAGACAAGATACTCCTTGTGAAGAGGAGGGGTTTGAGGTACACTACCCTTGTATAAAGTAGTGTCGGTTGTATTGAGGTTGAACTACCCTCGTTTTAAGTAGTTCGGTTAATGGATTTGATTGACTAGATCGATTGGAAAATCCTAAGTTGAGAGGCTTAGGTGGTGATTTTTACGTGTTTGGGCTTCCACCTAAAAATCCTTGTGTGCTTGTGAGATTACATATTATTGTGATTGTTATATTTTATTCCGCATTATTTATTTATCATGTAAATCTCACTCCCTTCGTTAGAATTTACATAGGATAGTAGAAATAATGAAAAGAGGACAAAACGAGTAAGTGTAGAAAACAAGGCAAACATGAACTGCTCTTAATTATTTTGATTTTTTTCATTTATTATCTCATTATATGTGCCTTTCCATATTTTGGTTATTCATCTATCCAAATCAGTTCCCTCAGAAGGATCGAGATCTTGCTATGATATCCTAAATAGTAGATTGGATACGGTACACCTCCTTAATCGAGAGGATGACTTGCACTTGCTTTGTTATCGAGTTAATTGTCCTAAGGGTTTTACTAAGGTGAAGTGGTGACTACGATCTGTGTGATATACACATGGGTAACTATCCCTCACTGGCACACAACCAGCCATTTCCACTACAAGGTACGAAAACAACACCGCCACTTGCAACAGTAACATGTACTCACTGCACTTTGTTATCTGATTGGCCAAATGACCTAACAAACAAAGTTGTAGGAAGGCTAGCTCGCTCTCTAAGTTAGTCTCTACCCTTAACAAGTATACTTGGTCGTGCCATTGATATTGAGCACGAGACTGACTTCTAATGAGTATCACCTATCCAAGTCCAACCAAATATCTACTTTTCCATTCATTCATTTTATTATATCAACTTGTTTACCATATTACAAGATATATCATATATTTTCTTGTTTCTTTCATTAATCTCGAATTTCTCAACCATGTAAATAAATTCATGATATTTCTGAATGTAATAAGGATCACCAAACCAATTATTTCACAATCATGTTTGTCTGATTCAGCCACTAAGCAATAATAATGATAACAATAATCCTACTAAGATTTTCAATACACAAGCTTGTATTCATTGGTCCATTAAGACAATTCATATTAAACCAATTTGTCAAACCATAATTATCATCAACTATTTCAAGTAATGATTAATTATTTAAGTACTTGAATAAGAGGAAGGGTATAAACAATATGACGATATTGTTTAACATGATTCAGATTGTTCAATCATTAATCTCATGTAAGAAAAGGGTGGCTACTCTACTTATGGTCATCGGAAGGTCACGGTGGCTTTGAAGCACATGTTGAAAGTCCCTCAATATTGCCTTGGAGACCCGCGTGCTTTGTCCATGCTCCAGGGATCGATTTTGGGTTGAGACACAAGGAAACAAGCTAAAATCATAATATGGGCTTTTTTGTAATTTTCATGTGCAAAATAGTTTTTAAAATTGAGTTTGGGGTTTACCAATGCGTAGGCCTTGTTGAGATGATTTCAACGGTATTAAGAACGTTGAAATCAGATGTGTGACCCTTGAATGGGTCAAAACACGGAACGGGAACCATGCCTATGCATGCGTTGGACGTGCCTCGCCGGTATGCTACGCACGTACATGCCTGGCCACATTAATGCTGCGCTTCCTACTGTGTTTGCGTCGCCACGCCTGCCTCGTGGGCTTGCATGTTGCCTCGCTCGTGCTTGTTGCATCATGGCCATACTTAAGAAGTTTAGTTTGCTAGGAGGGGCTAACCCACTGGCAACTCGTAAGGGCCTCTTAATTATGAGGTTGAGTTTGAATTCTTAGTTGTTCTAGGCACTGGTCTTATAAACAACACTTCATATTGGATGGCACCTTGAGGTTGTATATCAAGTGCTAGTAGTTGAATAAGGTCATTATCGACTTGGGTTCCTACTAAGGTGGGGGTTCGGGTCATAATAGTCAAGGCAAGGAAAGCGCTTCTTAGGCCGTTGGCCATCCAGAAGAGTAAAGGGAAAAATGCTGTTCTCCGGCAGAGAAGCACCTCGAGAAGAGGGGAGATGCCACAGAGGAGCACCCTTCTCAAGTGGTAGTTACCCTGAGAAAAAGGAGAAAAGTTGGCGTTGCTTGTCCTTGTAAAGCAATGGTGGTATCGTCAGATTTGTTTAGCAATGATTCACGTAGGAGTGTTTCCTTATTGCCTAGGGCATCGTTGTAGGTGGAGGGAAACTCCTGTTCAACCACCAAGGAAGCTGTTGCCTTGTCGAAGGAGATGGTGGAGACTTGACAAGAGGTTGGTGGTAGCAAAAGCCTTGCGCTGAAGAAAAGTGTAAAGGCCCAACCAACTAAGCGAAGCACAAGTTGGGGTCTCTAGTGCATTTTGAGATCTCCCTTGAGTATTAGTAAAGACCCTTTGTGCTTGCGTAAATGCATCGCAATGCTAGCAGCCATCGAGTGCCCATTGACTCGAGTGATCGAGGTAGGTTTGGATCCATCGGGACCATCATTGGCTCCATCGAAGGGTTCATGCTAAAGGAGAAAGAAACCATGAATGAGTTGCTTTGCTAGATGCCTCGACAGTTGATTGTGAGGCTAGTGCAGGAGCCAAGGGGGGATCCTTACTTGCTCACATAGGAGTTTGAGAGGGAAAGGAGGTAGGTGGAAATTGAGTTTTTCCTGACCTTTATCCTCCCTACTATTACTTATGTGAAGATGAAAGAGGTGCTGAATAAGGCGAAGGCTATCCAACAAGGAATTTTCCCAGGTCCTAAGTTGAAGGAGGTGTTGATTCAATAAGGCATTGAAGTCTTGCTGGATGCTTTCTAGTGGGTTAAACTATCTATTGAGTAGGCGATTCTTTCATTGCTTAGTTTCGCTGTAGATTGGGCACGTTTACTGTGCACCCCATCTAACATGTGGAACATCTACCACCCTTGCCTTTGAATGGTAAGTTCCTTAATAGGTACCTTATTTGTCTTTAGCTGTTATGACTGATAATCTTGCTTACACTTTTAAGTGCTTAACTTTTGTAGGTAGATGTTATTGGGCATGATGTCCTCTTTGGGAGTCATGTCTCTTGGCACATTGTCTCAGGATTGTTTGAGTACTCCCAATGCTTTGTTGCTAAACAGACAACAAGTTGGGTGTAGGTGGCGTTGGTAGATAGCCATGCACTTGCTTGCTAACTCGATGACACGTTCACTGCCTAGAGGAAGGTGGAAGTGGAAGTAGAGGCTGCGGTTGAGCAACCGGAGGTGGAGAGAGCATCGAACAATTCCCTCATTGGCCAAGTGACGAAGGCTCGAAGGGTGGAGGATAGTGCTTGGTCTTCTCTTTCTTAGACAAGGAAGCTGTTGAGGAGAATGATCGGGCTATGATGGAGATCTACTCTTTTAAGGCTTACCACCAAAGATGATGGCCCTTGAGCAGTGGTAGGTGGCGATTTCGTTGGGTGTGTCACAGGTGGGGGAGTAATTAGGGATCATTGAGGGGGAAAATGTTTCGCTTTTGAGGCGTATGAAGAGGCATTCAAGGTAGAGTGCAACATGCTTTATTTCATTGTGGTGGAAGGAGTAGAGATGCAAGCATCCCTCAACGTGGTGGACGTAATGATTGCTTGTTTGAATAAAGAGTTGGATGCCAAAGAAAAATCGTTAGAAGTGGCGGCCTATTATGGGGAGGATTAATCCCTTAAATTCCATGCACTTAAGGAGAAGTGGCGGGAGATGACGTTGGAAAAGGTGTTGAAGTACTTCGTTGAGGACTTCTCCATGATAGAGAGTAGAAAAAAAACTCATGGAAAACCTCAACAAGTATGCTCTGGCAGTCACTCAATCTATCATTGGAGGCAAGGTCACTAGGTTGGATGAGTTCCTAGGGTGGTCCTTCAAAAGGTTCAACTAAGAGTATGATGGTCAGACTCGGGAGATGTTGATTGAGGATTAGGATCCTATCTCACCTACGCCTGATGATCATTATCTTACTCTGCCTCGCAACAAAATCTGAAAGGGGAGAAGGGGAGTCCAACAAAGTTGCCCAAGGTGAATTGTTGGTTGGGGTAGGTAGGGAGGACCAGTTGGGTGAAGAGGCTTGAGCCATTGAGGTTGCCTTGCTGGAGGAAGGGGGTATCAGGATGTGGAGGGTTAAAATATCCCTGAGGCTTTACCTTAAGAAGGAGATTGAGAGGCGGCTCTAATCCGAGGACAAAGAGCATGAGGGCATCGTCTCTATTCCAACGGAGTTGGAGTAAATCTCCTTTGCCTTTTTATTTTGCTTTCAATGTAACTAGGCAAGGTATGCCCCTCTTTTGAAGCATGTACTTGAATTGTTTATCAATGAATAACGAATTTTGTGAGTTAAGTGCTTGTTTTTTTTTAAACTTGTTGGCTTTGCTGGCTAATTGATCTAAAAATGGGGTTTTAATGAGATGTCCTCCACTTGTTGATACTAACTAAAGTGTACTACATGAAATGGCCTGTTGTACTTGGGCAAAATATGGCTTTAGATTGATAGCATGCCATGTTCTAGGGATTTGATGTCCCCAATGTTTGTAGTTTGTATGACTTGGCAGAGTTGGAGGTAAAGACCTTGTAGGGTCCTTCCCAGTTCGGGGCCAATTTGCTACCTGGCTCGGTTGGTTGGAAGCTTCTAGATGACGTAGGACCAAGTCACCTTCCTTGAATTGTTGTTGTTTGACCCTTTGGTTGTAGTATCATGTTATGGCCTCCTTGTAATTGTCGGATGAGGTGGAAGCTTACTCTCTTAAGGGGTGATTTTAATTTGGTGTTCATTATAGGTTGGGTCATAGAATTGTATCTTGTACGATGGCATTATCACTTCTAAAGGGATTTTAGCCTCTGCCCCATAAATTAGGTCGTCTAAAGTATAGCCATTGTAGTTTTTTGGCCCGTTCGATACCTCCATAGGACGTAAGACAATTCTTTTGCCTGTCTGCCACAAGAGTGAGCTTCTAGGTTGATGAAGTTCATCCCCTACCTCATGAAGGGAATGGGGGAGTATGTGGGGATCATTTCTTCAGGCGAGAGTTGGGAAATGTTTGCGAAATGTTGGCACTTGTCTCATTGTCTCCCAAACTTTTTGTCCTGGTAGGTCATTTGGGGCACTTTTTGACCTGTTAGTTTACAAGGCCATCATATTGTAGTAGTTGGCTATGATGGCCTTGTGGCCTTTGTGATTTCCACATATGTCGGCATGGATGTCTACCAAGGCTTGTTTTGGCTTTAGTTGGTTCAAACAACTTAATAAGGGGGTAGTATACCCTTTCTTATATAGCATTCATTCAAGGAGCACATACTTGGCAGCCTTTAGGTGGAAAGTCATGGGGTTTATCACTCCAGGTGGGACCTCCCTGTCAGTTAAATATTTAAAGTAGGGGCCATCCATGAGCTATTTGATTTAGAGTTGTAATGCTGAAAACAGGCCTATTGAGGGGACAGTTAGTTCCTTAAGGCATATATTGTCTTCCTTTTTTTTGGTCATGGCAGAAGCCAGCTTGGTGAGGGCATTTGTCAGGGGGTTGTTGGCCTTGGGCATATGACTGGTCTCAACCTGTTGGAATTTCAAAATAACAGATCTAGCTTCCTTTGTGAAGATAGCCATGCTTGGATCTTTGGCTTGGAATTCTTCCTTTATTTGGTTGGCTACTAGTTGAGAGCTAATAAATATGTCAAGGTCATTGCCTCCATCATTTTGGCCAGACGGGGCCTAGTTAAGAGAGCTTCGTACTCAGTTACATTATTTATGGCGAAGAAAGCCAACCTAATGGAATATTTATGTATTTTCCCACTAGGGAAGGTGAGGGCAATCCCTGCTCTTGCCACATCCGAAGTAGAGAGCTGTTTTCATGTAGTTTCCATGGACAACCAATCTTATTTTCTGATTTGGTAGATTTTGTCGGGAAGTTTGCCAGTACGTCTCTTGATAGCTAAGCGGGATTAATTTTGATATTGAATTCCGCCAACTTTAAGGCCCATTGCATTTGCTGGTTTGATTCTATTAGTTTGTGAAGTATTTTCCTTAGGGTGGGTCGATAAGGACAATTATAGTGTGAGCCTAGAAATAAAGGCGAAGCTTTTAGGTAGCTACAACGAGGGCTATTCGTAATCTCTCAATGGGAGGGTATTTAGCTTCAATACCTTGGTATGCTTTGCTAACAAAGTATACTGCTTATTGGACGCTTGCTTTGTGCACTAAGGCCGCATTTATAGCAGAACTTGAGATGGCGAGGTAAATGTAACGTGGCTCACCTGGTTATGGGGCCAATAAGACGGATGGATTTTGGAGATACTCCTTAATTTGTTCCAATGCTTCATGATAGCGTAGTGCTTAGTATTTAGAGTTATACCCTTTCCTCATCTTAATGCATTCTAAAAAGGGAATGCAATTATCGTATGATTTAGACAAGACTCTTCCTAACGTGGCTATCCGTTTGACTAAGGATTGCACTGCCTTTAGGTTTCTAGTATGGGTTAAGTCCATCACTGCCTTTATTTTGTCACGGTTTGCTTCAATGCCTCAATTGGACGAGAAACCTTAAAAATTTTATCGAGGATACGTTGAAGGCGCATTTCCTAGGTTTAATTTTAGGCAGTTCTTTCACAGAATAGCGAACACTTTTGACAAGTTTTCGAAATGCTTCTGGAAGCTTCCTCCTTTTACCAGCATGTCATCGATATACACTTCAAATGCTTTTTCAATTAATTTAGATACAATTAAGTTTTCAAGGCATTGATAAGTAGTGCTAGCATTTTTGAGGTTGAAAGGCATTGCTCGATATCGAAATAGGCTTATGTTGATCAGTTGGAGCTAGACTTATTTGATGGTAACCACTATAGGCGTAGAGGAAGGACATATGAGATTGGCTCAAGCATGAGCCTACGAGGGTGTCAATCTTTACCAATGGAAATTCATCCTTTGGGCAGGCATCGTTTAAGTTGGTGAAGTTGACATACATCCTCAATTTCCCCTTGGCTTTCTTGACCATGGCTATGTTGGATAGCTAATCGGGGTATAGAGGCTTCTTTATGAATTCTACCTTTAAAAGTTTGTCAACTTTAGCTGTAGCTATCTACCATTGCTCAGATGATTTGTGTTGTTACACCTATATAATCGGACATACGCCTGGTTGAATGTTCAACCAATGCTCGATAACTATCGGATGTACCCTCGATAGATCTTTGGTGGACCCGTTTAGGATGTCAGCGTTTTGCTGCATAAGCTTTTGTAACTCTTGAACCTCACTTGGATCCAAGTTTGCACCTACCTGTACTATCAACTTGCCATCCCAAGTACAATTGTAGCACCATTGTAGATGAACTCGAGTGCAAGTTGGTGGGTGATGTCTCTTTGCGAGCAGGGGCATTTGATTGGATGGCATTAACCATGGCCCTCTTTTTCTCCCATTTTGTGACTTTGGGGGATCCTTTGCATGCTTTGCTCTAGTTTGAGGTGGAGTAGCTCTTGTCTAGTGGATTGATCGTTATGAATTATTTTGATTCCTATGGGGAATAGAATTGGATCACCTGGAAATATGACGTGAGTAGTTGGGCATCCTACTATCCGATCAGAAGTTGCGGGGAGGTTGGCCACGGTGAATGTGGTTGTTCGGTTGAGATACCGGTTGCCATCTTAGATGCTGATTGGTAGATCAATCTCTCCCTTTGGCATTTCCTTATAGTTCCTAAAGCCAACTAGTGGGTATATCGAGGGAGTCAAATCTTTTTCCTCAAAGCCAAGCTTGAGGAGGGTCTTTAGGAACAAAATGTCTACAACACTCCCCTTGTCCACAAGTAGGCGAGGTTGAACTTGCCCAACCATGAGGAAAGCGACCATTAGGGGGTTTGAATGGGACCCTGTACTAGGCAACAATTGAAAGAGGGTGGCTACTGCTTTCTCTTTCTCCTAGTGTAGGATCTTGGCTTTCCAACAAGCAATTGGGAAAGTAGCCGTCAAAGAGCTGAAAATGATAGCCAACTAAGTGGGGTTGTAAGGGTTAGCATTGATGCTAAAGATCACCTGGACTTTTGCTTCTGGGAAGGGGATCTGCGTGTTCGCCAAATTTGGCTTGATCTTATTAGATCGAACTTTGTGCCTCTTTGGTAGGAGGCAAGGGTACGCACATGATACTCCTTTTCTAAGAGGTTTCTATCAAGATCTTACTCTTCGAGGATCTGGGTGACATTGTCTTGTGCTGGCTCTTCTACTAGAACCATATAGGCCCCCCTTAATTGCTGTAGTTTGTCATGATTATAATCTTTGGGATCTTTAATGGACTTTTTACCCTTTATTAGGGCCTTTGTTTTGTTTCATGAACATGGTTAGGTTGTCGTGTCAGTTATGATGCTTAATTTGATCCCTTAAATTTTGACAATCTTTTGTAGCATGGTCTCTTGCCCTGTGGTAGCGACAATAAGGCCCTGTGGTCACTTTTCACCATAAAGGTGGAGGCGACAATAGGAGATCTTGGTTGGTGGCCATAACTTCTGCTAGATTCTCCATGCAATTTATGGCGAGGGGGACATTTTTGGTATGCTTCCCTCTTAGGATGCTTTGACCTGCCATTGCGATAGTTACTCTAGTGGTTTGTTTCAGTGGTCAAGTTGTTGACCCTTCGTCTTGTTAAAGTGGTCACCCCTATTTTGGGCTTGGCTGACTTCTTCGGTGGCCCTTCTCTCTCTAGATGGGTTATTGGCTTCGTTTTCGACGTTATCAGCCAAGAGGTCTTGGGTGCTGAAAGAATCATCGTGCTTTGCAAATCGTATGGCTTAATCCCACAATTTCGCCATATCTCTAGGTGGGAAGTCATCAATGTTATGCCAAAATTGATGGGTTAAGAGGCCTGACTTAAAATATTGAATAACTGTGGCATCGTGAGGTCCCTTGTACTTGAAGTATGGTGCTTTGAAGTAATTGAGGTAGGAACCGAAGGATTCTCCTTTTCCTTGTTGTTCAAGGTTATCTCTAACCCTTTGCTAGCTATTAAAGTACTGGAAAAGTTAATTGGCCAACTCTTGGAAACTAGAGATTTGGCCTGCTAAAAGTTCATAATCATTCATGAGCCATCCTGACCAAGTAGAAAGGGAATACTTGACAAAGCACTCCATCCGGGCAACCATGGACTGGCATTATTTGCAGGGAAATTTTGACAAAGCTGTTATGGTTCGTGGTCCCGTCATATTGCAAGAGCATTGGGTGTTTAAACTTCTCTTGGAGAGGGGCAACCATCACCTGCTCTGTGAAGGGGCAGGTGGTGGTGGATCCCCTTCATTGCCTGTGTTGCTTGGCAAACAATCTTGGGTGGGGATTCGCCTCTGTTGGATTGGAGGGCCTAAGAATTGGACTGTTTGTCCGAATCTCGTGGGATAGGCGGAGATGACAGGGGTTGTGGTGCCTTACCTCCTCTATGCTTGACTTTGTGTTTGAGCTCTTCTATGTGCTTATGGAAGTAGGTGCTTTCTTCTTTGACGACATGATCCACCATGCTTGCTCATCCAACTTGTCTTGGGGAGGGGGCAAGTTCTGTTAGAGGGCCTCCTTGTGCTTTGGTACATTCTGGAGATATCCCATGATCTCCTATTTTGCTTGGAGGTTAGAGAGGGCTTGAAGTACTCCTACTCCTTTTGAGTTAGGTGAAGCAATTGAAGCAATCTAGGGGAGGTTCCTCCTTGAGTCGGATGACCTCCTTTTTAAGATTATCGCCTTTATATGCTTGACATTGGCGATATGATTGGGTGATACTTGACTCATTAGTTACCTGGTTGGCATTGATCTTGGAACCTTGATGGGTTGTAGGAGTCATGTTCTTCAATTAGTGTGAGAAATGAATGGGAGGAGCCCTTAAGAAATTCCTACAAGGTTCAAGGTAGGATGAGGATCTAATCGACAAGATTAAAGCAATCACATGAAGTGACACGGGAATTGGTAACCTAGTTCCACTGTCGATGAGCATATGTCTGGGAGGGGATCTAACCCTCGAAGTTTTCACTAAGTGTAGAAAAGTAGAGGGAGTACAATAATTGCTTCTCTTGCGCACTTGCATGCCCCCTTACATCGACATGCACATGCCTTTTTATAGCACCACTCCAAAATTTCTGCTAACAAAATGTCGTTGGCGAGATTTTCGGGGATTGTAATTCCACTATGGTTGTGCTCTATCTGATGCATAATCCGTTCATCCTGTTGATGTCTCCATGATCGGTATTGACTATGTCAGTGTAGTGGCGCTTGGCAATCACAAGGGTAGGACCCTGTTAAGGTTGGTTTGCCTCACTTTAGATGGTTGGCAGGGTCAGTCCACCTACATCTGAAGTTGAGATTCTGATAGATTTTCTTGTCCGACTTGTTAGCCTGGGTGAACTTTCCTCCTTGCCAATATGTTCTTTTAGGTGATGGATCTGCTTGCCTAGATCAGGCAGTTGGTACCTCTTTTTGGGCTTTTGATTAATGGGCTTGATGGGTCTATATGGGCCTCTTTCTATTGGGCTTATAGAGGAATTTTTCTATTGGGCTTATAAGAGGAATTAGGTAGAGAAGCTTATCGTCAATATTCCTGTATCATTTAGGGTCATCACAAGTAGATCATTGACCTCTTTAGACTTTACCTCAGGGCTCATAGGATTGGATTGGAAGAATATTTTGATTCGTGCAGGTCATCTTCATACAAAATCTTCAGCATACACTTCAATTGTGGCAATACTTGGGCCTTAAGAGTCTCAGCGACTTTGATCCTAAGGAAGTAAACTTTTCAAAGATCTTTTGCTACATAGATCTATAGTGAAGTAAAGTTTTCAATGATCTTTTGTTACATAGATCTATAGAAATAATTTGGTCTTTGAAATTCCTGCACTATCTTTGTTGATTTTATATCATCAACATAAAGAACAAGAACAATGATACCATACTTTTTGTGCCTAAGAAAGATAGAATGATCTTAGGTAGTTTTAATTTGCAAAAATGAATGCTCATAACTTCATTACTTAGTAAATTAACTAGAATTTTTTCATAGAGGTACTCCTTCCTTTTGATTGAGGTTGGAAAGATGATGGATGGTGCATTCCTAACAAGCTTCTCACTCAAGGTTAGTGAACCATGGAAAATTAGGTAGCACTTGATGTAACTATGATTTGGAAGGGTACAATAGGTGATGGTGTCCTAATAGATGACCTTATGACATCACTTGTGAGGATCATCCAAGTAACATGGCAGTTAAAGAATTAGGAAAGAGTTTTAGATTGGTTAAGTTAGGAAAATTAGTTTATTTTGGTATTCATGTTATCTCTTTCTATTTCTCTTAGGAATTGATTTGATTTGAATTTGTTTCCAAATTTGTTAAGATTAGGATTACTATTGTTATCCTCTCTCTCTAAGGAGTGGTTGATTTCTCTTTTCATTAATAATAAGAATTCCTCATTATTCTACCACATGGTATTAAAGCGAGAAGATCCTATGGATCTCCACCTCCAACCTCTCTGTTTTGGTTGTTGTTGGCCCTAGAAAGGTCTCCACTATTGCCTTTGGTGATATTTCAAAAAGCATTGATTTAAGTGCAAAAATGACTGGTTATATTTGATTCAAGTGCAAAAATCCTTGGTAATATTTCAAAACTCATGAGGGATATTTGGTTCAAGAGGTCCAAACTTGTGACAAGATTCAGATGCCCATAAGGAGCTTGTAAGAAACCATCCCCAAACTTGTAAAACTTGAACCTGGAACAAAACTTTAACACAACCATAAGGAACTTGTAACAAAACATGTAACCATGCATTAACACATCCTGATCACAATAAATAGTCAATACCAAATTCATAAGTCCAAATCACATGTCTTTTTTTAAAGAAAATGAGAATGGTCCACACCATGTAGTCATCTATAATCTAGACATAATAATAGTTCACAACCTAGAGATAGTGCACATTTCAAACATAGTTGTCCACAAAATACGAGACAGGTTCCTCACAACAATTAAATGAGACAAGTTCCACACTACTAATTTTTTGAGACAAGTTCCCTTGGTCATTTGGGATCGGATTCAATTTCTATTTTTTGCATCTCTTCACAATATGAGATCGGCATCTTTTCACTACATTACTTGTACATGTATTTTTTTTGTTAGCAAGGGATTACCTAAAATATGCATCAAAAGTATACAAGTTAAGATGTATATGTATCATAAAAAAACTAACATTTTGGTGGTGGCAAGAGAAGGGGGGAGCTTTGTTGGTGGTGGTGGAAGAGGAGGGAGGGGTGGAGGGGAGCTGAAGATTAAGAAGGGAGGTTGTCGACCTTGGTGGTGGTGGTAGAGAAGGTGGGAGGGTGGGGGAGGAGGAAGGTAGGGTGAAGCTTTGGTGGTGGTGGTCATAAAGAAGGAGGGAGGAGCGGAAGAGGGATGGCCTCGGTGTTGAGGAGTCAGCGTCAACGTTGAGGACTATTGGTTGTAAGGGAAAATGTTGATGTTGAGGAGGATTGCCAGTAGGGAGTTCTGGGAGGAGGATGAAGGTCGTAAGGGCTATTGGAAGGAGGGTAGCTAGGGATTGGGGAAAAGGGTGAAATATTGTAACCATTGGATTAGATTCGATCCAATGGTCAAGATGAAGGGGTTGCACATAACTAGGTGCAGTTAGGTTGCACTATCCCTTTTCCCATACCATATACACATTATATATATGTATATTAATTGAAATATGCACAAATGTATTAGTATTATTCTTTTGACATGCATGTTCTCTTAAGGAGACCCGGGGACGATGGTAGTAATGGAGGACTGAGGGGAATTGGAGAGAAGGGAACATGTTTAGGGTTTGGTCAGGAGTTGAATGTAGGGGGAGGGTGTTGAGTAACACTGTTGTTTCTTTATCTTGTGTATTCGGGTGTTAGTATTATTTTTTCTTCATGGGGTTGTGTTGTAATTTGCTTCGACCTCTCTCTATATAAAGAGAGGTAGGGTTTAGAGAATAAACTGTTGCTAATTTCTTTCAACTTGGTATCATAACAATAATCCTAACTTGGGGCTCTGATATCCCATTGAATAGTAGCCTTCGTAGCCCTGACACCTTAACCCTAATGATGTTGATGACCTACATCGCCTTGGAGCGTCGCCAGCATCGCCCTTTTGTTTGAGAGGCCTTGTTTCATGTCTCTAAGGGCTACTAGCGATGTTGCAGTAACACCGTTAGGCTCCTTGTGCAACTGTGAGGCCTTTAGGGCTCCCCTACGTCGTTGCCAAGCCCTTGCAGGGCCTTCATTGTTGTTGCTACAGGCCCTATTGCCTGCAACGATTTGATTAGGGGCTTTATTGCCCGACGTTGATGACTCCTGCTGCCAGTGTCGCCTGTTGGTGCTGTTAGCACCGCCAGGTGCTTCTAGCATTGCCTTCAGTCTCTGTGGCACCTCCGGTTGTTACGACCTTTCTCCTTGGGTGCTGCTTCTCGCTCCAGACGTGCGAGGCCTTCAACATGTCGATTTGAGACCTGCTTTAAATCCTTGTGTCATGCTTTTGTGATTGCTTGGGTGCTCTAACTCGAAGTGTGGGCTCCTGATGTATTGATGACAACAATGTGACCTCCTCTTGTTCTCCAGGTGTGACCTTTGATTAAGGTTGGAGCGTGTGCAATCTCCTTCAGTCTCATGATGGACATAGATGGGATCAATTTCGTGCAGAGGTCACTAGGGTGATGAAAACCGTGACAATTTTGTAGAGTATGAGAGCCTGCTTCGAAGTTTTTGCCATCATGATGTTGTTCCAGGAGTATTGATTTGGCAAGTATTTCACATGACAGCAGTCTGAGTAGCATAGAGTGGTTAGTTCACTCAGGGGCTTCCCAAAATTTAAGTGGGGATAAGAAATATTTCCATCATATTAGCTCTATTTCCCTAGGAAGGATTGTGTAGGTTGTCGATGGTAGGCACTCTAGAGTTGATGGACAGGGGGAGGTTTCCGTGACCCCTACATTGAGACTGCCCAATGTGTTATATGTATTAGACTTTCTTATCAGTTTGCTACCTGTTGGTCAAATTACAAAGAAACTCAATTGTTGAGCGATCTTTGATGATGTGGGTTACGCTTTTCAGGATGAGCGAACGGGGAAAACTATTGGTGGTGGTTATGAAGAGAGAGGTGTATATCGTCTTGTTCAGATTTTGTTTGCTAGTTCCTGTCGAGGGGGGGCTTTGTTTTGTTGCGGGGAGTGCCTTATAGTGGCAGCTTCGTCTTGGTCACCTACCTCTGGATAGGCTTTGGAGGGTGATTCCTCATATTTCCCCAACCACCATAATCAGATGTGAGGCTTATCGGTTGGGTAAGCACCATTGTGCTTCATTTTTTGCCAGTACTAGTCCTGGATCCACCACTATTTTTGAGTTGCTTTATATGGACGTTTGAGGACCTAGTCGGGTTCTAGACAGACAGGGCCACTAGTATTATCTTGTGGTAGTTGATGATTTCTCTCATTTATCTTTGATATGTCTTTTGAGAATCTTTTGTTGGAGATAAAGAACCAATTTTCTGCTAAGGTGAAGACTATACGAATAGATAATGCCATTGAGTTTTGTACTACTACGCTGATGAACTTTTATAAGGCCCATGGGATTATTTATTAGATTACGTGCTCTTATATCTCTCAGTAAAATGGTGTTGTTGAAAGGAAATATAGGCACTTGTTGGATGTGGCTCGTATCCTTCTGATTCATTACAATGTGCCTTAATTGTACTGGGTAGATGCAGTTTTGACGGCCTGTTATCTACTCAACAGTATGTCTAGTTCAGTGCTTCATGAGTAGATTCCTTGGCATATTTTGCATCCGGACAAAGATCTCTTCTATGTGCCACCTCGTATATTTGGGTGTGTTGCTTTTGTGCACTTGCATTCACAGGGTCGTGATGAATTTGCTCTAAGGGCGATCAAGTGTGTATTTTTGGGATATTCGAGGACTCAGAAGGGATACAGGTGTTACAATCTTCTCACTGGCAAGCATTATGTTAGTGTAGATGTGACCTTCCATGAATCTATCCCATTCTTTTCCACAGTTGGGTAGACTTTGACTTCTGATGTTGACATGGCTCCTATGCTTGTTCCTCTTGTTCCTTTTGAGGCGATTTCGGTTATTGGTTCACCTTCTACCACTTCCACCTCTCAATCTAAGAGATAAAGGGATCCTATTGCTACCTACAGAAGACCTCACATCTGCTCCTTCCTCACTGGATCATGAAAGCACAGAGACTTTATACACTGATGATACTGTGCCAGTAGGTGTCACGGTTGCCATTCGGATGATCTACCTTAGAGCCTATCCAGGAGGGTATGCTAGATGATCTTAACCTTTCGATTGCCATTCGGAAGATGCCTCATCATTGTCCCAGATACCCTAATGTAGGAGCAGTTCCTATAGATTGTTTGGGGATTGCATTGGTCAGTTTTGTTAGGCTCTTTCAGCTATAGAGATTCCCTCTAATCATCAGTAGGCCATGCATGATCCAAAGTGGTACCAAGCTATGGAGGATGAGATGGCCGTTCATCGCTTGTGTGGTACTTAAGAGCTTACACAGTTGCTAGCAGGTGTCATGGTTATTGGTTGAAGATTGGGGTTGCACTCAAATACAATCTCGATGGGTCCATTTCTAGGTACAAGGCTCGTTTGGTTGCTAAAGGGTTCACTTAGACGTATGAGGTGCATTTCTTTGACACTTTCTTACTCGTTGCTTGCCTCTCCACTATTCGGATATTGGTTTCAGTGTTAGTGCAGCATGATTGGCAGCTTCACCAGTTTGACGTGAAGAATGCTTTTTTATATAGAGACCTGTAGGACGAGGTTTACATGCAGCAACCCCCAGGTTAGGGGGAGTGTGCATGTAGGTTGTAGAAAGCAATCTATGGTCTCAAGCAGAGTCTGAGAGCCTAGTTCTAGAAGCTTTCTCAAGTTGCGGCGTCTGTTGGGTTTTAAAGGTCGTTAGCCGATCATTCCCTGTTTGTCAAGAAAATAGGGAAAGGGGTAGTGGCACTCTTGGTCTATGTTGATGATCTGATAGTTGCAGGGGACAACATTATAGGTGTTATAGCAGCGCTCAATAGAGTAATTTGTTATGAAGGATCTTAGACCTCTGAGATACTTCCTTGGGATAGAGTTTGTGCGCAACAAGAGAGGTATTATTTTATCCCAGAGGAAGTATGCATTTGATGTGTTGAGAGAGACCAGGATGCTGGGTACCAAATCAGTCAATATTTCCGTGGATCCCAAGGCATGGTTATATGATAGAGATGCAGAGCCAATAGATAGCAGGCAGTACCAGCAGTTAGTGGGAAAGTTGTACTAGATGATTACTAGACTTGACGTCTCCTTTGCAGTTGGGAAGCTAAGCTAGTTTATGGAGAAGTAGACTAGGCGGCATTGGGATGCTGCTATGTTGGTGCTCAAGTACCTGAAGAGAGCCCCAAGACAGGATCTTCTCTCCACAAGAAGAGCTTCTATGATAGCAGTAGGGTATTCAGACGCAGACTATGCCGGTAGTCATGATGAAAGGAAGTCCATTATGGGCTCATGAACTTATGTTGCGGGGAATCTAGTGGCTTGGAAAAGCAAGAAGTAGAGAACGATTTGTAGATCTAGCATTGAATCTAAGTACAGAGCTATAGGTTAGATGTTTGTAGAGTTGATGTAGGTGAAGTCCTTCATGTCAGATTTGCATTACAGATTGATGGACCCATCGAATTACAATGTGATAATTGAGTTGCCATGTATATTGCCAACCCCATGTTCCATGAGCGTACCAAGCATGTTGTTACGACCCGATTTTCGAATCCCTACAAGACACGAGAATCGGACCGACTCGACTGATCCTAAGACCCAGTCGTCCAACGAGAAAGTAACCAAAAAAGCAATAAAATAAATCACATTCACCATACATATAACTAGTAGTAATAAAAGTACAGCAGTAAAGAAAAGAACTATTACAGTACACACCACCACAACAGTAGAGAATTAAACAGGTACATAAACATGATGCTTACAATAAAAGAGTACAGTTGTAACAGAAAATACTCACTACAACAGAAGAAACGGTAGTGAGTACAACACAAGTAAAACTACTGGCCTCTATTAGGCCCAGCACCCTTTGTAGCCGCAGGTTCTGGCTGCTCAACACCTGGTCCTGAAAAGGTGACAAATGTGACACGTCAGCGAAACGCTGAGTAGAGTGGCAACCAACTAGCTAAGAAAAACAGTAAGGTGGATAAGTAGTTGTTATTTTTAATCTCTTTCTTTATTTTTCTATTTACTCATTCTTGACTTATTCCTCAGATCTTTCTCTTGATCTCGAATGTTCCTCGTGGAAACGATCTTGATTGCAGTCTTTTCCGAAAATTAGAAGTAACACGTGGTGCTCTCCTGGCCAGGAGAGTTTCCCGTGGTGGTCCTACCCTCAGTCAACCACCCCAAGGTCACTGACAGACGTAATGGTGACTACAGCACGCGCGATAAACGCACGGGTAGCTACCCCGCACTGGCACGCGGTCAGTCGTTTCCGTTAACGGGTGCGCCCCAAAGCACAGCACGGAACCAGTATAGGGCAGAGCCCTCTCAGTAACAGGGGTCCAGCCCTTCCACAGTAACCAAACAGGGGCTTGCCCCTCCACAGTCCGCGCACCCTCGCCTGACTACCCTGGTTTGCTCAGTGGGCCTAACAAGTCGGTGTAAGAAGGCTAACAGAACCCCAGGGCCCGTAGGGTGGCTAGCACCCTCTCTACACTAGTAGCTCTCCTTGGTACTGTGTACGCGAGGGTCAAAAGTCGATACAAAGTGGCCAGACCTAACCCCGGGTCCCTGGGGTGGCTAGCTCCGCTCTGCACTAAACAAGGGGGACAGTCGCTCTCCTATTACTCCGTACTCAAGGGCCAGCTCAATTCCCCAATTCCATTCCATTTACCTCTCAGGAGCTCTGCTCCTAATTCCCCGTCGGGTTCATGCTCATATTTCTTTAACTAAGCCAATTTAGGTTTCATCATTTCAACTTTATTTTCATATAGCCCATGTTTTCAACAGTTAATATCCATTCATAAATAAGTAACTGTTATCCAATTACAGGAAATTATCATTTTCTTTCTACTTTTCCAAGACTGCAATTCATATATTCACGACATTCGTTTCGGTGTTTCTGTTCCTAGGATTCATGCCACACCCTAGGATCTATCATTCAATCTAGTTTTCCAGTCCTAGGATTCATTCCATACCTTAGGATCTATCATTCAATCTAGTTTTCTGATCCTAGGATTCATGCCATACCCTAGGATCTATCATTCAATCTAGTTTTCCGGTCCTAGGGTTTATGCCATACGTTAGAATCTATTAATTATCTCATAAGTGCATAAATGTTGATAGATAATTAAAGGGAGTAACTCTACTTGCAAAATCGGGAGCACTGGGGGTCTGATCGGCAGGTTCGCGTGCCTCCGCAACCCCTAGAGCCGCAACAGAACGAGGTCCTATCACAAGGATCAAACACAAGGAACTACTCAGAATATGATACAAGTACTTTAAACAAGTAGAGGAACTAATTCTGAGAACGAAATTTTAAACGCGGAAAACGGACTTCGAACGAACCCTAAACGGATAAAAAACCACTCTGCCCTAAATCAGACGTCTGGAACACCTTCTAGACGTCTTAAACGATGGTTCAGATCATACCTTGCTTCTGCGCAGTTCTTCAGACGTCCAGGATCCCGCTGAACCGTCTGGACTTAGTTCCAGACGTCCGACTGTCACTCCGGATGTCTGGAGACTCTCCGTCGTCTGGTGCAGTGCCCAGACGTCTGATCTGTGTGGGAGGGCGTGTCCTTGCGCCTTCCCGAACGAACCTGCACGTGCACTCAACCGTCCTTAACACGTCAAAGAGGCAGAACCTTCGGCGGAACGGCCTACATGGTTGCATCCGCAGAAAGGAAGAAGCTGAGGAAAATGGTACCTTTCAGATGTCTGGATCTCACTCCAAACGTCTCCCTCGCCATCTGGACGTAGGTCCAGACGTCTGATTCTGGGAAATTTTCCCAGAATCAGGACCTCCTCGCCCTCCGCTTGTTGCGCACGGCCGCGCCGCGCCGTGCTCGCCCGCTGCCTGAGCTGTAGCAGCACCTCCCTAGCGCTACGTCCCTACTGTGCGCACCTGTCAGTCGGCCCTGGGCAGCTCCGGTGAGTTCGCCCTCTCTTCCTCATGCGCTCCGCCTCCTCTCCCTCTCGCTACACCTCCTCCCCGCGCGCTCCCAGTAGCAACTGCTGCCCTCGCTCTCTCACTCTCACGCTGTCACTGGAAGAAGAAGGAGGAGACGGTGGAGTGGTGGTGAGGGAGAGGAGAGGGGGAGATATTTGAAGGCACCGTGGGGAGAGAGAGAGGAAGAAAAAGATGGCGCTGCAGGATGGGGAGGGAAGAGAGAGAAGAAAAGAGGGCGGCGGGTCAGTCTGCGCGTGCATGCGCGCAGACTCGCAATCGTACCCCGCAGAAATTAATTTACAGACGTCTGGGAAGGTGTCCAAACATCTGGACCAACTCCCAGACGTCTTAAAAGACGTTTGATGCCGTGGGTCTTAACACATGTGGAGGTGGATTGTAACTACATGCGATTTGATCTAGAAAGGATTCATTTTCACTTCTGAGGTCACTTCAGATGCTCTGACTGCTGGTATCTTCACTAAACCATTAGCCAGATCTTCTTTTGATGTATGTACTTTTAAGCTGAGCATGATTAACATTTATTCTCTAGCTTGAGGGGGAGTGTTGAGTAGTACTGTTATTTTTTTATTTTGTGTATTCAGGTGCTAGTGTTATTTTTCCTTCATGTGGTTGTGCTCTAATTTGCTCTTACCTTTCTCTTTATATAAAGAGAGATAGGATTTAGAGAATAAACTATGTCGTTAATTTCCTTCAATTGAGGGGAAGCGAGAAGTCAGGTGTAGTTCTTTTAGTCTTTGGTACATCAATCAAGATAAAAAATTGAACTCCTAATGCTTGGTCGGCTGATCAATTGATCGATTAATTGGATAATTGTCTAATTAATTGGCTTACCCAATTATGGTCCTGGATATTGCTATGTTGCTTGATCCTTGACTACAAATGATTAATTGACCAATTAATTGCTCAGATCGATTTTTGTAGCCTCGAAGGATTGTAGGCTATAGATTGTGCACCCCAACTTTCAGAGGATGATTATCCATTAGGTAAATTTCAATGACATTAGAAGATAAAAATATACTTCTCATAATTGAAGTGTTCAGCTTCAGAGTCTGAAGACTCTCATACACCTAGATCAGACTTGGTCGATGCTTGACACCTGATCTTAGACATTGAAAAATTCCCATTAGGGAATTGAGATGCAGGTGGAAATCAAAAGTAACAAAGGATGGATGCAGGTGCTTGAAGACCTCTTGGACAAGATAGCATATTTTTTAAGGTAATCAGATCAAGGCCCAGATAATAAAGGTGATGAGTTTACAACACAACCTTATTAAAAGCTTGGAAAGAGAGTGACATAGAGATGATAGAAATTAACAAACAAAAAAAGTGAGCAAAAGAAGATGTTGAGAGGGAGGGTTTTGATAGGACAATAGTAATGGTAGTGGTCAGTGTGGCAATGGTTGGGACGTGTAATGGAGATAAGGGATTGAATTAATACATTTACATATAATCATGTAAGACCATAGCTGGGATGGTGATTTTCATGTTAAGAGAGATTTGGAAATTGTTAATCTAGATGGGTCCCAGATTTAGTCACTTATTGTGCCCTTTGACAATCAGGACAGGAGGACATCAACCATCTGTTTTTTGATTGTTGTTTCTCTGGACAAGTTTGGTCCACTTTCAATTTTGAATGGATTGATCACACAAATGAACATGAGTTTTGAAGCTCCTTCACATGGATGGAATCAACATGGTCTGAATACCTTTAGATCGAAGAAAGAAAAGGCAAAAGTTTTGGCTATTCTATGAGGCTGGTAATTAGAGAATTTTATTTCTTGCATTTCTTCGTTGTCCTCTTTTTGGGATAAGTTCCTGTAATATGCCTGTTCATCTTTTTTAATTTTTGATGAAGGAGCTAGGTGGTTATAAACTGGATAATTACCCTTTTACTTAAAAAAAAAAGCTTTACCTTTAACTTTATTGTTTGTGCTGATTCATTGTTAATTAACATATTATATTGATGTCAGGTTTTGGGATATGATGTTTTCCAACCTATGACACTGGAATTTTGTGCCAGAGTGAGTCTTCCTTCATCTTCCATGTAATTGATTCTGTGTCATTTGATTTGTGGATCAGTTACCCAAGTAACTAGCAAGTCTAGCATGAAGCGATGCCTCTTTTATTTGTTAGTTTCATTCTAGGTGTCACATGCAACTGTACAAAGAATATATAAAGATTCATTTGGAAGGTCCATTTAGCAATTTAATTTAACATGCAATTCCTTGATCTACAAGGAAATACCTAATACCTGAACTTTTTATGTGCCAGAAAGTTGCGGCAGCATCAGGAGATATGAGAAGAGCACTTGGTGCTTGTATGTAAGTATTATGGGAAAGACATTCACATATTGTCTTTGCATTTTATTACATCTTTGAAATCGCTTGTCACCCAAATAATTTGACGAATCAGGTATGTTCTGGGAAACAAGTCATATTATTCCTATGCCAGGACATTAATTAACAGTTCAAAAAAATGTCAAATATAAGAATCAACAATTTCCTAATAAATCAAATTCTTGCAATCAAAATCTAATAAAGCTTCAAAATAGAAGACAGCTTTTCCAGTGAGTAAAAAATCCCCTAATCCTATTCTCTATTTAGAAGTTAGAGAAGAAACCCTTAAGCCAAATACAATCCTCATTTATTTTCTCTTAAATCTTTGGCTATACCAGTAATAGAAGATATTATAGGTTTCTTGGACCCAGTATCTAGCATTTACTTTTCAATGATTTGTTCAAAATAGATCTACCTATCATCCAGTATTCACTTTTCAAAAAATCACCACTAAGTATTTGGCAAGTAGGTTTACCCAACATTACTTTATTTAAGAGTATGTGGTGTGGGCCTTTTTATATGGCTTATGATCTTGGGCTGTCTTCTTGCATTCATCAGGTTGGCTTTGTGCCTTGTGAATTGCATAAATCAATGTATTTGAGCATTTTCTTTCTATGATTTTCATGTACTGATCTTGTTTCTAGCTCACATCATCTTCACGTACAATTTTGTGGCCCAAATTGCTTCATCCGTGCTTCAGATCTTTCTGTGCATAGTCTTGTATTGTTCCTTGAGATCAATCCTACCTGCTAGGATTTTGTAGTTCTTGTTGGTGACGGGTGGGAAGGGGCCAGGCACAAATCATGATGGCAGCAGTTGATCACTCCTTGTGACTATTGAAAGAACTCTTTTAATTGAAACAAGGTATTCACATCCTTTCACTCAACCTCTCATATCTTATTAAACTCAATGTGTGGAGTTTATGGATTGAAAATAATGATTGGAATAGGATTCAAGGTACATGTCCAAATATCCTATTTCTACTTAGAGTACAAGTGATTAATAGAAAACAATGAAAAACCTTTTCTCCCTATGCTTCACTACTAGAAAAATCACCTTGGGCGACGGTTTATTGGCGTTGATTTATCTAGAACCGTCGCTTTTGTCAAGAGCCCTGCCTAAAGGGAATGTGTGTATTCATGATTGTTTTGAAATCGTCGTGAATACCATTTTCAAAAAACCTTTTCTCCGTATTCTAGCTTGAAAATCTTTCTTGGCTTGAATTCCTTGTGCTCATCGTCAATTTGAGTTTGCATTGGTCCATCTTTACTCACTTCTCTCCAGCCATTGGCTATCTCTTGTTGCAATGCACCCTCACTACGAGAATCTTATTGTTGATTTCCATCTGCAATCCACCTCAGAAATCTGCAATCCATCTCTTACAGAGTTTACATCCTTACTTTGATGCTCTCATTGTACCTGGTTAGGGTGCAAATCCTCATTGTGCCACTTTTCGACATGGCACCATGTCTTATGTGACCAGACTATGCCATAATCCTTATCTAATGTGAAATTCACCTTGATTCTTCTTACAGGATGTTGGCAAGTTGCTTCCATCTCATACTATTCATCTAAGGAATAATTGGAGCTTTATCACCTAACACATCCATCTTATCAAGCTTGTACACTTTCTTCAACATTTGTCTTCCAGGCGGTAGAACTGTAAGGGTTTGAATTTTATAGTTAAGTTTCTTCTAAACAAGCCCTTATTAATCCGTAAATGGTTGGTTGTGGTGTGCTTAGGCCCTAAGTCTCCTAGTCTTTTGACTTGTGTGGGCATGGACATGGATGAATGTTAAGGGTGAAAGTTGAGAGGTTGTTTGCTTGGGGGGCTCTTTAAAAATTTTGATTTGGGATGGAGGGTTTCTTGTTCAATATTCCCAACCCATTTATTTTGGGTAGAGAGAACCAAATGAGAGGATGCTCTTCCATTTGCAACTATCGGCCATCTCTCCTCCCTTATCCTCTCCTCCACGCTGGTTCCTCCACCTTCTCCACACCAAGCCCCCCCTTCTCTCTACCCTTCTTTGTCGGTTGTCATCGCCGCTTCTGCTGGCCACCTGTGCACCACTGCGCCGCTGCTGCTGCGTTGCAGCTGTTGTTTCTACCGCAACTGTTGCTGTAGCAGCTGCTGATGCTGTTGATTTTTGTAGCAGCAGCAGCTGCTGCTGTTGGTGCGAGGAAAGAGAGCAAGGCCGCCTTGTAGCCTTGACAGTGGGGAACCTCCTCTTTTCCCCTATAGCCCTAGGTTGCCCCAAATCCTAGGGTTTTTAGGTGCTTTTGGTGAAATAGGGGCTGTTAATGTTGTTAATGTCATGATAGTTGTTGGTGTTGTCGTTGTTGTGTTTGGAGGGAGTTGAGGGCAGCTGTTGGAGAGAAGGTTTTGATCCCCAATTCAGGTAGGGATTTTTCCCTCTCTTAAATGCCATGTTCTTGACCTCCTGCTGTGGTGAAGGGAGTTAATAGATATGTTCATAACCTTTACACTCCTATGGATGTAAGAATGTGATTGCATGTTTGGATCGGTGTGTGCATGGTCGTATGTGAATAATTTTTCCCGATGTTTGTGTTTGATCATTGTATTTAGTTTCCCTTGCTATAGGTGGGTTTTTGCATGGGTAGAAGCATGTGGTAGTTGTCTTGGGATATTTGGAGAAATGAGACATGATTGGCTAATTTTTCTGGTTTGGAATTGTTGATTATGATTCTAATGAGGTTTCTTATGTGAGAAGGGATTTGTAAAAATTGAACTTGGAACCATGAGAGCTTGTTGAGTGTATGAGAGGTTTGAATACCCATATTAGCGTGATCCAGTTGGGGATGGATTTGGCCCTTGAAATGGGAAGGTGTGGAGGGCTTAAGAGCCCCTAAAATGTGGCTAACAGTTCAATCCGAATTGAACTTGAAGCTCTCTACATGAACAAAAAATGACCTGAATTGGCTAAGTGATGGCCTAATTATAAAATGGTGATGTAAATGACCCTACTAAATGCTTAAGGGGTCTTTGGATCACGGGATCTCAGGAGGGATTTAAGTAATCCAAAAGTTTCATAGGTTTAATGATCCTAATGTGGATTAAAGAAAAAGGGAATAAAAGATGAGTAGGTTGTGTTAGGTGAGCTTGTAAGGTTGGATGCTTTGACCTCGTGAATTGTAAGTTCTCTGTTCAGGTTGAAGACTCGAGAATTTGAGGTGGATAGAGGCTACTCGAGATTAACCTTAGAATGGATAGTTCTTAGGTGCGGTGATGAGCCACAGGTTGTCATCGTAATGAGATACATGAAGTACTCGAATCTGACTTGATGCAGAGGTACTCGTAGCAAAAGCTTTGTAGGCACTTACAAGTGTGGATGACGTCGGGGTACCTGGCACTCGTAGCGAAAGCTCCATAGGCGTTTGCAAGTGCGGATGATGTTGAGGTATCATAGGGGGATTGGGTAAAATCTCATCCAACAATGGATTAAGAGGGCACATCTGGAGTCTATGCTCCTATCGGAAGCATTGGTGCGACCTGACAATTCTGACTAATCTTGTGACTAATGATCTGGAATGATCTATGACTGGACTTTGCTGGACCTGAATTGAGCTTGTTCTTCACGGTTGTAAGGCATTGGCCTAGGTAACTCTCAAGAGGCTTGCCTCTTCTGATTGATGTTAGCAACGTTCTCATATGTTGAGGATGGGTACGCCTCTCTCGAGGGTCACCAGCACTACTAGCCTTTCCCTTGATCAAGGAGAGACTATCAGGCTAGGATCTAAGGGAAGGATACGTCTCAATCTCCTCTGCTAGAGAGGAATGATTTTTCAGAATTTGGCTCATGAGGTAAGAGAATATTCAATCCCAATCAACCATGGGATGATTGTTGGCAAAAAGGGAAATATAATTAGCAGTTCTGGCTTGTAGCGTAGGAAAGCGTACATTACCCGTACACTACTCGTTTTGCTTTAGTTGTTACACATAGACCTGTCCCTATTGAGATGTTTGGCTTACTCTTATTTTGTAACCCATTTTAGGTTATGATGTCATGGAGTAGCGACGTTCGACTCTCTCATGAGAAGTGTCGATACCTAGCTTAGGTGGATCAACTTTTCTTCCTGACTCTCACATTTGGAGAGGGGATGGCAGAGGAGCGAGATCCAGGGAGGTGGACGGACCCACCTATTGAGTCCTTACAGGTTTTGGTTGCAGACTTCATTGATGTCATTTGCTAGCTAGAGCAGGCCATTCGTTTTGCAAGATTTAGGCCCAAGAATGACTTAGGATAGATTTTAACACTTTGCTCTCTTGCACTTTTTGTTTTCCTTTTTATTATGCCCCTTTTTGTACATGATGTAGTTAGTGAGGTCGGACCCCTCTTTTTGATGTAGTCTTGTATATGTGTAGGTTTTGGTGTTTTAAAAGCATGTATATAAAGAACAGTGATCCTTCTATTAATGTTATATGCATAGATAGTGGATTGCATGGTGATTTTCTATAAGTATTATAGGATGAACTATGTGGTGAATGATGTAGTTACACTTTTGTACTTGATTTGTGATTTTTCATACTGTTAGTGCTCTATGGTTGTAGGGTGTGTCTGCTTTGAATTATATTTCTTTTATGTTGCTCTGTGATTGAATGTGGGTGTACCCATCATATGTTATTGGTATGTATGCATAGGTTCTCTTTTTAGGTATAGGTTTTTGGGAAATATTGATAAAACAAGAGAAACTTTGCTGGGTTTTTGACAAGTTTCGGTTCTTTAGTCAAATTTAATAATCGTTGAACCTTAAAATGTACCTAATAAGTTGGATTACATATAACTCTAACCGCCTGTTATGTGGGACCTTAGTGCTTGCACACCTGATAATCCACTCTCGATCCATTGGAGGGATTAACAGGGCAGGACAACTCATGGCCTTTGTAAGGGTGATCGGATTCTCCTCAAGTTCGATTATTCCTAATAAAATCAAATCCATCTTAGTAGTTAGTTCGTATTTGACATCTTTCGAAGTTTGCACCTCATTATCAAACATCCAGAATTGCGTTGAGCCAATACTTGTGACGTTATGGACCTTTCTACCTGCCATCTTGATTATGCTATCATTGCATGCTTGATATTGTGTTCAGTTGCTCCTTGGATGAGAACATGTAACTTGAACATGTTTGAGTCCACTTGCCAGATCAAAATTGACTTCTCATTTGTCAAGATAGCTGATACATCTAAATTACCATCAAACTTCTTTTGTTTAATTTCTTTTCAAGCATTTTTCATCTTTCTTTTACATCTTGAACAATTTGCTTCATCGTAACTGTCATTTTCATAGTATAAGCATGTGAAGGGGTCCAATTTAGTTGTCTTTGTTGGAGTATGTAGTTGGTTTAGTCTCACATAGTGGAGTGAGACTTTGTGTTGTGTGTGGTGGTCTATAGATAGGTGTGTACTCCTCCCTTATTTCTTTGAGAAGAATACAGAGAAATCAACCCTATTAGGGACCTTCTCCCGTGGTTCTCTCCGCTCATTGTGAGTAGGGTTTCCATGTAAATCAAAGTGTTGTTTTTTGTTTATTCTTTGATATTTTGTTGATTTGCTTCCGCTTACCATATTTTTCAAATTGGTATTAGAGTAGTTGTTCTTGGGTTTATTCTCAAATTTTATCATAGTGTATGGTTCATGGTGTTCCACGTTGATCCATCCATGGTTGCTGTTGCCATGGAGGATAAGGTAAAGGAGCAACCAACATATTTGAGTAGATCTTCGTCCGTGGTGGGACTCGAAGCCACAATCGCCTGATCTGATGGCCAGTGAGCGTGAAGAAGTCGAAGAAGCCCTCATTCTCCTCCTTGATCATGGCTTGGTGTATGCGACGACGAAGATTAGGATCGTAAAGCCTTGATGGCGTTGTGATGAAGGCAATGGAGATGGTGCTCTTGTGGAAACTACATGCATTGAAAGGGGGCGATGAAGACGATGGCACTCGCGCTCAATCGCGATAATTGCTCATGATGGCATATATGATGGAGGAATTGTGCAAGGTGGCCATAGTGTCGAGCTAGAGATCTCGCGAGTCCTTGTGGTAGCGGTGCACGACAACCAAGGGCGCAACCCCTGCTGCCCCTAGCAGTGGCTAGACCTAGCCATGGGCTAGGGGCCCCATTGACCTGACCCGCTTGACTCGCAAAATGGGTGGGCTTGGTCTTCGATTTTTTTATCATGACCCGACCTGGCTAGGTCCTCTAACTGGCTCGCTTTTAAATGGGTGGGCTTGGGTCTCTAATTGACAACTCAACTTGGCCTCACCCGCAAATCATCTATTTAACCATTATCTCACTTTCCCAAGATCTCCACCCCTCTCCAAGTATCATATGAGATGTCTAATAACTGCCATCCAAAATTATGAACCATCTATTTAACCTGAGGTACGGGAACCATCTATTGGACCAACATCAACCATCAAGCTTTTCCATCGTCTATTCATTTATCTTATTATTTTTTTAATTATGAATCAAGGACCTTTAATAGACCTGTATAAGCAAATTCATTCGAGGGGAAACATAGGGTAATATACTTGATAGTTAACATAGTACGAAGTAATAGATTAGAAGCTGTTAGTTGGGATTGGAGATTGAACTGCTAGCACAATAATATAGGATTACTTATATTCTTCCTAAATTTCATATGATTTATAAATTTTCTAGGATGTATTTTCATGGAGGATTAATACTTTAGAAATTTCAGTGGTTTATTTTTTATGTGAATGATAAACCTTCGTGACTTTTATGACATTTTAACTAAAGTAGATTTGGTTCTTATTGTTCCTTTTACTTGTGGTATTTTTTTAGCATGGTTATGTTTATGTTTTCGGTCATTCGTATTGTATCATTATCCATGTTTGTGTTTAAAACTTTTAGTACTTTATATTTGACCCATGGGTCAACCTAGGCTCGACCCGACCCGACCCTTAGAAACATGGCTTATGCCAAGCTTATAGGCTAGGGCTTGGACCAAAGCTTTTGAAAATTTGGCCCAATTGACCTGGCCCATGGCTCACTTGACCCGACCCATGGCCAAGTCTAGCGGTGGTGTTGTAGGGCTAGGTATAAATCGGTGCCGTTGGCCTGAGGGAGGCTGGTTCTTCATTTGCACCTCTGCCACAACCCCAGGTGATGCTTAGAGGTGCGTGAGGTTGAGAGGTGATGGCAACAATGAAGAAGGTGGTGGAGAGACCTCCGCTGATGGCAGCATCGATGTTGCGGCATGGATCTCACGATGATGATTGTAGTGAAGAATGCGTCGTAGGAGGAATGGCAACTAAATTTCATTTGTCCTCTTCAATCGTATCTTTTGGGTTATCTTTGAACCTAAGAGATATTTGGTAATTTGATTTGCTTTGCCCTTTTGTTTTCGATTTATCTCTTTTGGGTTCATTTCTGAGTATCTTCTTAATATTACAAAGGAGGGGCAGGAAGAAAAAGAAATAAGGAAAAGAAAATCAAGAAAAAAAAAAGATGGAAAAAAGGAAATAAGGTGGAGTAAAAAATGGAGAAGAAAAATAAAAAAAAGAGAAATAGTGGAGGTGAGAGAGATAAAAAAGGAGAAAAGAGTAAAAAAAAGAAGAAAAAAGAGAAAAATTGATGATGAATTTTAAGATAAGAGGGGGAGAAGCTCTTCTTTAGTCTTTATTATTTCTTCTCTATGTTTATCTTCTTCTCCCATAGAGTATGGGAGAAAGGGGGTTTGAGTCCTATTATAGTCATCTGCCATTTGGGAGTCTTCTTGTTTGAGGACACCACATGAGAAACTACAACTTTGGGAGGTCCAGAGTTTCGAGGTCTTCAGAGAGGGAGATCTAGCTTCGAGGCTCTTAAAGGAAGGGTCCATTTGAGGTTTCTATGTGGGAGATCCCGTTTTGTGGATTTCAAAGGGTACATCTAGTTTCGAGGCCTTCAGAGGATCTTCATGCCAGGGATACTAAATGAGGAGCCACCAGCACTAGTTGAGGTCTCTAGAGGAGAGGTTGTTGTCAGAGCTAGCTATAGCAGTTTCTCTAGTAACTCCAGTCTTGTTGTTGTTAGCACACCTACCTACAAGCAAGAACTAGGAAGTTGTGCTTTGTTGTGTAGAGTGAGATTTTTTTTATTGTACAAGTTGAGCATTGCATGCTCCAGCTTGAGGGGGAGTGTTGGAGTATGCAGTTGGTTTAGTCCCACATAGTAGAGTGGGACTTCATGTTGTATGTGGTGGCCTATAAATAGGCGGGTACTCCTTTATTTCTTTGAGAAGAATATAGAGAAATAAGCCTTATTAGGGGCATTCTCCTGTGGTTTTCTCCCCGCTTTTTGTGAGTGGGGTTTCCACATAAATCAGTATTATTTTTTGTTTATATTTTGATATTTTGTTGATTTGCTTCTGCGTATCATATTTTTCAATTGTCTTTGCTTTATAATGGACCCAATTGATTTTTTCAAAAACACTTTCGGGTCCTAAACTCAACTTAAAATATAAAAATTGTGAAAAATCACGAAGCCTTATTTTCCTAGTTTGTGGGTTATATAGTTAGGTATCTTTATTTCAAAATGCATATCTTGTTCCCATTAAACAAATAAACACACTACTATCAACAAGAATGTGAAGTGTTAAAAAAGTCGAAGACCATGTGGTTGGATTGCAAAAGAAAATGCAATACTATGTGCTGTTGGGAATTTCCCAAGCATTGAATGATTGCCAAGTGTCCTTTGGTTTGACTAAGAATGGGTCATGGATTGGTTGGGTTTGGGTTGTAGCCCACCCATGGACCAATGTAGAGGCCTCTTGATATGCCCTGATTATGCCAGGGCATAATTTGGGTGCAATCACAGGGCTTGATCAGGTGAGCCATAATTAGGGCTACTTATAGGTAAATTAGGTTGTATAGATGTTATCGTCATGAAGGTAACTGACCCATATTGGGTTTACTCGTGATGGGAACATCAATATGATACAAACCTATGGGATTAATGTGGACACTAGCATCAACCTAGGTAAACTTTTCCTTTTGTCTATTTCTTCCATTTTGGTTTCATAACCGTCAACAGGGTTAGCCACGATTGTGATTGTGATTAGGTAAGAAAGGAAAGTAGGTGACGATTGTGGACGAAAGTAACTGATGACGGTCATGTGCATTACTACCTAAGATCCACGCCTCCACGACGTTCATAGCAACCTCGAAGTTCATGGGAGCATTGGAGTTTATCTAAGCATTACGACGTCAAGAGGTATGGTGGCATTGGATACTTGAGCTATAAAAGCAAAACCACTTGTATTCTTTGCGAGAGTAGAGTATTCATTGTACTCCATTTTTCACTTAGTGAATTTGAGGGTTAGATCCCCTCTTTGGACGTACAAATTGGGTAAACAAACCTTGATGTATTCCTTTGAATGATTGGTTCTACGATCCAATTTAGAGTCAACTTGTTGATCGGATCCCATTGATATTGAACTCAAGCAACATGTTGGGATTTCCTCTTGATCACTATTGTTTTAGAATAATAAAAATGAGATTTAAGATTAAGATTAATAGGGATGAAATTGGGTCGGATTCGATTCGGATATAGGTATTTCCATATTCGTATTTGTTTTTCAAAATCGAATTTAGTTTCGGATATTAAATCGGATATGAATTTTTATTACCATATCCTAATAAAATTGGATACAAATTCAAAAATGGATTGGTTATTAATCGAATTCGAAGCGGATGTTGATCAAATACAAATACGGATTTGGTATTGATCAGACTTGAATATGAATCCGGATCCATTATTTATTAGACAAACTCTAAAAAAAAATTAGACATATAAATGGAAACAAATTGAAATAAGATTTGTAAGACAACCAATTTTTTGTATATAAATGGAAATCAATATACAAAACTTTGTTATAAAGTGTGGAATGAAATTAAATGGCTTCGGTATCTAAGGATTGATTTCTCTTGTAAAAGTGATTGTTCTGTATAAGCATAAGATATGTTTAGACTTTTTAGCTTTCCTACAAATATAAGAAAAGAATGACTCATTAGTTAACTATATAAGGGTAATTAGATTAAAATACATTCTATAAAATAAAAATAATAAAATAAGAATAAAATACATTTTAAAAAATCGTGTTAATTTTGGTTTATGGTGGTTCAAATAATAGTTTGCATTGCTTCTACTAGTGGTAATGTTAACTTGAAATCTCAAACAAGAGAACATATTATGAAATCATAATATTCATGGATTAAGTAGCAGGTTAACTCCCTTGAAGTAGATTCATAACTATGATGGGTACACGTTGAAGTGGGAGGTGATGTCGAATCCGAATCCAAATTTGAGATCCGAATTCGAATCCATTTTTTTTCCATAAGATCCGAATCCGAATATGAGAATTTGGTAGTTTCACTATCCGAATTTGGATTTGAATCCAAATTACCGAATTCGACTAAAATCCAATACAGTATCCGAATATCCAATTCGCATCCAGATTGATTTTCATCCCTACTGATTAAACATTGAATTATTCCTACATGCTTCATTTTGACATTTATAATGATTCACTTGTTACCTTTATGTGCATATGAAATTTAACTATCATGTTTAACTTGTGTACCTTTCAGGAGCGCAATTGAGCTATTTGAGGCAGAAATGAATGATTCAATGCGAAAGGAAGAAATAGATATTGTAAGCTTAATGCCTGCTTATTGGCAGCATCAAATAGAGTATTTGTCAATTTTGCTAAATCGGTGGCTTTTCCATTCCTGAAAGTGAAATGTTAGTGGTGGGGCTTTATTGTGAATTTCTACATGATGTGTCTATTCAATGACTCAAAGCTTGATTAGTAGGTAAGGGCTATTGACAGACAAGCTGTGTGGACTGTTTTGTCACCTTTCCTCTAGTTGCTCATATTAGCATTACAGTCTCACTCTATTGTTTCTTAATTAGACATTACAACGTAAGTGTATTTTTACGCAGTTCTCCAACTATGCATATCGTAGCCACTTGAATTTGAGTTGAGTGGAGTGTTTTCCTGTCTACAAGTTAAAGACAGTGACTTGTCACTCCAAGCATAGTCGACTTGTTTGGTTTCCATTTTAGATTATGTGAAGTTTAAGTTTCTTAGGTTATTGTCTTGTCACTCATTATTTGTGAGAAATATTCTAATGGGTCAGTGATTTTGGTGGTCTTGCAGACAACATTATCCTGATAAGTGATAACAAACAAAATGACCCTTGTATCATTCGCAGCATATTGTGACCTGGGACTTTTGTCAGCTCATATATTTTATGGGAATTAAGTGGTCAAAGTCAGAGATGTTCTTGTCTTTGCAGACAAGAATTATATTGGTTTCTATTATTCTGTAATATTGGGAAATTATGGGATGCTATTAATATAGCATCTGGACGTGTCTTTCTGTAGGGAAGGGCAGTATGCTGCAATATGTGGTCTAGTCAAGTGCTTGGATGCTGATCTTGCATGTTCTGTAAGTAATAAAGTAATCTTGTTGTATGCTCTAGCAAAAAGCGCAATATGGTCCTCAGTCTAGTGCAAACTCTAATGACCGTGCCTTGACTTGGGCTGCATCTTGGTCTATATGGTTGTGGCCTTCATAAGCACATTTGCATGGCTTTGGATGGATTTTCACCTAAGTTGATAATGTGTGTATGAAGATCCTACATTTAGAGTAACCTGGTGTTTTATGAGGAAAAAAAGGTGTGGAGGTGGATTAAAATTATATATCATCAATATGGATTTGTAAGGTTCTTCCTTCTGCTGTATTTATTTTTCCATTCATACGGTTGCAGACATTTTTATGGTGCCTCTGTCAACCAGTATGTCATGATCGAAAAACTTGAGGGAAGTGTTCAGAATAATTTTTCTGTTGTGCCCTTGGTAGTGTAAAATAACATATCATCATTTCATTTCATCACAACTCCAACTCCTCATCTGGTTCTTTGGGTAATGTTCAATCCATCCAACTTTATCTCATTTCATCATCACTCCTCATTGAGCTTCTTGAATTAATCTTTAATCTGTCAAACTTGTGGCAGGTAAACTTTGAACACATGGATATGGCTCTATCAAAAGCATTCAAGTCACCTATCATGAACACTATTCAATCTTTGCCACAACATCAGCAGGTAAGATTATTTAATGTTAGAAATGTGAGTGTTTTGACCGTGCTTATTGTTGAATGCATTTTGACTTGCAATCATGCATCCATTGATGGCTAACATCCAACCTCTGAACTATCTCTACTTGGAATTTAGCCAAAGTATGGGGTATCATCTAAATGTATTATAGATAAGCCTGGCTTACTTTTATTAGTAAATGTAGCTCATAAAGGCATATAATATTTACAGGGTTAATTAAAAGGTACATGCGGACATATTACTTTCAGCTCTATCTTTTCATAAAGGTGCAAGTTTACTTGTGTAGCAAAATGTCAAATTTTCCTGTGTACAAGCATTCAATCTCTAATTCATTGCCCTTTGCACTAGGATGCCCTTGAAGATTGATTATTTGTTACACTTTGAAATAACTAGAGGCCTTGCCTAATGGAACAATACCTAGACCCTACATGCACTGTACGATGTAACGTCCACAAGTTAAGACCTATCTTCAGAAGATCTAAGATGGAGTAGATGATATCAAGGATTACTGCCTTTTAACTTGGGTTTAGACATTTTGCTTCTTAACTTGGCTATCTAAGGGGCAAAATCCAACAAGTTATTGGGGCTGCTTTTTCTCAGTTAGACTCAGGCTTGAATGTAGGATGTTGAAGGAAGTGACGCATCACGGAAGCATAGGGGATTTTGTTTAAAACTTTTCAAAAACATGAAAACTTGATCCTAAAATCGATTGAATCAGATTAAAAGCAACAGAAATGATTTCTGTCAATCACTCAAGTTAGGGATGTTACCTTAGTGTTTGTCTATCACAGGTATAAGGTCATATGTGGAAGTGATTCCATGTGACTACTTGAGTTTTCCAACATGAGACTTTTGAGTTTGTTGATGAGTGAGACATCGAAGTTGCACAAGGAAGATGATTTTTATGCAACCACTTCTCCAAGAAGCAAGGTTGGAGAGGAGGGTCATGCCCTCTTCTTTTTCTAGAGGGGACAACCAAGGGGGGCTCTCGATGGCTCTCTAGGTTGATTCCTAATCAACTGATTAGCTTTCAATCCTAAGGTTTCAGAGTAATCTTGTTTCTTCGAAATTCTAACAATGCCCTTCTTTAATCCTCTTTTTAATTAAACAGAATTCTAGCACTTTGGCCAAGGTGTTCTTAGTGCATCTATAAGCATGTATTAATAATATATTTCAACTATTTGAAATATATAATTAATTTTCTTCTATTTCTTTGTTGCTAGTTGCTATATCATGTTGTAGGGGGATCTTGTAGGCAATCTAAAGTCTGCTTATGATTGGGGTTGGATGAAGGGCTTAAATCAAATATTGATTTAATTTGATTTTAATGACCATTTCCTAATTCTTTAATTTAGAAATCTATATTGATAAATTATTTTTTGAGCATTACTACATAATTCTTCAATTATGAGTAATCTCTAATTTATCAATTGGCCCCATATCTAATTAAAATCACTTGATGTTCATTATACAACCTTAGTGAAGTGTATTGTCTTCCCGATTGTTAAGGCAATAGCGAATCCCTTGAGATATACCGTGTATCCTATGTGCCCTACATCAATGATTTAAATGTCGTCGGCAAGGGGGTTTTCAGGAGGAGGGCGTGCCGATAAGGTTAAGGTATCGATTTACAGGCGACAATATCGGCAGCATGCTGATAGGTGCTGGTGGAGGGAAGTCGGTCTGTTGGGAGGGAGTACACACACACAGTTTTATGGGTCTTTCTTTTAGACTATTGGATCCTAGTGATCTTTTAGGAGTTAGCAAGCAAAGGAAAATAGATAAGAAGCATATAAGAGACCTTTATGTGGACACCATAGCTAACAAGCAATCTTATTTAAGAAAATGTACATTTTTTCTACATCACTCAATGCATTACTCTTTTTTCAAATGCTCTTTATTCTTAAGTGTTGGTTTAGTTTGGTTATTCAAGTCATGTAAGATGAGTAAGATATGTGGAAGACGGAGAAGCTTGCCTTATTTTCTTTTACTTATGCGGTAATGTTCAGAGGTAGCTTATATTCAATTGGTTTGGCATGAGAAAACTCACCTTTGGTTGAAGGTGGATTACAACAACCCTTGCTCCTTGGTTTGGAAGTGAAGCATCATTTATAGCCTATAACATGTCAAGGTATCAATGCCATTCGCCTCATTTGTGAAAGATTTCTTCATCCTTTACCTTGCCAACCAAATTGAGGTGCTTTTTACCCCCATTTTTAGGCACATGTGTATTACTTCCTTTATAAGAGCATTTTAAGGCAATGGAATTGCAATGCTTGAAGTAGTTGTTTGTAAAATTGGTTCTTTATTATTCCTTAGCTTCTTAATGTCCTAGATCCAAGCAAGGTAAATATCTTCTAATTAGAATGTTAGTAGTTGGATCCCTTGCCAACTCACTTTTGTTGTTCCAATCTCTATTCTACATAAGCACTTGATTGATAAAAAACACTGAGTGACACATTGTCAATTCTCTTCCATTCCTCGGTTAAGTGCAAAGGTGGAAAGAAGGATAGCCTTGAGATAGGAGAAGAGTTACTATAGGGGTTTGGAGAAGGAAGCATAGACATGGGATGCGGAAGGAGATGCTTTAGGGGTTTTTAGATAAAGGAGATGAGAAGGTTGTTGGAAGTAGAATAAAACACGCATGTATGTAGGCAAATAAAAAGTTAATGTTCAACATATTATACATGCAATCCAATTCAAAAATCCATGATAGCAGGCATATAATTAACATGCAGGGCAAGATAACAATACAGGAAAATCTAAAAAAAATCCATAAACAATAAGATATGACACATAAAATAAGAGTCAGAGTTATGATCTAAGCATTCCTTGTAGGACTCCTTTTAGAGAAATAGTGCTCCCACTTTATAGTGGTGCACTCAGCTTGCGGGTGTCCTTGAAAACCCCCTCACATGACGTAATCGAGAGAGATTCTGCAGAGAGTAGAGAGCACTAGCACATGAAGAAAAGGAAAAAGATGATAGTGGCAGTAGAAAATGAAAGCAGTGACGATGCATTGTGCATCTAAATATCTTGTGCGAGACGTGGGCGGATACTGAGGAGATGTGGGTGAATGGATATGACCACGCATCATAACATTTGGAAATCCAACGAATTAAATTAATTAATAACATAATTAATAATTAAGTAAAAAAATCAAAGAGATTTTTTGTAGCAAAATATCCATGTTCAAATTGATTCTCACCCAAGATTGAGCTTGAGCCTGGCTTGGGATAGGTCGGGTTGGGGCAAGGCGTATGCATGGTCAGCAATCTCTCTATTCCTTTGCTACACAAGTTATTAGAACTGAAGTCCTTTTATACCCCACTTGGGTTTTGTCTACTTACTATGTGACATTAAAGTTTGTTAACATATAGTGATTTTTATGTTTTATATTTTTTCCTTGTATGGGTTTAATTGTATTTTCACTCTTGGTCTCTCTCTATATAAGAGAGCCTAGGGTTTTCTATATTGAATTGAATCATTTTAGCCAACTTGGTATTAGAGCAGCGGTTCTAGACCGGTGCCCTAGGTATCCCACCCAAGTAGGCCTTCAACCCATCCACCAAATCCTTCTCTTCTCTTCTTCCTCACTGCTGCTAGTTCCCTCGTAGCCGATAGCAGCAGCACCAACTGTAGGAGCATCAGCTGCCCAGGTGCAGCAGCGCGAGGAAAGGGGGGGCCTCGCTGGCGCTTCCCAGCACCACCGGTGGGCTGCCTGAGCCCAGTGGTGCCGCCCAGCGCGCTGCACGAGCCCAGTAGTGCTGCCCAGCGCCGTCGGTGGGCTGCCCGATCTTGGCGGCGCCATCTAGATCTGCTCCTCGTGGTTGCTCAACCATCGCTCGACCACCGTAAGTGCCCAGATGGTTCATCTGCTGTTGCCATTGATGGAATGCTGATTGCTGCTGTTGCTTTGGAGTGATGAGAGATTGAAGTGCACACACACACCAAGGTTGATAGCAGTTGAATCAAGAGAGTAATCCATTTCCTTAGGAGAGTCATCCGCCACTTTTTTTTCTCCAGATCTACTGGTGTTCGCCGAATGGTGGTATGACTTTCTCCAGTTTTATGGATTATTTTTTGGGGTGTGTATTCCTCATATTGATGGTTGTATGGGGTGTGTATTCCTCGTATTGTATGATCCTTGGGGTGCGTATTCCCTTTTTTCTTGGATGTGATCTACTTGACACTTATGGCAGAATTTGTGAGTCTCGTACATAAGGAGCATTACAAGAACCACCATGGAGCATGGTGGTTGATCGACTCTGGTGCGTCACAGCATCTGTGCGGTGATCAGACCTCTTTTCGTTCGCTACAATCTGTTCCCCCAGGAAGGACTGTACAGGTTGTTGATGGTAGATACACCCCAGTTAAGGGTCAGGGGGAGGTGTCTGTGACCCCCAGTTTGCAACTATCTGTGCATTGCACGTACCAGAATTCCCATTGAGTCTATTGTCAGTGAGCAGAATCACGAAGGATCTCAACTGTAAAGTCATCTTTGATGATGTCGGATGTGTTGTTTAGAACAAGCTCACTGGGAGGACTGTTGTCAGAGGTATGGAGGAGAATGGTGTTTACCGTTTGGGATAGGAGTCATTTGCAGGGATTACTCGATATGGTAGCGGGAGTGTTCTACAGTGGCACGTTTGTCTTGGCCACTTATCTCTGGATCGTCTCAGGAGGGTGATACCACATATTTCCCCAGCTGCTACCATACAGTGCGATGCTTGCCAATTGGGCAAGCACCATCGATCATCTTTTCCAATTAGCACATCTCTTGGATCTTTGGCATTATTTCAGTTGCTCCATATGAATGTATGGGGACCGAGCAGAGTCCCAGACCGGATGGGACATCGGTACTACCTGGTTGTCGTAGATGATTTCTCTAGAGTCACATGGGTGTTCTTGCTGAAAAGCAAGACAGAGGTTGGAGGATGCATAGAGACCCTTCTTTTGGAGATCAGCACATAGTATTCAGCCACAGTGAAGATAGTGCGGATTGATAATGCTCTTGAGTTTTGCACTACCAGACTTAAGGAGGTCTATAGGACCCGTGGGATTGTCCACTAGACTACTTGTCCTCACACTTCACAGCAGAATGAGGTTGCAGAGAGGAAGCACAGGCACTTGTTAGATGTTGCTCGTACACTTTTAATTCATCATAAGGTACCACAGAGATGCTGGGGAGATGCAGTTCTGATAGCGACTTATCTCATCAACAAGATGCCTAGCTCAGTTCTTAACGAGCAGATACCGGTTCTTCTGCATCCAGACAACGAGTTATTTCATGTGCCTCTTAGGACCTTTGGATGTGTTGCATTCGTCCATGTGCCGTCACTTGGTCATGACAAGTTAGCTCCCCGCGCTATCAAGTGCATATTTTTGGGGTACTTTAGGATACAGAAGGGGTACCATTGCTATGATCCTTTACAAAACAGACATTATGTTAGTACTGATGTGACTTTCCATGAGGATACACCATATTTCTCAGTCACTGGACATGGGAGCTCTTGTAATGATGTTGCCTTTCTTCCCTTACCTGTTCTGTGTATAGAGATTCAGGTGTCTACTTCTCAGTATAGACCTCTAGCTGATAAACAGATGAGTTCTTTCTCCCAGGATGACTTTGAGAAATTGCACGGGCCATTGCATACCTATTACAGGCATCATACTACCTTTCAGAGGCCTCCTCTATCACCAGCAGTTGATGGTTCACAGGTAGTTGAGAGGGTACCTGATGCCAGTGACAGTTTGGTTAGACCTAACTTCCCAGACAGTGCAGATCACTACAGTGGCGAGGCTCCTTTTGCAGCAATTCAGTTAGAGGTACCAGATGATTCAGATCTCCCTATTGCCATTAGGAGGGCATCGCGCACCTGTGAATCTAGATACGGGTCACAGATAGCTTGGCTACCGATGGTCTTGCTCCTTAGTTTAGCAACTTCTCTCAGGCCCTTACAGCGTCACACATTTCGTCTACCTACCAGCAGGCCATGCTTGATCCGAAGTGGCGTCAAGCCATGGAGGATGAGATGGCAGCACTTCGAAGTAGACAGACTTGGGATCTCATCTCACATCCTACTGGTGCACGACTGGTTGGCTCCCGATGGGTCTTTGCCTTGAAATACAACCCTGATGGGTCTATTTCAAGGTATAAGGTCAAGCTAGTAGCAAAGGGGTTCACTCAGACATATGGGGTGGACTTCTTTGATACTTTCTCCCCTGTTGCGTGGCTTGCTACTGTCTGGATACTTATTTCTGTTGCTGCTCACAGAGACTGGTCGTTATACCAGCTGGACGTGAAGAATGCCTTTCTCTATGGTGATCTTCAGGAGGAGGTTTACATGCAGCAGTCCCTGGGTTTCGAGGTTCAAGGGGAGTATGTGTGCAAATTAAGAAATACAATCTATGGTTTGAAGCAAAGTCCCAGGGCATGGTTTCAGAAGCTATCAGAGGTGCTCCACCAGATTGGTCTGAGTTGCTTCACTTCAGATCACTCCTTATTTACCAGGAAGACTGACAGGGGGACTATGGCACTCCTGGTATATGTTGATCTTATCATCACTGGAGATGACAGAGATGGGATAGATGAAGTTAAGAGGCACCTATCAGAGAAATTTGTTATGAAGGATCTGGGACAGTTGAGGTATTTCTTAGGCATTAAGGTTGCATGTGGCAGGGATGGAGTGGTGCTCTCGCAGAGGAAGTATGCTCTTGATTTTTTTCAGGAGATTGGCATGTTAGCAGCTCAGGTTGCAAATATTCCCATGGATCCCAAGGTCCATCTATATGATGAGAAATCTGAGGGGTTGACAGTAGAAGCATATAGGCAGTTGGGGGGTAAGCTTCTTTACCTCACCGTCACTCGTCCAGACTTGTCTTTGTCAGTTGGTAGGCTTAGCCAGTTTATGGATAAGCCAATTAGGCAGCACTGGGAGGCTGCAATGCAGGTGCTCAGGTATGTGAAGAAAGCACCTGGACGAGGATTATTATTTCGTAAGGGAACGCTCATGGGGATTGTAGCATATTCTGACGCTGATTATGCTGGTTGTGTTGGGGACAGAAAATCGACCACAGGTCTTTGCACCTTTGTTGCAGGCAATCTGGTTACCTGGAGGAGCAAGAAGCAAGCGGTTGTATCTAGATCCAGTGCGGAGTCAGAGTACAGGGCCATGGCCCAGACAGCCACTGAGATGGTTTGGGTCAAGCCAGTTTTGTCAGATCTTCATGTTTCTCTGGATAGCTTTATGGAGATGCGGTGTGACAACAAAGCAGCGACCTACATTGCCAATAACCCTATGTTTCACGAGAGGACAAAGCATGTAGAGATTGACTGTCATTACACTTGAGATCTCATTCAGCGTGGGAGTTTACATACCACGAGTGTACTTCTAAGGAGCAAGCTGCAGATATCTTCACAAAGCCCCTGGCAAGATCTGCCTTTGAGGCGTGTTGTTCCAAGCTGAGCATGATAGATATTCATGCTCCAACTTGAGGGGGAGTGTTAACATATAGTGATTTTTATGTTTTGTATTTTTTCCTTGTATGGGCTTCACTGTACTTTCACTCCTTGGTCTCTCTCTGTATAAGAGAGCCTAAGGTTTTCTATATTGAATTGAATAATTTCAGCTAAGTTCTTACTTGATTTCAACATGAATTTCCAATGTCATTACCTTATGTATATTCCCTGATATAACCTCCTAAAATCAACAAAGCTGGTCTAATTCAAGCTTTTTCGAGAAGAGTGCCCTAAACTCACATTCTCGTTACTTTTTTTTTTTTTTGGAACTTCACACTTTGATACTATCCTCCTAAATTTCATCTTAGATCTATTTGATGTAATAGTGAAGATCATTTTTTAATTTATCTTTTTTTCCTTTCCCATGCTTATGACCTACACAACTAAAGCTTGCCATTAATAATGCTAATGAGCCTTTTTCTATTGAAAGAGGAGAAAAATATTGTAGTTTTTGGCATCTCTACAATTTTTTTTCATGTCAAGAATTCAAATGGCATCATGTCTGTGAAGAAACATTTAATTTCTATTAATATGCCCACTAAATAACTGAAAAGTATGTTTTTTAGCACAATGTTGGATGATAGAAATAATTCAAGGGAAGGTTCTTTGCTTGTTCAGGATTATTTGGTTTTGTGTAGTGCATGTGTTGGAGTGGAGGCATGCTTTTGACACTTTTGTAGGGCCCTTTCTTAAACTTGGCTTTGTATCTCGTGTCTACTTGCTTCTTTCACTGAAAGGTGCATTGAGTGAAGGGATTTGCTATTCATTTTCTTATGTAACTAGTGATACTTGGGGTTGTGAGATATTCTAAGCTTAGCTGAAGAATATGAAACAATGGAAACGTAACAAGATATTAAAACAAATAGTAAGAAATGCTTAGGTTTACGTGAAAACCCCATTCACGAAGAGCGAGGAAAAAATCATGGGAGAAGGCCCTGATAGGGTTAAATTATTATTCTTCTCAATGAAATAAGTGGGGGTACATGTTTATTTATAGGCCACCACACTTTAGCACTTCACATCTCACGATGTGGTACTAAACCAACCACACATTCTTCAACATTCTTTAAGCTGGAGCATGGAATGCTTAGCTTGTACAATAACAAAATCCCACTTTACACAACAGAACACAACTCTCTCAATTGGTTCTTGCTTGTAGGCAGATGTGCTGATGACGACACATCAACGAGGTCTGGAGTTGCTGGACAAACTGTTGTAGCTGGCTCTAATGAGGGCCTCTCCTTCAGAGACCTCAATTGGTGATGGTGGCTTCTCATTCAGTATCACTGACATGGGTTTTCCTCTGAAGACCTCGAAACTGGATCTCCCCTCTGAAGTTCATGAAACTGGATCTCCCACATAGAAACTTGATATGAGCCTTTCTTCTGAGGATCACGAAATTGGATCTCCCTCTCTAGAGACCTCGAAACTCTGGACCTCCTAGAGTTGCGGTTTCTCATGTGGTGATCTGCAACAAAGAGACTCCTAAATGGGGAATGACTATAATAGGATCTACTCCCCCTTTCTCCCATACTTATATGGGAGAAGAAAATAACAAAGACAAGACATAATAAGACAAGAGGAGCTTTTCTCCTTCCTCTTAAAATTCATCATCAATTATATATATATTTCCTTTTTTCTTTTTTTTCTCCTTTTTTTTTGGATATTTTCCTTCTTTTTTTTTCCTCCCTTTTTTTTACACTTCATTTATACTGGCCCATTTTTTAGTGTTTCTACTCCTTTGCAACACTAAGAAGAGGGCCAATGAAATGAGCCCAATAAATAAGGGGTAAAAGGGTTAAAAAAAATGCCATAGGGTTTGAAAGAACCCAAATGCACCACTAAAGATAGTTGTGGGAGGTTGCCAGTAGCAGTGATGTTGATTGAAGAAGAATAGGTTCGCATAACATGTCCGTTTGCCTTGATTGTCGCCAACACCAATCACGAGATCACCGCCACCAATCGTGCCACCTCTTCCTCGCTTACGATCTCTCGACCTCGCATGTTGCCATCGCTGTCACCATTAGTGGCGAAAATCTAGTCGTACTCATCGCTCACATGAGGACTTAAGAAATCTATGTTGCGACTTCGTCGGGATCGTCATTGCCATCACCATCGCCTCTCCTTGCGACAGCTGTTGCCATTGCCTCTTCGCTGGAGATCCTTGTACACGTGTCACCTCTTACAATGCTTCCTTCCTCGTCGCTGATCGTGGCCCACAACGTAGCCCTCAGCGCCAATCGTGCACAGATTGCGTGAGCGTCATCGTGCTCTACTTGACTCCTACTCTGTCACCTCCGATCGTGCCTTTAGATCGTGCAAGATCGTGTGCTTTACCTCAAGCCTCCAGGAGGATCGATCTCCTTTGTAACGGCCTTGTTGCCATCTTCTTGGATTCGTTAGATTCGGTGTCGCTAGAGCTCCCTTTTCTTCTTTGCTTCTCTTTTAGGCTTCATAAAAACCGAGGAGTCCTTCATGCTGCTGTTGTGGCAGCCAAATGTCTCCCTTGCACTGAGAGATTAGGGCTTCCCCTTCTCTCTTGAAATCGTAGACAATATGGAGGCATAAATAATAGAAGAAATCTTAAGAATAATAATGATAAAACTTGAGAACAAAATTTAAGATCTGTTTGCTTTAATACAAAGTTGAAGAATATGAAACAACAGAAGTGTAACAAGATATCAAAACAAATAATAAGAAATGTTTGTGTTTACGTGAAAACCTTACTTATGAAGAGTGGGGAAAAAATCATAGAAGTCCCAGATAGGATTGAATATTTCATTATTTTTCTCAATGAAACAAGTGAGGGGTATATGCCTATTTATAGGCCACCACACACTCTAATACTCCACATCTCACGATGTGATACTAAATCAACCACACATTCTTCAACAGGCTTGTTAGTCAGATGGGATTAGCTTGTTAGTTACATGGATGAACTTAAGAGAGCTTAGGCCTATATATAAATGGCCCTTTACTAAACTTTGTAGAAATAATAAAAAAATCTTACCCCTTTGGTTCTCCCTACGTAGAGCCTTCTGTTATCATAGACTACATTAATTTAATATCTATGGATTTTCCTGATTTATTTCTTATTATGTAAATTATTCTAGAGGTCTCTTTGGCCTATGATGTGCTTATTCGAAAACAAAGTTTTTTGTGTTAAATGCTTTTGGAAATCTGTGCTTCAGAATATACAAGTTATACAATGAAGTAAAAGTAATTCATGACTGATCCTCAACTATAGGATTGTAACAAAAGTTGCACACTCTTCCAAAGTTTACAAATGGGCTATTAAAATTTGTCATACAAAATTTTGGTTTCTATATTAGAAGCTAGTAGAAACAAAAGTGCACAATTACCTGCTTTGTATCGACTGTTCAAAGCTTTTTATATACTTAACAACCACCCATCTTGTACTTTTAATCTCTTTTTCTTTTCCTATTAATAGTTATAAGCTTATTTGCAACTGAGCATATTAAAGAAAATGTTTGGATTTGGAGTGTAGAATAGGAGGAAATGGGATTAAATAGAGTGGTGGCTATGGAATCAAAAGGGTAGGAAAGGTTCTCACAGTGTAGGTGATGAGATGTGATTGGTTTTGCTAAGGTCATTGTAGTGTAGATACAAAAATGCTATACAACAACAATCAAGTCTTTTCTCATATTAAGTGGGATTGGCTATATGGATTCTTTGCCTCCACACAAATCGATTTTCAGCTATTTCAGGACTTAAATTAAAGTAATTGAGGTCATATTTAATAGTTTCCTTCCAACACTTGTTTGGTCTTCCTCGCCTCCTCTTAGCGGGTTCAGCCTCCAACTTCTCGCATCTCCTAACTGGAGCATCTAGTGGCTTTCTTTGTAAATGTCCAAACCACCTTAGATGTGTCTCTCATTTTATCCTTTATCGGTGTCATCTAACCTTTTTTCTAATAATCTCATTTGAAACACGGTCCTTTCTTGTATGACCACACATCCATCTTAACATCTTCATTTTTGCCACAGACATCTTCTGTACATGCTTATAGTTTATAGCCCAGCATTCAGAATTGTACATGGCTGGTCTTACCACAGCTCGATAGTATTTTCCTTTCACTTTTAAAGGAATCCTCTTATCACAGAGAACACCAGATGCACCCCTCCATTTCAACCACCCTTCATTAATTCTGTGTAACATCTCCATCAATTCCACCATCATGTTGGAAAATGGATCCCAAGTACTTAAAAACATCTTTAATTGGAATGCACTCTTCTCCAATTTTTACATCAATCCCTTCATTGTTCCCTCTACTACTAAACTTGCATTCCATATACTCAGTCTTCGTTTTACTTATGCGTAATCCTTTATCTTCGAGGGCTTCTCTTCAAAGCTTAAGTTTTCTGTTCACTCCATCTCTTGTATCATCAACCAACACAATGTCATCAGCAAAAAGCATACACCAAGCCACCTCAACTTAGATATGCTTTGTCAACTCATCCATGACCAAGGCAAAAAGATAAGGGCTTAAAGTGGAACCTTGATGCAGGCCAATGGTGATATCAAAGTAGTCCGTCAAATCATTCTTAGTTTTTACACAAGCTGCTGCTCCATAGTACATATAATTTATGAGGTTGATATATATAACTGGCACTTGTTTCTTCTCCAAAATTCTCCACAAGATATCTCTTGGGATAGAATCATAGGTCTTCTCCAAATCAGTAAAAATCATATGTAAATCCTTTTTCTTGACTTTGTATGTCTCCATCATAAGTCTTAAGAGATGTATTGCCTCAATAGTAGACTTGCCTGGCATAAAGCCAAATTGATTTTCAGTTACCATAGAAACTTGCTTCACCCTTCATTCAATTATTCTTTCCCAAAGTTTCATCGTATGACTCATCAACTTAATACCTCTATAGTTGAAACAATCTTGTATGTCACCCTTGTTCTTGTATAAAGGTACCACAAAATTTTTCCTCAATTCCTCTGGCATCTTCTTGCCTCTCCACACAGTATTAAATAAATTTGTGAGCCAAGTTATATCTCATTCTCCCGTCATTTTTCAAACGTCTATAGGAATATCATCAGGCTCAACAACCCTCCCACTGTTTATCATCTTCAAAGTCTCCTCTACTTCTTTCTTTTGTATCCTTTGATAACATACCCGATTCACATACTCTTCTGAGTTGGCTAACTCCCTTAAGATATCATTTTTTTATTTTTCATTAAATAACTTAGGAAAATATATTTTCCATCTTATCTTTATATCCTCACTAGCTATAAGCACCCTTCCTTCTTCATTCTTGATGCATTTTACATGTGTAAGGTCCTTTGCTTTCCGCTCTCTTGCTTTAGCTAACTTGAAAATATCTTTTTCACCTTCTTTAGAATCAAGTTTCTTATAAAAATGCTCCCAAGCTTTTGCTTTTGCTTCACTAACTATTTTCTTTGCTTCTTTCTTTGCTCTTTTGTAGTTTTTCATATTTTCATTAGTCTTATCTCGATAAAAGGCTTTAAAGCAGGCTCTTTTAATTTTAAGCTTCTCCTGCACTTTCTCACTCCACCACCAAGCCTCCTTTTGGTCATGGAACACCTCCTTTAGACACGCCTAACATCTCCTTTGCCACCTTCCTAATACAGTTTGTCATATTTAACCACATTTCATCAGCACTACCATCAATATCTCAAGTCTTTTGTTGCATCATCTTCTCTTTAAATCTCACATGCTCTTTCTTAATATTCCACCATTTAATTCTCAAATTCTTACACTAATTTTCTCTTCTTTGCCTTTTTCAAATGAACATCCAACATCAAAAGACGATGTTGAGCAGTTAAACTCTTCCCTGGAATAATCTTGCAATCTTTACAAGATAAACGATACCTTCTTCTCAAAGCAAAGTAATTGATCTGCGTTCTTGTTAAGCTACTTTTATATGTAATTAAATGCTTTTCTCGTTTTTTGAAGAAGGTATTTGTTATGAAAAGATTATAAGCAATAGAAAAATCAAGGAACGTCTTCCCTTCATTCCTAACACCAAAATCATGATTTCCATGCACTCCTGTATACTTTAAAGTATCTTTTACCACATGTCCATTTAAATTTCCACCCAAGAAAATCATTTCTCTCTGTGGGATTCCTTGAATTATTATATCAAGCTCTCCCCAAAATTTGTTCTTTATTCTTTCCTCCAGACCAACTTGAGGTGCATAAACTAAAATGATATTCAAGATCTCTTCTTTTAAGACTAATTTTATCAAAATAATTCGATCACCCAATCTCTTAACCTCAACCACTCTCCTTCAAATCCTTATGAATTATAATGCTCACGTTGTTTCTACCTTTGTCCCTTCCTGAATACCATAGTTTGAAACTTGTTTTCTCAATTTCTTTTGCTTTTTCTCCAACCCACTTAGTCTCTTGAAGGTAAAGAATTTGAATCCTTCTCCTTACCATTGTATTCACAATCTCCATGAGCTTGCTGGTTAAAGTACCAATATTCCAACTACCGAATCTCAACATTCTTTGCGACACACTTCGATGGCGAAGTGGTGGAACTAACTTCTTTACTCGCATGCGTTCCTCATGCGAGAACCCTTGCTCATTTTGGACTACATCCGGGCGGCGATGTAGCGGAACTAACTTTTTTACTCGCATACGTTTCTCGTGTGAGAATCCTTGCTCATTTTGGACTACATCCGGGCGACGATGTAGCGGGACTAACTTCTTTACTTGCATGCGTTTCTTATGTGAGAACCCTTGCTCATTTATCACTACACCCGGGCGTCGATGCAACACGTTGCAAGTAGGGAACGTCCCAACGAAATCTGAGTGTTTGCTAGTATCCATGTTTAAAGATCCGATAAATTTTATGCTGGCTGTTGATTACCTAACGTAACTCTCCTTTACCTAGGCTTGGGACCGGTAATGAAAAGGCATACGAACCTCAGCATAGGTAGAGTTAGATACAAAAATGCTATATATAAGAAAATTCTAACCCTAATTTTTATACTTTTGGAGATGTGTACCCCTTTTTCCATAGCCCTATAGTTGGTGACCTCATTAAGTTGCTATGAACTCAATGTGAGTTGATTTTATTGAATTGCTTTGCAATGGTGTGCCTAACCGTTCTCCCATGCTTCCTAGAAGAATTTGTGCCAAAGATCCATTGTGTTAGTGTAGCATAAAGGTGTTGTTTCTGACTTCAGTATGTGCATGGAATATTTTGCTTGTACTACTAGCAGCATGAGGTACAAGTCCAACAATGTCTTTTTTTGAAAAGGAAGACGGCGAGGGCCATGTAGGCCCCCACCTGCTATATTATCACACCTCAAAGGGCTAAAAGAAAAATGATTACATTAATGTGGGAATCTCGAAATACAAGCTAGGAGGAGATGGAGGGAACAATATTCTTTATATGGCCTGTTCCCCTTAAACACCACCCCATTCCTTCCCAGCCAAATCCCTTACAAAACTGCCAAGACCCAAGTCCTCTCCACTCTCTATCTGAAGACGGATCCATGGGGCTCAATGTTGCCTCTACGGAAGTTCACCCAGAATGTTTCCAGTGTGGAGGTGTCAGTCCACATAGGGCCCACCGGTCTCCAAACCTGCATCGCCATGTCACACCTGAAGAAAAGATGCTGGTTGTCCTCTCCTATGCCGCACATCTGGCAAGTGATGTCCATACCAAGCATCCATCCATCTTGCTCTCCTGGCTTTGGTGAGCGGTCGCCCCCTTTTAAGCAACCAAGAAAAGAGCCTCATCTTGAGCGGGCAATCTGTCACTCAAAGGAGCCTATAGTCCTGTGCCCATGTCAACTGGCTAGTTAGAATGCACTAGCCTGAAATAAGCCTTCCGCATGGAAAGGCCTCCCTCTTCCCAAAACAAATTATCTCTATCCTACTCCAAACCCCATCCTTCGAGGGCCCCAAGTAGGTCCTGTAGCCTCTTCGCAGCTCCCATCCAACAATGCTCCTATGATCCCAGGACATCGAGCGTCACTCCAGCAATCTCTGACCACCGCCTCCTTGTTAACCGCTTTACAGTAGAGCTTGGGGAACCTATTGCACAAGGGTTTATCACCCTGTCGGTCGTCCACCCAGAACCTGACGTCTTGTCCATCTCCAGGATTGGCGTAAAGAAGTCTCTGACCTTTGGGGCAACCTTCGTCGATCCTTATGAAATGTGACACTCCTCTATCCGGTGAGGAGAACAGCTTCCACGATACAAAAGGACCATAGCTCTCCCTCATCACGTCCTCCAGTAGGCCCTCCTTAGTCCTTACCTCCCACCAGTGTGGCTATCAATTTAGTGAGAAGGCTTTGGTTGACTTGTTCCACCTCTCGCACTCTCAGGCCCCCTTCTTGGACTGGTCAATAGACATCCTCCCATGCAACAAGCTTGCTGCCCTTTATCACACTCTCGAAGTTGGACCACAGAAAGTTACGCATTAGACCCGCTATCCTCTTAACCTAGCATGGGGCCTTGAATACTAATAGGAAATAGGCTTAGCATGGAAGACAACACCGACCGGAACAATGTGAGCCTTCCCCCCCAAGATAGGAGTTTAGAGGCCCACCTCGCCACCCTACTCTCTAGCTTCTCCAACAACGGGAGCCAATCCTCCAACTTTGAGTTGCTTGTTAGAGAGCGGAAGCCCAAGGTAGGTAATGGGCAAGGACCCCATCTTCGTCCCCAAGACCGTTCTACAATCCTGCCTCTCTTGTAATGTCATCCTGAAGGCTACAAGGGTGGACTTGTGAAAGTTGATCCTTAGGTCCGATGCTTCGCCAAATATGCCCAAAAGCAGGCGAACCCTTCTCGTCTCCTGCACCCCTCCTTCCACAGGAAGCAAAGTGTCATCAGCATATTGTAGCACGGGAACCTCTCAGTCTCTTGCTCCAAACCATGGAAAACCCCTTTATTGCAAGACTGTGTTGCTCCCATGGTTAGTGCATCACTTGCTAAAGCAAACAACAGTGGGGCATTGTTGACAAGGACGGAGAACAACATCATGGTGACACAGGGCTTGGTCAAGTCAATCCACCACCGCAGGAAACCCTTCTTTGCTAAAGTAGTCCATAGGAAAGACCACCTGATCGTATCATATGCCTTAGCGAAGTCTACCTTCCGTAGGAAAGCTTGCCTTCGCTTCCTCTTTTAGGTTACAATGGCCTTAGTAGCCGTCACAAAACCATCAAGGGTCCCTCTGCTAGGGATGAAAGCTATCCGCATTGGTGAAATCAGGTTTGCTAGCGGGCCTCTCAATTTGTTAGCCATCGTCGTTGCCACAATGAGGTAGATAGCATTGGAGAGAGTTGTCGGGTGGAAGTCCTTGATATCCTCAACCCCTTCCTTCTTTGGAAGAAGGAGGTAGGACCTATCGATCCTGTTAAAGCTCGCATTGTCGTTGAAGCTCCATCACCACCACCATGACATCCTCCTTGACCAAGCTTTAGAACTCCTATAGAAATGGACGGGGAAACTATCTGGACCTGTGCAACCATTGGCGTTGAGGCCCCAGATTGTTGCCCTCACCTCCTTAGAGAAATCGCAAACTAGGGATGTGGCCTAGTTCTCAGAAAGGCTATGTGCATCCTTGTCCATTACCATGCACTCGGGGCATGTCTGTCTGAGAAGTCGCGAAAGTAGTTTGCCGCTGCCTGTCTTAGCTCTTGCCTCCCCTTGTGCCGCACCCCCCCAACAACCAAGTTGTCCAACCAATTTGTCCGCCACTTGGCCGAAGTCTCTTAGTGGAAGAACTTGGTATTGTAATCCTCCTCCCGGAGCCCTTTCTGTCATGATTTGGTTTTCCACTCTACCTTTATTTTCCTATCCTCCTGCACCATACGCATCTTCGCTACCCTGTGTGATCTATCCTCTGCATTGAGATCGCCAACATCCTTAAGGTGATCCAACCTAGAGATCTCTGCTAGTGCGTCAATTTTCCTCTACACCCTACTCTATTTGATGATCCTCCTGTACTCCCTATGGTGGATACGTAATCAATTAAGCTTCCCGACCAGCTGACCTGAGGTTGAGCCCTCCACCTCAATAGATCTCCATTTTTGCTTCACTATGTCTCTGAATCTTGGCACCAATAAGCCGTGATTGCTCAAATTTGAGGTAAGTGCCACGTCGCTTTGCTTCATTGTACTGCCATAACAGAGGTATGTGATTCAAGAAGGGCTTGTCCAATGGGTGATTGATGCAAGAGGAAAACTTTGTCAAATCCAAGCTAGGGAGGAATTTGTCAATTCGTGATGTTTGGCCATTGCCTCCCCTCCACATGTGTAGGGATCTTCTTGTCAGGAGGTCAAGGAGTCCAAAGGATGTAACCAGATCTGCGAACTGCTTAGACCCAGGATCCTACTTCCCCCTACCACCCGATCTATCTTCTAGACAAAGTGTGACGTTGAAGTCTCCCCCAGCAACCAAGGCTTGCCATGTGCCATTGCCGATGCCAAAGCAAGTTGCTCCCACAACTGCTCCCTTGTTGCAGCATCCCGTGGCCCATATACTGCTGTGATCATTAGCTAAGCCCCATCTCTTCTGCGAATGACATCCATTGAGATTGCATGTTGACCCACGTACGAGGACTGCAATGAGATCACATCCTCTTGCCAAGCCACCACCTACCCCCCAACCGTGCTAACGTCAAGTTTGACAAGCCCTCCATCCAGGATCCACCCAACTCCTTCCACGTCACATTATTGAGGACAGCTTAGTCTCTTAGAGGAGGACGACATCAGCTTGCCACCCTCTGATATAACTTTCGAGCGTTGACCTCCCAGTGGGGTTGTTGAGACCCCTAACATTCCATGATAAGACCTTCAACATGGGGAAACTGCAGCCTCCCCCCCTACTAGCTTGAAGCCACCTACAACAGCCATCGTCCCCTCCATTCATTCGTCACACTAGAACCTTTAGTGCACCCGCATGGCTCCCCCTTGACCACCTCCGACTTAGCATCCACGACGACTCTCTCCACTCGACGTTTATCACCTTTGCCATTGCACAACCACTTCCTGACGTACCACAATGCCCCACCATTGCGTCCATCATGTTCATCTTCCCATGTCACCAGACTCACCACCCCTGATGCCTTCTTCCCCTTATCTAGTCTACTCTTCTGCCACACATTCGGTTCACTGACGTGGGTGCTCTGCCATGACCACCTCATTGGGCGAAAGGAGATCTCACCCTCCATGCTCCGCTTAGCCTCTTGCTCCAGTTTCTCGATGCTGCCCCCTGCCTCATCCATCATGGTTGACGTTAGTCCCTCCCGTCCTTCCTGAAGAGCGAGGGAGAGGGGTATATACGGGTGGGGGGCGACTTGGGAAAGGGGAGGTGATTCATTGACTCCAGATCCAGAATCAGAGTTGCCACATCTAAAAATCCCTTTGGGTCCTTATTCAAACCTCGAGACGGATTTAGGCCACGAAAAAGGGTGGGGGAGATCGAAGGTTGCGTACCTTTGTCTTCCCCAAACCCTTCATGCTCCGATACTGCGTTCGTGATCCCTCACCTTCCACATGTGTTGTTGCTACCTTGGTTTCCACCTCCACGTCATCTCAAATGCACGTTGACATAGATGCCTGCACCCTCTGGCACGTGGCCACGTTATCCCCTCTTGGTTTGCCTTCCACGGAGCAAGGTGGAACCCTAGAGGTGTTAGGGTTACCTGTTGCCACTACTTTGGTCCCCTTCGTTGGAAGCAAAGCCCTAATAGCCACCACTTCCATAAATGAGCCCTTTGCAACCCGTGTATGTCGTGTTAGCCACAACATGCCTCCATGACGAAGCATGAGCGAACTCATCAATGTAGTCCCCAACCTTAGCTCAACCTTTGCTGCTAGGGTCGATGCGGAAATGCCAACTCCCCTAACTCCTTGAATTGCATGCAAAAGGGGTGATGAGTGCCCCAACAACCGCGTTGGTACGGAGCTAGCACGGGACCCTATCGAGATGGAGGTGAAAATGCACCTTTTCTGGAACCCGTTCCCGAAGTGCTTGTCGTGGAACAAGGTTATCCTCCATCGAACAACGCCCTTGGTCAATCGTGACTTAGAGAATCGTAACGTGACCCAGAGGTCCTCCAATAGTCCAAGGATCAGGAAGGAGCTCGAACCAATAGGTATGAAGCCTTCCCTACTCCAATGCCCCTCTCCCAGTCTCAACCCCTTAAAGACCTCTTCCCTCAAGACCCATCCTTCCAGCATCTTGCCCACCAGTGCACCAACCAATTTCTCCCCCAACTCCTTTGCCTTTGCAGACCAGGGGCATCCACTCTGCGTCAGGCCCCTCCACTGGTGTTGGGGGTGGGACCTTACGACAAGTCCCCCCTGTAGCCCCCCAACATGAAGTCTTGTGGCTGAGAGAACCACACCTCCAATAGGGTGGGTCCCTACACACACTCGCATGATGCCCCCGGCCAAGGTACCAGAAGCACCGACCATCCATGTGTATAGGGGCACCATCAAAAGCACCTCCAGCTTGAGCGCTGTCTCTAGCACTCCATCTTTGCCTTGCTTGGACCCGTGTCTAGCCAGTGGTGTCCCCCCACCCGAGCCTCTCACAGCCCCTGACTGTGTTGCCCTTGCTTGGTGTGAGTTGCCGTTGATTGCTGCTCTGTGGAGAACCTCGTTCGGGCCATCAGAGAGGGCACCCTCACCCTGCAGAGGTTCCCTTGACATTGCCCCACTCATTCCACTCTCGTCACCATGTCTCGGCTCCAAAAGAAATCAGCTGTTGGGGGATTAGGCACGTCCAACAATATTGTCTATCATAACCATGAATGGCAGCACAAATATAATTATATGCTATCTACCTTGAATTGCATCCCCATAGGGCCCAATGTAGGGTTATGTGCTTTGAAGACAGGTTGAAACATTGGAGAATTAACTGATTTGCCATTGGTTAAACCTTGATCCACTAAGGATTTTTTTTTAAATTTTTTGGAATGATATAAATTATATCTTTCTCTAACTTTTAAATTCTGCAGATAATATTGTGCTCTCTTGTGAAGATGTTGAGGACTAAGAAGGCTTCAACCACAATCGGTGAGGTAACATCTCTTCCCCGATGTTTTCTTTGTAGCTGTTCATTCCATGTCAAGAAAAAATGTGATTTCCATGCAAGTATAGATATTATTTACCAGACATCTTCATCTAGATGGTGCAAACCTTCAGCTTAATAAAATCTTGCCTATCTAATTGCAAAATATAAGGCTGCACCTCCAAGGATATTGTTTCCTGCCACATTGCTTATGGGTTATCATTCCCAACAGACTTTTTTTTGTTTAAGCTCCTATCTTGTAGTTATTTATCATTTCATTTGCACTTGTACAGTTGAATAGGTACTACTTGGACACATGCAGATCTGTCCAAGTTCCTGCTGTAGGCATGCTGGAATTTTCAAGCATGTGCCAAGTGCTTAGCGATCAGGTTAACTTTCTACATATTAATCATTTAATCGTATTCCTCCTAGTTTTTTAACTGAGTGTCAGTATTCAATCTAGGGTCTTCTCAAAGTCACTCAATCTCGCCAAGAGAAAATGAAGCGAGTTGCACTACTTGTTGACTCTTCTGACATAACCTTCGCCTTAACGGTTGACACGGCTGCATGAAATTATCTGATTTGTTGTCATATTGCAGTTTTTCAGGACTGACATGGTCATCTTTTGCTTTCCAGGCAATTCGTTTCTTTAGAAGTTGCCTCGAGTAAGTAGAATCTGGAAAGAAACTCTTTGTTTGCCTTTGGTTGCGGATGACTGCTTCCGTTTGAAACTGGTTCCGTTCAAATGGTCAGGTCAGTAAAAGTGCGAAGTCTCCATTTGCATTATTGTTTGCTGGATCGTGCTATTCCCTCTCCAATGAAAATATTGTTTGAAAGAATAAGCTATATTTGGTTCTCATTTGTTGAGAATCGTCTGGCCTGCAATTCTGTTCTGCCTTCTAACAGGTTTCTTTCGCAGGTTAGAGTTTACTATTTTATGGCGACGATCCCAAGGATATTCTACAATGTGGAGTACTTGAGTGCCACATCAAACCAAGGAAAGTTGTTTATACATTCAAAATTTGTTTTAGGAATACAAATCATTCTTTAGTAACTTTATTTTTTTCAAAATGTATTCGCATAATTCAAACTTGCTAGAGTGCTGATGATGATCCCATTAGAGTGGAATGTTGCAACTCCTTTGACATGTATTTGTCAACAATGCTTTCTTGAATGATAATCATACAAGACTGTAAGTGCTCGAGTTATTCTTGTTATAAAGAAAGGAATAATTAAAGGAAAGTCTTGGTTGCACTCCCTTTGTACGTGTTATTTTCTTGATCCTATTTATAGTTTCTCAAGGAATATAAAACTGAAACTACACAGAGCCGTGCCTCGGAAAAGGAGGAATTCAAGAATACATTCATTGCATTCTTCAAATCCCGAGATGGTCGGGTCAATCCAAGGTGATTCCGATGTCATGCAATTGGCAGGAAGCTCTCAGTCTCAAACAGTTGAAAATTTGGGGATACCAGTCCATGTTTTATATCATTACATATGAAAAAGCATATGTTAAAATGGTCAGGAATTAGTTATCCAGGCAACATAAAATTGTAAGTCTGATTCATCGAAAGGTGCATAAAGAAATCAGGTTGAATGTACGGAACAAATATGTAATACAAGGTTAGAACAAAATAATAAAAGAGTTGGCATGCAATAAGGTAAAAGCGAGGATGGTTCATAGAAAAGTAATGCATTTGGAGCGATCATTCTTGTGATTGATCAAAGAAGAGAAAAGTCCAGGTTTAGGAGAGCGAGGGCACTCGAGAGTTTTGCTTGAGTGTGTGAGGTGGGGAGAGGTAGAGCTATCTTTAAGGGTGAGTGGGGCTTGCCGTGTCTAGCTAAGATTAGGTGGTGATTAGAACAAATTTGTGGATGGCAAGAATGGTTAGTAAGATTAGGTTACATATTGCAACGGTGCTATGATTATGGAGAGAGTTTAGTCACTCTTTGTAGAGATCAGTCATTTCCGGCTCCATTGAGGTTGACTATGCAAGATTGCAATTGAGAGTGTCTTTGAGCGTAGTGGTTGGAGAGGTGGGTATGGTAGACCATCCACTACATTCTTGGGATTGTTGCACGAGTGCCCAACTTCCCATGGGTATTACGTGATGGTAGGGAGGCTAGATGGGTTTATTTCACACTCTGCATCCTTCAACCCGTGAGGACGAATGGACCCGAGTGTTAGTAGAGGAAAAGATAGGGAAGCAGGTAATTAAGGGAGAAGAGTGTTGGAATCTACTCTCACTTTTTTCTAAATTTTGATGTTAACAAAATCTCTTTTAATTTAATAGGTTTTTGAATTTAATGCACATGGTTTTGGAATGGAAGGGCTGGGACGATAAATGTTGATGGAGATGGCTATAGATGAAGATTTGTTTAGAGTTCTTTTTTTATTATCTTAAATTTTGTATATCTCTTAACAAAAAAATTGACACAAGAGTTAAAATTAATTAGAGATAATTAGATTTCATATTTACAACGAAGATATATTTTCAAAATAAAAAATTGTTTCCTAAATCGTTTAGCTTTGAAAGAAATCAAAATTTTGTTTAACAAATTTTAATTAAGATATTTGTTGTAAGTACCTATATTGATCATAAGTACTGACATATGTAATGCACATGTTTGAGTACATAACTTAAACTGTGAACAAGTATCGGTATTCAGTACATGGCGCCTATAATTTTGGGTTAAAGGTCTACTTGAACTTAACAATTATCGTTACTCATTATGAGTATCGGCACATGTAGGTTATAGATTTGAACTCTGAGGATTACCTGTAAGTAACACGTACCGGTATTAAAAATGAGTACAAGTACCTGTTATTTAGTTGGTACTCAACTTGAAGTGTCGAGTACTGGTACACATGATAAGTATTGGTACCTAGATCCCTTTTGTACTGGCTGCTAGTAGATTGTGAGTAGATAGTATTGGTATCCATACTTTGGTATCGGTATCAACTACTCGTTAACTCTGAATGGCTAATTTGCGTTAATTTTCATTTGAATCACCCATTATTTGCACCCAACAGCTATGGAGCGTGGGTGGGTGGTCTGCCTATAAATAGACCCTTCTTAACCGTTGTTTAGATACAAATTCATACTACACTCTTCTACTCTCAAGAGCTCCTATATACTCAAATTTTAACTTTGGAGAGATAGTTTGTTGCCTAAGTTTGACAGAAATTTTTTTTACAGTGCAACAAGATTTTTTGAACGTGGAAATACTTGTTTTCAATCATTTTACGAGTCGATTTTGTCCTTAGCTCGCTTTGGTAATATTATTTAAATTTATATTATTAGGAGGTTTAGGACATATGTTGTATTATTTCTTTTTGCTCGCACATGTAATCTTTTTTCTTCTCTTTTATTTTGTAATTGGGTTTAGTTAATCCGTTAATTATCTCATATTATAGTAAATTGATTCCCTCTTAGTCGAGGAAATTGGATTAAAAATCTTAAGTTAAGAGACTTAGGAAATTGGAGAGAGAGAGAAATAAAAAAAAGCTTTTAAATTTTTTAAATTTTTAAAAAATTAATAACTATCCCATTAAAATCCACTAATTCTCTCTCATCTCTCACAAAACTAACATACCAATCATTAATAATACCACCAATCATTACAATCCCACCAACCAAACACCTTTTACACTTATTCCACTCTTATTTTATCCCAGTATAATACTATCCCCCTGCTAAACGTAGCCTTAGTGTTCTTTTTGCATTTTGCATTTGATTTTAATTTTTTTTTTGTATCACACTATTCAACCCCCTTCCTTGTATTTTTAGATCTTACAAAGAGGTGAGTGAGTTGGTGGAGGAGATTGGTAGGATACAAAACTTCTCAAGGATTAAGAAGGTTCTTGTCCAAGTTTGACAAAGAGATGCTAGAGAACTGGGAAGAGTGGAGGATGGTCCTCTATGTCATGGTTGTTTTCGATAAAGCGATTAAGACAATAGGTTTCACCTCTACTATGAGAATTGCATGGGCTATTCAAGACGTTACCTTTTATGAGGTTGGAGTCAATACATGCTTGTAGTCTTTGAGAATATTATTGATATCCCTAGAGTGATATCTAGGTCTCCTTGGATTTTTCAGCATGATGCCCTTGTCCACGAAGTGGTGCTAGGTATATAGTTATGCAAATACTCCTTTGAGTCATTTAGGGTTGGGTTAGGATTGAGGATATCCTAATAGAGTATAGGTGTGATAGGGTCCTAACGGATCTGGGGAGACAATGCGGTGATTTGGTCAAGATTGATATGAGTGCTAGCTTTAGGTATGGGAGGTATGCTAGGGTTTTAGTTGATTACCTAGCAACTGATCTAGTTGTCACTTAGGTTATGCTAGGGATTTTGTAATTAAGGTACACCACCCTCGGTTTAAAGTGGTGTGGATAGTAGATTATTGATTAGTTCAACTAATCAGGAAAATCCTAATTCAGGGAAATTTAAGTGGTGATTTTTATCCTTGGGATTTTCCACGTAAAAATTATAATCCTTTTATTTGGTGATTTATTATTGTACATTATTTTTCAAATTTTCTCAAATTATTAGATTGCACTAATCACTTCCTCTAGTGCTCTCTCATTTGGTATTATAGTAGGTTCTCATGTTTTAGGATTCACTTCTGGCAAGGAACGATGGAGGGACAAGTCGTTGTTGTTGGACGCAACGAAGGCCAATCCATTGCGCAAGACCACCATACTTTGATGATACAAACTGTTCTTATTAAAAAGTTAGAATGACAACCCTTCTGCAGGCCAATGGCTTCGCGATGAGGGATAAATGCTAATTCTTGTTGCGTTGGAAATCATCGTAAAAAGATCACGTTGTAATATAGCGACAAAAATCAATGAGACATTTAAATTTATAAGCTCGAAAATCAAACGTGAGTCTGAGGTCGTTCGCAATGAGCAAATATGGCAAATCAATTCACTAATTACACTAGTCAGAAATAATAATTGCAAGTGAATCACACAACTAAAATGATATGCAATATATGTCAGAAATGTATCTCAATTGTTAGGGATAAAAGTATAAAAATAAAGAACTAAAAATGTTGGTTGAAACCACAAAATTAATCCTAGAATTTAAGCTCTAATCAGACTTAAATATTTGAACAGTAACCCACAACCGCTAATACACGTCAGACCAATGCTCAATGAATCCACAGTGCCCAGAACCAAGGTCAGACTTCGGCCAAGCACACCAGACGACTTAAAGTTGCCAAGAAACTACAGCACCAAGCACAAGCCTGTGAAACACCCAAGTGTTTAGCTGGGGGGCATGAATCTCGAAGCTCCACAATGTAAAAGCCCCTCCCTCCTTAAATCTCTCTTTCTTTCTCAAATTGGACTCGAATGAATAGTACCGAGTAAATGGATCCAAGCCTAGACCTGCCAACGTGCGTGGTGGGCGAGGGCACGTGCGTGAGGCGTGCAAGGGGACCTCACCCCAGTGCGTGTTGAGGTAACGAACCTATAGTAAGAATTCCTTTTATGCACTGTGTGGAGTTTGGTCCCCATGATGTGGGGCCAAACGAGGGGGCTCCTATTGCGCACACAACTACTCTGAAGACTCCTCCAATCGAGTTGCTGCTGATGTTCTTCTCTCCAATTGGAAGCCTAGAGGGCTTTGCGATGTTGGTCTGCTTCTACTTGAGGTGGTAGCGGAGGTGATGGTGGTCGGACGGTGGTGACAGCAATGGAGAAGACGATGGTGATGGTGGGAACTTGCGAGCATGAATACGGCCGATGGGGCCCAATTAGATACGTGGAAAACTTCACCATGGTGAGGCGAAGCTGATGGTGGGGTTGATTGAGTGATTGGTGAAGTGCAGTGGCCGGACGAAGTTGGGATGGTTGACGGATTTGTGGGTTGTCTGACAGGATGGAGTGAGTGAATCCCTCAATTAGTTGAGGGGTTTTGCTCGTTGTGGTGAGTGGAAGGTAGTGGCGGTGGCGGTTGTGAGTTTGGGTGTGTGTGGCAATTGGGTGAAGCTTGCCGGAGCTTCGTCAGTCGCGAAGAAGACAGAGGGGGAGAGAGTGAGTTGTCGGTGGAATTGAGGTGCTAAGGGGATAGACCTAAGCTAGGGAAAGAAAGGGAGAGAAATAGCCTAATTTAAGGGACGAAGGGGAATGAAATTGTGCCGGGTTGCCTCGTTGGACATGAAGGGGATGAATTCTCTGGCGAGGTGGGACGGCAACGATGACAAGGATAGGAGGCCCCTGCTTGGTTCGACGAGGAGAGGAAGAAGAGGAGGGAGGTATTGTGCCACCTAATTTGGTTGTTGGGTGGCCAGATGACAAGGAGGAAGTGGGTTGCCGGAGCTTAGGTCGGAGACAACCGGAGGAGAGGAGGAAGATGCGATTTGCTCTGAAACCTAGCTGAAATCGAAGTGGGAAGTTTGGGGAACTTATATAGAGTAAGATTTGGACCTCAATTCCTAGAATGCTTTCGTGTTGATTGGGATTTTGGAGACTTAGGGTCTAGGTTTTCTCGAGGTTTGTCTGACCATTGTGCTTCATAAGGAAGGCCATGATTGTGCCTATTTGATGGAGGATCTCTTGGTGGTCGATCCTTCCAAGTTTGGAAGGATTTCGTTGCAAGTTGATGGAGAGATCTTTGATTGAATATTACCGGCTTTGGGTTCAAAGGTCTTGTTCAGATAGAGGCGGCGAGGGCTTAGTTGTGAAGAAGATGAGAAAGCTGGGGGGTTTTCTATAATAAAAGTTGAACTGTGAGGGTTAAAGCTGAAATAAACAGAGATCTGGGGACAGGATTGCAAACTGGGATAGGATTGTAAACTAGATCAAGATGAATTCTAATTGAGCCCAAATTTTGGTGTTAACCTAATTTGGACCCAATGAATCTAATAGTGAACTTGGATTTGAGTTTTGACCACATTTGAATGGGTAAATTGCATAGAAGCTCAAATTGGGGTAAATTCCCATTTGAATCTCTGTTCTAGGTCAAAATGGGTTCAGATGGTCAAACTAAAGGTACTAAATATCTTAGAATATTTTTATATGAATTTTAGGATGTTTAGATTGATTTTATCCTAATCAGAACCTTTCCAATTTAAGTAGGACTGATAAGTAGGGTTTTTAGTCCTATTTTGGTCCTCGAAATGCGTGAAACCCCAATTTAGTCAGTTAAACCCACTTTTTGGTCTTTTGTGATTAATTGACCTTTAATTAACCCCTGAGTAATTTTGTGGTTATTCTTTATTTGTGATGTGTTGTTAAAACAACAGAATTAACCCTATTTTATTGTCTTTTTCTCGAAATAGATTAGAGTGGAATTATGGTCCTCAGGTGATCATTTAGGAGCATTTATCTCTTAATTTCAACTAATTTAAGTTAGTTATGATGAATGATGGTGTTACCATCATACCTCCATGCTTAACTTTTGCTAGTCCCTAGCAAAATCCAATGGAAAGAACTAGATCTCTAGACCATGTTTTTGATGTTCAGATGCCTGTTTATGCCTTTTCTATAGAAAGAAAATTAGAATACTAATAATAGGCCTAGAGGTACTCAAGTACCAGCTAAGATCCAGACCTGACCAACCTCAGCCTTGGGTCTGCCGCGAAGGTTTTTGAATTTCGCAAGGATTACCTAGAGGTTCGTTGACCTGAGTAGTTAAAGCACCCTTGCGTAGACGTATCAAGTCCAGGTTTAGTTTACTAGTGCATTTTTTATAAGAGAGATAGAGAGGGATATTTATTCTGAGAGTTTTGTCACTTTTTTTTTATATTCCCCTAAATCCAACATCAGATTGGCCCTAAACACGGTCTGTATCGAATTCCTTATCCCCACCATCAATCCTTGAAGGGTCCTTGGCTTTTTATGCTTTGGGATAGCACCGCCCGTGGCAATTCCCAAAACCCTAGCTTTCGACACTTCGGGATAGTGCCACCCATGATGTTCTATAGCTAAATTCAGGCCCTGGCAATCGACATTTCAGGATAATCTGCCCATGGTATTTAAACTAGCATAAAGTGCTTACATGCCTCCAATATGACATTTAGATATCCTAGGAGACAAACACCAAGGAGACGATATGTTATTACGCATCTTCGAGGGGAGTATTTTTCATCCCACCTCTCCATGCCAAGAACTCGGCCATTCAACTTGTGTCTTTGAGTTGCTCCTAAGTCAAATCTTCGGGAAAACCTTTTTCAGAAAGGAGCACTTTTGGCATTATTTCTTCGTTAAGCACACCGAATCAGACTGGTGTGTGATTTTTGGGTGCCTAGGTTACCAAGTCCTACAAACCAAATGGTAGGCAACGGGGTCGAATAATCCCTAAGCCTTCGACTTAATACATTAGTTTGACATTTTCCTCAACCTCTTGAGGATTAATTCAGATCTTAACAAATACATGAGTGTTTAAGCCCTAGAATAGGCCCAAGAGGCTTAAGGTCAGTACTCTTACTTATCTCGTTGTCTCTAGCACTTTAGGACTTAATCCTTGTTTTGATTTGGTCTAGAACTTAAGTAGATCCGATAATCAATTGCTAAGACTATCGATTTTTTCTTGTTTTTGCTCCTTTGTCAATTTTTTGTATTTCCTCCACTTTTCTTTCTCAAGAAAGATTTTTCATTCAGCTTGCAAAATTCTCCTCCCCTTTGTACCTTTTGTTTGATATGAGAATCCCTCAGAGAATTGAATTTTCCATTTGTTGTGCACTTTAATACTCTCCCATGTCTAAGTTTTGCAATATCCTTATTGTAAACTAGGTAGATACGAATTCATCTTGGTTCAAGGATTAAAACAAGGTCAAAGGGTGGGTGAAGGGTCGGGGTGATTGTTACGGACGATTTCAAGCTCTAATTCAAGCATCAAAGTTGGAGTCGGCTGTTCTAAAGTCTGAATCCTAAAGAGCAATAGGAATGCAACTAAAAAAGATGATCAGAAGGGTCTCAAGTTTTTGGAATGACGGGTTGCCTCCTGTTAAGCACTAAATTCAATGCCTTCAACCGAGTAGAAGGTGATCAAGGAGAATGGGTGGTCAAATTGGAGGAATTTTGTAGGACAAGCACCTTGATGAATAGTTTGGTTGGTTTAATCAGGTGCTTGTTCAGATCGATAAGCTGATGTTATAGACCAAATCCATCAGTTTAGTGGGTTGATGGATATGAATCAATAGGTGTGGAACCCACTAGATTCTTTGTGGCTCAAAAGGTGTGGAAATACGAATCTAGGGTTTGGCTGAATCGACTCAGCCTGATCAGAGTCAGGGTCTTTAAATGATAATGGATCTGTGAAAAATGTAGGAACCCTATTGGTGGAATTAAAGGGGGATAGAATGTGGTTGTCGGTCTAATCAGTGTCCAATTCCTTGTCAAAACAAGGTGGTGAATCATATGCAACTGGATCAGAAAGAGGTAAGTCAGAATAGAAGTTAATTCTGGTGGCAGGTCGGGGTTGGGATTGGATTTGAAAGGCTCAGTGGGAGGTATGGCTACTTCGATATTTAGGTGCAGTATAGACTCAAGAAATGATTTGAAGATCGGTTCATCCATGGAGTCTTTTTCTTGATGTTCGTCTTAGTCAAATGTAAATGCCTGGACAGTGCTTATAGGATTATGGAAATCTGAGTCGGTGAAAGATTCAAACTTTGCATTGCAGACACTCTTGGCACTTACTGTGTTTGATTCCTGTAGATCATAGCAGAATGTTTCCAAGTCAATGGAATATGGTCTTGGATTAATGATCTTGGGATTAGAGATCTCAGAGTCAGAATCAAAGAATGGGTCATGAATACTGAGGTTGTAAACTTGCTCATAATCATTCGGAAACAATGGTTCTTCGAAATCAGAGTATGATTCGAAATCATTGAAGAATTTGCGACAATCAGTTTCTGAACTTGATTCAAGATCGGGATTTCCACCATAGAATAAATCAAGATGCATGGAGTTATCAACCTGACTTTGGTCTAACCTAGTCTCAAATTCCAAGCTCACAGGGCTATCCTTATTAGGCATAGGCTCGGGTTCTGGGCACCTAGGGTAGATCCATTCACATCCTAACTCTTCAAACTCCTCTGTTTCTGTATCGTAAATTGGTTTGACTTTTGAAAAATCAATTCATTTTTTTAAGGAGTCTGAAGAGGTATAATCATCAAATATAGGCCTAAAATCATAATTTATATCTAAATCTGATTTTCATCACATTGGGCCTCATGATCATCCTAAATAGGCTTAGAGCTAGATTCTACGTTAGGGGTAGGAAGTGGGTCATTAGAATTTGGACTTGGTTCTATTGGGATGTCAGAATCATTCTCGAGGAATAGCTTAACAGGATAAGATGAGGGAATTACATCCTCGAGAGATTTTGAGTCAGGCTCATCACAGGTGTTCGGTAAATCAAAGCATGGTGGACCAATTTCACAGTTACCTATGGCTGGCTCATAATTGGGAACATCTGCAACTGGATCCACCCAACCCACATTTTGATTAGGTATGTCATTCTACACAAAATCACAATTTGATTCCATTTGGGTCGGGGGTCCATAACAACCTTCATTTTCGTACTCGAGCTCTGGGAAATGACATTGATTCTCAAAATTGTTCCAAGATCTCTCATCAATTTTCGGGTGGGAATATGGGTATTTCTGATCAATTGCTTGTTGCAACATATTTAGCACATTCGCATGTTTTTCAATGACATCCTGGTGTATTTCCCAAAGTGGTGGATTTGTCAAACATTGTAAGCCCTCAGTGCTATGCAATCTCTACAATTCACTGAATTCTAATATGAGAGCATCCCAAGTTGAACCATGTATCATTTGGGTTAACATCATCTCGACGTGGTTCATAGGGAGGGCTGTTGTTTCTGACACAACCTGAATGCCACTAAACGGATCTGAGGACCTATCAGATTCTTCCCTATGTTTAAGGGCATCATCGATCATTTTCTCTTTCATGCTCATATGGGATTTAGGTTTATTGAAAATCTTTCCCATGTTCTTAGGTTGCATTTCCAAATCAAAGTGGTGGATCAAGATGTAGAATCAAATTCATGTCCAAATTGAATTAATTAGATTAGATAAGATTTTTCCCAAAAGATCAACTCTAATGGAGGCCTTTAGGTTAAACATAGGGACCTCTCTTGTGTAGGCGCACTACAAAATAGATGAGGTAACACATGAAGGTACAAGCAAAGTTAAATATTCAAAAATTAACCTTTTAATGCAAGAATTTGAGGCTTTTTCCATGAAAGGAGAGACTATAAAAGAGATGAACACAAGGTTTACTTGCATATATAGCGAACAATTTAAAAGCCCTTGGGAAGGAATTCGTAAAAGAACTTGAGGGCAAGTTACTCCTCTCCCTTTCATTCGATTAGGAACAAAAGGTCACCGCAATCAAAGAGGACAATAAAATCAAAGACTTGACGATAGACGATCCACTTGGCAACTTGATGGCTTATGAAGTTAATATGGATCAACGAAGAAAGAGCTTGAAGAAGATCCAAAGAACAAACTACTTACATCCAAGCCCAAGCCTTCAATGAATAAGAAGAAAAACAAGAAGGCACTTAAAGTTATTAGGGATGACTCGGATAGAACTTCAATTGATGGAGAAGAGATCATGATGTAGACACATCTATTTAGGTTAAAATGCCTATTCATGCATGTTCCTAGGCTTAGATTTGCATTTCATGTTATAAATATTGCATAGCATGCATCATTCTGCATTTAGAGTAGTATATATTTTAGGTTAATTAGGTTCTTTTTATGGTCAGGAGAGAAGATGATTTATTTCAGGGCATTGGATGGACTATCGGACCGTACAGATTTGATCAGGACGTCTAGATCGGAGTCCCGTAGCATCATATGAAGTCTGAGGAAGATCAATGGCCAGGAGGGCAATGCAACATCCTTACAGGCTTTGGATGAAATTTGACCGTACGGATGGATCCAGAGTGACAATCGCAGTCTGGCAACACGGAAATCAACTTGATCCAAGCACCGTGCACCCTTTGCAACAGAAAGAAGAATGGACAGCTCAGATGGTGTCATGTGGTGCCATCCAGGCCGCCCAACATCAGCCAACATCATCCGCGACCTTCATTCCCAGCCGTTGGATCTTGATCCAACGGCTGAGAAGCTCTCCCCCACTGTAAGCGTTAAAAGGTCCGCTGGACAGAGCAGATGTCTTGGAGCATTGATTGGGGCACTTGACCCTCAAGGGAGGGGCATGGGTTCGAATCCCCGTAGCCCCCCGCTTAATTGGCCAATTGAGAGCACGCAGCGCAAGCGCAGCGCAGCATGTGGAGGCATGCATGCGCAAGCACAGTGCGACGCCAGCACACGAGCATGCGTGTGATGCGTGCGCCAGTGGAGCATGAGCAACGGGCGGATCTTTAGCTACATGGGCCTTTAGTGACGCTTGCAGCGGTCACTAATGGTCTACGTGCACTAGTAAGAGGAATTGAAGGGTGGATCTTCAGCGATAGTTGCAGGGATCTGTAGCGACATTTACGGACGTCAGTAATGACCTAGATGCAAATTTGTTCTTCCTCCACTATAAAAGGACCTACTCACCACCATTTTAAACCATCTCTTCCTTTCTTCCTCTTACCACCTCCAAGGCTCTAGAGAGAGCTTGTCCCAAGCCCGGGATGCTACTCTAGAGTAGAACCAAACATTTTCCTACCTCTCATCCCCCTTCGTGGAGCATCCCGTGGCTATCTCCTCACCTCCCTTCGGGAAGAAGATCCTCACCACGATGCCGTCCTGCCCCATCCTCCATCCTCTGACTCCGTGCTCCTTCGTCCCGCTTCTCACTACCTTCCTCTAGGTGACGTCAGAGCGAGTCATCCTCAAAGCGACTGTCGAGGGGGATTTTTCTCACCTCTTTCTTTCTTTCGCTTTCGTAGTGTAGATTTTCCACTTTCGTAGTTGTAACAAACAATTCTTTATGAATAGATGATTATTTCTTTCTCTCTCTCTCTCTTAAATTTTTGCAAGTAGATTAGCTAGAATTCATCGACCTGATCTCTTGCTCGCTAAAAATACCAAAAAAATTAGAAAAGATAAAGACGACCAAAAATAAATAAAACGAAGCACGAATTTTTATAAAACCAAATGTTTGCCTCCCCGTGTTCGATCCGGGACTCACTTTTTAAGTTTCAGTTATAAATTTTATCTGATAGACGTGTTTTGCGAGCTACGACGACGGGTCCTTCGAACCCTAATTTTAATTCGCGAAGCGTGCCCCCATCATTTTGGCATCGTTGCTAGGGAGGCAATGCTCTTTGTTTTTTTTCTCCGTGTTTTTCTGCCTTACCTAACTTTTATCTCACTTTTTCTCTGATCTTACTGTGATTACAGGTACTCATTTGAGGAGGGCCAGAGCGATCAGATTGGAGAAAAGTACGGTTGAAGGTTTTATAAGTTTATCCCCACCACCCCTACCCTAGTTTTTATTCCATAACCTAATAACTCAAACGCAAATCAACTTAGGTGCTTTTTATAAATCCTAGAATAGATTTGGTTGTTTGTTTGCCACCTCCACTCATCTCACCCCCGCATACACACACACACACACACACACTCTTCTCTTGTGGGATTTTCTGAAAGCTACACACTTAACACCCACAACTTCTCACCCTAAGGCACACAATCACATCGATTCTACCACTTAACCGGGATCTGATCTATGGACTCGGTACACTTAACACATAAATAAGTGAGTAGAAATCTGAATAGGTCAAACATTTTTGTGTGACTTAACCAAGTGGTGCAATAGGCCAATTGATTGAACTGTTTGGGCCGCATCACTTAAGATAGAAGCAATCCATCAAGTAGCTTGCCACTTAGGGTTGATTCTTAGGGCTGAACCAGATACTCCACATATTATTTCTGATTTCTAAAGGAATATATCTACACCCGTGCTTTCAAAACTTGGAGTGTTCTCCTAAACTTGATTGAATATACCTAAGATTAAACCCTAAAAGCTACTAAACAAGGTTAAACCCTAAAAGACACATCATCAAATAACCTTGTTTGCAAACATTGGTTGTGCACGCACACACATTTTAACTGATTATTAAGGGACAACTCATCTAAAGGGCCCATCACATTCTAAGAGCACGATCATCCTAAGCCTAATTAAAACTGAGTAGACGTTGGCCTTAAGGATTGATTCGCTCTTTGGGGCTCAAATTGAGATTTTTTTCAATTAATATGCTTCTACTGGTCCATCTGATGTCTAGCTAGGGGAGTAGCGTCAAACGACCGTGGCTGGGGGGTACACTAGGAACCAGAGGTGCAAGCCAAAGGAAGAACCTTCTCCCCAGTCCCTCCTTCTAACTGGTTGGATTGACCGGATAAAAGTAGACCAAATCGTTTATAATCTCAAGATGGGTCCTGGGAGTCTGTAGGTCTTTAGGCTAACCCACCTAAGGACAGGGTTGCTTGCTTGTATTGCAGGGTTCCTTTCTCTCTTCTGATTTCCCTCCTATTCTACCATGTATCCTTCCACATCCTACACTCATTTCACATCCTATCCTTCTACCACCACTTATCCCCAAGATGATTACTATCCCGACTTGACTTGTAATTACCCGTCCACTAGCCGGGATAACTTTGATTAGGGATATGAATCCGGACCTCAGTGCCCAGGGCCTAACCCTGGACAACAAAACTATGATTACTATCCTTCCCAGAGCTATAATAATTATAGATCTTCATCCTTGGATCACCAAACCAACCCGATCTACAATCAGGAAGGATATAATGATTATAACACCTACCCTCCCCAGTATTCCACTGAATATAGGTTGCCACCATTCTTTAAACAACCTGAAACGACCTACTATTAGGAAGGGACCCAAGAACCTCAATATCTTGACTCCCCTAGATTTAACCCGAACCCACCCAACCCTGAACCGAACCAGTCGGTTTAGGTGAACCAGATTCAAGACAGGGTGTTGACTAACTTGAGGAACACCATACAATATTTAGAAGCCCAGCAAACACCATGCACTGAAGTATTGGAGCCTATGATAAAAATGATTGATGAGATGAATAGCTCTTTATTGGATTTGCTCCAAAATGTTAGGGATAGGGGCCTAGGTGAGTTTCTACTTGGAAAGTTGTCAAGGTTGAGGATGAAATTTGTGGTTGCCTTAGTCAAATCTTGGGATGATTCTCAAGATGAACCTCCTTCAGGAGAGTCAATGTCTGAACCCACTCAGGTGCTTGTCAGGGGGGATACATTTTCTGAGACTGGGGATGACCAGGTTGGGCTAAAGCAACCCATTGAGGATGGATCGATTGATTCACCCGAGATCCCTGAGCCAGGGAGTGAGGAAAAATATCTCTTTGAACCAGGAAATGACAATCAATTTTGAGACATATATAAGTGAGGATAATGAATTTTTTGATTCTGAAGGTGAAGAATCTTTTGGTGAAGTCTCACTTGAACTTAAGGAAAATGATTTTAGTGAGACAAATGGGCTTGAGGAATCTGACGAACCATTTGATAGCCCAATTATTGAAGATTTGGATTTGGTTGGGGCTAACTTGGAGGATTTAAATCCTCATTTACTAGAAGATTCAATCAATAGCCCCATTCCTCAACCACACCCCGAAGGGATTGATTTTGATTTGGAAATCATTGTACCCAAGTCAATTCTGAGTCAGCCATGATTTCTGGACCTAGGTAAATCTTATGGGGTAAACAATATGCTAGAGGTCCTGGAGCTTGATCTCTTATTGCTGGAGAATAGAATTGTTGAAATGAAAATTTGAAAGGCTAATTCTAAGGAAATTTTGATTTTGGATTTAAGGGTACTTATTGACCTGAAACTACCTACTTTCTATTTGGACCCTTATGATATCTTTCACGTGTAACCCAAGTTTGAAGTAACTGATTATTTTTCTAAGTTGAATGTTAAGTGGACATCCGAACCTATTGAACCATCTTTACCTGTTGTCCGACACTTTGGTCTTGGGTTGCACACCACAAAATCGCAGGTTCGACCCCGTAAATGCAACAACCTTCGATTCTGGGTGATTTTCATCCAGAACCTGAGAACCACTCGACCCTGGGGCATGGGTCTGCATCTTAATTTGGTCCACACCTGTGGATATTTTTTGCTGACGGGTTTTAGGATCAACCTTTTGATTTTGATTCTGACCTGCACTTGTGAATTCTTAATTTCTTCTTTGTATGTATATTATGCCTAGATGAAGGCATTAAATTTAGCACATGTCTATATTTCATATTCTCTACAGAGCTGATCGGATTTCTCACGATGTTCAGGTGATATTCTGTTTACTTTACCTTTTCATGTCTTTATTTTTACAATGAGGACATTGCATCATTTAGGCATGGGGGGGTGGAAACTTTATCTTGAAGTCATTTTGTTAACTCCATAGAATTTCTTTTCTTTTCTTAAAAAAAAATCAAAATAAAAAAAAGAAAATTAGGAGAAGATAACTTAGGCTTTTAGAAGTTATTAACTTTGGGAAACGATACTATAGGACCTGAACACTTAGACTCTTATGGTCTTCGGGCTTAATTAGCCCGGGTGTCCACTCGAATGTGGACTTAGTCTCAAGTCCTCGCCAAGTAATTCTATTTTAACTGGTCAATAAATTGGGGTGATAAGTATACGACTTATCAACCCGTCCTCTGATTTGAGGGGACTTTAAGCCTAAGCATCTACATACTTTCTACACTGACTTACTTTTCGACAGTTTTTTCGAAAATTGGGTAGCTAATGAACCATCTAGGGTAGTATGGTTGGCAAGTTGTCAGTGGTAACAGCGCATCGGTCGGTTGTCCAGAGCCCAGCCACAAGACCATTTTCGTTGTATAGCCTTTAGGTAAATCTTAGATTAAGGAAGCCACATACTTACAGAGAGAGAGAGAGAAAAGAAAAGAAAAAGAAAAGAAAAAGGAGAAAATAAAAAATAATAAACAAAATCATACTTCATCGCACGAGCATGGTTGGTAAGTTGTTGTGGGTAACAGCCTATTGGTCGGTTGTCTAGAACCCAGCTCACAAAAGTGCATAATAATTCCTAAAACACTTAGGGAAGAAGCGGGGAAGTAGAATAAATCGGGGAGATATACACTGGATTCGTCCTTGTGTTGACCCTATAAATAAAAGAAGTAGGGAGAAAGCTACCGTTCGAAAAGATAAACCTCTAGGTAAGGTCACTTAGGATTATAGAAACCCGAAGTCCGTTTTAACGACCACCTAGTGAGTCTTTCACTCTTCTCACCAGATGCTTAGCACTTAGAGTCTTTTTCGAGTCTTGGTGGGTCGGGTAGTCGTAAAAAGTTATCTCAGAACTCTCAAACTCCAAAGTACAAAAAAATTAGAAAAGAAGAAAAAAAAATGTATATTCCCTTTTTAAATAAGGCGAGGACTTGGGTGGTTTGCATTCTGGCAGATACCCGGGTATTGTTGAGTTTTCGTTGTTTAGGACCTTAGTTGAAATTTTCTATTGTTAATAAATGACTTAGGCCTAAGCGATCTAATCCTAATTTTGATTTTATACCTAGCATGTAGTTTAATTTTATTAGGGATTAGCAAAAGATAGGCATGGGGGTATGATGTAGACATATCTATTTAGGTTAAAATGCTTATTCATGCATGCTCCTAGTCTTAGATTTGCATTTCATGCAATAAATATTGCATAGCATGCATTATTCTGCATTTAGAGCAGTTGTATATATTTTAGGTTAATTGGACCCTTTTTATGGTCAGGAGAGAAGATGATTTATTTCAGGGCATCAGATTAACGATCGGACCATACAGATCTGATTAGGTCGACGATTGGAGGCTAACGCCTCTGAAATCGTCTAGATCGGAGTTTTGTAGCATCATATGAAGTTCGAGGAAGATCAATAGCCAGGAGGGCGACATCCTTTCGGGCTTCAGATGAAAAATCTGACCGTACGGATGGATATGAAGTGACGATCGCAATTCGGTAACGTGGAAATCAACTCGATTCAAGCACTGTGGCACCCTCTGCAATAGAAAGAAGAATGGATGACCCAGATGGGGCTACGTGGCACCATCCAGGCCACCCAACATCGGCTAGCATCATTCGTGACCTTCATTCCCAGCCGTTGGATCTTGATCCAACAGCTGAGAAGCTCTCCCTCACCGCAAGCGTTAAAATGTCCACTCGACAAAGCAGATGTCTTGGCGCATTGGTTGGGGCGCCTGATCCTCAAGGGAGGGGCGCGGGTTAGAATCCCCGCAGCCCCCCCTAATTGGCCAATTGAACGCATGCAGCGCAAGTGCAGCGCAGTGCACAGGGCAACACAGTGCGGCGCCAGCACGAGAGCATGCAGGCTACAAGGAGCGCACGATGCGCGCCCCAGTGGAGCATGAGAAGTAGGCGGATCTTCAGGGACGCGGGCCTTTAGTGATGCTTGCAGTTATCACTAATGGTCTGTGCGCGCCAGCAAGAGGACTTGAAGGGCAGATCTTCAGCGACAGCTGCAGGGATCTGTAGTAACGTTTACAGATGTTAGTAATGACCCAGATGTGAATTTGTCTTCCTCCTCCACTATAAAAGGACGTACCCACCACCATTCCAAACCATCTCTTCCTTTCTTCCTCTCACCACCTCCAAGGCTCTAGAGAGGGCTTATCCCAAGCCCGGGATGCTCCTCTAGAGTAGAACCAAACATTTTCCTGCCTCTCATCCCCCTTTGTGGAGCATCCCGTGGCTGTCTCCTTACCTCCCTTTGGGAAGAAGATCCTCGCCACGATGTTGTCTTACCCCATCCTCCGTCCTCCGACTCTGTCTTTCGTCCAGCTCCTCACCACCTTCCTCCAGGTGACATCAAAGCGAGTCATCCTCCAAGTAGTTGTAAAAAATAATTCTTTATGAATAGATGATTGTTTCTCTCTCTCTCTCTCTCCCTCTCTCTCTTAAATTTTTGCAAGTAGATTAGCTAAAATTCATCGACCTGATCTCTTGCTTGCTAAAAATACCAAAAAAATTAGAAAAGATAAAAACGACCAAAAACAAATAAAACGAAGCATGGATTTTTATAAAACCAAATGTTCGCCTCCTCGTGTTCGATTCGGCACTCGCTTTTCGAGTTTTGATTATAAATTTTATTTGATAGATGCGTTTTGCGAGGTATGATGACGGGTCCTCTGAACCCTAATTTTAATTCGCGAAGCATGCCCCCATCAGATCACATACCTAGGTCTCATGGTAATTGAAGATGAAAAAAATGAAGTATCTTCTTTTACCTTTGAAGAACATTAAGATGGTTTTGAGGAACTTTTTGAAACTAATAGAGTATTAGAATTAAAAAATTAAAAATCAAAGAATTCTTGTAGTTCACTTGAGTTTGAGAAGCATGGACTTCCAGAGGAAAATAAAAGTCTTATAACAGAGAATTCCAAACTTCTTGAGGAGAATGATTTTTTAAAAATAGACATTTCCTTAATTGCTTAAAGATAAAATAAGTTTTTGTTGAAATTGATGTCTAAAGCTTAAAAGAAAAATCAAACAAACTAGTTGATGAACTTGCTATGCTCGTTAAAGGTAAGTCTAAATAGTTGCAAATAAATTTAACTTTACATGTATTAAGAAAGATTTTTGTGCACCAAAGTTAAGAAATTGATAATCAAGTAGGACAAAAACTTGGATGAGAAATACTAATCCAAATGGATCTAAAAAGATCTAAGTACCAAAACATTTTTTAAATTCAAGTCTTATAGGACACTAAGAAGCTCATGTGGATCTAAGATAATATCTCTATGGAGTACATGAAGGAATAATCAAAGTGATTGGACAACCTAATAGCTATGGAGGATGGACTCCATATCATTGGAGGTAAGTCTTATTTAAATAAGAAAAGGAAAAGCAATTGATCTTTTGATTATGATGATATATTAAGAAGAGCTTTAAGATATGAGGAGTATTTCTTTGAAAAAGGAAAAAAGATGGCTAGGGGGAGTTAATTCTCTTATTGCAACAATTTCTCTTAAAATGGGGGGAAAGGTAACGTGAAGTGTGAGTTTACAACATGACAATTTGTTTTGACATAAAACCCTTTTGTATCTTTTTGCAAACTATAGCTTTTTAGAAGGGGGAGAATGGATTAAGGGGGAGCTTATTCTATGTTATAACTTTTTCTCAAGGGAAGCAATCGTTAAAGGGGAGTTCTTTGAAAGATTTATATGCCTTGGAAAAGAATCGTTAAAAGAGGAATGTAGTTCGTTTCTTTTTTATTATGTCAAAAAGGGAGGGAGTTAGATAAATAAAATTTTGTTATAATTTTCTGTCTCAAATCTTATTTTATTTATAAAGTTTTGTTATTATCAAGAATAAGGAAATTGTTATTATAAAAAATGAGGAAGTTATTAACAAAACACTTATATATACATTATGTTGTTCTTGGAAAACTGATATTTTAGATGAAAAGAAAGAGATAAAGTCTCCAAGAGTAATATCGGGAAATATTAGAGAGTTGAGGACAAAGATCATACATTGGGCACAGAGAAAGGAATGGTGATATTATATTGGTTGGGAGATACATATAAAGCTAAGGAAGCAAGACTTAGCCAAAATGTAAATGCACATTACGTGATTTGCAGTGTATAAAGTAAGAGTGGTAGTTTCAATTGGTGTATTTTTGTTGAAAATCATTTTTCGTATATGAAAAATTACTTTTTAAGTGAAAATTCACTTCTCATAGGTGAAAAATTACATTCTAAGTGAAAAATCATTTACCATTAATAGAAAGTTAAAACATACCAGTGTATTTTCATTTTCAATTGATGTATTTTGGTATGTTGAATTTTTAACTGGTGATTTTTTATTTTCAAACAGTTGATTATGATTTTCAATCAGTTGGTTTTGACTGACGTTGCAAAATACATTGCAACACTTATTTTCGTACTTGTGTCCAAACACTTAATAATGAAATGGTGTGTTTTACACTTTTCCACCTAGATCATAGAGGAGAGGCTTGCTAAGGGTTAGTATAAGGAAAAAAAACCTTTTTAGATGTTTATTTTTTTAACATTAAGATATATAGTTATCTAGATATTTAATCAAGAAAATTGTCAAATAAGATTTATTGTAACGTAGTCTTTTGATGCTTGGTCTAAACATATTGTGAGATATCCTTGTTGACGTTTGAATTAAATGGCTCAAAAAGATATATCATTATAAATCTTAACTGATGTTAATTTTTGTTAAACATCTACATAATATTGTAGTTATTTAAGGCATTTTTTTGTTGTAGTACCTTGCCATGTATGTGTTGACAAGTGATCATTATAACTAGCTAGTAGCCCACGCATTGCTTGGAGATCTTTTAGTCAGTACTTCAGTATTTCTTGATGTCCATACTCTCTTTTGACATAATCAAGTAAATAAAAGAAAACGTTCAATAACATGTGGCAATTAACTCCACTGAACTTCCTAAATATGTGACAAAGACGCAATTATCATCTTCTTTCAACTCATTGATTCTATTGTATTTACAAAAGGATAACAAAATGGATAAATAAAAAGAAACAACTTCAAAATTTCTCGCAGCAAAGAGAAGGGAAGAATTATTTTGAGGCACATTTAACATTTGCGTTTGACGTGGGTTTTTTATAAAACATCTAGAGATATCAGTGTAAATATCAAAATACTTTAATATGTAATAATCAAAAGAAAAATATTATATGCATATGAAAGTATACATAAAAATGGATGCGTAGAACCTACTCCCACTACTAAATAGCTAAGATCCAACCTTGCATGACATTGCATTGACATCGAAATAGACAACTCATGACAATCGTTACTTAGAAGAGGACAACATAAGTGGATTAAGAGATGTTTTAGTGGGAGGAGTGGGTCCCAGTAGTTCACATATATGGAAAATTTTTGGATACCCCTGTACTTGTTAGTAAAGGAGGGTGAGATTCGATATTCACTTCAGTATACAAAATGATGTCCAGGCACATTGATTGTCCATGTTTGACATTTTTTTTTTAAAAATCTAGGGATATTGGTGTAAATATCAAAAGAATATGATATGTAATAATCAAAAGAAAAACATTACAGGTACATGAAAGTATATATAGAAATAGATACGTTGAACCTATTCTCTTAATAAAAAGGTGAGACTCGTCCTCATATGACACCGTAAGGGACATCAAAATAGATAACTCATGACAGCCGTTAGGTAGAAGATGACAACATAAGTGGATTCAAACATAAATTGTACCTTTTTAGTAGGAGTGGGCTCGATATGTTCATATATATATATGGCAAACTTTTGGGGAACACCCCCTACTTGTTAGTAGAAAAAGATGGGATCCGATATCTACTTCAACGTATAAAATAATGTCGAGAACTATCACCTTATATATATCCTCAACGTAAATTTACAACTTGACAACTACTAGGGATATGTTTTATTTTTGGATAAAAGCATCAGTTCCCATGACTCTATTTTCACCTTTTTTGTTTTTTCCCTCACAGTTTCCTTTCAGACGATATAGTTTTTATTGTTCCATTAGAGACATTAGAGTGAGACAGACGGGTGACAACACCAAGCCGTATAAAAAAAGAAAAAAGAAAAAGGCACAAGAGTAGCTACAGTAGCTGCCCCACACCAAATCAGTTGATATATAGATCAGCATGATTTGACAAGTGATCTTTGTAATTAGTAGGACAATCAATTGAGAAGAAACATGTAGAGCACAAATCTTTTTCAAAGTAAAAATCCAAATCCTCTAGTAGTGAGAATGTGTCGTCGAACATCTCAAGTAGTACATGTATTATCCAGAACGACACATGTACTATTGATTTATGAGACAGGATAGTTTGCTTGAAAAAAAAAATTGATTGTAACTTACGTCAACCATTGCTCATTTGAGAATATGCAATCCCTATACGGTATGATTGATTTTCCTTCAATGATTTCCCCTTGTGCATTGATTCAAGAAACAGGCACGACATGATGGACAGATTACTGGGGCATACGATTCAAACGAGTACAAGAGCGAGCACCTGCTTGTTGTATTCTAAGAAACAATTAAACCACTTCAATCACATCAACCTTTTCCCCCACTCACCCCTATGTTCCAGCAAGCAATTAATAAAATGCGTAAGTGGACGAATGTATGCATGAAGACCATGAACTAACTAACAAAGTAAGTCATTCGAACGGGCAAATGGACGAGTACATAAAGACGCACGCAGCGAATCCACAGGCCAAATTGCGATCACAAAAGGTAAAAGGTATCCAATGTAACTATGTATATTAATGAAAACGCGTAAACTGCTCCCCTCTGCTCTCACATGGTCGCACAGTCGCAGTGGGACTAAAACCATACGTGGACGCGGGCTCTCATATATGGCAAGAGGCCAAAACACACCAACAACGCATGTGAATGTAAGAAGGCATGACAGAAGTGGGAGCCCCTTGGATTTTTCTGACGACGTCCACGTGGTTACATGCCTTTGGTTCCTTCCTCCTTTATATGGTTGTCCTCTCTCACTCGGATTCCTTGGTCTTGTTCCCACGTATCCAATCATGCATGGGATCATCCGACTGTAAACGAATGCCGGAATGTAATCTTTGATTCTTTGCGTGTGGAGCTCCGACAACGAAATTTAAACACCGGGGAACGAAAACATATTTGCAAATGGATGGGGATGCCATATGCTTGCAATGGCAAGGAATAATTGGCTGTAACAAAAGATAAGATGAAAATTTAGGATTTTAAAATGAAGAATTATCCTACATGACAGGATTAACTATTACAATAAATGGATAATACAAGATATTAGAGGTTACAACATCAACTACTTTTACTTATAATATATCAACTCACATGTTATAACTATCTTCACTAATCCACTCTTATTACAAATAAAAATAAAAATTATTTAGAATATATTAATTTACTCCCATGATTACCTTTGCTAGTAACTCATTTATAATATAAATAAAAATAAAAATTAATATCAACATATCAACTCACCTGCATCTATCCCCACTAACTCTCCACTTACCCCACTACTTCCAAACCTCTAGAAGTTCCTAAATTTTTTCATTTCTTGAGGTTTAACCCCCTTCCAAATAAGATACTAAATCCTAATTTCTAACAGTGTAGACCAAGATGCATGTAATTAATCATACTCTAGAAAGAAGAGTTGTCATCGATGGTTTCCGATTCACCTACAAATCAAAATGAATTAATTTAACCATGCTGGATCATTAACTCATGGTAGCTGGCCAAGATAACAACAAACTTTTGTTAAATCATCTGTGATTGGCTAGAAGCTGAGTTAGTGCTAAATTTGTTGGTTGGGTCGTTTTGAATCAGTTCATGTCTTTTTAGTGCATTTGTCAGCAATGAATATATGTATGCACATATATTTATATTTAGGTTAATGAGATTGCACAGAGAGACGCATACATGTAGATATCTAGCTGTGATAATATATTTCACGTTTGTACATATATTTCATGCTTGTACATAAATGCAAGTGTAGAGCAATTCACCTGAGCACCTCTTACAACGCATGTGAGCTTCTACATGTTTTCCTATGTGTAACATACATAAAGAAGATATACAAAAATTGAAATACAATGGAATAGATACAAGAACGTCCAAAATACTGCATTTATTACATTGTTTATTTTGAATAAAATAATAAATACAAATTCATGAAATCTTTTTACCAGTACTACAAACAATGTCACACACACACAGCAAAATCCAAGTTAAATAAAAAAATCCAAGTTAAATAAAAAAAATGATAATCCAAGTTGGGCATGCAGTGCAATTAGTTAGCAGATCTGTTCCTTAAAATAAGGTGATGGAGCTAAATCTAGAAAGTCACACATGCTTTCCATAATTTATTGCTAAGTGATCATATTGAAATAATAAGTTCTCTTCAACCCAATCTAACACAACAACAAAAGAACTTTGTAAATAAAGACATATACATATGTCAAAGACTTTTTTTTTTATTCTTTTTAAGAACATGGGAGTAAATTCTTATTTGTCCCTCACTCTCTGGAAGCTAGAAAGAGGGCAAGGGGACCAAACCAAGACCTGCCCGGTACAAGAAAAAACAAAATTGGCCATGACTCGTGGCCTTACATGTCCCCTACGCACACACAACAAGATAGAAGCAACTTCAAAACACCACATAGGGAAACTGCATTTTATCCAAAAATATTATGCCATGGGCTCTTGTGGGAGTGTCTGAAAGCTGAAGTCGTCTCCAATCATCAGCTTTATTTTGCACCAAAAAGGATGAGAGCCTGTTCGCCTCATGCCATATAAAAGTGAGCATAGAGATATTCTATTTTATGTGATGAAGATCCTGGATATGAGTTTGAAGCTTCCATGGAATATGGATTTTGCCATTCCACCAGAAGTAGATTAAAGAGGAGTCAGTATCAAGGTGGAGCGTAGAGATGGGATGCACAGTATGAATCGCGTGGACGGCCGCCTGGATAATGGCCTTCTCTCTCAGGTCAACAAAGATTCTATGTGTCGCTCCAGCCACAAGGTCCCCTTTAGTGTTGCGAGCAACCTAGGCAACTTTGAAGCAGCCATTATAAGGAATTGTAGAGATGTTAATCTTTAGTCTAAAGATAGGGCGAGTCCAAGTAACATCATAAATTTTAGGCTTAACAGTAAGAAGCCACTTGTACATATCAAAAGAACACCTGTTATGATCCAAAGTAAAAGTAAACTAGCTCTAGGTAATTTCATCATGTCTAATTTTATTAAGGAGCTACCAAACATTGTACCAAACAAAAGAGATTGGACCTTTATACCTACGGATGTTGGGGGTATGGCAACTGTTGTGCATGATTCGGAAAAATTGGGAGGTAGAAATGGGTTTAATGGAACAATGATCAAACACCTAGTTCAAGATACAATAAGCCAGCTCGCTCTCCATAAAAAGGTGGGAGATGGTCTCCTGAGAAGGTGAAGACCAGTAGTAAGAACCTTTGGAAACGAGGGGGATGCCGAGCTTGCTAATGTTGTCATCAATGGGGAGCTTGGATTGAATGACCTTCTAGACTAGGAGAGCCATGCGAAGGGGGATGTTAAGGCTCCAAAGGTCCTTGGTTGCGGGATTAGTAGGCGTAGAGTGAAAATAGGCTTGGTAAGCGGATGCGATAGTAATGGCACTAGATAAGGTAAGAGACTAATGCGGGAGGTCCTTCCCCTCGTCAAGGGGCATCTGAGAGATTTGGTTCCAAAGATCTCGAGGGAGGTAAGCCTTACCCATGAAATTGCTTGGGTTTTGAACAACAGCCTTAACATGAGTAGGAGGAGGTGTAATGGACTCAGGAAGAGAAGAGTGGAGAGCTTGGTCTCCGATCCAAATATCACTCCAGAAGTCAACATCGCCCGAGTGCACTTCCCAACAGATAAAGTCCTTGAGCCGAGAGTGAGCTTCCCACAATTTCTTTACCCTGACCGGACAAATCGTGGGCCTCGAGAGAGTCTCACCATAGAGTTACCTCATCAGGGTAGAGTAAGGTGAGTCTTAGACATGGATATTCCAAGCTCTTTTCACTCTCAAAGCATCAATAAAAAGGAAGGGGTTCATGACCCCAAGGCCTCCTTTATTAGGCGGCCTAGAGATATTCTTCCAGGCAATCTAGTGATGCCTATTATCATTGGAAGTGGAGCCCCAAAAGAATGTAGCAAAGATAGACTCCAACTTGTGGATAGTAGTGTTGGGAGTTTCAAGGATGGATAGGGTATAGATGGGAAGAGAGGTAAGCACATGTTTAATTAATAGAAGGTGGGAGGCAGAAGAGAGGAGATTGGCTTTCCAGCAAGCCAGCTTGGCTTGGATCTTGTCAGTCAGATGATTGAAGTAAGAATTTTTAGTACGACCCGCATACATGGGACAACCTAGATAGGTAAAAGGAAAAGAACCCTGTTGGAAGCCTAGGACCCTAAGGGTACGATTGAGTCTGTCCGAAGGAAATTGTCTCCCAACATAACAGAAACTTTTGGAGAGGTTAATCTGTTGGCCTGAGGCATGCTGGAAATCCTGGAGAAAAGTAGCAAGATTGGATATGGTGGTAGGACCACCATTCAGGAAAGGAATAACATCATCCGCATAAAGAAGGGCCAGAGGAGTGAGCACATTACGCTTGACCGAGTAAGGAAAGATCTTCTTGTAGAAGGCCAGCTCCTTGAGACCTCGAATGAAGGGTTCCATGAAAAGATCAAAGAGATAGGGGGAAAGCAGGTCCCCTTGTCTAAGGCCCTTGGACAGATTGAAGAACTTAGAGGACGTGCCATCAACAAGGATGGAGGATCCTTGCTGCTCAACACAAGTAGAGATGAGGGATTATGACATCAGGGGAGAAGCCAAATTTAGCAAGAATTTGATAGAGGATCTCCCACTCAACATGATCATAAGCCTTCTGAAGGACCAGTTGAATGACAATGTTCGAGCCAAACACTTTGCGATTAATGCATTGTGTGAGCTCAAAAGCCATGGTAGCACGATATAGAATGGACCTCCCTTTAACAAAGCCTGCTTGTTCATTGGAAATCAATTTGGGAAGGAGGGAAGCCAACCTATTGGAGATGATAGCAGAGGCCACTTTATAAGCAACATTGCAGAGGCTGATAGGACCAAAGTCGGTAAGAGAGATAGTCTCGGCCTTTTTAGGGATCAGGGAGATGAAGGTGTTGTTGAAAGAATGTGGACTTTTATGAGTGGAGAAAAAATGCCCAATGGCAGAGGTAAGGTCCTCCTTAATGAGGTCCCAAAAGAGGTAAAGAATTCGACATTAAAGCCATCTGGCCTGAGAGTCTGATTGGTGGGAATTTGAGAGAGGATGTTAAAAATATCTTCCTGGGAGGGTTTAGAGGTCAACAGAGAGGAGTCCTCAGTGGAGAGGATAGATGGAATGTTGTCCAGGAAAGGCGAGAAGTCATGATGCGGCTCGACTGAGAGAAGCTTCACATAAAAGTCCACGATAATATCAGCTGCCGTATCCTAAGACCCTTTACCTATAACATCCGTAAGAGTTGCTCTATTACTCTTAGCAAATCATCTTTTAATAACTGCATGGAAGAGTTTAGAATTAGATTCACCATCATTAAGCCATTTGATTTTATCCTTTTGGAGTAAGAAGTTGTGATACTTTGATTGGGCATCCACCAGAAGGGAGTGTACATCATTGAGCTCAGCTGCAAGGTCGTCATCTCAATGGGATGACAACTTCCCATCTAGTTCATCATAGTGGGCCTCAAGGCGCGCCACCGTGTCATGGATATTCCTAAAAGTCATCTTGTTCCAATGTCTCAAAACCCTCTTAAGAATAGCTAATTTGGAATAGAAGGCTTCAATAGGATCATGTAAAGGATCAGTATACGCCCGAGACCAAGTGTCCTCAACATGGCTACGAAAGGAGGCATCACGCAGCCACATATTTTGGAAGCGGAACGGGTGGGGAAGGTTGGGTGTACAGCCCGAAAAGATTAAAGACATAGGCGCATGATAAGAGTAGTGTCTAGGAAGATAAGAGCCGGAGTCCACAATGGTAAGGGAGTTAGAGTTAAGCAGGATGCGATCAAGTTTTTGATAGATCCTTTGGTTTCCCCTTCTCCCATTATACCAGGATAATTGATTGCCTGCAAGGGGCATCTAGATAAGGCCAAGGTTGTGGATCAGATCTCTAAAAAGGAGGCTTGGGAGTCGAAAAAAGGGACACAACCAACCTTCTTAGAGTCACGGATAATACAATTAAAGTCATCTGCAAGGATCCACTGGGTAGGAGGTGAAGCAGAGATAGTAGGCAAGTGATCCCAGAGGTGCATTCTAACCTCCGGGTCAATGGAAGCATAGATCGCAATTATCTTCGTTTGTGAATCACCACAGGAGGAGATAACAGAAATCGCTTGAGGCATAACCGAAATCATAGAAACAGAGACTGGGTCATTCCAGAGGTGGTAGATCTGATGTGCTTCAGGGACCACAAAAGAATTGGCAAAGGAGATAGAGTTTCTAATGGCGTCTATCGACGAGGGGGCCGCAAAAGGTTTCATTAGGAAAACAAGATTAATCTTATGTTTGGAAATCATATATTTAAGGCGATGCATGGTGGGATCATTTAAAAGACCTCTACAATTCCAAAAGAGACAATTCATAATGAGAGGGTTTTAGAAACAGACTTGGCATGACTTCGGGTAATCCTACTTGAGTCCTCCAACAAATGACTTCCACGGGCTCCTCTAGCCGAAGGAGAGTGTGCCTCGTATGCTGAATCCTGTAGGAGCAGGGGTTCGGCATCATAGAAAATCGAACCACCTTGAGGTTCCACATCCGAGCGATAATATAGGGAAATATCATCATTACCCATGTACACACCCTTCCCCCCTTCCAACATAACCTCCAAAGGGAGGGAATCCGAATCAGGGGGTGGGGGGAGGGGGAGGGGGTTAGGCAAATTGGAGGGTATAGGAAGGTCGATGCCCCAATCCATAGGTTGATTCTTATTAGCATAATAATCCTTTGTCGAATGATTTTCAAATCTTGAACTATTATGAGACATAGGGATGGGCAATTCCAACATCAGCAGAAAATCAAAACAACGGCTACTCTCAGGACCATTCAAGTCTGGCATCGAAAAAGATCGCTGATTTTTCAAAAGCCAGATTTTTGCCGAGTTTTCAGAACCATGTTACCAAAAATAAGTTCCCTGGAAACCTCCTCCGTAGGGAGGCCATGTTGCGTCAAAAACTCAGACGGTCGCGACAAATCCGAGGAGTTCGAAAGTAAAGGCAAGGAAACATTAAGCACATAGATGGCATCATCAGAAACCATAGAGGAACCAATATCAGAGGATATCACCTTGGGGGAAGGCCCAGATTGAGACCCAGCGGTCTCAACCTCCTTCCCCTAATCTGCTTCGCCCTTCTCCTAACTGTGGTGTGACGCTTTTTCTTCCCATCTTGGGGGATCTCAACAGAGGGAGTAGGAGAAGAAGAAGGCCCCCCAGAAAGAGAAGGTAAAGAGGTTATACATGCTAGAATGGTACATTCAATATCCCCTCCCCCAGTAATGGGGGCCTCATTCGTAACCACCAGCGAAAGGTCAGCCTGACGTGAGGAGCCCTCTGGGGTGTTCGTAGTCGTGGGGAGGTCCTTCTTCAGCTCTTGAGTAGCTTCGGCCCCACGAGCTGCTGCTGGACCACGGCCAGACGAACCAGTGGTAGTGACTCGAAAGGAACAGCTAACGGAGGTGTGACCAAGCTTGGAATAGGAAGAGCAAAATGAAGGAAACTTTTCATAGACAACCCTTTGCACGATCTTGGAATCACCATGGAAAATCACAATCGAGACTTGTCGAGGCAAGGATAAATCCACTTCGACACAAACATGAGGATACCCAAGTTTAAGCCCTTGGATCATCTTGTGATCCACACATTCGGGTGCAGTAAATGCAAGTTTAGACTGGGAAAACCAATCCAAATGGGAATCGTAGAAACAATGAAGTCAGTACGGAAAGAAGGGATCCATTGCACAAACTGAAGTCGGACCCCATCCACCACAATTTATCCTAGTGAGTAGATCTTCGAAAAGTCCCAATACATCTCACATTAATAAGCCAGTGATGAAAATCCAACGGAGACAAAAAGTAACCAGCAGAAAGGTTTAGGTGTTTCCCTAGGATGTCCTGGATCTGACGCATTGTAGGCTTAGGGCCCCAAGCACGCACAACGATAGAAAAGGCAAAAGAACAAGAAAGATAAGTGACCTCCTCTGAAGAAAAAGTCATACCCTTGACTCCCTCTCGAACCTCCGGAAATTGAACCCTAACATCCAGCTCCACGAAGGAAGGCTCTGAAGAGCTTGAGCCGGCCACCATAGAAGCAAAGGACTTCTTAGGTGGGGGGGGATTGGTCAGCAGGGGAGGAGGGGGAGGGGGAAGGCTTAGGCGACGGCATCGCAAAGAAGAGCAACACCAACGAGATAGAGCAACCAAAGCACGATCAAAAACCAGCATACAGAAATAAAAGGAAAAAGCAGAATTGAGAATAAACACCACCGATCAACCATAAAAGCACCAAGGAAGCGACAAGCACGACTACAAAATAAACAAAGCAAAAAATAAGCAAAAGGCACAACCGAGAGCTTTGCGTAGACCTAAAAGGGCTACGCCATGATGAGGGAGCAAGGCCCCTCCCTCACGGGGGAGGGAAGGCATGGTTGCAACCAGGGAACCAAGTCGAGGGGGGAAGGCAGAGGGGAGGGGAGAGGGGAGGAGGGGGAGAGCGGAGAGTAGAGAGGGAGAGAGGGGAGCGCTCCAGAACCCTAAAGGGGAGAGAGGGAACGGAGAGCCCCACTCAATGACCATAGTCATGTTTAACATATGTCAAAGACTTAAAATGTTGATCCTTAGTTTAAAGTCCTTTTTCAAGGGGTTGACCTTGTTTATATATCTACCAAAAAGTAATTTGACTTATAATATAAAGCAAGATTATCCTTGTAATACTAAAAACAATTTCTCAGGAAACATTTGTTATGTCACATCCTTCGTACTTGTAAGGCAATATTTTTTGGCTATTAGCGTATGCCAAGAGTAACCTCTAACACATTATAAGGGATGCTTCTTCGAATGTTTCTCTAGCTCATGCTATTTTTTCCTATTGTGTAAATTCATGGGAGCAATCAACTTCAGCTAGTTTAACCATTGGTCTAGCTTGGTTCAAAAGAGTTTAATCAAATCGTTTAGCAAATTGCTTTAGACTTGGTTTGTTGGTACTAATTGGACTAGCTTGTCAAGTTCAATTCTAAAAAGAATTATCATACCTTCACTGACCAACTTGTCATAATTTCATTGTGGGTCTCAACATGAGGATCCGAACATCCTGCAAGCCAAGACTATGATACTACAAGGAATATGCACATGGACACACATGATTACCACATCTTAAAAACGAATAGTTTTCCTCTTGAAAACAAAACTAATGAACTCATATCTAACATGCATACGTAACTGGTGACCAATTCATATGGATTCTTCCTCCTCCACCCTTGTTAGCTGGATGGGAGTAACTGTCAGTTTGACAGCTCTCCTTCCCCTCTCTCCCCCTCTTTTTGCCTCTGTGGCTCTCCTTTTCCCCCTTGCCTCCCCTTTTCTCTTCCCTAGGGTTCCTGCCTCCCCCCTTCTTTGGTGAGTCCTCTCTTCCTCCCCTTCGCTTTGGAGGGGAGTCAGGAGGCTCCTCACCATGGTTGCTCCTCTTCGTTGAGGGGCGGCGGGGGCAGTCCTTGGGGTTGGTTGCGTGTTTTTGGTGTTTCTATTTCATTTTGATTTCATTTTTCTATGTGGCTCTCTTGTTGGCTTCGCTGTGCTGGTGATTTGATTATCATTTTTCTACTTGGCTGTGGTTCGCTCTTTTTTTTTTTTTTGATGATGAGAGTAAATCTTATTCATCCCCTACTCCCTGGAGGTTAGAAAGAAGAGGGCAGGGGGACCAGACCAAGACTTGCCCATACAGAGAAAGGCAAAACTGACCACGACTCGTGGCCTTTACACTAGAAAAGAGCCAAACCAACTAACCCCAGGCTCAAAAGGAAACATGGGGAAATTGAAGCTTGTCTAATGTAATAATGCCTCGAATGTGCCGAGGAAGATCAGTAACATAGTATATGCACTAGCTGTCTGTAGCCATACAAGCCAGGGAAGAGAATAGGATGTTTGACTTACAAATAAAGTCAAGAGATCTGATTTTTGGCTTGAGCTTCTGGACCTGTGAGTACTCACAAATTAAGGCTATCTTTTGCTCTTATTTCATGCGATTCTTTAATGTTTCGTGCCCACCTTTTGCTTTTTGGGTGTTGGGTCTTCTTGTGCAGGATATGGCTCTATTGCTAGAGCTCTCCTTTTCACCCATGGCGGCTGATCTTCAATCCTTGACGCCATAGAAGCCTTCGTTTGCTTTTGTGGTGGCAGATCATTGATCTACCAAGACCGTACTGATTGCGTAGCAATCATAGGTCTTAATTGACCTAAATTAAGCTAAGACTTAGCATAAGTTAGGGTTATTCATTCATGCATACGCATTATCTGCATCTTTACTGCTTTCCTTTAGCTATGCATAAAATAATGTTATAATGTGCTGATTAAGTGTATTATGTCGATTGCAGGCAATAAGCAGATCTGGAGCTGGATCTGGAGCAAGATCTGAAGCTGGATCTGAAATAACGGGAGTTGTGGTAGAGCTGGAGCAGAAGGCCTAGTTTAGATGTAAGAATAATAATGTAAGGGGGTTAAAGGTTTTCTATTCTATTAAGTAGAAATAAAGCAGTAAAATGTGAAGAGCTTAGGTCCATCCTAGTCCTAGGATAGCCTAGAGACTTCCCCAAGCCTTAGCCACCCTTAGATTAGGTCACAACACCCTAGGAAGCCCTAAAACCCTAGTTCCAACCCTTCTCTAGACGTCCAGATAAGTTTTAAGACGTCCAGGACCCTTAGCCAACTCCCGCACACTTCAAACCCACTTCTGCAGTGTTATTGGACGTCCAGACACTTTGTCAGACGTCCAATTTCTGCAGAATACCCAAAATAGAACCTGAAATCCTTCCTGACTCTGATTGGACGTCCAGACAAAAAGTCTGGACTTCTGATTTTTGAGTATAAGACGTTTGATTATATAATTAGACGTCTGATACTGCTCTCCAATTCCTGTTTTGAGATTTAAGCCTTGATCTTGGATCTCTAGGTCCCTAAACCCAATTCCAACCCCATAGGAACCTAAATTAAGGTGCCATAACCCTAGTACATCACCTATAGACCTCCCTAAGGACCTAATTAGGTCCTCACTAAACCTAATTGACTTGGATCTTAGTCAATTTCATCAGCCTATTCAATTGGACTCATTAAGTCCAATTGAGCCTTGATCTCAGCACACACTGTCCAATTGGACTCAGTGAGAGTCCAATTGACCTAGACCTGAATTAATTGAGTTTTTTTACTCTCAATTAAGTTTCCACACACCCAATTAAACTTTTATTAAGTTTAATTGCACTTTAACTTAGTGAATTAGGGTTTATAACCCTAATTTGAGACCTACCTTGACCTAAACCCACTAGAACCCAACCTAATCAACCTAGCCACCTAAGTTTCGACCCACACACACTCACACACACCCACACACACCATCCACACGAAAATATCTAGCCTAGAGTTCTCTAGAACTCTCTACCATGTGTGGTTGCCTTGGTTGCCAAAAATAGCAACCAAGAGCCATTCAATTTTTATATCCACATTTGGTGGATCTAAAAACCACCATCCACCCTCTCTCTCTCACTCTCCCACGAGCTCCCACCATAGGCCTCTCTAGAGAATTCCATAATTCTCTAGAGAGCTTCCATTGGGTCTATAAAAAGACCCCATGGGTGGCCATTGGCACCCATTCACTTCTTTGGCAATTGCACTCCATTGGTGCCATTCACTCCACCTCCATAGTCACTCCACCTCCACGAGCTCACTACCACCACCATGGAGGACACCATGCCGGGATGCTGGATCAACCCTACCTCTCTCCAAGGGTCGGCCTAAGCTACATTGGCCGCCCCTCATTCTCTTCTCAACCACTCCAAGGCCATCGGGGACCACCCCTGAATGCCCTCTACTCTTTTAGCTCTAGATCATGCTTTTCATAAGTTTTACTGCTTTCATTTACTGCTTAGTAGAATAGTTTCTCTTCTCCCCCAATGATGCATGCGAAATGCCCCCGTCGATTCTTGTATGCAATCGTTTTCTGGTAGCTAGGTTTAATTTAAAGCATTCCTGTATAAGCTTTCCTCTAGATTTCCTGTACAAACAACTCTCCCCTAATGAATGAAATTTCACTTTATATATATATATATCTCTTATGTGTTCGAAATCACCACGAGCTGAATGATTATCATATTTGCGTGATTTAAGTGCCTGCTCTTTAACTGCCTATATATTACGCACAAGCATGTCGTTTAAATAAAGTAGAGCAGCTTTAAGATCGATTTCAAAAACAAAAACAATGCCTCCCAGAGACGAACGATCGAGACTCAAGTCTCGTTATCTTTAAAAATCAAATCTTTGACGAACATTTTTGCGCGACTATACTATGATTTTTGACGACTTTCAAATGCGCGAAAACGACTCTCTGTCACCTACCCTATGAGGAACTCGCACTGACGGTTCGGTTTCCTACAAGCACAGAGGGTCGTCTCTGTACTTTGTTTTCCACCTTGGAGGTTTCGAATCTTGCTAAAAGCTTTGCCTCTTTTGTCGTGATTCGTGCGATGGGTCCCAAACCCACCTTTCAGGTGGTGAAAGATTTCTTGTCTTTCAAGGTTCACATCTCTGTTTTCTCGTTGACTACTTTGGACATGCGTCACTAGCCTGTTAGATGTGCTTCTTATATAGATTTCTGCAAGCTCTTTTCTATGGGCTCAACGATTTTGGTTTGTATCCATCTCTGATTTATCCAGTGGTCTCCTTCGGAGGGAAGCTGCGGTTGGAGTCTTACTTCGGAGCACTCCCTCTCCCTACTCCCCTTCTCCCTGCTCCTTCCCCCTTTTTTCCTTTTTGCACTCCTTGCTCCGTGCTAGGGTTTCGCCCCTCCTCCTCTGGAAAGTCCCCTCATCCTTCCCTTCGCTCTGGAGGGGAGTTGAGAGGCTCCTCTCCATGGCGCTCCCTTTGCGGGCCATTGAGGTGGCCCCCCTAGGGTAGGTTTGCTGTGGTGAGCACGTTTTGGTTTTGCTCCGTTGGTTTGCTTTTGTTTTTCTTTGGCCTCGTCTGGTGTTTTCCTATTCGTCGCACTTTGGGTCACCTCACCCTTTGGGTTAGTGGGTTCATTGTTTGGGATGGCTTCATCGAAACTGGCATCGCCCTCTGTGATGCGAGATCCTAGATCCTCGTCCCCACATAAACCCTCCTTTGCCTCGGTGGTGGCCGACTATCGATTTCCAAGCCGACGTCTTTTGTTGAGCTTTCGATTCCTCTCTGCCTTTCGGAGCTCCATGAGGGTACCTCGGAAATGGCCAAGGCTTTCAATTTTTCTGTGATCATTCATGCGATGGGCCCCAAGCCTCTTTTCCTGTGATGAATGAGTTCCTTAGTAGTAGGGTTCATCTCTCTGGTTTCTCGCTGGTCTCTTTGGATGAGAGGCATTGGTTGGTCCGGTGTTCTTCGTATTTGGAGTTTTCTAAGCTTTTCTCACTTGTCTCCACTTTGCTGGGGAATTGATGAACACACATAAATTCAAGATAAATTGCTTATTTTTGATAGTTCCTAGGCTTAGCATTGCATATCATGTTATAAATATTGCATAACATCCATTGCATGGCATTTAGGATAGTTGTATATTTTATATATTAATTTCTTCATTTTATATAGCCAGGGGGAAATGCAACATCCATATAGGTTTCAGATGGAAAATCCGACCGTATAAATGGATCCGGAGCGACGATCGCAGTTCGGCATCGTGGGAATCATCTTGATCGAGCACCATAGCACCCTCTACAAGAAGAAGATGGATGGCCCAGATGGCGCCATGTGGTGCCATCCAGGCAGCCCAACACCGACCAACAGCATCGCCCAACTCCTTCATCTGTGCCCTTCAATCCCAGCCGTTGGATCAAGATCCAACGGCTGGGAGGTGGACGCACCAAAACACTCCACGCGACACAAGTGGAGGAGTGCCGCAACGGTGGAGGCGCGGGTTTGCAAAGGAGGGGTGCAAGTTTGATTCCCTGCAGCCCCTCTAATTCGTAATTAGGCGGGCACTTGGAGCGCAGCGGCAACGGCAGCAGCAGCGCGCGTGGGCCAGTGCATTGCAAGTGCGCACGCCAGTGCACAGCACACACGCACACAGCTGGGTGCGCGCGATCAGTGCACGTGATGAGCGGGGCAGGCGGCGCGGGCGCAAGGGTGGTTGGTGCCAGTTTTCAGCGATAGCTGGGTTGACCTACAGCGACGCTTACAGTCGTCGCTATTTTATTGCAAGCCAGCAGAGACAGCTATGGGCGTGGGTGGAGGTGAGCTGTCTACAGCAACGTTTCCAACGACGGTCTGGAGGTTGCTAGAGGTCCTTTATCCATTTTTAGCCTCTTCTCCACCACTATAAAAGGACCTTCACCCCCTCCCTTCCAAGCCATCTCTACCTACTTTACTCCCACCTACTCCCAAGCTCTAGCAAGCCTACCAACGCTCCATTAGAGCTTGTTCTCAAGCTCCCAAGGTGCCTATTAGTGTAGCGAACCTTTGCCCCACCAAATACTCCTCCAACTTCCCATCTCCCTTCATAGGTCACCTTGGAGCTGTCCTCCCACCTCCATTCTGGTAGCAGATCACCTCCATTCTGGAGCCACGCTGAAGCTTTCCTCAACATGATGTCCTCCAACATCTCACCTCCGTCGTCCCTCTCCTCACCTCCTTTGTCCGAGCTTTTGCCAGGTGCCGTCGTCTCGCCGAACAGCCGATTCGGGAGATTTCCTCTCACCTCCCTCTCTTTTTATGCTTTCAGGGTAGATTGTAATAGACATTGGATTGATATATATACACCATTTTCATTCCACATCTCTATCTTGTGAATCATTTACTTGTCTTTTATTTCAAAAATACAAAAAACAAAAAACAAAACCCCAAAATACAAAAAAGAACCAAATCGAAGTGCGATTTTCAACTAAAGTAAACGTCGCCTCCTTATGTTCGACTCGGGACTCCCTTGGAGTTTCGGTATAAATTTTATTTGATCGACGTGTTTTGCAACTACGACGACAGGTTACTTGTAACATTGATTTCTAACACGTGAAGCACGCGCGACCAGGAACATACGCCTTCAGTTTATTCGTTGGACCCGTTCCTTTCGTACTGACTCTAGGGCTAACTCAGCTCCGGTTTGGGTTGGGTTTTCGGGTCTCAACTTGTAGTTGGTTCACCCTAACGCACTCATGTTGCTTGCTTACCAATTGGGTAAACCAGTGTGTGTGGATTAGAGAACCGTGCAAGGGTTGAGACCTAGTTACCCCAGAGTTTGTGTGGAGGTGGACCTTCTTTTTGAATAGGCTGCTTTTGTTAGGATCCTTAGTGGGGATGATTTCCTTGAACATAAGGTGGTTTTTGAGCGTGTGCCTTTATGCTATGCCGTGTGCTTTAAAATCGGCCATAGCGCTTTGTCCTGTGCCACTTCTGTTTGTGTAGGACCTTCTGAGATCGACCTTGCTCAGGCATCTCACTTTGCTCCAGCTTCTGAACCTCTTCCTCGGCTTCTTGTGGGGGATCCTCCAGCTAAGGAGTATCGTCCATGTAGGGAGGTTCAGGCCGAGGCCTCTGCTCACTCACCACCAGAGGATCTGGGGAGGGTTCCTATTCAGGCATGTATAACTCCCTCCTCTTCTTCTGTAGGGGGATTGCAGGGTCTTGGTGATCCTCTGGTGGTGAAGAAGAAGAAGAAGAGAAAGAAGAAGTCCAAGGTTCGAATCACTACAAAGAAGAAACAGAAATCTCTTTCTATAGTAGATCTTGGGCTGGAGAACCCAGTGGCTCCCTCACTGAGTTCCATAGACCCAACTCAGGTATATTCCCAACCACCTCAGTCTCGCGAGATAGTTCAGTTGGTTTTATGTGATTCTAAGATGAGATTTCATTCATCTGCTGAAGATTTTGCCTTGGGCTTTCCGGTTGATTCCCGCCATTCTCGTGATTCCCTTATTGGGTTTGACTACCTGGAGTTTCATGTTAATATTGATGCTGATCGTATTTTGAAAAATTACTTTGTCGACTGTGTTTGTAGTAAGGAAAAGGATATTACTCAATCTCCAGAAAATGTTATTTATGACAGTCTTCCAACATTTAAATCGGTTCTTTACGAACCCTCCACATTTTTCTAACCTTGACCTAACAAGGCATGGTGGCTCCTTTCTTATCACTTCGGATGATAAACCTGAGAATTCTAAAATTACTAAAATTGCATGAATGAGGCCGAGTTTACTACTTGGGGGATTTACCTTCCTATTCCCACTCCTGATCCTCCTGACCCAGACCCCCCTCGGATTATGGAAATTACTGAAAATGAGGGAACTAATCTTGCGAGTAATGACGTCAGCCATTCTTTTTTTAGATCTGATACCGATGCTCAAGATTCCTTGGATTATCTTTCCATTGACTCCCTTTCCTCCCACACGATCGCACATATGGCACACTCTACTTTTAGGTCGAGAGGAGTTCGTGGGGGTGAGAATGTGAGAGGTGAGGGGAGGATGACTAGAAGTCACTATAAATCACTGTCAAGATCTCGCTCTCAATGAAGGGCCTCTTTTGGAATTGCCAGGGAGCCTTGAATCTCTCCACTATCAACTGTTTGAAGTTTTTGATCCATGATCACTCCTTTGATCTTATTTTCCTTTTAGAGTCGTTTGCTGATATCAATCTTGCTGCTGCTTTTATGGACATCATAGGGTTTCACCACTTTCATGTTGATGTTCAGGCCCTTAAAATTTGGTGTTTCGGGAAAGACCCTCTTCAGGTCTCTTCTCTTCATTCCTTTTTGCAAGCTCTCACTATCACGTGTGCCAGACAGGTAGGCACGACTGCTGTGTCATGGGTTTATGCCTCCTACTCCGCTAATTCTTGTACCTTGATCTGGGATCATCGTCAGAACATTCGCTCTACTCTTCATATTCTTCCGTGGATCATTGGTGGGGACTTTAACTGCAACCTTAGAGCTTCTGAAAAATGAGGTGGATACCCTTTTTGGGATTCCCAGGCGAGTGATTTTCGTTCCTAGAAAGATTCCCTTGGCCTTCTTGAACTTCCTATGGGTGGCAATCAAATTTCTTGGTGTAACGGTAGGAATGGGAGTGCTAGAATTTACCAAAAATTGGATTGTATTTTTGTCTCTCCTTCGTGTATGAACATGACTCCTGAAGCTAAATTTCTGTCTAGAAGGAACTCAGATCATGCCCCTATGTTCTAGATGTACATGAACCTCTTCCCTTCCAGGCCTCGTCCTTTTTGTTTCCAAAATATGTGGATTAAAGATCCCCACTTTAAGGATGCTCATGTGTAGTCCCTCCCTACTCAATCTCCATCTAGCAACCCAATCTCCCGCTTCTATGCCAAACTCAACTCTCTTAAGAGGCCTCTTCAGAGCTGGAACATAACAAATTTTGTGACATTCACGTCTTGGTTGGGAATCTTGAGGATCGGCATGATGATCTTGAGGCCAAGTTAGCTTCCCACTGGGATGAGGCCTCTACTGCTGAGCTCTTGGATGTTTGCATCCAACTAGATGATGCTCTCTCAAAATTCTATGATTTTTTAGCTCAAAAAGCAAAAATTCTTTGGCTTATTCAGGGGGAAAGTAACAATGTGTTCTTCTTTGCGATTATCAAGAAGCATTTTGCTAAACGTAAGAGGAATTCCCTCTCCTCCTCGATTGGTAACAACTCCTGGGAGGTGGCTGTTTCTAGGGCTTCCGATTTCTTTGCTACCCTCCTTTCTCTAATGGTATTGGCAACCTTGATAGTTTTTAAACGTTATTCCCCCCTTAATCTCTATTGATGATTCGAATGCTCTTCTTCAGCTGACTTCTAAATATGAAATTCTTGAAGCTATCTCTCTTATGCCTTCAAACAACACCCCGAACCTGGATGGCTTTAACTTTGAGTTTTACTGCTCATGTTGGGATATTGTCAAACATGATTTCACCAAAGTCATTGAACACTTCTACTTGGAAAATTCTGCTCCTCAAGCGTTCAACTCTACCTCCATTTCTCTTATTCCCAAAAAGCCTATTGTCTCTTAGTTCTCTAACTTCAGGCCTATCAGCTTGTGCAACGTCATTTATAAGGTGGCCTTAGCTATTCTTGTCAAAAGACTTGCTCCGCTTATGTTTAAGATCATCTCTCCGAAGCAAGCCGGGTTTATTCATGGGAGATCCATTTTTTATCACATCTCTACCACCTTTGAGTTAACTCAATGTTTGAACTGCAAGGTCCATGTCTCTAATGTCATCTTTCAATTGGACCTGCAGAAAGCTTATGATAGGGTGGAATGGAATGCCCTCTTCCGTAGCCTCCTTACATTTGGGTTTTCCAACAGTGTCATAAATCTTATCAAGGGCTTTGTTCAGCATGAGGGCTCCTCCATCTTAGTTGATGGTAGTTCTGCTCCATTTTTTAAGATCTCTCAGGGGCTCAAGCAAGGAGATCCCCTTTCTCCTTTCCTGTTTGACATTTTCATGGAGCCATTCATCCGTGGTATCAAAGAAGTGGCTCATTTGGGTTAAATCTCTCCATACTCTATCAAGAGAGGGGTGTCTTCCCCTCTAGCTTTGCTTTATGCGGATGATATTATTCTGTTCCTCAATGGTAATCTTAGAACTATTAACAATCTTATGAGTTTCATCCATGAGTTTGAATTGAATTTTGTTCAGAAGCTTAATCTTTTGAAAAGCTTTTGCTTTGTTAGGAACCATTTTCCCCTTGGGAGACTCAATCGCATCCTCTCCCTAACTGATTTTCAACTTGATTCTTTTCCCTTCACTTACTTGGGATGCCCTATATTTTCAGGGAGGACTATAAGTGCTTATTTTCATGAGCTTATTGATAAGATCTACTCCAAATTAGTTGGTTGGAAAGTTAAGCTCCTTTCTAATGCTACCAGACTTATCAAGCATGTCTTATCCTCCATCCCTATTCATGTCTTATCTGTTATTGATGTTCCTAAGGCTGTTATTCATAAGATTGAGAGGACCTTTGCCAACTTCTTCTGGGGGTCGAACGTTGAATCTAAATATCATCACTGGGTTTCTTGGAAGCACATTTGTAAACCTATTGCATGTGGTGGTTTGGGGATTCGGGACCTCTCCTTGGTTATCAAAGCATTCTGCATGAAAAGAGTGAGGAACATCCTCTTTGGCGAGAGTCCCTTCTCCCTTTTGATGTGATCCTTCTATGGTAGATTGGAGAATTTTCTCCGCCATCTTCCCAATAGGCTTCAATCCATGGCTATGGCATATCTCTAGCTGAAACCTTTTATGCGTTGGGACGTCCAAGAGGGGGCTATTGATTTCTCGGTGGGGGAATCCCCTCTTAAGGTTTTTCTTCCTCCATATGCAAATCCCCCTCCTATTCATGTGAAAGATGTCATTGCTAATCCTCTTCAAGTCCCTCTCCTCATTTTCATTCCTAGTGAGACCTGGGACCAGGTCACCAATACCTTGCTTTGTAATGCCAAGGATTCCTCGATCTGGTTGCCTTCTCATCATGGTAGATTCTCTATTTCTTCGGCCTACCTCCTGAACTTTAGAGAAGTTCCCATCCAGCCATACCTCAAATTGCTGTGGACCCTCAAACTTCCTCTTAGGATGACCCTTCAGTTTGGAGGGCTATCCTGGACAAGCTTCCTATGGACCTCAACATTCAACGGCTGGGTATTCCCTTAGTCTTCAAATGTAGCTGTTGCCTCTACCCTCCTAATTCTGAATCCCTCAATCACCTTTTTGCTCATAGTTAGCTGGCTAGCTTTATCTCTTCCAGGGTCTTTCAGAAATGTTCCCTATCCCCCATTGATCCTACCCAATTCTCCTCTATCTTGTCTGATAATAGTTAACATCTTCATTCTAGATGGATAAAAGGCATTAGTGTTTTCATTTGGTATCATATTTGGTGGATTCGGAACAAAGTCAAAAATGAAGGATTCAATTTCAATCACTCTACACTTCTGGAGCATAGTTGGAGCTGATTTTTCATGAGTAATTGGTTCAAAACTTTTCTCCCGAAGCACTTTGACAGGCTATAAAGTCAATTTTGCGGCATTCCATGTTGGAGACCATCTTGCTATGGCTTGGGTAGTCCACGACCACCACAGGAACTTCTGTAAAGCTGTTGTGTCTAGGTTGCAATCTTGTCAAAAGGAGCTGGCCCTGCTCTATGCCATTTGCCATTTCCTTTTTAATTGGGATCAAAGGGACTCTTCCTCGATTTTGGAGGTGGACTCTACCCTCCTTTTTTGGTGGTGGAAAGGAAAGATCATGGTACCATGGTTGGCGCAATGGATATTCAATCAAATCAAAACCTGTTGGTGCAATTTTATGGAGATGAAATTCGTTCATCCTGTGGTTAATATTTTGACCTCTAGGCCTTGGAGATTTTACACCATGGATCGAAATCTGGATGCGAGAAATCATGGTATAATCAAGCTCGACAAAATCCATTTTCCATACATTATTGGCTAAGTTGTTTTCCTTTGGCTATTAGTGTTGCGGTTGGCTCCTAGTTGGGCATGTTTCTCGGGCTGCTTGGTTTTTTTTTGTTTTTGTTTTTGTAGGCTTTGGCTATTTTTGTTTCGATGTACTAGGCTACGAGTTGTGGTCCTCTTTTCTTGTACAAGGCAGGTTTTGGTCTAGTCCCCCTGCCTCCCCTTTTTTGTCCTCCAGGGATCGGGGGATGAATAAAATTTGATCCCGTATTTTGCAAAAAAAAAAAAGTGGTTTCCTTCCATTCTCACGGATGCCTCGGCGACCTAGGCACCTGTCTAGGTGGGTTTCCCGGGGTTCAACCTACGCCTAATTCATCCTAATGTGCTTCTGTTGCTGGTTTATCAACTTTGAAACCCAATGTGTGTAGATCCAAAGACAGTGCAGGGTTTGAGACTTGGTTACCCTAGGGTTTGCATTGAAGTCCATCTTTTGGCTGATCGGATTGAGTCTGTTCATATTCTTAATGGTGAAGATTTCATTGATCAGAAAGTTGTTTTTGAATGTGTGCCTCATTGATGTTCGCATTGTTTTAAGATTGGTCATAGTTTGTGTTCTTGCATTGCTTTCTCTACTTCAAGCTTAGTTGGGAAGGTTGAGAAACCATCCTCCACGTTTGTTTGGGAGACTGGTGTGAATAAAACTCTGATCATTGAGATCCCTCGGTCATTTGCTACAGCTTAACTGACCCCACCTGTTGGAGTTCTGGAATCCACGCCACTGGAGGACTTAAGGGGGGATTCTTTTCTTGGTTGTATAATTCTTTCTTCTTTGGGGGGCTCTCCTGCTTCGGCGGGTCCTCCGTTGGTGAAAAAGAAGAAATGAAGCATTCGGATTCTCACCAAAAAAAGCAAGAGGCTGAAAAGATGTTGTATGGTCGGGCCCGGATAGGTTGTGTTAATATGGTGATTTTATCGTTGAAATGAGTATAGTGGTTAACCTAAATCGATCCTAACCATCTTTTTACAAAATTTTTTACCTGGCCTACTTGACTTTATCTTGGTCACTTTTAGGCCCAGGGTCGAACTCAGGGAAGTGGGATTAGAAGTGAATGAGTTTCTACGCCTTTCCTACAACGAATCTCTTCCGTTTTCTTATTATGTTTTTGGTGTTTTTTTATTTAAGATTTTTTTCTGATAATTCTTGCCCTTGAGGCACACCCTCAAAATTAGGTTCTTGGCTTTGATCCAAATTAGGGTTTCAAAACTAGTCATTGCAAGACTGAGTACCTGCAAGTCAAGGATTATCTTTTCTCTTTTATATATATATAGTTTTATCTTTTTACTGGTAGGAAAGAGAAGCAGAAATAAAGTAAATAAAGTATATATATATGTATATATTATATATGTATATAGGGGTGGGGGTGGAGGTGGAGATGGCGTGTAACATGGTGTCGAGTTGGTCATCGTCTAGGAAGGTGCAACCAACAGGACGAAGTGCCGCGTGGAGTGTAGGATGGATGGGTGAAAGATGTGTGCGAAAACGCTTTCTGTACGCGTGTATCGGGGAATATCAGCAACTGGTGCAAATATTCCCGCGATACAACTTATGATAAGTGATATGAATATATATATATATATATATGGTTATAAATATATAGGTATATATGTAGTTATATATGTATATATATATATATGTATATATATATATATAGATATGTAAATATATGTATAGATAGATGTATATATATGTATATATATATGTAATTAGATATATATGCATGTATATATAACTATATATATATATATGTATATATATGTATACAGTTATATATATATGTGTATATGTATATATATATATTAGTATAATTATCTATGTATATAGATATATGTAGATAGATATACACATATATATATATATTTATAGTTATGGATATATATATGTAAATATGTATGTATATTTATATATATATATATGTATAAATATATGTGTATATATATATATATGTATCTATTCTTATACTTAGTTATATAGGTACTACTATATATATAGATATATGCATATATATATATATGTATATAAATATATGTATATATATCAATATATATATGTATATGTATATATATATAAGTATATAATAGTGTATAGGTGAGTGGGTGTGTGTATGAGAGTGTGTATGTGTGTGTACATGTGTCTGCAGGAGAGAGAGAGAGAGAGAAAGAGAGAGCATCTACTGATGAGGAAGGCGTGCAGAGAAATAAGTCGTCCGCAGCCTTCAAGCGCCGTCTGATCCCATGCGCACGCGCAGGCGCGTAGGCACGCGAAGACGCGGGCGCACGCAGGAGGGTGTGAGTGCGAGGGGAAGGGCCGCAGAGGACCGCTGCGCGCTGAGGCGGGTGCGGGCAAAGGCGCTATGCGCTGAGAGGACACTGAAGCGGGCGCGGAAGCGGAGAGAGATGCGGACGCAGGCGCTGGAGCGGGCACGGGGAGAGACACGGGCGTGGGCTGGGGCCGGTAGCGGCGCGCCGGGTGACCGGATAAGTGAGAAACTTACCGGTCACCGCACTGTAGCCACAGTGTTTCGCTGACTAGCGTGAACAGTGGCTACATTGCATGGTTGGCTCATGCGACCACCTGTGCCCGGTGCTATGAGTGCGGGAGCCGCTGCGCGAGCTGGCGTGCACGTGGAAGGTCTGCGCCGGCTGCTGGCGTGTGCGGTGGAGGGCGAGGGCGACCTGTTGGCTTGCGCAGAGAGAGGCGAGGGCAGCTTGTTGGCTTGCGCGGTTAGAGGCGAGGGCGGCCTGCTGGCTTGCGTGGTGGCTTGCCAACGCGGAAGAAGAGTTCGGTGCCGTGCTGCTGCTGTGCGGAGCTTGAGCTTCAAAGCTTCAAGTTCTTGTGGCAATGGCAGAAATGCTTTGAACGATGAAATCAGAGTGGGGAACCACCACGCCCACCAGCTCTTTGATGAGCTGGGCAGTGGTGGGACTCACAGTGGTGGTTGTGCACCACTGTGAGTTGCTCCTACCCACAGCGTGGCTCTTCAAGGAGAAGAGAGGCTACGTATGGAGGGGAGAGGGGAGGAGACGGCCTGGAAGGGAAGAAGGCTGCTGTGTTTTGGCATGTGGGTGGACCAGGCTCTCCGCAAGGAAGAGGGCTGAGCTCTTTTTAAAGAGGAAGAAGGCATGCACAGCCATGCCTTGGCTATGCGTGCCTGTGCATGGCTGGCAGGGAGTGGCTGTGCAGGGCAAGCTTTGCAGAGCATGGCGCGAAGAAGAGGCCATTCCTTGAAGCCATGCGGAGAAATTCAAAGTCAAATAAAATTAAAAATAAAGATGGTGAATTTGTGGAGCAGCACTTGAGGAAAACGTTAATTTCACGGCCATTTTATTCACTCTCCTCCCCTCTCAAATAAATGCATGCATGCATGTATTTTTACAAATGTGACTATGGATACCTAATATGCACTAGTAATGCTAGGAAATAGTACAAGACGGCACAATTGTTGGTGTATTTTTGCTGTGCAATCAGAGACCTCTGCATGTTGGTGACCTTGGGAAAGAGAATCTGGTGCTTACCACACCAGATTCCTCTTACTCCTCACAGGTATATACTCAGCCTTTCTTTGGATACTCCTGCCTGTGATGCTGGTGTTTCTGATGGTGATTTATGTGTTATTGTGGATGATTTGAGCACCAATTTGATTTCTCAAAATTGCGGAGTTCTTTACGGTAAACCTGTAGATATTAATTTTCCCGATAAATCTAACTTAGTGGAAAACTCACGTCTTGAGGATAATGCTGATTCTAATAGAAATAATGAAAAAGGTCTTACTGTTTCCTTACTTAGCAAGCTTGATGGGTTTAAACTTGATAGACTCCTTGCTTTCTATGCTCAAGGTTCTATGAATAATATCGACTTTCATCACAAACAGGGCAACATTGTCACTTCTTTATTTTATCAGTTCAGTAATCAAACTAAAGTTTCTTGTAACCAAATTAATTACATGAATGAGGATGGGATTACTTCTTGGGGTATTTACCTTCCCTTACCTACTCCAGCTCCCCTTGATCTTGACCCAGACCCTGCTGTGATTCTGGAAATTACTAATAATGAGGAGTATCTTCCGGTGAGTGATGTTGGGTTTTTAGATACTTCCAGATTGCATAAAGTTTCTCAAGGCATCCTTGATTATCTTTCTATCGATTCCCAACCTACTCAAGCAGACGCATACGAGGCACACTCTTCAATTAGGCCTAGAGGAGCCTGTAGTGGTGATACCTTGAGGGGAATGGGTAAGATGATGAGGAGTTGTTGTAAATTGCTTTCAAAAACTCGTTCTCAATGAAGGGCCTTTTTTGGAATTGCAAGGGAACCTTGAACCTTCCCACTGTTAATCCTATTAAATTTCTGATTCATGAACACTCGATCAACATCATTTTCCTTTTTGAGCCTTTTTCCAGACCTTTCCTTGACCTCCCTTTTCATGGACATGATAGGTTTCCATCATGCTCACATTAATGACATTGCCTCTAACAATTGGTGTTTTTGGAAAGACTGTTGATTTAATCTTGATTCATTCCATGCCCTAAGTTGTTACTATTAAATGCGTTTTTCAGGATACTACTAGCATTATTATTAGGGTCTACGCCTCTTGCACTGCTGAATCCCGCTTGACCCTTTGGGACCATCTAGCTAGTTGGCATTCCTCTGTTTCATTTCCATGCATTATTGGGGGCGACTTTAATTGTATTGATGTAGACACATCTATTTCACATAAATTGTCTATTTATGCATGTTCTTAGGTGTATAATTGCATTCAACATTATAAATATTGCATAACATGCATCATCATGCATTTAGATTACTTTGTACAAATTATAGGTTAATTTATCCTTTTTGTGGTTAGGAGACAGGACGATATCATGTTGGGATCTCGGATTGAAGATCCAACCATACGGATTTGATCATGGCGATGATTAAAGTTCAGCACCTTTGAGATTGCCCTGATCGGACCTTCGTAGCATCAGATGTAGTCTGAGGAAGATCAGAGGTCAAGGGGCAAGGTGGTGTAAATTCATACTTCAGATGACAAATCCGACCACATGGATGGGTTCAGATCAATGGTCACAACCCAATGGCATGAAAATCGGTTCAATTCGACAACAATGGCATCACCCACAAAGCAAAGAAGATGGACGACCATGATGGTGCCACATGACTCCAACACAACCGCCCAACAATGGCTGCAGCCACCACCATCACTAAAGAGTAATGCCATGAGAATGGTCGAGAGCACCTGACCATCATGCGCGTCCATGTGACAATCCACGTTGACAGCGTGGCAGTCAAGCGGTGTGTTGAGAAGAAGAAGGTGCGCATTCGAAACGTGATTTGCCTCTCCTAAGCGAGCGGAGCACACCTAATTGAAATTGGAGTGTCTGATGGAGATCGAGTGGCGGAGGCAGTGGCAATGTGGCAGCACAGATGGGCGAGCGCGAGCACGTGCTATTTGACACCAAATCGCACGTGCGATCTAACATGTTGAGGAACGATCTGAAGGTGCCGATGAGTGTGATTTGAACCATTGATTGTTGATCGAATGGCGATGAGAGCGCCATGTCACCCCTTAACGTGTGAAGTGGAAGTGGTAGTGGCGCGATTTGGTCTGTTTGATCTTGATTAGATGATCGCGATTGAGCTAAGTGGCGCAACGCTTGAAGGCGAATAGGCGGTGACGTGGCCGCGTGGCATGTGTCAGATTAGTGGCGAGCAGCAAAGATGGAGCATGCACCTTCACCGACGCTTATCTGCAGCGACGTGCGCATGTCACTAAAGGCCCTATATTTAATTTTAAAGATTTTAAAGGACCTTTTTGCTTTTGTACCTCAACTATATAAAGGACCCTATGCCACACTTATTTCATCATCCCTTCCTTCATCTCTCTCCCTCTCTAAGAGCTAAGAACAACATTTTCAAGCTCGCTCTAGTGCTCCTAAGCTAAGGGAAGCTATGCTTGAGTTAAAAATCAAAATTTTTCACTTCTCACCCCTTTCGCGGAGCTTTCGCCAGCTGTCCTCTCACCCCTATTCAGGAAACGGATCCTGTGACATCGACGTCTTGTCTTATCCTCAGTGCTTCCAGGTTAGCCCTTCGTCCTTCGTCTTCGCTCTCCTTCTTCCAGGCGTCGTTCGTCCGGCTCGTCCTCCAAGCATTCGTCGAGGACGATAATCTCTCACCCCCTATCTTTTATCGCTTTTTATAGTAGATTTCCAGATTTGTAGTTATAGTAATTAGTTGTAATTGACATTAAATTAGTTATAAAAGTTATTCTCACTCTCTCATTCTCTTTTGTTTATATTCCAAGTAGTGTAGCTACCATTGTGAATGTTTCATTTATAAAAAAAATAGAAAAAAATATAATTGCAAATTTAGAATCGATGTAGCCTCCCTATGTTTGACCTGGGACTCACTTTGAATTTTAGTAAAATTATCTGATTACAGATTTTTATGCAACTACAATGATGAGTTTTTGATTAAATCTTTTCGCGCATAAAATCTTGTTCATCATTTTGGCGCCGTTGCCGGGGAGGCAATGGATCCCGATTATTTTTTCATATTCTTTGCACTTATTTGCTCTCTAACCTCTCTTTTATTTCTTCTATTGTCTTGTAGGTACCCAACAAGGAATCTTAAAGCGGTAGAAAGGAGTAAAGTGCTATTGAAGACCACTGTAAGTGCTTCCCTATTCTTTTTCCCTTTATAGATTTCATTTCATTACCTTAATTCAAATCCTAATTAACCTAGGTGCTTTCATAAACCCTTGGCTTTGTTTGTTTGTTTGGTTTCCACCTCCACCTACCTTGCCCTTCACTTATAAAAAAAGAAAATCTAAAAAAAAGAAATCCCACAGAGGTACACAACCTCTTCTGATTTTTCATACTCAACTGGTAACTCGATCTTTGGAACTGGTACATGCAAATGAACACATAATCGAGTACAAATCAGATTAGGTAACTAGTTGTGTGCCTAATTCAATGGTGTACCAAGGCTAATTGCTTGAGTTTTTTGGTCGCACCACTTCATCTAAAAACAACTCATCAAGTAGCTTGCTCATTAGGGTTAAAATTTAAGGTGAAATACCAGGCACTCCACCTTATTTTGATTTCAAAGGAAAATATCTTTGCTCATGTTTGCAAATTTTGGTATGCCTCCTCAACTTGATTGAATTAACCCTAATTCAAACCCTAAAAGCTACTTAAGCAAGATTTGAACTCTAAAATCCATTCATCCAAATAATCTTGCTTGAAAACTCTAGTTGTGCACTTAGTCACACATTTCAATCAATTATTAAGGGCACAACCCATTTTAAGAGCCCAACACATTCCAAAAGCACTACTATCCCAAGCCTAATCTAAAATTGAGTAGACGTTGGCCCTAGGATCCATCAGTTTGTTTCAGCATATTTCTCAACCTGTGGTGCGAATTTGTGGCATCTACTTTCTCCAGAAGGTACTAAGTTGGGGGGTCTGATTGTCAAACGACTTAAGTAGGTAGGGGTTTGGCATAATTAGTGACCTTCGGGACACGCTTCCCCTGCTTCGCCAGCCCAATTTAACCAACTTCTGGATTAAGGACAACACAAAATTCGTGTTGTGGTTTGAATTTATCTTGGAGCCTAGGTTCTTAGGCTACCCAACTTAAGGATAGGCTTGTATTGTTATGCTGCAGGGTTCTATTCTCTAGTCTTTCCGACCCTTCCTAATTTATGCTTGGAAGGAGGTCATTGAATCCCCATTTGGAAGGACCATTAGACCATTTAAGGAGGCATAGGTTGAATTTTAATCCAATAAATCCCATGACTAATCAACCACCTCCTCAGGATCCACACGAGATGCTGCAAAGGTAGCTGGAATAATTGCAGCAAATGCAAGCATGGTTCCAACAAATGAATGGTCAGGGCACTTGTCCTTAAAGGATTTTTTTGATCCTTCGAATTATGGAGAATGTCTCAGTTTCCAGATTCTAGTCGGAGACATGGAAACCAAGCCCCAGGAGTTAAGCTTGATTAAACATTTTCATGGGCTTGGCTCTGAAGACCCGCTTCAGCATTTGGAGGACTTGACTACTTTGGTCCAGACCACCAAAGCATGAAACATGGACGAGGAGCAAATGATCATGACGCTTTTCCCCCACTCTCTTAGGGATAAGGCCACACATTGGTATCAGACTATTGGAAGGCCGATAGCTACATGGAATGACCTCAAATCGACCTTCTTAAAGAAATTCTTCCCAGTCTAGAGTACCAATGCCTTGCGATGGGTGATTACTACTTTCGTCCAGTAGCCTGGGGAACCGCTTCATGGTGCTTGGGAGTGATTCTAGGATTTATTGCGGAAGTGTCCATGCCACGAGATGTCGAAATGACAACTTGTGCAGATCTTTTATCACAGGTTGATTGAGCAACTTCATAATCACGTGGATGCTTCTTGCAGAGTCAATTTCTTCAACAAGGATGCTAATCGTTTGCATGACTTATTTAAGGAAATGAAAGAAAATTCTATCAATCATGCCTCCATGGACACTTTCATCCGATCCAAGCAACCTAGATCGAATGTTAATGAGGTCCACGACTCTCATTCATTCGATATGGAACTGATTTGCAATAAACTTGATAAAGTAGACTTGGTTGCAGAAAGAATGGAAGAGTGGATGACTGGAAACTCTGCAAATACTTCTAGATCCACCAAATCCTAGAATTTAGGATTCCATTCTTCATAAGCTCCTACTAGATGGGAGTTCATAAATCAATTGGAAGCGGCTCAACCTGTTAGCCAGCATTACTCGAAACCCCACGGGTTCCAAACTGGGGCCTTTGATCCCAGTTTCTCTGATCCTTCTCCTTCCTTCCTGCCATCCTTGCCCTATGAGGATGTGTATGCTGTACAGGAGAATGTTAGGTCCAACCCATATTCTAACTCCTATCATCCAGGTTGGAGGAACCACCCTAACTTCTCTTGGAAATATCTAGGGAAGTGACCCAAATTTGACCCAGCAATTATGCACTGCAAAGACTAATGGGTCAAGGCCACGTATACACTTAGCTGACCTCTAATCAAGTGAATTAGCCAACGTGGAATACCCATCAACTAGCAAGGCAGGTTGATCTGAACTGTGAGATGGTAGAAATGCAAGGATCCATGCTCTACCTTATGCAACAAATGAAAACATCGCTGGAAAACTTGCAATCTAGGCTTATTGCTAACACTCGTCAGCCCGGGTCTCTACCATCTCAACCCATACCCAACCATCGCAATATGCAAAATTAAGGCAATAGAGCCCAAGGGTACGGGAATCAGAGGGAACCTCACACACATGCTCAGGTGGTTGAGCAGGGTCCCTCCTCTTCTTCTGCTCTTGGATATTTGGCTAATCAAGCCCCTCCTATCTTTCCTAACCCTCCTCAAGACTAGAACCCGTACGCCTCTGCAAACTTCGTCAACCTTGAGGAGTGGAAAGCAAACCCAGGACCCCAAACTACCTTCTTCCAGTAACCAAAACCCTGATGAGCCTGAGGAAGAAAAGGAGAAAGTTGAAGAAGAGAACAATTCTCTGGAACTTGAAATTGAGGACACCACCCACATCCCTTTCCCTGAGGCCTTATTAAAAATCAGGAAGAAGAAAACCCTAGACAGTAATGACGGGCTCCTGAATTTATTCAAGAGTTTGAATTCAATATCCCGCTCCTCGATGCTATTAGGCACATCCCAACTTATGCTAAGTTCTTGAAAAATTTATGTACTCAAAATTGCAAGCCAAAAGAACCCACCCTGAGGAAGGTGATACTTTCCAAGCAGGCTAGTTCTATTATCCTACATCACCTTCCTAAGAAAAAAAGAGATCATGTGCCCCTTTGATTTCATGTGTTATCAAGGATTACACCTTCGATAGGGCACTCTTGGATCTAGGTGCATCCATAAACCTAATTCCAACTTCTTTGTATGAAAAGTTTGGAATAGGTGAACTTAGGTCGACCTCAGTAACGCTGCAGTTAGCAAACCGTTCAATTACGAACCTGAAAGGCGTTATTAAGGATGTTATTGTCAAGGTTAAGGACTTCTATTTTCCTATAGATTCCTTGTCTGTGACATGGATGTACCTGAAGATTTAAGGAACACACCCATCATTCTAGGGCGTTTGTTCCTGGTTATCGCTAAGGCCAATATCAACTGCGAAAGCGGTAGTATGGAGATCGCCTTTGGGGATAGAAAATTGAAACTTGATATTTTCAAGGAGATTAACAAATTTGAGGATTGTGGATATATTGAGGAACTTGAGGATGATGATCTGAATCTTGAGACTTATATGGCTTTTACCGTTCTTGAGAATTCCTCCCACACCAATGAGCCTAACCCACAACCCTCTGTGGGAGACCTGCCACACCCTGAAGGAGTTGCTGATTTTGTTCACTCCCAACCTCTTCCATTGGACTGTCCTGATGAATCTTCATTAGCATCCTCCTTACCCTCCATCCTAAACTCACCCCAGCTTGAACTGAAACCATTGCTCGAAAATTTAAAGTATGAATTTTTAGGACCTAAGAAAATGCTCCCTATGATTATTAGTGCTAAATTGACTATGGAGCAAGAATTGAAACTGCTTAAGGTCCTAAAGGCACATAAAGAGGCAATTGATTGGACCATCCATGACCTTAAGGGGATGGAGCCATCTTATTATAATCATCTGATTTTTATGGAAGATGGATCCTGCCCTTCTCACAAGATGCAGAGGAGATTGAACCCCAATATGCGAGAAGTGGTCAAGAAAGAAATAAGCAAGTGGCTTGACGTAGGAATCCTATACCCGATCTCGGATAGTCCCTGGGTTAGTCCCATGTAAATTGTTCCTAAGAAAGCCGTGATTACTGTAGTAACTAATGAGAAAGGTGAATCTATCACGACCCGTTCAGCTTCCTCTTGGAGAGTCTGTATCAATTCCAAGAAACTAAACACAACCACGAAAAAGGATCATTTACCTTTGCCCTTCATCGACCAAAGTCTTGAAAGGTCAGCTGGGTAAAAGTATTTCTATTTCATGGATGGTTACTTAGGATATAACCAAGTTCCTATCCATCCCGACGACTAAGAAAAGGCAACTTTCACCTGTCCCAACAGAGGCTTTGCATTTCATAGAATGTCATTTTGGCTTTGCAATGCACTTGCGACTTTTCAAATGTTCATGTTAGCCATCTTTTCAGACATGGTGGGAGATTGTATGGAAGTATTCATGGATGATTTCTCCATTTTCGGAGATTCATTTGAGTCTTGCCTAGCTAACTTAGAATTGATCCTTAAGAGATGCATTGAAACATGGTTGGTCCTTAGCTGGGAGAAGAGTCAATTCATGACACAGGAAGGCATCGTTTCGGGTCATGTAGTCTTTGATCGGGGAATTAAAGTTGATTAAGGTGGATGCTATCTCGAAACTTCCTCCACCCACATCTGTTAAACAAATCCGATCATTTCTTGGTCATGTGTGTATTTATAGGAGGTTCATCAAGGACTTTTCTAAGGTTGCTCGGCCTTTGAGCAACCTTTTGGCCAAAGACATGACATTTGATTTTGATGAATCATGTGACAAGGCATTTGATTTACTCAAAACGGCAGCCACTTATGCTTCGGTGTTGCAACCACTGGTCTGGACAACCTCTTTTGAAATCATGATCGACCATTCTGATTACGCAGTCATGGCTGTTTTGGGTTAGAAAATTGACAGAAAGTCCTCTGTCATTTACTACGCTAGCAAAACTCTAGACGAGGCCCAGAGGAACTATACTATTATAGAAAAAGAATTGCTAGCTGTAGTATTTGCATTGGAAAAATTTAAGACTTATCTCTTAGGATCTCATGTCATCATCTATACTGACCACTCGGCCTTGAGACATCTCTTGGTCAAAAAGGATGCCAAACCCCAGCTCATCCGATGGATTCTCTTACTTCAAGAATTCGATCTTGAAATTAAAGATAAATTCGGGGTACAACATGTAGTGGCGGATCATCTTTCAAGAATCCTAATTGATTCTCCTCGTTCGGGTATTCTGATTATTGACACTTTTTCGGACAAGGCTATTCTTACAGTTTCAGGTGTCCAAACCCCTTGGTTTGCTGACATAGTGAATTATTTGTCCGTTGGTCAAATCCCTCAAGATTGGAACAAGCAACAACGAGATAGACTTATATCCGAGGCCAAATATTACTTTTAGGATGACCCAGAACTGTATAGCATCGGCTTTGATCAAATTTTTTGTCGATGTGTCCTGGAGAATGAGTTCCAAACCATACTTAAGTTCTGCCATGCATCTACGTGTGGTGGACATTTCTCCGGGAAAAAGACGGCTGCAAAGATTTGGCAATCTAGATTTTATTGGCCGTCTTCATTCAAGGATGCCCAGGAGTTCTCGAGGTCATATTTCCGATGCCAAGCACTCAGAAGCATAGCCAAGAGAGACATGATGCCTCTAAACCCGATTCTTCCCTTCGAAATTTTTGCCGTTTGGGGAATTTATTTCATGGGACCCTTCCTTCCTTCATTTGGATACTAGTACATTCTCGTAGCTGCTGACTATGTGTCCAAGTGGATTGAGGCTATTCCTGCTCGAACCAATGACCACAAGGTGGTCATCGATTTTGTCAAGAAGAATATCTTTAGTCGATTCGGGATCCCGAGGACTATCATCAGCAATGGTGGTACCTATTTCACCAATGCCAAGTTCTGTAATATACTAGCAAAATACGAGGTGAATTATAGAATTTCCACACTTTACCACCCCTAGACGAATGGACTGGCTGAGATCTCCAATTGGGAGATCAAGAACATCTTGCAGAAAATGGTTAGTCCTGATAGGAAAGATTAGACTTAAAGGCTTAATGATGCTCTTTGGGCCTACTGTACGACGTATAAGGTGCCTATCGACATGTCCCTATTTTGTTTGGTGTATGGTAAGGCGTGCCATTTACCTATAGAGATTGAACACCAGGCATTCTAGGCAATTAAGAAATGTAATTTTTATTTAGGCTTAGCTAGAAAGACCCGGAAACTCGAACTATCTGAGTTGGAGGAGCTTAAAAATTATGCATATGAGAATTCCAAGATCTATAAGGCTATGACCAAAGCTCTTCATGACCAGTTAATGTCTCAAAAGAGCTTTGAGCTGAACCATAAGGTATGGCTCTTTGATTCTCGACTTAAGCTCTTTCCAGGAAAGCTTAGGTCGAAGTGGAATGATCGGTTCATCATTGATCGGATATTCCCAAATGGGATCGTTGAGATTTCTGATCCAAAGACGGGTAACTCTTTTAATGTCAATGGACGATGTCTAAAACCTTATGTTGACCGCGTTATTCCAGAACCTATCTCAGACAAGGTTGCTTTGACCTTGATTTGACTCCTTTGGCAAGATCCTACCTAGCTGATGGCACTAAACTCAGCATTTGTATAGTCTGACTTAGAGCTGATCAGAGCATCATGGATACACGTGATATTTTTCCCATTCTACCCTTTTCTCATGCCTTTTATTTTCAATGAGGATATTGCATAAGCTAGGCATGGAGGGGTGGATTCATTTCTGAATCATATTGTCAGCTTCGTAAATTTCTTGTAAATTTCCCTTATTTTTCTCTTTATTAAAAAAAAAGAATTAGGAAAAGAAAACTTGGGCTTTAGAAAATTTTCAACTGTAGGAAATAATATGTTAGGACTTGAACACTTAGCCCCTTCATGTCTTTAGGCTTAATCTGCTCGGGTGTCCACTAAAATGTGGATTTGATTCTCGAGTCCTCGCCATTTGAAAATTCATTTCTTATTGGTTAAATAAGTTGGGGTGATAAGTATATGACTTATCAACCCACCCTCTGATTTGAGGGGACTTATAGTCTAAGCATCTACACACTATTTACATTGACTCACTTTTTGGTGGTTTTAACGGAAATTAGGTAGCTAATGAACCTTCTAGGGTGGTATGGCTGGCAAGTTGTTGTGGGTAACAGCCCATTGGCTGGTTGTCCAGAGCTCAGCCACATGACCATTCTCTTTCTGCTACCTTTAGGTAAATCTTAGATTAGGGAAGCCACTTAGGAAAAAAAAGAAAAAAATAGAAAAATATCCAAAAGGAAAAGAAAAGAGAAATCGAAATGAAGAAAAAAAAGCCACACTTCACCGCACGAGTATGACTGACAAGTTGCCGTGGGTAACATCTCATTGGCCAGTTTTCCAGAACCCAGCTCACAAGAATGCACGAATAATTCCTAAACACTTAAGAAAAAGCGGGAAGTAGAATAAGCTGAGGAGATATACATTGAGTTCATCCTTGTGTTGACCCCATAAAAATAAAAAGTAGGGAGAAAGCTAGTGGTCCGATAGACATACCTTTAGGTAGACTTTCTTTTTAAAATCACCTAGGGGTTTTAATGAGTCTATAACAATTTTACAAAAAGATGCTTAGCACTTAGAGTTCTTTTCGAATCTTGGGTGGGTTGGGTAGCTGTAGAAAGTTGTCCCAAAACTCTTAACTCAAAAAAAAAAAAAAAAGAAAAGAAGAAAAAGAAAAAGATATACTTGCTTTTGAATAAGGCAAGGGCTTGGGTGGTCTGCATTTTAGCAGACACCTGGGCATTGTTGAGTCATGGTAGTTCAGATCTTTAGTAGAAATTTCTTAGTGTTGAGAACTAATTATTGTCCAAGTAATTGATCCTAATTTTATAAATAGCATGTAGTTTTGCTAGGGATTAGCAAACGATAGGCATGGGGGTATGATGTAGACACATCTATTTCACATAAACTGTCTATTTATGCGTGTTCTTAGGTGTATAATTGTATTCAGCATTATAAATATTGCATAACATGCATCATCATGCATTTAGATTAGTTTGTATAAATTACAGGTTAATTTGCCCTTTTTGTGGTCAAGCGATAGGGTAATATCATTTCAAGACCTTGGATTGAAGATCCAACCATTACGGATTTTATCATGGCAATGATCAGAGTTCAACACCTCCAAGATCGCCTTGATCAGACCTCCGTAGCATTAGATGCAGTCCGAGGAAGATCAAAGGTCAAGGGGCAAGGTGGTGTACATCCATACTTCAGATGACAAATCCAACTATACGGATGGGTTCAGATTGACAATCGCAGCTCAACGACGCGAAAATCGGTTCAATCCGACAACTGTGGCACCACTTACAAAGTGTAACGAGCGCGTGCCCCAGACGTCTTTTAAGACGTCTGGGAGGTGGCCCAGACGTCTGTAAAGACGTCTGGGATCACATCCAGACGTCTGACCAGACGTCCGGGATAGTTTACAGACGTCTGGCGAACAGTTATGCTCGCACGGGATATTCGTCTGCGCGCCTGTGCGCGCAGACCTGCGATCCTGCCTCTTTCTCTGCGGCGGCAGGCGACTGCGACCGCCTTCTCTCTCCTCTCCGCGCGGCGTTAAAAGGGGGGCGCGCCTCCCCTCCCGTCTCCACCATCTTCCTCCTTCTTCTCCTGCCTGTGCGCGAGAGCGAGCGGACGCGAGGGCGCAGCGGCAGCGGCAGCCGCAGTGGGCGCGGAGGAGCTGCGGCGTGCGAGGGCGGGGCTCTGCCGTGAGGGCGAGCTCGCCGGGAGCGGCTTGGCCGGCCGGCGGAGGGCGCAGGGGGCGCAGAGCGTCGCGGAGAGGGACCTGCTGCGGGCGGAGCAGCGGACGCGCGAGGTGCGACGCGGGCGGCGTCGCGAGCGGAGGCCGAGCAAGGTTCTGATTCTGGAAAAATTTCCAGAATCAGACGTCTGGATTGATATCCAGACGGCAAGGTCGACGTCTGTGAGATCATACAGACGTCTGAAAGGTGAGTTTCCGCTTTCTGCTTCTTTTTGTCGACTGACCGTACTGAGGGAGGAGGGTTGGCTGTGCGCAGGTGTTCTGATTCGTCATCCTTTGCGAATCAGACGTCTGGAAGTTGTACCAGACGGCGGGAGTGACCTCCAGACGTCCGGAGTGACCATCGGACGTCTGGGATCTAGGAGAGACGTCCCCACAGACTTCTGGACGTCCGGGGAACCAAGCCGAACAGGTAATTCTCTGATCCACCGTTTAAGACGTCTGGAAGGAGTTCCAGACGTCTGATTTTGCACAGTATCATCTTTCTCGACCCGTTTAGGGCCCGTTTGGGCTCCGTTTTCCGTGATTCGAGTTGCGTTCGTTTCAGAATTAATTCCTCTACCCGCCTACAGTAGCTATACACTATTTTGAGACACTCCTTGTGTTTGATCCTTGTGATAGGACCTCGTTCGGTTGCAGTCTTGAGAGTCGCGGAGGCGCGCGGGATTCCCGATCACGCCCCCATTACTCCCGTTGTACCTGGTAGAGTGGTTTTAAGTATTAATAAAATCTGTTAAAGTATGGAACCATAACTAGAACCTAGGTGATGAGAACCTCATCATGAGCCATAACTAGCTCATTTTGACCCAATACAAAGGATAAAAGCTCCTATATATCTCAAGGAAAGGCTTAACTCAGAGAATTCTGAGTTTGAGAAGAAAACCAGTCACAAGGGGTAAAAGTGCAATTTTACCAGTATAATCTGCATACAGGGTAATTCTGGGCCCAAACACAGGTCAAAACAGCTTAATAAGAATAAAAGTGGGATGAGATGATCTAGCAAGGGCTACAGCACTTCCAAGGAACCAAATGATAATCTGTAACCCTAAAACAACCCACTTCAATTCACAAGGTTCGAGGCAAAGTAAAAATAGAATAAACCCTCTAAAATTCATAGAAAAATAATCTCTAGGGTTTAGAACCTTCAATTTGGCCTTTAGAACCCATTTTGACCTACATTGAGAACCATGCCCAATTAATAACTTAATTTGGGTTTTTGCGCAAATTGACCGGTCAAACAAGGTTTAATATGAAAATAAAATTCACCATCAGATTCCTTAGGTCCTAATTAGTCATGTATAAAAACTTGAGCCTAAGAAGAAACCTCCTTGACCGAATTTACACTTTGGTCCTCATATATTTACTCTTTGGCCCTCAACTTTTGAACCCTCGCATTTAGGCCCCTAACTCTCCTTCGTTCTTTGCAAACAGGTCCCTCCTGCAAAACCCTGCCAGCACCATGCTCCGGCGACCTTGCGCGGAGCATGGCGCCGCGCAGGGTAAGGTGGAGGACCTGGCAAGTGTACCGGGAGTGCCCTGCGTCGTCAGCCGTCGCAGGAGCACCCCCATGGTCACTGTAGCCCCCCATACCGGCCGTGCGAACGCACGGACGGTATGGGTTCGAATTCCGACCATGCTCCGGCGAGGGAGACACGTCGTCTCCCTCCGCCTTCCTCCCTGCTTCAACCCTATAAATACCCCCCGCCGCTCCACCGACCAAAGGAGCCTGGATCTGACGGAGAAAACCCCCAATTTTCCTCTCTTCTTCCTCCGGCAGACGCTCACCAGCTCCGGCGACTTCCTCCCCCTCCACCTCGTCGCTCTGCCGCAATACCAGCAGCGGAGACTTCCTCCCCTGTTCTTCCCGCGCCACGCCGCACCCAGCTGGCGCCTCTCCAGCCTTCTGCTCGCCGCCGCCCCTCTCCCTGAGCATCGTCTTCTCCGGCGACAGTCGATACGACTGTCGCCCTGTTCCTCCCCTTTCGTCCCTGCAGTTAAGTTAGACTTACTCCCCTTCTTCTCCTCTTTCTTTCCCCGCTTTCGATTTAGTCAATTAAGCCCTCTACCGACCCTATTCACCCTCATCCTCTCCGCCTCCGACCACCCTCCGGCGAGCCGCTCCCATCACCTCAGCAACCCACACGGCTCGCCGACTACCGCAGAACCTCCGCCTCCTCACCCTGATCCTCTTCCGCCCCTCCACTTCCCACCAAACACCCTCTGCAGACCCACCGAACACACCCACTCCCTCGCTCACAGTTTGACCTAGGACGACCAGACAGCCCCATCTCGCCCCCTGCAGACCCCCTGACCACCTTCGCCGTGCCACGGCGAAGGTCCCCCGCCTGTCTGATTTGGCCGAGAGGCCGTGCCATTGGTTTCAGGTTCCAGGCCTTGACCGCCATTGGCGAGGAAGCTCGAAGCCTGCTCGAGGTTGCTCCAAGCCGAGATATCCCAGATTAAATAGCCACGGCCAGCGCGGAAGAGTCTCGCGCACACACCCTGGCCCTCAATTGGAGCTGTGCGCCTCAACAGCCGATGCAATTGGGAGCACCATCCCTGCTGCAGGCGTGAGAGAATTGGGGTGGGACATTTAGTCCCACCTCGGAATCTCTCAAAGGCGCGCGGATGCATAAAGGCAAAAACTGCCTTATGCTGTTTGCCTCAGTTACCACGGGGTGAGGTCCCTCTCACCCGACCCGACCCGACTCGGCCTCGTCCGTGACCACGCTCCGCGGACCTGGCCCGACCCGATTAGACTGACCTGCACTCCTCGCCCACCACGCACGCCGGTGGGCCTGGACCCGGGCCTGACCCGAACCCGATTACCCGATAGCGCTCTGGGAGAGCTTCCGAAGAGTGATTTCAGAGAGAGAAATACGCGGGGGAGGGGGGTAGAGTAGGTTTTTGCCTTGACGAATAAACTCTGAAGTGTGCAGGCCAAAGAAAAAGAAGCAGACCCGCTGAAGAAGAAGGAGCTGCTGCACTGTAGCGAAGGCATTGTTAAGTCGTCTCAGCACCGGGGCAGACGACGGAAGGACAGCAGCTCAAGAAGGAAGAGCAACGGCCATCGCGAAAGAAGAAAAAGAGAAGTCAAGGCAGGTGAAGACAAAGAAGAAGAAGGAATGAAGAGAAGCAAGAAGCAAGAAAAGAAGAAGACGATCTGACGAAAAAGAAAGAAAGGAAACAAGGAAGAACAGAAGAAGAAAGCAGAAGAAAAAGAAGAAGAAGAAGAAGAAGAAGAAGAAGAACAGGAAGAACCAAAGACAAAGAGGAAGAAAGAAGAAAAGAAGCAGAAGCCAATTTTTCATCTCTCTCTCTCTCTTTATTTTTGTAATAGAACTTGTATATCTCTAGAATACAACTTGCTCCCTGAGTTCGACCTCGGGAACTCTTTTATTTTTCCGAGTAAAAAAAATTTTTATATGATACGTTGGTAACAACCGGTTTTACTACAACGATATAACACGAAACCGGTCGACGAACCATACGGCATATCACTAGGGCATTGCATGAATCCTAGGAATGAGAAATATATGGAATGATAGCTCCTAGGTGTTGCATGAATCCTAGGGCCGGAAAACTAGATTGTATGATAGATCCTAGGATATGGCATGAATCCTAGGATGGAAAAACTAGTGGAATGTATATTACTGCAGTCTTGGAAAAATGGAAAGGAATATATAAGCTGCCTGTGAAATTAATTAACAGCTGCCTGTTATGAACAAAGAAACATGGTTGAGATCATGGAAATTGAGAACGTGAATCTGGAAAGTGAAACATATGATGTTCTGAAATAAAGAGCTGGAACCCTACGGGAAATTAGGAGTGGAACTCCTGGAAAGAAAAAGGAATGGAACTGAGATGTAGTTTGTACTGGTCTCTTGGGTACGCAGTACCAAGGGAAGTACCTGTACCTGTTTTAGTGCAGAGTGGGGCCAGCCGCCCCAGGGACCCGGGGTTAGGCTTGGCCGCTCTGTACCGACTTGTTGGCCCTCGTGTACGTAGTACCGAGGAGAGCTAGTAGTGTTAGGAGAGTACTAGCTACCCCACGGGCCCCGGGGTTCTGCTAGCCTCCTTCACCGACTTGTTAGGCCCACTAGGGCAAACCAGGGTAGTCAGGCGAGGGTGCGTGGACTGTGGAGGGGCAAGGCCCCGGTTTGGTTACTGTGGAGGGGTTGGACCCCTGTTACTGAGAGGGCTCTGCCCTGGTTCCGTGCTGTGCTTTGGGCGCACCCGTTAACGGAAACGACTGACCGCGTGCCAGTGCGGGCTAGCTACCTGTGCGTTTATCGCGCGTGCCGTAGTCACCGTTACGTCTGTCAGTGACCTTGGGGTGGTTGACTGAGGGTAGGATCACCACGGGGGACTCTCCCGGCCAGGAGAGCACCACGTGCTACTTCTACTTTTGGAAAAGACTGCAATCAAGATCGTCCCACGAGGACATCCGAGATCAAGTAAAGGATCTGAGAAGTAAATGAAATAGTGAGAAAAATTGAAGGATGTAAATAAAGGAAGTAATAGAACATAACAGTTACTGTACACTCTACTGTTGCCTTTAGTTAGTTTGCCACTCTACTCAGCGTTTTGCTGACGTGTTACACTCGTTACCTTTTTTCAGGACCAGGTGTTGAGCAGCCAGGGTCGGCGGCTGCAGAGGACGCTGGGCCGAGTAGGGTCCAGTAGAGTTACCCCAGCTTTGTACCCCTTTTTGTTTCTGTTCTAGTGAGTAGTTTTTGTTTCCGCTATACCTTCTTTACCTGCAGTTTTTGCTTATATGATAACTGTTGTTTTACTGTTGTGGTGGTGCCTACTGTAGTAGTTTCTTTCCTTACTGCTGTACCTTCTTACTGTTAGTTATACTCATGCTGAATGTGGTTTATTTTACTGTCTTTTGGTTACTTCCTCGTTGGACGACTGGGTCTTGGGATTAGTCGAGTCGGTCCGGTTCTCGTGTCTCGTAGGGACTCGGGAATCGGGTCGTTACACAAAGTAAAGAAGATGGACGGCCATGATGGTATCACGTGGCACCACTACAGCTACCCAACACCAGCTACAGCCACCCCTCATCCCTAAAGAGTAATGTCGCGAGAAGATCTCGACCATTGGATTGATCTCCAACAGTTGAGAGCACCTGACCATCACGTACATCCACACAGCAATCTGCGCTCACAGCGTAAGGGTCTAGCAATGTGTTAAGAAGACGAAGGTGCATGTTTGAAACGTGATTCGCATCTCCTAAGCAAGCAGAGCATGCCCAATTAAAATTCGAGCATCCCATGGAGATTGAGCGGCGAAGGCAGTGGCAACGTGGCAGCATGGATGGCCGAGTGCGAGCATGTGCTATCTGATACCAAATTGCATGCGTGATTTGACGCATTGAGGCGCGATCTGAAGGCATAGGCGAGCGTAATCTGAACCATTGATTGTTGATCGAACGATGATGAGAGCACCATGTCACCTATTAACATGAGAAGCAGAAGCGACAGCGACGTGATTTGGTCGATTTGATCTTAATCGGATGACGCCGATTGAGCCAAGTGGTGCAACGCTTGAAGGCGAATAGGCAGTGACGTGGTTGCGCGACGTGTGTTCGATTAGCAGCGAGTGCTGGAGATGGAGCATACACCTTCACTAATGCTTATCTACAGTGACATGCTCGTGTGTCACTAAAGGCCCTGCATTTAATTTTAAAGATTTTAATGGACCTTCTTGCCCTTGTACCTCAACTATATAAAGGACCCTACGCCCCACATATTTCATCATCCCTTCCTTCATCTCTCTCCCTCTCTAAGAGCTAAGAACATTCTCAAGCTCGCTCTAGTGCTCCCAAGCTATGGGAAGCTTTGCTAGAGTTAAAAATAAAAAATTTCCACTTCTCACCCCCTTTGCGAAGCTCTCGCCCCACTACAAGAAAACATATCTTTTGTGACAGAGATTTGTGATAGTAAGTATTACAGTCTCAAAATTAATATCTTTTTGTGATGGTTTATTATAAATTAAAAAAAACATTAGAGACAGTAATCTCCCATTGCAAAATCCTAAATCTATGATTTAATTTTACTTTCGCTCTTTCTCAACTCTCCCCTAAAAAATTTTCCCACACTCCCCATCTGCAACTCCCATTAAAAAGTCACAATGCCTCAAGACAAACTAAAACCCTTCCCTTCCCCTTGAAACCCTATTTCCCCTCTCTCTCTCCTTAGTTGCATGTGCCTTGCTCCTGTCTATCCTCGCTGACCATTTCCTCCCCCATCCTCATCATTGATTGCATGTCAACTGCTCCTTTCCGCAAACTCGCCATGTCTTGGCTCCACCATGCCCTCTCCTGTCGCTCACACTCCTGTCCTCTTCGCTTCCCCCTCTCCTTCTCCTCTTCCTCCACCTGTTCCCATGCCTCCATAGAGGATGCCCACCGCCTCACGATCCTCCCCGATGCAACAAGCGAGAAGCCGTGGGTGGTGGTTCTCGGGATAGGGTGGGTGGTGTGTCACCTCATGAAGGTCATGGACACCTCCCTCTACGATGTTGTCTGTGTCTTCTCACGAAACCACATGGTCTTCACGCCCCTCCTCACCTCCACTTGTGTGGGGACCCTTGAGTTCCGGTTCGTCGTTGAGCCCATCGGCCGGATCCAACTGGCGATCTCCACCATGCCGGGCTCTTACTTCTTCCTCGCCATCTGCATTGGGGTGGACCCCGTCGCTCACATGATCGGTGTTGTTCGATCGTCCTCGTGGATTCCCACATCTCTCTCTCCCTCTCTCTCATTTCCCTGATCGGTCGATCGTGTTGGATGATTGGATGATTGTAGGTGACGTACGAGACATCTACGGATGATGAGGAGGAGGGGCTGGAGCAGTGGAGATTCGATGTGGTGTACAATAAGCTGGTGATAGCGACGGGGGCGGAGGTGTCGACATTCGGGATCCCAGGGGTGAAGGAGAACGTGATCTTCCTGAGGGAGGTGCACCACATGCGAGAGATAAGGCAAAGGCTTCTCTTGAACCTTATGCCATCCAATGTCCCAAGTGCATTTGGATGGTATAAGTAAGTTTGTAGTTATTGTAGATAGATGCAACTGGATTGGGGTGATGTAAGCAGGAAAGCAGGTGATTTTATTTCTTCACCTTTTTTTTTCTTCCTCATTAAATGATACAAAATCTCATATGGGCAAACTGAAAAGAAATTTAGCATTCCCGACTCACCAAATCTTCCAGTGTATGCAGGAATGGAAACCTGAACCTGAGTCTTTTTTGCTAAAATCAGGAGAGGAGTCCTCGTTGTTTGACCATGTCTCGATGGGTAGCAAGTGGCCTTTTGTGTTTTACTAGTTTTAGAATAGTTGCTAAGGAGAGGAATCCAATTTGGTGTCGACTTATTGGGGGTTGACCTCTAGTGAAGAAAAATTCATAAGAGGTTGTGTTAACCGATGTAGAGAGGATTGTTAGGCTGATTTTGCATTTGATAGATCTAGGTAGAGATGAGGGCGGGAATGGGTATTGTTGGATGCAATTCGTCCACTCCATAGCTACTTGGAGGTCAACCATGGGAAGGGGGAGGTTGTTCGACTTTCTTTACTATGATTTAGAAATGGACCTACGGGAAACTGTGGATAGAGTGCTTATGGTCTAGGAAGGGCTTTAGTATGGTAAATCATGTCAGTGTTCATTCAGGGAAAAAAAGGTCCTTCCTTTTCTTTCAAAGTAGAAAGAAGGATCACTTGAGGTTGGTGATCATCCTCCTTTATTTAGGCTTTAAAAGAAGCACATTAATGTCGAAAAGATTACTGCTGATATTAGAGTGAGGAACACAAATCCCCAGAAGAATTAACGAGACAAATCACATTCTCTACATAAGGTTTCTCTTCTTTAAGGCTGATATCATTCTTTTGAAGCCAAATCACTTGTATTGCCGTTGAAGGGTTTGTATGGTCATTCTTTGATCTGTAACTTTTGGGCCCTTTGTCACTTCTTCCAACCGTGAATCTCCTTTAAAAACTTCTTTGATGTGCCACCAATTTGATCCATACCCACCCTTCCCCAAATTCAAGTTGCAAATGGACAAGAGTCATCTTGTTACATAGGAATAATCTTTTTGTTACATGAGAATCATCTTCATAGCCAAATATGTCCCTGAAAATTATGTAAATTAGATTATTTATGAATCTTCTTGGTTACTTGCAATTTATGAAATGTGCTGGATTTTACATATTATTGCTTGTATGCATGAACTTGAATTACTTTATCTTACATTTTTTTTGAAAGGTGATAACCTTAGTTTATTATGTAGATTCCAAATTCTTTGAAGTATTGATCAAGTTCAACCATTTTCCCCAGGATTCATGTTGTTGACCCTGAACAAATGCTTAGTTTTGAATTTATGACTTTGGAATAACGTGCAGAGTGCCATAACTCATCCTTATTGAGGGCTTCCATGATAGACAGAGAGCACATGTAACGACCCGGTTCCCGAGTCCCTACGAGACACGAGAACCGGACCGACTCGACTAATCCCAAGACCCAGTCGTCCAACGAGGAAGTAACCAAAAGACAGTAAAATAAACCACATTCAGCATGAATATAACTAACAGTAAAAAGTACAGCAGTAAGGAAAGAAACTACTACAGTAGGCACCACCACAACAGTAAAACAACATATATCATATAACAAAAACTGCAGGTAAAGAAGGTACAGCGGAAACAAAACCACTCACTAGAACAGAAACAAAAGAAAGTACAAAACTGTGGCAACTCTACTGGACCCTACTCGGCCCAGCGTCCTCTGCAGCCGCCGACCCTGGCTGCTCAACACCTGGTCCTGAAAAAGGTAACGAGTGTAACACGTCAGCAAAACGCTGAGTAGAGTGGCAAACTAACTAAAGGCAACAGTAGAGTGTACAGTAGCTGTTATGTTCTATTACTTCCTTTATTTACATCTTTCAATTTTTCTCACTATTTCATTTACTTCTCAGATCCTTTACTTGATCTCGAATGTCCTCGTGGGACGATCTTGATTGCAGTCTTTTCCAACAGTAGAAGTAGCACGTGGTGCTCTCCTGGCCGGGAGAGTCCCCCGTGGTGATCCTACCCTCAGTCAACCACCCCAAGGTCACTGACAGACGTAACGGTGACTACGGCACGCGCGATAAACGCACAGGTAGCTAGCCCGTACTGGCACGCGGTCAGTCGTTTCCGTTAACGGGTGCGCCCAAAGCACAGCACGGAGCCAGGGCAGAGCCCTCTCAGTAACAGGGGTCCAACCCCTCCACAGTAACCAAACCGGGGCCTTGCCCCTCCACAGTCCGCGCACCCTCGTCTGACTACCCTGGTTTGCCCTAGTGGGCCTAACAAGTCGGTGAAGGAGGCTAGCAGAACCCCGGGGCCCGTGGGGTAGCTAGTACTCTCCTAACACTACTAGCTCTCCTCGGTACTACGTACACGAGGGCCAACAAGTCGGTACAGAGCGGCCAAGCCTAACCCCGGGTCCCTGGGGCGGCTGGCCCCACTCTGCACTAAAACAGGTACAGGTACTTCCCTTGGTACTGCGTACCCAAGAGACAGTACAACTACATCTCAGTTCCATTCCTTTTCTTTCCAGGAGTTCCACTCCTAATTCCCCGTAGGGTTCCAGCCCTTTATCTCAGAACATCATATGTTTCACTTTCCAGATTCACGTTCTCAATTTCCATGATCTCAAACATGTTTCTTTGTTCATAACAGGCAGCTGTTAATTTATTTCACAGGCAGCTTATATATTCCTTTCCATTTTTCCAAGACTGCAGTAATATACATTCCACTAGTTTTTTCCATCCTAGGATTCATGCCATATCCTAGGATCTATCATACAATCTAGTTTTCCGGCCCTAGGATTTATGCAACACCTAGGAGCTATCATTCCATACATTTCTCATTCCTAGGGTTCATGCAATGCCCTAGGTTCTAGTTATGGTTCCATACTTTAACAGATTTTATTAATGCTTAAAACCACTCTACCAGGTACAACGGAAGTAATGGGGGCGTGGTCGGGAATCCCGCGCGCCTCCGCGACTCTCAAGACGGCAATCGAACGAGGTCCTATCACAAGGATCAAACACAAGGAGTGTCTCAAAACAGTGTATAGCTACTGTAAGCGGGTAGAGGAATAAATTCTGAATCGAACGCAACTCGAATCGTGGAAGACGGAGCCCAAACGGGTCCTAAACGGGTCGAGAAAGACAATACTGTGCAAAATCAGACGTCTGGAACTCCTTCCATACGTCTTAAACGGTGGATCAGAGAATTACCTGTTCGGCGTGGTTCCCCGGACGTCCAGAAGTCTGTGGCGACGTCTCTCCTAGATCCCAGACGTCCGATGGTCTCTCCGGACGTCTGGAGGTCACTCCCGCCGTCTGGTACAACTTCCAGACGTCGGATTCGCAGAGGATGACGAATCCGAACACCTGCGCACAGCCAACCCTCCTCCTTCAGTACGGTCAGTCGACAAAAGAAGAAGGAGAAAGCGGAACTCACCTTTCAGACGTCTGTATGATCACACAGACGTCGACCTTGCCGTCTGGATATCAGTCCAGACGTCTGATTCTGGAGATTTTTCCAGAATCAGAACCTCGCTCGGCCTCCGCTCGCGACGCCGCCCGCGTCGCACCTCGCGCGTCCGCTGCTCCGCCCGCAGCAGGTCCCTCTTCGCGACGCTCTGCGCCCCCTGCGCCCTCCGCCGGCCGGCCAAGCCGCTCCCGGCGAGCTCGCCCTCACGGCAGAGTCCCGCCCTCGCACGCCGCAGCTCCTCCGCGCCTTTGCTGCGCCGCTGCCGCTGCGCCCTCGCGTCCGCTCGCTCCGCCCGCAGCAGGAGAGGAGGAAGATGGTGGAGACGGGAGGGGAGGCGCGCCCCCTCCCCCTTTTAACGCCGCGCGGAGAGGAGGAGAGAGACGGCCGCAGTCGCCTGCAGCCGCAGAGAAGATGCGGATCGCAGGTCTGCGCGCACAGGCGCGCAGACGAATATCCCGTGCGAATATAACTGTTCGTCAGACGTCTGTAAACTATCCCGGACGTCTGGTCAGACGTCTGGATGTGATCCCAGACGTCTTGACAGACGTCTGGGCCACCTCCCAGACGTCTTAAAATACGTCTGGGGTACGCGCTCGTTACAATATAACAAACTCAAAGGAAGTTTCGTCCCCGAAACTTGCGCCAACTAGGGTGCGGAAAAAGGATGTCCAAATAACCATAACAAACTCAAAGAGGACCGAAGCCGGTCCGAAAAGACGTACCCGCGAAAAGCTCTGGGTACCGCTCCCGCATTGCCGCCTCAGGCTCCCAGGTAGCCTCCTCGTACCGCTGGCTCCTCCACAAAACCTTTACCAGGGGTACTTGCTTTCGTCTCAACCTGCGGACTGCTCGGTCTAGGATCTGCACTGGCCGCTCGGGGTAGGTCAGGTCGTCGCTCACCTCGACGCTCTCGTGACTCAGTACGTGGCTGAGATCGGCTACGTACTTCCTGAGGTTGGACACGTGGAACACGTCGTGCACACCAGAAAGCTGCGGGGGAAGGGCAAGTCTGTAAGCAACGGGTCCAACCCGCTCCAGGACCTCGAAGGGCCCCACGAACCTCGGCGCGAGCTTCCCTCTCACCCCAAACCGCTGTAAGCCCTTCATGGGCGAAACACGAAGAAAGACGTGGTCCCCAACCTCGAACTGCACCTCTCTGCGTCTGCGATCTGCGTAGCTCTTCTGTCTGCTCCTGACAGTGCGGAGTCGTCTGTGGATCCGTTCAACTACCTCCTGACTCTGCCGGATCAACCTGGGGCCAACCTCCCACTTGGTCCCCACCTCAACCCAACTCAAGGGTGCCGTGCATTTCCGTCCGTACAGAGCCTCGTAGGGAGCCATGCCGATGCTCGAGTGATAACTGTTGTTGTATGCAAACTCTGCCAGGGGCAGGTGTTCCTCCCAAGAGCCCCTCCAGTCTAGTACACAGGCACGCAAAAGATCCTCAAGTGTCTGTATCGTGCGTTCCGACTGTCCGTCCGTCTGGGGGTGGTAAGCCGTGCTAAACCTCAACCTCGTCCCCAAAGCCCGCTGAAACTCAGCCCAAAACTGGGACGTAAAGCGGGTATCCCGGTCGGATACGATCTCCCGCGGAACTCCGTGTAGTCGCACCACATCACGGATATACCTCTCTGCCAACTGTGCTGGTCCCAAAGTGACTCGGATCGGCAAGAATCGTGCCGTCTTCGTCAACCTATCCACTATTACCCAGACCGCGTCGTGTCCTCGCTGGGTAACAGGTAAACCCACCACCAAGTCCATGGTGATGCTCTCCCACTTCCACTCTGGCACTGGAAGCGGCTGAAGCGGCCCTGCAGGCCTCTGATGCTCGGCTTTCACCTGCTGGCACACTAAGCACTGCTGCACGAACTCACCCACATCCCGCTTCATCCCTCTCCACCAGAACTCGCGTCTCAAGTCATGGTACATTTTCGTGTTTCCGGGATGTATGGTGAATCTGGAACCGTGTGCCTCAGTCAGGAGCTCTCTCAACAGCTCCTCGTCTCTGGGGACGCACAGCCGTCCCCTCAAGCGTAACACCTGGTCTGTGAAAGAGAAGTCCCCTGGGTCCCCTGACAGTACTCTGTCGCGCAAAGACTGCAAGTACGGATCGGCCATCTGTCCCGTGATGATGCGGTCTATCAACTCTGGTCTGGTCTGCCGTGTCACCGTCACTGCCCCACAGTATCCTCGTAACTCTAGAGGTCGCCAACTGCCCACCTCCTCCAAAAGGCTCCAACTCTGTAACTGTAGACTGGCCAAGCGTGCGGGCGCCTTACGGCTCAAGGCGTCAGCCACCACATTGGCCTTTCCCGGGTGGTAGGAGATGCTGCAGTCGTAGTCCTTCAGGAGCTCCAACCAACGTCTCTGTCTCATGTTGAGCTCCTTCTGGTCAAAAAGATATCTGAGGCTCTTGTGATCTGTAAAAATCTCGAAGGTCTCACCGTACAAGTAGTGCCTCCATGTCTTCAGCGCGAAGACAACAGCTGCCAACTCTAGGTCATGGGTAGGGTAGGTATGCTCATGGGGCTTCAGTTGCCGCGAAGCGTAAGCGACCACGTGACCCCTCTGCATGAGCACACCTCCCAACCCCTGCAAGGAAGCGTCCGTGTACACGACGAACCCGCCACTACTGTCAGGAATGGTGAGCACGGGAGCCGAGGTCAACCTCTCCTTCAGCTCCAGAAAACACGCCTCACAGGCGTCTGTCCAAGTGAAAGGCACATCCTTCCGAGTCAACTGTGTCATAGGACGTGCAATCTGCGAAAACCCTCTGATGAACCGTCTGTAGTAACCTGCCAGTCCCAGGAAACTGCGAATCTCAGTGACTGAACGCGGTCTCTCCCACCTGAGCACTGCCTCGACCTTGGCGGGATCCACCGCCAGGCCGTCTCCAGAGATCACATGACCCAAAAAGGTCACCTCCCTCAACCAGAACTCGCACTTGCTGTATTTGGCGTACAGCCTGCGTCGTCTCAGAGTGTCCAGAACCATCCGCAAGTGCTGTCCGTGCTGCGTCCGATCTCTAGAATAGATGAGTACATCATCTATGAAAACCACCACAAACTGGTCCAAGTACGGTCTGAACACCCGGTTCATCAGGTCCATGAAAGCAGCGGGGGCATTGGTCAGCCCAAACGGCATGACCAAAAACTCGTAGTGTCCGTACCGGGTGCGGAAAGCTGTCTTGGAGACGTCGGTCTCCCTGATCCTCAACTGGTGGTATCCAGACCTCAAGTCGATCTTGGAAAACACCGTGGCACCCCGCAACTGGTCAAACAAATCGTCAATCCTCGGCAGCGGATATCGGTTCTTGATGGTGACCCTATTCAGCTGTCTGTAGTCCACACAAAGGCGTAGGGTCCCATCCTTCTTCTTCACAAACAGTACCGGGGCTCCCCAGGGAGACGCACTGGGCCTCACGAAACCTTTCTCCAAAAGGTCCTGCAACTGAGACTTGAGCTCTCGCAGCTCAAGCGGTGCCATCCTGTATGGCGCGGTGGAGATGGGGTTGGTCCCTGGTACTAGTGAGATCTCAAACTCGATCTCACGCTCGGGCGGTAGTCCTGGTAACTCGTCTGGAAACACGTCGGGGTACTCTCTGACCACCGGGATGCTCTGGAAGTCTGCCACGGGGCTGTGCTCTGCCACCACACAAGCTAAGAAGCCCTCACACCCCTGGCTCAAAAGTCTCGCCGCCCGAAGTGCCGAAATGCACCTGAAACCTCCGTCCACTGGCTGCCCGTGAAACTCGAAGGAAGGCAACTCCGGAATGGAGAAGACAATCTTCCTCTCAAAGCAGTCTACCAATGCGTGGTAAGCGGACAGCCAATCCATCCCCAGGATCACCCCAAAGTCCTCCATCTGTATCATAATCAGGTCAGCTGGCAGGCTGTGTCCCCCGATGCTGACCCCGCAACCCGTGTACACCTCCTCAGCTACAAACAGCTGACCACTCGGACCTCTGATTATGAACGGGTTCTCTAACAATGTATAATCCTGGTCCAAACTAACTGCGAAACTGTCTGCGACAAACGAGTGCGTAGCGCCGGAATCGAAAAGCGTGTAAACGAGTCTGCCAGAAACTGAAACCATACCTGCTACCACGGATCCCGAAGCTCTGGCGTCCCTGTGTGTTAGGGCGTTGATACGCCCCTCAGCTCTAGGTGCGGACGAAGCAGCCACACTCTGCGTCGGACGGGTAGGTGCTGGCCGGTACCCTCCTCGCGACTGCGGTCCTCCTCCTCGCGCCTGGAAACCGCGGCCTCCTGCGCGCCCTCCAGTGCTCTGCGCGGGAAGTATCTGCTGACCTCCTGCCCTAGATGGGCAGTCCCTCCTGACGTGGCCCGGCTGGCCACACTGGTAGCAGAGGGGAACCCGACTCCCGCCCTCAGTGAGTCCCTGCTGTCGGCTAGGCGGGGGTCCGGTGCTGGCGACTGGCCCCTGTCGAGGGCCCCCAAAGGCCAGTGATGGCCCTGCACAACGTGACGGCTCTCCTGCGGACGCCACGTGTCTCCGTTCTCGCCGGCCCTGTGAGAAGTCTGGCTGAAAGGGCCTCTTCCGCCCGCCGTCGGTCTCTCGCGCGGACGGGTTGGTCTCCTCGTAAGTCATGGCTGCCTCTACCACCCTCGAAAACGTCGGCAGCTTCAGGGGTTTGACATACCCCCGGATCGCAGGCCGGAGCCCCTCGGTGAACCTCCAAAGGCGCTCCTCCTCAGTGGCTACCGCTGTCGCTGCAAAGCGGGACAGCTCCAAGAAACGCGTGCGGTACGCGCTCACGGTCATCGTCCCTTGGCGGAGAGTGTGGAACTCCCGCCTCCTCTGGTCCTGCCACGTCTGGGGAAAGTACTGCTCGCAGAAGAGGGTGACGAACTGGTCCCACGTCGGCTCGTCCCTCTCCTGTCCCCGGACCGCCCTCCACCACCGGTGTGCCGCACTCTCCAGCTGGTACGTGGCAAAGGCCACGCGGCACTCCACCGGGGGGCGAAGGGTGTCGAAGATCTTCTCCAGCTGCTCAAGCCAGTCCTCTGCCTCGGTCGGGTCCTCATCCCCCTTGAAGGAGGGGGGCTTCAGCTTCCGGAACTGCCCGAAAAGCTCGAAGTGGTGCTGTAGGGGAGGTGCTGGTGCACCTCCAGGCGAAGGTGCCTCGTGTACAGAAGTGTCGGAGGAAGGTGGGGGCGGCAGGGGCCCATCCCCTCCCTCGTGTCTGGCGCCGCGTCCGTCGCGTGGTCCCACAGAGGACTCCCCCTCTGCAACCCCAGGAGGAGGTGCTCGGGGCGGTGGGTGGAGCTCCTCTCGTACAATATCCCGTATCAGTCGGGCGAGGTCCTGGGCCTGGATGCCAGGGAGTGGTGGCTGGTCCACCGAGACGTCAACGACAGCACGTCCACCTCGCCGTCCTCGCCCTCGGCCGCGCCCGCGGCCAGTCTCGCCAGTCCCACGACGAGGCATCTCCTGCAAGGAGACGCGAAACAAAACGAAAACGTCAAAACAGACGGGTACCTAACAACACTTCTAAGAGCTCAAGTCAAGAGATATGTTGTGGTGGCTACTCTAGCTATAAACATGTGAATTGGTTATTTTCCAGTCAGTTGATTCACTTCTCGGGACGACCTTGCTCTGATACCATCTTGTAACGACCCGGTTCCCGAGTCCCTACGAGACACGAGAACCGGACCGACTCGACTAATCCCAAGACCCAGTCGTCCAACGAGGAAGTAACCAAAAGACAGTAAAATAAACCACATTCAGCATGAATATAACTAACAGTAAAAAGTACAGCAGTAAGGAAAGAAACTACTACAGTAGGCACCACCACAACAGTAAAACAACATATATCATATAACAAAAACTGCAGGTAAAGAAGGTACAGCGGAAACAAAACCACTCACTAGAACAGAAACAAAAGAAAGTACAAAACTGTGGCAACTCTACTGGACCCTACTCGGCCCAGCGTCCTCTGCAGCCGCCGACCCTGGCTGCTCAACACCTGGTCCTGAAAAAGGTAACGAGTGTAACACGTCAGCAAAACGCTGAGTAGAGTGGCAAACTAACTAAAGGCAACAGTAGAGTGTACAGTAGCTGTTATGTTCTATTACTTCCTTTATTTACATCTTTCAATTTTTCTCACTATTTCATTTACTTCTCAGATCCTTTACTTGATCTCGAATGTCCTCGTGGGACGATCTTGATTGCAGTCTTTTCCAACAGTAGAAGTAGCACGTGGTGCTCTCCTGGCCGGGAGAGTCCCCCGTGGTGATCCTACCCTCAGTCAACCACCCCAAGGTCACTGACAGACGTAACGGTGACTACGGCACGCGCGATAAACGCACAGGTAGCTAGCCCGTACTGGCACGCGGTCAGTCGTTTCCGTTAACGGGTGCGCCCAAAGCACAGCACGGAGCCAGGGCAGAGCCCTCTCAGTAACAGGGGTCCAACCCCTCCACAGTAACCAAACCGGGGCCTTGCCCCTCCACAGTCCGCGCACCCTCGTCTGACTACCCTGGTTTGCCCTAGTGGGCCTAACAAGTCGGTGAAGGAGGCTAGCAGAACCCCGGGGCCCGTGGGGTAGCTAGTACTCTCCTAACACTACTAGCTCTCCTCGGTACTACGTACACGAGGGCCAACAAGTCGGTACAGAGCGGCCAAGCCTAACCCCGGGTCCCTGGGGCGGCTGGCCCCACTCTGCACTAAAACAGGTACAGGTACTTCCCTTGGTACTGCGTACCCAAGAGACAGTACAACTACATCTCAGTTCCATTCCTTTTCTTTCCAGGAGTTCCACTCCTAATTCCCCGTAGGGTTCCAGCCCTTTATCTCAGAACATCATATGTTTCACTTTCCAGATTCACGTTCTCAATTTCCATGATCTCAAACATGTTTCTTTGTTCATAACAGGCAGCTGTTAATTTATTTCACAGGCAGCTTATATATTCCTTTCCATTTTTCCAAGACTGCAGTAATATACATTCCACTAGTTTTTTCCATCCTAGGATTCATGCCATATCCTAGGATCTATCATACAATCTAGTTTTCCGGCCCTAGGATTTATGCAACACCTAGGAGCTATCATTCCATACATTTCTCATTCCTAGGGTTCATGCAATGCCCTAGGTTCTAGTTATGGTTCCATACTTTAACAGATTTTATTAATGCTTAAAACCACTCTACCAGGTACAACGGAAGTAATGGGGGCGTGGTCGGGAATCCCGCGCGCCTCCGCGACTCTCAAGACGGCAATCGAACGAGGTCCTATCACAAGGATCAAACACAAGGAGTGTCTCAAAACAGTGTATAGCTACTGTAAGCGGGTAGAGGAATAAATTCTGAATCGAACGCAACTCGAATCGTGGAAGACGGAGCCCAAACGGGTCCTAAACGGGTCGAGAAAGACAATACTGTGCAAAATCAGACGTCTGGAACTCCTTCCATACGTCTTAAACGGTGGATCAGAGAATTACCTGTTCGGCGTGGTTCCCCGGACGTCCAGAAGTCTGTGGCGACGTCTCTCCTAGATCCCAGACGTCCGATGGTCTCTCCGGACGTCTGGAGGTCACTCCCGCCGTCTGGTACAACTTCCAGACGTCGGATTCGCAGAGGATGACGAATCCGAACACCTGCGCACAGCCAACCCTCCTCCTTCAGTACGGTCAGTCGACAAAAGAAGAAGGAGAAAGCGGAACTCACCTTTCAGACGTCTGTATGATCACACAGACGTCGACCTTGCCGTCTGGATATCAGTCCAGACGTCTGATTCTGGAGATTTTTCCAGAATCAGAACCTCGCTCGGCCTCCGCTCGCGACGCCGCCCGCGTCGCACCTCGCGCGTCCGCTGCTCCGCCCGCAGCAGGTCCCTCTTCGCGACGCTCTGCGCCCCCTGCGCCCTCCGCCGGCCGGCCAAGCCGCTCCCGGCGAGCTCGCCCTCACGGCAGAGTCCCGCCCTCGCACGCCGCAGCTCCTCCGCGCCTTTGCTGCGCCGCTGCCGCTGCGCCCTCGCGTCCGCTCGCTCCGCCCGCAGCAGGAGAGGAGGAAGATGGTGGAGACGGGAGGGGAGGCGCGCCCCCTCCCCCTTTTAACGCCGCGCGGAGAGGAGGAGAGAGACGGCCGCAGTCGCCTGCAGCCGCAGAGAAGATGCGGATCGCAGGTCTGCGCGCACAGGCGCGCAGACGAATATCCCGTGCGAATATAACTGTTCGTCAGACGTCTGTAAACTATCCCGGACGTCTGGTCAGACGTCTGGATGTGATCCCAGACGTCTTGACAGACGTCTGGGCCACCTCCCAGACGTCTTAAAATACGTCTGGGGTACGCGCTCGTTACAGCACATAGTTTAACTTATTTGTTGATTTCAAAGATTATCTTTAAAATAACTTATCTTTCTAGCTTTCACACTTTGAAGAGAAAGATATAATGCTGGATGATGATTTTCCCTAGAGAATATGATATCTCACATGATATAACCAGGTGAAGGTTTTCAAAAGAGTAATAGCAGTTGAAGATGGTTCTTATATTAGAATAATTCAGTTTCAGTACTCAGATCTCAAATTATCTTTCAAATCCTGTTACCTTGCCTTTGAGTTCTTGGCTAGACTCTCACCTGATTTTTTTATCATATTGACATCTTAATATTCTTTCTCAATATTGCTTTATTTAAGATAAGCAGATATGCAAGCTATTATGGTAGCCCAATACACTATTGCAATTCATCTTTGTCTTGTGTTCTCTCTCTAATTCTTTTTATTTATATTGCACCAATGCAGGAATATCGGATGAAAAAAGTATAGATTGCTACATTGTGTTGTTATAGTACTTCTTTTTATCTTCTTTACAAAGATCAGTATTGCATCTAGATTTTTTGATCTTTCAATCCACAAAAACATTCTTTTTAATATAATTTTTTTATTCAAAAAGAAACAAAAGCAAGTTTGTATGTCGTACATGGTAAAAAGAAGAATGTGCTTGTGTTTCTATTTGTCTTAAGTTGCATTTGGTAGCCGGATAAGTTGGCGGGTGTGATGAGTGGAGTTAAAAGTATGGGTTTGTGTGGTGAGAAAGCTGGTGGGGTGGATGTGATATATATTGTAGTGGAAGTGGTTATAAGACTTTTTATATTCAAATTTGGAAAAAAGTTGTGGTTGAGAATATTGGATTGTATTGTATATATACCACACTTTATGACACCACAAAATTCATTGACATTTGTTAATGATAACATCCTTCAATGGGATAACCTGGGAGGTTATTTGCAACTAAACAAGGCCTTAACTATATATCCTTAGAGTTGCTTATGGGAAATGAATTTGTTAGTTTCTCATGTAAATCCACTTGAACAATCTAACTTTTAAAGTTAAGCCCAATATTGGGCATTTTTTGGTGTGTGTAACCCTTCCATGTAGATGCATCCTCAACTTGTACAAATGCATATGCAGCAAGGTGTAGATGCAGTGATCAAATAGAATTATTCATGTAACATCTCAACTATCGAAGAAAAAAATAATGTGGTTATTAAGTTTAGATGGTTCTTTTTTGAAAGAAAGTTCAATAGATAATAAGAGAATTAATTTTGAAGTAGCTTGCTGCTTGTTCTCTATATTTTGGTGATTTCATGAAAGGCAATCAACTGACTAAACATGATTTAGATGCTACATTTTTTTAAACCTTTTCTTCCTCTATATTTCAAAATCCATAGGTTCCTTTGAGTCAGATAGTCTGTGCATAGATGATAAGATTATTGATGCTGACGAGTTATTGGATTCTAAAGGTCATGTCTCACAATATTGTTTAGAGACAAGTATACGTCTTGGCCATAGTGACAACTTTGTATCTTGTGTAGTTTCAAGTGATTCACTTGTAAAAACAAGGTCAAATAATCCAAATTCTATGATGCTATGCATGAGTGAGATGATTCCTCTTTGCCCCTCCCTTTTAACTAGTGATTCACATTTAGGGTTGCGAAGTAATTTTGTTATTTTCTTGTTGCAAGAAAACAAGTTGCCCCTTTGCATGATGCTTGTGAAGAAGATTGTGTGTAAATCCTACAGGTAGGATAATGCATCTTGTTCTTATTGGGTCTTCAATTGCATGCATTATTCCATCCATTTTCATTTTTTCAATAAAGTTGAATGTGGGTAAATCTTCCACCCAAAAATGCCCAAAATTCTAGCCCTCATTATATCTCAAAGTTATAGTCTACAAGCCTTTACAGGTCAGTCTCTATAAATGAGATGTTTTCTTATGGAATATGAGAACTAAAATTCCAAATTCTTTGATTTTGACAAAGCCCATCAAATAATATTAATCTAAAATTAGAATTTGACTTTGTTTTCAAATTATAAAGTAGAACTCCAGCATAATTATATATTTCAAGCCATTCATCTTCTTCATTGACGTCTAATGGTAGACAATCACAAAAAACCCCATTACATACAATTGAATAGCCTGAGTTTACCATCTAATAGTTTGCTTTTTTCTTTTCTATTGTCAAACCTAATTTGGATGCATTAATGATATTAAATCTAAATGGGGATTTCATGGTGCTTTCTCTTTAGGTCAATTTGATTCAAGGCATGTTTTGATTAAGGTGGAGAGGGAACATAATCTTATTTGACTTTTCTCAAAAGATCGCAGTGTCATAAATCACAATAGAATTTCAATTATGAGGTGGTCATCCTATTCTAGACCTAATAAAAGGTTTTCTATATGCCCTATTTGGGTTGGATTATCATATTGAATCCAAATCTTTTTAATAGAGATGTCATGATGTAATTGCTAATGCCATTGGAAATTTTATAGGTCTTGATTATGATATTACGGATTTAATAAGGAATGGTTATCCAAGAATGATTGTAGAGATTGATATGCCTACGCTCCTTCTTGATCTTATTGGGATCAAAAATGATGAAGAACAAATTTTTAAATAGAGGACCATCTATGATAAGCTTACTAAATTTTGCTCATCTTATGATTGGTCATTCATTTGATCATTATAGAAAGAAGGGGAAAGATAGGGGAAATTTAGACCAAGTAAAGGATGCAAATGAGAGAGCAGTAGTGGGAAGTGAATAATTTGAATTTTGGGTAGCAACATATATACATGGTAGAAGAAAGGGAATGGGAAAGAGAATGGCCAATAGCTTAACAAATGTTTGCTACTAGTTGTCCCCATCAGAGGCTTTGTGATTTGATTGTGGAGAAAAGAGTAATGGAGGGTAGAAACGTGGTGTAGATGTGATTGATTTGGGGTTGCAGTGTTCACAAATGGAAAAGTTGCGCAAATCCCTCAAAAGTTGCTCTTCTTTTGATTCCCCTCATCCATACAAGTAGGATCAACATCAGAATTAAAAATTTGAGAGCTCCAAGGAGCTAGCAATGCTTTGATAAAATGGAAAAAAAATAGCACAAAATAATAAAATTCTCTCTTTTTTTAAAAAATTACCCCTTCATATCTTTCCCATCAAAGATTAAAAAGTAAATAAGAAGCTTATCTTTTGGACATTTATCCATAACTAATCTTCATGATTGATCCAAAATATAAACCTCAATCCTTTTGCACATATTAGATCAAATGTAACCTCAAATATGGAAACATAAAAGAAGCAGCAACCTGACTAAAGGATAATTCTTTTAAGAAAGAAACAAGGTACAGAGTCTTTGTGTATACATCAAAATGATATGTTCATTTCCTAGTTAATACTCTAAATTGATAGCAACTTCTCAATTGCAAACTTTGAAACATCCCTTTGATATGAAGGCTTCCTTATGATGATGCAAATAGCCCCCTACTCTACTTTACCACAAAGTAAAATCAGTGGTAGCCATTTTGATTTTATAATAAAATTAATTTCAACAGTACAAACTCATATTTTATATGTTTGCATATTACTGTGTGATTGTAATATGTCATTTGAGTTGAGGATGCAGAAAATATCTCATAACAGGGTTGTATTGCTTATTAGTGCTTACCATTATGAATTTTTGAAAGCAGTGATTCATTTAATTGATCTCTTTTTCAGGGCACCATAGGTTTATTTTAATGGTATATGAAGATATTTCCATATAGTTGTTGCAAGAAGTAGAGCTAGCAGGGTATGTTGATGTTCACGAGAATGAGTTTGAGGATGAAGGCTAGGATTATTTTTAGATTAGTGGTAAATATTACGAATGACTTATGTATATTTTTTCTTGTAAGAACTTGAATATTTTTAGTTAGAAAATGAATGAAGTATATTTTTTTAACTTAAGTGTGTCAATTGTGTCATGATGGATGCTATTTGTATTACAAGTATATCAATGGTGATGAGCACTTGGAATAACTATTACTATTGTTTTACTGGAATATTATTATCGTTAAAGATCTTAAAGTAGATATTGGAATACTTGAGATCGTTTATTCTGTCACTAATTGTATTTAGCAATGGTATATTACTATAGCAAAAATCCTTTTGGTAAAAGAAATATTCGCGATGGTAGTGGATATTTTTGCGATGGTAGTGGATGTTTTTGCAACAATATTATTACGTTGCAATGGACATTTTCTTTTGTGATAGTTAAACGTCACGTAAGGTCTTTTATGGTGGTTTTTAACCATCACTTAAAATCTTTTGTGATGGTTGTCAAACATCACGTAAGGTCCTTCATGATGGTTTTTAACCGTCACAAATGATATATCATTTGCGACGGTAAATCTTTTTGGGACGCCCCTTTTTGTGACGGTTCCCTTTATTGTCCCAAAAATATTTTTGACGGTAGTGAATGTTTTTGCGATAGTAATATTATGTTGCAATTGGCATATTTTCTTATAGTGCCAGTCATCCTCTCACCCCCATTCCGGAAGCAGATCCTGCGACATTGACATCCTGCATCATCCTCTATTCTTCCAGATTCATCCTCCATTCTCCGTCTTCACTCTCCTTCCGGGCATCGTCCGTTTGGTTCGTCCTCCAAGCATTTGTCGAGGAGGATAATCTCTCACCCCCTATCTTTTTATCGCTTTCTAGAGTAGATTTCTAGCTTATAGTTATAGCAATTAGTTGTAATTGACATTACATTAGTTATAAAAGTTTTTTTCTCTTGCTCTCTCTCTCTTTCTCTCTCTCATTCTCTTTTGTTTATATTCCAAGTAGTGTAGCTACCATTGTGAATGTTTCATTTATAAAAAAAAATATAAAAAAATATAATTGCGGATTTAGAATCGACGTAGCCTTCCCGTGTTCGACTCAGGAGTCACTTTGAGTTTTGGTAAAATTATCTGATTGACGGATTTTTACGCAACTACAACGATGGGCTTTTAACTAAATCTTTTCGCGTATAAAATCTCGTTCATCATGTATCCTCATAGCTTCCGAGAAGATTGGGGGTAACCCTTTCCATGATTCCTAAGCTACTACTTTTCGCTCTTGGAAAGATTCCTTAAGTCTTTTGGAGCTTCCTCTTGATGGAAACCAATTTTCCTGGTGTAATGGTAGAGATGGCAGTGCTAGGATCTACCAAATGCTGGACCAAATCTTTGTCTCTCCCTAGTGCATGGCCTTGTCTCCTAAAGCTAAATACCTTTCTAGGAGAAATTTTGACCATGCACCTATGTTGTTCACTTTTAGGATTCAAAAGTCTACCAGACCTCGTCCTTTTCGATTTCAAAACATGTGGTTCCGGGATCAAAGCTTTAAGGATCTTGTCACGAGGGTGTGGAATCAACCTTGCCACAATCCTACTTATAACTAAATTGACTGCCTTTATTCTAAACTTGTTAGTCTTAAAAGGGACCTTCAATCTTGGAATTGATGGAGTTTTGGTGATATGCACACTTTAGTTGGGGACCTTGAGAAACATCATGATGATCTTGAAGCCAGATTGTCATTCCACTGGGATGAAGACACCTTCGTTGAGTTCACGGATGTTCACATCCAACTAAATGATGCCCTTACCAAACTTTATAATTTTCTTGCCTAGAAAGCCAAGATCAAATGGTTGTAGCAGGGGGAGGGGAACGATGCTTTCTTCTTCACTACTATCAAGAAGCGCTTTGCCAAATGAAATTGTAATTCCCTCTCATCTTCTATTGGTAACAACTCCTGGGACCTTGCGACTTCCAAAGCGTCGTAGTATTTTGAGAATATCCTTACTTCTTATGGCATTGGGGAGATTGATAGATTTCTCGATGCCATCCCTCCCCTTATCTCCAATGCCGAGTCCTCCTTCCTTAGCCAAACTCCGTTTGAGAAAGAGATTTATGATATTCTGACCCAAATGCCTTCCAATAGTACCCCTGGTCCTGATGGTTTTAATGTGGAATTTTATCTTAAGTGCTGGGTGATGATGCAGAAATTCGTCGCGAAAAGATTTGAGTTTAGAAACCTGTCGTCGTAGTTTGATTCGCAAGAAAATCCATCAATCAGATAATATTTATAACCAAAACTCGAAAGGAGTCCCGGGTCGAACATAGGGAGGCGAACATTTGGTTTGAGAAAATCTATGTTTTGCTTTTATTTCTTTTAGTTGTTTTTATCTTTTATAATTTTTTTGTTTTTTTTGCAAGAAGAGATCAGGTCGATGAAAACTTTATTTACTTGCAAAAATAATGCAGAGAGAGAGAAATAATCATGGATTTCTGATCAAATGTTTATTACAACTATGAAAGTGGGAAAACTATACTACGAAAGCAAAAAGATAGAGATAGGTGAGAAGAATCATCCTCAACGGTCGCTTGGAGGACGGCTCACTTTGACGGCGCCCCGAAGAAGGTGGTAAGGAGTGGGACGAGGGAGAATGATGTTGGAGGAAGGAGGATGGGGTAGGACATTGTCGTGGCGAGGATCTTCTTTCCAAAGGAGGTGAGAGGACGGTCGCGGGATGTTTCCGAAATGGGGATGAGAGGCGCGAAAATATTTGATTCTACTCTAGAGGAGCATCCCAGGCTTCGGACAAGCTCTCTCTAGAGCCTTGGAGGTGGTGAGGAGAAGAAAGGAAGAGATCATGAAGAATGCAGGGGGGTAGGTCCTTTTATAGCGGAAGAGGAGGAATTTGTGCATAGGGCATTAATGACAGCTGCAATAGTCACTAAAGACTCGCCCAACTATCGCTGAAGATCCACGCCAACCTTCTTCAGTGCTAACATGTGCATCACGCGCTTGTGCCTTGCGTGCCATGTCGCATGCATGCACGTTGGCTGTGGGATGCGCTGCTGTTATCGCTTTGTGTGATGCGCACTGCTTGTGCGCGCGCGTCATGTGCGCTGCGTTGCATCCACTAGTGTTGGCCACACCTCAATTGTGAATTGGGGGGGGGGGTGATGAGTCCATTTTAATGGACTACTATTACGCCTAAGTAACTTTAATTGTATCTTTTAGGTTTGTTAATAACTATATTAAGTTATAGAATGTTTGCATGCATCATGATTTAGGTTTACATCTATTCTATAACTTAATATGTTCTTTTTATGTGCAGGAAAAATAATTGGCAAGAGAATGAGGAGAAAAGGGTAAATTACCCTTTCAAATAACCAGCGGCTCTTCTTTTCCCCATCCTCTGAGTACCCACAACAGCTGCCGGCCAGAAATAGTTAAGGGATTTGAAAATCCCTTAACTCTCACAGGCGCAAACCAGGAGGAGTTAAAAGAAGAGGCGGAGAAAGAGGAGAGAAGATCATACCGGGAAAGAAGAACTTTCACCATCTTCTCCAGCGTGCACTGTGGATCTACAACTTCCCACTGCACCAAGCGCCCTGCAGGCGCCCTTCTCCAGCGCCCGCCTTTCCTTCCACCCACCAGCACCTCCCCGCAGGTGAGCGCCCCTGCAAGCGCCTGCAGCCGCACCCTAGCGCCCTCTGCAGACCGCCTAGTCACCTGCGCCTGCAAGCACGCCTACCTTCATCCTCCAACCGCACCAAGCACCCTGCAGGCGCACCCGCAGATGCCCCACTGCGCCCACCTTCCAGCGCCTCAGCCTCCAGCGCTTGCCTTTCCTTCCACCCGCCAGCACCTCCCCGCAGGCGCACGCCCCTGCAAGCGTCTGCAGCCACGCCGCACCAAGCCTGCAGCCACTTCAGGCGCATTCGCCCGTACTACTGCAGGCGCTAGCACTGCGCCACTCGCGCCTCCCTGCAGCGCACACTTGCACCCTCCTTCAAGAGCCCGTAGGCACGTCCATCCTATTCTAGCGTTCCTGCAGGGTGTCCTTCCAACGCTGCCACTCCACGCTCACGCAGGCAACGCCCAACCCTGTAAGTGCCTGCAGCCGCACCCTAGCTCAACACTGCAGACCCACCAGTGCCTTCAACCTCCCTGCAAGCGTTCGCTCGCCATCACCGCAGATCTTCGCAGTCTCCCGCACAACGCTTCCCTCCAGCCACGCCTAAAGGCATTGTGCGCCTTCACAATCGCCAGCAGCCACCTGCAGGCGCCCTTCTGTAGCGCCTCCCCGCAGGCGTGCGGCTACAGCAGGCAGCCTCCTCCAGCCACTTCTCCTTCGTCGGCCAGCCACCTCCGGCCACCTCCGTCGACGCCGTAGCCTCCATCGGATAGCCCTCATCCTCGCCGACCTCCCTAACCTCTCCAATGCCCGCCGGTGCTCTCTCTCTCTCGCAAGGAGGAGAGAGAGCAAATGCTCTGTTTTGAAGTCAATTAAAATTTACATTCACTGCCATTGCCACAGAATTTGATTTTTTATTTATTATTATTTTATTATGGCAGAATTGCGCATGCACACTCATATTTCCTGATAATTGCATGTTATTGATATTCGCTTGTTTTAAGATTGATTTTGGGATCAACACGTGCACCGATTCTCTCTAGTATATGACACATGAAAATTACACAAAATCATCATATATTTATTGAAGATTTCAGTGAGGGAAAACTGCACATATACCCTTATCTTTTTAATCTACTTTCCTTCGCATTTTATGTCAGATTTGAATAGGGATTTCACACTTATCCGAAAGAATATAAAATAATTAAGAGTTTATTGCATAATTGCCTCCCTGTGGACACGACCCGCTCTTCTGTGAGTGGTTATTTTCATTTTTTTGATTAGTCAATTTTTCCACCACTTAAATACTACAACGTAAAGCGAAAAGTCGACTTGTCAAATTGGCATCGTTGTCGGGGAGGCAACAGATGTAATAGATTTACGTCATTGTTTTTAAATCTTCTGAGTTGCGAAATTATCTGATCAATTTTTTTTTTTTACTATGAGAGGAATCTGAAGAGGCGACAAGGTGCAACAGAGCGGTGACAACAACCACGAGTTAAGCTACACGAGGAAAAGACGAAGGCGACCGAGATCTTATTTTTGCAGAGGATTCTCCATCGTAACAAATTTATTTCTGTCTTTTCGCCCTTGTAGTAATTAGGGCTGAATTTTTGGGGGTTTGTCCCTGCATTCTTTAGCTACTAGGGCTTACAATATTTTTAGTGCGTGCGTGATTCTATTTTCTGCTTGCCTGCTTTTAAAATCAACAAAGAAAATATCAAGCTGCCTATTTAGAAGTTGCATGCCCTTAGGTGTGCGCATTTAGGGGTGATTGAGCAGCACATTAGATCTTATTATTGCTTTGCAAGCATATTAGCACGAAGATTGCTGGAGACAGGTACATCTTTCTAACTTTTGCATCCAGCTCCTGTTCACGCATTTGCATTCAAATTTAAATTCAAGACCACAAAGTTGTTTGAATTTACTAATTCAGTGGTTACATAACTAAAAGTGGAATTATTAATCAGATTCAACCCTAAAAGCAATTCACATTTGATTTGATTCTAAGGGACTTGTCTGCAATTTCAAAAGAAATTACAAAGATTTGCGGTGTGTTGCACACTTATGACACTGAGCATGCACATTAGGCACCACACTAAGGCTCGATCCCTTAAGGCTATAGGCACCGATCTCTTTATTGGTGCAGACCCTCCTATTGTGCTTTGTGGTGATGGTGATACTATCTTTTGACAAAGTGTTTTGATACTCCACAGAGGGGGACACCCCTTAAAGGAAGAAAAGGGTAGTTAAGGGGCACCGCATACGCATCGCCTCAAAGGAAGGGTTCACCCTACTTGCATCCCTTTGTTCGTCCTCGGAGTAACTTCTCACTTGATCACCTGGGAGTATCATCTAAGCAAAGTATAGGTCTTAGGGCACTCGAAGGTTGAATTAAGGCACGTAATTGCAGTGAAAAACTTGTTTGGCCATTTATATTAACTAATTCGACATCCACAATAAAGAAGGCTAAGATTTCAAGTCCACACCCCTCTTATACCACTTACATGGGAACGGAGGGACAAGTCTTGATCTTTTGACTTATCTTTCGAGTGGAGGTTTAACTTACTCAATAAAAAAAAAAAAACTTGAATTGTGTTTTGTATGCTTGGTAGACGCTCTCTTGAGGGTAGTCTAGTGTTTGATCCTAAGCCTGAGAGAATTCTTAGGAGAGCTCACCTAGGAGAGGAAAGAATGGCTGAGCAAGGTGCAAATCAACAAAGAACCCTAAGGGACTATTTTATTCCAGCTAACCAACCTGCACAAGCACTAAGATGACCGGCAGGGGATAATCTGTATGAGATCAAGAGCAGTACCATATCTCTATTGCCCTCTTTTTATGGTACTACTAGGGAGGACCCCTACCGGCATTTGGAGGAATTCACCGAGGTCTGTCCCACGGTGAAGCTCCAGGGCTTTACTGATGAAGCCCTGATGAGGACTCTATTTCCTTTCTCCCTAAAGGATAAGGCCAAGCACTGGTATCATACCCTCGATGCAAGGGTAAATGATTGGGCCACCCTTAAGGGAGAATTTTTAAAAAAAGTATTTTCCTATGAGTAAAACCAACCATTACAGAAGAGAGATTATGGGTTTTACTCAACAGGAAGGGGAGCAATTTCATGAGACTTTAATGACTTCTTAGGTTATGCCCCCACCATCAAGTGTCAAGATGGCAGTTGGTCGAAAGGTTCTATAATGGATTATCTGAAAGGCATAGGCAAACCATTGATGCAGCCTGTGCAGGAACCTTCATGACCAGAACTGAGGATGAAGCTTGGGCATTATTTGAAACATTAAGCGACAACTCCATACATCTGTCCTCTACCTATCAAGAAAGAAAACCATCAATCTTGCAGAGGAAGATAGAGGCCCATGAAGCTGGGGCTTCTCAGGATTTGGCTTATCAGATTCAACTATTGAATAAAAACTTTGATAGGCTTTTAGCAAACCCTGGCATGAACCCGCAAGAAGCCTCTATTTTTCAGGCTTCAAGAGAATGCTCCATTTGCCAAAGCACAACGCACTCCACTGCGGAGTGCCATCAGGCAAACCAATTCACTAAGTTGATTCAGGCCGACTTGAACACGGCCTAAGGTTTCCATCCCCCTCGCAATAACCCTTACTCCAACACTTATAATCCAGGGTGGCAGAATCATCCAAACTTCTCTTGGAAGCAAGGTGATGCTTCTAACTCAGGGAATACTAGGCCCTTACCTCCCCAGCCCACATACCAACCTTCGTATGAAAATCCTCCTCCGAATAAGCCCTCTGAGATGGATGAACTAAAGGCCATGATAAAAGCAATGCAAGAGCATCAGAATATGGTTATCCAATCGTAGAATAAGATGATTACTGATATGCAATCCTAAATTGCTCATCTTACTGAGGCAGTTAGGCAACGTGATTCGGGGAAGCTGCCTAGCTCTTCTGAGGAGAACCCTAAGGGCAAGGGGGTTGTATTCAGGGAGCATGCCCAAGCAGTGACCGTGTTGAGGAGTGAAAAAAAGATTAACAAGCCTGATAACACTCCTACGATTAAATCTCAGAATTCCCCTTCCACACCTGACCCGACTTCCATCTCACCCGAGGAAGAGCCACACCACTCTCCCTCACAAAAAATCACCCACAATGAGGATGTCATCCTTCCACCACCCCTTTCCCGCCATGACGACCCCTCTACCCAGAAGCCGAGGGTGCCCTATCCAGAGCGCCTATCTGCTCCTGGGGAATCTTCTGTTGGCTTGTCTGGAGCCAAGGATAGGACGGAAGAGATTATGGATACTTTTAGGCAAGTCCAGATTAACTTGCCTCTGTTGGAAGCGATTAAACAGATTCTTTCCTATGCCAAGTTTCTGAAGGACCTGTGCACCTAGAAGCGTCGATCTAGGAAACAGGTCCAAACCAAGGTCATCCTGCCTGACCATGTGAGCTCGGTTCTTCAGCATGGAACACCCCCCAAAATGAAAGACCCAGGGGCCCCGTATATTTCAGTGGTTATAGGTAACCAACACATTGACGAGGCTCTGCTCGATCTGGGTGCGGGGGTAAACATTCTACCGAGCTCTGTCTACGGCCTTTTAGGAGGAGGAAAGCTGAAGCCTAGTCCAGTAATCCTCCAGGTTGCAGACAGATCACTTAAGACACCGCGGGGATTGTTGGAAGATGTCCTTGTGAGAGTGGAGGATTTCTTCTTCCCCGTTGACTTTCTGGTACTTGATACTGACCCATCTAATAAGCCCACAAAGTCGTCCATTATTCTGAGATGCCCCTTCTTGGCCACAGCCAATGCCCCTATAAATTGTAGATCCGGGGCACTTAAAATGGGCTTTGGGAACAAGAAGATCTGGTTGAATGTTTTTGATACTTACAAGCACCCTGGATTTGAAGATTGTTCTCAGATTGAGGTCGTTGATGAAATAATTGAAGAGACTACTCCAGCACTCTTATTTAGAGATCCCCTTCAAAAGGTCATATCTCAGGACCATCCCTCGATTATTAAAGAAACTGAAAGGAAAATGCCCGAACTAGAAGAGTTGCTGGGGGTACACACTGAGTCTCTGTCCCCACCCTGGACTGTGAAGGTAGATCCGCTGCCTGAGGTGGGGACATCTCAACTAAAACCCTCAATCCAAAAGGCTCCTGAATTGGAGTTGAAACCCCTCCCAAGCACATTGAAATATGCTTTCCTTGGCCCTAATAACACGCTCCCTATTATTATCTCGTCTGCATTATTTGAATTGCAGGAGGGAGCTCTGCTTGAGTGTTTACAAAGGCACAAGGAAGCAATTACCTGGACAATTGCTGATATAAAGGGTGTTGATCCCTCTCTTTGCATGCATCATATATACACGGACGAGTCCGTGAAGCCTTTCTGAGATATGCAGAAAAGTCTCAATCCAAATATGCGGGAGGTTGTTAAAAAGGAGATTCTGAAATGGCTGGATGCAAGGATTATCTATCCCATTTCAGATAGTAAATGGGTCAGTCCTATTCACGTAGTTCCGAAAAAGGTAGGAATCACTGTGGAAGAGAATGACCAAGGTGAACTGGTGACCACTAGACCCTCAACTGGTTGGATGGTCTGCATTGATTACCACCGTTTAAACATGGCTACCCAGAAAGACCATTTCCCCTTACCATTTATCGATCAAATTTTGGAACTATTGGCGGGGAACAAGTACTTTTTTTTTCTTGACGGGTACTCTGGGTACAATCAGATAGCCGTTTTTCCTGATGATCAGGAGTGTACCACCTTCACGAGTCCTTATGGCACTTTTGCGTTCCGTCGAATGCCATTCGGGTTATGTAATGCTCCTGCCACTTTCCAACGTTGTATGATGGCTATCTTTTCTGATATGATCGACTAGTTCATTGAAATTTTCATGGATGACTTCTCCATTTATGGCTCGTCGCTTGACCTATGCCTTTCGCACCTTGATAGAGTCTTAACCCATTGCGAAGAGGCAAAGCTGGTGCTTAGCTGGGAAAAAAGCCACTTTATGGTCCGGTAGGGCATTGTGTTAGGGCATATAGTTTTCAAGAGAGGATTAGAGGTGGACACCGTAAAAATCGATTCCATCTCTAAGCTTCCATTGCCCGCCAATGTTCGTTAGGTTAGATCTTTCCTTGGCCATGCTAGATTTTATAGGCTCTTCATTAGAGATTTCAGTAAAATCTCTAAGCCACTCTGCGACTTGTTAGCGAAGGATGTCTCCTTCGATTTTGATGATAGATGTGGCGAGGCTTTCCAAGTTTTGAAGAAATCCCTCATTACCGCGTCGATTCTCCAAGGACCAGATTGGACCCTCCCGTTTGAGCTTATGTGCGATGCTTCTGATTTTGCAGTGGGAGTAGTCTTAGGTCAAAGGGTTGATGGCAAACCTCATGTGCTGCATTATGCCAGCAAGACCCTTACGGATCCTCAGCAAAACTACACGGTCACTGAAAAGGAATTACTTGCTGTAGTATTTGCTTTGGAAAAGTTTTGGTCTTTTCTTTTGGGATCCAAGGTTGTGGTGTTCACTAATCATTCAACCCTTAAGCATCTTCTGGCTAAAAAGGACACCAAACCTCGCCCAATTCGTTGGATTTTGCTACTCCAAGAATTTGACCTGGAAATTAAAGACAAGAAAGGAGTTGAGAATGTGGTAGCAGACCATTTGTCAAGGATCCCTATTGAGGCATCAAACCCTGCTGGCGGTATTCAAGAGACTTTCCCTGATGAGTCTCTAATGGTCGTGGAAGCTAAAACTCCTTGGTTCACTGACATAGTGAACTATTTGGTCATGGGCATTACCCCCAATACTTGGGACAAGTAGAAGTAAGACAGGTTTCTCGCCAACGCTAAATTTTATCACTGGGAGAAACTTGAGCTTTTTAGAATAGGCCCTGACCAGTTGTTTCGCCATTGCGTCCCTGATGAAGAACAAAGAAGTGTTCTGAGTTTCTGCCATGACCTCCACTGTGGGGGACATTTTAGTGGGAAGAAGATTGCCCATAAGGTTCTTCAGTCTGGTTTTTGGTGGCCCACATTATTCCGAGAGGCACATACGTATGTGGGCGAATGTCTACGTTGCCAGCAGACGGGAAACATTGGAAAAAGGGATGAGATGCCCCAACAACCTATCCTCCCTGTTGAAATCTTTGATATTTGGGGCATTGACTTCATGGGTCCCTTTCCTGTGTCCTTCGGATATGAATACATCCTTGTGGTTGTTGACTATGTATCAAAATGGATAGAAGCCATACCCATGCAAACCAATGACCATTCCGTGGTCTTGGGCTTTGTTAAGGCTAATATCATTTCTCGATATGGGTGCCCAAGGACGATCATAAGTAATGGAGGACCTCACTTTAAGAATGTACACTTCACAAGACTACTCCAAAATTTGGGAGTCAACCACATGATAGCCACACCTTATCATCTCCAAACGAGTGGACAAGTTGAAGTGTCTAATAGGGAGATTAAGCAAATTTTAGAAAAAACTGTCAGGCCTGATTGGAAGGATTTGTCTAAAAAACTAAATGATGCTCTTTGGGCCTACAGAACTGCGTATAAGACTCCCTTGGGCATGTCTCCTTTCCGACTTGTCTACGGAAAAGCGTGCCACCTTCCCGTTGAAATCCAACATAAAGCTTATTGGGCTATTAAAAACGTTAACTTAAATCTGGATAAAGCGGGAAAAGCACGTATGTTAGAATTAAGTGAGTTTTAGGAGCTTCGTAATGAAGCTTATGAAACTTCTCAAGCTTACAAGTAATGTACAAAAGTCTTCCATGACAAGCACATCATTAGAAAGAATTTTGAGCCCAACCAGTGGGTCTGGCTTTTCAATTCTAGACTTAAATTATTTCCTGGAAAGCTCAAGTCCCATTGGGATGGGCCATACGTTGTTATCAATACTTTCCCTCATGGAGCTGTAGAGATTAGGAACCCTATTTCAGGTGCGAGCTTTAAAGTAAATGGCCAGCGACTTAAACTGTATATTACTCTTTCAGATGGCCAGGTTTTGGACGCACTTCGGCTTGAGGAGCCTTAGCTCCTCCCACTCTCCTCCTTAGGTGATATTCTTCTATGTCTGTATTTTTCCAATGAGGACATTGTCAGTCTTAGGCATGGGGGGGTATAACCTGAGAATGTTTATAGCATTTATGAATATTTGCATACATATTTATATATATATTATAAAAAAAAAAATTCTCTTTTCTTGAGCTGATTGGGTTAGTCCCTAACAAAATACCTTTGTTATTGGAAGTTTTTTTTCCGGAATTATTTCTTAAGTTTAGAATCCAGTACGTTTATTTCACATCCACGTAGACTTGGTAATGGATCCTTGAGGAAAACTAATAAGCATTTGTAGTCCACTGAACCCTTGGACAGTTCATAGGGAGTCAGGCATACTATCTTCTAGTAGATCGACCTCATATTTGTGAAAAGAAAGTAGAGAGATTACTGGTGCGCTAAGTTTAGTGCAAGGACTCTTAAGTTTTGGACAATTAGATGATGATACTTCAGAGTTAGGAGTAGTTTTCACTCTCTGTTCCTGCGTGCGTATTTTGTGTGAATTCCTGAGATTCACTAAATAAAGCAGATCATAGAGATTGAGTCTTAATAAAGCTATAACTATGGTGGATGGTTACGATAGTCCTTCATAGAGTCCTTGGCTGAAGGAGGGTAATAGTGTCAAAGGTTAGAAATACGCCTATCCTATCCATTCCTTCCCGGTGCCGAGAATAGGCACTTCCACCAAATAAGCCACACAACTTCCTCTTGACCATCATCATCCCTAATAATGCCTCGTATATAAAAGTCCGTATCGTGTTGTGTTGATTGAAAAAGAAATAAAAACAAGAAGAAATAAAAAAAAAGGCCAAGTTTATGGTGTAACATTGTTTCTGAGGCAATAGAACACCTATCACGTTCCACCAAGTATGACCCATACCTACCTTTTAGTATTTCTGATCGCCCGAATACTAGTTGAGGACTCTAACTTAGTTGTAGAGTTACTAGGACTTTAATTGAAGTGTGGATGCCATGTGAGGCCACCAAATAGTGAATACAATTTCTAAATCTGGCGAGATTCGTGATCTCAGAAAGAAAGAAAAGAGGGAGTGCTCAAGAACATTAAGAGAGCACAATTGTGTAGCCTCTCTCAGAGTTGACTTGTCTAATAGTCTAGAGATCTAGAGTCTGCAGTACTAGACTATATGTAGCACCAGAAGAGTGTGTGCCACCAAATACAAATCCATTCAACTCAATATCTCCTACCTTGGCCAAACACCGAGGTCAAATTACAGGTTATCCTCAGCTTTATCCCCGAGGGAAGTAGTTGCCTATCCCGACGCAATATTTACAAAGGGTGAAGTACGAACTTCCAATGCGAATTGGTTCTTTCACTTGGATCTATTACCTAGGCTATCAGCACTTCACATTTGTCTGGATTTCTAAAGTTTTGAAGTAAGAAAAGAAGAAATCTTCTGATTACTTCTATTATTTTTCATTTTTGATAGGGACTAGCAAATCTTAGGCATGGGGGTATTTGATGAGTCCATTTTAATGGACTAATATTACGCTGATTGCATCGCAAAAATACACCTGCAATTGTGCCGTCTTGTGCTATTTCCTAGCATTACCTGTGCATATTAGGTATCCATAGTCGCATTTGTAAAAATACACAAATACACGCATGCATGCATTTAATTGAGAGGGGAGGAGAGTGAATAAAATGGCCTCGCAATTCACGTTTTCCTCAAGTGCTGCCTTGCAAAATCTCCCTCTTTATTTTCTATTTCTATTTGACTTTGGAATTCTTCTCCGTGCAGCTGCCATGCATGGCAGCCTCTTCCTTGCGCCTTATCCTGCTTAGCATGCTCTGCAAGCCACTCCCTGCTGCCGCATGCACAGCCATGCATAGCCAGGGCATGGCTGTGCATGCCTTCTTCCTCTATAAAAAAGGCTCGGCTTCTTCTTGCAAAAGGGAGCCTGGTCCACCACACAGAGAAAACCCAACACAGCAGCTCTTCTCCTTCCAGGCCGTCCCCTCCCCTCTCCCTCCATACGCATGCCCTCCTCCTCTGAGGAGACACTCTGCGGGCAGGAGCACCTCACAGTGGTGCACAACCACCACTGTGAGTCCACCACTGCCCAGCTCATCAGAGAGCCGGTAGGCGTGGTGGTTCTCTCTCTGTTTCAACTTTCGAAGCAATTTCCGCCATTGGAGCAGGAGCTTCAAGCTTTGAAGCTCAAGCTCCGCACAGCAGCAGCAGCAAGGCCCTCCAACGCACGCCTGCAGGCCATCCTCGCCTCCTGCTTCTTAGCGCTGCACTTGCCTTTCCGCCCACAACCGGCCACTGCGCACCCCAGCAGCGGCCGGCCAAGCTTCACTGCGCACGCCAGCCAGCACCCGCAGGCCACTATGTGCTCTGTCGCGCTCCTTCGCCCGCGGCCCAACCCTCTTCGCGTGCTCTGTCATGAAGTCCCGCCTGCAAACCAGCATTGGGCGCCACTCTTCCGCGCGCGCGGTGATCCGTCCATGCCCTCCTCACTCACAGCACCAGACGTAGGTGGTTGTGTGGCTCGCCCGGGCACTATAGCCATTGTTCACGCGTTTCAGCGAAACACTGTGGCTACAGTGCGGTGACCGGTAAGTTTCTCACTTAACCAGTCACTCGGCGTGCCGCAACCGGCCAGCGCCTGTGCCCGCGTCCCGCACCGCACCCGCTCCAGTGCAAGCCCGTGCGTCTACGTGCTCCCACGTTTGCCAGCGCCCGCACCCGCCCGCGTCTTCGCTCGCGTGCGCTCACCCGCTCCCAGCGCCTGCGTCTGCCCGCACCCGACCCTTCGCGCGGCGTGGTGCACTGCGGTCCTCTCCCCGTGCTCAATCCCTCCCAACGCGCACGTCCTCGCGCGCCTACGTGCCTGCGCGTGTGCGTGCGCTATCAGACGTTGCCCCACTGCTGCAGATGGCTTAAATGCCTCCTTCACTCCAGCAGGAAGCTCTCTCTCTCTCTCTCACATAGCACTCTCTTACTCTCTCTGCCGACACACACACGCACACTCACACTCTCGCTTACACACACTCTCACCTATACACTATTATATACTTCTATATATATATACATATATATATTTATATCTATATATTTATATACATATACATATATATATATATACTTATATCTATACATATAGTAGTACCTATATACCTAAGTATTAATATACATACATATATATAAATATATATATCTATATACTTATATATATATACATATATATTTACATATATATATATATATATATACACATATAACTACATATATACCTATATATTTATAACCATATATATATTTACATATAGATATATATTTACATATATATATATATATATATATTTTTTTTTTTTTTCATATCACTTACCATACGTGGTATCGCAGGAATATCTGCACAAGTTGCTGATATTCCCCGATATACGCGTACAAAAAGCGTGGTCGCACACATCTTCCGCCATCCACCTTACACTCTACGCAGCTCCTTGTCCTATTGGTTGCGTCTTTCTAGACGACGACCGACTTGACACCGTGCTACACACCATCTCCACCTCCACCTCCACCCTTTATACATATATATATACTATATTTACTTTATTTCTATTTCTCTTTCTTGCCATTAAAAAGATAAACAAAAAAAATATATATAAAAGAGAAAAGAAAATCCTTGACTTGCAGGTACACAGTCTTGCGAGTAGCAAGACCAATTTTGGAACCCTAATTTGGCTCAAAGCTAAGAACCTAATTTTGAGGGTGTGCCTCAAGGACAAAAATTATCAAAAAAAAATCTAAATAGAAAAACACCAAAAACATAATAAACGAACGGAAGAGATTCGTTGTAGGAAAGGCATAGAAACTTGACTTCTAACCCCATTTCCCTGAGTTCGACCCTGGGCCTAAAAGTGACCAAGATAAAATCAAGTAGGCCAGGTTAAAAATTTTGTAAAGAGATGGTTAGGTCTGATTTAGGTTAACTACTATATACATTTCAATGATAAAATCACCATATTAACATAACCGGGTCCGACCATATGCCTAAGTAACTTTAATTGTATCTTTTAGGTTTGTTAATAACTATATTAAGTTATAGAATATTTGCATGCATCATGATTTAGGTTTACATCTATTCTATAACTTAATATGTTCTTTTTATGTGCAAGAAAAAGAAGGAGGAGAAAAGGGCAAATTACTCTTTCAAATAACTGGTGGCTGTTCTTTTCCCCATCCTCCGGGTACCCTCAACAGCCGCCGGCTAGAAATAGTTAAGGGATTTGAAAAATCCCTTAACTATCGCAGGCGCAAACCAGGAGGAGTTAAAAGAACAGGTGGAGAAAGAGGAGAGAAGATCATCCAGGGAGAGAACTTTCACCATCTTCTCCAGCATGCACTGTGGATCTACAACTTCCCACCGCAACAAGCGCGCTGCAGGCGCCCTTCTCCAGCACTTGCCTTTCCTTCCACCTGCCAGCACCTCCCCGCAGGCACGCGCCCCTGCAAGCGCCTGCAGCCGCGCCCTAGAGCCCTCAGCAGATCGCCTAGCCACCTGCGCTCGTAAGCACGCCCGCCTTCATCCTCCAACCACACCAAGCGCCCCTGCAGGCGCACCCGCAGACGCCCCACCGTGCCCACCTTCCAGCGCCTCAGCCTCCAGCGCCTGCCTTTCCTTCCACCCATTAACACCTCCCCGCAGGCACGCATCCCTGCAAGCGTCTACAGCAGCGCCGCACCAAGCCTGCAGCCACCTCAGGCGCATCCGCCCGTACTACTGCAAGCGCTAGCACTGCGCCACTCGCACCTCTTTGCAGCGCACGCCTGCACTCGCCTACAAGCGCCTGCAGGCACGTCCACCCTGTTCCAGAATTCCTGCAGGGTGCCCTTCCAATGTTGCCACTCCTCCACGCTCACGCAGGCAACGCCCAAACCTGCAAGCACCTGCAGCCGCGCCCTAGCGCAGCACTGCAGACCCACCAGCGCCTTCAACCTCCCTGTAAGCGTCCGCCCGCCATCACCGCAGATCTACGCAGGCTCCCGCACAACGCTTCCCTCCAGCCACGCCTAAAGGCGCTGTGCGCCTTCACGACCGCCAGCAGCCACCTGCAGGTGCCCTTCTCCAGCGCCTCCCTACAGGCGCGCGGCTATAGTAGGTAGCCTCCTCCAGCCACTTCTCCATCGGTCGACCACCTCCAGCCATCTCCGTCGACGCCGCAGTCTCCATCGGATAGCCCTCATCCTCGCCGTCCTCCCTAGCCTCTCTAACTCCTGCTAGTGCTCTCTCTCTCTCGTAAGGAGGAGAGAGAGAAAATGCTTTGTTTTAAAGTCAATTAAAATTTTCATTCACTGCCATTGCCACAGAATTTGATTTTTTATTTATTATTATTTTATTGTGGCAGAATTGCGCATGCACACTCATATTTCCTGATAATTGCATGTTATTGATATTCACTTGTTTTAAGATTGATTTTGGGATCAACACATGTACCGATTCTCTCTAGTATATGACACATGAAAATTACACAAAATCATCATATATTTATTGAAGATTTCAGTGAGGGAAAACTGCACATATACCCTTATCTTTTTAATCTACTTTCCTTCGCATTTTATGTCAGATTTGAATAGGGATTTCGCACTTATCCGAAAGAATATAAAATAATTAAGAGTTTATTGCATAATTGCCTCCCTGTGGACACAACCTGCTCTTCTGTGAGTGGTTATTTTCATTTTTTTGATTAGTCGATTTTTCCACCACTTAAATACAACGCAAAGTGGAAAATCGACTCGTCAGGGGGCTACGAGGATTCGAACCTGCGCCCCTCCCTTGGAGGTTGGGTCTTCAACCAACGCAGCAAGTCGATGTTTGTGTCAAGGAGACGTGGCACATAGTGGAGGAAACTTCTCAGCCATTGGATTAAGATCCAATGACTAAGAATGGATGATCTAGATGTGGGCTGTGGCTGCTGGCCTGTGTTGGGCAGCCGAGATGGTACCATGTGACGTAATTTGGGTCGTCCATCTTCTTATGTTGCAGAGGGTGCCATGGTGCTCGGATCAAGATGATTTATACATTGTTAGACTATGATCATCGTTTTAGATCCATCCGTATGGTCGGATTTTTATCTGAAGCTTGTAAGGATTTCGCATTGCCCCCTGGCCATTGATCTTCTTCGAACTTCATATGGAGCTATGGGATTCCGATCTAGACAATTTCGGAGGTGTTAGACTCTGATTGTCGTCTTGATCAGATCCGTACGGTTAGATCATTTATCCAAGGCCCTGAAATAAATCTCCTTCCCTCCTAGCCATAAAAGGGACTTAATTAACCTAAAATATACACAACTACTTTAGATGCAGAATGATGCATGCTATGCAATATTTATAATATGAAATGCAAAGCTAAGCCTAGGAACATACATGAATAGGCATTTTAACCTAAATAGATGTGTCTACATCATACCCCCATGCCTTTCTTTTGCTAGTCCCTAGCAAAATTAAACTGCATGCTATGTATAAAAATAAAATTAGGACTCGATCGCTTAGGCCTAAGTTATTTATTAACAATACAAAATTTCAACTAAGATCCTAACTACGAAAACTCAACAGCACGCGGGTGTCTACCAGAATGTAGACCGCCCAAGTTCTCGCCTTATTTGAAAAGGGAAGATACATTTATCTTTTTTCTTCTTTTCTTTTTTTTTTTTTTTTGAACTTTTGGAGTTTGAGAGTTTCGGGATAACTTTTTATGGCTACCTGACCCGCTCAAGATTTGAGAAGGACTCTCAGTATTAAGCATCTTTCGAAAGGGTGATAGACTCACTAAGTGGCTGTTAAAATGGACTTCAGGTTTCTACAACCTTAGGTGACCTAAAAAATTCTACCTAAAGGTTTATCTTTTTGATCAGTAGCTTTCACTCTACTTTTTATATTTTTTTATGGGGTTAACACAAGGGCGAACCCAGTGTATATCTCCCTGATTTATTCTACTTCCCTACTTCTTCCCTAAGTGTTTTGGTAATTATTTGTACATTTTTGTGAGCTAGGCTCTGGATAACCTGTCAATGGGCTGTTACCCATGACAACTTGCCAGTCATACTCGTGCGGTGAAGTGTGTTTTTTTTTTCTCCTTTTTCTATTTTTCTATTTTTTTCTTTTTATTTTTGAGTATCATTTTGTTTCTTTTTCTAAGTAGGTGGCTTCCCTGATCTAAGATTTACTTAATGGTAGAAGGAAAATAATGATAGTGTGGCTGGGCTCTGGACAACTGGCCGATAAGCTGTTACTACTGACAACTTGCAGCATACCAACCTAGACGGTTTATTAGCTACCTAATTTCCGTAAAAACTGTCGGAAAGTGAGTCGGTGCAAATAGTGTGTAGATTCTTAGACTTAAAGTCTCCTTAAATTAGAGGGTGGGTTGATAAGTCGTGTACTTATCATCCTAGTTTATTTACCAAATTAAAATAAAATAGACTTGGCAAGGACTCGAGACTAAGTCCACATTCAGGTGGACACCCAAGCTGATTTAGCCTGAAGACCTGAAGTGTCTAAGTATTTAGGTCACATCGTATCGTTTCCTAAAGTTAATAAGTTTTAAATGCCTAAGTTCTTTTCTCCTTCTATTTTTTTTTCTTTTGTATTTTCAAATTTTCAATTTTTTTTAAAAAGAAAATAAAAGAAATTCTACAGAGCTAACAAAATAATGTCAGGATTAAGTATCTACCCCCCATGCCGAAATGATGCAATGTCCTCATTGTAGAAATAAAGACATGAAATGAGAGGAATAATAAAATATCACCTAAGTTTCATGAGAATCCTGTCAGCTCCGTAGAGAGAAGAAAGTATACACACGCGCTAAGTTTAATGCCTTTAGCTAGGCATAATATACATACAAGGAAGAAATTGAGAATTCACAAGTGTGGGTAAAGTTTAAAATAAGAATATTAATCCTCAGACCCACTAATAGAAGATGTCCATAGATGTGAACCAAGTTGTTGTGCAGACCCATGCCCCAAGGTCGAGTAGTTCTAAGGTTCTGGATGAAAATCACCCAGAACTTAATATTGTTGAGCTTGTAGGGCTGGGCCTGTGGTTTTGTAGTATGCAATCCAAGATAAAGTGTCGGACAAAAGGTAGATTTGATTCACTAGATTCGGAGGTCCTTTTAGTTTTCAACTCAAAATGATAATCAATGATTCTGAGCTTGGGTTGCACCTGAAAGATATCATAAGGGTCCTAGTAAAAAGTAGATGGTTTTAGGTCAATAGGAACCCTTAGATCCAAAATTGTGTTTCCCTTAAATTAGCCTCCCAAATTTTCATTTCCACATTCCTATCCTCTAAAGTCAATGTTTTCGGGACTGCCAAATCGTTGTACACCCCATCTAAAGTACACAAGTCCAATAATTGTAGCTCAACCATGATTGACTTGGGTTTGGTGATCTCAAGAATATCATAATTCAACTCTTCAGGGTATGGTTGAGCAATGGGGCTACTGATTGAATCATCAGGATTCAGATCATCCAAGTTAGCCCCAACATGATAATAATCTTCAATAATCGGGCTATCAAAAGGTTAGTTATGCTCCTCGAGCCCGTTCATCTCACTAAAATCCTCTTCCTTAAGCTCAAGTGAGACTTCACCTAAAGGTTCTTCACCCTCAGAGTCAAAGAATTCTTGATCCTCATTTACATATGTCTCAAAATCGTATGTCATTTCCTGGTCCATAGAGACATATTTTTCCGCACTCCTTAGCTTGGGGATCTCGAGTGAAGCAATCGATTCATCCTCAATGGGTTGCTTTAGACCGACTTGGTCATCTCGAATCTCAGAAAATGTATCCCCCTCGATAGGCACCTGAGCGGGTTCAAATATTGGCTCTCTTGAAGGGGGTTCATCTTGAGAATCATCCCAAGACTGGACTAGGACAACCACAAATTTCATCCTCAATCTCAACAATTTCCCAAGTAGAAACTCACTCGGGCCCCTATCCCTAACATCTTGGAGCAAATCCAATAAAGAGCTATTAATCTCATCAATCATTTTGATCATGGGATCCAATGCTTCAGTGCATGGTGTTGGTTGAGCTTTTAAAGATTGTAAGGTGTTCCTCAAGTTAGATAACACCCTGTCTTGGATCTAGTTCACTTGAATTGAATGGCTCGGTTTAGGGTTGGGTGGGTTTGGGTTTAATCCAGGGAAGTCAAGAAATTAAGGTCCTCCATGATAATAGGTTGTTTCAGATTGTTCAAAGAATAGTGGTGACCTATATTCAGTGGGATACTGGGGAGGGTAGGTGTTATAATCATCATATCCTTCTTGATTGTAGATCAGGTTGGTTTGTTCCTCAAAAGGTGGAGATCTATAATCATTGTAGCTCAGGGAAGGATAATAATCATAGTCTTATTGTCCAGGGTTAGGCCTTGGACACTGAGGTCCAGATTCATATCCCCAATCAATGTAGTTCCAACTAGGGGATGGGTAGTCATAAGTCGTATCGGGATAGCAATCATCTTGAGGATATGTAGTGGTAGGAGGGTAGGATGGGAAATGTGTGTAAGATGTGGAAGGATATATTGTGGAGTAGGAGGGAAAACAGAAAAGCGAAAGGTGTCTTGCGGTACAATCAACCAAACCTGTCCTTAAGTGGGTAGCCTAAAGACCTACAGACTCCTAGGACCCATCTTGAGATGACAGAAATGATTTGGTCTACTTCTATCTGGTCAATCCAACTAGTTAGAGGGAGGGGCTGGGGAGAAGGTTCTTCCTTTGTCTTGTGCCTCCGATTCCTTTGATACCCCTAATCGTGGTCGTTTGACGCTACTCCCCTAGTTAGACATCAGAGGAACCAGTAGAAGCAGATTAATCGAAAAAATCTCAATCTGAACCCCGAAGAGCGAATCAATCCTTAAGGCCAACGTCTACTCAGTTTTAATTAGGCTTGGGATGATTGTGCTCTTGGAATGTGATGGGTCCTTTCATTGGTTGTGCCCTTAATGATCAAGTCAAATGTGTGTGCATGCACAACCAGGGTTTGCAAGCAATGTTATTTGATGATGTGTCTTTTAGGGTTTAACCTTGTTTAGTAGCTTTTAGGGTTTAATTTTTAGGTTTGTTCAATTAAGGTTTAGTAGAACACTCCAAGTTTTGAAAGCACTGATGATGATATATTCTTTTAGAAATTAAAAAAATAATATGGAGTGCTTAGCTCAGCCCTAAAGATCAACCCTAAGTGGCAAGCTACTTGATGGATCAGTTTTAGATTGAGTGGTGCGGCCCAAACAATTCAAGCAATTGGCCTGTTGCACCACTTGATTAAGGCACACAAAAATGTTTAAACTAATCAAATTTCTACTCACTTATTTGTGTGTTGAGTTAAGGTGTATTGGATCCACAGGTCGAAATTCCGGTTGAGTAAAAATCAAAAGAGGTTAAGTGCCTCAAGTGTGGGTGTGTATAGTATGTGTGTTACTTTCGTCCCACAATCAGATCAGATTTATTTTTTTAATTTTCTTTTTATGCGAGGATGAGATGAGTGGAGGTGGCAAACAAGACAAACAACTTTTATCCTAGGGTTCGTGAAAGCACATATGTAGATTAGGTCTTGATTATTAAGGTGGCGAAATGAACTAGTGGGTGGGAAGATGGGAGTACACTTATAAAACCTTCATCCTCACTTTTCTTCGATCTAATTGCTCTGGCCCACCTCAGAAGAGTACCTGTAATCACAGTAGGATCAGAGAAAAAGTGAGATAAAGTTAAAAATATGAGAAAAATCAAAGAGCATTGTCTCCTCGGCAATGATGCCAAAATGATGAGGCAAAAGTTAGTCACGAAAAGATTTGAGTTTATAAACCCGTCGTCATAGTTCGTTCACAAGAAAATCCATAAATCAGATAATATTTATAACTGAAACTCGAAAGGAGTCCCGAGTTGAACACGGGGAGGCAAATGTTTGGTTTGAGAAAATCCACATTTTGCTTTTATTTCTTTTTGTCGTTTTTATCTTTTATATTTTTTTTGTGTTTTTATTAAGCGAGAGATCAGGTTGATGAAAACTTTATCTACTTGTAAAAATAATGCAGAGAGAGAGAGAGAGAAACAATCATGGATTTTTGATCAAATTTTTATTATAACTCTGAAAGCGGGAAAACTACACTACGAAAGGAAAAAGATACAGATAGGTGAGAAGAATCCCCCTCGACGGTCGCTTGGAGGACGGCTCGCTCTGACGGTGCCCTGAATAAGGTGGTGAGGAGTAGGATGAGGGAGAATGACGGCGGAGGAAGGAGGACGGGGCAAGACGTCGTTGCGGCGAGATCTTCTTTCCGAAGGAGGTGAGAGGACGGCTGCGGGATGCTCCACAAATGGGGATGAGAGGCAGGAAAATATTTGATTCTACTCTAGAGGACCATCCTAGGCTTGGGACAAGCTCTCTTTAGAGCCTTGGAGGTGGTGAGGAGAAGAAAGGAAGAGATCGCGAAGAATTGAGGGGGTAGGTCCCTTAATAGTGGAAGAGGAGGAATTCGTGCATAGGGCATTAGTGACAGTTGCAATCATCACTAAAGACCCACCCAACTATCGCTGAAGATTTGCGCCAACCTTCTTCCCTGCTGGCGAGTGCATCATGCATCCATACCTAGCGTGCCATGTCGTATGCGTGCGTGCTGGCTATGCGATGCGTTGCTGCTGCTACTGTGCGTGATGTGCGCTGGTGTGGGATGCACGCTGTTTGTGCACACGCATCATGTGTGCTGTGCTGCGTCAGCTAGTGTTGGGTGTACCTCAATTTCGAATTGGAGGGTGCTGCTGGGATTCGAACCCGCACCCCTCCCTTGGAGGTCGGGTCTTCAACCAACGAGCCAAGTCGACGTTTGTGTTGTGGAGATGTCTTATGGGCACACGATGGAGGAAACTTCTCAACTGTTGGATCAAGATCCAACGGCTGAGAATGGATGATCCAGATGTAGGGGATGGCTACTGATCAGCGTTGGGCGACCTAGATGGCACCACGTGGTGCCATTTAGGCCATCCATCTTCTTTCTGTTGCAGAGGGTACCGCGGTGCTTAGATCAAGATGATTTCCACGTTGTCGAACTTCGATTGTTGTCTTGATCAGATTCGTACGGTTAGATTGTCCATCTGAGGCCCTGAAATAAATTTCTTTCCCTCCTGGCCATAAAAAGGATGCAATTAACCTAAAATATATACAACTACTCTAGATGCAGAATAATGCATGCTATGCAATATTTATAATATGAAATGCAAAGCTAAGCCAAGGAACATGCATGAATAATCATTTTAACCTAAATAGATGTGTCTACATCATCGAGACATTGTCAAGCCTAATGTTGTGTGTGCCATTACTCATTTCTACTCTGATCAGACTGCTCCTAGGTCTTTCAACTTGACCTTTATATGCCTCATCCCCAAAAAACATAATGATTCTGAGCTCTCATTTTAGACCCATTAGCTTGTGCAATGTGATATATAAGATTGCTTCCGCTATCCTTGCTAAAAGACTTGCATCAGTTATGCCTAAGATTATCTCTCCAGAACAGGGTAGGTTCATTCAAGGCAGATCTATTTTTGATCATATTTCCATCACCTTTAAGCTCTCTCAACGTCTTGACCGTAAGGTCTATGGCTCTAATGTCATTTTCTAGTTAGACCTTTAGAAAGTCTATGACTAGGTGGAATGGGAGGCTCTTTATCGTACTCTTCATAGATTTGGATTTTCCTAGCAAGTTATTATGCTTATCAAAAGCTTTGTGCAACATGGGGGATCTTCCATTTTGGTTGATGGGAGCTCTTCCCCTTTCTTCAAAGTCTCTTGGGGGTTGAGACAAGGTGATCCTTTATCACCTTTTCTATTTGACATCTTCATGGAGCCTTTCATTCATGGCATTAAGGAGATGGCTTTCTTGGGCCAAATTTTGCCTTTTTCCATTAAACGTTGAATTTCTTCTCCCCTTGCCCTTCTTTATGTCGATGACATTATCCTTTTTCTTAATGGGAATCTTAGATCAGCTTCTAATCTTATGACTTTCATTTACGATTTTGAATCAAATTTTGGTCAAAAGCTTAACTCTTTGAAGAGTTCCCGTTATGTGGGGAAACATTTTCCTCTTGGGAGGCTTACTCGCATTCTAGCTATCATTGGTTTTCAGGTTGGGAGTTTTCCTTTCACTTATCTGGGTTGCCCCATCTTTACGGGTAGGGTGAAAATATCCTTTTTTCATGAGCTGCTTGGTAAAATCCAATCTAAACTTTCAGGGTGGAAAGCGAAACTTCTCCCTAATGCTGCTAGGCTCCTCCTTATTAAGCATGTCCTTACCTCTATCCCTATTCATGTTTTATTTGTCATTGATGTTCCCAAATCGGTTATTTGAAAATTGGAGTCTACCTTTGCTAATTTCTTCTGGAATTCAGGCCCTAAGGAGAGACATCACCACTGGATTGAAGCTGCATCTATAAGCGTTTAGAATGAAGAGTGTTTGGAATATCCTTTTTGGGGATTCTCTCTTCGCTATCCTTATGAGAAATCTCTACGGCTTGTCTTATAATGCTCTCCATAAGCTTCCCAATAGGCTTAAGCCTCTGGACACGGCGTAACAAGAATTGAAACCTTACGTTGGGAAGTGAAAGAGGGGAAGATCGATTTCTAGGTGGATATCTGGGTGGGGGATTCTCCCTTAAAATAATTTCTTCCCCCTTATATTAGCCCTCCTACTTTTCTGATCAAGGATGGTGTTTCCAATCCTTCTCCGGTCCAACATCTCATGTTCATCCTTGAATCAATTCGCAACAACATCCTTCAAATCCCGATTCATGATTCCAAGGATATCCCTGTCTGGTCTCCAACTCCTAATGGTAATTTCTCCGTGGCTTTTGCTTATAATATGAATTTCAAATCCACTCCGCTTAATCCTATTTTGCATGCCTTGTGGAAGCTTAAGTTTCCTTTGAGGATGGTCCTTATAGCCTGGAGGATCCTTCGTGACAAACTCCCCACTAAAGATAAAATTAAGAGGCTGGGTATCAACATGGCCTCCAAGTGTTATTGTTGCTAGGATTCCCCTGATATTGAATCTTTACTCCATCTTGTCTGCCACAATGAGCTGTCTAACATCATTACTACTTGGACGTTTCATAGAAACTTCCTTACTCTTGTTGATTCGGATAACCTCTTCACAAATTTTATGGATGCTGATGCTTCTTATAATACTAAAAGAATTAAGGGTCTTATGATTTTCATATGGTTTAATATCAGGTGGCTTAGGAATAAAATAAAAAATGATGACTTCAACATCAAGGATATCTCCCAGTTTTTGGAACACAACTGGAGGATCTTTAACATGGTCACCTGATTCAAATCTGAATGCCCTTCCATGTTTGCCTTATCTTGGGTCTACTCGTCAGTTGGCTTGAAGGTCAATTTGGCCTCTCAAACTAGGTCTGGCTATTCTCTCATTGCTTGGGTTATCCATGATAATAATGGTATGTTCCTCAAAGCTGCTACTTCCAAGGTTTCCAATCTTCCCAAGGAGATTGGACTGTTATGTGCGCTGCAACACTTTCTGGAGAATTGGAATGCTGGAAATATCCCCCCTCAGTATGAAATTGATTCTACATTATTATACTATTGGTGGAATGGCAAGATTCTTGTGGCATGGAGGGTTCGGCCATACTTAGAGTAAGCTAAACATTTTTAGTACAAGGAGATCTTCTTGAACTATATCCACCCCATGGTCAATACTCTCGCCTGATTGATCGCCTTCTCTGCATCTGGACCTTGGCAATTCTTCCATTATGAAGATCACCTCAACTCAAGGTGCCGTGGTACTATCAGACTTGACAAAATTCAGTTTTTGCATGTCATTGGATGACACTGGTCCTCTTCTCCTTTTTCCATTTTGTGTTTTGGGTTGTCCCTGGTGATTGCCTTCTTTTTGTTTTATTTTTGTACTAAATCATGAGTCGTGGGTCTTTTTGTTTTCCTTGTACTTGGCAGGTTTTGTCCTAGTTCCCCTGCCTCTTTTTTGGCTCCCTGGGAGTGGGGGATGAATAAAATTTACTCCCAATTTTCTTAAAAAAGAAAACCCTTGTTAGTTGGTGGAAATCATCCCAACCTCTACCTTGGGATGCTCAGGTATGCTATCCTTTTCTCCACCAACACAAACATCTTATTGAATCTATTTCTCTAGTACATAGAATCTCCAACTCAGTGGTGGAAGAGCTTGCTTGTTCCTAGGTTCATGCTACGATTGCCTCCTCCAACAGAAGCCTCATTGGATTTCTTTGGATGACCCTCGTTGTCTTCCCCCTAGGGTTAGAGGTCTTCTCCGTTGTGATGCGCTTCAAACCCTTTACATCCTATTTTTTTGATGTCGTTTTGGTGTTGTCCTGGATGGTACTTTGTCTAGGCTTGCCATTTTTGTCGCTCGTTTTGTGTTGGCTGCTGCTAATCGGTGGCTATGTCTGCTCTTGGAGTTGCCACCACATTAATGTCTTGATTTACGATCATCTGTTAATCACCTCAAAGTTTTAACGCAGATGGTAACTTCAATGCCTGATAGGTATTGTTGCTATTGTGGTTTGTTGACTAGCTTGCTCGTGTTTTTATTTTTTTTTGTTGTTTTGTTGCTTTATGTAAAGGCCGGGAGTCATGGAGGGCTCGTTGGCATTACAACCATGCTTTTTGCCTCATGAACCACCACATGTCGCTGCAATTCATTCACCCCTACGTGAATAGCTTGGCTAATCTGCTAGCCACTTTAGCGAAAGGGCCTTGAAGCTTCATCAATTTGGATCACCTTGACCCCAGATCTAAAGGTATCATCAGGCTGGACAAAATCCATTTCCTCTACGTCATCGGTTGAGGTTTGGCTTGCTTCGTTTTGCTTTTCCTTTCTGTTTACTGGTTTTTTTTGTACTAGGCCACAAGTCGTGATCTTCTTTCTTTGTATTAGGTAGGTTTTGATTTAGTCCCCCTGCCTCCTTTGTTGCCTCCAGGGAGTGGGGGATGAATAATATTGACTCTTGATTTTCAGAAAAAAAAAAAGGAATTTTTTTTATATTTGGTAGGTCTTGATCTAATCCCCTTACCCTTTTATAGCCTCGAAGGAATAAAATTGACTCCTACTTTTCAAAAATTAAAAAAACAAAACTGGTACTAAACCCTAATGGGACCAATGTTTAGCCACCACGTTTGCATGTCTCGAAAATGCCCACAAATAGGGCCAGGCATCACATAGTTCTCTTACGGAAAAGGATATCCACAAAGACATAATTAACACATGATATTAACTATCCACAGAAGAAAATAAACAAATCATAAATTTTCGGTCATGCAATTAACTTGCATTCGGGATGCTATAACATAAGTGAGTTGCCGGATCACACATATATATTCAACTAAGATTAAGACACTAAAAACTGTAAGCTGATAACATATGGCGGTTCATCATTAAAGGCACTTGTTCTCCACGATAACCCACACCAAACAAAAAGAGAGGAAAAAACCCTACTTTCAACACCACCTTAAACCCTAATTTCAGCACGATAACATATGCATGTCCTCCATAAGCACTCCACTATTTGATCCACTAGAGATGGTCACTTCATCTTTGCAGGTTCCCCACACGGAACGATCTGTGCAGATTCCCCGGCTTCATCTCTGGATCGAAAGGGCCCACTTCGAGCCCATGGTGGTGGTGGTGCTGCTGTTGGTGGTGGTCTCCCATGCTCCTCACAACACCTCCAACACCCAGGAAGTCCCTCGTCAACCCATCCGATCCACCTAAGCTCTCCAACCTCAGGCTCCTCTGCAGCTTACTACCCTCGTCCACATCATGGAAACCGGGGCCCAACCCCACGTACCCTCCCTCACTCCCTTGTAGGGTGTTCATAAACCCCTGGAGATGGGAGTCGTCCCCCATGAAGCACCCCGCTCGGAAGCTTGTGGGCTTTGCGCTGCCGGAGGAGGAGGAAGAGCTGGTGAAGCCTCTACATACAGGCACCCCGCAGCTTCCGCCGATGCCGCTTGTTGTCGAGCCCATCTGCGCGGCTCTCTGGAGGAGGGCCGTCGCCGACATCTGCGGGAGGACGGGCTCGTTCTGCATGGGTGGGTTGTATAGGGACGTGATTGCACCAGTTGCCATGGCACCAGACATGAGTTGGTTGTTGTTGTTGTTTGTGTAGTTGTTTGGGAATTGGTGGTCGCCCATCAGCAAATGGCTGCTCTGGTTGGTGGTGCTACTGATGTTAGCGTTGTTGTTAATGAGGTTGAAGAGGCTGTTGTTGTTGTTGAGGTTGGACGTGGGGGTGTTCTCAGGGAGTTGGAGGAGGGTGGCGTTGAATGGCTTCTGGTACCCGTCGGGATGCGAGAAGTGATCGTGTCCCGTGGGGCTGGCGAGAAGGAAGCCCGGGGATTGGCCGGGGTTGGAAGGGCAGAAGGAGGAGGAGGCGATGAGGTGGTCGAGTTGGCTTGCTGTGGCTGCTGCGGGGTCGGCGGCGGTGGCCCCTCCTCCGAGGCGGAGGAGCTCGGGGGAAGGGAGTTGGTTGGTGCCGAGGTTGGGGAGGCTGAGGGGAATGCTGTTGTTGGAGTAGAGGTGACCTCCGGGCGTCGTTAGGCCCGTGGGAAGCCTCGCGGTCTCCTGTGCCAATGCGTCGCAGAACGCCCTGTGGGTGATGAAGCTATCTCGCCTGCCGCTCAAAGAAATAAAAAAAAAGAAAAAGAAAAGAAAAAGGCCATCATACATGTATAATATTGGATATAGTCGAACTAAGTTCCTGGTACTTTTTAAGTTCTTGATACTTTTAGTGAAGAAACGTTGGGGATTGAAAGTTGCAAGTGTGTCGTATTTTCGAAATTCAAAAAAACTTAAAAAGAATTGCATGGATTCGTACTGCTGTAATTAAGTTTATTTTGTAAAGAGTGAGCATTTATAGAGTTTAGCTTCTTCTGAGGATTAGTACAATTTTCATAGCCGGATGTTGGCAGGGCGAATGTTTTTCGCCCACGAGTTAAAGTCAACGTAATAAATTAAGCATATTTAATAATTAATACATCCAGTGGGACGAAGAATTCCGAATTTGCGATGTCTTTGACGACGTTTCATCGAGATAAGCGTAGGATAATTAGTGTTGTACCCGAAAGGTTAATATATACGTGAATAGGCCAATGCATATTTCCACCAATCCCACGACATTTTCACGAGAAGTAAGTCGATCGGGAATATAGAATTCATATATTAGATGGTTAGTGTTTGAATTTTGCCCATGCACGTGGTGTTTTGTAGCTTTGAACTGAGGGATCAAAGACATTTCCTACATTTAAGAGTTTGTGTTCCTTTGCCTGGGCATAGTATCCCCTAGTTTTTTTTTTAGAAATACGCGAGTCTATCCTGTTAATAAGTATTAAGTTCAAGTTTGAGCCCTCGTAATGTAATTGGTCCTTGGCCCTCTAAAAAAACAAGATGCTAAATCTATGTATAATTACAATTCTATATATATTGAAGGTGTATCTGACTAACTTAGAGACTTTCAACTGAAGTATGGTAGCTTCAGTTCTTTTAAGGAAAGCTATGTAGTTGCTCAAGCTCTAAGCAAAGTAACATTGGTTAATTGAATATGCAATCCTAAACTGGATAGCTATGATATGAGAAATTTAATTTTTTAGTTTCTTTTTTTGCATAGATTGCATGTAAAATTTATATGATTAGAAATGTACAGGTCCTAAATATTTCATTCACTGGATGCTAATTTCCGTGCTTGTCAAAGATATGGCCCGATGGTTTGAACAATGTATTTGAAAATTAAATTAAGTAATGACAAACTTATATATCATAGCTTGACCGTACAAACACAAAGTAGAAGTACTTTAAATTTTATTATATATTGAATAGACTATCTACGTAGATTTGAAAAAAGTTACCACACAAATTAAGGAATAATTACTTATATAGCAATTAATTAACGGGTTATGTACATAGTCTTATTTTGATGAAAGTATGTTCTAGATAATTACTTAAAGCGACTTTGGTAAATAGCCTCTGGAAACATTTCACATTACTCCTAAATCCCTATAAGTGGAGGGCAATGGAGCGAGGGGCTGCGAAGGAGAGCTCCTCCACCGTAGCACAGGATTCGACGTCGATAGTTGGATCGGGACATGTGGCCTCATTAGTGCCCTTTGCTGGGTGCCCGAAGCCCCCCTTTAGGCTTGTCGAGGACGACAACAAGCCGACCCTCTGGGGCCCACTGCTCAGATCGAACCCTATGGAGACGAAGCAGGCGATGCTAAGACTTCCCCCCTTCCCAAAGCCCAGATGAGGCATGCAGCAATCGGTCCTTTGTTGTTTGGTTACTCAAAGATCAGCTCCTTTGCTCATTTTTGATTATGGGTTCTTTGAATTTGGTGTGGATGTTAGTTTTTACTGTTTAGTGGGTTTCATCTACCATTGATGCGAGATTAAATGTTCTTGATTGTGCTGAGACTTCAGTTCTGTGGAATGAGATTGGTTGTCTAAAAAAAAAACCCTATAAGTTAGTTTTACATAAACCCCGCCCCCCAATAACATGAAGTTGGTTTATATTGTTTGATCCTTCATCAACCTCGAGTAACTTAAAAAGGGAAGAGCCTTAAATAACTTTAACATTTTTGGAATGAAACAAGCAAGTCTTTTAACCTGAGTACACATAGAACAAATTCCTCCTCTTCTATCTCCTTCCTATCTATTACTCTCCACTCTCTTTCATTAGACCCTTAGTGACCTCTTCCTTCTCGGTTCCTCAAGTAGGTCTTTGCATGCATATGTAGTTGAGTTGGACTTGAGGCTTAAGGTAATGTACATCACTTCTCTATGACAACTCTCACCACCTTTGCAACCTTTAGCTTCTTTTCCTTTTCCATTTTCCAATTCCCAACAAATAATCCATATTCCACCCCTTATAGGACCTTCACCCTTACATGCACCTCTTTGTCACATTACATTTTTCCTTATATCTTGATGCCTTATCTACCCCACACTTTGCATAGCCTTGGTACAAGGACCTTGTATATCTTGTAGTGCATCTACAACCTCACTATCACATTTCCTTGAACAACATTTATGCATCCCTTAACCTCTATTCCTTGCTTTAACCCATTACAAGCATTGCATAGTTGCATTCAATCAAGTTCCACTGCCATCCTCATTTAATTAAAGGTCCTCACATACTCCTTCATGTCTTTCCTTTTTGTTGAACTCCATATCTTTAAATTGCTGATGAGCACGTTAAGAACACAACTTTTCCCCTCATCTCTATCCACATCCTCTCATTACCTTAAATAACTTGTCCCAGCATAACCAATTAATCCGGGTGTACAAATTCACCAAAATGGGGTTGAACCCTCATTTGTTAATTGTAGTTAGGAGATTGAAAGGACCTTTAATGTCTTCTTCTTAATTGTGAAAAGAATAATGGTGTTGTTATGAAAGCAATGGAGGAACATTGGGTACTTATTAGGCCAAGGAGCATACCAACTCAAGAAGGTGATTTGTCTTATTACTATCAGGGGGGGGGGGGGGGGAGGGAGGGGAAAGGAGAGAAAGGAGAATGATGGATGGGAAAGTATGAGGATGGAGTTTTTTTGATACTCAAAAAATAAATATTACTTCATTTTTAGTGTGAACTTGTTAGAGTTAATGAACAATATTGAAGATGAGACATATAATGTAAAAAGCACAATGTTTTAAGGAATTTATGTGTCAATGTAGACTTTATAATGTTTTCCTATAATTTGCAAATTATGTTTTCAATTGGCTACATAAAAAGACCCTTGAAAGAAATGTATATTTAGTAAAGGTACTCATGTAAAATCAAATATGTGGTGTTGTGAATTCTTGGTGAATAAACTTACAAAACATCATGGACTCAGCCTCACTAGGTTTTCCTCCTTTTACTACAATGTCCCCTCAAGTCACCATTTAAGCTCTTATTTGCTAGTTTTTCAATAACTAGGATACATTTGCTTCCCCATATTCTCTATCCTCCCCCCATTTCTCCTTTCTCTCATTTATTTGAAAATTCTTTTCATCCTATGGTCTCACCCTAAAATGCTTGACATCCTTTGATACTCATGTTTGATTAGTGTTCAATGACTTAATCCACGAAAACTGTAGCTTTGATGTCCCCCATGACTAGTATGGTTGACAAAACCCTCCTTGTCCTCATAATCCAGCAACTTTGAAGTGGCATCTCAATCTTCCTCATAATAGTCAATGGCTCTTTCAACTCCAACAACCCTGTTTTCACTTAGTGAATCCGACTCTAGGGCCTTTGTAACTTGGTAGTTGTAGTAACCTCAAGCCAAGTTTTAGCTATCTCATAACTATGACATCTACTTCTAGGTTTTGGCTAGTTTCAATGGCATCCTTTGCTTAGGGTTTGATGACGTCCCTCCTAGTTTCTTACTTAATAATTTTTAGTGTTTAGTGCCTTGATTAGAGTTCTCATGACAATATTTATCCTTTCTTGATTGCATCTTGACTCAAGGATGTTAGTTCTAGTCCTTTTAGAGTTTATTTGAGTCATGTTTTAGTAGTAATCAACCTTAGAGGTTGTTATGCACCATGCTAAGTCATGTGGTCAACTTTGCCCTATTTCGTATGGAATTAATCTCATATGTTTGGAGCCATGTAAGGAAATCACTAATGCCATATGGCTTTAGGTGCTTCATCTTTAATGTGGCTTTGCTTGTCACTTTAGCTACCTTGTTCTCCATGAAATATGGCTTTACGATGATAGCTTTTTTCAATATCGCTTTGGCCTCCTTATGTAATGTATCTCCAATATTACACTTTTTGCTTTTGGTTTTCCTTTAAGTTGTACTGCCTCTCCAATGCTTTTGATATAATGATATTAGGCCTTTTTCTACATTTTTTAGGCTTTTAATTGTTATAATGTCTAGATATTTACATCATGTTGAGTTACTCTTCTTCTGAAAGATTAATTAGTTACTTTATTAGAAGAAAAGATCAAATTTATGTTAATTTATTTTTTATGTGTTGCAACACTCAACCCCCTCTTCCATTGCTAGCTATAGGTTATCCATGTTGGTAGTACCCTACTATGCAGGTTTGACTTTTGCTGCTTCCTTGTGTCTGACGAAGTACCTCACTGATCATTTACCCTAGCTTCACATGTCTAGCCTATGCCAAGTCAAATATGGCAGCATTGTCTATCCTTGTTCCACATCGATAGAGCATCCTTATGCTAAGTTTGGTATGTCTAACCTATTCTAGGACCCTTTCACAACTCCTCACCACGTTGATGGGGCATTGGCCTTGATAAATGCCATTTGGTGGCCTTTCGCTAGCCCATGCCTCTGCTTGCTATTGCCCATTCATCGCTTGTTGACCTTCGAGTAGTGACCATCTCCATATATGGGTCCCCCTATCACCTTCTTTGGCCTCCTTTGACACCCTTTGTGGTCTCCTACAACTCTCCTTTACACCTTGTTATCTTTTGTGGCCTCCCCACCATCCTTTGCTATCCACTATCAGTTGCAACCCCTACCTTTCTAGCTTTCATGGCCACTCTGATCTTTGTTGCTTTTGTGACCTTCATAGCTATCGATTATAACCATCGGACATGGCTTGACACTGGTGTCTTTGCCCTCCCATGCCCTTGTCCCTTATGGCCTGGTTCCCATCCATTCACCCTCCATAGCCCTCTCCCTCAATGGCCCCTCGCACTTGCAAGTGCTCCTTTCTATCAACCTTTTCCTCCATGGCCTCCATCTTATATGGCCCACTAGGAATCTTTCTTTGAAGATTGAGCCTACACTACTATAAGGATGAATTCTCCAAGACATTCTTTACTTATAGCCCTTTGGATTGTTTTGATTTGGTTGTTTGCTCATCCTCAACCTTCCTTTAAGGACATTGTATTCCAAATTCCCTAAGGAAGAAGCTTTAGAGCAATCTTTGCATTACCAATCATTTTTGCTTCTTAATTTAGTTTTAATGTGCACTTTCCACTTGTACACTTTTTTATATTAGATACACCTCTTAGAGGTTTCTCATTCTGTGTAATTTGTTCTTTGAAACTTGTTGTGCTAGTCCTTTGGGTCTAGCAATAATAGGCTCGAGCTTTCTTTTAGGACATAGTGTTCCAAATGCCCTAAGGAAGAAGCTCTATAGAAATCTTTTCACTATTGGTCATTTTAGCTTCTTCAGATTGCTACTTAATTTAGTTGTAATGTGAATAATCTAACATAAACACTTATTTGTATTAGATGAACCTCTTAGTGGTTTTTTATTCCTTGTAATTTGTCCTTTAGGACTTGCTGTATTAGACCATTAGGTCTATTAGTAATGGAGTATCCCTTGTAAGCTTGTGCAGCCTTGGGCCTTTTCTCTAGAAATTTAAAATTTTTTTGTTGAAAAAGCTTTTAGGGATTATATAAAGCATTCTATACTCAATAGAGGAGTGAATATGCAATATTCATAGAGGGGACGTAACTAAATGAAACAAGAATTTTAGTTGCATGAATAGATTAATTAATAGTTATTACAATAGAATGAAATGGAACAATGCCTTTCAACCCTTGAACCTTAATTATTTCCTTGTCTGTTTAAGAAAGCTTCTTAAATCAAGGTTTAAAAGTAGCACACAAATTTCATGAACCTTTTGAGTAACAATACCTTTTTGTTAAGTCATTTTCTTGTTGCCAAGAACAAACCAATTTTAGAACCCATCTTTTAGATACTTCAACTTATTAGAGTCATGACATCCTTTCATAGTTAATTTAGTGATGAACAACTATAATTGTAGGTTTTTTTATAGATAATTCACTCTACATCTTTACTCAATTCCTTATTTTTTGCATCAGAAGATAATGCTTTCAATCTTATTTTAGAGAGAAAAATCAACTGCTCAATTAGGACGCTATCTTAGAAAATTTGTTTGGAGCATATGAGAATTTCAGACAAATAAAGTTCTACCATTTTTTTCATGAGGAAGAAATTTTTTTCCCTCTTTTGATGTTTACTGTATGAATTTTACTCATGAAAAGCTACATTCTTCCAAGATCAAACCAAAGACCATAATGCATAAGTAAAAGATGAAAAAATTTAGTTGCTCTAGCAAGAGGGCAGAGTAACTACTCTTAGGAAATTATAGGATACCTGAGCAATTTACTACCTCTTTAGGAGTTAAAAGTAAAATTTCATTCCCCCCTATATTCTTTCATCGGAAAAAAATAATGGCCATAAATCACATGACAATGTAATCGTGAGGTCAAAAAGGCCACCATCGTTTCATGTGTTTTGAGGGAAAGTTACTAAGATTCTATGTTATTACTGTCAGATTCTAAAATCATACGTCGTAGTAAATAATGTAATCCTAAGCTTAAAATGGATAGCATTTTCCCCTCCCATGAGAGAGAACAACATGGTAGCATAAATATGATATTATCGATTATTTCTTTTCATTTCAATCGTGTAATTGCTTACTAGCTAGCCATAAATACATAATCCTCTTCTTAAAATATATTATGACATGTTTTTTTTTTTCAAAGAAAGTTGGGAGTCAATCTTATAAATACCCTACACCCCGAATTCTTTCAAAAAATGACAAGGGAACTGGGCCAAATCAATATATTATGACATGTTAATTGCTCACAAGATTATATATAAACACTCCACTCCCTGAAAACTAACATGAATCTATACATTATCCTTCTCGATATTACAACCTAGCATAGAAGATTGTTGTTGATATCATTGATAGCTCCAATATAGTAAATGGTAGTTCTAAATCAGATCAAACACTGTTGAATTGCACTTCGCCCCCATTTTTCTGATGATGTGAGAGGATTAGTTCATGAAACTCCAAAAAGTTAATAAGAGATTATCATGTGATTAAGAAACAAGGCACTCTCCTCCTCGCTATTTTCCCTTCAATGTGACCATTCCACCCTCCACACTTTACTTTAAAGCTTCCTTTGATTAAGATACACTGTCTTTGGAAAAATTTTAAGATGGGATAAGTTTTAGTGTTATTGGTGTAAGTGTTCAGATAGAGGAAGTAGATGTGATATGTGAGTTGATGTATAATTTATTTGTTATATATTTGATATTAAGTTATTTTTTTTATTAATGTTTTATAAAAAAATAAAGTGAAAGTTACATGGGATAAATGAGTTAATACGTCATGTATATATGAAGATTTGAAGGGACATTGTTGGTAAACCATACCTAACCCGTGACATTCTCATCTTATACCAACGACGTCACCTATTCCACCCTTTTACTCCACAACAAAATATTGCCACATGCATGAAACGACCCATTCCCTTTTACGGCCTTCAATTCCTTGGACTCTTGTTCCTCCATCAATGCCAAACTCCCGTCCCGCCATTAATGCCCATCAGTTACTCCTGCAACAACAAACCCCACCTCTCCATTCCTCCCATTCCCCCCCGACATTAATGAACTCTCCTCCTCCTGTTGGTCTCACACATCCGCTTCAGTCCACCTCCCACTCAGATCTCTCCACCTTTGTTTCCATGAAAAGGCGGAGCATTGCTCGAGGCCACTAATAGCCAACGCACAATAGAACAAACAAACTATGTTGGGGTTGGGATCCCTTTGCCTACGTGGCTACACGTGAACCCACATAGGACTATTCAAAGATGGAGGTGGGAGAGATGCGCAGGGAGGGAGGCAGTGCTTCGAGTTGGAGAAGATGGACAGGGGCGTTGATTTCAAGGTGACTGGAAGCCAAGAAAGATGCATGGATGCCTTTCTTCCCCCCTCTTTCATCCCTCTCTACATGTCCATATATTATTCCCTGCCTCGGACACTTCACGAGGGAGCAGTGACACCTTTGACAACGTACTGCTCGCATTTTTTTGCTTTATGGGTATCGACACCACCACCCTCAGTAGTAACAACCCTAACCCTAACCAAATAATCCTAAGAACCGCCAAAAGGAGAAAGCCTCAATCAACACCCCATCATGACCCTCATCATCATCTCCCCCTCCAGAAAGGTCCTAACGTTGTCAACAAGGACCACAAATGTTGACAAAAATAAAAACATGTATAGGAACTACAAAGAATGAAAAAAAAAAAAAACAAGTAAAAAACTACTGAATTCAGAGAGGAACATATAATATATATACCTGGAGAAGAGGGTGCCGCAGTCACAGCGGTACTCACGGGTGCCACAGATCTTGGAGTGGGCCTTCCAGTCGGACTGGACCGCGTAGCGCTTGGAGCACTTGTCGCACTTCCACTTCTTCTCGCCGTGCTTGCGGCAGTAGTGCTTCTTGATGCCGGTGAGGTCCCCGAGGGCGCGCGACGGGTCGTGGTGGACGCAGGCCGGCTCCGGGCAGAGGTACACTTTGCGGCGCACCTCCTTGGTGCTCTTCTGCTTGAGCTTCCACGGCAGGTTGTGGCCCCTCCTGTGGAGCTGCAGGTTCTGCTCCCTCTGGAAACCCTTGTTGCAGACCTCGCAGATGAATCGGTTCGTCGCGAGCAGCGTCTTGGGCGACAAGGCAATCACCTCCGCATCTGGATCTGTTAGAACCAAAGCCAATTAAGCCAAAAGACGCCTTGTAAATTAGGTTTAGATCAGGAAAGTCGATAGATAATACGGGCGAATTGCTACGAATAATTTGTGCAGGTACTTGCTTGGTGTTCCGGGTAGATTCCTCTTCTTCTTGGCGGGCGGAGCGGAAGGTCCCACGGTTGCGGACGAGGAAGGCATCGACGATGATGGCGGCGCCAATGGTTTCTGCAGTTGCAATTGCTGCGGGAGCTTGATTTGGCTCTGGAGATCTTCCTGCCGGTATCCGAAGAATGGGGACGAGGACGAGGATGCCGCCATCGTCGACGGGGATCGACTGTCCCCCTTTTCTTCCTTTTGTCCCAGTTGATGCTTCCTCTCCTCCTCCTTCTCCTTCTTGATTAACTAGGGTAAATCGAATACGCTTCTAAATTTCAAGCTAGCTCCCAAATTTTGTTCTAGCTAGGTATCGTTCTATCTATGAGTATCTATCTAGCAAGCATCTAAAGGTGAGTAGCGACTGAAGGAGAGAGGGAGAAAAGCGAACAAGGGTTTGGATCTATACACGGTACAATCTCCAGGAAAACTTCCAAACACCACTCAAAGGTTCGATCGGATCAAGAAACAAACAAAAAGCCAGGGAGCCCCAACAAGTAGTTGCACCCAAAGCAAGTGAGAGAGAGAGAGGCAGAATTGGGAAATAAAATATGTTGCAAGAGAGGAGAAGATTGAGCACAAACGAATACAAAAGAACACGCTTTCTCTCTACCTCCTTGGCCGTCTTCCTCTACCACCATCACCACCACTACTCCCCTTCTTTTTGTTGTTAGCAGCAAGGGGTAGCTGTTTTGGTTTGTTCCTAATTCTCTCTGGCGGCTCCTCTTCTCTTCTCCCTTTTGAAGACACTCATCTGCTGTTCCTATCAAACTTTATCTCAATGAGGGCAGATGGATGTCGTCATGTAAAGTAGGCATGGGGTCCAACACAACTTACACTTCTGAGGTGATATCTCCTTTCACCAGCACTTAACACGGGTATTAACTCCCGTTTCTGTTGAAATACAAATGTCGGGTGGGGGGGGGAGGGGGGGGTGGTGTGGGCGGGGGAGGAAGAGCAATAAAGTGTTTTGTCCATTTCAGTTGGTGATGTTTCATATCATGGGTGTACAGACATGTTTGCATCCGTTCTTGGTATTCACGACCACTAGTTCCTATCAGATTGCTGCATTCAAGTTACTGTTATGAACTTGTTGGGACCCCTGTTCGAGCCAAATGGCTAATCTTAGGGTTTTAATAATTTCGTCGAAGTGACGCTACATACAATGTTCGTGAAATCTCCTGACCACGAAGAAAACGGGGATATCGTAAATATCTACTGTCTCTGCCCTCCGTAGATCATCAAACCGTTAGTACGATATTTGTGTACATACGGAAGTATTCACCATCATTTCCCTTTCTGTTAATTGGAGTATCCAAATTTCATCGGACCTATGTGATCAACTCTGACTTGAAGTCAACGTCGCGTCTATTAAATACCGATAAACAACCTGAATCAAACAAAGACGCTGTGTGATAAGTAGCAACAGGAGCAACCGGTCACCTTATTTAGAAGACAATGTGCATGTCAAATCACACCAATTTATAAAATGATGAAATTAGCTGCACTACAAGAAAACTCATCTGCAAACATCGACATGAAATTGGTAATCAACGTTAAAATAAGGGATGATGTCTCTACAGAGAAGCTTTACCCTCTCTCTAGAACACAATTCCTAGCTGCTACCACTCATCCTTCTCGTTTACATCCATTCCTTTGCATGCCTTGCTACTCTGATATGATCCCATACTCCCTTCTGATAATTCTTCTTACCTCCCTCTCGCCCTCCTTGTCCTTGATTGGGGTTGTAGCACTATCGTGAGGGGGTGCTCCCTGAATGGAGCATGGAGGGAATCTATCTACTACCTTTGGTTGATCCTTCTTGCGATTCTTTTGAGCTAAGCCCTCTTCCCCTCTAGATATGTGCCTTGATCTTGTAATTTTTCCTAAGGTCTCCTCTAAATCTAATCATCTTACAACTGGAGGCCATTTTCATGCTCCTTTGCATTTGTAGTGGCAAGATATTCCTCTCTGCCTGCTTGTTCAGCAGAAGTTCCCACCTGACCGCTAACGGTGTTAGACAAGTCTTCTTGCATGGTCTTTTCCATGGAGGAAGTAGCGTCACTGAACAAGGAGTTGGAGCATGATCTCATTGCAAGGGCCTAGGGATTATGTCCTTCTATTAAGGCTCTTGAAGGCTTCCGTTGTAACCTGAAATCTAAATTTGAGCCCAAATCTTGACTAAAGGTGTCGAGACAAATCCATCGATGCTTGTTGGGTGTAAATTAGGTTAGCGTAGCTCGAAAATAAAGAAATATGAATTTTGGTTAAACTTAGTCAACACTCAGGCAAAAGTTGGTCAGAGTATGTCATATATGGTATCGTTAGATTTCTCTCATTGGAATCTTTCCAGCTATTTTTATTTTGTGAAAATTTGAGTTGTATAGTAAAAGTTATACATAAAACATGTTAAACGAGGCTGTAGGTGCACCGAAACCAAAATTGAAGGGCATTTTGGTCCTAAATTGGGTATTTTTGCAACCTAAGTTGACCCTAGTCATATAAAAAGACCTCTTGGGTCTCGTGTCACTATTCCATATTTTATTCATGTTAAACTTGGGAAGAAAATGCAAGAAGATGTGCGAGTGAGGGAGAGTTCTTGAAGAGAGAGAGTGATATAGAGAGAGAGATCTGCACCTTTCTCTCGCTTTATGGACGTGTGTTAGGGGAAGCGCATCTTAGGGATGCATGCGTCAGGTAGTGTTAGATAGTGATGTCAGTGAGAGGGGGAATGACGAACGAAGCACATGCATCGTGCGAGTTCTCACACAAGGAGGGGAAAGCGTTTGAGCATGTGCGATTGGGGAAGATTTGTGGGGTGCATGGGTGGCCTATTTGGTGGTGCCACGTGGCAAGGGTGCGGTCAGGTGGTGTGTGGAGGATTTGGCTCGAGCGGATCGGTGGCCTAAAGGGCGATTCAGGGACCCCGTCTCCTTTTTACTGGTTCAAGGCCTTCTCAACCTTAGATTTGGGCAAATAAGGTATCATTGAAATTGTATTTCAATGAACTATGTTTTAGTATCTTCCAAAATTGCTTTTGAATACTTTTACTTATGCAAAAATCTAAAATATTTCATTGATGGTTTATTGACCCTATGTTTTGTCTTCTTAAGGGAATGATCCCATAGTGTATGCTGGATTTGCGGAGGGACAGGTAGTGTCAGGAGGCTCTGACTTGATCTTTTAGAGTCACCGTAACTCTTCAGTGACCTTAGGTAGAGTAGAACTGCCCTGTCCCTTGTGTGGTATTTATTCAAGTTCGACAATATTTCGCTATGCCCTATTACAACTCAATGTTGGACTAAACCAACTTATACAAAACAACAAAATATTTATGAGATTTTGAGCATCAGGGTCTCGAAGAGGGATGTTTGTGATGATGTATGTGATGTGTTGGGACCTTTGGTGTATGGCTCTGTGTAATTGCAGGATCGGGAATTATGTTGGAAGGAATTTTGTTGTAGTGGTGATAATGGGGGTGATGATGATTAGGAAGGAGGCCATGTTAAGTGTAGGTGTATAGTGAAGTGTGGAGTGTTAGGAACACCTACTAATCTTTGGTGAAAGTGGTGACAACTGAAGTGGGTGTCTCGAGAAATTGGGTGATTATAATAATGGTGGTAAGAGTGGTGTATATATGGGTGGTGTGGTTGGGGAATAGAAGGATGAATTCTATGGTCGTGTTTTCAGTCGAGTCGATATTGTGGGGGATGTGAAATGGGGTTGGGACGGCCATGGTATTGAATTAGGAATTTATGTAGGCACTTTGGGTGTGTGTTGGTAGTAGAGTGGAGCTACCTAGAACAATGGATGGGTGATGGATTGTGGTCAAGACAATGGGCAATATGGGTTATGACAAGGGCTACCTGTCTTTTATAGGTATTAGGACAATACTATGGTGGTGGTGGTTGGTTGGTTAGGTGGTGTTACGCTCTTGAGTGGTGGTTAGGGAGCTAAGGAGGGCACAGCTATAGATGGAGGGTAGATGAATGTTGGCTGTGTAGAGGGAGTGAAGGTGGAGGTGTTTAGAAGGTGGTGAAGGTGTATAGGTGGTGGATGGTGGTCGATTAATGGAGGAAGTGATGTGCATACATTTAAATAGCAAGAAATGTCTATTAATGCATGTTCTTAGAGTCACATTAGCATCATACATTGTAAATATTGCATAACATGCATAATCATGCATTTAGGTCAAGTTGTATAAATTGTATAGTAATTGTCTCTTTTTATGATCAGGGAAAGGGAGACTCTTAATTGGGGCCTTGAATTGAAGATTTAACCGTACGGATCTGATCAGGGAGACGATTGGAATTCAACGACTCCAAAATTGCCTTAATCGGACATCTGTAGCACTAGATAGAGATCGAGGAATCTTAAAGATCAAGGGCCAAGATGGTGTTAATTTGCACCTCATATGAAAAATTCGACCACACAGATGAGTTCGGATCGACGATTGCAACCTAACGACGCGAAAATTGATCAAATCTGACACCCGTGGCACCGTCTGCAACACACAGAAGGTGGATGGCCAAGATGGTGCCACGTGATGCCATCTTGGCCGTGACGCTAGCTCAGCCGCTCGATCGGCCCCAAGGAACTGCAGTAGCATCTCCAAAGGCCTTCCATCGTGCAATCCTAGCCGTTGGATCTTGATCCAACGGCCAGTATTAACTCTAAAGCACCGCTCCCCTCTTCAAAAGGCTTTAGGCGTGAACGATCTAGACCGTTGGATCTCGATCCAACGGCCAACAGATCTACACGCTTAAACCCTTCGCACGACAAAGTCGAGGCTTCAACGCAACAGTCGCGCCTTTGTGGGCGACGTAGCGGTTGCGAGTTCGAGCCTTGTTGAGCGCCTTAATCCAGGCAGGGCGTGTCGATTCTGACCGTCTGATGGCAATCGTGCGACAAATGAAGCGGAGATGTGGCGCGAGGACATGCGCCATGACGTGCATCGTACGCCTCATTGCACGCATGGGCGCGCAGCAAGGGCATTTGAATGGGCGCTGTGAGGAGAGATCTCGATCGTTCGATCGTGATATCGCCCAAACGTGGGCGTGCATTTTAGGCGTGGAAGAGGAGTAGGCGCGTGCACATGTTCGCTTTTAAGTCGTTTGTAGTTTAATGTGGTGGAAAAATCGACTAATCAATTTTTAATAAGAAATAACCACTCGCAGAGGAGCGGGTCGTATCCACAGGGAGGCAATAACGTATTAAAATTCGTGCTACTTAAAAATATTTGTTCGTAGTCAATTTGGACAAGAACCAAGCCAAGATTGCCTTTAGATTAAGGTTTAAGCCAGAAACAATGCTGAAATGGCAATTATGAGAAACTACAGGATATTTTCCGCAATGCAGAGTGAATAGAATATGATTAAAATGTGGCAATGGCAGAAAATGTAAATTTTAATTAACGTTTTACTGTAGCAAAACAGGGGAATTCTTCCCTGTTGTCTTGCGCGACGAGGAGCCGATGGCCGGGCGCGGGAAGCTCGGAGGAGGTCCCTTGGATCAAGGGCTTCGAATCGGTGGTGACGGCGAGTCGCGCGGCGGCCGGAGGTGGCCGGACGAGCTCCGGCGGAGGTGCTGCAGGCGGTTGTGCGTGGGCGCGCGGAGGGTCTGCGGAGGGCGCTGGCGCGCGGAGGCGTGGCTGCGGTGGTCTGCAGGCGGGCGCTGGCGTGTGCTGTGGAAGCTGCAGAGGTCGGTTGTTGGCGGTTCTGCAGGCGGTTGTGCGTGGTCGCGCGGAGGGTCTGCGGAGGGCGCTGGCGCGCGGAGGCGTGGCTGCGGTGGTCTGCAGGCGGGCGCTGGCGTGTGCGGTGGAAGCTGCAGAGGTCGGTTGCTGGCGGTTCTGCAGGCGGTTGTGCGTGGGCGCGCGGAGGGTCTGCGGAGGGCGCTGGCGTGCGGAGGCGTGGCTGCGGTGGTCTGCAGGCGGGCGCTGGCGTGTGCGGTGGAAGCTGGCGTGGGCAGAGGGTCTGCAGAGGTCGGTTGCTGGCGGTTTTGCAGGCGCAGTGGTGAACGGCGTGGACTGCAGGCAGTTGTGCGTGTTTGAGCTGAAGGTTGACGGACGTGGGTGCGCTGAAGGTTCTGCAGGTGCGGGAAGGGGTCTGCAGGCGACTTCAGGCGTGTGCGGTGAAGTGAGCGGGTAACTTCAGACGTCTGGGAAATTTCCCAGACGTCTTAAGTTACTGAGAGGGTGGCTGATCAGTAGGTTGGTGACGGTGGTCGGCGATGACGGCGAGGGAGTTGCACGCTAAGGTGCTCACGGTAATGCGGGCGAGCTCCGGATGGCGGTGTGGCCTGTCACACCACACGCCCACGGTGGTGGAGACTCGCCGCCACGGTAGAGGCCGGCAGTGTGGAGTGGAAGAGAGAGGTTCTCTCTGCACAGTGGTGGGTCGGTGGCGGAGGCCTCCTTTGCTCGGCTGCCTCCGTGCTCCTTTTGTAGTGGCATGAACAAATTTGAAATCAGCGGCCGACCAGATCCACCGTATCCGCTCCCCCTTGAATGGCTTTCACTGCATCACGCGGGCGTTGGAGCGGCAGCCAGCCGTTCTGAAAGAAGACGAATAAAGAAAATATTATTAAAATATTAGGGTTATTTATGTATAGACCCTCAACTTCTATGTTAATAAAAACAATATACCTAATTGGTTATCTAATTAGATGAATGCTATTCTAAGCTAATTCTAAATGCACTTAAGATATGAATGCAATGTATGGATTATGTAATTAGATTAAAACTATGAATTAATCTATTTACATCCTAATTTATACTAAATAAATGTTAGAATTAACCTAATGTGTAGGCACTTAAATACTTAAATAGCCCACAACTATGGGCTAATCAAATACCCCCATGCCTAGTTTTTGCTAGTCCCTAGCAAAATTAAGCGAAACCTAGCACTCTAAGTAGACTAGTCAACTCACTTAGTCTTCCTTCAGAAGCATATTAAGTTCAGGTTCTAAACCCAAGGTTCCTAAGTAGTTGCTAAGTTACAGACTAGGTCGGCTAAAGACGAGTTGCCAGCACAAGTTTCCCTGATTTCTGACTCTACCCTAAAGTTTATTGATCCTGAGATTAAAGCATCCATGCTTGTGCATTGGTCCGAGTTATTTGAGTTAAAAAAAAAAAAATTTTTTATATATACACCCTCTTTTTTTTTTTTTTTTTTTTGTTTGATTCTTCTAAGTCTAACCTCAGATCAGCTATCAACACGGTCTGTGTCGAATTCATTGTCCCCATTACCATACCTCGAAGGGTGCCTGGCTTTCGATGTTTCGAGATAGCACCGCCCATAAAGACCCCAAGAACTCCTGGCAATCGACACTTCGGGATAGTATCGCCCATGGATTTCTTAAGCGAATTCAGGCCTATGGCAATCGGCACTTCGAGATAGAGCCGCCCATGGTACCTGAACCGCGCAATGCGCTTACATGCCCCCAGTAGGATGGATATCCTAAGAGACAAGCGCCGAGGAGGTAATATGTTATCATCGCATCCTCAAGGTGAGTATATACTCGACCTCTCCTGCGGCGGGAACTCTTCCAATCAAAATGTGTTTTCAAGCCTCTCTTAAGCCAAAACTAAGAGAACCAAATCTCTTTTCAGAAATTAAGTTAATTACCAGACCAAGTGTGAAAAATTTGGATGCTTGGGTTACCAGGACCCGTAAACCAAAAGGTAGAATAAGACTCCAGGTACTACCCCACCTTTTAACTCAAACCCTAGCTTCCCTTCCTCAACCTCTTGAAGAATGGCCCGCAACTTAACTCCTACTTAAGTTTTTAAGTCCACAAAGGACCCTAAAGGTCTAAAGCTAGTAGCTTATTTAGCTTCTAAAGTTTTACCCTAGAATTAACTTAGTCTACCCTAGAGTTCTGATTTGCTTAAGACGGCAAGATCTAGCCAGTTAAGCTCAAAACCTTTTTATATATATATATATATATATATATTTTTTTTTTCTTTTTTTTTTTTCTTTCTTTTTTTTTTTTTATAAATGCATGCTATAAACAAAATGCCTCAGGTCCTCTCCCCCATGCCTGGTTCAAACAATGTCCTCATTGAAAATCAAAAATAGCTAAAGGAAGATATTACCTGAGGCGGAGAATAGTAGGAGCTAAAGCTCCTCAAGAGTGACTTCGTCAACTAGATGGCCATCTAAAGTTATGTACGGTTTTAACCGTTGACCGTTGACGATAAAGGGAGTTGCTGAAGAGGAAGGATTTTTGATCTCCACAGCTCCATGGGGGAATACTTTGGTGATTATGTAAGGCCCATCCCAACGAGATTTTAATTTCCCAGGAAAAAGCTTAAGTCTGGAATTGAAAAGCCAGACTTGTTGGTTGGGTTCAAAGGTCTTTCGAAGAATAAACTTGTCATGCAAGACCTTAGTTCTTTCTTTATAAGCTTGAGAGGTGTCATAAGCATCATTCCTCAGCTCCTCAAGCTCACTTAATTCTAGAAATCGTGCCTTACCTGCCTTCTCTAAATCCATGTTAACACTTCGAATAGCCCAAAGTGCTTTATGTTCCAACTCAACAGGTAAATGGCACGCTTTTCCATACACAATCCGAAAGGGAGAAGTACCCAAAGGGGTCTTATAAGCCGTTCGATAAGCCCACAAAGCATCATCGAGCTTTTGGGACCAATCTTTCCTATCAGGCCTAACGGTCTTTTCCAAAATATTTTTTATCTCCCTATTTGATACTTCAACCTGACCACTTGTCTGAGGGTGGTAAGGGGTAGCAACCTTGTGAGTCACTCCCAAACTCTTAATTAACCGATTGAAGTGGTGGTTTCGGAAATGAGGTCCCCCATCACTTATAATAGTCTTGGGGCAGCCGAAACGGGATATGATATTGGCCTTCACAAATTTCAAAACCACAGAGTGGTCATTTGTGCGCGTCGGAATGACCTCTATCCATTTAGAGACATAATCAACTGCCACCAAGATATATTCAAAACCATGGGACGATGGGAAGGGGCCCATAAAGTCAATTCCCCACACATCAAAAATTTCAACAGATTGAATAGGATGTTGAGGCATTTCATTCTTCTTCCCAATCGTTCCAGTCCGTTGACATCTAATACAGGCCTTAACAAAATTATGAGAATCCTTAAATAAGGAAGGCCACCAAAAACCAGACTGGAGAACCTTAAAAGCAGTTTTCTTAGCACCAAAGTGTCCTCCACAATGAAGTTCATGGCAAAATGTCAGCACACTTTGTTGTTCCTCTTCAGGCACACAACGTCTCAAAACTTGGTCTTGTCCAAGTCTAAATAATTCTGGCTCTTCCCAATGAAAATATCTCGCTTGAGAAATGAATCTCTTTCTTTTCTGCTTATCCCAAGAGCCAGGAGTTTGTCCGGTGACCAAGTAATTTACAATGTCTGCATACCAAGGTAAAGTTGGTGTTACCGCCATCAGAGTTTCATCGGGGAATGTCTCGCGAATGTCTTCAGAAATAGAGTCGTTAAGAGGAAGACGAGACAGGTGGTCAGCCACAACATTTTCTACTCCTTTCTTTTCACGTATTTCCAAGTCAAATTCTTGAAGGAGTAAGATCCACCTAATCAGACGTGGCTTAGAATCTTTCTTAGCAATGAGATGTTTCACTGCTGCATGATCAGTAAAAATAACCACCTTAGACCCAAGTAAATAAGACCTAAACTTCTCCAGAGCAAAAACTACAGCAAGTAATTCTTTTTCAGTGACGGTGTAGTTTTGCTGAGGTTCAGTTAAAGTCTTGCTTGCATAATGCAGCACATGAGGTCTTCCCTCAACCCTTTGTCCAAGGACTGCTCCCACTGCATAATCCGAAGCATCACACATAAGCTCAAAGGGGAGTGCCCAATCAGGAGCTTGGAGAACAGGCGCAGAGATCAAGGCCTCCTTTAGAGTTTGAAAGGCCTCGGCACACTTTGAATCAAAACTGAAGGAAGATTCCTTCGCCAATAAGTCACAAAGTGGCCTAGAAATCTTACTAAAATTTTTAATAAAGCGCCTGTAAAAGCCAGCATGGCCCAGAAAGGATCTAATCTGTTTGACATTCGTAGGCAATGGAAGTTTGGAAATAGAATCAATCTTGGCTTTATCTACTTCCAAACCTTGCTCAGATACAACATGCCCAAGTACAATTCCTTTCTGTACCATGAAGTGACTTTTCTCCCAGCTGAGGACTAAACCAGTCTCCTTACATCGTTTCAACACATTCTCCAGGTGCAGGAGACACTGGTCGAAAGACGAGCCATAAATAGAGAAGTCATCCATAAATACTTCGACACACTCGTCAATCATGTCCGAAAAGATAGACATCGTACACCGCTGGAAAGTTGCAGGGGCATTACATAATCCAAACGGCATACGCCTGAATGCAAAAGTACCGTAAGGACTCGTGAATGTCGTCTTTTCCTGGTCATCAGGAAAGACTGCCACCTGATTGTACCCAGAATATCCATCGAGAAAGCAATAATACTTATTCCCTGCCAATTTTTCGAGAATTTGATCAATAAAAGGCAAAGGAAAGTGATCCTTCTGGGTAGCGGTGTTCAGCTTGCGGTAATCAATACAGACCCTCCATCCAGTTGAGGGTCTAGTGACAACTTGTTCACCTTGGTCGTTGAGTTCCACAGTAAAGCCTGCCTTCTTTGGCACCACATGAATGGGACTGACCCATTTACTATCAGCAATGGGATATATGATCCCTGCATCCAACCACTTCAGGATTTCCTTTTTTACAACCTCCCTCATATTAGGGTTCAGACGTCTCTGCATGTCCCTAAAAGGCTTGATGGAATCATCAGTATAAATGTGGTGCATGCAGAGTGTAGAGTCTATACCCTTAATGTCAGCAATGCTCCAAGCAATAGCTTCCTTATGCCTAGACAGGCATTCAATCAAGGCTCCCTCCTGTGCCTCAGACAGCACAGCCGAAATGATAACTGGGAGCGTATCATTGGCACCTAGGAAAACATACTTGAGAGTGTCAGGGAGGGGTTTCAACTCAAGGTTGGGGGCTTGTATGGTTGAGGGTTTCATAATAGATGTCCCCATCTCAGGTAGCAAATCTGCCTTCGGCGGAAATGATGGGGGAAGAGACTCAGCAGAAACTCCTAGCAATTCCTCTAGTTCTAGTATATCCCCTTCACATTCCTCCAAGAGATGGGAATGCTCATTTAGCATGACATGCTGAAGGGGGTCATCACATAACATTGCAGGAGTTGCCTCTTCAATCAGGTCATCTATCACCTCAACTTGAGAACAATCCTCAAGTCCAGCTTGTTTGTAAGCATCAAACACATTAAGCCGGATTTTCCTATTCCCAAAGCCCATTTTCAATGCCCCAGTATTGCAATTAATTGAAGCATGGGAAGTTGCAAGGAAGGGGCGGCCCAAAATGATGGAGGGTTTGGTTGGCTTGTTGGTAGGGTCAGTGTCCAAAACTAAGAAGTCAACGGGAAAGAAGAAATCCTCCACTCTTACGAGGACATCTTCCAAAATTCCCCGTGGTGTCTTAACTGATCGATCAGCAACTTGAAGGATTACAGGGCTAGGCTTCAGATTGCCTCCCCCAAGTTGTTCATATACATAGCTCGGAAGGATGTTCACCCCCGCACCCAGATCAAGCAGAGCCTCATCAATTTGTAAGTCACCAATAACTACAGAGATATATGGGGCCCCTGGGTCCTTAAGTTTCGGAGGTGTGCCATGTTGAACAATTGAGCTAACAGAATCAGGCAGGACAACTTTAGACTGGACCTGTTTTCTAGATTGCCGCTTTTTCGGGCACAAGTCCTTTAAGAAGCGGGCATAAGACGGAATCTGCCTGATAGCTTCAAGCAAAGGCAGGTTAATCTGCACTTGCTTGAAAGTTTCCATAATCTCATCCGTCTTATCTTTGGCTCCAGATGAGCCAGCAGAAGTCTGCCCAGAGGTGGATAAGCGCTCTGGAAATGGCACTCTCGATCTCTGGGTGGAAGGGTTGTCATGTCGAGTAAGGGGTGGAACGGGGGCAACTTCTTCCGGTGAGGTGATTTCAAGCGGAGGAGATTTGGGCAAATCTTCTTCGGTGGGGGTGAAAGTCGGGGTGGATGTTTTTTTAGGGGGTGAGACTATAGGAGCATCGGGTTTGGAAATTTCTTTCCCACTCCTCAGAATAGTCACCGCCTGAGCATGCTCCCTAAAGACAATCCCTTTTCCTTTAGGATTTTCCTCAGCAGCACTTGGAAACTTCCCAGTCTCCCTCTGTCTAACGGCCTCAACAAGGTGTCCAATTTGTGATTTCATCTCATGTATAGCCTTGTCATGAGATTGGATGATGGCACTTTGACTTTCTTGCATAGTTTTCAATATCGCCTTCAATTCATCCATCTCAGAGGTTTTAGGTTGGGCAAAGGTCTGAGGTTGGTTCATTTGATGGTTTTGAAAGGATTGCGGTTTGTAATTCCCTGAATTTGAGACATTTCCTTGTCTCCATGAAAAGTTTGGGTGGTTCCTCCATCCCTCATTATAAGTGTTGGAGAAAGGATCATTACGAGGTCTTGGACGGAACCCTTGAGCGGCATTCAAATATGCTTGTACAAGCTCAGGGAATTGGGAGGCCAAGTGGCAATCCACAGTGGCGTGTGTATTGCCTTGACAAATTACGCATTCGGAAGCTTGGGATGTGGAGGTGTTAGGTGTGAATGAACTCGGGTTCGACATAAGCCTTTCCATGTTTTGATTCAGTAATTGAATTTGATAAGCTAAATTCTGGGTGTCCCTTGCTTCATTCGCCTCCAACTTTCTTTGCATGAGAGTGGGCTTTCTATCCATGTAGGCAGAATTCAAGTGAATAGAATTCTCACTCGAAGTATCAAATAAGTTCCAAGCTTCATCCTCAGTCTTAGATAGAAAGGTTCCTGCACAGGCACCATCCACAGTTTGCCTATGTGAATCATTAAGTCCGGTGTAGAACCTTTCAACCAGTTGCCATTTAGGCACCTGGTGATGTGGGCAAAGTCTCAGCAAATCGTTAAAGCGCTCCCACGCATCATGGAAAGCTTCCCCATCCTTTTGAGCAAAACTCATGATTTCCCTCCTAAAGTGATTTGTTTTGCTCATGGGGAAGTACTTCTTCAAAAACTCCTTTTTCAGGGCACCCCAAGTATTTAAATTATCAAGGGTGTGATACCAATACTTGGCTTTGTCCTTTAGGGAGAAGGGAAAAAGGGTCCGCATTTGAGCGTCATCAGTAACGCCCTGCAGCTTCACCGTGGAACAGACCTCGGTGAATTCCTCAATATGCCTGTAAGGGTCTTCCCTAGTAGTACCATAAAAGGAGGGTAGCAAGGATATGGTACTACTTTTGATCTCATATGGATTATCCCCTCCAGGTCTACGTAGTGCTGGGCCAGCTTGGTTGGTTGGGATGAAATATTCCTTAAGGCTCCTTTGACCGGCCATTTCTACCCTTGGGAGGTCTTTTCTTAGGATTCTTTTCGATTCAGGATCAAATACAAGTTGTCTCCTAAGAGAACGCCTACCAAGCATGCACTACAAACACAATTCAAACGGACTTGTTTGGTCTTTACAGATTTAGGCTTTTGAATTTAATTCAAATTGTAGGTGACAAAACAAGTTACCCAATCAATTACGCGCCTATTGTCAACCTACGGCTCGCCTAAAAAGACCTAGTTGGAACTTAGGTAATCTTCCCTAAATCTCAAATGGTCAAGTAAATCCAAAGACGGAAGATCGAGGGATGCAAGTAGGCCTAAGCCTTCCTTTGAAGCTGTGCTTTCGCGGTGCTCCTCAACTACCCCCAAAAATCTATGACAGGGTATCCCCCTCTTTGGATTTACAAAACCTTTGATCTCAAGTTCCGAACACTTCAGAATCCAACGAAAGGAGGGCTCTTGTCCTCGTATTTCCAAACCTAAGGAGTGTCTAGAAGCGTGCCGTGGTGCAAGTGAAATAAGTGTGCATACACCGTAAAAGATTTTAAACTTTGAATCGCACGCCAAGTTTGAAAATGAAATCCTTGGTTTTTAAAATGTCCTTCCTTTAATTAGTCCTTTTTCTAAAGAAAATATGTGACCACTTGTTAGATTTATTCAGTACAGATTAGGTGGTCTTTGCATTAAATCCCAAATGCAATGCTAAAAGAAATAATATAAAAAAAAAAACCTAAATCTAAAGAAAAGGGAACAAGCTCCCAAAAATTACCCAACACGGGTCCAAAACAAAATCGGGGAACAAACCCCTCAAAATTTACCCTAGAATAAGGGTTTCAAACTAACTGTAATGAAAAATTAAGTCTTCAGTCTTAATTCTATTCTAATTAAATTAGCGATTAAATACAGTGGTGTCTGTCGCGTCCTCGTCCTTCTCCTCCTTTCAAAATTGCTTGTCCACTTCACGTCTGGCGACGTCAAGGGTCGCCTCTCACAGTGGCTGATTCTTGCACAAAATTTCTCGCACAGAAAAGAAAATAATAGATGGTCAAATCTCTGTGCAATTGACAAATAATGAAAATAAAATTAGGCGAAATTATTGCATCTGTTGCCTCCCTGGCAGCGGCGCCATTTGACCGGTCGATCTTTCGCTTTTAAGTCGTTTGTAGTTTAATGTGGTGGAAAAATCGACTAATCAATTTTTAATAAGAAATAACCACTCGCAGAGGAGCGGGTCGTATCCACAGGGAGACAATAACGTATTAAAATTCACGCTACTTAAAAATGTTTGTTCGTAGTCAATTTGGACAAGAACCAAGCCAAGATTGCCTTTAGATTAAGGTTTAAGCCAGAAACAATGCTGAAATGGCAATTGTGAGAAACTACAGGATATTTTCCGCAATGCAGAGTGAATAGAATATGATTAAAATGTGGCAATGGCAGAAAATGTAAATTTTAATTAACGTTTTACTGTAGCAAAACAGGGGAATTCTTCCCCGTTGTCTTGCGCGACGAGGAGCCGATGGCCGGGCGCGGGAAGCTCGGAGGAGGTCCCTGGGATCAAGGGCTTCGAATCGGTGGTGACGGCGAGTCGCGCGGCGGCCGGAGGTGGCCGGACGAGCTCCGGCGGAGGTGCTGCAGGCGGTTGTGCGTGGGCGCGCGGAGGGTCTGCGGAGGGCGCTGGCGCGTGGAGGCGTGGCTGCGGTGGTCTGCAGGCGGGCGCTGGCGTGTGCTGTGGAAGCTGCAGAGGTCGGTTGTTGGCGGTTCTGCAGGCGGTTGTGCGTGGTCACGCGGAGGGTCTGCGGAGGGCGCTGGCGCGCGGAGGCGTGGCTGCGGTGGTCTGCAGGCGGGCGCTGGCGTGTGCGGTGGAAGCTGCAGAGGTCGGTTGCTGGCGGTTCTGCAGGCGGTTGTGCGTGGGCGCGCGGAGGGTCTGCGGAGGGCGCTGGCGTGCGGAGGCGTGGCTGCGGTGGTCTGCAGGCGGGCGCTGGCGTGTGCGGTGGAAGCTGGCGTGGGCAGAGGGTCTGCAGAGGTCGGTTGCTGGCGGTTCTGCAGGCGCAGTGGTGAACGGCGTGGACTGCAGGCAGTTGTGCGTGTTTGAGCTGAAGGTTGACGGACGTGGGTGCGCTGAAGGTTCTGCAGGTGCGGGAAGGGGTCTGCAGGCGACTTCAGGCGTGTGCGGTGAAGTGAGCGGGTAACTTCAGACGTCTGGGAAATTTCCCAGACGTCTTAAGTTACTGAGAGGGTGGCTGATCAGTAGGTTGGTGACGGTGGTCGGCGATGACGGCGAGGGAGTTGCACGCTAAGGTGCTCACGGTAATGCGGGCGAGCTCCGGATGGCGGTGTGGCCTGTCACACCACACGCCCACGGTGGTGGAGACTCGCCGCCACGGTAGAGGCCGGCAGTGTGGAGTGGAAGAGAGAGGTTCTCTCTGCACAGTGGTGGGTCGGTGGCGGAGGCCTCCTTTGCTCGGCTGCCTCCGTGCTCCTTTTGTAGTGGCATGAACAAATTTGAAATCAGCGGCCGACCAGATCCACCGTATCCGCTCCCCCTTGAATGGCTTTCACTGCATCACGCGGGCGTTGGAGCGGCAGCCAGCCGTTCTGAAAGAAGACGAATAAAGAAAATATTATTAAAATATTAGGGTTATTTATGTATAGACCCTCAACTTCTATGTTAATAAAAACAATATACCTAATTGGTTATCTAATTAGATGAATGCTATTCTAAGCTAATTCTAAATGCACTTAAGATATGAATGCAATGTATGGATTATGTAATTAGATTAAAACTATGAATTAATCTATTTACATCCTAATTTATACTAAATAAATGTTAGAATTAACCTAATGTGTAGGCACTTAAATACTTAAATAGCCCACAACTATGGGCTAATCAGTACGCCTCATTGCACGTATGGGCGCGCAGCAAGGGCATTTGAATGGGCGCTGTGAGGAGAGATCTTGATCGTTCGATTGTGATATCGCCCAAACGTGGGCGTGCATTTTAGGCGTGGAAGAGGAGCAGGCGCATGCACATGTCATCAATGATTGACCTTTCGCGACATTTAAGTCCGTCACTGAAGGTCCCCTCTTTATTATTTTTGAAGTTAAAATGTCCAAAATGCCTCCACTTCTTGCAATTATAAAAGGAGACCCCTACCCTACGAATTTTTCATCCCTCCACCTCTCTTCCTCTCCAAAGCTTAAGAGAAGCTTGTCCTACACCCGGGATGCTCCTCAAGAGCTAAATCCAAGCTTTCGCCCCCATTCCGGAAGTGGACCCCACAACGATGACGATGTGCTGCCTCATTCCCGTTCTTCCGACTTCGTCCTCCTTCTTCTTGCCTCGTCGTCCATTTTCCAGGCATCACCTCCATTCGGCTCATCCTCCAAGCGATTGTCGAGGAGGACAACATCTCTCTCCCTTCTTTTGTCACTTTCCAGAGTAGAATTTCCCGCTTTCTAGTTGTAACAGTTTCTCGCTTTCTAGTGTAATCATTTCCCTCTTTCTTAGTTGTAAAAACATTATTCAAATACCAAGTGATTGTTTTCTCTCTCTCTCTTATTGTCTATATTGATTTCATTATGATTATTTCACCTTTTAAAAAATATACAAAAAAATATAATTTCAGATTTTGAGATCGACGTAGCCTCCCTGTGTTCGACTTGAAACTTCTTTACGGATTTTCGGTATAAATTTTATCTGTTGAATGGATTTCTTCACGACTAGAACTACGACGACGGGTTTTCGAATTCAGCTGCGAATGCATAGTTTTTCACTTTCAACATTTTGCCGCCGTTGCCAAGGAGGCAACGATTTTTCGATCTTCTTTTCGCATTTCGCGCACTTTACTATTTTCTAACTTACTTTATTTCTTGTCTATTGTTTTGCAGGTACCTTGACAGGGAATTGTTAGGCAGTAGATCGAAGTAAAGTGCTGTTGAAGACGATTGTAAGTGCTCCCCATTTTACTCCCTCCATAGATTTCATTTCACAACATTAATTCAAACTTCAATTAACCTAAGTGTTTGCATAAATCCTAGGATTAGTTTGGTTGCTTGGATTTCCACCCACATTCATTTCACCCTCGGATAAAAAAAAAAATCAACAAAAAGATACTTTTGTGGGATAAATCAAACACACACACTACATATACCCACATTCAAGGCACAACCTAATTCATTTTCTTCTACTCAACCGGATTCTGATCTGTGGAACCGATACACACAAATCAACATATAAAAGAGTAGAAATCAGTCTAGGTTAATCATTTTGTGTGCCTAACTTAGTGGTGCAAACTTGGCCAATTATTTGAGTTATTTGGGCCGCACCACTTAACTTAAAATCAACTCACCAAGTAGCTTCCCCGTAGGGTTTTCAATTTAGGTCAATACCAGGCACTCCACTTTATTTTTGATTTTAAAAGGAAAGTGATCTTCACCCGTACTTGAAAACCTGGTTTGCCTCAAACTTGATTGAATTAAACCAAATTCTAAACCATAAAAGCTACTTAAGCAAGATTTGAACCCTAAAATCTACTCATCACAAATAATCTTGCTTGAAAACCCTGGTTGTGCATGCACTTACACATTCTTAATTGATCATTAAGGGTACAACCCATTTTAAGAGCCCGCCACATTCCATAAGCACTACAATCCCAAGACTAAATAAAATCAAGTAGACGTTGGCCTTAAGGACTGATTCGCTCTTCAGGGTCTAGTCTGAGATTGTTTACAATTAACCTGCTTGTACCAATCAATCTGATGTCTAGCTAGGGGAGTAGCGTTAAATGACTACGGGTGGGGGTTACACTAAGAATCGGAGGTGCAAGCTGAAGGAAGAACCTTCTCCCCAGTTCCTCCTTATAATTGGTTGGATTGAGCATACACAAGTAGAGTAAATCATTTATAATCCTATGGTGGATTCTGAGAGTCTATAGATCCTTGGGCTACCCCACTTAAGGATAGGCTTGTTTTGTTGTGCTGTAGGGTTCTTATTCCTAGTCCTTCCGACCTCTTCCTAGTTTATGCTGGGAAGGAGGTCATTGAATCCCCGATTGGAAGGACCACTAGAGTATTCTAGAAGGCGTAGATTGGATTTTGGCCAAATTGATTCTATGGTCGATCAACAGCCTCCTTTGCCTCAGGATCCACAAGAGGTATTTTAAAGGCAGCTGGAACAAATGTAGAGAATGCAAGAATGGTTCTAGAGAATGTAGGGTGCTCAGCCTTTGAAGGATTTTTATGATTATTCAAATTACGAGGAACGTCCCGACGTCGAGATTCTTGCCGGTGACGTAGAAATCAAGTCCTAAGTGTTAAGCCTGATCAAACAATTCCATGGGCTTAGCTCTGAAGACCCGTTTCAGCACTTGGAGGACTTGACCACTTTGGTCTAGACCACCAAGGCACGAAACGTGAATGAGGAGTAGATGATCAAGAGGCTCTTCCCCCATTCTCCTAGGGATAATGCCGCTCATTGGTACAGGACTATAGGAAGGCCAATTACCACTTGGAATGATTTGAAATCAGCCTTCCTGAAGAAATTCTTCCCTATCGGACGTACCAATGCTTTGAGACAAGCAATTACTACCTTCACCCAGTGGCCGGGAAAGTAGTTTCATGTTTCCTGGGAGTGATTCCAGGACTTATTGCAGAGGTGTCCACACCACGAGGTGCAGAAATGGCAACTTGTGTAGATCTTCTACCACGGGTTGACTGAGCAACTCAGAAATCACGTGGACGCTTCTTGCGGAGGCAATTTCCTCAACAAAGACACAGATAGCGTGCATGATTTGTTTGAGGAGATGAGCGAGAATTCGATCAATCATACCTCCATGGATACTTTTAACCAGTCCCAACAACCCAGATCGAATGTTAATGAAGTCCATGACTCTCATTCATTCGATATGGAATTGATTTGCAATAAAATAGATAAGGTGGGCTTGGTTACTAATAGAATGGAGGAGTGGATGGTTGGAAACTCAATGAACAACTCTCGATCCACTCAATCCTAGAATTTGGGATTCCATTCATTGCAAGCTCCTTTTGGACAGGAGTTCGTGAATCAACTTGATGCGGCTTGATGAGAGCCTCATCATGAGCCATAACTAGCTCATTTTGACCCAATAAAGAAGATAAAAGTTCTTAGATAACCTAGAAGAAGGCCTAAATGAAGGAATAAGTGCTCTGAGAAGAAAACATGAAATAAAGGTTAAAACTACAATTTTACCATTGCAGTACATAAACAGGATTTCTCAGAGGCAAAACATAGGTCGAAAGGTCTAATTAAAATAAAAAGTGGGTTGAATCAATCAGAAATGGGTTCATGTGCAATCAGGAATTAAATGACATTTGGTAACCCTAAAACAGACTCGCTTAATTAAAAAAGGTTCCGGTCAGGATAAAAATCAAGTAAACCCTCTAAAATTCATGTAAAAATATCCTCTATGGCTTAGAACACTTAATTTGGCCTTTGGAACCCAGTTTGACCTAGATTAGGGACTAGTTCATCAATTGACCTAATTTAGGTTTTTACGTAAAATATCCAGTCAAACGAGGTCAAACCTAAAATCCAACTTCACCATTGGATTCCTTAGGTCCAAATTAGGTTTATACCAAAATTTGGACCTAAGGGGAGGTCATCTTGACCTACTTTGCAATTTAGTACACCCAAATCATAATTTGGTCCCTATCTTTTGAAAATCATCGCAGAGAGCCCCCTAACTTCCTCGCCACCTTTGCAATCAGGTCCTTCCACCATTATTAGGGTAGAATTCTTCTCCGGCGAGGATTAGAGAGGGAATACTCTCTGATTCCTCAGAGATCCCCTCCCAGAAATGGAAGGGAGATTCTCTGAGGAATTCCCTTTCATCTGAGGCCAGTCGTGATCCCTGATGTGAACCCAATCTCTCGTGCGAACGCACGAGAGATTTGGGTACCCACCCTCTTTCCTTCTCCGGCGAGCCGGCGGAGGTAATGGCGTGCCCTCCACGCTTTGAAAGCATGGCCCAGTGCCTATAAAAGAACCCCCAAACCCGGCGGCTCATTTTTAGCTTGATTTGGCCGAGCTTCCACCTCCAATTCATCTCTTCCTTCCTAGCCAAAGTACCCAGCGAACTCCGACGAGCCCCCCTCCTCTTCGCTCTGCCACAAAACCAGTGGCAGAGTCATCTTCCTGATTCTCCTCTGTGTCGCGCAATACCCGCACACGCCGCCTTAGCCCCGTCGTCGCCGCTGTCTTCCCCCACTGGGCAGCTTCTTCTCCGGCGACAGCAGGTACAGCCGTCCATCTCTCCATCCCCCTTCGTCCCTGTAAGTAGGTTAGAATTGTTCCACAACCTCCCCTCTTTCTTTTCCCTATTTTATTTCAATTGATTGCCCCTCGACACCACCTGACCACCCTCATCTTCCACGTCACCGGCCAACCTCCGATGAGTCGCTCCCGTCGCTCCACACTTCCACACGACTCACCAACCGTCTCATAAGCTCCGCCTCACCACAAGGAACAACCTCCGCCTATCCGGCATCCCTCTACGCCTCCACAATAGCCCCCTGAACTCACCCACACCTTCGGTCACAGGATGACCTAGGCACGCACGCCTAGGCCGTCCCACGACCTGCAGCACCGTGCACCACCTTCGCCGTGCCACGGCGAAGGTGCCCAGCTGGTTTGATTAGGCCAATAGGCCGTATTTGTGTTTGACAGGATTCCAGCCCCTGCCGCCATTGACGGTTGGAGCAGCTCCAGGCTTCAGTAGCTCCATGCGTCAGGACCTCCAGCCTTCAGGTGCAGTGGACTTGGGCAGTCAGTGCCAAGCATCTAAGTCTAGCAAGGAGCGCAGCGACGTCTGCAGTTGTGGCGATTGCATGAATCTTCTGCGAGCGCGCGCAAGAGCGAGGCAGGCCTGATAGTCCCACATCGGCGAAATACGATGCGCAGTTATGATATAAATTGAATTTGTGTTATCTGCTATTCGCCTCCGAATGCACAGGGGTGAGGTCCCTCACCTGACCCACTCTCGCCTCGTCCGTGGTTTCACCTCGCGGATCTGGCTGGATCCGACCCGACCCATTCTGAGCACACCTCGCGCATCACCCTCACGCCGGTGCGCCTGGTCCCGGGTGTGAAATCCGACCCGATTACCCGCGTCTCTGGGAGAGCATCCTTTGAGTGAATTGCAGAGAGAGAGAGAGACATGCGGGTAGAGGGAAAAGGGTAGGTTTTTCTCTCTGTGCAGGCAGTCGGGGCGTTGAAGAGAAGAAACTTAGCCAAAGAAGCAAAGGCAGAGAAGAAGCCTTTGCAGAAGAGAGAAGACAAGGAAGAAGGAGGACTGCAGAGAAGAAGAAGACAGAAGAGAAAAGAAGCAAAGGCAGGAAGAAGAGAGATTGCAGAGAAGAGAAGAAAGAAGAGAGACCAAGATAGAAGGAAGACAGAAGAGAAAGAAGCAAAGTGAAGACTGCAGAAGAAAGAAAGCAAGATCACAAGAAGAAGAATCTTCAAAGAAGGGAAACTTTTAAGACGTCTGATCTTGTGATCAGACATCCACTTTTACTCTTTTGTCACAATTACTTTTTAACCGCATACATTCGTATTTGAATTCAAGTTTTGAGTAAATTAGAGTGTTCAATTACATTTGAGATTAGTAGTAAATTCTGATTGCTCCCTGTGTTCGACCTTGGATACTCCGATTTTCGAATAATAAAATCTTTATTTGTTGACGACGCTTGATCACCTATACTACGATGCAATAACTGTTAAAACACGATCGAGCCAGTGTCGCCTTCAACACGGCTCAACCTGCGAGTCAGCTTTATTCGGAACCCTACGGGTTCCAAACTGGGGCCTTTGATCCCAGTTTCTCTAATCCCTCCATTTCTTTCTCTCCATCCTCACTCTATGAGGATATCTATGCTGTACAAGAGAATGTTAGGTCCAACCCTTACTCCAATGCTTATAATCTTGGTTGGAGGAACCACCCTAACTTCTCCTGGAAAAACTCGGGGCAGCAGACCCAATTCTGACCCAGCAATTATGCTCCGCAAAGACCAATGGGTCAGGGTCATGTTTACACTTAGCTGCCCCCGAATCAGGTTAATCAGCCATCTTGGGATGCCCGTCAACCCGTAGGGCAGGTTGATTTGAACTGACAGATGGTAGAAATGCAAGGATCTATACTTCAGCTCATGCAGCAAATGAAAGCCTCGCTGGGCAACTTGCAAAATGGCTTCATTGCTGATTCTCGTAAACCCAGATCTTTGCCATCTCAACCCATACCCAACCCGCGTAATATCCATAATCCGGGCAATGAAGCCCATGGGTACGGGAATCAGAGGGACCCACACCCACATGCTCAGGTGGTTGAGCAGGGTCCTTCCTCTTCTTCCTCAAATCAAAGGTTTTTGGCTAATGAAGCCCTTGCAATCTTTCCTAACCCTCCCCAAGACCCAAACCCGTATGCATATGCTAATTCAGTTACTTTGAGGAGTGCAAAACAAACTCAAGATCCACAACCACACTGTTCTGATTTACCGAATCTTGAAGAGCTTGAGAGAAAGAACTCTGGAGAAGAAATCAAGGTTCAGGAACTTGATTTCGAAGATCCGACTCATGTTCCTTTTCCTGAGGCCTTGATTAGATTAAGCAAGAAGAGGTCTGTTGATAGTAATGAGGAGCTTCTAAATATTTTCAAGAATGTCGAGATCAATCTCCCGCTCCTCGATGCTATCAAACATATACCGTCTTATGTGAAATTTTCAAAGGATTTATGTACACAGAAGTGTAAGTCACTAGAATCTGTTTTGAGGAAGGTGGTACTCTTCGAGCAGGCTAGTTTTGTTATCCTTCACCGCCTCCCTTAGAAAAAGAGAGATCCAGGTGCTCCTTTGATTTCTTGTGTCATCGGAGATTACACCTTTGATAGATCATTGCTGGATCTGGGTGTATCCATTAACCTAGTTTCGACTTCTCTTTATGAGAAGTTCAAATTAGGTCGAAATTAGGTGAACTTCGGTCGACTTCAGTAACGCTACAGTTAACGGACCGTTCGGTCACAAATTCGCTAGGCATTATTGAAGATGTTATTGTCAAGGTTAAGGATTTCTATTTTCCTATAGATTTCCTTGTCTTTGATATGGATGTACCTGAGAATTTAAGGAACACGCCCATCATTCTGGGGCATCCATTCATGGCTACCGCCAAGGCCAACATTAACTATGAGAGCGGTAGCATGGAAATCGCCTTTGGGGATCAAAGAATGAAATTGGATATTTTTAAGGCGATTAACAAATTTGAGGATTGTGGATTTATTGAGGAACTTGAGGATGATAATGTGAATATTGAAACTTGTATGGTGGTTTCTGCATTTGAATGTTCCTCCTTTGATGATGATTTAGACCTGCAACCCTCTATGGCAAACCCGCTACCTTCTGAAGAGGTTATTGATTTTGTTCACTCTCAACCTCTTCCTCTTGATGAGTCTTCATCAACATCTTCTTTACCTTCAATTATCAACTCGCCTTAGCTTGAACTAAAACCATTGCCTGAGAATATGAAATATCAGTTTTTAGGACCACATAAGATGCTCCAGGAGATTAAACTGATTAAGGCCTTAAAGGAATATAAGGAGGCAATTGGTTGGACCATTCATGACTTAGGGGGATTGAGCCATCTTACTGCAATCATAGAATATTTTTGGAAGATGGATCCTGCCCTTCTCGCCAGATGCAGAGGAGATTAAACCCGAATATGCGAGAAGTGGTCAAGAAGGAGATTATCAAGTGGCTCGATGCAGGAATCATTTATCCGATCTTTGACAGTCCTTGGATAAGTCCCGTGCAAATTGTTCCCAAGAAAGCCGGGATTACCGTTGTGACTAACGAGAAAGGAGAATCTATTACAACTCGTTCAACTTCCTCTTGGAGAGTTTGTATCGATTACAAGAAGCTGAACACAGCTACGAAAAAGGATCATTTTTCTTTGCCCTTTATTGATCAAATCCTTGAAAGACTAGCCAGGCAGAAGTACTTTTGTTTCCTTGATGGTTACTCTGGATACAATCAGGTCCCTATCCATCTCGAGGATCAGGAAAAAATAACTTTCACCTGTCCCTACAGAACCTTTGCTTTCTATAGGGTGCCATTCGGCTTATGTAATGCACTTGCGACTTTTCAAAGGTGTATGCTGACCATATTCTTTGACATGGTCGGAGAGTTTATGGAAGTCTTCATGGATGATTTCTCTGTTTTCAGAGAATCATTTGACTCTTGTCTAGCTAATCTTGAAATGATCCTTAAATGATGCATCAAAACAAGACTGGTCCTTAGCTGGGAAAAGAGTTATTTCATGACATAAGAAGGCATCGTCTTGGGTCATGTAATCTCTGAATGGGGCATAGAAGTTGACAAAGCTAAGGTTGATGCTATTTCTAAACTTCCTCTTCCCACATCTGTCAAACAAATTCGATCATTTCTTGGTCATGTGGGATTCTATAGGAGGTTCATCAAGGACTTTTCTAAGGTTGCTCGTCCTTTGAGCAACCTTTTCACCAAAGATACGCCATTTGATTTCAACGAATCATGTCGTAAGGCATTTGATTTTCTTAAAATGGCAGTCACTTGTGCTCCGGTGTTGCAACCACCAGTTTGGACAGCCCCATTTGAGATCATGATCGACGCTTCTAATTATGCGGTCGGGGCTATTTTGGGTCAGAAGATTGACAGGAAACCCTCTGTCATCTACTATGCTAGTAAAACTCTGGACGAGGCCTAGAGGAATTACACTGTTACTGAGAAGGAATTACTAGTTGTAGTATTTGCTTTGGAGAAATTTAGGGCTTATCTCTTAGGGTCTCACGTCATCATATATACCGACCACTCGGCCTTGAGACATCCCTTGGCCAAAAAGGATGCCAAACCCTAGCTTATTCAATGGATTCTTCTGCTTCAAGAATTTGATCCTGAAATCAAGGATAAATCCGGGGCACAGAATGTGGTGGCGGATCATCTGTTGAGACTTATGAGTGATTCTTCTCGTCCGGACATTTTGATTGTTGATACTTGTTTGGACGAGACTATCCTTACAGTTTCAGGTGGCCAAACCCCATGGTTTGCTGACATCGTTAATTATTTGGCCGTTGGTCAAATCCCCCATAATTGAACCAAACATCAACAGAATAGACTCAAATCTGAGGCCAAATATTACTTCTGGGAGGACCCTAAACTGTACCGCATCAGCTCTGATCAAATTATTCACCGATGCTTTCCGAAGAATGAATTCAAGAGTATACTCGAGTTCTGCCATGCATCTACGTGTGCTGGACACTTCTCTGGGAAAAAGATGACTACAAAAATTTTACAATCTGAATTCTATTGGCCATCTTTATTCAAGGATGCCCAGGAATTCTCGAGGTCGTGTTCCCGATGCCAGACACTTGGGAGCATAACCAAGAGAGACATGATGCCCCTAAACTTGATTCTTCCAGTCAAAATTTTTGACGTTTGGGGCATCAATTTCATGGGACCATTCCTCCCTTCATTTGGACACCAGTACATTCTCGTCGCTGTTGATTACGTGTCCAAGTGGATCAAGGCTATTCCCACTCAAACCAATGACCACAAAGTGGTCATCGATTTGGTCAAGAAAAATATCTTCAGTTGGTTTGAGATTCCGAGGGTCATCATCAGCGATGGTGGTTCTCACTTCACTAATGTCCAATTTAGTAATTTATTGGAAAAATATGGGGTAAATCACAGAATCTCCACACCTTACCATCAAGAGACGAATGGACAGGCCGAGATCTCCAATTGGGAGATCAAGAATATTCTGTAGAAAACGGTTAGGCTTGATCGTAATGACTGGACTCAAAAGCTTGAGGATGCTCTTTGGGCCTACCGTACGGCATATAAAATGCCCATTGACATGTCTCTGTTTCGTCTAGTGTATGGAAAGGCTTGCCATTTACCCATATAAATTGAACATAGGGCATTTTGGGCAATCAAGCAATATAATCTAGATCTGAGTTTAGCCGGGAAGACTAGGAAACTCCAATTATTTGAGTTGGAGGACCTTAGAAATGACGCGTATGAGAATACCAAGATTTATAAGGCTCGGACCAAAGCTCTTCATGACTAGTTGATTTCCTGCAAGAGTTTTAAGTCGAACCAGAAAGTCTGGCTTTTTGATTCTCGACTTAAGCTCTTTCCTGGTGACAAACCCGTTTTCGCGCATTTTGAAATCGTCAGAAATCGTAGTATAGTCACGCTAAAAACGCTCGTCAAAAATGATTTGTAAAGATAATGAGACTTGGAGTCCCAGTAGTTCGTCTCTGGGAGGCGTTTATGGAAATGCAAATTTAAAATCGATCTCTTTCGCTCTACTTGCTTAAAATCTCATGCCAGTTTATGGTGATTTACATATTGATGTACGATGTACTAGTTGCCAAAAGATAGTAATTAAGACATGCAACTTCAATCACACCAAAAGATGATAACTAGGCACATGGTGATTTTCAACATATATATTTATATGTATAAAAGATGATGATGATATCAGAGTTGCAGAGCACAGGTAGAGGAATACTTGTACAGGGAAATAAAGCTACTCGCTACCAAAAAATGACTGCATACATGAATTTATGGGGGAATTTTGCATGCATCATTGGGGGAGAATAAAGAGCTACACTACTAAGCAGTAAATAAATCATGTAAATCTAAGAAGAACTATAATCTAGTCTAGCATAAATAAGGGCATTCGGAGGTGGCTCCGATGGCCTTTGAGTTGGTTGAGAGGAGGAGGGGTGGCCAATGGTGCTTAGGCTGGCCCTTGGAGAGAGGTTGGAGAGGTGATCCAGCATCTTGGCGTGGAGGTGGTGGTTGCCATGGTGAAGCTACTCGTCGACATGGAGGTGGAGTGGATGTGGAATGAAACTAAGCTAAATGGAGGTCAAGAGTGAATGGGTGCAAATGGCCACCCCTTAGGTATTTTTATAGACCTAAGGGAGACTCTCTAGAGAAGTGTGGAACTCTCTAGAGAGAGCTCCAAGAGTGGCCGGCCAAAGAGAGAGAGAGGTGGTTTTTAGATCCACCATTTTTGGATCTCCAATTTAAATGGCTCTTGGTTGCTAATTTTGGCAACCAAGAGTGGTGCCACCTTTGGAAGAACCTAGAACACTCTAGGTGGTGTGGGAGTGCGTGAATGGGGGTGTGTGTGTGTGTGTGGCCATGCCCTATGTGTCTAAGTGATCTATGTTAGGTCCTAAGGGGGTTTGGGTTGGTGTAGGTCATAAATTAGGGTTGCAAACCCTAATTGCTAGTGGGGAAATGCAATTAAAATTAACACAAGTTTAATTGAATGAGTGTGAACCTAATTGAGAGTAAAATAACTCAATTAGGTTGGGCTTAGGTTAATTGGACTTTCATTGAGTCCAATTGGACTTGTATGGGTTGAAATCTGAGCTCAATTGGACCTTATGAGTCCAATTGACTAGGCAATGGTAATTGACTATGATCTAAGTTAATTAGGTTTAGTGAGGACCTAATTAGATCCTTAAGGAGGTCTAGAGGCGATGTACTAGGGTTAGGGTACCTTAATTTAGGTTCCTAGGGGGTTAAAATTGGGTTTAGGGAGCTAGAGATCCAAGATCAAGGCTTGAATCTCAAAACAGGAACTTGAAAGTAGTTCCAGACGTCCAATAATAGTATCAGATGACTTATACCAAAAAATTAGAAGCCCAGACTTCAATTTTGGACGTCTAATCAGAGTCAGGAAGGATTCTAGGTTTTATCTTGGGTATTCTATAGAAATTGGACATCTGATTAAGTGTCTGGACGTCCAATAATACTGCAGAAGTGGGTTTAAGGTGTGCGGGAGTTGGCTAAGGGTTCTGGACATCCTATAACTCATCTGGATATCCAGATAGAGGTTGGAATTAGGGTTTTAAGGTTTCCTAGGGTGTGGTGACCTAATCTAAGGATGGCTAAGGCTTGGGGAAGCTTCTAGGCTATCCTAAGGTTAGGATGGTCCTAGGTTCTTCATAATTTACTACTTTATTCCTACTTAAATAGAATAACATACCTCAACCCCTTACATTATTGTCTACTACATCTTATTCTATGTCTTCCGCTCCAACTTTGCTGCAACACCAGTTATCCTTTATTCTTCTGATCCAATTTTAGATCCAGCTTCAGATCTACCTTTTGATCAGCTTATTACCTGTAGTTGGCATAATGCACCTAATCAGCATATTATAGCATTATTTTATGCATAGCTAAAAGAAGGTAGTAAAGATGTGATATAAACACATCTATCTAGGTTAAAATGCCTATTCATGCATGTTCCTAGGCTTAGATTTGCACTTCATGTTATAAATATTGCATAACATGCATCATTGTGCATTTAGAGTAGTTGTATATATTTTGTATTAATTAGGTTCTTTTTATGGTTAGGAGAGGAGATGATTTATTTCAGGGCCTTGGATGGACGATCAGACCATACAGATCTGATTAATATGACGATCGGAGTCTAACGCCTCTGAAATCGTCCAGATCGGAGTCCCGTAGCATCACATGAAGCCTGAGGAAGATCAACGGTCAGGGGGGCAATGCGACATCCATACAGGTTTCGGATGAAAAATCCGACTGTACGGATGGATCCGGAGCGACGATCGCAGTCTGAAAACATTAGAATCATCCCTATCGGAGCACCGGGGCACCCATTACAAAAGAAAGAAGAATGGACAGCCCAGGTGGCGCCACGTGGTGCCATCCAGGCCGCCCAATGTCGGCCAGCAGCAGTAGCACGCCCGCACAGCCGCAGCCACACGCAGCGCTCCGCGCACAGTGCACCGCGCGCAGCAACAGCGCACGCGCACAGTTGCCGCTGCGCGCAGCAGCAGCGCAACGCATGCCGCACGCGTGTGTGCAAGGTGCGGGTAGCACAAGGCACGTGATGCGCGCCAGTGGAGCGTGTCGGCGGGGCAGGTGCCAGTGGAGCGGGTGCGGATCTTCAGCGACGCACCTTTAGTGACGCTTGCAGCTGTCACTGATGGTCAGCGCATGCCAGCAAGTGGATTTGAAGGGCGGATCTTCAGTGACAGCTGCAGCGACATTTATGGACGTTAGTAATGACCCAGAAGCGAATTTGTTCTTCCTCCTCCACTATAAAAGGACCTACCCACCACCATTCCAAAGCATCTCTTCCTTTCTTCCTCTCACCACCTCCAAGGCTCTAGAGAGAGCTTGTCCCAAGCTCAGGATGCTCCTTTAGAGTAAAACCAAATAGTTTTCCGTCCTCTCACCCCCCTTCATGGAGCATCCCGTGGCCGTCCTCTCACGGCCCTTCGGGAAGAAGATCCTCGCCGCGATGTCGTCCTACCCATCCTCTATCCTTTGGCTCCGTCCTCCTTCATCCCGCTCCTCACCACCTTCCTCCAGGCGACGTCAAAGCAAGTCGTCCTCCGAGCAACCGTCGAGGGGGATTTCTCTCACCTCATTTTATCTTTTTATGCTTTCATAGTGTAGATTTTTCCTGCTTTCATAGTTGTAACAAACAATTCTTGATAAATAGATGTTTGTTTCTCTCTCTCTATCTCTTTCTCTCTCATATATATATTCTTGCAAGTAGATTAGCTAGAACTCATCAACCTGATCTCTTGCCTGCTAAAAACCAAAAAAATTAGAAAAGATAAAGACGACCAAAAACAAATAAAATCGAAGTGCGGTTTTCAATTAAAGTAAATGTCGCCTCCCTGTGTTCGACCCGGGACTCCCTTAGAGTTTCGGTATAAATTTTATCTGATCGACGTGTTTTGCAACTACGACGACAGGTTACTTATAACCTCGATTTCTAACACGCGAAGCACGGCCCGACCATTTTGGCGTCGTTGCCGGGGAGGCAACGGAATTTACTTTATTGCTTATTGCGTTTCTTTGCATTTACATAGCATTAACCCTACTTATCTTTGATCTACTGCCTTGCAGGTACCCTAGCATGGAGATCCAAGTGCGGTAGACCGGAGTAAAGTGCAGGTAGAGTGTTTTGTAAGTATCCCCCACACCACCCCCACCTTAGTTTTCATTCCATAACCGAATAACTCAAACCCAAATCAACTTAGGTGCTTTTTATGAACCCTAGGATAGATTTGGTTGTTCGTTTGCCACTTCCACTCACCTCGCCATCCACATAAATAAAAAAATAAAAATAAAAAAGTGTTATTCGATTGTGGGATTTTTTTGAAAACTACACACTTAACACCCACAACTTCTTATCCTAAGGCGCACAATCACTTTGATTCTACCACTTAACCGGGATCTGACCTGTGGACTCGGTACACTTCAACTAAATACACATAAGTGAGTAGAAATCTGAATAGGTTAAAAATTCTTGTGTGCCTAAACTAAGTGGTGCAATAGGCCAATTGATTGAGCTGTTTGGGCCGCACCACTCAATCTAAAACTAATCCATCAAGTAGCTTGCCACTTAGGGTTGATTCTTAGGGCTGAACCAGGCACTCCACATTATTTTTGATTTTTAAAGGAACATATCATCACCCGTGCTTTCAAAATAGAGCACATCATTGAATAACCTTGTTTGAGAACCTTGGTTATGCACGCACACACATTTTAACTAATCATTAAGGGCACAACCCATTTAAAGGGCCCATCACATTCCTGAAGCACCATTGTCCCAAACCTAACTAAAATTGATTAGACGTTGGCCCTAAGGACTGGTTCGCTCGTCGGGATCCAGATTGAGATTGTTCACGATTAACCTACTTATACTAGTCAATCTGATGTCTAGCTAGGGAAGTAGCGTCAAACGACTGTGGCTGGGGGGTACACTAGGAACCGGAGGCGCAAGCCAAAGGAAGAACCTTCTCCCCAGTCCCTCCTTCTAACTGGTTGGATTTCCTGGACATAAGTAGAGTAAATCGTTTATAATCTTAGGATGGATTCTAAGAGTCTGTAGACCTTTAGGCTACCAAAACTAAGGACAGGCTTATATTTCTGTATTGCAGGGCTCCTTTCACTTCTGATTTCCCTCCTTACTTCACCATGTACCCTTCCGCATCCTACACACATTTTACATCTTATCCTCCTACCACCATTTATCCCCAAGATGATTACTATCCTGACTTGACTTATAATTATCCATCCACTAGCCAGGATGACTTTGATTGGGGATATGAATTTGGAACTCAGTGTTCAGGGCCTAACCCTGGACAACAAGACTATGATTATTATCCTTCCCAGAGCTATAATGATTATGGATCTCCATCTTTTGATGACCAAACCAACCCGATCTACAATCAGGAAGGATATAATGACTATAACACCTACCCTCCCTAGTATTCCATTGAAAATAGGTCATCACCCTTCTTTGAACAATCCAAGACGACCTACTACCAGGGAGGAACTCGAGATCCTCAACATCTTGACTCCCCTAGATTTAATCTGAACCCACCCAAATCGGAACCAAACCAGTCGGTTCAGGTGAACCAGATCCAGGATAGGGTGTTGGCTAATTTGAGGAACACTATACAATCTTTAGAAGCTCAGCCAACACCATGCACTGAAGCACTGGAGCCTATGATCAAAATGATTGATGAACTTAATAGTTCTCTATTGGATTTGCTCCAAAGTGTTAGGGATAGGGACTTGGGTGAGTTCCTTCTTGGGAAATTGTCGAGGTTGAGGATGAAATTTGTGGTTGCACTAGTCAAATCTTGGGATGATTCTCAAGATGAACCCCTTTCAGGAGAGCCAATGTCTGAACCTGCTCAGGCGCCTGTCAGGGGGGATACATTTTCTGAGACTGGGGATGACCAGGATGGGCTTGAGCAACCATTTGAGGATGAACCGATTGATTCACCCTAGATCCCCGAGCCAGGGAGAGAGGAAAAATATGTCTTCACGGACCATGAAATGACATATGATTTTGAGACATATATTAATGAGGATCATCAATTCTTTGACTCTGAGGGTGAAGAATCTTTTGGCGAAGTCTCACTTGAACTTAAGGAAGAGGATTTTAGTGAGACAAATGGGCTTGAGGAATCTGACAAACCAGTTGATAGCCTAATTATTGAAGATTTGGATTTAGTTGGGGTTAACTTGGAGGATCTTAATCTTGATGATTCAATCAGTGACCCCAGTCCTCATCTGCACCCTAAAGAGATGACTCCTGAGATCTTTGTGCCCAAGTCGATCTTGATTCAGCCACGATTTTTGGACTTGGGCGAATCATATGGGGTGAATAATATGCTAGAGGACCTGAAGCCTAAGCCCTTGATGTTGGAGGATAGAATTGTTGAAATAAAGATTTGGGAGGCTAATTTTGAGGGAAGTTTGATTTTGGATCTAAGGGTACCTATTGACTTAAAATCACCTACTTTCTACCAGGACCCTTACGATATCTTTCACGTGCAACCCAAGCTTGAAATAATTGATTATTTTTCTGAGCTATATGTTAAGTGGACAACAACACCTATTGAACCATCTTTACCCGTTGTTTGACACTTTGGTCTTGGGTTGCACACCACTAAACTGCAGGCCCGACCCCACAAACACAACAACCTTTGGTTCTGGGTGATTTTCATCCAAAACCTGAGAACCACTTGACCCTAGGGCATGGGTCTGCACCATAATCTCGTCCACATCTGTGGACATCTTCTGCTGGCGGGTTTCAGGATCAATATTTTGATTTTGATTCTGAACCGCACTTGTGAATTCTCAATCTCTTCTTTGTATGTATGCTATGCCTAACTGAAGGCATTAAACTTAGCACGTGTGTATACACCCTTCTCTCTGCGGAGCTGACCAGATTTTCACAACACTCAAGTGATGTTCTATTTACTCTACCCTTTTCATGTCTTTATTTTTACAATGAGGACATTGCATCATTTAGGCATGGGGGGTGGATAATCAATTCCTGAAATCATTATGTTAACTCTGTAGAATTTCTTTTAGTTTCTTATAAAATTAAAAAAAAAAAGAAAAGAGAACTTAGGCATTTAGAAGTTATTAACTCTAGGAAATGATACAAGAGGACCTGAACACTTAGACTCTTTAGGTCTTCGGGCTTAATTATCCCGGGTGTCCACTCGAATGTGGACTTAGTCTCGAGTCCTCGCCAATTAAAATTCATTTTAAGTTGGTAAATAAATTGGGATGATAAGTATACGACTTATCAACCCGCCCTCTGATTTGGGGGGATTTTAAGGCTAAGCATCTACACACTATTCGCACTGACTCACTTTCCGACAATTTTTACGGAAATTGGGTAGCTAATGGATCGACTTGGGTGGTATGGTTGGCAAGTTGTCGGTGGTAATAGCTCATCGGCAGGTTGTCCAGAGCCCAGCCACAAGACTGTTTTCGCTGTATTGCCTTTAGGTAAATCTTAGATCAGGAAAGCCACCTACTTATAAAAAAAAAAAAGAAAAAAAAGAAGAAAAAAAAAGAAAAAGAAAGAAAGAAAAAATAAAAAAATAAAAACAAATAAAACCACACTTCACCGCATGAGTATGGCTGGCAAGTTATCGGTGGTAACAACTCATCGGCCGGTTGTCCAGAACCCAGCTCACAAACAAATAAATGCACAATAATTCCCAAAACACTTAGGGAAGAAGCGGGGAAGTAGAATAAACCGAGGAGATATACACTGGGTTCGCCCTTGTGTTGACCCCATAAATAAAAGAAGTAGGGAGAAAGCTACCGATCGTAAAGATAAGCCTTTAGGCAAGGTCACCTAGGGTCGTAGAAACCCGAAGTCCATTTTAACGGCCGTTTTGTGAGTCTATCACTTTTTCACAAAGATGCTTAGTGCATAGAGTCCTTTTCGAGTCTTGGGTGGGTCGGGTAGCCGTAAAAAGTTATCCTGGAACTCTCAAACTCCAAAAGTACAAAAAAATTAGAAAAAAATAAAACATAAAAAAAATGTATCTTCCCTTTTCAAATAAGGCGAGGACTTGGGTGGTCTGCATTCTGGCAGACACCTGGGTGCTGTTTAGTCTTCGTAGTTTAGAACCTTAGTTGAAATTTTCTATTATTAGTAAACAACTTAGGCCTAAGCGATCTAGCCCTAATTTTGATTTTATACATAGCATGTAGTTTAATTTTGCTAGGGACTAGCAAAAGATAGGCATGGGGGTATGATATAGACACATCTATCTAGGTTAAAATGCCTATTCATGCATGTTCCTAGGCTTAGATTTGCACTTCATGTTATAAATATTGCATAACATGCATCATTGTGCATTTAGAGTAGTTTTATATATTTTGGGTTAATTAGGTTCTTTTTATGGTCAGGAGAGGAGATGATTTATTTCAGGGCCTTGGATGGACGATCAGATTATACAGATATGATTAATACGACGATCGGAGTCTAACGCCTCTGAAATCGTCCAGATCGGAGTCCCGTAGCATCACATGAAGCCCGAGGAAGATCAACGGTTAGGGGGGCAATGCGACATCCATACAGGTTTCGGATGGAAAATCCGACCGTACGGATGGATTCGGAGCGACGATCGCAGTTCGAAAACATTAGAATCATCCCGATCGGAGCACCGGGGCACCCTTTACAAAAGAAAGAAGAATGGACGGCCTAGGTGGTGCCACGTGGTGCCATCCAGGCCACCCAATGTCGGCCAACAGCAGTAGCGCACGCGCACAGCCGCAGCCGCGCACAGCGCCCCACGCACAGTCGCAGCCGCGCGCAGTGCACCGCGCGCAGCAACAGCGCATGCGTACAGCTACCGCTGCGCACAGCAGCAGCGCAACGCATGCCGCACGCGCGTGTGCGAGGTGCGGGGAGCACAAGGCACGTGATGCGTGCCAGCGGGGCAGGTGCCAGCGGGGCGGGTACAGATCTCCAGTGGCGCACCTTTAGTGACGCTTGCAGCTGTCACTAATGGTCAGCGCACGCCAGCAAGTGGATTTAAAGGGCGGATCTTCAGCGACAGCTGCAGCGACATTTATGGACGTCAGTAATAACCCAGAAGCGAATCTGTTCTTCCTCCTCCACTATAAAAGGACCTACCCACCACCATTCCAAAGCATCTCTTCCTTTCTTCCTCTCACCACCTTCAAGGCTCTAGAGCGAGCTTGTCCCAAGCCCGGGATGCTCCTCTAGAGTAAAACCAAATAGTTTTTCGTCCTCTCACCCCCCTTCGTGGAGCATCCCGTGGCCGTCCTCTCACCGCCCTTCGGGAAGAAGATCCTCGCCGCGATGTCGTCCTACCCATCCTCTATCCTCCGGCTCCGTCCTCCTTCATCCCACTCCTCACCACCTTCCTCCAAGCGACGTCAGAGCGAGTCGTCCTCCGAGCAACCGTCGAGGGGGATTTCTCTCACCTCATTTTATCTTTTTATGCTTTCATAGTGTAGATTTTTCCTGCTTTCATAGTTGTAACAAATAATTCTTGATAAATAGATGTTTGTTTCTCTCTCTATCTCTTTCTCTCTCATATATATTCTTGCAAGTAGATTAGCTAGAATTCATCAACCTGATCTCTTGCCTGCTAAAAACCAAAAAAATTAGAAAAGATAAAAATGACCAAAAACAAATAAAATCGAAGCGCGGTTTTCAATTAAAGTAAACGTCGCCTCCCTATGTTCGACCCGGGACTCCCTTAGAGTTTCGGTATAAATTTTATCTGATCAACGTGTTTTGCAACTATGACGACAGGTTACTTATAACCTCAATTTCTAACACGCGAAGCACGGCCCGACTAAGATGCAAATAATGCTTGTGCATGCATGAATTATCCTCACTTATGCTAAGTCTTAGCCTAATTTAGGTCAATTATGACCTATGATTGCTGCACAATCACCTGGAAAACTTAGGTCGAAATGGAATGGCCCATTCATTATTGATCAGATATTTCCAAACGGGGCTGTTTAGATTTTTGACCCAACAACGGGCATTTCATTCAAAGTCAACGGTCAACGTTTGAAGCCTTTTATTGACCGTATTGTTCCAGAACTCGTCTTAGACACGGTTGCTCTCATCATGTTGTGATTTCTTTGGCTAGACTACGCCTAGCTGACAGCATTAAACTCAGCAGTTGTATAGTCTGACTTAGAGCTGACCCGAGTGATTGCGCAGTAATCATAGGTCTTAATTGACCTAAATTAGGCTAAGACTTAGCATAAGTTAGGGTAATTCTTACATGCATAAGCATTACTAGCACCTTTACTACTTTCTTTCAGCTATGCATAAAATAATGCTATAATGTACTGATAAGGTGCATTATATCAATTGCAGGTAATAAGCTTATCAGAAGCTAGATCTGAAGCTGGATCTAAAGCTCGATCTGAATAATAAAGAATAACTGGTGTTGCAGATGAGCTGGAGCAGAAGACCTAGATTAGATGTAGTAGATAATAATGTAAGGGAGTTATGGTATGCTATTCTATTAAGTAGAAATAAAGCAATAAATTATGAAGAACTTAGGTCCATCCTAACCCTAGGACAACTTAGAAGCTTCCCCAAGCCTTAGCCACCCTTAGATTAGGTCACCGTACCCTAGCAAACCTTAAAATTCTAATTGTAGACTCTATCTGGACGTCTAGATGAGTTATAGGATGTCCAGAACCCTTAGCCAACCCCGCGCACCTTAAACCCACTTCTGCAGTGTTATTGGACGTCCAGACACTTGGTCAGAATCCAAATTCTGCAGAATACCCAAGACAGAACCTAGAAACCTCCTGACTCTGATTGGACATCCAGACAATAAGTTTGGACTTCTGATTTTTTATTATAAGACGTCTGAGACTATTATTAGACGTCTAACACTGTTGTCCAGTTCCTGTTTTGGAATTCAAGCCTTGATCTTGGATCTCTAGCCCCCTAAACTCAATTATAACCCCATAGGAACCTAAATTAAGGTACCTTAACCCTAGTACATCACCTCTAGGCCTCCCCAAGGACCTAATTAGGTCTTCACTAAACCTAATTGACATGGATCTTAGTCATTTCCATCATCCTATTTAATTGGACACATTGAGTCCAATTGAGCCCTGATCTCAGCATACACTGTCCAATTGGACTCAGTGAGAGTCCAATTGACCTATACCTAACTTAATTGAGTTATTTTACTCTCAATTAAGTTTTCACACACCCAATTAAACTTGTATTAGGTTTAATTGCACTTTACCTTAGTGAATTAGGGTTTACAACCCTAATTTATGACCTACCTTGACCTAAACCCACTAGAACCTAACCTAATCAACCTAGCCACCTAAGTTTGGACCCTCACACACCCACACACACCCACATACATGATCCACACGAAAATACCTAGCCTAGAGTTCTCTATAACTCTCTACCATGTGTTGTTGCCTTGGTTGCTAAAATTAGCAACCAAGAGCCATTCAATTTTTAGATCCACATTTGGTGGATCTAAAAACCACCATCCATCCTCTCTCTCTCACTCTCCCACGAGCTCCCACCATAGGCCTCTCTAGAGAATTCCATAATTCTCTAGAGAGCTTCCCTTAGGTCTATAAAAAGACCTAAGGGGTGGCCATTTGCACCCATCCATTTTCTTGGCATTCATTCACATTCACTTACATCTAGGTTAGCTACATTCACCTTCACTCCACCTCCACGAGTTGCTTACCATGGCCGCCACCATCTCCATGCCAGGATGCTGGATCACCTCTCCAACCTCTCTCTAAGGGCCGGCCTAAGCACCATTGGCCGCCTCTCCTTCTCCTCTCAACTATTCAAAGGCCATCGGAGCCCACCTCTGAATGCCCTTATTTCTGCTAGATTAGTAGCTAGTTCTTCATAGTTTACATGCTTTTATTTACTACTTAGTAGTGTAGTTCTTTACTCTCCCCCAATGATGCAGGCAAAATCCCCCCATAGATTCCTGTATGCGATCGTTTTCTGTTAGCTAGATTGATGTTTTTAAGCTTTCCTCTATAAGCTTTCCTCTAGTTCCATGTTGCAAACTCTCTCTTGAATGAATGAGAGAAAATTTTCATATATATATGTCTATGTGTTGAGAATCACCATGAGCTTATTACAATATATTTGGTGTGATTAAAGTTGCCTACTTTTAACTTTTGATATTCTTGTAACTAAGCATGTCATGCTTAAATACGTAATAACCATAAACCGCTGCGAGATTTTAAGCAAGTAGAGCGAAAAAGAGATCGATTTCAGATTTGCATAAATGCCTCCCAGAGACGAATGACAGGGACTCAAGTCTCGTTATCTTTACAAAAAAAAATCATTTTTTGATGAATGTTTTTGTGCGACTATACTACGATTTCCGACGACTTTAAAACAAGCGAAAATGGCTTCTGTCGAATGGCACCGTTGCCGGGGAGGCAACACCATTTTTATTTCAATCTTGTGAGCTATCACTGACAAATCTTCCTCTGCTTGTCTTTTGATGTGCAGGAAAATAAGAAAAATGGGAATCTGCGCACGCAACGAGCGTAGATTAAAAAAATCAAGTGCACATCTCATCTTAGATTAGGATTTCCCTTTTTGAGCCCTAGGTTAGATTTATTTGAAAAAAAAATCTTATTTATTTTCATGAAAAACAAAATCAAAGAAAAAAATCTAGGTAGTTAGATTAGGTTTCTTTTTCAATCCTAAGTTAGTTTTGAAAAAGCAAAAAAAAGGAATTTGAAAATCCTTCGAAAAAAATAATCCTTCTTGAAAAAAAAAATTTCAAAATTTTTTGAAAAAAAAATTGGTGGAAAGTTTTCATTTTAAACTCAAACACCTTTTAAAAGCTTCTCCAACCCTCTGATTTTCGGTCGAAGAGCACATTCTGATTTAAAAATTTAATTGCCAAAAAATTAGTGAATGAAAAATTTTGAAATTCGAGCTAGTCGTCATTTTCAAACCATCTTTCAAACGACATCATTCATTTAAAAGAATTCTAAGTATAAAATTTTTAAAAATTTGCGAAGTGCAAGGGGGTCAAACTGACCTAGATTTGAAATTGTTCAAAATTCCAAAAGCAATTCCGAGCAATCCCCAAATTTGTTTTGACTAAAAATGGTGGGGTTTGAAAGCTGATCTCATTGGCTTTAATTTCCACATTTTTTCCAAATTTTTTAAAGTCATTTGATACTGTTTCAATTTGAAAAATCGACTAGGGGTCAAAATTCCAGATTTAACCCTTTGACATTTAAAAATCTCTATAAATTCGGTTGAAATAGTAGAAATTATAAAAAAATATTCTCTGAAAGGATAATTGAAAGGTCTTGATTTCGTGGTCTGCTGAAGAAGAAAAAAACAAAAAACCCTAGAATTGCATTAATCCTAGGTTACATCTTCAGGGATACACTCTATAGATCATACATTTGGGCTAACCTAGACTTGATCAAGTCTAAGGTTTATCCGGTGAGCTTGGTCACCTTGTGGGCCACTCACCACAAACCCCAACTGAAGAAAAATGGGCTAAAATTAATTTTAAAACATGTAAACAACCCGAATTCATTGTCATACTACTGGGTGTTTTCAATCTCTCTTGCCAAGCCTGGTGACTAAGTCTGCGGGGTAGTGTCAAACGACCGTGGCTAAGGGGTAACGGAACCGGAGGCGTGAGTCGAAGGAAGAACCTTCCTCGTAGTCCCCTTGTAACCAGACTGGTTGGGTTAGCTTGAGAGGTGGGAATCCCTTTCAGTCGGTTGCATGATGAATTTTTCTTTAGGAATTCAAACTTAAAATGAAAAATCTAGTCATCCGATCATAAGGACCATCTGATTGATAGGGCCTTAGCCTTGTCTGGCTTGGCTACACCAACCCACGGGTTGGGTGGTGTATGCGAGGAAGGAGGTCACTCAGACCTCGACTGGTTAGACCTTGGGAGCCACTCCCAAGGAGGCGAGTCACCTCACTAGGACCATCTTCTCCCCCCACTTCTTCTACTCCCTTAGCTGCAATGGCTAATCCTGGACCTGGACCTAGACTAGGTTAGGATGCTGGTAATCTGGACCCGATGGCTCGTCTGGAGGCCTGGGTTGTGGAATCTGAGGAGCGGCATCTGCAGAGCATGGACCGTATCTTGACGACACTTGACAGAATGTAGCATCCACCGCGAGGAGAACAACTTTGGGATTTCTATGATCCAGCCGCACTGATCGTCACACCCTTAGTCAGGATTCCTGTAGGTGAAGACGCGTTTGAGCTCAAGCCCAATGTGATCGGTTTGATCAACACTCATTTTTATGGAAACTCAAGAGAAGATCCGTTCCAGCACTTAGAGGACCTGAGTCGACTCACAGAAACAATTCGACCCAGGAATATTGATCTTGGGATTGTTCTAATGAAGCTTTTCCCATTTTCTCTGAGGGACAAAGCTTCATACTAGTTCAAGACCATTGGGAAGCCAATTGGAACCTGGCCGAAATTACGATGTGAATTCCTACAAAAGTTCTTCCCAATCGGTCGAATGAACACGATGAGGCGCGCAATCACGACCTTCTCCCAAGGAGCTAGGGAGAAGTTGCATGAAGCCTGGGATTGATTTCACGACCTTCTCTGGAAATGCCTGCACCATGGTATACCCAGATGGCACCTAGCTCAAATTTTTTACCATGGGCTGGATGACACACATTGGTATCTGGCCAATGCATCTAGTGGCGGGAATTTCCTCATGAAAGATGAGAACATGGTAGGCATTTGAGTTGTTTGAATCTTTGGCAGAGAACTCAATGAATGCCACATCCATGAACCAGTTCCAGCGGCCTGGTCAGCAGCAGGTTGGTGTCCATGAGGCTCACACCGAGTCTATTCGAGCCGACATGTATATCATCGTCAAGCAGCTGGATAGAATAAACCTGATCAAGAAAAAGATTGACCAAATTAGTTAGGGTCAATCTAACCTGAACTCTACTACCCCAAGACCCTCCTATGCACCCTGAGCCCCTCCTGCTCTAGTTAATCTACTCACTCGGGATGCATCTTCTCCTTATTTACGAGACCCTGTATATTAGGATCCCATAAACAATCTCGATCTGGCGCCATATGACTAGGGTTACACACACCCACAGACTATAATACGTATCCCCTTGATGGATATACGTCTCAGATGTCTTCGCCCTACGAGGACGTCAGTGCTATTCAAGGATACGGGCGTAACAACCCATATTCAGAGACGTGTAACCCTAGTTGGCGCCAGCATCTGAACTTCTCCTGGTCTGGTAACTCATAGAGACCACATCAAGATCCACACTACCAGACCAGGCAATACAGGAATGCACAAAACACATACCCTAGGCAGCATCCATTCCCGTCTTAGCAGTAGCAACCCCATTCTATATACTAATCGCTGCACCAAGCTGCCAGTCACCCTCTAAAGCGAGCTGACCCTCTGGAGGCACTGAAAGAGGAGCTGCAAGAATCGATGAGGAAATCTACACAGGATAGCTTGCAGATAATGAAGGCAATGGCTGACCAGATACAGACAATACAGAACACGCAAAACCAGCTATTGCAGGAGCATAGGACTCAGGGGGCCTTGCCCTCCCAACTCATCCCGAACCCTCGGTATGTGCAGAACCAAGGCGCCCCGCCTAGGTTTCAGGCACCACAGGGACAGGCACACGCCATATTACAGGCGCCTCGTGCACCACCTGTTTATGCTCAAGGCCATTCACCTTTGATGCAGAACTCTGCATACTCTACCCCTTCTGCTCCCCCACCACCTCATGGATAGCAAGCCGATGCAAATGCTGTCTCATTAAGGAGTGGAAGGAAGACATTCGACCCACCACATAGGCAGGCGAGTCCTGATTTTCTCACCCTTCACTGCAGGTGGGTTTGACTCCTTCATCTTAGGAGCTACCTACGGTAGATAAGGGTAAGAGGCCACTTGACCCTGAGATTCCCATCCCTTTTCCTGAGGCTCTGACATGAAATGTAGTACGGAAAAAGGACACGTAGAATTTTGAGGACCTGAAGTCAATGTTCAAGGAAGTACATATTCAGGTCCCTCTCCTCGAGGCAATTGATCACATCCCCACTGTCGCCAGGTTCTTCAAGGACTATTATACCTCGAAGCAATAGCCTAGAATTGGACGACAGGCGATACTGTCAAAAGAAGCTAGCGCTATGATTCTAGCTGACTTGCCATCAAAAAAGAAAGACCCTGGTACCCCACTCATATCCTGCTTCTTGCAGGATTCTCCATTTGATCGGGCCCTTCTAGATCTGGGTTCGTCCATCAACCTAACTCCCACTACCGTATTTGATCGATTTTGATTTGGGGAGTTAAAGCCTACCTCTGTCACGATTCAACTGGTTGATAGATCAGTAAAAACATCGAGGGGGGTGTTTGAGAATGTGATCGTAAAAGTCCGTGCATTCTGCTTTCTCGTAGACTTTTCATTCTCGATATGGAGGTTCCTCCTAATCTCTGAGATGCACCAATCATTTTGGGTCTCCCATTTCTAGCGACAGCCCGAGAAAATATTGATTGTGCATCTGGGTGTATGGAGATAGCCCTAGGTAATGAGAGACTTTGACTTGACATATTTAGGGCATCAAGGAATTTTGACTGTGATCGCATAGAGGAGGATGGTGAAGACAAAGATTCAGCATACTGTGGTAACATTGGGCTCCTTTGTGACAACCCAATGTCTCATTTGTCTGCACTATCAGGGTTCTTGGACCTCGATCCACAAGGGACTGAGACCACTACACTGCACATATCTCCCCGAGGATCTGATTGTTTAGGGTGTGTTTCTGACCACAGCACCCCTGAATCTAGCTATCCTGATCCGTACACTACTGGATCACCCTTGTTGTTACAAGAAGACGTGACCACATCTAATGGGTTTCCCGTTAACGCAGTTACAACCGATTATCTCACAGGAAGCGAATTAGAGGGAATTCATATGCACACGGATCAGCAGATTCCCACCTTCGAGTTTGCTCCTCCTATCCCCATTTCTAACTCTAACCCACCCGTGATTGAATTGAAGCCCATACCTGACTCACTTATGTATGTGTTCTTGGGTGAAAGTGAGACATACCCGGTCATTATTAGTGCCCAGTTAACCCAAGAATAGGAGCATCAATTAATTTCTACACTACAAGACCATAGGGCAGCTATAGGGTGGAGTGACCGGGTCGATCTATCACTTTTAAGTCGTTTGTAGTTTAATGTGGTGGAAAAATCGACTAATCAATTTTTAATAAGAAATAACCACTCGCAGAGGAGCGGGTCGTTTCCACAGGGAGGCAATAACGTATTAAAATTCGCGCCACTTAAAAATGTTTGTTCGGAGTCAATTTGGACAAGAACCAAGCCAAGATTGCCTTTAGATTAAGGTTTAAGCAAGAAATAATGCTGAAATGGCAATTATGATAAACTACAGGATATTTTCCGCAATGCAGAGTGAATAGAATATGAATAAAATCTGGCAATGGCAGAAAATGTAAATTTTAATCAATGCTTTACTGTAGCAAAACAGGGGAATTTTTCCCCGTTGTCTTGCGCGACGAGGAGCCGATGGCTGGGCGCGGGAAGCTCGGCGGAGGTCCCTTGGATCAAGGGCTTCGAATCGGTGGTGACGGCGAGTCGCGCGGCGGCCGGAGGTGGCCGGACGAGCTCCGGCGGAGGTGCTGCAGGCGGTTGTGCGTGGGCGCGCGGAGGGTCTGCGGAAGGCGCTGGCGCGCGGAGGCGTGGCTGCGGTGGTCTGCAGGCGGGCGCTGGCGCGCGGAGGTGTGGCTGCGGTGGTAGCTGCAGAGGTCGGTTGCTGGCGGTTCTGCAGGTGGCTGTGCGTGGGCGCGCGGAGGGTCTGCGGAGGGCGCTGGCGCGCGGAGGCGTGGCTGCGGTGGTCTGCAGGCGGGCGCTGGCGTGTGCGGTGGAAGTTGCAGAGGGGGCGCTTGCGCGGTGGTTTGCAGATGGCTGTGCGTGGGCGGTGGAAGCTGCAGAGGTTGGTTGCTGGCGGTTCTGCAGGCGGTTGTGCGTGGTCGTGCGGGTGGTCTGCGGAGGGCGCTGGCGCGCGGAGGGCGCTGGCGCGCGGTGGAAGCTGCAGAGGGGGCGCTTGCGCGGTGGAAGCTGCAGGCGGCTGTTGGAGGATGCTGCAGGCTGGTCTGCAGGCGTTGTAGGAGAGCGCGGGCTGATCTGCAGGCGTGCGCAGGTCAGCAGCCGGTGAGCGGTGGAGGGCGCAGGCGGTTTGGTGGCCGGTTGGAGAGTGCAGGCTGAGGAAGTGGAGGTGAGCGGGTAACTTCAGACGTCTGGGAAATTTCCCAGACGTCTTAAGTTACTGAGAGGGTGGCTGATCAGTAGCTTGCGTGGTGGTCTGCGACGACGGCGAGGAAGATGCACGCTGATGTGCTCATGGTAATGCGGGCGAGCTCCGGATGGCGGTGTGGCCTGTCACACCACACGCCCACGGTGGTGGAGACTCGCCGCCACGGTAGAGGCCGGCAGTGTGGATGGAAGAGAGAGGATCTCTCTGCACAGTGGTGAGTCGGTGGCGGAGGCCTCCTGCAGCCGGCAGCTTCCATGCTCCTTTTATAGTGTCTTGAACAATTTTGAAATCAGCCGCCGACCAGATCCACCACATCCGCTCCCCCTTGAATGGCTTCATCACTGCAGCAGCCGGGCGTTGGAGCGGCAGCCAGCCGTTCTGAAAGAAGACGAATAAAGCAAATATTATTAAAATATTAGGGTTATTTATGTATAGACCCTCAACTTCTATGTTAATAAAAACAATATACCTAATTGGTTATCTAATTAGATGAATGCTATTCTAAGCTAATTCTAAATGCACTTAAGATATGAATGCAATGTATGGATTATGTAATTAGATTAAAACTATGAATTAATCTATTTACATCCTAATTTATACTAAATAAATGTTAGAATTAACCTAATGTGTAGGCACTTAAATACTTAAATAACCCACAACTATGGGCTAATCAAATACCCCCATGCCTAGTTTTTGCTAGTCCCTAGCAAAATTAAGCGAAACCTAGCACTCTAAGTAGACTAGTCAACTCACTTAGTCTTCCTTCAGAAGCATATTAAGTTCAGGTTCTAAACCCAAGGTTACTAAGTAGTTGCTAAGTTACAGACTAGGTCGGCTAAAGACGAGTTGCCAGCACAAGTTTCCCTGATTTCTGACTCTACCCTAAAGTTTATTGATCCCTGAGATTAAAGCATCCGTGCTTGTGCATTGGTCCGAGTTATTTGAGTTAAAGGAATTTTTTTTTTTTTTTTAATATATATACTTTTTTTTTTTTTTGTTTGATTCTTCTAAGTCTAACCTCAGATCAGCTATCAACACGGTCTGTGTCGGATTCATTGTCCCCATTACCATACCTCGAAGGGTGCCTGGCTTTCGATACTTCGAGATAGCATCGCCCATAACGACCCCAAGAACTCCTGGCAATCGACACTTCGAGATAGTATCGCCCATGGATTTCTTAAGCGAATTCAGGCCTATGGCAATCGGCACTTCGAGATAGGGCCGCCCATGGTACCTGAACCGCGCAATGCGCTTACATGCCCCCAGTAGGATGGATATCCTAAGAGACAAGCGCCGAGGAGGTAATATGTTACCATCGCATCCTCAAGGTGAGTATATACTCGACCTCTCCTGCGGCGGGAACTCTTCCAATCAAAATGTGTTTTCAAGCCTCTCTTAAGCCAAAACTAAGAGAACCAAATCTCTTTTCAGAAATTAAGTTAATTACCAGACCAAGTGTGAAAAATTTGGATGCTTGGGTTACCAGGACCCGTAAACCAAAAGGTAGAATAAGACTCCAGGTACTATCCCACCTTTTAACTCAAACCCTAGCTTCCCTTCCTCAACCTCTTGAAGAATGGTCCGCAACTTAACTCCTACTTAAGTTTTTAAGTCCACAAAGGACCCTAAAGGTCTAAAGCTAGTAGCTTATTTAGCTTCTAAAGTTTGACCCTAGAATTAATTTAGTCTACGCTAGAGTTCTGATTTGCTTAAGAATGCAGGACTTAGACAGTTAAGCTCAAAACTTTTTTTTTTTTTTTTAAATGTACAAATGTATGCAATTATGCTATGTATATCCCCAAGTACACCCCCCCATGCCTAAAATCTGCAATGTCCTCATTGCATAGAAGGATATTACCTGGGTCAAAGCTGGGCTGAATAGCCGAAGAACCTGCAAATCAGGTTCAAGAATTGCAGAAATAGGCCCTAAAAATGAGGAAAGCAAAGTTGGCCTAGAAAATAGGTAACCTAGGATGTTGGCGAGCTGATGATGAATCCCGATAGCAAATGCTCGCCCAACTAAAATGGGAATGAAATCTTCCCAGGTCACCAGAAGAGGTTCTAAAGGATAAACAGTTAAAATAACCTCCAAAGGGGTAGGGGTAGGATGACAAGGATCCTCCAAAAAGAATGGGGAAGGAATGGTATAGAGATAAACCCCCAGGGTAATGGACTGACTAAAGAAATCATCAATCCATACCCGATACTCCATTACAGAAAATATTGGTCTGTTAAGCCCCCTAGTCAGAACAAAAATGAGCAATTCTCTAAGGCAAGGATCGTCTAGGGTGTCCAAGTTACGAGGTTGTGGGATGGCCATAAGATCTAGGTTGGGTTTAATCAGCTTGGTGTCCATCCCAAACACTCTTTCTAAATCCTCAATTTCATCCCTAGCATTCCTTGCACCATCACGTGGATCTTCCTGCTCTTCATCAGGAGTCACAATTTTGCTTTCAGATATAAGAGAATCAGAGGGTGACTTCGAAGTGAATGAAGGCAGGTTGGAAGCAACAGATCTAGGGATTATCCTATCAATGTCATCCCCAGGTTTTTGTTCTTTACTCAAATCTTCCCCGGAGTCTATATGTGAATCCACATAAATCTTAGAAATTGCTTCCAAATTTTCCATCATTTTATCATGAGGAGAAATATCATCAATGGGTGTGCCAAGGAAACCTAATTTGGTCAAATTTGTGACATCCTCAGGGGTTAACTCTTCAAATAATACATAATCACCCTTAGTGTCACTCCAAATCTTGAATGTAGGTTCCTCATATAATTCATCTTCCTCCTCATCACACAATTCATCATGTACCCGAGGTCTAGAATCATTTAATATCTCAGCAGATCCCCTAGGGTGCTCTATCTGAGGTAAATTATTTACATTGGTTACATCAGACTCCTCAGATAGGTCAATTTCTTTAGGGTTAGGTTCCCTAAGGGTGGGTTTGAGTTCCATATCGTGATCAGAAGGGAGGGTAGGATTAACAACTTGACTTTGACCCACTTCATCAAATGTCACGAAAATACTATCATCTGGGTCGAGGTCTTCCAATGGCACCATCATTCCCTTCTTTTGACTCCAATATAATTCAGGTGGATACTCAACCTTATCATCATCTTCCTCGGGTTGCCACCTTTCTTCATCCAATGCATAGCTACTTTCATGTGTATTTTCCTCCCACCTAAAGTGTAGATCTCTCAAGGAAGTGTCCTCTAATGGGGAGGTTTCAAAATCGATCCTCGAAAAGTAGCTATTCTCCCCAGAATTTCCCTTCAACTTAAAGTGTAGCTTTCCCACGGGAGATGCATCTATTGTAGAGGGGTGTACGTCTTTGTCAATGGGGCAGATTGGGTGGCTAATTTCATCTCTTTCTTGTTGGCCTGCTCTCAAAGATTCTCCTAACAATTCACTCATTTCATTTTGCATTTTCTGTATTTCCATCTTCAAAGAGGAGAGGTCATTTTTATCATAAGAGAAGTCAGGCTCAGGCTTATAGTACCCAGGAGTGTTTGTCCAACCATTATAAGTTTTCAGGGAGGGTGGGTTGGGTATTTCTTTGGTATGTGGGATATTGGGCAAAGCAAATCCCGCTCCTGAGTTCTGCTCACTAATTTGGGGCTTAACTAGGCCAATACTCCTATAATAGGAGTAAAACGGATCCCAATGATTGTCATTATGTCCATCAAGGAATGGACCATCTCGGCGTCTGGGATCGAAGGATGCAGAGTGGGGGTGAGGGTGTGGGCAAGATGTGAAAGGATGAAAATCAATGTGGTCCATCCGAACTCACACTTCAATCAGAATTCCCCAAGCAAGACACAATTCAAAAAGGACCTTTTAGGTCTTTCCCAATTTAGGCTTTTGATTTTAAGTCAGATTGCAGGTGACAATACAATTTGTTCAATCAATTTACGCGCCTATTGTCGACCTACGGCTCGCCTAAAAAGACCTAGTTGGAGCTTAGGTGTTCTTCCCTAAATCTCAAATGGTCAAGTAAATCCAAAGACGGAAGATCGAGGGATGCAAGTAGGCCTAAGCCTTCCTTTGAAGCTGTGCTTTCGCTGTGCTCCTCAACTACCCCCAAAAATCCGTGACAGGGTATCCCCCTCTTTGGATTTACAAAACCTTTGATCTCAAGTTCCGAACACTTCAAAATCCAACGAAAGGAGGGCTCTTGTCCTAGTATTTCCAAACCTAAGGAGTGTCTAGAAGCGTGCCGTGGTGCAAGTGAAATAAGCGTGCATACACCGTAAAAGATTTTGAACTTTGAATCGCACGCCAAGTTTGAAAATGAAATCCTTGGTTTTTAAAATGTCCTTCCTTTAATTAGTCCTTTTTCTAAAAAAAATGTGACCACTTGTTAGATTTATTCAGTACAGATTAGGTGGTCTTCGCATTAAATCCCAAATGCAATGCGTGATCACAAATAGGATGCAAAGTAAGAGAATGCGTACCTTGCCTCCAGCGATCTTCGATGCAAAAATGTACGCAATGCAGAAAAGCAAATCTAGAGGCTGCTCATACAGACCTAAATGGTTCGTCCTAGGGCAGGTAGCTTCTAGCAGGCAGCTCGTTTTTTTCTTTTTTCTATTTTTTTTTTAGAACTACTTATGCACAAGCAAATAAAAGAAATAATAAAAAAAATAAACCTAAATCTAAAGAAAAGGGAACAGGCTCCCAAAAATTACCCAACACGGGTCCAAAATAAAATCAGGGAACAAACCCTCAAAATATGCCCCAGAACAAAGGTTTCAAACTAACTGTAATGAAAAAATTAAGTCTTCAGTCTTAATTCTATTCTAATTAAATTAGCGATTAAATACAGTGGTGTCCGTCGCGTCCTCGTCCTTCTCCTCCTTTCAAAATTGCTTGTCCACTTCTCGTCTGGCGACGTCAAGGGTCGCCTCTCACAGTGGCTGATTCTTGCACAAAATTTCTCGCACAGAAAAGAAAATAATGAATGGTCAAATCTCTGTGCAATTGACAAATAATCAAAATAAAATTAGGCGAAATTATTGCGTCTGTTGCCTCCCCGGCAACGGCGCCATTTGACCGGGTCGATCTTTCGCTTTTAAGTCGTTTGTAGTTTAATGTGGTGGAAAAATCGACTAATCAATTTTTAATAAGAAATAACCACTCGCAGAGGAGCGGGTCGTTTCCACAGGGAGGCAATAACGTATTAAAATTCGCGCCACTTAAAAATGTTTGTTCGGAGTCAATTTGGACAAGAACCAAGCCAAGATTGCCTTTAGATTAAGGTTTAAGCAAGAAATAATGCTGAAATGGCAATTATGATAAACTACAGGATATTTTCCGCAATGCAGAGTGAATAGAATATGAATAAAATCTGGCAATGGCAGAAAATGTAAATTTTAATCAATGCTTTACTGTAGCAAAACAGGGGAATTTTTCCCCGTTGTCTTGCGCGACGAGGAGCCGATGGCTGGGCGCGGGAAGCTCGGCGGAGGTCCCTTGGATCAAGGGCTTCGAATCGGTGGTGACGGCGAGTCGCGCGGCGGCCGGAGGTGGCCGGACGAGCTCCGGCGGAGGTGCTGCAGGCGGTTGTGCGTGGGCGCGCGGAGGGTCTGCGGAAGGCGCTGGCGCGCGGAGGCGTGGCTGCGGTGGTCTGCAGGCGGGTGCTGGCGCGCGGAGGCGTGGCTGCGGTGGTAGCTGCAGAGGTCGGTTGCTGGCGGTTCTGCAGGTGGCTGTGCGTGGGCGCGCGGAGGGTCTGCGGAGGGCGCTGGCGCGCGGAGGCGTGGCTGCGGTGGTCTGCAGGCGGGCGCTGGCGTGTGCGGTGGAAGCTGCAGAGGGGGCGCTTGCGCGGTGGTTTGCAGATGGCTGTGCGTGGGCGGTGGAAGCTGCAGAGATCGGTTGCTGGCGGTTCTGCAGGCGGTTGTGCGTGGTCGTGCGGGTGGTCTGCGGAGGGCGCTGGCGCGCGGAGGGCGCTGGCGCGCGGTGGAAGCTGCAGAGGGGGCGCTTGCGCGGTGGAAGCTGCAGGCGGCTGTTGGAGGATGCTGTAGGCTGGTCTGCAGGCGTTGGAGGAGAGCGCGGGCTGATCTGCAGGCGTGCGCAGGTCAGCAGCCGGTGAGCGGTGGAGGGCGCAGGCGGTTTGGTGGCCGGTTGGAGAGTGCAGGCTGAGGAAGTGGAGGTGAGTGGGTAACTTCAGACGTCTGGGAAATTTCCCAGACGTCTTAAGTTACTGAGAGGGTGGCTGATCAGTAGCTTGCGTGGTGGTCTGCGACGACGGCGAGGAAGATGCACGCTGATGTGCTCACGGTAATGCGGGCGAGCTCCGGATGGCGGTGTGGCCTGTCACACCACACGCCCACGGTGGTGGAGACTCGCCGCCACGGTAGAGGCCGGCAGTGTGGATGGAAGAGAGAGGATCTCTCTGCACAGTGGTGAGTCGGTGGCGGAGGCCTCCTGCAGCCGGCAGCTTCCATGCTCCTTTTATAGTGTCTTGAACAATTTTGAAATCAGCCGCCGACCAGATCCACCACATCCGCTCCCCCTTGAATGGCTTCATCACTGCAGCAGCCGGGCGTTGGAGCGGCAGCCAGCCGTTCTGAAAGAAGACGAATAAAGCAAATATTATTAAAATATTAGGGTTATTTATGTATAGAGCCTCAACTTCTATGTTAATAAAAACAATATACCTAATTGGTTATCTAATTAGATGAATGCTATTCTAAGCTAATTCTAAATGCACTTAAGATATGAATGCAATGTATGGATTATGTAATTAGATTAAAACTATGAATTAATCTATTTACATCCTAATTTATACTAAATAAATGTTAGAATTAACCTAATGTGTAGGCACTTAAATACTTAAATAACCCACAACTATGGGCTAATCGTGGAGCATTGCTGATCTCTGCGGTATTCGCCCCTCGGATTGCACTCATAACATTTACACGAATGACAGGGTGAAACCTTTGAGACAACCTCAAAGAAGGCTAAACCCGAATATGCTAGAGGTTGTTAAGAAGGAGATCATCAAATGGCTGGATGCAGGTATTGTATACCCAATCTCTGACAGCCAATGGGTGAGTCTGATCCAGATAGTGCCCAAGAAAGCAGTACTCACCGTAGTGAAAAATGATAAAGGCGAATCCATCTCGACCCACACTGCGACATCATGGCGGGTCTGCATCGACTATAGGAAACTGAACATGGCTACCTAGAAGGATCACTTTCCTTTGCCTTTCATTGATCAGATCTTGGAACGGTTAGCCGGACGCAGTTTCTTTTTCTTTCTGGATGGATACTTTGGGTATAATCAAGTAGCGATTAGCCCGAAAGATCAAGACAAGACCACATTCACATGCCCCTTTGGAACATTCGCTTTCAAGTGGATGCCCTTTGGCCTCTGCAATGCACCAGCAACATTTCAGCGTTGTATGATGGCCATCTTCTCTGACATGATTGGGGACTATGTGGAGGTGTTCATGGATGAATTCTCCATTTTCGGAGATGATTTCACATCTTGTCTTGATAACCTCACCAAGATCCTGAAATGGTGTATTGAGGTAAACCTAGTACTATCCTGGGAGAAAAGCCATTTCATGGTGAGGGATGGCATAGTACTAGAGCACAGGATCTCTAAAAATGGACTCGAGGTCGATCGAGCCAAATCTGAGATTATTTCCCACTTATCCCCACCTAGCTCGGTCAAGTAGATCAGATCATTCTTGGGTCACGTCGGCTTCTATAGGAGATTTATACGTGATTTCTCAAAAATTGCATGACCTTTGACGAATCTCGTTGTTGCTGATGCGCCATTCGAATTTGACACCTCGTGTCTCAGCACCTTCGAGACTTTACGAAGAGCTGTCTGTGATTCCCCGATTCTCCAACCACCCGACTGGTCGCTTGATTTCGAGATGATGGGCGACGCTTTTGATTTCGTCGCCAGTGCTATTTTAGGCCAGTATCGGGAAAAATAACCTTTTGTCATATACTATGCTAGGAAGATGCAGAATGAGGCTTAGCTCAATTATACTGTCATTGAAAAAGAACTGCTAGCAATAGTATTCGAGTTGGAGAAATTCAGATCTTATTTATTAGGGTCCAAAGTCATCATCTTCACTGACCACTCTGCCCTCCAGCATTTGTTGGCAAAGAAGGATGCCAAGCCCCGACTCATTACATGGATCCTTCTATTGCAAGAATTTGATATTGAAATCCATGACAAAGTTAGAAAGCAGAATGTTGTGGCGGATCACCTATCCAAACTGGACCCAGCCCACATTCCTTATTTCCTGCCTATCCATGACCAATTTCTAGATGAATCCCTTTTGGCTATTCACTCTGTTGAGTTCCCTTGGTACGTGGATATCGCGAACTATCTTGCCGCAGGCAAGATTCCCACGAACCTATCCAAGGACCAGAAACTCAAATTTATTGTGTAGGCCAAATTCTACCTTTGGGATGACCCACTGCTCTTTCGGATTGGAGCAGATCAGATTATTCGAAGATGCATCCCAGATTCTGAGATCCCCAGTGTGTTTTCTTTTTGCTACAGTGATGCTTGTGGTAGTCAGTTCTTGGGATGGAAAACCGCTACAAAAATTTTGCAGTCGAGATTTTTCTGGCCAACTATTTTTAGAGATACACACGAAAATGCCCAACACTTCAAACGATGCCAGTCGGTCGGTTCTATGACCAGGAGAGACATGATGCCACTCCAGCCCATCATGGTTGTAGAAGTGTTCGACGTTTGGGGCATCGATTTTATGGGCCCTTTTCCCAACTCGCAAGGCTTTGAGTATATATTACTAGCCGTTGACTATGTCTCGAAGTGGGTCAAGGCCATCTCGGCGAGACGGGTTGATCATAAGACCGTCATTTCTTTCGTACGACAATACATCTTTATGAGATTCGAAATACCCTACGCTCTAATTAGCGACAGGGGAAGCCACTTCATCCACGCCCACTTCAGGACATTATTAAAGAAATACGGGGTACATCACCATATAGCCACCCCGTATCACCCATAGACCAATGGGCAAGCTGAAGTGTCTAACCGTTAGATCAAGCTGATTCTCCAGAAGACGGTTAGACCAAACAGGAAGGACTGGTTCGATAAATTAGTTGATGCACTCTGGGCATATCAGACTGCGTACAAGGCCCCCCTTGGAATGTCACCATATCATATGGTATATCGCAAGGCCTGTCACCTTCCTGTGGAGTTGGAACATCGTGCCTTTTGGGCGGTGCAAAAATGTAACCTTGACCTCGATGTAGGAGGTCAAGAATGGAAACTCCAGCTCAGCGAATTAGAAGAGATCGATGGGAGGCCTTTGAGAATGCATTGATATACAAGGACAAGACCAAGGCCTTTCATGACCGCCACATTCGAAGGAAAGCATTCACCCCCAACCAGCAAGTCTGGTTGTTTGATTCACGACTGAAACTTTTCGCAGGGAAGCTCATGTCCAAGTGGACTGGTCCATATGTTGTGATTCACCCATATCCTAATGGGGCGGTCCAGATCAGGGACCCAAAATCTGGGCATATATCTACGGTAAATGGCCAGCGCCTTAAGCCATTTTTGGCCCAGGAACCTCCTCCAGTTGACAAGATCATTCATCTTATTGAGGACGTGTGATTGAGTTTTCGCCCACCTGGAGGCGTTAAACTCAGCATCTACTCCGCATCCATCACCCTATACATATTCATTTTTATATATAGCATATTTTTCGTTAAGCATATTTTCTTTCTGCATATTGCATACTATCAGGTTGGCCGGTGTTGAATGTATAATTTCAGAAGCAAGTATAGGTGATTTCTACCCATCTACTCCCTGCTGTATTTATTTTCTTTTACATTCATGCATGAGGACATGCAAGAACTTAGGCATGGGGGGGTAGATATGACAAAATTGAAAATTTTTATGCCAACATTTAGGAAAACCTCAGAGCTGCATGTTACACGTACTTTAGGATCCTAAATAAAAGAACAACTGACTCCACCTCTAACGCTCGCATTGGAGCTAGAAATCATCTGCAACAGCCATTTCTGACTCACTCGCTCACCTTTTGTTCTAAATTTACGGTCAAGCTGAATGCAACTCGATACGGGAATTTCACGAAGTACAAATTATACGAGGTTACTTGTTTATAGAATATATACATATTGCATTCATGAATAAGATTATTTTATTAAGAGAATGCATTAGGGATTTATCCTCTAGTTGATTCCTGTAATCTGGAATCCGGTACAACTTTTCACACACATGTAGAATTTGCAATGGATTCACAGTGAAGGATGATAAATGTCTTTAGTCTGTTGAGAAGAAGCAGTGCTTCTTTTCCTGAACCCTAGACAGTGTTTTGGGAGTTAGGTAGATTTTCCTCCGAAAATCAACCAAATAGTGTGAGATGAGAGTAGAGTGTATTGGTGCTCTAAGATTAGTATAATGAATCCGGAGTCCTAGATAATTAGGTGGTGATACTATGAGATTAGACATAGTTTTCTCTCTCGGTTCCTGCATATACATTTTGTGTGAATTTTGAGAGCCACCAAATAAGGCAAATATGCGGAGAGCGAGTTTTCATAAAACTAGGGCTAAGGTGGATGGTTACGACCATTCTTTACGAAATCCTCGGCTGAAGGGGGGTATTGATGTCAAGGCTAGAAATACACCATCTTATCCATCTCTCCTAATTCCATGAGTAGGCACTTCCACCAAATAAACCACCCAATATCTCTTGAGTACCACCAATCCCTAATAATGCCTCCTCAATAAAGTTCATGGATGTGTGCTAGTTGTGTATATGTTGAAAAAAAAAATGATAAAAAAAAATTGAAAAAGAAAAAAAAATTAAATAAAGAAGAAAAAATTAAATAAAGAAGAAAAAGCAAACAAAAAAAGAGTGAATATTTAGTGTTTATTTTAGTTGCATTGAGGCAATACCACCAAATAAATTTGAGATCCTCTAAATATGGCCTTAACCTATTTTTTTGTGTTTTTGACTGCCCGAATACTGGCCAAGGAATTCTGACTTAGTGTTAGAGATATGGGAACTCAATTAAAGTGTTAATGTCAAGTGAGACCACCAAATACAGGTCATATGTGTGAATCTAGTGAGATTGTGAGCTCTAAGAAAAAAAAAGGAAAGAAAAGAAAAAGAGAAAGAGAAAGAGAGAATGAATACAAAGGAACCAGAAGAGAGCATAGTTTTTCTTGTCTTTCTCTGAGTTGAGTTACTTGATAATCTAGGAATCTAGATTCTGAAATACTAATCTCTGTGTAGCACCAAGTGAGAGTGAGCCACCAAATAAACATCCGTACCCCTCATAGATTCTCTACCTAAGCCTAAAGCTGGGGTGAAATTCATAGAATATCTTGAATACCCCGAGGGAAGAAGTCCGCCTATCCCATTAGAATTTTACTAGGGGACAAGTACAGGCTTTAGAGGTGAATTAATTTTTCACTTGAATCCATTGCAAAAGCTACATAGCTACACTTTCATGATTGTCTGGATTTCTAGAGCAAAGGATGAAAACAAAAAGGAGAAAAATCTCTAGGCATACACTTGATAAAATAATCAATCCCTTAGGGACCCTTTTGTGAATAATTTAGTTTTGCATTTGCTAGGGATTAGCAAGATTTAGGCATGGGGGCATGATTGCGCAGCAATCATAGGTCTTAATTGACCTAAATTAGGCTAAGACTTAGCATAAGTTAGGGTAATTCATACATGCATAAGCATTACTAACACCTTTACTACTTTCTTTTAGCTATGCATAAAATAATGCTATAATGTACTGATTAGGTGCATTATGTCGATTGCAGGTAATAAGCTCATCAGAAGCTAGATTTGAAGCTGGATCTAAAGCTAGATCTGATGAATAAAGAATAACTGGTGTTGCAGCTGAGCTGGAGCGAAAGACGTAGATTAGATGTAGTAGATAATAATGTAAGGGAGTTAAGGTATGCTATTCTATTAAGTAGAAATAAAGCAATAAATTATGAAGAGCTTAGGTCCATCTTAGCCCTAGGATAGCCTAGAAGCTTCCCCAAGCCTTAGCCACCCTTAGATTAGGTCACCACACCCTAGGAAACTTTAAAACCCTAATTGTAGCCTCTATCTGGTCGTCCAGATGAGTTATAGGACGTCCAGAATCCTTAGTCAACTCCCGTACAAACCCACTTCTGTAGTGTTATTGGACGTCTAGACACTTGGTCAGACATCCAATTTCTGCAGAATACCCAAGATAGAACCTAGAAACCCTCCTGACTCTGATTGGACGTCCGGACAATAAGTTTGGACTTCTAATTTTTTATTATAAGACATCTGACACTATTATTAGACGTCTAATACTGTCCTCCTTTTCCTGTTTTGGAATTCAAGCCTTGATCTTGGATCTCTAGCCCCCTAAACTCAATTCTAACCCCATAGGAACCTAAATTACGGTGCCCTAACCCTAGTACATCACCTCTAGACCTCCCTAAGGACCTAATTAGGTCCTCACTAAACCTAATTGACTTGGATCTTTGTCAATTCCATCAGCCTATTCAATTAGACTCATTGAATCCAATTGAGCCCTGATCTCAGTAAACACTGTCCAATTGGACTCAGTGAGAGTCCAATTGACCTAGACCTAACTTAATTGAGTTATTTTACTCTCAATTAAGTTTTCACACACCCAATTAAACTTGTATTAAGTTTAATTGCACTTTACCTTAGTGAATTAGGGTTTACAACCCTAATTTGAGAATTACCTTGACCTAAACCCACTAGAACCTAACCTAATCAACCTAGCCACCTAAGTTTCGACCCTCACACACCCACACACACCATCCACACGAAAATACCTAGCCTAGAGTTCTCTAGAACTCTCTACCTTGTGTTGTTGCCTTGGTTGTTAAAATTAGCAACCAAGAGCCACTTAATTTTTAGATCCACATTTGGTGGATCTAAAAACCACCATCCATCTTCTCTCTCTCACTCTCCCAGGAGCTCCCACCATAGGCCTCTCTAGAAAATTCCATAATTCTCTAGAGAGCTTCCCTTATGTCTATAAAAAGACCTAAGGGGTGGCCATTTGCACCCATCCATTTTCTTGGCATTCATTCATATTCACTTCCATTGAGGTTAGCTACATTCACCTTCACTCCACCTCCATGAGTTGCTCACCATGGCCACCACCATCTCCACTCCAGGATGTTGGATCACCTCTCCAACCTCTCTCCAAGGGCTGGATCACCATCTCCACTTAACAACATTGTTTTAAGTGTGTTTTGAAAATGTTATAAGTAATAGTTTAAGTAAGAAAATTTTCACAAGTGCTTTGTATATTAATTATTAAACCTAAAAATTTTCTGACCTATGCTTTCCTCTACATAGTTGTTATTTATATTAATTTAAAACCAAGTACTTTAAATCATCATTCAAATAATATTATTAATAATCTAATTAATAATTGGACTTGAGATCTTAACAATCATTCCTCTAAATAATAAGTTAATTAAATTAAGTATAATGTATACATAAGTATGTAATAACTTAAGTAACATTACCTAATTAAATAAATTAACCTAAAAAGGTCAAAAATGTAAATTCAAGGTCTAAGTATAATAATTACTTTATTTATAATCATATATAAAAAGTTGAAAAAGATCTAAACTAAAATAAACCTTAAAAGCCTGAGTTTACATTTAGATCCTTTTAATTCATTTCAATCGGGTCCTTAATTTTCATACAGCTCCTTAGGTTTCATTGCATAAAGGTCCCTATCTTCTTCTTCTTCTTCCTTCAGTCAGTTGAACAGTTGACGACTGAGGGTGCTTCCACCGCTCGATCATCGCACATCCGACGCCACTCCACCTTCTCCAAGCTCTTGGAGCTTGCGCTCACCATCCCATCTTCATCCATCGGTCTGGATGATACTTTTATCCTAATTTTAGGTGGGAGTTAACCTCACTGTCATCGGAGATGACGCCGGTGGTTAACCTCCTCTAGCTCCTCACACGTCCAGACTCCACCGCCCTCTTCATCGCCGTCAACTATAAATAGCCCCTAATCCCCTCGATTTCTCTCAAGTTGGCTCCCTTCCCTCTTCTTCACTATAGCCGACCTAATAGGCTATTCTTGCACAACTCCGACGACCTTTGGCATCATCTTCTGACTTCCTCTGTCCATTTCGATTGGCTTAGGGACTTCGCCAAGGTCTGCCGCGTCCTTGGATAAAGGCGTCGACCGAGGAGTGCCTTTGCCCCATCCATTTTCGCCCGTCGGAGATCTTCCTCAATACCCTCTGATTTCGTCCTCCGTCATGAGCCTTCGATGGAGTCTCTCTACCTCCTTCATCCAGGTTACAGTAGGTAGGAGTAGGAGTAAGAGTAGGAGTAGTCTAGATAGTTAGTTAGTTAGTTAGATTAGCGTAATTTCAGATTTGAAGGATCGTCTTCTTCAACTCCGGCGAACTCCTTGAGTTTGCTGGAGCCCTAATTTTGTCTTTTGAACTCACTGTCCACCTTCCTTTATCTTTCATGATCAATTCTATCACACTTAATTCATAATTTGATCACTTAATCGCCTAAATCACTTTCACCTCCAACAACTACTATTGCTGTCCATGGCGGTAGTAGCTGATTTAGCTTCACCTTCATAGGGTTCTTCATCATCTATTCATCACCCAAGGACCATATTCCACACTTTAATATGAGTAATTACCATCTATAATGTAAGCGCCCAATTTTAATTAGGCTCCTGAGCTCGCTGTTAATGGCGGCTCAGCAGCAGTTAAAATTATAAATTATTTATATAATTATGATCGTAGATATCTGTTGACTTGTCTCTCCACTCATTTGAGTGAGAGACCAAGTCTTGAACCTCAACCAACTCAAATACTTTAAAAAACTGAATTTTCTATTTAATCATTCATCTAACGAATTGAAGAAGAATTAATTGCGATCCTGAGGTTCCTTGTGACCACAGGAATCTTTTTAATTCAAAATGGCACAAATTCTCATTCTGTACACACATTTCACTTTTTCTGGACTCACCGGAGCTCGAGCTCCGGCAAGTCAATTTCTGTTCTTCAGCCTACAGTAGTTGATGAAAAGCTCCAGATTGACTAATTGAGGTTTACTGATTACTCTGAGATCATTTATTTGGAATTTTAACATTTGGAGTTGTAGATGGACCTTCTTCTTCTCCAACTCTAGTGGAGTTGAAGAAGTCTGACAGACAGGTTTGAGAAGCATTTAGTGAACCTAGAAGCTTCAGTGCAGTGCATTGAAGCTGTTCATGACCTTAGCCCTTTGTAGAAACCTCCCAATCACTTTGACGAACAAAACACTTTAGGAGTTCAAGCAACGAGCCTAGAACCCTAATTTCTAGGGTTTACATACCTGTTTAAGAGGTTGGATAGATTTCTGAGGTTGAGAAGATGCTAATCCTGGCGTTAATTTCTTGAAAAGAAGCATAAAACAGAAAGTCAAAATTTTGAGCTTCACAGTCAAACTTGAGTTGGAGATCTTGATTCTGAGCTCGATCTGAGGAATTGAGAAGCTTAAATGGATTCTGAGATTTAGTTGAATGATTTAAGAGTGAATTAGAAGAGCTCAAATATGTAATTTGGTTGGAATTCATTCACTGCCAGTTTGGGTTGTTTTTGAACCCAAACTGATGGCAGTGGTATTTTGATGAAATTTGATCTCAAATCCATCCCAGATGAGTTTGTTTAATCCCTTAGAAGTTATTCCAATTAATTAGAATTGATTCCAAGTGTCTGTTACATTTGTTTTAAGTCTAAAGACAATTCTCTGAAGCTTTCAGAGAAGCTTAAAGCTTCTCTGCTATTCCTGAAGCTTTAAGAGCTTCAAAACCCACTCTAGTAGTTGCGGAAAGACCTGCAAAACCTATTTAGAACCCTTAGCAAGTTAGAAAGTCCAACTTATGGACGCTGTAAGTAGAAAACCATTTCTAGGCATTAAAATCCCCGTAGGAACCCCTTAGATTTACTCTTCAAATCGAAGAGGAAAACATTTCCTTAACCTAAAATTGACCCTGCAATTGTGTAGAGCTACCTTAAGCTTTCCATCAAGCTTTGTTTCGCTTGATTTGGAGCTCTGAGCTAGGAGATATCCTCAGTTGAAGTCGGGTCTAGAAGAGGGGAACATAGTCCCACATCGGAAATTGTCGAGCACGCGCCTTAGTATAAAACTATTTTGTGCAGTGGGATAACCAGTCGTCAAGTGCTCGGCGTGAAAAGAAACTTGATCATTTGATCATCTGTGTGTGTGTGTGTGCAGGCATGTGTGTGCCTGCGGGTGTGCGCCCGAGTGGGCATGTGCGATGTTGGCCTTGGGAGGGCGAGGCCTGGGAGGCGGTTGGGTCGGTTTGGCTCGAAAGAAAGAAATGAACCAAAAATAAACCATAAGTCGATTTAGGCGAGGATCTTGTAGGATCTGGTCCCACCCTGAGAAGGTGCTGTGTATCCTCAAAACGTCCTCGCCGCAAACCTTAAACCAATTTTTGGTTAACGGAAAAACCTGGTTCAGCCAAATAAATCTAAGGAACAGAAGGTTAAATGCTAAGTGCTGAAGGCAAAAGGAAGAGCTAAAGGCTAAGTGCTGAGATACTAAGTGTTGAAGCCCAAGGCTAAGGGAACTAAGGAGAAATACTAAAGAAAGAAAAGGCTAAGGGAAGAGAAAGAAAGGAAGAGAGGAAACAGAAGAAAGATTCGCAAAGAAGGAAAAAGAAAAGGGTTAACAAGCATGAAGGCATTAAGGAGAAAGCTTAAGAAGATTAAGGGAAAAGAAGATGAAGGCAGGAGTAGTAAAGAAAGAAAGAAGTTCGAGAGAATAAGAGAGAAATAAAAAAAAGAGAAAAGATAAAAGAATAAAGAAAAGGAAATAAAGAGAAGAGGAAGAATAGAGAAGAAAAGAAAAGAGAGAGAGGCTGAAGAAAAGGAGTTTAATTTCTTTTTGTTTGAATTTGTTGTAATAAGAATTGCTTTTAATTTTTGTAATAAGGCATGTTTTGAATAGATAAACTTTTATTTGCCTTAAATCTTTTGAAATAAATGTTGAAAATTAGATTTCAAATGGGTGTTTGCATATTTCTTCAATCTAAATTAATTTTTGCAAAATTCATGTTTTACAAGTAACTTAACTTTACCTCCGATACTAATAAGATAAATAGAGTTAATGAGTGAATTTAAAATGACTTATACCTCCCAGCGAACGACTTGGACTCAACCAGTTAAAAATTCTAAAATGTTAGGTTAATTCGACCATATACTACTAAACGACACAACTTTGATTTAACCTTAGTTACTCTCTTCTACTCATAATTAAGTAAAATTAACTTAATTAACTGACTTGAGAAAGAAACGATCATTTTAATGGCGCCATTGCCAGGGAGGCAAACTCTTAATTCTGTAAAATTTAGTTGGTTTAATTGTCTAAAATAGGAGGTATTTGTAATTATAATTTCTATTTTTAATGTTTTTGTTCTAATTAGTTTTGTTTTATTTTCTATCTTCTTTACAGGTTTACCTTCGTGAGTGATCTCAGGAGAAGGCGGGATTTTGTTTCTATTTTTATTTCTATTTTTGTTGTAAGTATTTCTAGTTTTAGTCTTTAGAGGATTTTGATTTGTTGCATTTTAAAAAAAATAAAAAAATACAAAAATACATCCTATCTGACTAGTAGCAGCATATAATAAGCATACACTCTTAGGAATGCATTTTTTGCTAGTATTTTTGCAAATCTGACTAGGGAATTCTTTACTATTTTTCTCGCATCAGCTGGAAAACACGAGAAAAAATCGTGTAGATCCCTGTCTTTGAGATTTAAAAAAAAAAGACCACATACTTTGTTTGAAAAGACTTAAAAAGCAGCCATTGTAATTCAGTTGATATATTTTTGAAAAGATTAACTAAAAAGAGGAAATTAAAAATTGTGACTTAAATCTGATTGTGGAATGCATGCAGGTTTTTCTATCGCTATCGTCTGTTGCATGCTATCGCACACACAGCTCGATCACTAGAGTCACACTAGTCTATTTTTCTATCTCTCCTCTTTGCACCTCTTAGGGCTTTAGTCGAAGATCAACAAGTCTATCTCACTACTAGAGCCCCGGGGAGCCAGTAGTGAGCGGTCTTGATCCTAGACCTTAGACCTTCAAGCCTTCAGGATATGTACCTGCGTAGACACAGATTAGGATGCGTATTTTGATACTGTTACTCTATTTGTTTGCGTCAAAGTACTTTTGTGTATCTTAGGAATCTCTTCTTTCCTTGTGCTATTTGCGGGTTTTTGTGCTGCTGTTTTTTCTGTGGTGTGCATGTGCACTTGCACATTTTATGGACAGGAGGCGATCCTTGCATCCACCTCTTGCACCGTCTTTGACAGGTGATCCCAGGCCAGTTGCAGATAAGCAACCAATGGTTTTTCCGTCTGATCCATCTACCTCTATGGATCAATTGCAGAATCAAAATCCTGAGATCCCTTCCTCTTCTGGTCATGAGGGGAGATGCTGCCTTTTGATGTTCATGAGGCGCTCCTGAACCAGAACCTTAGGATGCTTGAGTAGACTAGACAAACCAATCTATTAATAGTAGCCCTAAACAATCTTCAGACTCTTCAAACTCGTCCTCCACCTCAACCTGAGGTGGGTTTTGATATCCTTGATTTATCGACTCCTCGTCCAAGGCCTCTACTTAGAGATTACCACAATCCATCTAATGCACAAGTAGAGCCTAATGTTAGGATACCTATTGGGGAGAATGATCCTAAATTAAAGCCGAATATCATTGGTCTAATCCCTCACTTTCATGCATTTGCATCCGAGAATCCATTCCAACACATAGAAGATCTAAAGAATCTATCTCAAACTCTTGGACCTCGAAATTAGAATAGGAAAATCCTACTAATGAAGATGTTCTCTTTAGCCTAAAAGACAAAGTTGCTTATTGGTATAGAATAATTGCAAGACCAATCTCAACTTGGGCTGAACTCGAATCTGCATTTCTAAAGAAATTCTTTCCTATTGGTCGAACTAATACTTTAAGGTGAGCTATTACTACTTTCAATCAAAACTAAGGAGAACCAATTCATGAAGCGTGGGAACGTTTTTATGAATTGCAAAGGAAATGCCCACATCATGACATCCTCGTTGGTAACTCATACATATCTTTTACTATGGTTTACAAGAGGGCATTCGCAATCTAGTAGATGCCTCTTATGGAGGAAACTTCCTAAATCACGACGCAGAATCCACCTCAGAATTATTTGAAGGGATGGCGGAAAACTCAATCAACAATGCATCAATGTCGCAATTTACGCGGGGTGCAAACACGAATCATCAAAATCCTCACAAGGGCATTCACGAGATCGGTAATCCGTCCAGTTCAGAGGACTTGGAAATAATTGTAGAAAAATTGGGCAAAGTCGATATCGTAGCAAAGCATCTTGATGAGGTCAGAAATACGATGAAGACTCTTACGCCTCTACTTGCTACGAATCCCGCGTATCCACCTATTTCGCAAATTCCCGTGGGGAGGGAATTTGTGAATAATCTGGATTCTAGAGATCCATCTTCCTTGGGTTTTCTATCTACTCCTCCACCAACCCAAGGAGGGACCTTTGTCCCACAATCTTACCCACCCTTTTCCCCACCCTTACCTTTTGCAGAAAACATGCCTTATCCTCTAGATTTAAACACCATTTAGGGATACACACCAAGATCAAACCCATATTCAAATTCCTATAATCTTGGATGGTGTAATCACCCTAATTTCTCTTGGTCTAACCATACACAAAGTTCATCATATCCAACTCAGACCAGGAAAAACCCGCCTACATTGTCATTTTAGCAACACAATGTGAGGCCATTTTACGAGGGTTCGCAAAACCCTGTAGGGCCAAATAAAGATTCACAGCTAGACCAAATTTTGAGAGCTGTGACTAAGAGCCAGCGACAAAATCCTGAGGCTCTTGCTGAAGTCCAACGACAATGTTCAGTAGAATTGGTTGATCTCAGGGGTTAAATCACGCAGTTAATTGAATCTCATCAGGTAGGAGCCCTTCCATCCCAACCAATTCCAAACCCTAGGAATATCCAACAAAGACAACACCCAGGAGTTCAAAATCCGAATCAGGGACATGTCCATCTCCTTAATCAATTACCCTTGAATCCAAATCTAAGTTCAAATATGAATCCACCTACTTCTAATCATGATTTTGAATATCCTAATCAACAGCAATCGATTTTGAATCAACCTTTACTTAATAATCCATCTTTCCAAAGCACACAAGCATCTTCTTCATCAGCTGCTTCTTCTTCTCATGCGGGTATTAACTTTGTTATAACCCACCATGGAACTTCCACTAGGGATCTAGTTTATCCAAGGAACCTATCCCAAGACCCTAGTACATCTAGATCAACCCTTGTTTCTACACTTGGAAGAGGTGCAGAACCTGATCCCGCAATTTCCGCTAATTCGCGAGATCAGGGAAATACCTCAGTAGAACAGGAAATCCACGTCCCATTCCCAAAAGCTTTAAAGAAGACTAGGAAACAAAAACAACCTGTTACATTAGAGGAAGATTTGATTAAGATTTTTAAACAGGTACACATTAATATCCCACTCCCAGATGCTATCAAACACATTCTGACTTACGCAAGATTTCTTAAGGAATTATGTACTCCTAAGCGTAAGCTGAAGAAAGGAAGCACTGTGGTACTTTCAGAGCATGTGAGCTCAATTATTTCAAGTACGCTTCCTTTGAAAAAGAAAGACCCAAGATCTCCATTTATTTCCTGTATAATTGGGGGTTAGTGTTTTGATAGAGTTCTCCTAGATTTAGGAGCTTCTATTAACTTCATTCCTTTCTCTTTGGTAAAACATTTTAAAATAGAAAACCTTAAGTCTACCAATGTGACTTTACAATTAGCTGATAGATCTATCAAGTCACCTAAAGGAATGTTGGAGAATGTTATTGTGAGAGTTTAGGATTTTTACTTCCCTGTAGATTTTATTGTTCTTGATATGGAAGTACCCGAATACATTAGCCACACCCCAGTTATCTTAGGGAGACCCTTTTTGGCTACTGCAAAAGCCAACATTGATTGTGAATCAGGAAAGATTGAATTGAAATTTGGGGAGAAGACAATTAAGTTAGATATATTTAGAGCTTCTAGTGGATTTGATTGTGAATGGATTGAGGAAATAAAATCTATAGCAGCTTTTGAGGATGACATTAGTTCTTTAGAACTAGAGAGCACACCTTTTGATACCTATACCCTCAAAGCAATGAAATCATTTTGTTGGAATCTTTACTCAATTCTGAATCTGAATTTGAATCATCTAATTCACTTTTTGCAATTGAAAATCCCGCCCCAAATCCTGTTGTTGATTCTACTCCTGTGCTTGAATTGAAACCATTGCCTGACAATCTTAAATATGTATATCTCGAATCTGATCAAACATATCCTGTAATAATCAATTCTCATCTATCTGAATCACAAGAATCTAAATTGATCAAGGTTCTTCGAGATCACAAGAAGGCAATTGGGTGGACTCTACATGATCTTACCAGGATTAGCCCCAATTTTTGTACTCATCGCATCTATATTGAAGATGGGGCACGACCTTCAAGAGAAGCTCAAAGATGTCTAAATCCGAATTTAAAGGGGGTTGTTAAGAATGAAATAATCAAGTGGCTTGATGCTGACATTATCTATCCCATATCTGATAGCCCTTGGGTGAGTCCAATTCAAGTGGTACCCAAAAAGGCAGTACTCATCGTAATTAAAACTGAATCTGGAGAAACCATTCCCACACCAATTGCAAATTCGTGGTAGGTTTGCATTGATTATCGTAAGTTGAACACTGTTACAAAGAAGGAACATTTTCCTTATTATCGCTCGTTTTGGGGTACCTCGTGCCATCAATTCTGACGGCGGTTCCCATTTTATTAACGTTCAGTTTAGAACTTTACTTAGAAAATATGGGGTTACACATCGTATTTCTACACCTTATCATCCCCAGACTAATGGGCAAACCGAGGTCTCTAATCCAGAGATCAAAAAATCCTTCAAATGACAATCCAACCCGATAGGAAGGATTGGTTTTCCCATTTAGATGAGGCTTTGTGGGCTTATAGGACTGCCCACAAAACACCAATAGGCATGTCACCATACAGACTTGTTTACGGGAAACCCTGCCATCTTCCCGTAGAAATTGAACACAAGTCCTATTGGGCAATTAAAGCTTGTAATTTAGACCTCGCGAAGGCTGGTGAAAATCGTAGGTTGCAGCTTAGTGAACTTGAGGAATTACATCATGATTCCTATGAGAGTTCAAAGCTGTACAAGGAGAAACTTAAAGCCTTCCACGACAAATTTATTTCCCGCAAATCCTTTACACTTGGTCAAAAGGTGTTGTTGTTTGATACCTGTTTGAAGCTCTTCCCTGGTAAACTTAAGTCTAAATGGCAAGGGCCATTTATTGTTGTTAGAGTCTTCGACAATGGAGCTGTCAAAATCATTGAACCCAACAAGGATCAACCCTTCAAAGTTAATGGTCAACGCTTAAAACCTTTCTTGGAATCACATCCTTTGGGTCTTATTGGAGAATGTTACATGCTCCACTAGGGTTTTTCTCACCATCCATCCACCATTTTTGTACATAGCTGTTTTCTGTTTTATACCTTTTGATTTTCTTCTATACTTACTCTAATTTTTCACTTCATATTTTATTGATTACCTTCATTTTAGTCTGACTGACCACTTTGACTTTTGGTTAGACTTGAAATCGTCCGCACAGAGACCTTTGATCTCCTCTCTTCGACTCCTTTCATCATCTTATACTAAATGAAGTGTAATATCTTTTCACCCTTCTTACAATGAGGACATTGTAAATTCTTTGCATGGGGGGGTGTTGAAGTGAAATTTTTACTTTAAGTGTGTGTAAATAGATAGAAAAATAAAAAAATACATAAAAATTAAATATCCGTGAAATTTAGAAAAAATAGAAATTCCAAAGATAATAAAAAATTTCAAAGTAAAAAATTTCATAAAAATTTGAAAAATTTTAAATTCATAAAAATTGGAAAACTTTATAAACATAAAAAGAAAAATATATAAATATAAAAATTTGAAAAATGAAAATTCATAAAAATAATAAGAGGGGTATATTCATCTATAATAAAGAAGGAAAGACGAAAAAAAAATATATTTATTATAATTAAGAGCTTAATTTTCTTTTAGGTCAGAAACTAAAAAATGTATATAGAATATATATAGAGTATTTAAGAGCATTCAACTCTTATTTAGATTTTTACTTAAACATTTTGTAAAAATATACTTTTGTTTTTAAAATTTTTAAACAAGATTTTATTTGAATTTGGAATCTTTAAATCTTTTAAGCTTTGTTTTTCTATTCTTACCCTGAAATAAGAAACTAAGTGTAGTTTTGGTATTAAATTATAACTTTCTAATCAATTAGATTAAGTAATCCTTTTGCTTTTTGAAAATTTGATTTTATCATAAAGTTAAGTAAAAAAGCCAGATATTCAGAGTTAATTAAATAGAGAGTTAGTAGAATTTTAGTTTACAAGTCTTACAGGCTAAAGATAAATAACTAGACTTGGTAAATTTTGCCTTGATGGATCCTATAGGAGGAAACTAAGAATTTAAAGAACCTGAGAGTGAAGGGCTTTGTTGTCCAAACTCCGGTTTGAGAGCTAAGTAACCTAAACATCTAAATTCACACACATGGAATTGTCTTGTTGGCATTTGAGACTGCAAAAACACAGAGGTTAAGAGATCGGTTCTGAATCCTCTTTAGTCCAAGGATTTCCGTGGGCGATTCTTGAAAGGGTGAAGGATGTGCCACTCATCTAGAAAAAAGGATTTGGATAATAATGTTAGTAAGAAAAATGAGGAGGGGGAAATTAAAAAAAAAAGAAAAAGAGAAAAAAATAATAAAACACCCTGCAGTTAAGTGACTTGTTAAAAATGGTTGCTTATGTAGATTTCCATAATAAAAATAAAGTATCTCAATACAAATGGATGTTACCCTTCCTTCCATCAAATAAAAAGAACACCTCGCTACAAATGGGTGTTCTAACCTATAGAAAAAGTGTAGAAAAAAAACATGGAGATAAAAATATTAGGAATAAGAGACCCAGTGGTCCACCGGGGAGATATACACAAAAGTGTTGACCTCGGGATAGAAAACTGGTGAGGAGAAAGCAACCAAACCTGAGTAAGGCCAAGCCAAAGGCTTGAATTGGAATAATTGGGATTAGAAATTTATGTCTTAAGATCTAGATTTTTGCAACTTTGGATGCCCTTAGGACAATTCTCTTCACTAAGCACAGATGCTTTAAAATCATAGCTACTGAACCTTGGTATTGGGCAATGAAGCCTAAGAAATTGGGTTTTGAGGATTTTAAGTTGAGACCTCAAGGAGAAGAATTGACAGAATCCTAGGTCTAGAAGTTGTTCTTAGTACTGTAGGCTAGTAGATTAGAGTTTTACTAGTCTAAGTTTGATTAATAATGGGTATCTGGTTAATTTGCTTAAACTTATATTGATAAAAGTCAAATATCATAAACAAAGGATTAACTTAAATCTATTGAGTTTTTGAGTTAAAATTTAATTCCCAATTCTTAAGTTTTGTTTCCTTAAAACACTTTGTATTCTAATTTGGGTTAAGAATAGTTACAAAGGAATAAGAGATTTTTGAGAATTCTAATTCTTAATAAAATTCTTGTTAACAACATTGTTTTAAGTGCGTTTTGAAAATGTTATAAGTAATAGTTTAAGTAAGAAAATTTTCACAAGTGCTCTGTATATTAATTATTAAACCTAAAAATTTTTTGACCTAAGCTTTCCTCTACATAGTTGTTATTTATATTAATTTAAAACCAAGTGCTTTAAATCATCATATCTTTAGTTAATTTTTCTAGGGACTAGAAAAACCTTGGCTTGGGGGTATGATGAGAGGCTCATCATGATCTCTAATTACCCCTAATTAACTAGTCTTCCTAGTTAATTAGCTAAGGATATGAGTATATATGGGTTAATTATAAAATAAGGGATATATAGCAAAGAACCTTAAAATAAGTTAAAAATGTTATTTTATCATTCAAATAATATTACTAATAATCTAATTAATAATTGGACTCGAGATCTTAACAATCATTCCTCTAATTAATAAGTTAATTAGCTTAAGTATAATGTATACATAAGTATGTAATAACTTAAGTAACATTACCTAATTAAATAAATTAACCTAAAAAGGTCAAAAATGTAAATTCAAGCTCTAAACATAATAATTACCTTATTTATAATCATATATAAAAAGTTGAAAAAGATCTAAATTAAAATAAACCTTAAAAGCCTGAATTTACATTTATATCCTTTTAATTCATTTCAAACGGGTCCTTAATTTTCATACAGGTCCTTAGGTTTAATTGCGTAAAGGTCCCTATCTTCTTCTTCTTCTTCCTACAGCCAGTTGAATGGCTTATGACCGAGGGTGCTTCCACCACTCGATCACCGCACATCCGACGTCGCTCCACCTTCTCCAAGCTCCTAGAGCTTGCGCTCACCATCCCATCTTCATCCATCAGTCTGGATGATAATTTTATCCTAATTTTAGGTGGGAGTTAACCTCACCGTCGTCGGAGACGACGCCGGTGGTTAACCTCCTCTAGCACCTCACACGTCCAGACTCCACCGCCTTCTTCATCGCTGTCAACTATAAATAGCCCCTGATCCCCTCGATTTCTCTCAAGTTGGCTCCCTTCCCTCTTCTTCACTGTAGCCGACCTAATAGGCTATTCTTCCACAACTTCGGCGACCTTTCGCATCATCTTCCGACTTCCTCCATCCATTTCGATTAGCTTAGGGACTTTGCCAAGGTCTGTCACGTCCTTGAACAAAGGTGTCGACTGAGGAGTGCCTCTACCCCATCCATTTTCGCCCGCCGGAGATCTTCCTCAATACCCTCTAATTTCGTCCTCCATCATGAGCCTTCGACGGAGTCTCTCTACCTCCTTCGTCTTGGTAACAGTAGGTAGGAGTAGGAGTAGTCTAGATAGTTGCTAGTTAGATTAGCGTAATTTCAAATTTGAAGGATCGTCTTCTTCGACTCCGGTGAACTCCTTGAGTTTGCTGGAGCCCTAATTTTGTCTTTTGAACTCACTGTCCACCTTCCTTTATCTTTCATGATCAATTCTATCACACTTAATTCATAATTTGATCTCTTAATCCCCTAAATCACTTCCACCTCCAACAACTACTGTTGCTGTCCATGGTGGCAGTAGCTGATTTAGCTTCACCTTCATAGGGTTCTTCATCATCTATTCATCACCCAAGGACTCTATTCCACACTTTAATATGAGTAATTACCATCTATAATGTAAGCGTCCACTTTTAATTAAGCTCTTGAGCTCGCTGTCAATGGTGGCTCAGGAGCAGTTAAAATTATAAATTATTTATATAATTATGATCGCAGATATCTGTTGACTTGTCTCTCTACTCATTTGAGTGAGAGACCAAGTCCTGAGCCTCAACCAACTCAAATACTTCAAAAACTGAATTCTCTGTTTAATCATTCATCTAACGAATTGAAGAAGAATTAATTGCGATCCTAAGGTTCCTTGTGACCTCAGGAACCTTTTTTATTCAAAAATGGCACAAATTCTCATTCTGTACACACATTTCACTTTTTTTGGACTCACCGGATCTCCGGTGAGCTGTTGCGAGTCAATTTCTGTTCTTCAGCCTACAGTAGTTGATGAAAATCTCCAGATTGACTAATTAAGGTTTTCTGATTACTCTGAGATCATTTATTTGGAATTTTAACATCTGGAGTTGTAGATGGACCTTCTTCTTCTCCAACTTCGGTGGAGTTGGAGAAGTCTGACAGATAGGTTTGAGAAGCATTTAGTGAACCTAGAAGCTTCAGTGCAGTGCACTGAAGCTGTTCATGACCTCAGTCCTTTTTAGAAACCTCCCAATCACTTTGACAAACAAAACACTTTAGGAGTTCAGGCGACGAGCCTGGAACCCTAATTTCTAGGGTTTACGTACCTGTTTAAGTGGTTGGATAGATTTCTGAGGTTGAGAAGATGCTAATACAGGCGTTAATTTCTTGAGAAGAAGCATAAAATAGAAAGTCAAAATTTTGTGCTTCACAGTCAAACTTGAGTTGGAGATCTTGATTCTGAGCTCGATCTTAGGAATTGAGAAGCTTAAATGGATTCTGAGATTCAGTTGAACGATTTAAGAGTGAATTAGAAGAGCTCAGATATGTAATTTGGTTGGAATTCATTCATTGCCAGTTTGGGTTGTTTTCGAACCCAAACTGATGGCAGTGGTATTTTGATGAAATTTGATCTCAAATCTTGCCTAGATGTTACGACTCGGTTCTTGAATCCCTACAGGACACGAGACCAGGCTGACTTGACTGATCCGAAGGCCCAGTCGTCCAACGAGAAAGTAACCAAAAAGCAGTAAAGTAAACAACATTCACCTTGCTAAGCAACTAATAGTAACAAAAGTACAGCAGTAAAGAAGTAAAACTACTACAGTACACACCACCACAACAGTAGAAAAGTAAACGGGTATAGGAATATAATGTGCAAAAGGAAAGAGTACAGAATATAAGGGTACAAGAAGCTATTCACTACTACAAACGAGTACAAAAAAAGCTACAACTACTAGGCTCTACTAGGCCTAGCACCCTCTACAGCCGTAGGCTCTGGCTGCTCAACACCTGGATCTGAAAAGAGTTATGGGTACAAAACGTCAACGAACGCTGAGTAGAGTGGCAACCAACTACTAAAGTAGTAAAGGTGGACAGGTAGTTGTTGTTTTTCAATTTCTTTCTTTCTTTAACTAATTATTCTTTCTTTCACCACTTGGTTTAATTATCAGGTCTCTTTCTTGATCTCGAATGTTCCTCGTGGGAACGATCTTGATTGCAGTCTTTTCCGAAGAGTAGAAGTAGCACGTGGTGCACTCCTGGTCGGGAGAGTCCCTCGTGGTGGTCCTACACCCAGTCAACCACCCTAAGGTCACGGACAGACGTAACGGTGACTACGGCACGCGCGATAAATGCACGGGTAGCTACCTCACACTGGCACACAGTTAGTCGCTTCCGTTAATGGGTGCGCCCAAAGCACAGCACGGAACCAGTATAGGGCATAGCCCTCTCAGTAACAGGGGTCTAACCCCTAAGAACCAAATAGGGGTCTCGCCCCTCCACAGGCCGTGCACCCTCGCCTGACTACCCTGGTTTGCCCAGTGGGCCTAACAAGTCGGTGTAGGGTGGCTAGCTGAACCCCGGGCCCCGTGGGGTGGCTAGCTCACTCCCTACACTAGTAGCTTTCCCCGGTACTGTGTACGCGAGGGCCAAGAAGTTGGTACAGAGTGACCAATCTTGACCCCAGGTCCCAACCCAAGGGCAGCTAGCTCCGCTCTGCACTAAACAGGGGGACAGTCGCTCTCCTTGGTACTCCGTACTCAAGGGCCAGCTCACTTCCCTACTCACATTCCCAGTTCCATTCCATTTATTTCCAGGAGCTCTACTCCTAATTTCCTGTAGGGTTCATGCTCATATTTCTCAGGCCATTCCATATCAGGTTTCATCATTTCTATTTCCATTCTCAGGTGATACACATGTAACATGTAATTCTATTGTTCACATTTCCATATTCACGTCATTCACAGGTAGCTCGTGTTTCCAACATTCACCTTTCCATTTTCAAATTATATACATGCAGCTCATATTACATCATTTCATTGGTACGACAGGAAAGTTACATTCAACAGTTAACTAGCACAAACACTATATATTCCGCAGGCAACTGTTATTCATTTACAGGCAATTGTTGTCATTCTATCTACTCATTCAGGACTATAATTTATTCATTCAATACAAACATTCCAGTATCTCTAGTCCTAGGATTCATGCCATATCCTAGGTTCTAATCATTCATTCCATACATGCATTTAGGTTTTAATTAAATTAAGGGGAAGCCACTCTACCAGTAAACCCAGGAGTAATGGGGGCTTGAACGGCAGGCTCACGTGCCTTAGCAAGCCCCGAACCTGCAACGGAAACCAGTTCTATCACAAGGATCAATCACAAGAGAATACTCAGAACAGTATAGAAAGTATTCCAACAAGTAGGGGAATTTATACGAAAAACATTGGTCTCTTAATTACGGAAATCGGACCTCAAATGGGTCAAAAATAGTGTCCCTGACTCAAATCAGATGTCTAGAACAACTTCCAGACGTCTTAAAAGAGTCCAGAGCCATACCTCAAGTTCTGCGTTACTCCTTAGACGTTCAGGAACTCCGCTGGACCATCTGGACCCAGTTCCAGACATCTGATCACCTCTCTGGAATCTGGATATGCTTCCCGTCGTCTAGTGCCTTGCCCAGACATCTGAAGTGCATGGGAAGGCCTGTCCCGCACCATCCAGAAGCAACTCTTGCACGAAATCAACCAAAATCTTCTCAAAAAGGCAAGAAACAGTGTCTCGGTGGAGCGGCCTGCATGGCCATATCCTCAAGGAGACGTACCTTTGCGAAGCCTCCTCCTCAGACATCTGGCACCACCTCCAAACGTCTGCACCGTCGTCTGGAGGTCACTCTAGACGTTCGATTTTGGGAAAATCCTAGAACCAAAACCTGCTTCCGCCTTCTCGCACCGTGCGTGGCCGCACCGCCCCCTCTCGTCTGCTGCTCCGGCTGCAGCAGTGTCAGGGAGGACTTCCCCGACGCACTCCTCTGCCTTGCGCACGCACCGCTCCGGCCGTGAGCTCACCGACGAGCTCCCACGCAAGCTCGCAAGCCTTCTCTCCTCTCCTTCTCATGTAGCTCCTCCTCTCCTCTCACGTCGCTCCTTCTCTCCGCCGTTCTCGCTCAGCTGCTCTCGCTGGAGGGTGGAGGAAGGTGGCTGGGAAGTGGGGTGAAACGAGGGAGAGGAGGGGGGTTTATATAAGGTGTGGGGTTAGGGTTTTTGTCAGGCGGAAGGAGAGAGAAGAAGAAGAAATGAGGGACGTGTACTGTTTGTGCACAGCACACACGCAGATGCAAGCTCATACACAAAAATTTTGATTTTCAGACGTCTGGGTATGAGTTCAGACGTCTTACAAGACGTCTGACCCTCAGTCCAGATGTCTTACCAGATGTCTAACCTAAAGTACGAATGTCTTAAAAAGGCTTAATAACATGGGTCTTAACACAGGATGAGTTTGTTTAATCCCTTAGAAGTTGTTCCAATCAATCAGAATTGATTCTAGGTGTCTGTTACATCTGTTTTAAGTCTGAAAACTGTTCTTTGAAGCTTTCAGAGAAGCTTAAAGCTTCTCTGCTGTTCCTGAAGCTTTAAGAGTTTCAAAACCCACTCTAGTAGCTACGGAAAAACTTGCAAAACCTATTTAGAACCCTTAGCAAGTTAGAAAGTCCAGCTTATGGACGCTGTAAGTAGAAAACCATTTCTAGGCATTAAAAACCTCGTAGGAACCCCTTAGATTCGCTCTTCAAATCAAAGAAGAAAACATTTCCTTAACCTAAAATTGACCCTGTAATCTTGTAGAGCTACCTTAGAGCTTTCCATCAAGCTTTGTTTCGCTTGATTTGGAGCTCTAAGCTAGGAGCTATCCTTAGTTGAAGTCGGGTCTGGAAGGGGGGAACATAGTCCCACATCGGAAATTGTCGAGCACGAGCCTTAGTATAAAACTATTTTGTGTAGTGGGATAACCAGTCATCAAGCACTCGGCGTGAAAAGAAACTTGATCATTTGATCATATGTGTGTGTGTGTGTGTGCAGGCATGTGTGTGCCTGCGGGTGTGCGCCCGAGTGGGCGTGTGCGATGTTGGCCTTGGGAGGGCGAGGCCTGGGAGGCGGTTGGGTCGGTTTGGCTTGAAAGAAAGAAATGAACCAAAAATAAACCATAAGTCGATTCAGGCGAGGATCTTGTAGGGTCTGGTCCCACCCTGAGAAGGTGCTATGTATCCTCAAAAGGTCCTCGCCGCAAACCTTAAACCAATTTTTGGTTAACGGAAAAACCTGGTTCAGCCAAATAAAGCTAAGGAACAGAAGGTTAAATGCTAAGTGCTAAAGGCAAAAGGAAGAGCTAAAGGCTAAGTGCTGAGATACTAAGTGTTGAAGCCCAAGGCTAAGGGAACTAAGGAGAAATACTAAAGAAAGAAAAGGCTAAGGGAAGAGAAAGAAAGGAAGAGAGGAAATAGAAGAAAGACTCACAAAGAAGGAAAAAGAAAAGGGTTAACAAGCATGAAGGCATTAAGGAGAAAGCTTAAGAAGATTAAGGGAAAAGAAGATGAAGGCAGGAGTAGTAAAGAAAGAAAGAAGTTCGAGAGAACAAGGGAGAAATAAAAAAAAAGAGAAAAGATAAAAGAATGAAGAAAAGGAAATAAAGAAGAGAAGAGAAAGAATAGAGAAGAAAAGACAAGAGAGAGAGGCTGAAGAAAAGGAGTTTAATTTCTTTTTGTTTGAATTTGTTGTAATAAGAATTGCTTTTAATTGTTGTAACAAGGTAAGTTTTGAATAGATAAACTTTTATTTGCCTTAAATCTTTTGAAATAAATGTTGAAAATTAGATTTCAAATGGGATTTTGCATATTTCTTCAATCTAAATCAATTTTTGCAAAATTCATGTTTTACAAGTAACTTAACTATACCTCCTATACTTATAATATAAATAGAGTTAGTGAGTGAATTTAAAATGACTTATACCTCCCAGCAAACAACCTGGACTCAACCAGTTAAAAATTCTAAAATGTTAGGTTAATTTGCCCCTATACTACTAAACGACACAACGTCGAGTTAACCTAAGTTATTCTCTTCTACTCATAATTAAGTAAAATTAACTTAATTAACTGAGTTGAGAAAGAAATGATCAGTGTGGTCTTCAGTTTAGGCCCACACAACCCGAATCTAATGGTCCGGACATAGAGGAGATACTCGACATAAGAAGCTTGTGTCCCTTGGCAATGAAACTTGAAAAGATGATTCATGGAATAATTGCACTATGGTTTAAGGGTCTTAAGTAAAACAAGAAGATCATAAGGGTCCTTATAGAAGGTAAGAAGTTTAAAATCATAAGGAACCCTTAAATTTTGGTATAAATCTCTCCTTCAATTTTCTTTTGAAATGATGATTTCTTTATTCATATCCTCCAAATCATTCACATCGTTACTTGGGATATTTTGAATTTCATCAACCCCTTCCACATGATCCAAGTCTATAGAATCATTAGGAATTAATTCAAACTTGGGTTCATTAGATTTAACTCCAATTGATTCACATTTAGTCACTTCAGGGGTTGATTGGGAGGTGGGGTTATTGATAAATTCATCTTCAGATTTAGAAATCAATTCCTTACGTGCTACCTCACCTAAATCAAGATAAGGGCCATCAAAATCAACATCCTTAGAATCAGATTCCTTAGTTAGCCCTTTGTTCTAAACGCGGAGATGATTGCAAAAATTCACTTTTGTCATAGTATATTCGCGTTAGAAACTCTTAAATTTATATTTGAAATCGAACTCGAAAATATGGAAATCGAGGTTTTCAAAATGAAGTCCAAGTTGTTCGTAGGGAGGCAGTTAGAATAGTTTGCTTTCCTAAATGCTAAGAAGTACATAAGTAGATTTGAATGTGAGATTACTACTACTAGAATGCAAATAGGACTAACTAAAACTAATAGTATGTAATTACTAGAACTAATATAAGTACTAGAAGAAAGCAGATGATTCAGGCGTGTTTCATGAATTAAAATTTGGGTTTGGAGGACCCATCGTTGTAGCTCGCAAAATGCATCTATCAGATAAAATTTATAACCGAAACTCGAAAAGTGAGTCTTAGGTCGAACACGGGGAGGCGAACGTTTGATTTTATAAAAATCTGCAGTTCGCTTTTATTTATTTATGTCATTTTTATCTTATCTTTTTTTTTTAATTTTTTTATTAAGCAAGAGATTAGGTCGATGAAAACTTTATCTACTTGCAAAAATATATGAGAGATAGGGAGCGAGAGAGAGAGAAACAATCATCTATTCATGAAGAATTATTTGTTACAACTATGAAAGCAGGAAAACTACACTATGAAAGCAAGAAAGATAGAAAGAGGTGAGAGAAATCCCCCTCAACTGTCGCTTGGAGGACGACTCGCTCTGACGTCGCCTGGAGGAAGGTGGTGAGGAGCAGGATGAAGGAGAACGAAGCTGGAGGATAGAGGATGGGGTAGGACGGTGTCGAGGCGAGGATCTTCTTTCTGAAGGGTGGTGAGAGGACGGCCACGGGATGCTTCTCGAATGAGGATGAGGTGAGGGAAAACTATTTGGTTTTCTACTGTAGAGGAGCATCCTAGGCTTGGGACAAGCTCTCTCTAGAGCCTTGGAGGTGGTGAGAGGAAGAAAGGAAGAGATGCTTTGGAATGGTGGTGGGTAGGTCCTTTTATAGTGAAGGAAGAACAAATTCGCATCTAGGCCATTACTGACGTCCGTAAACGTCACCCTTTCTGTCGCTAAAGGTGCGCACATTCAATTCCTTTGCTGGCGCACACAGGCCATCAGTGACAGCTGCAAGCGTCACTAAAGGCCCATGCAACTGTCATAGAAGATCGCACCAACCAAGCACTCGCCCACAGCTAGTCCATGCATCACGCGCCCCTGGTCATATGCACGTGCTCGCGCGCTGGCACTGTGGTTGGTTGTGCGCGTGTGTGCTTGCGCTGTGCTGCAGTTGCCCATGCGTTGCTTCATGTGCGTAATTGGGGAGGGCAGTGGGTTTCGAGCCTACACCCCTTCGTTGAAAGATCTTGTCTTCACCACTGTGCCAGTATGTCTAGAATGACACGCGGACGTCTCAACACTCGTGATGGAGAAGAATCCTCAGCTGTTGGATCTTAATCCAACGGCTGTGGTGTGAGATCAGCGATGAGGAAGCACCATCAGTTGCTGTTGGCTGGTGTTGGGTGGCTTGGATGGTGCCACATGGCACCATCTGGGTCGTCTATTCTTCTTTCTTTTGTAGAGAGTGCCACGGTGCTCAGATTGAGATGATTCCTATGTTGCCGGACTGCGATTGTCGCTCCGGATCCATTCGTTTGGTCGAATTTTCCATTTGAAATCCGTATGGATGTCACATTGCCCCCTGGCCATTGATCTTCCTTGGACATCATATGATGCTACGGGACTCCGATCTAGACGATTTCGGAGGCGTTAGACTTCGATCGTCGTCCTGATCAGATTTGTATAGTCTGGTCGTCCATCCAAGGCCCTGAAATAAGTCTTCTTCTCTCCTGACCATAAAAGGACCTAATTAACCTAAAATATATACAACTACTCTAAATGTAGAATGATGCATGCTATGCAATATTTATAACATGAAATGCAAATCTAAGCCTAGGAACATGCATGAATAGGCATTTTAACCTAAATAAATGTGTCTACATCATATCCCCATGCCTATCTTTTGCTAGTCCCTAGCAAAATTAAACTACATGCTATGTATAAAATCAGAATTAAGATTCAATTGCTTAGGCCTATGTTGTTTATTAACTATATAAATTATCAACTAAGGTCCTAAACTACGAAGACTCAATAGTACTTGGGTGTCCGCCAGAATACAGACCGTTCAAGTCCTCGCCTTATTTGAAAAGGGAAGATACATTTTTTTATTTTTTCTTCTTTTCTAATTTTTTTGTACTTTTGGAGTTTGAGAATTCTGGGATAACTTTTTACGGTTACCCGACTCGCCCAAGACTTGAAAAGGACTCTAAGTGCTAAGCATCTAGTGAAAACAGTGAAAGACTCACTAGGCGACCGTTAAAACGAACTTCAGGTTTCTAAGACCCTAGGTGACCTTGCTTAGAGGTTTATCTTTTCGAACGGTAGCTTTCTCCCTACTTCTTTTATTTATGGGGTCAACACAAGGGTGAACCCAATGTATGTCTCCCCGGTTTATTCTACTTCCTCGCTTCCTCCCTAAGTGTTTTGGGAATTATTATGCATTTCTGTGAGCTGGGCTCTGGACAACTGGCCAATGGCTGTTACCCACGGTTACTTGCCACCCATACTCGTGCGGTAAAGTGTGATTTTGTTTATTTTTTATTTTCTCCTTTTTCTATTTTTTTTCTTCTATTTTTTTTAAGTAGGAGGCTTCCCTGATCTAAGATTTACCTAAAGATAGTATAATGAAAATGGTCTTGTGGTTGGGCTCTGGATAATCAGCCGATGAGTTGTTACCACCGACAACTTGCTAGCCATACCACCCTAGATGGTTCATTAGCTACCCAATTTCCGAGAAAGCCACTGAAAAGTGAGTCAGTGCAAAAGGTGTGTAGATGCTTAGACTTAAAATCCCCTCAAATCAGAGGGTGAGTTTATAAGTTTCATACTTATCATCCCAAATTATTAATCAAATTAAAATAAAATTACTTGGCGAGGACTTAAAACTAAGTCCACATTCGGGTGGACACCCAGCCTAATTAAGCTCGAAGACTTGAAGAGTCTAAGTGTCTAGGTCCTATCATATCATTTCCTAAAGTTAATAACTTCCAAATGCCTAGGTTCTCTTCTCCTAATTCTTCTTTCTTTTTTTTTTTGTCTTTTTTAATTTTTTTTAAAAGAAACTAAAAGAAATTCTACGGAGTTAACAAAATGATTTCAGGATAAAGTTTCCACCCCCCCATGCCTGAATGATGCAATGTACTCATTGTAAAAACAATGACATGAAAAGGGCGGAGTAAACAAAATATCACCTAAACAACGTGATAAATCTGGTCAGCTCCACAGAGAACATGGAATCTATACATGTGCTAAATTTAATGCCTTCAGCTAGGCATAGCATACATACACAGAAGAAATGGAGAATTCACAAATACTGGTAAGAATCAAAATAAAAAAATTGATCCTCAGACCCACCAGCAGAAGATGTCCACAGACGTGGACCAGATTATGGTGTAGACCTATGCCCCAGGGTTGAGTGGTTCTAAGGTTTTGGATGAAAATCACCTAGAACCTAAGATTGTTGTGTTTGTGGGGCTGGGCCTATGATTTTGTGGTGTGCAACCCAAGACTAAAGTGGCAGACAACGGATTGATCTGATTCATTAAAATCAGGTGTCCACTTATAGTTCAGCTCAAGAAGATAGTCAATTATTCCAAGCTTGGGTCACACGTGAAAGATATTGTAAGGGTCCTAATAGAAAGCAGGTGGTTTCTGGTCAACAGGAGCCCTTAAATTCAAACTCGTAGTTCCCTCAGAATTAGCTTCCCAGATTTTCATTTCCACATTTCTATCCTCCAACATCAAGTGTTCAGGCTCTGAGACCTCTAGCATATTGTTCACCCTATATGATTTATCCAAGTCCAGAAATTGTGGCTAACTCAGAATTGACTTGGGTACAATGATTTCCAAATCAAAATCAATTCCTTTGGGGTGTGGTTGAGAAATGGGGCTATTAATTGAATTGTCTAGTAAATGAGGATTCGAATCCTCCAAGTTAGACCCAACCAAATCCAAATCTCCAATAATTGGGCTATCAAATGGTTCGTCAGATTCCTCAAGCCCATTTGTCTCACTAAAATCATCTTCCTTATGCTCAAGTGAGACTTCACTAAGAGATTCCTCACCCTCAGAGTCAAAGAATTCATGATTCTCATTTATATATGTCTCAAAATCGATTGTTATTTCCTAGTTCAAACAGACATATTTTTCCTTGCTTCTTGGCTCGGGGATCTTCGGTGAATCAATCGGTTCATCCTTAAAAGGTTGCTCTAGAGCAATCTGGTCATCTCCAATTTTAGAATATGTATCCCCCCTGACAGGCGCCTGAGCGAGTTCAGACATTGGCTCTCCTGAAGGGGGTTCATCTTGAGAATCATCCCAAGATTTGACTAGGGCAACCACAAATTTCATCCTCAATCTCGATAATTTCCCAAAAAGAAACTCACCCAAGTCCCTGACCCTAACATTTTGGAGCAAATCCAATAGAGAACTATTAAGTTCATCAATCATTTTGATCATAGGCTCCAATGCTTCAGTGCATGGTGTTGGTTGAGCTTCTAACGATTGTATAGTGTTCCCTAAATTAGCCAACACCCTATGCTGGATCTGGTTTAGCTGAACAGATTGGTTTGGTTCAGGGTTGGGTGGGTTCGGGTTAAATTTAGGGGAGTCAAGATATCAAGGTTGGGTTCCTCCCTGATAGTAAGTCATCTCGGGTTGTTCAAAGAATGGTGGTGACCTATATTCAACATAATTCTGGGGAGCGTAAGTGCTATAATCATAATATCCTTCATGGTTGTAGATCTGGTTAGGTTGATCATTAAAGGGTGGAGATCTATAATCATTGTAGCTCTGGGAAGGATAGTAATCATAGTCTTATTGTCCAGGGTTAGACCCTAGACCCTGAGGTCCATATTCATATCCTCAATCAAAGTCATCCCAGCTAGTGGATGGGTAATTACAAGTCAAGTCGGAATAGTAATCTCTTGAGGATAAGTGGTGGTAGGAGGATAGGATTGGGAATGTGTGAAAGATGTGGAAGGATACATTGTGGAGTAGGAGGGAAAATAGAAGAGAGAAAGGTGCCCTGCAGTACAATCAACCAAATCTGTCCTTATGTAGGTAGCCTAACGACCTACAGACTCCCAGGACCCGTCTTGAGATTATAAATGATTCGATCCACTTTTATTCAGTCAATCCAACCAGTTAGAAGGAGGGACTAGGGAGAAGGTTCTTCCTTTGGCTTGCACCTTCGGTTCCTAGTGTACCCCCTTGCCATGGTCGTTTGACGCTACTCCCCTAGCTAGACATCAGATGGACCAGCAGAAGCAGATTAATCGAAAAAAATCTCAGTCTGAGCCTTGAAGAGTGAATCAATCTTTAAGGCCAACGTCTACTCAGTTTTAATTAGGCTTGGGATGATTGTGCTCTTGGAATGTGATGGGCCCTTTAGATGGGTTGTGCCCTTAATAATCAGTTAAAATGCGTGTGCATGCACAACCAGGGTTTTCAAACAAGGTTATGTGATGATGTGTCTTTTAGGGTTCAACCTTGTTTAGTAGCTTTTAGGGTTTAATCTTTAGGTTGGTTCAATCAAGGTTTAGTAGAACACTCCAGGTTTTGAAAACATAGGTGATGATATGTTCCTTTAAAAATAGAAAATAACGTGGAGTGTCTGGTTTAGTCCTAAGAATCAACCCTACGTGGCAAGCTATTTGATGGATCAGTTTTAGATTGAGTGGTGTGGCCTAAACAGTTCAAGCAACTGGCCTGTTGCACAACTTGATTAAGGCACACAAAAAGTCTTAACCTAATTAGATTTCTACTCACTTATGTGTGTGTTGAGTTAAGGTGTACCGGTTCCATAGGTCAGATCTTGATTAAGTGGTAGAATCAAAGTGGAGTGGTGCACCTTAAGTTGAGAGTTGTGGGTGTTAATGTGTGTATTTTTCAGAAAATCCCACAAGAGAAGAGTATTTTTTTCTTTTTAATATATGCGGGGGTGAGATGAGTGGAGGTGACAAAGAAACAACCAGATCTATCTTAGGGTTTATAAAAAGCACCTAAGTTGATTTGGGTTTGAGTTATTAGTGTGGTGAAATGAACTAGTGGGGATAAACTTACAAAACCTTCATCCGCACTTTTCTTCAATCTAACCGCTTTGGCCTGCCTCGGACGAGTACCTGCAATAACAGTAAGATCAGAGAAAAAGTGAGATAAAAGTTAGGTAAGGTGGAAAAAAATGGGAAAAAAAACCAAAGAGCGTTGCCTCCTCGGCAACGATGCCAAAATGATTTAGGCGTGTTTCGTGAATTAAAATTAGGGTTTGGAGGACCCATCATCATAGCTCGTAAAACGCATCTATCAGATAAAATTTATAACTGAAACTTGAAAAGTGAGTCCCAGGTCGAACACGGGGAGGTGAATGTTTGGTTTTATACAAATCTGCGCTTTGCTTTTATTTGTTTTTGTCATTTTTATCTTTTCTAATTTTTTTTTGTATTTCTATCAAGAGATTAGGTCGATGAAAATTTTATCTACTTGCAAAAATATATGAGAGAGAGAGAAACAATCATCTATTCATGAAGAATTGTTTGTTACAACTATGAAAGTAGGAAAACTACACTATGAAAGCAAGAAAGATAAAAGAAGGTGAGAGAAATCCCTCTTGATGGTTGCTTGGAGGATGACTCGCTCTGACGTCACCTGGAGGAAGGTGGTGAGGAGCGGGACGAAAGAGGATGGAGCTGGAGAATGGAGATGGGGCAGGACGGTGTTGCGGCAAGGGTCTTCTTCCTGAAGGGTGGTGAGAGGACAAGGCGGGCGAGGGCAAGTGGGGGACCTCACCCCTGTGCTTTCGGAGGCGTTAAGGCAATATCACAAATTCAATTTATGGCGCAGCGACGCCTCGTCTCTCCACGATGTGGGACTAAAGGTTCTGCCCTGATTTCGCACGCGCACGCAGACTTGCGTGCCATCCCCACAGCTGCTGGCTTCTCAGCGCCCCTGGCTGGACTCGAAGCACCTCGCAACACTCGCGTGAACCTGCTGCGCCTGCAGCCTGGGAGCCCTGGCGCCTGGAGCTGTGTTGGAGCTTCTTCAAATGTCGTCCATGGCTGCAGGAGCGTCGACACTGTTAGACATAAACATGGCCTATTGGCCCAATCAGACTAGCTGGACACCTTCACCGTGGCACGGCGAAGGCGGTGGATGGTGCTGCAAGCCGCAGGTCGGCCTAGGCGTGCGTGCCTAGGTCAACCTGTGGCCGGAAGTGTGGGGTTGTTCGGGGGACTACTGCGAAGGTGCGGAGTGGCAGTGGAGGGGTGGAAAGTGTTCCTGGTGGTGAGGCGGAGCTTTCGAGATGGTTGGCGAGCCGTGTGGAGGGGCGGAATGGTGGGAGCGGCTCACTGGAGGTCAGTCGGTGATGTGGAAGATGAGGGTGGTCGGTGTCGGTCGAGGGTCGATTAGATGAGATAACAGGGGGAAAGGAGAGAGGGGACTATGAGGAATAGTTCTAACCTAATTGTAGGGATGAAGGAGGACGGAGGGCGGACAGCTGTACCTGCTGTCATCGGAGAAGACGCTGCCCAGTGGGGGAGAACGGCGGCAACAACGAGGTTGAGGCGGCGTAAGCAGGTACTGCGCGACGCGGAGGGGAGTCAGGAAGATAACTTTGCCACTCGTTTTGTGGCAGAGCGAAGAGGGAGGGGAGGGGGGCTCGCCGGAGCTTGCTGGGAACTTTGGCTAGGTAGGAGGAGATGAATTGGAGGTGGAAACTTGGCCAAATCAAGCTGAAGATCTGTGGCCGAGCTTTAGAGGTTATTTTATAGGCATTGGGCCGTGCTGTCAGAGCGTGGAGGGCACGCAATCGCCTGAGGTCGATCGCCGGAGATGGAAAGAGGTTAAGATACCCAAATCTCTCATGCGTTCGCACGAGAGATTGGGTTCACACCAGAGATTGTGATTGGCCGTAGATGGAAGGGAATTCCTCAGAGAATCTCCCTTCCATTTCTGGGAGAGAATCTCTGAGGAATCAGAGAGTGATCCCTCTCTAAACCTCGTCGGAGCTTGGTTCTGCCCTAACAATGGCGGCAGGACCTGATTGCAAAGGTGGCGAGGAACTTAGGGGGCCTTCTGCAAATATATTCAAAAGATAGGGACCAAATTGTGATTTGGGTGTACTAAATTGCAAAGTAGGCCAAGATGACCTCCCCTTAGGTCCAAATTTTGGTACAAACCTAATTTGGACCTAAGGAATCCAATGGTGAAGTTGGATTTTAGGTTTGACCTCGTTTGACTGGACATTTTGTGCAAAAACCTAAATTAGGTTAATTGAATAGCTAGGACCCTAATCTAGGTCAAACTGGGTTCTAAAGGCCAAATTAAATGTTCCAAACCCTAGAGGATGTTTTTCCATGATTTTTAGAGGGTTTATTTGATTTTTATCCTGACCGGAACCTTGTTAATTTAAGCGGGTCTGTTTTAGGGTTACCAAGTGTCATTTAATTCCTAGATTGCACATAAACCCATTTCTGATTGACTCAACTCACTTTTTATCTTATTTAGACCATTTAACCTATGTTTTGCCTCTGAGAAATCCTGTTTATGTACTGCAATGGTAAATTGCAGTTTTAACCTTTATTTCATGTTTCTTCTCAGAGCACTTGTTCCTTCAGTTAGGCCTTCTTCTAGGTTATGTAGGAGCTTTTATCTTCTTTATTGGGTCAAAATGAGCTAGTTATGGCTTATGATGAGGCTCTCATCAGTCACTACTGATGCTCGTAAACATCGCCTTTTTTTTCGCTAAAGATCTGTGCCTTCAATTCCTTTGCTGACACGCACAAGCCATTAGTGAGAACTGCAAGCGTCACTAAAAGCCCATGCAACTGTCACAGAAGGTTGCACCAACCAAGCACTCTCCCGCAGCTGGTCCATGCATCATGCACCCCTGGTCTCACACGTGCGCTCGCACGATGGCGTTGTGGTTGGTTGTGCGCGGGCCTGTGTGCGTGGGTGCTTGTGCTGCGTTGCGGCTAGCCATGTGTTGCTTCTTGCGCTCAATTGGGGGGGCAGCGGGTTTCGAACTCGCGCCCCTTCGTTGAAAGCTCTTGCCTTCACCATTGCGCCAGGATGTCCATAATGACACACGGACGTCTTATCGCTCGCGATGAAGAAGAATCCTCAGCCGTTGGATCTTGATCCAACTGCTATGGTGCAAGATCAGCGATGAGGAAGCACCTTCAGTTGCTGCTGGCCGGTGTTGGGTAGCCTAGATGGCACCATGTGGCACCATTTGGGTCGCCCATTCTTCTTTCTTTTGTAGAGGGTGCCACGGTGCTCAGATAGAGATGATTTTGGCGTTGTCGAACTGCGATCGTCACTTCGGATCCATCCGTATGATCGGATTTTCCATTTGAAACCCGTATGGATGTCGCATTGCTCCCTGGTTGTTGATCTTCCTTGGACATCATATGATGCTACGGGACTCCGAACAAGGCGATTTTGGAGGCGTTAGACTCCGATCGTCATCTTGATAAGATCTGTACGGTTTGATCATCCGAGGCTTTGAAATAAGTCTTCTTCTCTCCTGACCATAAAAATGACCTAATTAACCTAAAATATATACAACTACTCTAAATGTAGAATGATGCATGCTATGCAATATTTATAACATGAAATGCAAATCTAAGCCTAGGAACATGCATGAATAGGCATTTTAACCTAAATAGATGTGTCTACATTAGCAGACAACTTGAAGGCAAGTTGAAAAATAACTACTAGAATTTTATTGTGAAGTCAATTTTTCAAAACATGATTACAACTAAAAGAATACTTGAAATCAAATCTAATTACAACTAGAACTAGAAACTAAAGACTAGGAACTAAGGGCTTCGAAGACGAAGTTTGGAGTGGCTGATGGTAACACCATCATTCATCCACTAACTTGAATTAGTCAGAATCAAGTGATAAATGCTCCTAAATGATTGTCTGAGGATCACAATTCCATATTAAGCTGATCTGAGAAGACAAGAAAACATGGTTAATTCTACCATTTTACCATCTCATCACAGATGTAGATTAATCAAGGGGTTGATCAGGGGTTAATTAAATGTCAAATGAACTTAAAATACCAAGAAGTGGGCTCACATTGACTGAATCAGGGTTTCATTCATTTTGAGGATGAAAATAATATTAAAAACCATAATTATAAGCCACACTTGAATTGAAAGGGTTATGGTCGAGATAAATTCAATCTAAACCTCCTAAAAATTATTTTAAAATATTCTGAGAGGTTTGGTGCCTTCGATTTGACCATCTGAACTCATTTTGACCAAGAATAGAGATTTAGACGGGAATTTGCCTTGATTTAGGCTACTGTGCAATTTACCCCATCAAACATGGTAAAAACTCAAATCCAAGTGTACCATTAGATTCCTTGAGCCCAAATTAGGTTAACATCAAAATTTAGGCCCAATCAGAGTCTATCTTGGCCTAGTTTTTCAATTGAGTCCCTAGATCTCTATCTATTTCAATTAAACCCCTAACTTCTAGGTTTTTCCAACCAAAAGTGCCCTAACTTCTCGTTACCTTCTCAAATAGGCCCCTGCTGCCTAGTTCTTCTTTTTTTCTAATCGCGACCTACAGGCAGCATGAGAATGCAACACTGACCTTCTTTATATTGGGAAATCTCTCACGTTTGATCACCAAATCCCTTCAAATTTGGACGGATTGGTAATCAAGTGATTCCCTACCGATTGCACCCTGTTTGCTTCCTAGATTGGAACATATAAAGCTCCATAGAGCTCTAGATTCAAAAATAGGAAACTCCGCTGATTCCCAAAGGAAATCTCGCGAATTTTAGGAATTTAGAGCCAATTTGAGCTCTATATAAGTTCTTGGATGTTCCCACATTCAAACTAGTCGTTTCTACATCAGAACTACCCTCTTCCCTCCTCTCTGGCCATGATCTCCAATGCTTCCGATGACCCTCTTCTTCCCTGTAGTCCGGCCACCCAACGACCAAATTGGGTGGCCCAATACCTCCCTCATCTTCTTCCTCTCCTTGTCGGACCAAGCAAGAGCCCCTAACTCCTTCATTGTCACCACTTCTCGCCACCAGATAGTTCGTATTCCATGGCTTCGGCGAAGCAAGCCACTATGGAATCTCCCCCCTTTCATCCCATAATTTATGTCTCTCTCTTCCCTTCTTTCTCTCGCTTAGGATTAGACCCCCAGACTTAGCTTCAGACCCTCGACCACCTCTCTCCCACTCTGTCTTCTTTGCCTTTGGCCGTGACTCTAGTGAGTCCGTTCCACCACTACATGCATTGAAAGAACACGTCGCCACCACCACTACCTCCCTCTTACTTTATAGGGCAAATGCCCCAACATAATTGGGAGGTTCAACCATTCCTACACCGCCACCGAACACACCCATCTACCGCTTGCAATCTTGATGTTCATGCACCTCTAGGCACTTCCAAACCCCTCAACACCACCACCATCACATTCCTTAGACCTAGGCAAAGCTTGTGAATGTATTAATTGGGAAATTAGCCCATGTTTTGGATTTTAGGTGTTTGTCGGGTCTCCACTTCTTTCTATCGCCATCCACTGTCGTCAGCCCATCTCCAGCCTCAATTCAGCCTTCAGCAGATGTGGCTCAACATTGCGAAGCTTTCCAGGTTTTCAATTTGGAGGAAGAACACCATTAGCAGCGCCAATTGTTGGAGCTTCATTGTTTGAGCGTGTGAAGGAACACACTTCACTTTAGTACCACATTGTGGGCGGCTAAAGATTATTTTGCTACTGATATAGACACATTTATTTAGGTTAAAATGTCTATTTATGCATGTTCCTAGGCTTAGATTTGCATTCCATATTATAAATATTGCATAGCATGCATCATTCTACATGTAGAGTAGTTGTGTATATTTTAGGTTAATTGTGTCTTTTTTGTGGTCAGGAGAGAAGGAGATTTATTTCAGAGCCTTGGATTGACAATCCGACCGTACGGATCTGATCAGGACGATGATCGGAGTCCAATGCCTCCGAAATCGCCTTGATCAGAGTCTCGTAGCACCATATGCAGTCCAAGGAAGATCAACGGCCAAGGGACTAGGTGATGTAATTCGGAGCTTCAAACGACAAATCCAACTACATGGATGGATTTGAGTCGACGATCGCAGCCCAACGACGCGCAAATTGACTCAATCCGACCTCTATAGCAGCCCCTACAATAGAAAGAATATGGACGACCTAGATTGTGCCACGTGGCACAACCCAGGCCACCCATGCGTACGCATGCACCACTGCACGTGCATAGCAGCGCTGGTAAGCGCATGCACGCGGAGGCACGCATGTGTAAGCGTAGCGGCATGCGTAGAAGCGTAGCGCGTGCGTAGAGGCAACGGCATGTATCGCACATGAACGTGCGACAAGGGTGCGTACAGAGCGTGCCAGAGCAACGGAGGCATGGGTGCGTGGGGTGTCTTTAGCGACGTTTATGACCGTCACTAAATGTCCTGTATATGAATTTGATTCTTTCCTCCACTATAAAGGGACCCCTACCTCTCCCATTTTTCTTCATCTCTTCCTTTCTTCCTCTCACCACCTCCAAGGCTCTAGAGAGAGCTTGTCCCAAGCCTGGGATGCTCCTCTAGAGTAGAAAATCAAATAGTTTTCCCTCCCCTCATCCCCATTCGTGGAGCATCCTGTGGCCATCCTGTCTCCACCCTTTGGGAAGAAGATCCTCGTCGCGACGTCGTCCTGCCCCATCCTCTGTCCTTCGGCTCCGTCCTCCTTCGTCCCGCTCCTCACCACCTTCCTCCAGGTGACATTAGAGCGAGTTGTCCTCTGAGCGACCGTTGAGGGGGATTTCTCTCACCTCATTTTATCTTTTTACGCTTTTGTAGTGTAGATTTTCTTCTTTCATAGTGTAACAAACAATTCTTCACGAATAGATGATTATTTCTCTCTCTCTCTTTCTCCCTCTCTCTTATTTTTGCAAGTAGATAAAGTTTTCATCGACCGAATCTCTTGCTTGCTAAAAATACCAAAAAAATTAGAAAAAGATAAAAACAACCAAAAACAAAGAAAAGCAAAGCACGGATTTTTATAAAACCAAATGTTCACCTCCCCGTGTTCGACCCGAAACTCACTTTTTGAGTTTTGGTATAAATTTCATTTGACCATGAGTCTTGCAACTACGATGATGGGTTACTTGTAACCCTGATTTCAAACTCGTGAAACCCATGCGGTCAGCTACTTATTGAATAACATGCGTTACCTTCTCACCCAAGTCACGGGGGGTCGGGTCCCCCATTCGCATGCCTTTACGCACTTGGTTGGCCTGCCCACGCCCATGCGAGCCGGACTCGCCCCCCACTCTATGCTAGGCTAGTCTGAATCGGTCTGAATTGGGTCTAGAACAGTGAACCAGTCTGGGATTAAGGTGAGAGAGGAATTTCTAAGGGAAGGAGGGGGGTTTTACACTGTGCATGTTTGCCTTGGGATTCATGCCTAACACTTAAGCAATTTTAGGGGGTTTGGCTTGACACTTAAGGTGTCTGAGGCCTCCTTAGGACGTCTAATTATGGCTTTGTTTGCAATTACTGCTGGCTTTGAGAAGTTGATTTGATTGGGAATTGTGCTAAGTGTTAAGAGGCTAAATTGAGATACATTTTGGATTCCTATTGAATACATTTTTAGTGGATTAATTATTCATTGCATATCATTATTGTGCTCATTTCTATTAGTTTGATTAGTGGATTGAATTATAAATTTGCTCCCTACGAACAACCTCAGAATTCACATGTTTTTTGAGCACTTATAAATTTAAATGTCGATTTGATTTTCATCGCTATACTACGACGCGATACTCTCCTAAACTATGACAGATTTTGATTCAACAATGGTGGCATAGAAGTAGATGTGAAGGCACACCCACCATCTCCAAGGAGAAGTAGAGGACTAATTCTAGTTGGTGGATCTATTTGGAGGTAGAAAACTAAGTAGGAAAAGTTGATCCTAAGGGAGGGTGGCTACGATGTTTATAGAGAGGTCAAGAAGGCTTGTGATTGGTTGATCTAAGTTGCCTTGGATCACCAAAATAAAGGTCTAGGATTAGGAGTCTAGGAATCAAGGGGTAGGATGAAGGAATAGGTGGATATAATAGGTTAGGTGTTGTTGGAATTGATGGAGGGCTAGGATGGCTTTGAGAAGATGATGGAGGGCAATGATTCTCTTGAATTTTTGGCCTGTCTTTATTTCAAATTTCAAGTTTTACATAAAAGTAAAGTTGTAGCTCTTGAAATCATCTTTCCAACGCAACTTGAATCACTCAATTTGAATTTGAAATGGAAAAGTTATGGCCAACATACTAAAGATGGGCCATGCTGTTACGAATTTCGAGATTAAGTTTAGGATTACGAATAAGATTTGGTTTAGGATTTTAAGATAGGGATTTAGGTAGGCAATTTAGGACCCTAGGATTTATATCTAGTGGTGGATAAAGAGGAATAAAGGACTTAAAGATAAGGAGATTAGAAGAAATAAAGACAAGCAAAGAGGAGGAAGACAAAGGACACATGGCACCACCCAAGCCCTCCCTATTCTTAGACATTAGGACACCTAATTCTCTACAAAACCTTGACTTAAATCTACTGTAGAGAAACCCCATCCACCCTTAGATTTCCATCCTAAGGCTACCCATAACAGGACCTATTTTTAGTAACCCTTTTCTCTCAACTCCCATGACAACCACATATCCACCATCTACCCACCATCCTATGGTCTTAATTAGCCAGCCAAAAACCTATCCTTAGTAAAATACCATAGCCATCCAAATCTTCTCCTTCCATCCATCATCCAATGGCCTATATCACCCGTAGTTAATAACCTACCCATGCCACATCATCCTACTCCATCTTAGCCCCTAATTTAGAAACCTAAGGCCTAGATCTATAGTAGCCCAACTTAGCTTTCATCCTACACCCTTAGATGTCAATCTAGTGGCCCAAATTAAACATTAAGTGGTGGAATAACCACATCCCTTGATTCACATCCAAGGGCTCTTATTGCTCAACCTTTCCTATAAAAACACCCCCTTCTACACCTACACATCAAGTAGATTTTAGTGTAATTCCCTTAGCATAGTTAGTAGTTGATAAGTATATAGTATTTTATGTGAAAATGCCTATTATGCGGGTTCTTTAGCAATTTAATTGCATCTAGAATTGTAAATAATGCATAACATCTATCATTTTTTATTTAGAGTAATTTGTGTAAATTATACATTAATTTACATCTTCTGATGGCTAAGGCATAGGGCGACAAACATTCAAGCCTCAAACAACAAATCCAACCATATGGCAATAATCAGAGCGACGATCGCAGTCCAACATCGTGAAAATCGAGTCAATCGGACCCTTCTAGCATCTGCTACGAGGAAAAAAAGGTGGACGACAATGATAGCACCATGTGGTGTCATCGTAGCCATCCAAATCACCCACTTGCCCTCCCCTTCGCCCATGCCATCAAGCCCAGCTGTTGGATCAAGATCCAACGGCTGAGGGAAGGCCGTCACTTGCTCATCACTACCTTCACATTCGCAACAGGTGCAATGCACGTGAAATGTCAGCCATTAGGTCAAGATTCGACGGCTGAGATCATCCCTCACTAGGTGTAGCTTGTTGGTTTGCGCATGGGCTTCCCAACCAAAGGGTGCGTGTTCGAATCCCAATTTGTGTGCCTCCTCAGTGTGAGCATGAAATCAATTGGGCTACTCGATCGCATTTGCACATGCGGGATTTTGCCATGTCAGCTCATCGTGCTTCACATATTCAGTGGGTGCACACTCGTGCATTGTTAGCCATGTGATCATCATTAAGTGCAATGAAGTCGACATGTGGCATAATGGATATAGGTAGGCGATGCACGTGCGATCATATGTGCGTGAGGCACGATCTTGACCTCACCCTCACATGCAATCATGGCCTTCCGATCGCGATCCTACGGTCGTGGTTCCTCGTAGCTCTCCCACGCGATGCCAACGCAGTGTGCACAGTTGCGTGTGCGCACTGCGCATGGTTGCGTGTCTTGCATGGTGCATTAAAGCTCATGTGCACACATGGCCGAGCACACCATTTCTTCACCTATAAAAGGCCTACACACCCTCCTTAGTCCATCATCCCTTCCAACTGATGTACCATCTAGATCTCTTATTAATTAGGGTTAATTATCGCTATCGTAGTATAGTGTTGCAATCAAGATGGATGTCATTTTATTAATATACAATTTTTACTGATTTTATTCCAGATCGTTCACTAGGAGGCAGTTATTGAAATACATCACTCTATTATTCAAAGTCATCTTTTATTCTAAAAAATGTTAAGTTTATTTACAAAAAATTGAGTTAGAAGTGAAAGAATCAAAGAATGAACAAATCTAAGTTATTTATGTACAAATGAATGGATGTTTTTACATTAATGCCTCAAGAATATACATAAAATAAAGGCATCAAAAACTATTCTAAACTAACCTATGTTAATCATGTATACAAGTATCTAAGTGTATACAACTAATTATATACAAGATTAAGTAATGCCTTAAAACTAGGTACAATAAAGGCACAAAAAGAGCTATATATAACACTTAGATACATCTAAATTATGTATATAATAATACTAACATACATAGTATACAATATATATATTAACGTAACCCCTATAAATATATATATACATATAACATATATATATATATATATATAAAATACTAACTATATATATGCTACATATGTACATACTACTAATATGTAAATCACTACTTACATATATATACATAAGCCTTAAAAACATTTATACAAAAATAAGGCAAAAATAATATTCCTTTATTTACAATACACATATATAATACATAACATATATACAACACTTACATATATATAACTTATATATATATATATATAACCTAGCACACACATAACTTATACATATATTAACGCAGCCAAGCATACACTAACACAACTAACTGTTGACACTGAGTTTTATTTTTAGGTTAACACTTAACACTTAGACCCAAAAAATTGGTTTTTTTGGGTCAACTATTTGTAGGATCAACATCCCCAATGGGGTCAGATCGTTACCACTACTAGGTCAACCCAAATAACCCACCACCTGGCATTTGGAGGCCACCTTGCAGGGCCATGCACACATGCGTGTGCACACATACACACACACCTGTATGCATATGCACACGCACATGATGCACGCGTATCGCACGAGACAGATGTGCCCACACAAGCGAGCGCGCTAGGGAGCCTGTCCCACTTTCTTGGGTGATGGGATAATGCGCGCATTTGCTTAAATACCATGTAACAGCTTCTAATGCTACTGATGTGGCACTAAACAAAGTGCTTGAATTAAGCGCAACATTGTCTTGCAAACTTCATGGCCTTAATTAGGTACTAATTAGAATTCTAAATTATAATTAAATTATATGGTTGTATAGCCATTATATAGGACTACTTATTGGTATAATTATTGGAAATTAAATAAATATATAAATATATTTTAAAATTAGTTAAAGTTACTGATATTTGCATGTTTAATTTAGTGTTTATTACTTAAATAAAGCATAAATTAATTAATTGATGATGCAATTGAAGCTTAATTTAGTTAATTTTCATAATTATATAAATAATGAAGGCTTTTAATTAGTTTAATTTGATTTATTTACATATTTACAAGTTTTACTTAAACGGATTATATATATTACATATAAATTATATAATGTACATAGTATTATATAATATAAATAAGATAATAAATATAATTAAAATAGTTTAAATGATAATATCCAAGAATACAGTATAAATTACTTCATTAGTTAATTAATTTATTAATATACATCAATTTAACTTAATAATGCACTTTACTAACTTATATAAATATAAATAATATGCTATCTACATAGATAAATAATATGGATGTATTATTGTACATAATAATTACTGTAATTAGTATGTTAAGTTATATATATATAAATATACACATATAGTTATTATTATATATACATGTAAGTTATATACATATATTATAATTAATTATACAATATATACAATAATATACCTTATAACTTAACATAAATACTTATTGTAACTTATCTACACATAAATAATTTGTATATATCATGTACATGCTATATTTACATATAACTTACTATATACATTTAACTTATGATTATATACATATATTTACACGAGTCGTGGTCCTTCTTTATGTGTATGAGATAGGTTTTGGCCTAGTCCCCCTGTCCCCCTCTTTTTCATAGCCTCTAGGGAGTGGAGGATGAATAAGATTGACTCCTGTATTTTGGAAAAAAAAAATATTTACACTATATACACAAGTTATTTTTATGGGTTTTGGAGTTTTTTTGATTTTTGTGTTGTTTTTAAGTTTGTAAGAAGAGATAAAGAGGAAAGAAAAGGAAAGAGGGAAAGAACTCTTTTCGTGGTTTTTGTTTTTAGAACTTCTATTTCTAAACCAAGTAAAGTCCTAAACTTCTACTGGTATGTTTGTTATGTTAAACACATTAAATCATAGATCTAAACACACACACAAGTTCTATCTAAGTTATTCTCACTCACTACATCTTTCAATTATTTATTCACATCATTTTTTTATTTCTCACCATATTTATAGCATAAATACAGCAGAAAGGCTAACTAAATTATTAGAGATTGATTCCAAGCCTTAGAAATTATGCAAAAATGCTGGAGATAGATATTTAAGCATTAGGAACTTCTAGATATCAGTTGAAATCAGAATCAAACACTAGATCATGATTTATTCATTAAAATCAACTTCAAATAACATTTTTGATAGATGACAGTATCCTTCTTGCTGACAGAGAAAATCCCAAAGGTTTTACAATGGTTACAAATCAAATTGAAGCAAGGTAAAGTACATGAATGCTTATGAAGAGTAGTTCTAACACGGAATCATCTTATAAGCCCATCTTAACTTCAGGTACGATCAGAAGTCACTTAAAACTCTCGAATCCATTACTCAATCAAACTTGACAGTGACAGTTGTTGCTGCTATTGTAAAAATAATCTTAGGTCATTCCAAGGTTCTTCAATCATCAGAAAAATAGTTTTATACCAATTTTATTCCATAGGATTGATGCTAAACTCAAAACAACCACAACTCATTTTTAAACCATGATTAAAACTCATTCAGAACAAGTAGCTCAGCTGCTACTGTCCAGATATCAGTTGAAATCAGAATCAATTTCTAGATCATCTTGAAATCAATAAAACATCACTTAAGGTATCAAAAAAACCCCTGAAAGGATTTGGAACTCCATAAGTATCAAATCGAAGCCCATTGAGTCCAAAAACCTTCTCCTTCGTTATAGATAGCGTGAGAAGAGTAGATCAAACTAGACATTTAATTCACTGGAAATCAACTCCCATACCTTCATTCAAACATTTTAAACTTTATTCCAATCCAAATAACTAATTCAAACTCATTTTGATAGAATCAAACTATTGCCCACTTGGGCCTTTAATATGGATTCACCATGATGGATTGAACATTTGGTGATGACTCTATAATGTTCAGTGTTAATATTATCAATTAGAGTCAATTTCGAGGATACTTGTGCGATAATGACATATTATAATGGGCTTGGGAGCTAATTGCACATCAATCATGCAACCTACAACACCTGAGTTGAGCTAGATTCTAGCATAACTTTGAGTCAATGCATGCATAAGCATCATAATTCGCATACTAGTTAGCTTATTAGTCATATAGATAATATCATCATTTTATGACCTAAAAGAGAGATGATTTTAATCGTAGATGATTCAAAGCTGCAGATGTCAGATCAGACCAGACAGATCTGATTAGAACGACGACGGAAGTCCAATGCTTTCGAAATCGTCCCGATCAGACAATCAGAGCATCATGTGTAGTTCATAGAAGAATGGAGATCATGGAGCCAAAGGGAAAAGATCTGAACCTCAGATGGAAAATCCAACTTCACGGATGGATCCGAATCGACGTTCGCAGTCCAACGGTGCAGAAATCAACTTAATCGGAGGCCTATGTCATCAGATAAAAAGAGAAGAAGAATGGATGGCCACGATGGCACCACGTGGAACCATCGTAGCTGCCCCTCGCTATGCCCCCAACTCCTGAAGGCACCTCTCCTTGTAGTGTGGGCCGTTGGATCTTCATCCAATGGCCATAAATGCGCCACGTCACCACCCAGATTGGATTAGTATAAATATAAATAAGCACATATATATGATAAAGGCTTTGTGTAGCGTGTTGGCTCGCGCACGCACGTATGTGCGAGATATGGGTTCGAGCCTTGCGCTGCGCAAAATTGATGCAGCGTCGACGGGTGGACGCATGCAAGAGCAATTGCCCGATCTGACGACGGGCGGCGTGCCACGTGGTGTGATTGCGTAGCAATCATAGGTCTTAATTGTCCTAAATTAGGCTAGGACTTAGCATAAGTTAGGGTAATTCATGCATGCATAAACATTACTAGCATCTTTATTGCTTTCTTTTAGCTATGCATAAAATAATAATATAATGTGCTGATTAGGTGCATTATGTCAATTATAGGTAATAAGCTGATTAGAAGGTAGATCCGAAGCTAGATCAGAAGAATAGAAGAATAAATGGTGTTGTACCAGAGCTGGAGTGGAAAACCTAGAATAAGATGTAGTAGACAATAATGTAAGGGAGTAAGGTATGCTATTCTATTGAGTAGGAATAAAGCAGTAAAATGTGAAGAACTTAGGTCCATCCTAGCCCTAGGATAGCCTAGAAGCTTCCCCAAGCCTTAGCCACCCTTAGATTAGGTCACCACACCCAAAACCCTAATTCCAACCTCTATCTGGACGTCCAGATGAGTTATAAGATGTTCAGAACCCTTAGCCAACTCTCGCACACCTTGAACCCACTTCTATAGTGTTCTTGGACATCCGGACACTTGGTCAGATGTCCAATTTCTACAGAATACCTAAGACAGAACCTAGAATCCCTCTTGACTCTGATTGGACGTCCAGACAACAAGTTTGGACTTCTAATTTTTCACTATAAGACGTCTGACAACTTTATTAGACGTCTGATACTATCCTCTAGTTCCTGTTTTGGAATTCAAGCCTTGATCTTGGATTTCTAGGTCCCTAAACCCAATTCCAACCCCCTAGGAACCTAAATTAAGGTGCTCTAACCCTAGTACATCACCTCTAGACCTCCCTAAGGACCTAATTAGGTCCTCACTAAACCTAATTGGATCTTGGTCAATTCCATCAGCCTATTTAATTGGACTCATTGAGTCCAATTAAGCCCTGATCTCAGCACACATTATCCAATTGGACTCAGTGAGAGTCCACTTGACCTAGACCTAACTTAATTGAGTTGTTTTACTCTCAATTACATTTCCACACACCCAATTAAACTTATATTAAGTTTAATTGCACTTTACCTAAGTGAATTAGGGTTTACAACCCTAATTTGAGACCTACCTTAACCTAAACCCACTTGAACCAAGCCTAATCAACCTAGCCACCTAAGTTTCAACCCACACACACCCACACACACCATCCACATGAAAATAACTAGCCTAGAGTTCTCTAGAACTTTCTACCATGTGTTGTTGCCTTGGTTGCTAAAATTAGCAACCAAGAGCCATTTAATTTTTAGATCCACATTTGGTGGATCTAAAAACCACCATCCATCTTCTCTCTCTCACTCTCCCATGAGCTCCCACCATAGGCCTCTCTAGAGAGTTCCATAATTCTCTAAAGAGCTTCCCTTAGGTTTATAAAAAGACCTAAGGGGTAGCACTTTGGACCCATCCATCTCTTGGCTTTATTCACCTCCATTTAGGCTAGCTACATTCCACCTCCACGAGTTGCTCTCCATGGCCACCACCATCTCCATGACAGGATGCTGGATCACCTCTCCAACCTCTCTCCAAGGGTCGGCCTAAGCACCATTGGTCGCCCCTCCTTCTCCTCTCAACCATTCAAAGGCCATCGGAGCCCACCTCCGAATGCCCTTATTTCTGCTAGATTAGTAACTAGTTCTTCATAGTTTACATGCTTTTATTATTTCTTAGTAGTGTAGCTCTTTATTCTCCCCCAATGATGCATGCAAAATCCCCCCATAGATTCATGTGTGTGATCATTTTTTGTTAGTTAGATTTATGTTTTCAAGCTTTCCTCTATAAGCTTTCCTCTAATTCCATGTTTCAAACTCCCTCCTGAATGAAAGAAATATTTTTTTATATATATATCTCTGTGTTGAGAATCACCATGAGCTTATTGATTGCAATATATTTTGTGATTAAAGTTGCTTGCTTTTAATTCCTGGTATTCTTGCAACTAAGCATGTCGTGCATAAATATGTAATAACCATAAATCGCTATGCGATTTTAAGCAAGTAGAGTGAAAAAGGTCGATTTCAGATTTGCATAAACACCTCCCAGAGACGAATGACCGAGACTCAAGTCTCGTTATCTTTAGAAAATATTTTTGACGAATGTTTTAGTGCGACTATACTACGATTTTTGACACTTTAAAATGCGTGAAAATGGCTTCTATCATGGTGCGATCAAAGCGCATCGCGGGAGAGATGCGCGCGATTGTGCGTGTTGTTGCAAGATCATGAAGGTGCGAGAAGCACGTGTAGGGTTTGAAATTGGACGGCTGATGATCATTGGCGCGGATTCAGAATTTGAGTACGTGCAGGAAGAAGTTTTGAGGCCAAATCAGACCTGTTGATCTCCCGATCGACGGATCTGATCAACCAGGGGTTATTGGACAGTTTTAAGGCCTGAAATACCCTTTTTGCCCTTCACAAAAGCTATAAAAGAAGGCCTAGGCCCTCCCAGTTGAGGCATCCACTTAGAACCTCTCTCTTCCATCAACTCCAGACATCCCGTCTTCTCTGCAATTCTCCATCTCCTCTGCAATTCTCCATCTCCTCTGCAACTCCGCTCTGACTTCATCCTGGCACTCTGGATCTGAGGTGCTACCGCATCTCGCACAAGCATCCCGCAAGCGACGTTGTTTCTTTGCCGCTTTCTTCTATCTCTCTCTCTCTCCCTCTCTCTCTTTCTCTCTATCTATCTTTACTTTTTGCATAGCAATTTCTATTATGAAAAAAACTTTTTATCAATGCAATGTATTATGATCTTATGAATATTTGATGCATCTCTATACATATATACATATATAAATATCTTGTTAGAACTTGTTTCATTGAAAAGCTTCTGTTAAAAATTGAGATTGCCTCCCTGTGAATGAGCCGGTACTCACCGGTTTTATAAATATTATTTGTTGTCGTGTTTTCGCACTATGTTACAACTAAACAACTTTTAATCGCGATCACGTGCCGAACAAGTTGGCACCGTTGTTGGGGAGCAACGAAAATTTTTGAAACTTTTCGGTGAGTATTTGAGATTTCTAACTCGCTACATTTTTCGTTGACTTTGTGTGTGCAGGAAACGAAGAAATCTGAACCAAACATGATAATGGAGAAAGTGCGGGTTCGAACCTCAGGTAAGTATCCGTAGTTTAGATTAGTTAGATTTAGGATTTGCTTGAACCCTAGGATTAGTTAGAATTTGTTTGCTTATTAAAAATAAAAAAAAAGAGAAAAATATTTCTCTTGATTTCGGGCTGAAATAAAACTTCATCTTAAAAATTCAATTCCCAAAGATTTGCACGTTCAAAAATTCTCAAATTTTTAGGACGTAGATTTTAAAGTTAGGAACAACATAGCCAAATTTCGTGGCAATCAGAGTTACAAAAAAATTTTAAAAATTTGCACACTGATCTGTTATCAATATAGATTTTGTTGCTGATTTTTCAAAGTTCAAAATATCAAAGGAATTATTATATAACTCCGATTGAAATGAAATTTGTGGCACTGAATTTCTGAGAAAGTTACAAATTTTTAAAAAATATGATAAAAATGTTTTTTGCTTATTTGGTTACATGAATTATCTGATCACGAACTGAGGGTCAAAACAGACTGCAAAACCCCTAGTATAGTTTAAATCTGAAAAAATAGAAAACGTGCATTAAAATTCTTAAAAAAATATTTTATGATTGTGTAGTTAGTGGTGTAAGATGTCCAATTGATTGCATTGCTTGGGTCACTTCACTCATCATTTTGGACCTAAAGGAATCATTTAGAACTATCTGTGCTTAGGGTTTCACGCTAAGGATAGAGCACAATTGCATTTCCATACTTAAAGGAAATCTATCAAACAAATTGGGATTTGTAAAACTTTTGTGTGCCTCATTAGAACCTTGCTTGAAAATATCTAATCAAGTGAACCCTAAAATTCATTAATGCAAGCATTTGAATCTTAAAAGATACTTCATCATAAGAAATTGCTTGTGAACCCTCTTTGCCTGAGCACTTCACACATTTCAAAATCAAGTTTAAGGGAAAACACCCCCCTAACACCCATCATATTCCAAAAGCACATCAAACCTAAGCCTAAAGTTGAGTAGACATGCTTTAGGTAGGACTAATAGACTTAGGGACTTGAAACTAGATTGGGCTAAGGTCAAGGCCTTGTCTACTTGGACCCATTGGTGCAAAGAAAGGTCGGTGCGGTAACCGCATTAACCTTTAGTGGTGTCCCACCGTGTGGGGTGTCCTAAGGGGTCCCACCCTTCTGGCCAGTCAAGTAATTAAAGGGTTGATCTAACCCAGTCGTGTTTTGGGGAGCCAGGATCAGGTCTAATTAGGGTTGACACTCTAAGGATCAGTTTGATTGCTTGCATTGAGTGGGTGGGGTTTCTCTCATCTGTCTTCTCTCTCATCTACAGACATTCTTCTGGTACATGCAAGGTAGAAGATCTTAAAATCCTAATTTGCTACCACCATTAGAAAGAAATCCTAGGACAAGACATATTTATCCAGGATCTGAATCTAAACCCTCTGCAACAGCTAGTCATCACGAGGAAGAAGAGATCGATGAACAAAATCTAGATCCTATGACTCTCTTACAAAGGTAGATCACTAAGCAGGGCCAGCATCATGATCGACAGATGGAAGTTATAGTGTAGGCCATCACTCGACTCTAAAACGGAAGGGCAGACCGACCCCTCCGTGACTTTTATAACCCTTCTAATGCCGAACCTGAACCCTTTGTTAGGGTACCTTAGGATGGGGAATATTTTGAACTCAAACCTTAGATCATTAACTTGATTCCCTACTTCCATGGCCGTGAATCAGATGACCCCTTCCACCACCTTGAAGAGCTCCTATACATAGGAAGTACTTTTGGCCCTAGGAACATGAATGAAGGCACCCTAATGATGAAAATGTTTCCATTTTCCTTGAAAGATAGAGCTGCACATTGGTTGAGGACAATTGGTAGACCAATCCTAACTTGGGAAGACCTGAGAAGCACATTCCTAAAGAAATTCCTCCCCATAGGAAAAACTAATGCCCTTAGATGTGCCATAATGACCTTTAACCAGAATCCTAGGAAACAACTACATGAGGCTTGGGAGAGGTTCAATGATTTAGCTAGTAAATGCCTTCACCATGGGATTCCGAAGTGGCACTTGGCCCATATTTTCTATTATGGGTTGAGTGATAATCTAAAGAATTTTGTTGATGCGGCATGTGGGGGCAATTTCCTAAGTCGAGATGCTGAGGGAGCCTTTCAACTATTTGAGAATATGAGTGAAAATTCCCTCAACAATGCTTCAATGTCCAGCTTTAACAGAACTAATCAACCAAGAAGCAGAGTTTATGAAGTTAACAACAATTCAAACTTGGTTGACTTAGAGCTAATTGCACAACGTTTAGATAAGGTGGAACTCGTGGGAAAGAATGTGCAGAACTTGGATAAGAAATTGGATAATCTTCTAAAAGGTGGGAGTTCCTTAGGTATACAATCTATATTAAACCCTATGCCTACCCAAGGAATGAATATGTTAACCCACAACCAATTCCCCAACCCTTTAGGTCAGGAATCCGTGCACAACATCAATGACCTAACCATGGCTCCACCTATGAGCCAACTATACTTGGACCTATCGATTTCTGGGTGCCAAGGAGGGACCTTGATGCCCTTGAATTCTGAACTAGGCAGCTCGATGCCTTGTTATCTTGAGGATGTGAATGCACTCCAGGGTTACACTAGAAATGAGCCTTATTCAAGCACTTACAACCCTGGATGGCGCAACCATCCTAACTTTGCTTGGTTAAGTCAGAAACCTGCCCAGGGTCTTAACTTGACTAAGCCAAACACTTATGGGCAACCTAGTAGGTATACACAACCATGCACATATCAACCACAACCTACTTAGGAAAACCAGCCCTCTGATTTGAGTCTTGTCCTCAAAGAAATGCGAGAGATGAATCTGAGACATAAGGAAGAGATGAATCAATTGAGGCAGAACTAACGGGGCGACTAGACCAGCTAGTTGATGCTAGACAACACGGGATGCTACCATCCCAACCCATCCCCAACCCAAGAAATTTTAATAGGGTTAACCAAAGCAACTCACGGGAGCAACAGGCACATGTAGTTCAACCTGCTCCCCAGCACACACCTGGTTTTGCCAACCCTAGTTAGGCTCCACCTATTTTGCAGAACCCACCTCAACCTTTCAACCATAACGCCTTTGCTGGTGCAGTAACCTTGAGAAGTGGGAGACAGACCCAAGATCGTTACCATTCTAAATCTAGACCTAGACAAGATCTTGAGGAGCCCGAATCTGACCTAGGAGATCAAGAAGACAAGGATCAGGACCCAAACACTCATGATTTCTCTCAATCACCCTTTCCTAAAGCCTTGAACAAACCTAAGAAAAAGAAACCCAATCCATTTGAGGAGTGGCTTGATATTTTTAAACAAGTTCAGGTGAACATACCACTCCTCGAAGCCATTGAGAATATCCTGGCCTGTGCGAAATTTTTAAAGGAAATGTGCACACCTAAATGACAGGCCAAAAAAGCAAAAAGGGTAGTGTTATCCGAACAAGCCAGTGCTTTTATCCTTAGAAACCTACCTCAAAAACAAAAAGGCCTAGGAGCCCCTCTGATCTTGTGTGTTATTGGAGATACCACTTTTGAAAGGGCTTTATTAGATTTAGGTGCCTCCATAAATCTGATCCCCACTATGTTATATGAAAAATTCAACTTTGGAGAGCTAAAACCTACTGAGGTCACATTACAATTAGTTGATCGATCTGTGACCACGCCAAGGGGGATTATTGAGGATATAATTGTCAAGGTCCATGTTTTTTATTTCCCGGTGGATTTCTTGGTCCTTGACATGGAGGTACCAGAAAACTTGAAGAATACCCCAATAATCCTAGGAAGACCCTTTTTAGCCACTGCCAAGGCAAACATTGATTGTGAATCTGGCAATATGGAAATCAAATTCGGGGATAAGAAAACCAAGATTAACATCTTTAAGGCCAATAAACAATTTGAGGATTGTGGAATGATAGAATATTATGAGGATCATACTATTGAATATTGTATGGAATTAGGAATATCCCAACTAATCCTATAGGCCTTGACACCCAAACCAATCAAGAGGTCAGCCCACCAATCACTGACTTGATTCTTAGACCTCTTGAGGGTAACTATGATCCACTGTTGGACCCTTTATCCCAAGGACCCAAACTTGAACTTAAACCTCTTCCTGATCATCTAAAGTACGTTTTCTTCGGAACTGATCAGACTTATCCAGTAATCATTAGCTCTTACTTAACCCAGCCTCAGGAAAATCAATTAATTCAAGTTTTGGGAAGAAATAGTAGAGCAATTGGTTGGACATTGAATGATCTAAGGGGAATCAGTCCTACTTACTGCACCCATAAAATCTACACTGAGGATGGATCAAGACCCTCCTGGGAAATGCAGAGACGATTGAATCCCAACATGAGAAAGGTAGTGAAAAAAGAAATAATTAAGTGGTTAGATGTAGGAATAATTTACCCAATCTCTGATAGCCCCTGGATTAGTCCTGTACAAGTGGTTCCTAAGAAATCCAGGTTAACTATGATTACTAATAATAATGGGAAAGTGATTCCAACTCGCACAACTTCCTCATGGAGAGTCTGCATCGACTACTAGAAGCTGAATAGTACAATGAAGAATGACCACTTTCCACTACCCTTCATTGATCAAATCTTGGAAAAACTAGCCAGCCAAAAATTCTTCTATTTCTTGGATGGCTATTTCGGCTACAATCAAGTAGCCATCACCCTGATGATCAAGAAAAAACCACCTTCACATGTCCATATGGAACATTTGCTTTCCGTAGAATGCCTTTTGGATTATGCAATGCACCAGCGACCTTTCAAAGGTACATGCTTGCAATCTTTTCAGACATGGTGGGTGATTTCATGGAAATCTTTATGGATGATTTTTTTGTGTTTGGGGACTCTTTTGACTCATGTCTGATCAATCTAGAGAAGACTCTACAGAAATGCATTGAGGTGAATCTTGTTCTATCTTGGGAAAAGAGTCACTCTATGGTTAAGGATGGCATAGTTCTTGGCCATGTTGTGTCTGAAAAGGGGATCAAAGTGGATAAGGCCAAGGTGGACACTATAACTAAACTCCCACCACCTTCGATAGTTAAGCAAGTGAGATCATTCCTTGGACACATGGGATTTTACTGTCGATTTAGTAAAGACTTTTCTAAGGTGGTGAGTCCCTTAAGCAACTTGCTAGCAAAAGATCAACCCTTTGATTTTGACTCCAATTTCTTAAGGGCTTTCAATTAGCTGAAGGAGGCTATTACACAATCTCCCATCGTACAACCTCCTAATTGGGATCATTCTTTCGAAATCATGACCGACGCCTCTGATTTTGCCGTTGGGGCAGTCTTGGGACAAAAGGTAGACAAGAAACCATCCGTGATTTACTATGCTAGTAAAACCCTGGATGAAGTTCAAAGAAGCTACACCACTACAGAAAAGGAGTTGCTGGCCGTAGTGTTTGCTTTAGAGAAGTTTAGATCTTACCTACTGGGATCTCATGTCACAATCTTCATACATCACATTGCATTAAGGCACCTGATGTCAAAAAGGGATGCAAAACCAAGATTAATCAGATGGATCCTTCTGTTACAAGAATTTGACTTAGAAATCAAAAACAAAATTGGTACTAGAATTTTGCCATACTTATGCTTGTAGAGGTCACTTCTCAAGAAAAAAGACGGCAGCCAAGGTACTACAGAGTGGATTGTATTGGCCGTCGCTATTTCGTGACTTGTACAACTTCTGTAGGTCATGTACCAATTTCCAAACCTTAGGAAACATGACCAGGAAGGATATGATGCCCTTAAGCCCAATCCTTGAAGTCGAGATCTTTGATGTGTGGGGCATTGATTTCATAGGACCTTTTACCAATTCATTAGGGTACCTGTACATTCTGGTGGCAGTCGACTACGTATCCAAATGGATTGAGGCCATCTCGACCTGAACCAATGACCATAAAGTGGTCATGGACTTTGTAAAGAAGAACATCTTTAGTTGGTTCGGTGTGCCCAAAGCTCTGATTAGTGATGGTAGGTCCCATTTCACTCACAATCAATTCAGGACCTTACTAGTCAAGTACAGAGTCACTCACAGAATCTCTCCTCCATACCATCCGCAGACCAACGAACAAGCTGAAATCTCCAATCGAGAAATTAAAAAGATCCTTCAAAAGACGGTTCGCCCGGATCAGAAAGATTGGTCTACCAAATTGGATGACTCTCTATGGGCCTATAGGACTGCGTATAAAACTCCGATTGAAATGTCTCCATTCTGTCTGGTCTATGAAAAATCTTGTCATCTGCCTGTTGAACTTGAACATAAAGCTTATTGGGCAATTAGAACATTTAATCTCGATCTTGATCAATCTGGACGACAAAGAAAACTCCAATTGACTGAATTGGATGAAATCCGAAATGATGCCTATGAAAATGCAAGAATCTATAAGAATAAGACAAAGGCTTTACATGACAAATACATCTCCAGAAAAAGCTTTGTCCCTAATCAAGAGGTTTGGTTATGTGATGCACGCTTGAGGCTCTTTCTGGGAAAATTAAGATCAAAGTGGACAGGTCCCTTCATTATAAGAAAAGTCTACCCTCATGGAGCTGTGCTTATCTTGGATCCCAAGTCTGGTCATGAAACACAAGTAAATGGTCAGAGGTTGAAACCTTATATCACTCAAAATTGTGATCCCATTCCAAATGGTCACATCAACCTTCTGGAATCTTACTGAAGCTAAACTAAGTCTGGCAAATGACGTTAAACTTAGCGCTAGCTGGGAGGCAACCCAGTATTCATTATAGGTATCTCTGCATCCTCTACATCCATGCTGACCTGGAATAAAAGAAAAGTCAGGTGATATCCCCTCCTCTTGCTTATTATATTTGATTTTCATGCATACATTTCAATGAGGACATTGTAATGAATAGGTATGGGGGGGGTGAACATTACATGTTTTATTTTTATGTCAAAAAAAAAAAAGCATTTAGGCATAAAGAATTTTTATTAAGGTTTTATTAGGGATTTATTCTTAAGTTGATTCCTGAGTTTAGAATCCAGTACAATTTCATACCTACACGTAGAATTTGCAATGGATCCTCTGTGAAGACCGATAAACATCTTTAGTTTGTTGAGAAGAAGCAGTGCTTCTTCTCCTAAGCCCTTAGATAGTAGTTAGGGAGTCAGGCAAACTATCTTCTAACAGATCCACCAAACATGTGTGAGATGAGAGTAGAAAGTTTACTGGTGCTCTAAGGCTAGTATGAGGAATCTTAAACTCTGGATAATGAGATAATGATACTCAGATTTAGGCATAGTTTTTGCTCTCGATTTCTACGTACAAGTTCTTAGTGTAAACATCTTTTGAGAGACACCAAATAAGGCAAAATACGCAGAGACCAGGTTCCGATAAAACTATGACTAAGGTGGATGGTCACGACCGTCCTTTACGGAATCCTCGACTGAAGGAGGGTATTAATGTCAAGGTCAGAAATACGCTGTCCTATCCATTCCCTTCAGGGTGCCAAGAATAGGCACTTCCACCAAATAAGCCACCCAATATCTTCTTGAACATCCCTTAATCCGGAATAATGCCTCGTGAATAAAAGTCGTATGTGTTACTGCGTTGCGTTAGTAGATGTCTGAAAAAAAAGGGAGGTATATATGTCTCTGCATATAGAAAAAATATGCAAATACGAAAAAAAAGAGAGGAGTAGAAAAGAAAGAAAGAAAAAGGAAAAGAAAAAAGTTCATAGGTGTTTTCAAAGTTTATTTCAAGTGTATTGAGGCAACAGCACCCATCATCCTCATGATCCACCAAATACAGCCTCGACCTACTTTTCTATATTTCTGGCTGCTTGAATACAGGCTGAGGAATGCTAACTTAGTCGTAGAGTTATCAGAACCTAATCAAAGTGTTAGTGCCAGGAGAGACCACCAAATATACTGATAAATCTGGTGAGATTGTGAGTTTAAAAAGAAAGAAAAGAAAAAGTAAGAGAGAAAGAGAGAGATCGAGTATAAAGAAATTAAAGAGAGCACAGTTTCTCGCCTCTCTCTGAGTTAAATTATTTAATAATCTGGAAATCTAGGTTCTAACGTACTAGTCTATATGTAGCACCAGATGAGAGTGAACCACCAAAAATAAATCCACTTGACTCAAAGAAAAAATCTTCTACCTAACCCAAAAGCCAGGGATGTATATACAGGTTACCTTATAACCCCGAGGGGAGAAGTTTGTCTATCCCAATAGATTTTTACTAATGGTCAAGTATGAGCTTTAGATGTGGATTGACTTTTCACTTGTATCTGTTGCATAGACTACAACAAAACACATTCAGGATTATCTGGATTACTAAAGTATTGGATGAAAACAAAAGACATAAATCTCTAGTCAAACTTTTGATAGAAATTTGTCATGTAGGACCACTTTGCATTTAGCCTTGCATTTGCTAGGGACTAGCAAGATTTAGGCATGGGGGTGTGATTGCGCATCAATCATGCAACCTAAAACACCTGAATTGAGCTAGATTCTAGCATAACTTTGAGTTAATGCATGCATAAGCATCGTAATTCGCATACTAGTTAGTTTATTAGTCATATAGATAATATCATCATTTTATGACCAAAAAGAGAGATGATTTTAATCGCAGATGATTCAAAGCCACAGATGTCAGATCAGACTAGACAGATCTGATCAGAATGACGATGGAAGTCCAATGCTTTCGAAATCGTCCTGATCAGACAATCGGAGCATCGTGTGTAGTCCATAGAAGAATGGATATCATGGAGCCAAAGGGCAAAGATCCAGACCTCAGATGACAAATCCAACTGCATGGATGGATCCGAATTGACGTTCGCAGTCCAACAGTGCAAAAATCAACTTAATCGGAGACCTACGTCATCAGATAAAAAGAGAAGAAGAACAGACGACCATGATGACATCACGTGGCACCATCGCAGCCGCCCCTCGCTATGCTCCCAACTCCTGAAGGCACCTCTCCTCACAGTGTGGGCCGTTGGATCTTCATCCAACGGCCACAAACGCACCACGTTGCCACCCAAATTGGATCAGTATAAATATAAATAAACACATATATATGATAGAGGCTTTGCGCAGTGCGTTCGTTCATGTGAGCGTGCATATGCGCGAGATGCAGGTTCGAGCCCTGCGCTGCACAAAATTGATACGGCATCGGCGTGAGGGTGCATGCAGGTGCAATTCCACGATTTAATGGCGGATAGCGCTCCACGTGGCGTGATCAGAGCGCATCATAGGCGGGACGTGTGTGATTGCGAGAGTTGTTGGGAGATCAGAAAGGTGTGAGAAGCACGTGTAGGATTTGAAATCAGATAGCTGAGGATCATTGGTGCGGATTCGAAATTTGAGCGCGCGCAGGCGTTAATCTCAACCATTCGATCATACGATCGAACGGTCAGGGATCAAGTGCTAAAATGAGGCATGCAGGTGTGCGTGAAGAAATCAGAGGTGGGCGAGTAAGCGGTGGAGCCATGCGATCATCATCGAAGCATCCGGAGGTTGCCACATGTCACCATCAGAGTGAATCTGTGTGATAAGAAGGAAATCGAAGGAGTTTGGAGGCCAAATTAGGGCCGTTGATCTCCTGATCGATGGATCTGATCAACCAGGGGTTGTTGGACGATTTTAAGGCCTAAAATACCCTTTTTGCCCTTCACAAAAGCTATAAAAGAAGACCCAAGGCTCCCCCAGTTGAGGCATCCACTTAGAACCTCTCTCTTCCATCAACTCCAGACATTTTGTCTTCTCTGCAATTCTTCGTCTCCTTTGCAACTCTGTTCTGACTTCATCCCAGCGCTCTGGATCTGAGGTGCTGCCGCATCTCGCACAAGCATCTCGCAAGTGTCATCATTTCTCTGCCACCTTCTTCTATCTCTCTCTTTCTCTTTATCTATCTTTACTTTTTGCATAGCAATTTCTATTATGAAAAAAACTCTTTATCAATGCAATGAAATCTGATCTTTTGAATATTTGATGCGTCTCTATACATATATACATATATAAATATGTTGTTAGAACTTGTTTCATTGAAAAGCTTTCGTTAAAATCGGGATTGCCTCCCTGCAAACGACCCGGTACTCACCGATTTTATAAATATTATTTGTCGTTGTGTTTTCATGCTATACTACAACTAAACAACTTTTAATCGCAATCACATGCCGAACAGGAGCATTGCATGCATATTGCTTGATCTTTACATTTTAATCACTTAGAATCAATGTTCATTGACCATGTGCACAAGTCCATATTGAAATAGCTCTTAGATGAGAGATCAAACCATACGGATGGATCTGGATCAACAAACGGAGTCCAATGGACTCAAAATCACCTTGATCTGACCTCCGTAGCTCCTACATCAAGCCCAAGAAAGATCAACAGCCAGGGGGCAATGCGACATCCTTATGGGTTTTGGATGAAAAATCCAATGGTACGGATGGATCCAGAACAACGATCGTAGTCTGACAGCGTGGGAATCATCACGATCCGAGCATCGTGGCATCCTTTACAACAGAAAGAAGATGGATGACCTAAATATCGCCATGTGGCTCCATCTAGGTCGCCCAACGAAGGCCATGAATGCCTCAACACCTCTTTCTCTCTCCAACACTTCATCAAGCAAAATAAGCCATTTGATTTAAGATTGGACAGCTGAAGAGTCGCAGGCGCTTGTGCAAAGATGAACCAATGCGTGGCCTTGGCACATTGGTTATGATGCCAGCCCGCCACCATCAGACGCAAGTTCGAATCTCGCCACACCCCAATTTCGCAATTGAGGAGCGGCGCAGCAGGAGTAGCTGCAGCACAAGCAAGTACGCGAGCGGGGAGCAGCACAACGCAGCAGTAAGTGGACAGCAATGTGTGCGGGGAAACAAGGTGCGGTGCACAAGCCCAGTGCCAGCACATGCGAGTGTGACAAGGAGCGTGAGGTGCGTGCCAGCGGGGCATGAACGATGGGGTCACATCTTCAGCGACAGTTGCAGGGGCCTTTAGTGACACTTGCAGCTGCCACTAAAGCCCAATGACGAATTTGAGTCCTTTCTTTAACTATAAAAAGGGTCCTACCCCTACCATTTGCACCAAGCTTACACCCAAGAGATACCACCACCTTCTAGAGCTCTAAACAAGATCTTGAAGCTACCGAGTCACTGATGGAAGCTCCTCCATCGCCATGGCTGCCTCGACGCTGTCTTCATCCTTGTTCTTAGTTTTTTTTTTTTTTTTGAAACAAAAAGGAAAGCTATCATCTTACGATAGCAATCCGGGAAGGTATATCATATAATCAAGTAAGAGGAATTACAAACCAGATCCCCAAGTATGCATGAGGGACTAGCATTCTCTTACAATTTGTTCACAACACACTGATCTCTCCTGAAAAAGCCTCTCATTTCTTGCCTTCCACACACACCAGAGAGTGACAACCATACGCACATGTGGCTTATCTGTCACACCAAACCTATGCCAGATGGAAACCCATGTTGGTAATGGCTCTTGGAAAGTCCTCCAAGCAGCATCAGTGACCAGGCAAGAGGAGAAAATGTGATTAACGTTGTCAGTGTGCATCCCACATAAGTAACATTCATGAAGAGCAGCTCCCATCCTTCTGTGTCATAGATCACCTGTAATCAAGCCCTCTCTCCTACACAGCCAAAGAAATATTTGCACCTTAAGGGGGATCTTCAAAAGCCAAATTTTCTTGTCAATGAAGTCATAGCTCCACCCACTTCCATTTTCCATGATTCTGTTATAACCACACTGCACAGTGTAAAGCCCATCCCAGATGTATTTATCCTCCACTCCAATTCTTGGCCTAAAGCTTTCAAGATCTAAGAGCAGATTCCTCCTTTCATCCCACAGTCGGGTGCCCCTTCTAGTGGAGTCTTCTTCATTCAATCTCCAGCTGCAACTACTGCTAGACCAGAATCTGCTAACAGTCCCCTCCTTATCAGATGCTGCTGCAAAGGCTCTTGGATAGACCTCGTTCAGAACACCCAGCCATAACCAACCTTCATTCCAGAAGCTGAAGTTCCTACCATCCCCAAGAGCCAGCTGCAGCAGATGCATGTTATTAGCCAATGCTTTGATCACTGAATTCCAAAAGGGCGAGGGTTTGCTGGGCTGCAGCCTAGAGAGCACACTATTTGAAGATCTATAGCTATCCCTGATCAAGGCAATCCAAGGCTTCATCTCTCCTTGCAAGAATTTAATTGCCCACTTAAGCAATAAAGCATCATTGAACTATTTCAGGGATTTAATCCCAAGTCCCCCCTTGTCCTTTGGTTGGAAGATCTGCTTCCACTTTAGTGGCTGCATAAATCTGCCCTCATGTTTGGACCCCCTCCAAAAGAACCTCTTCCTCAATACATCCAGCCGCTTCCATATGGATTTAGGAGCTTTAAAGATGGAAAGGTAGAAAACAAGGATAGAGGTGATCACTGAATTGAGCAAAATGAGTCTTCCACCCTTGGAAAGAAAGCTGCTATTCCAATCTCTTTTCTTCATTCTAGAGAACCTCAGTGGCAGACCCAAGTATTTGATAGGGAGGCTGATGCGGGGGGTCCCCAAAATAGCTGAAATATCACCTTGCTCAGCCTCAGGTAAGCCAAAACAGACCAAACTTGATTTTTCTCTGTTCAGCCTAAGGCCTGAGATTTCTCCAAAAATGTTGACCATATGACACAGAGCTTGGGCTTCTTCAATAGATCCTTCCACACAAAAAATTGTATCATCCGCATACTAAAGTATAGGGGCCAAAGCACTCTTGCAAGATAAAGAATATCCTCTAATAAGACTTGCTTCAGCAAGTTTGCAAGCATACCAGGCCAAGTTGTCCACTACCAGGTTGAAAACCAAAGGTGCCAGAGGACAACCTTGTCTGATCCCACATTGGGGCTGAATCCATGCACCACAAGGTTTCCCATTTATCAATGGAGTGAATAGGCAGTTGTGATACACCTTTTCACCCATTGAATCCAAGAAGAGGGAAAACCTCTTCTTTTAAACACTTCCCAAAGATAAGGCCAACTGATGGAATCATAAGCTTTGTGGAAATCAACCTTCCACAAAAAAGCTTTACACTTCCTCTTGTGCCACCCATAAACCATCTCCTAGGCCATGATAAAAGACTCTTGTAAAGATCTATCAGGAAGGAAAGCAGATTGAACAGGGTGGATTAGCTCTTGTAGAACAGGTCACAACCTATTGGCCAAGACTTTGCTAATCACCAAATAAATAGAGTTTGAAAGGGCAATGGGTCTGAATTCCTGAAAAGATTCAGCTCCTGGAGTCTTTGGCAAAAGGAATAAAAAGGACCTATTGATTTTTTCAAAGCCAAAGTTGCCAATCTCAAATTCGCTGATCACCTTCATCACCTCAGTGCCCACAACATCCCACATCTCGTTGTAAAAAAAAATTTGAATTCCATTAGGACCAGGTGAGCCTTCACAGTTGAGATCCTTGATGGCATTCAAGATTTCAGATTTAGATACAGTAGCAGTCAGGCTGGACCCCTGATCTTTAGTGATTTTGGGAAGGTCACTTGCTGCCATCCTCCAACAGCCCCTTCCAGCAAATCTTGAGGATTCCTTGAAGTATCTGACAGCCTCAGCTTTGATATCAGAGATGGAGGTAGTTGTCTACCCATCTTTAACAATTGAGGAAATCAGATTGATTCTTCTTTGAGAGCTGGTAGCCAAATGAAAGAACTTAGTGTTTGCATCCCCCTCTTTTAGCCACAGTTGTCTTGAACGTTCCCTCCAATCCATCTCTAGCTTCAGGTCTTCTTTAGCCACCACCCTCTGCCATCTTTTTCTGTCAAGGAGATTCTGCTCAGACAGTAGGTCATTGGCTTCTCTAGAGTCCAATTCCTAAACCTTCATTATGGCTTCTCTACGTCTATGATGCCTCATGACAGAAACAACATCACCATATTCCTTTAACATCACTCTCATAGACAAAATAGTTTGGAAGCCAGCTTGATGGTAGCCATGCCCTCAACCTGCTGAGCCCTCCACCAACCTTCAAGCATTTCTCTGAAGCTCGGTTCCCTCAGCCAAGGCTTCCTGAATTTAAAATAGGATCTAGCCAACACCTATTTCCCATTGTCCTTGACCAGGGGAGTGTGATCAGAGAAGGGACGTTCAAGGCCACAGACATAAGATAACTGAAAAAGGTCCAGCAGCACAGTGTTGCCAAAGAACCTATCAATTTTGGACATGAGGCCATTTCCATTCCTCCAAGTGAATTCAGAGCCCGAGGAGGGGAACTCACTCAAACCTAAAGCTTGGACCATTAATTGGAAGCCAGTGGTTGCACTATCAACCACACCACTGGGTCGGTAACTTCCCACCAACACACAATTGAAATCCCCTCCAACAAGCCAAGCAGCCCCATTCACGAAATCCGCAGCCAAATTCCAATCCTCCCAAAGCTCATGTCTTCTGCTAGGATCACAGGGACCATACACACCTGTCACAAATAAATCACTGCCCCCCTAGTCTCTTTTGAACCTACCAGTCAGTAAGTGTCTAGCCAAAGAGGCCTCCTCCAACCGCAAAACATGCTTCTTCCACCAGATGGCAACACCCCCAGATCTGCCACTTGAGTTGATCATCACAATGTCATTAGTAAGACCAGCTTTCATCTCTACCCAAGCCCTGTTAGACTCACTATCAATATGTGTTTCTTGGAGGATGGCACAATCAATCTCCCATTCTCTCAAACATCTAAGCAAAGAAGCCCTTCGATTTCGATTGCGCAGCCCACGCACATTCCAAGTAAGGATCCTCATTTGGCCATCTAATCAGTCCCCTTCTTCGCAGCAGAGACTTTGCAAACCTTCATCACAACTGCAATGGCACACTCATCAACTTTTTGTATTGAACTTTGTCTTCTCAGCCTTAGCTTGTAGGGAGGTCTCCCTAGAGCATAGGTGGAAGGAGTCGTGGAATCCAACTGCAGACCTTCAACCATAGGAGGACTACTTTGCAGATCTAAGGAATTCACAGGGGGATCTTCCATATTAGGTTCAACAGGAGCATTGGATATGGGAGTCCCACCTTTAAAATCCTCAGCCACAACCTCATTCATCAGTGTCATCTCCTTACCTTCTATCACCACCATAGCCAAGTCAACATGAAGCAGAGGTGCACCACCCCCATCCTCCAGAGTTTCAAACATCCCCTCCTCTGCCCTCAAACCCCCCACCCCATCTTCCAGTTCCATAACTTTATTGGGTTCGGCCAACTTCTCTTGAATTTCACAATTCCTCAGTATTGAGCCTGCTTTGGCTTGTAGCACCTCAACATAAGAGGGAGGGTGATGGCTTGATTTGACATCCCTGTTAGCCACATGAAAATTCAAGAGAAGCAACCATGAGCTCCCCCCACACCAGAGAATTAACTTATCTGGAACTGACCCAGCCCTGAAGACATCCACCCCCACATTCAAAACACTAGCATTGCCTTTAGTCAGGCCAATCTCAGCATCCTTTGCCATAGAAGCAAACCCAGTAATCATAGCTTCCACCACCACCCTAGACCTCAGGTGCAAAGGTAGACCTTTGATTTCAAGAAAGCTTGATCTAGGGGAAGCTCTTTGAGGTGGTCGCTCAGACAAAGAGCCATCAAAAGGGAAAACTAGACGCCACATCACTGTCAACCCACACAGATTACTGGATCGAAAGCATAGATGTTCGACGTCTACCACCCCTAAACCAAGGAGCACAAACCACGAGGGAGGACTGAAATTTTCCAAACATCAGTTGAGAGGGAAAGGGAGCTTACCAGTTGATGAGCTTTCTCCAGAGATAGAGTGCCAATCATCACCTCCCCAATCAAGGCCCCTCGCAAAACCAGTTCCGCCACCTTGATGTCCTCACTCAGAGGAATCTCCACATCCAGGGTGTGCCCCCAAAAGCTGGAGGGGGAGGTAGAAGAGGCGGCTGCACCTCTCCCTTTAGTGACCAGGGATCAGTGCGCATCCTACCCCTAGATCCTCCATGAGCTGCCAAGCAGGAGTCACGCTTGTGGCCATAGCCCCTGCAGGCCAAGCAAAGCATTGGCCGTCAGCACACCACCGCCAAATGTCCATGGTGTCGACATCTAAAACAGACTACCTCCATACGGTTCCGTGACCACCTATCATTAGACCATCTCCTATCCACAGCCCTGACTCCATCAACCGCCTGGGCACCTCACTCTTTTCTTCTCCAAGAACGCGATCTCCAAACTGCCCATCCATCAATGCTGGCTGCACGCTCGCCAGGCCACCTAGGGTGGTCAGCCATCATCGCCGGAGCCTCCCGCCCAAAGGGAAATTCAAATTTTTTCCAACTAGTCCATTCTTTTATTTTATTTTATAGTGTAGTTCATGTCTTTTATTTTGTTAAGCATTCATCTATATTGTATTGATTACAACATTTGATGATATATTTTTGATACATTATTCTTATCTTGATCATGGATTTCTAACTTTTTCTCTCTCTCTCTCTCCCTTTATCTCTCTCCTTTCTCTTTTTCAAATCAGTTTTCAAGCGAACAAATGACATATTTTTGTGACACGAAAGTGACTAAGTGATTCTTATTATTGCGTCCTTGTGTTCGACAATCGGATTCACATCCGATTCTTTATTTAAAATTTACATCGTAAATGCACTACAATGAATGGTTTTTACGTAAATGCATCAGCAAACGTCATCTGGGTATCTTGCACATTATTGATTAGTGTTTAGGAATCCATGGTGATCCTTTAGCAATAGTTAGATCATTGTGAGGACCTCAAATTAGTGCATCGAGTTTCACAGGTTCTCATTCTCAGTATAAACAAAATTAGGACCTGCGACTGAAATTAGGCATGAGCTCAAGAATCAATAGAAATCAAATTAAAATAACTCACTGTTGGTGTCGTAGATTGTGGATTGGATAGGAAAAGCATCGCAGTATAGTTGCGAAATACGACTCAACAAAACATTTTAATTAACGAGATGTGAGTCCTGGTCAATCTTAGGGAGGCGTTTAGAAAAGCGACATTGATTTTGATTCTTTTCACTACTTGCTTAAAATTGGAGTCCAGTGTTTAAAATACGAATATAGGATTCATCGGTTGCATTGTTAACTTGTAAGACATGCGTGTGAGTTAGAAACAATATGAACGTAAAAGTATGTGTGTCTGTGCGCACTATCTTAACCATACGATGGCAACCCACAGAATATTCGTTAATCATCAAAGCTTCTATATCTTCTGGAACAGACATTTTGTTGCAATGTAATAGGTAATTAAATTAGGAAACTCATGATCATAATAGAGATAGATAAAATGATGATTTCATTCCTTCACCAATATTGTCATTACAATCATTTTTTGAGGAAAGCTTGCACATGAATGATTAAAGCAATGATTCTAGCTAGCAGAAAAATGGATGCATGCATATATCTATGGAAGATTATGCATGCATCATTCAAGTAGAGGATGACTACACTATTAAGCAGGAAATTAATGTGAAAATTAAACTATGAAGAACAATTATCTAAGAGAAGTTAGGGCATTGGAGGTGGTCTCCAATGGCCTATTGGGCTTGAGGTGGTAGGAGAGAGAGAGAGGAATGGCCAATGGTGGGTAGGCTGGCCTCTTGAGTGGTGGTGGAGAGTTGCTTTTGGACATCCACTAGTGCTTGGAGGTGGAGGGAGCTTGTGGAGATGAAGATGGAGGAAGAAGCCACCAATGGAGAGTCCAAGATTAGGTTCAAGGCCATCCAAGAGGGTCTTTAAATAGACTCTTGAGTGGCCTTCAAGTGGCCTCTCTAGAGAACTATAGAAGACTCTAGAGAGACCCTTAGGTGGCCGTCCACTAGGTCTTGAGTGGGTTTTCTTAGATCCACAAATTGTGGATCTAAGAATGGACCACCTTGGTTGCTATTTTTGGCAACTCAAAGTGGCACCACCTTTGGAAGACTCTAGAGAACTCTAGAGTTGGCGCTAATGTGTGCATGTGGGGGTGTGTGTGCATGACTTGTGTGGGTGGTTTAGGTCGAGTCCTATAGGTCTAGGTACTTGGGTTTAGGTAGGCTTCTAGAATTAGGGTTATAAACCCCAACACTAATGTGAATGTGCAATTAAATTGATCACAAGTTTAATTGAGTGAATGTATGTCTAATTGGGAGAGAAGATACCCAATTTGGTTAGGCTTGAGTCAATTGGACTCTCACTGAGTTCAATTAGACTTGTGTTGGTTGAGATTTGAGCTCAATTGGACTCTATGAGTCCAATTGACTAGGTGAAGTGTGATTGATTTAGATCCAAATCAATTGGGCTTAATGAGAACCTAATTATGTTCTTAGGAGGGTCCTTGGGTGGTGTACTAGGCTTAGGGCACCTTAATTTAGGTTCCCTAGGGTGTATAATTGGGTTTAGGGGCTTAGGAAATCAAGATCCAAGTTTGATTTCAAAAACAGGGATTGGAGAAGGGTTTCGGATGTCTAATTTAAAAATCAAACGACTTATACTTCAAAATAAGAAGTCCAGAACTCTGGTTTGGACATCCAATGTTGAGTCTGGGAAGAGTTTAGGTTTTATCTTGTAATTCTACAGAAATTGGATGTCTAACACTTTTTCTGGACGTCCAATTTTCCAGTAGAATTGGGTTCTAGGTCTGCGGTTTGTGTCTAAGGGCTCTGGAAGTCCAGCAACCTATCTAGACATCCAGATATGGGCTAGAATGATGGTTTTGAGGTATCCTAGGCTAAGGTGACCTAATCTAAGGGTAGCTAGGGTTTAGGAGGGTTTCTAGAGCTATCCTAAGGCTAGGAAAAGTCTTATGTTTATAATTTAACTCTACATTAAAATTCTACTTAGTAGAGTAGTATACCTCTCCCTACATTATTTCTTCCTCTTTGTTCTAGGGCTTCTACTCTAGCTCTGCTGTAGCTCTAGCTTCTTCCCTGCTTCAGATCCAGCTTCAAGCCATCTCCTGAGCTTCTTATTAATTACAATTCAAATAATGCACTAATTAGTACATTATAACATTATTTTATGCATATCTAAATAAAACAGGAAAGATGAAATGTATGCAGTTTATGCATGGTTTATACTACAATTATGCTAAGTTCTAATTTAATTCAGGTCATTTAAGTCCTATGATTGCCGTGCAAACACTCACACACATACAATCAATCTAATTAAACAAATACATACTCAATTTGATTGATTAAAACCAATTCAAATAAAATTGCTCCAGAAATCTCTCAATCCATCACAAAAATCAAATTTGCTTCAATCTATCAAATTGAGATCAATTCAGATTAGAGAAGGGTCTTTGTGGTCTCATGAAATGAATGGGAGACCCTTTAATGAATTTGACACACCATGAGACTTGGGAGCTAAAGAGCTTTAGATCTCATGGCACCTCTGATGGAGGGGTTGGTTAGGCGATCAATTAAGCAAGGATAATGGTTGAATGTGGTCATGAGATGGTACGGAAGCTTAATGCATCGCTGCAAGGATGTGAATTGGCTTCTTTGATTTGAATTGATTAGAGATGCCTAATCGAGGGACACTAATAGCTAAAGCTAATCTAAACTAATTCTAACTCAATCCCATAATTAAATTTAATCTAAACTATGTAAACTAATGTAATTTACACTAGGAAAGTGATTAAAATCCTATCTAAAGGGATGAAGGGGACCTCAGGGAACCATGGTTGGTGGTCCATGGAGATGAATGGGAAAGAGGGTACTCCAGTGATGAAGAGCTCTCTAGTTGAGCTCTAGATTGTCCTTAGGTGTCTCCAAATCCTTAGCGGCAAGGATTGAAGGGAGAGAGAAGGATGTGTGGCTCTGTCATAGGCAGCAGATGAATGGAAAGGTAAACTGGAGTGGGAGTGAATGCACAACTCAAGAGAGTAGGCAAGGAGTTGGTCAAGGAGCCATGGGTCACTCGGGAGGTGTTTATATAGGCTATGGGGAACTTGTATGACCTGGGATTGAAGGTGATGGCCACTGGTGATCTGCGGTGGATGGGAACACCATCATGAGCCATAACTAGCTCATTTTGATCCAATTAAGTCAGTAAATGCTCCTACATAACTGCCAGAGAGCCATAAGTCACTGCATAATCATTCTGAGGGAAAAATAAGAAACTAGGGTTAAAACAGCAACTTTACCATCATATCATGAATGTAGTACAACCACGGGTTTTCCTAGAGGTTAATTAAGGGTCAAATGGTCCTAAAAGGCTAACAAGTTGGTTAGAACAATTAGAAAAGGGTTTGCACGTGTTCTGAGAATTAAATGACTTTTGAAACCCTAAAAATAGACTCTCTTAATTAATTGAGGTTACGATCAAGATAAAATTCACCTAAATCTTCTAAAATTCACAGGAAAATATTCTCTAGGGTTTGGAACCTTCAATTTGACCATCAGAACCCGTTTTGATCTAGAATAGAGTCTCAGACAGACATTTACCCTAATTTGGGTTTTTGCATAAATTACCCAGTTAAACATGATCAAAACCAAAATCAAACTTCACCATTGGATTCCTTAGGTCAAAATTAGGCTTGTACCGAAATTTTGACCCAAGATGAAATTGTCTTGACTTAGTTTGCAACTTGGTCCTGTCTGATTACATTTATGCCCTTTACTTTCAAAATATTTTCAAATAGACACCTAACCCTGTCGTCGTTCTCACAAAAAGGTCCCTACTGCCATTAAACCTATTCTTACTTGCTTTGGCGACCTTGATTTGGAAAGAACTCCTTGATTTCTTGACGAATCCCTTTCAAATTTGAAAGGGAAGTTCATCAAGAAATTCCCTTCATTTTGAGCCAAACCCCACGCCCCAAAACCCTCCTGATTGCACAGCAATCATAGGCCCTAACTCGCTTGAATTAAGTTAGAACTTAGCTTAACATGAACATTCTGTATGCATATGCATCGTATTCTACATCGTAGTTGGTATACGTGTTTTATGTATTAAACTATGTTATTTGGGAGGTATTAATGATTGCAGGTAATCCAGGGCCGTAGATGACCGATCCAACCTTATGGATCTGTTCGAAATGACGACCGGAGTCCAACGCATCCGAGATCGCATCAGTTAGACTCCCGTAGCACCCTAGGGAGTTTGCAGAAGAACAAGAGGGAAGGGGCGAATTGAAGAAGATCCAGATCTTATATGACAAATCCAACCATACAGATGGATCCGGATCGACGTTCGCAATCCAATGGTGCAGAAATCAACTTAATTGAAGACCTATGTCATCAGATATAAAGAGAAGATGAATAGACGGCCACGATGGCGCCACATGGTGCCATCGCAGCTTGCCCTTGCCGCACCCCCAACTCTTGAAGGCACCTCTCCTTACAGTGTGGGCCATTGGATCTTCATCCAACGGCCACGAACGTACCACATCACCACCCAGATTTGATCAGTATAAATATAAATAAGCACGTATATATGATAAAGGCTTTGCGCAGCATGTTGGCTCGCACGCGCGCGTGTATGTGAGGGATGCGGGTTCGAGCCCTGCACTATGCAAAATTGATGCGGCGTCGGCAGGCGGGCACGTGCAGGTGCAATTGCGCAATCCGACGACACACAGTGTGCCACGTGGTGTGATCAGAGCGCACCACGGGTGGGACATGTGATTGCGCAGGTTGTGCGAAATTAGGAAGGTGCATGAATCACGCTTAGGATTTGCTAAGGCGTAGTGCTGCAGCTGTCTAAGCCGTCTGACCTCACGATCGGACGACCGATGTTAAGGTGGGATTTGAAGGCATGTGGCAAAAGCAAAAATGCGAAGGCATGGGAGAGAAGGAGCCGTGCGATCTGCACGCAGAGCACCACGTGGCAGCACTAGAATAAATTGATTGGGAAAGGATTTGCACGGAAAAAAAAGCTATAAAAGGACAAAAAGGTCCCCCCGTTGGAGATAACTCTCAACTCACTCTTCATTCTCCTCTTCTTCCTTCTTCTATCTCTCTCTCTTCTTCTTCTTCCTGTCTTCTCTGCCTCCGTCTGAAGAATCTATTGGGCCACCCTGTCGGATTGTCGCTGCTTCTCTCAACCTCTCTGAAAGGCCACCACGATCTACCCGTGGTGCCCTTGTTCTATTCCATAAGTAGTTTATATTTATGTTGTCATTTAGTTTAGTTTCATGTATGAAATTCATGTTAAACTCTCTACGTGATATATATATATATTGGGATTCATTGTCTCTACTATTTAGTAATTAGATTTAGAATAAGAGCAAGAAATCAAAAGCGCTTTCTGCCTCCTTGTGATTGACCGGGACTCACCAGTTCCGTTAATTTTATTTGTTGAGATGTAGTTCGTGCAACAACAACGTGTTTATCTTTTACGCAATCTACGCCCTGAACACATCCCAATCTCTCATGCAAATGCATGAGAAATTTGGGTATCAAGGAATTTCCCAACTCCGGCAAGCTTTCCAAGCTTGAGAAGCTTGCTTCCCAAGCTCAAAACTTCTTCCTGAGATCTATAAAAGAACCTCCTGATCAGACTGTTCTCCTTACGCTCGAAATCGGCCAAGATCCCCCCCAATTACTCTCTCTCTCTCTTGGCCGAAAGCTCCTCAACATCCGGCGAGCTCCTTCATCCTTCTTTGTCCTTCGTTCTCAATACCAGCAGTGGAGTTATCTTCCTCGTTTCTTCCTGCGTCGAGTTGTACCAGTCGGCGTCCTAATCTCCTTCCTCGTCGTTTCCCTCTCTCCGGAGCTGTTCTCTTCTTTGGTGCCTGCAACACCACAACCGGCGCCTTCTCCTTCCTACTTCGTCTGTTACTACATTCAACTGCTCCTTAAACTCTTCCTTATCACACCAACACTTTTGACATGCCGTTTCAACTTCGACCACGCCTCCGCGACTCCATCGTCTTCCACAGTTCCAGCAACACCTTCGGCGAGGTACATATCGCTCCACACACCACCAAACACCTCACCAACTACCTTAAAACCTCAGCCACACCTCTCCGCTCATTTCCCCTCTCTCATTTTGATCCATCATCCACCCAAGCACCACCCTGAACAGACCCATCATCTCTGACCTAACCTATGACCGTCCAGCCACCATCCACACCAATCCGCCATGCCGACCTTCTCAACGAACTTGCTATGCTATGGCGATACTCTCTAAACCTTTTGACTCAGCCAAAAGGCCTTGTTGATGTTTTCAGGTGTCAAGCTCCCACGCCATTAACGCAAAGCTTCAAAGGAAGCTTGAGCCTGTTCTATCCACGCATGCTCTAGGCAGCAGCTCCAGGTTGACGTGGAATACTTCCAGGATTGCACCCATGTCTCCAATTGGGTGAGGCACTATCGACAGCTGCTGCAATTAGATGAAGAACTACCTACAGATGCTCGCACTAAACTCTCGGTGGGATAGTCCCACATCAGAAAACGCCGATCCTCTTGTGCCGCATATATTATTTTTGTCATATAGGCTTTCTGCCTCAGAACACAGGGTGAGGTCCCTCTCACTTGCGCACCTACTCCTTGTCCGTGACCTCTGCCCGCGGACCTGGTCTTGCCTATTAACCTGGCTAAGCCTCACTCCTCGCTCATCACCCACTGTCGGTGAGCCTGGACCCGGGTACGCTAGGTTTGATAACCCAATTGCCCCTGTGGCTCTGGGAGAGCGGATCCTACAGAGAGGTGAGCTTGCACGGGTAGGGGAAGGATTTTGCTCTTGGTGAGAATCGACTAACAGTTAGTCGAATTCAGAAGCTTTTCCCTTGCTGTGTGAAGAAAGCCAGAGAAAGAAGAAGGGCTGAAGGAAGAAGAAGAGTTGTAAAGATAGATAAGGAAAGTAAGAGAAGAACATAAAGAAGAGGAAGGGCCGTAGCTGAAAGAAGAAGAAAGGCAAAGAAGAGAAAGAGAAAAGAAGAAGAAGAATAGAGAAAGGCTTGAGTAGTTTAAGCCATCTGATTAGTAAATCAGATGATTGGTTTGATTGCATTTCATACATATATACATTGAGTTCATTAGCTATCATTGTAAGGAGTACTTGGTAATCTAAATCACCATTTTACTCCATTATTTTTGTAGTCTGACACTTGATCCTAGTGCTACTTTATTCTGAAACAGTTTCTATTTACAATTTCATAGCTTTCTTGTCTTAAATTGCAATTTTGAGAACTGAATTCCATATTTCTCCCTGTGTTTGACCTCAAAACTTTTTTGAGTAATAAATTTATTTGTTTGAGCACTATTTTGGCTATATTGCAACGTGACAATTTTAAAACACCGATTTAGCGTGTAAACATTTTGGTGCCATTTTCGGGGAGCAACAGGCAATTTAGAACTCTTGATTGCATTTCCTGATTTGGATTCTAACTTGCTATATCTCTTTTGCTATAGTTTGTTTTAGGGGGGATACATTCCGAGAAGATCAGCCACACACTAAACACGTTAGGGGCAAGTAAGTTCTAACTACTCTCTCTCTTAAGCCCCTGATTCTGAAAAGGTTAAAAGGAAAAAAATCAATTAGGGCTACTTGCATTCTATCCTTAGATAATTCATCAAGTTGCTTGATTCAATACATTCTATTTAGAGAACAAATCCTAATATGTGTACCCACTTGAAGCTTAAGGTATCTAGGGCCATCACATTCTTGTTTGAGCCCTAGGTACCATATTTTTGACAAATTAAATTGGATCAAATTAGAGCCAATTAAGGATTCCAGTTTAGGGTTTTGAGAGACACACTTGCTTAATCAAGAAATTATCTCTCCAAAATAATGCGTGCCTAGACCTTGATTGAAGTGATTTATTCAAGCAAAACCCTAAAAATTAGGCTCTTAAATTCATTTGAACACTAAAAGAGGGACCTAAAATTCTCAAGAGGACAATACAGGTGAAGTTGACCCACCTTGTTGGGTTAACCAATCTTCAAATTAGGTCACTTTTTCACAAAAAACATCTTAAAAGTTCAAGTGAAATCATAAGCACCCTTGCTCTTAATTAAAACTAGTAGACTTAAGAGGTCAAGTCCCCATTCTGGCCTACCTCGAACATCAGTGACAAGAGAGGTTGGGTGGGGGAAACCCTATAACCCATGGGGGCGCTCTATCGTGTAGGGGTGTTTGCGGGACTCTCCCTCTCTGGCTGCCCAGGTAATTCTCAGGTGGATGACTTTCTGACTAAGGGGTATGATCCGCCCCGAACCTCTATAGTCATCCAAAATTTTTGGATGTCGTGATTGGGTCCACCACATTCTACCTCTCATCAACTCCATCGGTGCATGTTTTCGAGGAGGTCTCTAAGACCATCCTTGAGGCCTCCTTTAGCTACTCATTCACATTGAGGCCAAGCCTCGACCTCCTTATTTGTGCAACAACACAATCCTATTGATATCTCTTTTGATTCATCTGAACCTGATTCTCCTTCATCCGTCATCATGGCACAACCTGCAGAAGAAAATAATCTTGAAAATCAACTTCAACACCTCAATGATCTATTCCAAGCCTTTGTAAACCCACTGCAGCATCCAATGATGTGAGATCACTACAATTCCACTGCGGTGGCAATCAAACCTCGAGTACAAATCCCCGTTGGAGGTCCTGACAATGAACTCAAGCCTAACATGATTCATGCCATTCCTAAATTCCATGGGCATGATTTCGAAGATCCTTTTCAGCATATCAAGCAACTCAAGTATCTAGCTCAGACCTTTGGGTCAAAAGCTCAAAATTAGGATATTCTACTCATGAAAATGTTCTCCTCTCTCATGGATAAAGCTGCTCGCTGGTACCAAACCCAGACACGTCCAATCAACACTTGGGCGGAACTTCAATCCAAATTTTTGAGAAAGTTCTTCTCGATTGGTCGGACAAATGCTTTACGGCACCAGATTACACATTTCACATAGCAAGCAGGAGAACCACTTCATGAGGCATGGGATCATTTTCTGGATCTCATGCGAAAGTGCCCCCACCACGGAGTTCCTAAATGGGAACAAGTCAAGTCCTTTTACTAAGGACTCCATGAGGATGTTCAATTATTTGTCAATGCGACCTGCGGAGGAAACATCATGGGTCAACATGAAGGCACCGTGTGGGAGATTCTCGAGAATATGTGCCAGAACTCCATCAATAATGAATCCATGGGCATGTTCGATCGGACAAATGCCCGTGCATTAACGAATCCAAAGGGAGCACATGAGATGTAGGGCCTGTTCTCTTCCGTCGCCTTGGAACTGATGGCCAGTCATTTGGACAAGGTCTCTATTATTGAGAAGAAGATGGATGAGCTAACTCAACATTTGCAACGAGCCACCTCTGTGCAAAACCCGTTCACACAACCACCCTCTGGTAGGGAGGCCATGCACAACATCTATTACCAACCTTCTTAGGGGATGGATCCATATCCACCCCTGTCTGATTCTGGTTTTGGAGGAAACTCTGGACCCACCTACTCTAGTTGGGGGAACTCTGAACCCTCGTATTATGATTTTTTCAAGGTTCCTCAAACCTATGAGGACCTCAACGCCATTCAGAATGATCCATTCTAAAACACTTACAACCCTGGATGGCGTAATCATCCCAATTTCACCTGGTCAGGCAATAATCAAAATCAGAGACCTCAATATTAGCCCCAACCACAAGCTCCTTGTCCATATCAGTTGCCTCATCCTCAACCTAATCCAACTTATCAATTTAGGCCGACTCATACATATCAAATGTCTCTTATCTTTCAGACTCAGGTTGACATTCAAAAGACGAATGCGGCTATGCAAAAACGCACAGAGACAAGATCATAGAGGTTCGCAATCAACTTGCCCAGATGGCAAATCCTCGCCAACCTAGTGCACTTCCTTCACAACCTCTGCCTAATCCGAATAACGTGCCGAACCAGAGGCGTGTTATGAACCCAAATTTGTGCCAAGCTCACTTTGTTTATCAGGCCCCTTCTACTCCATCACCTGATGGGATGGAGGCTTCAACATCATATATGGATTACTAGCAGCAAGCACCTCTTTTACCCACACCAAATCAGAACCAGGTAGGATTGAATTATGTTGCTACCTGCACTGGCAAAACAACACAGGACCTACCTTATCCAAGCCAATCCTACCCTGGTAATACAAACCCTAACCTTAGGATAGTCATCCAGGACACCTCTATCCCAGATCAAGAACCTGGACCCATTCTAATGGAGTCATCTAAGGTTCCATTTCCCGAGGCCTTGACCAAAGGAAAAAGGATAACAAAAATCATGGCACCTGAGGAGGACCTGGTTAAGCACTTTGAGCAAGTCCATATAAACATACCCTTGATGGATGCGATACGCCATGTACTGGCTTACGTAAAATTTCTGAAAGACATATGTACACCTAAGCATAAGCCGCAGTCCAAAGACGAGAATCTGATCGTACTGTCAGAGTAAGCCAGCTGTGTCATTTTGAGAAAACTCCAGCCTAAGGTAAAAGACCCAGGCACCCCTCTGATCTCCTGTGAAATCGGTGATATACGATTTGATTGAGCTTTATTAGACTTAGGAGCCTCCATAAATTTGATACCTACATCCCTACTAGACTACTTCGAGGAATCTGAGCTTAAATCGACTGAAATGACTTTACAACTAGCCGACCGATCAATTAAGTCACCAAAAGGAATTCTTGAGGATGTCATAGTTAGGGTACATGATTTCTATCTTCCAGTGGATTTTATTGTCTTAGACATGGATGCTCCTGAGAATGTGAAGAATACATTGATCATACTAGGGAGACCCTTTCTGGCCACTGCAAGGGCCAATATCAATTGTAAGGAGGGCCAAATTGAATTAAAATTTGCGAGCAAGACACTAAACATTGACATCTTTAAGGCCGAAGAAGGAATTAATTGCAGAGTCATAGAACAGATTTGCGATATCGAGCTGTGGTTGACTTTATCGAGGAAAAACCAATTATTTTTGATCTACCACAGGAGGATCAAAACCCGCAATTAGAGGAGCCCAAACTCAACCTAGACACACCCATAGCTCCTTCCTTTACTCCCGACACCCACCCTGAACCACCCGCTGCTGCTGACAACCTAGTTTTGGAATTAAAGCCTCTTCCCAATCATCTCAAGTACGTCTTTTTTGGGTTCCAATCAGACGTTTCCTGTAATTATCAACTCCCGACTCACACCTGATCAAGAAACACGCCTGATTTCTGTTCTCCAACAACTTCGAAGAGCCATTGGATGGACTCTCGATGATCTCACTGGTATCAACCCCTCATATTTCACATATCACATCTACACTAAAGAGGGCTCACGACCATCCCATGAAATGCAGAGATGCCTAAATCCAAATCTGCAGGATGTCATGAAAAAGGAGATTATCAAGTGGTTAGATGCAGGGATCATCTACCCGATCTCCAATAGTCGGTGGGTGAGCCCAATCCAAGTTGTGCCTAAAAAGGCAGGGCTCACCGTCATCATGACTGAAATAGGAGAAACCATACCGACCCGTATAGAAAACTCGTGGAGAGTATGCATTGATTACAGAAGACTCAATTCCTCCACGAAGAAGGATCATTTCCCACTACCGTTCATTGATCAGATTCTCGAGAAACTAGTGGGAAATCGATTCTTCTGCTTTTTGGATGGGTACTCCGGTTACAATCAGGTCGCAATCCATCCTGAGGACCAAGCGAAAACCACCTTCACCTACCCCTTCGGAACATACGCATTCCGAAGGATGCCGTTCGGTCTCTGCAATGCACCCGCTACTTTTCAGCGGTGAATGCTTGCCCTATTCTCATATATGGTAGGTGAATACCTTGAAGTCTTCTGGGATGACTTCTCGGTATTTGGTGAATCACTTGACAATTGCCTCCTACACTTGGTCCAAATCCTCAGGCGATGCATCGATGTGAACTTGGTTCTTTCCTGGGAAAAGAGCCACTTTATGGTACCTGAGGGAATTGTCCTAGGATATCATATCTCTGAAAAGGGCATCCAGGTTGATCAAGCCAAGGTCAATCTGATTTCCAAACTCCCTATGCCTAGCTCTGCCAAAGACATCTGATCCTTCCTAGGGCACGTCAATTTTTACCACCGATTCATTCCTGATTTCTCAAAAATCGCGTGCCCCCTAACTAATCTTCTATCTAAGGATGCCCCTTTTGAAATCTCCAAGGAGTGCACTTAGGCATTTGAAGTCCTGCGTGATCGAGTTACCCAAGCACCTATCCTGTAGCCCCCTGATTGGTCTCAACCCTTTAAGATCATATGCGATGCATCTGATTATGCTGTAGGTGCGGTACTTGGGCAGAAAATAGACGGGAAGCTCGTGGTCATCTACTACGCTAGCAAGACACTTGATGAGGCTCAGCATAACTACATAGTTACTGAGAAAGACCTGTTAGCTGTAGTATTTGCCCTGGAAAAGTTCAGATAGTATCTTTTGGGTTCCCGTGTTATCATTTACTCAGATCACACTGCTGTGAGTCACCTCCTTGCGAAGAAGGATGCCAAACCTCGGCTAATCCGCTGGATCTTGCAGTTGCAAGAGTTTGACCTCGAGATTCGCAACAAGGCAGGAAAATAGAATGTGGTAGCTGATCACTTATCCCACCTTCCTTCCGACATTATCGACCCTTCCGGGCCCATTACTAAACATTTTCCCGATGAGCACCTCCTGACTATCAGTTCGAGACTTCTATGGTTTGACGATCTAGTAAACTACTTGGCATCACATCAGATCCTGTCTAATTGGCCAAAAGCTAAGAAGGACAAATTACTTTCCGACACCAAGTATTACATTTGGGAAGACCCGTATCTCTTCCGCATTGGTGCTGATTAGATCATCAGATGATGTGTTCTGAAAGCGGAAATTCAGGACATTTTGTCCTTTTGCCATGACTAGGCCTGCGGTGCACACTTCTCTGGTCATAAAACCATAGCAAAAGTTTATAGTGCGGCTTCTATTCACCCATGATTTTCAAAGATGCATACAATCAATGTAAGGCATGCACTTATTGCTAGACCTTAGGCAATATGAGCCCCGCGATATGATGCCTTTACACCTGATTCTCGTATGCAAAATCTTCAATATCTGGGGGATTGATTTTATGGGACCCTTCCCTGTTTTGGACGGCTTTGAATACATTCTTCCCGCTGTTGACTATGTGTCCAAATGGATCGAAGCCATTCTGACCCGAACCAACCATCATAAGGTGGTTATTAAATTCATTCACCAGAACATCTTTTCTCGGTTCGGGATTCCACGTGCCATAATTGAAAGTTCCCTTCTAGGAGGGGGTGACGTAATAATTGCGGAAATAAATATAAACAATATCACAAAATAGGCAATCACAAAATGTACACAAGTAATTTTTAGGTGGAAACCCAAACCGGGTAAAAACCACCACCTAACCCTCTCGAGTTAGGATTTTCCGATCAACCTAGTTGATCAAATCCACTAACCGAATCACTTTGAACGAGGGTGATTCAACCTCAATACAACCACGCTACAAGTACGAGGGTAGCGTTCCTCAACCCCTTCTCTCCACGAGAAGGATTTTGTCCCACGAAGGAGACGGGAATTCGCAAAGCGAATACCCAACCAAAATACAAAGATAAAATAAAACAACAGTCCTATAGAGCCAACAAAATTAAACCTAGCTTCTATAGGAAATAGGAAACTCCCCTTTGCAAGGAGTGCGTCGACGATGACGCGGTGCGTGTGCCACGCGATGGCGCTACGTCGCTCTCGTTATCTATGCCGGGAGAGCGGGTGCGCAACGGGAATGATGCTCTCAAGATGATGGAGCTGGAGCTTAGAGAGCAAGATCTTTTCCGGACACAAAAGAGTGTGAGAGTGTATATCTTGTGTTTCTTGTTTTTCTAAGTGTGTCTCTTATGTGTCTAGGTGTTGCAAAGGCTCCCCTCTATTTATAGAGGCCTTAGGAAGGCTTTGGAAGGCTTGGAAAAGCTTCCATAGCCGTTGGGTGTAAAGCCCAAGAGAATCAGGCCGAAATCAGGACAATGATTACACTTCACAGGGTTATCAGACGTCTAATTATGGCATCAGACGTCTGGAAGTCCACTTTAAGACGTCTGATTCCAAGGTCAGACGTCTGATTCTATGCGGGTTTCTCCCTGACTTGAATCAGATCTAAACAGGGTTTTTGTACAAGTCCATCAGACGACATAGAGGACGTCTGGCACTAAGTCTGGACGTCTGGAAACCTACTTTTATCGTGGGAATTGATTTCCAAACGTTGCAACGGCTAGAAAATCTCTGAGAAGAGATTTTGGGTCAGCCGAGGCAAAAACGGTCATTTATCAGACGTCTGTGAAGTCCTATGGACGTCTGATAAGGCTCTAACGGTCATATTCTTCAGTGTCTTCTAAGCCAGCCAACGGTCCACTAACTGGACGTCTGGCAAAGTCATCAGACGTCTCCTAAGACGTCTGGTATAAGGTCTGGACGTCTGAATTCATCAGACAGAACTAACTATGTCCAGCCTAACAGTTATCAGACGTCTGAAACAACAGTCAGACGTCTTAAAATCCTTTATCAGACGTCTGATTCGTGAATTAGACGTCTGGAAAGTCAGTTTTAACCCTATATTGGTTTTCTAAGTGTTTTACAGAAAACCTACGTATCCTAGGGTTGTGCAGGTGTTCCTAGGACTACTGTTAGGGTTCTTTGAGGCTCTTTAACATAATGTCTAAGGAAAATAAAGAGCAAGAAAATAAATACAAGAGATACATGAAAGGATAAAAAAGAATCTATCCTATTCTTCTTGTCTTCCATCTCCAATCTTTCGCTCCACGCGAACCTCCTCTGTTTTCCGTTAAGCTCCTCCAATCCGTCCTGGATGCGAGCTTGAACTCCGTCTAAACACGTCCACATTTGCAATTGACCTGAAATCTAGGACTCAAATTGCAAATGTTAAATAACACGTGTTTTGTTATCATCAAAACAAATGATCGTGGTGCTCTAGCACCAACAATCTCCCCCTTTTTGATGATGACAAAACCGTAAATAATAATGCATAAAAAAATCCTCCCCCTTTTTGACATTATCAAAAAGGTTTAATTGATTTTACATTTCCTATAACTCCCCCTTAAAACATGCTCTTCTATGAGTTTATTTTAACAAAGGTAATATTCTCCCCTTTTTGTAACAACAAGATAGCTATTATTTTTCTCTCCCTTACTAAAGGAAATTTAGCTACCTTATTTCTCCCCCTTAAAAATTGACAATTAGCTCATCATTTTTTAACTCCCCCTATCTAAATGCTTATGATAATAAGATAGGGTTAAGAATTTTTACCTCACCTACCATGGCCAATAAAATGGCCCGAATGGTGGTGGTGGATGCCACATCGGATGGGGCTCCCATCCGTAGCTTGGAGGCCCGGGCATCGGCGCCGGTCTCCAATCTGGTGGTCGACGTGCGGCGGGTCCGTCGTTTGTTCGCCGTCTCGTCGGTCTTCTTCTTCTCCTCCTTGGTCTACTCATTGGTTCTCCCAACTTAAGTTGACCAGCCTTGAGCTTGTAGGTCCAGTCCTTTATGTTGTAGTCATCCCTGAACCCTACAAAACAAGATTCTAATTCTTTTTTCGGTATCCAAGTGGGCTTGGATCCGGATTTGTTAGAGGGTCTCCTTGACGGAGATCCTTTCTCAACCTTAGGGCTATAAAAATCATCTACTTTGTTGATTAGTTTGTTAGAGCTTTCCCTAAGACATGCAATTTCTCTTTCTATAGTATTCATCTTAGTCTTTAAATCAGAAATTTCTATTTTTAGACTATCATTTTCCTCAATCAATTTATTATTTTCATTGATGAGGTCTTGATTTTCTAATAATAGGTTATTATCCTTAGGACTAGTTTCTATGTCCTTGAGTTGTTTTTCTAACCTATCATTTTCATTTCTAAGAAAACTAAGGTTCTTTTTAATGCCTTTATTTTCTACCCTAAGTGATTTACTAATCTCAAAAAGTTCATTAAATGCTTCTTGAAGATCGAGATTTACCTCGTTGTCTGAGTCGCTTTCGCTTTCGCTGTCGCTTCCTCTGGCCATGAAACCGAAGCAAGCGGTTTCTTCTTCTATGGTCTTTTCTTCTTCTTCCTCCGAGCTAGAATCGTCCCAAGTGGCTTGGAACGCCTTCTTCTTGGATTTCTTCTCCTTTTCCTTCTTCTTCTCCTTTTTGAGAAGAGGGCATTCTGGTTGCAGATGCCCTTTCCCGTTGCAGTGGTAGCAACGTCTCGGGCTTTCTTTCTTCTCCTTTTTCTCTTTCTTTAATTCCCTACAAAACTTGGAAAAATTTTTAAGTAAAATCCTAAAGTCTTCGTCGTCGGAACTTACCTCGCTATCCGACGCGGCTTTGAAGGCGAGAGTCTTCTTTAGTTTAGGCTCCGGTGTATCCTTCTTCTTTTGCTTCAACTTAGTCTCGTAGGCCATCAGATTGCCTAGGAGATCTTCCATGTTGAGCTCCTCCATTTCGTTCGCCTCTTCGATGGCGGTGACTTTCTGTTCCCATTCCGGTCCAAGGGAACGAAGAAGCTTCCCTTGAAGCTCCCCCTTGATGAAAGTCTTTCCTAAAGCTTTCAAGTTATTCACTATGAGAGTGAACCTAGTGTTCATCTCACTTAAAGTTTCGTCAGATTTCATAGAAAAAGCCTCAAATTCTTGTGAAAGTAAATTGAGTTTAGAAGTTTTTACCTTAGAGGTACCTTCATGAGTTACCTCGAGTGTGTGCCAGATCTCGTATGCGGTGGCGCATTGCGAGATTCTATTGAACTCCTCCGAGCTGAGCGCGCAATACAATGCGTTCATTGTTTTTGCGTTGAGAGAGAGTTCCCGAATCTGCTGCTGCGAGTATCCTCCCGCGGGTTTTTCTGGGATGTCGAATGGCGTCTCGCATCTACCCCAGACCGTGAAGTCGGTGGCTTGAAGCCACGTCTTCATCCGCAGCTTCCAGTAGGGGTAGTTGCTTCCGTCGAAGAACGGCGGACGGGTTGTGGACTGTCCCTCGGAGATTCTGACTGCGGCTATGCTTCCCTCCATGATCTAGATCCTCGCCGGTTTGTAACGCCGATTACGCGAGACCTGCTCTGATACCAATTGAAAGTTCCCTTCTAGGAGGGGGTGACGTAATAATTGCGGAAATAAATATAAATAATATCACAAAATAGGCAATCACAAAATGTACACAAGTAATTTTTAGGTGGAAACCCAAACCGGGTAAAAACCACCACCTAACCCTCTCGAGTTAGGATTTTCCGATCAACCTAGTTGATCAAATCCACTAACCGAATCACTTTGAACGAGGGTGATTCAACCTCAATACAACCACGCTACAAGTACGAGGGTAGCGTTCCTCAACCCCTTCTCTCCACGAGAAGGATTTTGTCCCACGAAGGAGACGGGAATTCGCAAAGCGAATACCCAACCAAAATACAAAGATAAAATAAAACAACAGTCCTATAGAGCCAACAAAATTAAACCTAGCTTCTATAGGAAATAGGAAACTCCCCTTTGCAAGGAGTGCGTCGACGATGACGCGGTGCGTGTGCCATGCGATGGCGCTACGTCGCTCTCGTTATCTATGCCGGGAGAGCGGGTGCGCAACGGGAATGATGCTCTCAAGATGATGGAGCTGGAGCTTAGAGAGCAAGATCTTTTCCGGACACAAAAGAGTGTGAGAGTGTATATCTTGTGTTTCTTGTTTTTCTAAGTGTGTCTCTTATGTGTCTAGGTGTTGCAAAGGCTCCCCTCTATTTATAGAGACCTTAGGAAGGCTTTGGAAGGCTTGGAAAAGCTTCCATAGCCGTTGGGTGTAAAGCCCAAGAGAATCAGGCCGAAATCAGGACAATGATTACACTTCACAGGGTTATCAGACGTCTAATTATGGCATCAGACGTCTGGAAGTCCACTTTAAGACGTCTGATTCCAAGGTCAGACGTCTGATTCTATGCGGGTTTCTCCCTGACTTGAATCAGATCTAAACAGGGTTTTTGTACAAGTCCATTAGACGACATAGAGGACGTCTGGCACTAAGTCTGGACGTCTGGAAACCTACTTTTATCGTGGGAATTGATTTCCAAACGTTGCAACGGCTAGAAAATCTCTGAGAAGAGATTTTGGGTCAGCCGAGGCAAAAACGGTCATTTATCAGACGTCTGTGAAGTCCTATGGACGTCTGATAAGGCTCTAACGGTCATATTCTTCAGTGTCTTCTAAGCCAGCCAACGGTCCACTAACTGGACGTCTGGCAAAGTCATCAGACGTCTCCTAAGACGTCTGGTATAAGGTCTGGACGTCTGAATTCATCAGACAGAACTAACTATGTCCAGCCTAACAGTTATCAGACGTCTGAAACAACAGTCAGACGTCTTAAAATCCTTTATCAGACGTCTGATTCGTGAATTAGACGTCTGGAAAGTCAGTTTTAACCCTATATTGGTTTTCTAAGTGTTTTACAGAAAACCTACGTATCCTAGGGTTGTGCAGGTGTTCCTAGGACTACTGTTAGGGTTCTTTGAGGCTCTTTAACATAATGTCTAAGGAAAATAAAGAGCAAGAAAATAAATACAAGAGATACATGAAAGGATAAAAAAGAATCTATCCTATTCTTCTTGTCTTCCATCTCCAATCTTTCGCTCCACGCGAACCTCCTCTGTTTTCCGTTAAGCTCCTCCAATCCGTCCTGGATGCGAGCTTGAACTCCGTCTAAACACGTCCACATTTGCAATTGACCTGAAATCTAGGACTCAAATTGCAAATGTTAAATAACACGTGTTTTGTTATCATCAAAACAAATGATCGTGGTGCTCTAGCACCAAATAATCTCCAATGGAGGTACCCATTTCACGAATGCTCAGTTTAGATCACTGATGACCAAGTACGGAGTGTCGCATAGAATCTCGACAACTTATCACCCCCAAACTAACAGTCTAGCTAAGTTATTAAATCAGGAGATCAAGAAAATCCTCTAGGTCACTGTACGACCTAATAGGAAAGATTGGTCATCCCGACTTCCAGAAGCATTGTGGGGCTTATAGTATCGCCCACAAAACCCAATTAGGCATGTCTTCCTTCAGATTGGTGTATGGGAAGGCATGTCACCTCCCCATCAAATTGGAGCACAAAGCCTATTGGGCAGTACGAAATTGCAATCTCGATCTTTCTAAGGCAGGAACCCATAGAAAGCTTCAAACGAGTGAGATCAATGAACTACACCATGACGGGTATGAGAACTCGCAAATTTACAAAGAGTGGGTTATGGCCTTTCACTACAAGCACATATCTAGAAAGATCTTTTTCCCTTGTCAGAAAGTCCTACACTTTGACGCCAAACTCAAATTGTTCCCAGGAAAAATCAGATCAAAATGGATTGGACCATACCTTGTCCAACGAATCTTTGGAAATGGAGCTGTTGAAATCAGTCAACTCAGCCACGATTTAGAACCTTTTGTCGTAACTGGTCAGAGACTCAAATCGTTCATTGAACTCACCGATACAAACTTGGTTGAGGTATCTTTTACCCTCCATTCTCCCTGAGCTCATTGCGCTCGGCTGATGGTGTTAAACTCAGCGCTTAACTGGAGGCAACCCATCATCTTTTTGAAAACCCGAAACCCTTCTTGACACATCTTATGTTGAACTCATATAGCACTTTAGGGATCATCCATTAGAACAGCTGACTCCACCTCTAGTACCCATACCCAAGCTTGAAATCGTCCGCAATAGTCACCCCGACCCATCCACCCACCCAACACCTGTTCTAATGAATGATCTAAGTTGAACTCGAACCCACCTAATTTAGAATCAGGGCATTGCAAATCGTAGGCATGGGGGGTATTAAAGTACAAAACGTCGTGAAAATCACATCACAAGAAAGGGTTTCATCAAAAAGATCACATATTCCAAAAAATAAAAAAAATGGAAAAATTGAAAAAGAACAAAAAATAGAAGGGAGGAAATTTTGAATTGATATCATTTGTTGAGGAGAAAAGGGGAGGAGATAAAAATGTCAAAAAGAAGCACTATTTGAAAAGAAAAGAAAAAGAGATAGTCATTAGTAAAAGATTAAGGGATTAACTTAGTTCTAGACCAAATCAAAAGAAAAAAAAGAGGAAAGACAAAAAGTGCTAAAGAAACAAAAGGAGATTAGTAGGAACGCTGATCTTAGGCCTCTTGGGCTATGATCCTAGGCTTAAAAATTCAAGTATCCGCTAAGATCTGGATAATCTTCAAGAGGTTGGGGAAAATGTGAAGCTTAAGTATTAGGTCTAAGGCTTAGGGATTATTTGGCCTCGTTAACTGACCTCTGGTTTGTAGGACTCGGTAACCTGAGCACCCCAATCCACACACAGTCTGGCTTAGTGCGCCTAAGTATCAAAATCATGCAAATGCGTTAAATCTATTATGAAAAGGTTACCTAGATTAGGAGTGGTTGATCAACACAAGTTGATTTGGACAAGTTCCCGGCGCAGAGAAGTGGGAAATTCCCCTTGAAGATGCGCAATAACATATCATCTTCTTGGTGCTTGTCTCTTAGGATATCCAAATATCTTATTGGGGGCATGTAAGCACCTTGTGCTGGTTCAGAAACCATGGGAGGCATTATCTCGAAATGTTGATTGCTAGGGTCTGGATTTAGCTACAGAATGCCATGGGCGGGATTATCTCAAAATCTCGAAAGCCAGGGTTCTAGGAGTTGCCATGGGCGGTGCTATCTCGAAGCATCGATTTCCAGGGACCCTGCGAGGATTGATGGCGGTAACTAGGAATCTGATACAGACTGTGTTGTAAAGCTAATCCGAGGCTATAAATAAAAAGAAAAGAGAGAGAAAACTCTCTAAAAATAAAGAAAAGTTCTTCTATCTCTCTCTTACAAAAATGCACTACAAATTGAACCTGAGGTAAAACATGTTACAAGCATGGGTGCTTTAACTGCGGAGTTCAACGAACCTTAAGTTAGTTCTTGTAGGCCTTAGAAACCTTCGTGGCGGACTGAGGCTAGTGCTGGTCAGGTTCGGATCTTGGTTGGTACTTGAGTACCTCTAAGCCTACTATCAGCATTCTAACCTAATCAACAAAAGGAAGCACACATCAAAGTTTTAAGCATAGAAGGGCATATGGTCTAGAGGCAAAGTTAATACCTTGAAATTTTGCTAAGGGACTAGCAAGAGCTAGGCATGGGAGTATGATGGGAACACCATCATGAGCCATAGCTAGCTCATTTTGATCCAATTAAGTCAGTAAATGCTCCTACATAACTGCCAGAGAGCCATAAGTCACTGCATAATCATTCTGAGGGAAAAATAAGAAACTAGGGTTAAAACAACAACTTTACCATCATATCATGAATGCAGTACAACCACGGGTTTTCCTAGGGATTAATTAAGGGTCAAATTATCCTGAAAGGCTAACAAGTGGGTTAGAATAATTAGAAAAGGATTTGCATGCGTTATGAGAATTAAATGACTTTTGAAACCCTAAAAAAAGACCCGCTTAATTAACTGAGGTTCTGGTCAAGATAAAATTCACCTAAACCTTCTAAAAGTTATAGAAAAATATTCTCTAGGGTTTGTGTAACGACCCGATTCCCGAATCCCTACGAGACACGAGAATCGGACCAACTCGACTGATCCCAAGACCCAGTCGACCAACGAGAAAGTAACCAAAAGAGCAGTAAAATAAACCACATTCACCATGTATATAACTAGCAGTAACAAAATACAGCAGTAAAGAAAAGAAATACTATGGTATACACCACCACAACAGTAGAGAATTAAACATATACATAAACATGAAGCTTACAATGAAAAGAGTACAGGGGTAACATAAACTACTCACAACAACAGCAAGAAAAGTACAGTGGGTACTACAAGTAACACTACTGGGCTCTACTAGGCCCAGCACCCTCTGCAGCCGTCGACTCTGGCTGCTCAACACCTGATCTTGAAAAGGTAACAAAGGTGACACGTTAGCGAAACACTGAGTAGAGTGGCAACTAAAAGCTAAGAAGCAGTAAGGTGAACAATAGCTGTTATATTTTTTTAATTTCTTTCTTTATACTCTTCCCATTTATTCATTATTGAATTATTTCTCAGATCTTTCTCTTGATCTCGAATGTTCCTCATGGGAACGATCTTGATTGCAGTTTTTTCCAAAAAGTAGAAGTAACACGTGGTGCTCTTCTGGCCGGGAGAGTCCCCCGTGGTGGTCCTACCCTCAATTAACCACCCCAAGGTCGCTGACAGATGTAACGGTGACTACGGTACGTGCGATAAACGCACGAGTAGCTACCCCGCACTAGCACGCGGTCAGTCGTTTCAGTTAACGGGTGCGCCCAAAGCACAACACGGAACCATTTTAGGGCAGAGCCCTCTCAGTAACAGGGGCCCAGCCCCTCCATTGTAACCAAACAGGGGTCTTGCCCCTCCATAGTCCGCGCACCCTCGCCTGACTACCCTGGTTTGCCCAGTGGGCCTAACAAGTCGGTGTAGGAGGGCTAGCAGAACCCCGGGGCCCGTGGGGTAGCTAGTGCTCTCCCTACACTAGTAGCTCTCCTCGGTACTGTGTACACGAGGGCCAAAAGTCGGTACAAAGTGGCCAGACCTAACCCCGGGTCCCTGGGGCAACTAGCTCCGCTCTGCACTAAACAGGGGGACAGTTGCTCTCCTTGGTACTCCATACTCAAGGGCCAGCTCACTTCCCCAATTCTATTCCATTCACTTTCCAGAAGTTCTACTCCTAATTCCCCGTAGGGTTCATGCTCTTTTAACTCAGCCAATTTAGGTTTCACCGTTCCAGCTTTATATCCATATAACCCATGTTCTCAACAGTGATTCTTCATTCTTAAACAGGCAGCTATTAGCCAATTTACAGGCAGTTATCGTTTCCTTTCTACTTTTCCAAGACTGCAATGTATATATATTCAACTAGTTTTCCAGTCCTAGGATTCATGCCATACCCTAGGATCTATCATTCAATCTAGTTTGTCCTAGGGTTCATGTAATGCCCTAGGATCTATCATTCAATCTAATTTTTCAACCCTAGGGTTCATGCAATTCCCTAGACTCTATTAATTGTTTCATAAATGTATAATTTTTGATAAATAAATTAAAGGGTCACTCTACCCGCAAAATCAGGAGTACTGGGGGCGTGGTCGGCAATCTCACGCGCCTCTGCAACCCCTAGAGCCGCAAAGGAACGGGGTCCTAACACAAGGATCAACATAAGGAGTTACTCAGAATAGTATACAATTACTGTAAATAGGTAGAGGAATTAAATCTGGGAAGAACGAAACTTGAAACGTGGAAAACGGACTCCGAACGGACCCTAAATGGGTCAAAAACAACCAGTTGTCCAAAATCAGACGTCTGGAACTTCTTCTAGACGTCTTAAAAGGTAGCTCAGGTCATACCTTGGTCTGCGTAGTTTTTCAGATGTCCAGAAGCCCGTTGGAACGTCTGGACTTGGTTTCCAGACGTCCGATTGTCACCCTGGACGTCTGGAAGCCCTCTGCATCGTCTGGTGCTGTGCCCAGACGTCTGATCTATGTGGGATGGCGAGCCCTTGCGCCTTCCCGAACAAGTCCTGCACACACACACGCCCGCTCTTATCATGAAAGGGTGCAGAAGACCTCGACGGAACAGCTGCATGGCCGTACATGCGAAAGAAGGGGAGGATAAAAAATAACATACCTGTCAGACGTCTGGACCTTCCTCCAGACATCTCCTGCGTCGTATGGACGTAAGTCCAGATGTCTGATTCTGGGAAATTTTCCCAGAATCAGAACCTTCTCGCTCTCCACCCGCAGCGCACGGCCGTGCCGCGCCGTGTCCGCTTGCTGCCTGAGCTGCAGCAGCTCCTCCGCGGCACCCCACGCTTACTGCTCTCCCGCCGGTCGGCTCTAGCTTCCCCGGCAAGCTCGCACTCTCGCAGTCGAGCTCCTTCTTCCACTCGTAATAGCTTCTCCTCCCCACACGCCCACAGCAGGCGTTGCTGCCGCTCTCGCTCGCCCGCTCTCTCACTGACAGGGAGAAGGAGAAGAAGGTGGTGGAGTGAGGGTGAGGGAGAGGGGAAGCGTATTTTTAAGGCAACCGTGGGGAGAGAGAAAGAGGAAAGGCCGCGTCTGCAGGGAGGGAGAGGAAAGAGAAGGAGGGCGGCGGGTTCAGTCTACGCATGCATGCCCGCAGACGCAAACCCGTACGCCGAAAAAATTTAGTACTAGACGTCTGGGCCACTTCCCAGACGTCTTAAGCGACGCTTGATGCCATGTTTTTAACACTTTGGAACCTTCAATTTTACCACCAGAACCCGTTTTGACCCAGATAGAGTCTCAGACAGACATTTGCCCTAATTTGGGTTTTTGCATAAAGTACCCAGTCAAACGTGGTCAAAACCAAAATTCAACTTTAGCATTGGATTCCTTAGGTCTAAATTAGATTTGTACCAAAATTTGGACCCAGGATGAGTTTGTCTTGACCTAGTTTACAACTTGGTCCTATCTGATTACATTTATGCCCTTAAATTTCAAAATTTTTTCAAACAGAACCCTAACTTTGTCGTCATTCTCACAAAAAGGTCCCTACTACCACTAAACCTATTCCTACTTGCTCCGGCAACCTTGATTTGGAAAGAACTTCTTGATTTCTTGACTAATCCCTTTCTTTTGAGCCAAATCCCATGCCCCAAAACCTTCCCAATCTCTCATACGAATGTATGAGAAATTTGGGTATCAAGGAATTTTCTAACTCCGGCAAGCTTTCCAAACTTGGGAAGCTTGCTTTCCAAGCTCAAATCTTCTTCCTGAGGTCTATAAAAGAACCTCTTGATCAGACCATTCCCTCTATGCTCGAAATCAGCCAAGATCCCCCCAAATTCCTCTCTCTCTCTCGACCGAAAGCTCCTCGACATCTGGTGAGCTCCTCCATCCTTCTTTGCCCTCCGCTTGCAATACTAGCAGTGGAGTTATCTTCCTTATTTCTTCCTGCGTCGAGCCATACCAACCAGTGCCTTAATCTCCTTCCTCGCCGTTTCCCTCTCTCCGGAGCTGTTCTCTTCCATGGCACCAGCAACACCACAACCGGCGCCTTCTCCTTCCCACTTCGTCTGTTACTACATTCAACTTCTCCCTAAACTCTTCCTCATCACACCAACACTTTCGACATGCCGTTTTGACCTCGACCATGCTTCTGCGACTCCATCGTCTTCCATTGTTCCAGCCATACCTCCGGCAAGGTACATATTGCTCTACACACCACCAAACCCCTCGCCAACAACCTCAAAACCTCTGCCACACCTATCTGCTCATTTCCCCTCTCTCATTTTGATCCATCATCCATCCGAACATCGCCCCAAACAGACCCATCATCTCCGACCTAACCTGTGACCGTCTGGCCACCATCAACACCCATCCTCCATGCCGACCTCCTCAACGAACTCGCCATGCTATGGCGATACTCTCTAAACCTTTTGATGCAGCCGATAGGCCTTGTTGATGTTTTCAGGTGTCAAGCTCCCACGCCATTAACACAAAGCTTCAAAGGAAGCTTGAGTCCGTTCTATCGGCACATGCTCCAGGCTGTATCTCCAGGTTGATGCGGAATACTTCTAGTATTACGCCCAGGTCTCCAATTGGGTGAGGCACCATCGACAGTTGCTGCAATCAGACGAAGAACCACCTACAGACGCTCATGCTAAACTCTCGGTGGGATAGTCCCACATCGGAAAATGTCGGTCCTCCTGTGCCGCATATATTATTTTTGTCATACAGCCTTTCCACCTCAGAACAAGGGGTGAGGTCCCTCTCACTCGTGCACCTGCACCTCATCCGTGACCTCTGCCCACTAACCTGGTTTGACCTATTAACCCACCTAAGCCTCACTCCTCGCTCACCACCCACTGCCGGTGAGCTTGGACATGGGTACGCTAGGTTTGATAACCCGATTACCCCTGTGGCTCTGGGAGAGTGGATCCTAAAGAGAGGAGAGACTATGTAGGTAGGGGGAGGGTTTTGGTCTTGGTGAGAATCATCTAACAGTTAGCCGAATTCAGAGGCTTTTCCCCTGCTGTGTGAAGAAAGCCAGAGAAAGAAGAAGGGCTGAAGGAAGAAGAAGAGTTGTAGTGATAGAGAAGGAAAGTAAGAGAAGAACACAAAGAAGAGGAAAGGCCGTAGCTGAAAGAAGAAGAAAGGCAGAGAAGAGAAAGAGAAAAGAAGAAGAAGAATAAAGAAAGGTTTGAGTAGTTTAAGCCATCTAATTAGTAAATTAGACGATTGGTTTGATTGCATTTCATACATATATACATTGAGTTCATTAGCTATCATTGTAAGGAGTGCTTGGTAATCTAAATCACCATTTTACTCCATTATTTTTGTAGTCTGACACTTGATCCTAGTGCCACTTTATTCTGAAATAACTTTTTTGAGTAGTAAATCTATTTGTTTGAGTGCTATTTTGGCTATACTGCAACGTGAAAATGTTAAAACATCAATTTATCATGCAAATAGTGGCTAATATAAGATCTGAGAGGCTTGAGTTGCACTAGGATGGATAGTAGCTGTTGGATGAGATCTGGGTGAGGGTGGGAAGCTAATGAAACTAGGGATTAAAGGTTGGTGGAAGATCTACCCTTGGATAAAGCTAGGAAGAATGGATGGCTGTTAGGACTTGAGTTTCTCGCATTAGAGCAACTAAGGAAGAGAGGCATCTACATGTCTTTTGGGTAAATATTAGGGGATACCCCTACGCGAAATGGTGGAATATTTGTAGGTAGACCCATAAGTGATAAGGAATCCCAACTAAAGAGTCTTTGCGGACATACAAATAAGTCCCTATGATTTTTTCGCTTAAGAAAATGTGAAGGCTTGAATATATGGGAAGGACCTAAATGAAAATCACTAATTCCAAGGTCCTAATGATGTCAAAACTTTATGAAACTTTTATGGCATATAAATTGAATTTATTAGAAAATATTCGAACCATTGATTTATGAATTTGTGCTCATTTAGTGTTCAATTGGTATTCAGATTATCCATTTGCATAGTTAAGTACATAATCTCTTAAATGTGACCAAAATTTGCATTTTTAACTCAAAATTGATGTTTCAGATAATTTTCCTTAATTCCCACACTTAACCCATTTCTTGTGTTAATTTGATAGTGTTTAACCTAGTTTCTAGCTTAACTTGGGCATTTCAGCTATGATGAGCCACACCTCACCACCTACCTTCACCTCTCCCCCTCTAGAGCTCAAGAACTTCTGTTGAGCTTAGTTCTACTGTTTCGAAGCCCTTGGAAAGCTCTACTAGATAAAAAAAAAATTTTGAAGTCCCTCCTCTCATCCTCATTAGTGGAGCTCCCATTGGCCATCTTCTCACCCCCACTCAAGGAAGTGGATCACTGCGACACCAGCCTATTGATGAGCCCACATTTGTGGGCTAATTTATTATTTAAACGCTTAGACATTAAGTTTATACTAACATATACATAGCATGCATTAATATGTAAGTAGATTAGTTTGTAAATTTACTTTCATGCAAATTTCATACATTACATTCGTGTGTAAATATGATAGCATGCATTATAATTTAAGTATGTTAGTTTGCATGCATACATGGCATACATAGTTTAAATAGAAATAGGATTTAGTATTTCTTGTGGGTTTTGTGCATAAACAACCCACATATATTTCCTTTATATTATTTAAATATTACCTCCGACTTATGGATCTTAATGACTACAATTAAGGAGGCGAAGAACATGGATCTCGGTAGCCCACATTGGTGGACACTCCATCTTCTTCCTTGTCTCGTTACCTTCCTTGCGGCATAAAAACCCCTTTCCTCCTAAGTAGACGGCAGGCCACCATCCCACTTCATCACCAAGCAGAGCTTCGAGCTCACCCATTCCACCACCGTGGGCCTTGACTGTGGCAACGAATCTCCACCACCGTGGGCGTGTGGCGTGACAGGACACACCACCAACTAGAGCTCCTTGCAATACCATGAGCATCCACTTTCCATTGCAACAACACCATCTCCTCCATCTTCATCTCCTTCCTCAAGAGAACCCATCACCACCAGCAACACCTATGCCCCCTCCTTGCCATTGTCACGCACCACTAGCAGCACCCTCCCCTCTCCGTCATCCTCCCTTGCGAGCCCAAGCACGAGCTAGCAACCACAGTTCCTCTTCGCATGTGGAGTTGTTGCTGCATGCAGCAGCAACCACAGCCATGCCACCACACTTCCTCCTCTCCTGCAATACGCTCCAACAGGCCGGTTCCCTCTAGCCACCGTCCTTGTGTTCCCGTGCTTAGCAGGGTCGGTGCCTCCTTCGCCGTCGCTCCTCACATGCATGCCTACGCGTGGTCACGAGTGGCCACCCATCTCTTCTCCTCTCTATGCGAGCTCTGGCAAGAAGGAAAAGCCACCGTCACCCACTATCTTCCTCCACTCCGTTCGACCACCTTGGGCAGCCTCGCACCATATTTCCACCACCGCTGTGTCGCCCTCGCACCACTTCCCCTTCGGCGAGTTCCTCTGGCCCGAACTCCCTCTCATTTGCAAACATGAGCATGAGGAAGATTTCCCCTATTTCAATAGTAAGATCCTTCTATTTCTTTTTACATTGCAGTGGATTGTTTTTAATTAAAATAATATTTTTGTGGCTCATTTTCATGGATCCTCTTCTTGTTTTGCATAAATGCTTATTTGAAGCTTAAGCTTCATTATTATCTTAATTTAAAGGGGTTTTGGCCTCATTTCTTGGAGATTTCTTCGGTGAACATTCTATTTCGCCCACATGCAAGTTTTGATAGGCCTATACCTACCTGTGGATACGACCCACTCTTGAGTGGTTAATTTTAATTATTTTGATGATCGATTTTCCACCACTTACATACTACTCGAATGCATCATTTCATGTGAGAAAATTATTTCAAAGTGAAAATCATCTTGTTAAATGGTGCCGTTGCTAGGGTGGAAACATGCCTAGCAAATTTACAAACATTTTTTTGTTCATATTGATCTATTTTTAAGGCTATTATCACTGATATATATATTTGTGTTTTGGTGTGGGGTACATCTACTTGGGAGGAGTGCGGTACCACTCGCATCCACATCGAGGTGGACCTTATTTCCACCCGTTGAGACATGCGTCATTGAGGTGGTAGAGCTAGGAGACTCGAAATTCGCGATGGTGGTTTATGCTTGGAGATTAATTGGACTTAAAGTTAGCTTAGTTTAATTTCACCATTTTCTCTCCCTTGTCTCTTGGGGATGGTCTTCAGGAGTTTGTTCTCACTTCTTTAGATTTAGGTTTTATTTTATTTTGTGGTTGTTTATCCTTGATTGTGCATAAGTAGGTAGATATAAAAAAAAAATAAACTAAATGCTAAAGGCTGCATGATTTAGGATGACCATATAGGTGATGAGAACCTCATCATGAGCCCTAACTAGCTCATTTTGACCAAAGAAAGAGAATAAAAGCTTCTACATAACCTAAAGAAGGGCATAATTCAAGGAAGAACTGTTTTGAGAAGAAAACATGAAATAAAGGGTAAAATTGTAATTTTAGCATTGCAGTAATTAGAGGGATTTCTCAGAGGCTAAACATAGGTCAAATGGTCTGAAGAAGATTTTAAAAGTGAGTTGGTTCAATCAGAAATGGGTTATTATGAGAGCTAGGAATTAAATGACATTCTGTAACCCTAAAATAGATTCACTTAATTCAATAGGATTCTGGTCAGCATGAAAATCAATTAAACCCTCTAAAATTCATGGAAAAATATCCCCTAGGGTTTAGAACCTTCAAATTGGCCTTTGGAACCTATTTTGACCTAAGTAGGGGTCTTAGCTAAATATTTAACCTAATTTGGGTTTTTGTGTAAAATGTCTAGTCAAATGTGATCAAACCTGAAATCCAACTTCACCATTGGATTCCTTAGGTCCAAATTAGGTTTTTACCAAAATTTTGACCTAAGGGGAGGTCACCTTGACCTACTTTGCAAAATAGTCCACCTAATTACATTTTGACCACTAGCTTTTAAAATTCATTACTCGGACCCCCCTATCTTCGTTGCCACTCTTTGCATTTAGGTCCCTCCTCCATTACAGGGGGGAATCCATTACAGGAGGTCCCTGCCGCAGCCTTCAAGCTTGTTTTGGCCGCGGATACCCCTTAATGTCTTCCTCCCTTGTCTCCAGCCAACTACCTACAAGCTCCGACGATCAATCCTCCCTCTTCCTGTCGGTTTTCCATCATACTAGTGGAAAATTCATCTCCGCTTTGCTCCTCTGTGTTGCGCCATACCCGCACGCACCTCTCTGACCCTTTCGTCGTCGCTGTCATCCACACCTCAGGGCCTTCTTCTCTGATGACAACACATACGCATTGCTCGTCCTCTGCCTTTCTCCCTTCGTCTAATCTCCCTCAGTAAGTTCTCCTCTCTCCACTCTTTATTTTCCCCCACTTAATTTCATAAACTCCCCTCGATAGCCATCGACCACCTCTGTCTCTCTCACCCTTGGTCGTCCATCGGCGAGGCGAATCTGTAGCTTCACCCCTCCACATGCCTCGCCACCTACCTCAGAACCTTCGCCATCACTCACTGATCACCATCTACTCCTTCATTGATCGCCACACACGCCCCACACCCTCACCCGATACACGCACTTCCACGGTCACGGCCTGACCTAGGCATGCATGCCTAGGCCGTTCTGCACCACACCAACCCCTGCCTCACCTTCACCATGACACGGCAAAGCTTCCTAAGTCATTTGACAAGGCCGCGAGGCCATGTTTGTGCATTTCAGGTTTAAGCCTCCGCCGCCATTAGTGACTGTGTGAAGGAGCTTGCTCGCCCGCTCCAGGTCGTCCTACTCTAGGCAGACGCATCCCAGGTGTGCGAAATCCCTCTACGAGCCTTTCACACCTGGCAATCAGGGCCTTCATCGACTGCAGCTGCTCAATTGGATGGACATCCCTCCTGTAGGCGCGCGCAGAAGCGGGTGGGACTTTAGTCCCACCTCGAAAGTTCTCAACGCAGGTGAGTGCTTTAAATTGATTTTGTGCTTTTATCTCGTCGCCTCAAGTAACATGGGGTGAGGTCCCTTGCCCACTCCACCTGCCTCGTCCGCGACCACACCTATGCAGACTTGGCTGACTCATTTTCCTGACACTCCTCGTGCACCACCCACGCCGGTGCGCCTGGACCCAGGTGCGCGTAACCCGACCAGATTACCCGGCTGGTTCTGAGAGAGCGAAGAGAGAAATAAAGAGAGAGCGATGCGGGGGGGGTAGGGGTAGGTTTTGCTCTGTGCTGTGCAGGGAAAGAAGGAGAAGGAAGAGGAAGCTGTGGAAGAAGCCAAGGGCTGGCACTGGAAGAAAGGACTTAGAAGTTGAAGTCAAAAGTAGCTAAGGAAGGAAGAAGAAGGAAGGATGGGGAGGCAGAAGTTGAAGAAGACAAGGAAGAAAGGAAGAAGCATTGTAGCAGCTGAAGAAAAGGCTGAAGGAAAGAAATCAAAGAAGAAAACAGAAGAGGCAGAGGTTGAGGAAAGAAGAAGGAAGGAGAAGGTGCGGCCAAGCAAAGAAGAAAAGAAGAAAAGGAAGGAGCTGCAGAGAATTAAAGGCAGAGAAAGAGTAAGAAACCAAGAGAAGAAATAGAAGGCAGAAGAAGCAAAAGAATCAAAGGCAGAGGAAAGCTAAGGAAACAAGAGAAGAAAAAGGTTGAAGAAGAAGTCACAGAGAGAGAAAGAAGAACTCAGGGAAGGAAGAGAAAATAGAAGAAGAAAGAAGAGAGAAATTCTATTTATTTTTACATTTCTTCTCTTTAGCATCGATACACATTGAATTTCATTCTATTGCTTCACATTATTGTCAAACATCATATTTTGATTAATTTGAGATTATGATCCTAGTTTTTAAAGACCAATTTGCTCCTTGTGTTTGACCTCAGATACTTAGGTTTTCGAGTAATAAACTTCTTATTTGTTTTCAAGGCGATTTCATTTATGCTACAACGTAACATCTTTTAAAACCACGATCTCGCCATGTTAACATTTTGGCGCCGTTGCTCGGGAAGATTAAGTGTTGAATAACATTTTGGCGTCGTTGCCGAGGAGCAACGCACAATTTATCACTAGTCTCTACATTATTTTTGACTATATTTGAACACTAATTTGCCCTATTTTGTTTTGTTGTGATCTTGCAAGGTATTTCACGAGAAGATCTCCTGCTCAAGTCAACCACTCCAGGCAGGTAATCTCTCTTCTTCCTTAATCCACCTCCTAATCCCAGGAAGACAAAAGGAAGTAATCAATTAGGAATCAATTGCCTTCTTTCTATAGTAGTTACCATCTTTAAGGCAAAGGTTTCCTGATTTGGCAAAAAATTTTTCAAAAACTTATTGAAGTAGAAGCGATTTTTAGAGCCAACCCCACAAATTCCTGTGCCTTGTAGAAATCACGCTTAATCTCCGCAGACAACACACTTCTTGTTTAAGTCCAAAGAGAATTTTTTTGAAAAGAAAAGAGGATTGGAAGTAGAACCAAATTAGGGTTTCTACAGTAGGGTTTTGGAGTGCTAGTCACACATGCTTGCATAAAAAGGAAATAAACCCACCCGCATCAGTGTGCTACCCAAGCCCTTGGTTGAAAAGACCTAAACAAGACAAACCCTAAAAATTGAGCTCTAAAAATCACTTGAATCTTAAAAATCTTGGACTTAATAACTTGGGAGTCAAATCAGGGCGATCTCTAGGTCTTAACCTAGACTCATTCTGCCATCTTTAGGGTAGGTCAGGTGAAGTTGACCCCATGGGTCAACCAACCTCCAAATTAGGTCACAACACTAAAACATCTAAAGTTCAAGTGAAAACCCTAAGCACATTTGGTCTACTTGGAATCTCAGTGACAAGAGAGGTCAGGTGGGGGAAACCCTGTAACCCGTGGGGATGCTCAACCATGTAGGGGTCTTTGTGGGACTCTCTCTCTGGCTGCCTAGGTAATTCTCAGGTGGACGACCTTCTGATCCAGGGGTATCATTCGCCCCGAACCTCCATAGTCATCCAAACATCTTTGGGTGCCTCGATTAGGTCAAAAAAACATCCAGTCCCTCATCTCCTCTTTAAAGCACACACATACATTTTCAGTGGGACTCTTTATTTAGATCTAATCGCTTCACAACTTGATCCAAACTCTAATTCTACATCTTGATTCCACCACCTGATCCAAATATGCAACCAAATTACTTAGGACTACCTTTCAAAAAACCTGAATCACAGTGAACCATGAGAGATAGGATGATTGAGGATGCCCTTGAATTCTATGAAATTGAATATAAACCCTCAACACCAATAGAAGACAGTCAGCTTGATGTCCCAACAATCACAACCTTCATCATAAACGGTGCCCAAATTCTATTGACAGAAGCCACCAACGGATCAACCCGAGATATTCTCATAACAGGATACATTGAGATAGAAAAATTACACAATTTTGAATACCTTCAATGCATGACAAATACTGTACTATGGAAACAAAACCAAGATGATATTGATAAACGAGAGGAAATGATGAGCTTATTGAAACAAATTATCGACCAGAAATACCCGTATATACCACAAAGAGAGGATGAACCATCTTGGGGTAGTATTGAGGATCAATCCGATTTCCCAGATCATGGGTTTGAGGCACAAGTGGTTTTGAATTCCCAACCCAGATAGAATACAACATGCCTGATATTGCATTAGGTTGGGAAATTGCAGGAGAACACAATGTTGAGCCAACCTTAGACCCTAGATCACCAAGCTTAGAATTCCAAGACTCCTGCAATGATGAGAGTAGAACTGAACCTCTCAAGAGTGTAAATCCCACCCCTTATTTTGACAATGTGACCCTCAAAGGTAATTCGGACCTAGATCCTAGTGATTCAACCCACATCCCAAGCCTAGAATCTGGATCTGAAACCTATTGGGAAAATTACGAGGCCCTGGTGTAGACCCAGATAGGTTGTGTTAATATGGTGAATTTATCGTTGAAATGAGTATAGTGGTTAACCTAAATCGAGCCTAACCATCTCTTTACAAAATTTTTTACCTGGCCTACTTGATTTTATCTTGGTCACTTTTAGGTCCAGGGTCGAACTCAGGGAAGTGGGATTAGAAGTGAATGAGTTTCTACGCCTTTCCTACAACGAATCTCTTCTGTTCGCTTTATTATGGTTTTGGTGTTTTTCTATTTAATATTTTTTTCTGATAATTTTTGTCCTTGAGGTACACCCTCGACATCAGGTTCTCGGCTTTGAGCCAAATCAGGGTTTCAAAACTGGTCTTGCTATTCGCAAGACTGAGTACCTGCAAGTCAAGGATTATCTTTTCTCTTTTGTATATATTTTTTTTCTTTTTATTGGCAGGAAAGAGAAATAGAAATAAAGTAAATATATTATATATATATGTATATATTATATATGTATAAAGGGGTGGGGGTGGAGGTGGAGATGGCGTGTAGCACGGTGTCGAGTCGGTCATCGTCTAGAAAGACGACACCAACAGGATGAAGTGCCACGTGGAGTGTAAGGTGGATTGGTGGAAGATGAGTGCGAACATGCTTTCTGTACGCGTGTATCGGGGAATATCAGCAACTGGTGCAGATATTCCCGCGATACAACTTATGGTAGGTGATATGAAAAAATTTATGTATATATATCTGTAAATATATATCTATATGTAAATATATATTTATGGTTATAAATATATAGGTATATATGTAGTTATATGTGTATAGATATATATAGATATCTAAATATATGTATAGATAGATATATGTATGTATATATATATATGTATATGTATGTATATATAACTATATAGATGTACATATATATATGTATATATATATATATATATAGTAATATATGTATATAGATATATGTAGATAGATATGTATATATATATATATGTGTATATATAGTTATAGATATGTATGTATATATGTATGTATATTTGTATATATATATATATGTATAAGTATATATGTGTAAATATGTAAATATATATATATATGCATCTATACTTATACTTAGTTATATAGATAATAATATATATATATAGATATATCTATATATTTATATATTTATTTGTATATAAATATATGTATATATATTAATATGTATATGTATATGTATATGTATATATATAAGTATATAATAGTGTATAAGTGAGTAGGTGTGTGTGTATGTGTCTGCAGTGAGAGAGAGAGAGAGAGAGAGAGAGAGAGAAAGAGAGAGCGCGCTTCTGCTGGAGTGAAGGTGTGGCGAGTTAAGTCGTCTGAAGCAGCCAGGCGTCGTTTGATGTCCACGCGCATGCGCAGGCCGTAGGCGCGCGAAGAGGCATGCCCTGGAGGGAGTGGGCGCGGGGAGAGGACCGCAGCGCACTGTGTTGTGCGAAGAGGCAGGTGCAGGCGAAGGCACTATGTGCTGAAGCAGGCTAAGATGCGGGCGCTGAAGCTGGCGGGCGTACGCGGGCGAAGGGAGATGCGGACACAGGCGCTGGAGCGAGCGCGGGGAGAGACGCGGGCGTGGGCTGGGGTCGGTAGCGGCTCGCAGGATGACCGGATAAGTGAGAAACTTACCGGTCACCGCACTGTAGCCATAGTGTCCCGCTGACTAGCATGAATAATGGCTATAGTGCCGCGCGGCTCGTGCAACCGCTTGCACCCGGTTCAGTGAGTGCGGGTGGTGTGGAGCGACTAGCGCGCGTGTTGAAGAGGCTGCGTCGGCTACTGGCTTGCGTGGAGAAGCTTCGCGACAGGGCTCGCAGAGAGGGGTGCGAAGAAGCGGGATTCGAGGGCAGCCTGCAGGTGCACGTTGGAGGCGAGGGTGGTCTGCAGGCGCGCGCTGGAGGGCTGCGCTGCTGCTACTGCGGAGCTTGAGCTTCAAAGCTTGAAGCTCCTGTGGCAATGGCAGAAGTGGCTAAACGTCGAAATGGGGAGGAGAGAACCACCACGCCCACTGGCTCTTTGATGAGCTGGGCGGTGGTGGACTCACAGTGGTGGTTGTGCACCACTGTGAGTTGCTCCTGCACGCAGCATGGCTCCTCAAGAGGAGGAGAGGCTGCGTATGGAGGGAGAGGGGAGGAGACGGCCTGGAAGGAGGGAAGCTGCTGTTTGTTTTTGGGTGGACCAGGCTCCCCTTGCAAAGAAGGCAGCCGTGCCTTTTTAAAGAAGGCATGCACAGCCATGCCCTGGCTATGCATGGCTGTGCATGCGGCTGCAGGGCAAGCTGCTGTGCAGAGCATGGCGTGAGGAAGAAGAGGCCATGTCTTGCAGCCGCGGGAAGAATTCAAAGTCAAATAGAAATAAAAAATAAAGATGGAGATTTTGCAAGGCAGCACTTGAGGAATTTGTTAATTGCAAGGCCATTTTATTCACTCTCCTCCCCTCTCAATTAAATGCATGCATGCGTGTATTTTTACAAATGCAACTATGGATACCTAATATGCACTGGTAATGCTAGGAAATAGCACAAGATGAAACAATTGTTGGTGTATTTTTGCTATGCAATCATACCCCCATGCTTATCTTTTGCTAGTCCCTAGCAAAACATTTTTTTGTATTGTATTTAGAAATGATCTTAAGCTGAAGATTTTCTTTTGAGTCGACATAGGTGTGTTTATTGTTAGATATTGTGAGAACCAATTGCAGAGAAGACTACCAGTACTTTAAGTCTCACATGACATAGATCATCTCTCGATTAACCAGGACTCTTGATATTTAAACCTTAAGTACGATTTCCAGGACCTAGGAGGTTTTTTCCGTACTCGAGAGCTCAAGAGATTATGGCTTGTGCTTAGTGAAGGATCAAGACTGACTAGATGAACATTAAGACTCAATCCCAGGGTTTCACGAATTTTTAAGTACAGGTTGGTCCCAGTTTCAGCTTGTGTCTTCGGATTGACTCGGAAAACTCAACTCCCATTTTCTGACATTTGTGGCTCAAAGAAAACAGGGTATTTGCCCTGAAGAACATTTTGTAGGGGGAAGACTTGACAGACATTTGTGAGATATATTGACTTATTTGTATCTTTTTTTTTTTTTTTAAAACACTTGTCAGCATATCTCTTACAACATTATTTGGAGGAGCACACTTTTCTTTTTGGTGGGAGAGTTCCTTTTTGGTGGAAAGAGTCTCTCCTAAACACTAGACTAAAGCCTGGGATAAAAAGTCTACCTGCGCGCATAGGTAAGGACTCAACCTTCCCTAATGAACACTAGGGATGGATCTTATGTTCACCTGGTCTTTCTTGATATGTGTAGTGTGAACCAAGTTTACTTAGGCTCTCGAGTAGAAGCAAATTAACGGATCCTGTATTGGTGTCTCAGGTACAAGAATACGTCCTTAATTAGGAGAGATTCCGATCTATCTTGTCAATGCTCAAGTGAATTAAGCCGAGCCTGAGCGAATCAAGCTTCTGTGGCCTGGAAAGTCTTCAAAACAGTGGTTGAATATCCATAAACACTTATTGTATTTTTGTTTCAGCTTTCAGATCATTACTAAACACCATTTTCATTTTTTTTTATATATATATAGATAGCTGGAAACTGCATGATACCATAAAATACCTAGATCCTATGGATGCCTATCCACCCCCCCAAGCCAAACGATGCTATATCCTCATATGCATGGAAGGAAGGGTAGAGGAAGGACGAAAGATCGGGTAACGAGAGCTGAGGTGCAGGGTATACAGCAGGGTGGTAGGGTTGGTGGTGAAGTGAAAAGTAAAGTGATCGTGACAGTGGCGTGAAAAGTGATGGTGGATGGTGAGTGTTGCTGGGGTGCCTCCCAACGAGCGCTGAATTTAACGTCCCCAGCTGGAGTTAGAATGAGGCACAACATTAGTTACCCTCCAGCAGGGCAACAGTTTCTCCAACGGGGCAGGTTCATGAGTAAGATAGGGTTTCAAACGCTGCCCATTGACTGTAAATTTATGCCCAGATTTGGGATCTTCAATTTCAACAGCCTCGTTGGGAAATGGTCTCGAGACCAGGAAAGGACCAGTCCATTTGGACTTCAACTTCCCAGGAAAGAATTTGAGCCGAGCATTGTAGAGGCAAACTTGCTGAGATGGCTCAAATTCCTTCCGCCGAATACGGTTGTCCTGAAAAGCCTTAGTGCGTTGCTTGAAAGTTAAGGCAGAATCATAGGATTCACGACGGAGCTCTTCCAGCTCCTGGAGTTGAAGTTTCCTTTCTCGACCACACAGGTCTGGGTCGAGGTTACATTAGCGAACTGCCCAATAAGCGTGGTGTTCCAACTCCACGGGCAAATGACAAGGTTTCCCGTAAACGATTCTATAAGGAGACATACCAAGGGGAGCCTTGAAGGCGGTCTGATACGCCCAAAGTGCGTCAATCAGCTTGTCGGACCAATCCTTACGGTCAGGCCGAACCGTTTTCTGGAGAATTTGCTTGATTTGCCGGTTTGACACCTCTGCCTGGCCGCTCGTCTGAGGATGATACCGAGATGCGATACGATGGTGGACTCTGTATTTCCTCAGAAGTGCCTGAAAAGAAGCATGGGTAAAGTGGCTTCCTCCATCCGAGATAATGGCTCGAGGGATCCCAAAGCACGCAAAAATGTGGTCTTTGACAAATTGGGAGGATATAACATGGTCAGCACGGCACGTGGGAATAGCCTCGATCCATTTCAAAACATAATCAATGACCATGAGGATAAATTTGAAGTTGTTGGAAGGAGGAAAGGGACCCATGAAATCAATTCCCCAAATGTCGAAGATTTCCGCAGCTAGGATAAGTTGTAAGGGCATCATGTCATGACGTGACATTGACCCTAACGACTGGCACCTAGTGCAATGCTTGGCATAATTGTGTGCATCCTGGTGAAGGGAGGGCCGAAAGCAACCGCACTGCAACACCTTGGCTGCTGTTTTCCTCCCAGAGAAATGGCCTCAGCAGGCCTGATCGTGGCAGATGGATAGCACACTGGGTAATTCGCTGTCAGGAATACAGCGATGGATGATTTAATCAGCACCTATGCGAAAAAGAAATGGATTATCCCAGAAATAATACTTTGCTTCTGCCATGAGACGCTCACGCTGGTTTTTAGGCCAGCCACGTGGAAGGGATCCAGAAGCAAGGTAATTGGCAATGTCGGCATACCACGGTCCACTTGCCACATTAATTGTCAATAGGTGCTGATCGGGAAAAATCTCATTAATCGGCAGAGTAAGTCTAATATGGTTAGGGTCTAGTCTAGAAAGGTGATCAGCCACCACATTCTGGGCTTCGGCCTTATCGTGGATCTTAATGTCAAATTCTTGGAGCAGATGGATCCAACGAATTAGTCTAGGCTTGGCATCTTTCTTGTGCATGAGATGGTGAATGGCCGCGTGATCAGTGAAAATAATAACACGTGAGCCTAGAAGGTAAGAGTGGAATTTCTCTAGCCTAAAGATGACCGCCAGTAGTTCTTTCTCAGTGGTAGTATAATTACACTGGGCCTCGTCCAACATCTTAATAGCGTAGTACACTATGAAGGGGTGTCTATCGCATTTTTGTCCCAGGGTGGCTTCGACTGCAAGGTCGGAAGCGTCACACATGAGTTCAAATTCGAGGGACCAATCAGGTGGCTGGAGAACAGGGGCCTTGGTGACAGCATTACAAAGCTGCATGAATGCTTGTATGCAGTCAGGGCCCATATCAAAGGGTACGTCGGTCGATAGGAGATGAGTTAATGGTCGAGAAATCTTGGAGAAATCTTTGATAAATCTTCTATAGAAATCGACGTGTCCCAAGAAGGAGCAGATTTGTTTGACAGAGCCAGGCACAGGTAAATCAGCAATAACATCAAGCTTAGCTCTGTCAAGCTTGATACTGTTATTGGAGATGATATGTCCGAGAACAATTCCCTCATGTACCATAAAATGACTTTTTTCCTAGGAAAGCATGAGGTTTACATCAATACATCTCCTAAGGATACAGGTCAGGTTGGCAAGATAGTCATCGAAAGATGGTCCAAAGACTGAAAAGTCATTCATGAAGACCTCGAGAAAGTCACCCACCGTGTCATGAAATATTTCCAGCATACATCTCTGGAAAGTTGCTGGCACGTTACAAAGTCCGAATGGCATCCTTCTAAATGCAAAGGTGCCGATGGGGCAGGTAAAAGTGGTTTTCTCTTGGTCCCGGGGGTCAATTGCCACCTGGTTATATCCTGAGAATCCATCTAGGAAACAGAAAAATTTATTTCCCGCTAACCACTCTAGGATTTGGTCAATGAAAGGTAGTGGAAAGTGATCTTTCTTAGTTGCAACATTGAGTTTCCTATAATCTACACACACTCTCGAAGATGTAGGAGTGCGTGTAGGGATGGATTCGCCCCTGTCATTGACACGGATGGTGAGTCCCGCCTTTTTGGGCACAACGTGAATCGGACTCACCCAGGGGCTATCGCTGATCGGGTAGATTATACCCGCATCCAGCCACTTAATAATTTCCTTCCTAACGACCTCCTGCATGTTAGGGTTGAGACGTCGCTGTATCTCGCAGGAAGGTCGAGCCTCCTCCTCCGTATATATACGGTGAGTGCAGTAGGAGGGGCTAATGCCAGATAAATCTGATAAAGACCATCCAATGGCTGCCTTATGTTCCATGAGGACCTTAGTTAGTTTGCACTCTTGCTCCCTGGTCAATTTTGAACTAATGATTACAGGGAGCATTTCATTTGGTCCCAGAAAAACATATTTAAGTGTACTAGGCAACTCTTTCAGCTCGGGAGTGGATGGTGAAAGATCTGGCATTTCATGGGACAAAGGTGTCCCAGGCAGATCAGAAAGCAAATCAGGAGGAAGAAGTTGGCCCTCAGATTGGCCAAGAAGAGGGGCTTCTTGGATAGATGGATCCAAAAAGGAATAGCCCCAGTGAGAAGTATGTGGGCTCAAGGTCCCAGTGTGGAGTTGCAACTCCACCTTATTTGGCGGGAAAGAAAGGGCAATCCGATCTTCAAGAGTGTGGACCGGCGATGAGTAGCCCGGATATGACTCAGACCATGAGGTATGGGAAGTGGAGAAAACCTTGTCAGAAGTCTGGTCAGGAGAAGCTAGGGACTAGGGTGGGATGGGGGAACGTCACAATATGTGTCGGTCAGGTAATCATCAATGTTTAAAGGCAGTCCGCAGTAGTCAGAATAGGTCCCAATTAGTCCAATACACGAGCTGACGGCCATGTCCTCATCAGACGTGTCATCCTCGATGCAATTGCAATCAAAGTTCTTGGCTGCCTTGAAGATATTAAGCTTGAGCTTTTCAGATCCAACGACAATCTCAATATAGCCCGAGTCACAGTCGATATGGACGTAGGTTGTGGCCAAGAAAAGTCAACCAAGGATGATCGGACAATCAGAAAGTGAGCTAGGAACTTCCATATCTAAAATAAGAAAGTCAACATGAAAACAGAGAATGTTGACCCTAACCACCACGTCTTCCACCACACCCTTCGGAATTTTGACAGAACAATCTGCCAACTGTAACGTGACAGGGGTGGGTTTCAGATTTCCCAAGGAAAATTTTCCGAGCATGATGGTTGGTATAAGATTTATGGAAGATTCTAGATCAAGTAGGGCACGGTTAAAATTGCAGCCTTGGATGCTACAGGAAATAAGCAGTGTGCCCGGATCTTTCTGCTTTGGTGGTAGATTTGACAGTATAGCACAACTCGCATGAGGTGAGAGAACCACCGGATTCTTAGTTTTCTTTGACTGTCGCCTAGGTGTTGTGTAGTCTTTGAAAAATCGGGTGATAGTAGGTATGTGGTCGATAGCCTCGAGCAGGGGTACCTTGATTTCAACGTCCCTGAACAAATTACGCAGGTTATCAAAGGCCTGCATATCCTTCTTCTTGCCTTTTGGTTCCCTCAGTAGAGCCTCAGGGAATGGGACTGATTCTGGCACCAATTTGAGTGTATCGTCCTCTCGCGAATGCGGTGCGCATCTCGAATGAGAGGGCGATGAAGAAGACGGGCCAGGATCAAGTTGAGGCGGATCGATGGTCTGCTTACCGCTCCTTGTAGTGATCGCATTGGACGATGCAGGTCCAGTGGGATCATAAGGCGGAGGAGGGTTCACAATGGGGACATAAGAGTGAGGTGCTGCAGTGGGATTAGCCTGAAATCCCGATGGAATGCTCGGAGCTTGCAGAATTTGATGAACCTACCCCTGAGAAGGTCGTACCTATGGTTAGGGACCACGGGGTACGAAATTTCGCGGGTTAGGAACAGGTTGGGCGGGAAGAGTGCCCTGAGATCGAGTCGCCATGCGTAGTTGACTGATCTCAGCATTCTGTTGCGCCAATTGGTCATGAAGAGAGGTCATGTTCTCTTCATGGTGCTTTGACATTTCCGTCATCATTCGCATCAATTTGTCAAGAGGACTTGATGTGTGTTCTGCTTGCGGTACATAAGGACCCGATGGCAGATTCACCATAGGATTAGACTGGGCCCTTGGGATGATGGGTGCGGACGGTCGCATTGGCCCACCCGCGGGGTTTTTGCGCTGTCGGTTGTTGGACCATGATAAGTTCGGATGATTTCGCCACCCTCGGTTATAGGTGGCAGAGAATGGGTTGTTCCCTAGGGCACAAGCATCTTCTATGCCAGAAGACATGTCTGCATGTAAATACGCTTTCGAGCACACGGAGGCTTGGTCCTCCGTGTCGAAATACTGGCTCGCAGAAGCCAGATCCACATGACTTACCAAGTCACTCGGCGTGACACTCGATAAGGAAGGTCTTACGGGGTTTCTCGGGATAAGCCTGGTGTTGGAAGAATTGGAATTGTGACGCAATGGTAAGGTGGGGGTGTTTGCCATAGAACGGGCGGGGTTGGCCAGAAGCTCGTCCAGCTTCTTGTGCACAACGGAGACTTCATCCAATTTCTGTACGATAAGGCTGAGATCTGTGGATGAATGGGAGGGTCCCGTGTCAACTTCGTGGACATTATTGGGCAGGCTGGTACGATTAAAGGCGACAATGGAGGCATTGTTCATTGAGTTTTCGCTCATATTTTTAAATAATTTGAATGCTCCATTCTCGTCTTTATTCATGAAATTCCCTCCGTAGGAAGCGTCTGCAATCTACTTCAAAGTCTCATTTAGCCCATAGTAAAAAATCTAGGCTATATGCCACTTAGGCAGACCGTGGTGCAGACACTTCCTGAGGAGGTCATTGTATCTCTCCCATGCCTCCTGAAACTGTTCGCCGTTTTGTTGCGTAAATGAAGTGATAGCATGGCGAAGTGCATTGGTTCGCCCGATTGGGAAGAACATCTCTTCCCAAGAGTGGATGGTTCTCCCAAGGGTCCGTAACCACTGCGACGCTTTATCCCGCAATGAAAAAGGGAACATTTTCAAGAGGACTATAGGTAACCCGATATTTGTTGGTTTAACAGTTTCAGCTAATCGGGTTAAGTCTTCCAAGTGGAGAAAAGGATCTTCACTTGCAAGACCAAGGAAGTGAAAATTTATCAGGTCAATTATGTTAGGTTTCAATTCAAAGTTGTCCCCACCCATGGGGACCCGAATTTGTCCTATGGTCTCTGTAGCAGTGGGATTCTGATAGGAGCTAAGAGACCTAGGCTCCTCCCATTTGGGAGGGTTCTGCATTTGCTCTAATGTTTCCCGAATGGCTTCAATTTGTTCATTATACATTTCCATTTGGGCTTGGAGGCGGGTTATGGGATCTAAGGCTCCACCACCTGGTGGGTTTTGAGGGCGGTTTCCTCCCTCGGGATTTGGGAGTGGGCGTGCAGCCATGTTTGTGGAGGAGGAGGATGATTCAGCTTCTTTTCTAAATTTATCAGACAATTCACACAGTTTAGGGTTTTGTGACCTCCTCCCAAACATGCACTACTGTAGGAAGAATTGGGGGGATACGAAGGGAAAAGAGATGAGAGAAATGACGCCGCAAAGATACACTTGATGACAAATCAATACAATCAAATTCCTAACCACTACAGTGTGCCCTTAAACCTAAAGATCTAAGTTACCTACTATCACGACCTACGGAACCAAATGCAAGCACCGCGGAACCACCGGGCCAGATTGAAAGGTCGTTTGCCCCAGTCTTAGACACCCGATAGCACCCGAGAACCCTCACCAACACGTAGGCGCTACACGTAGGTAGTTAGACCTGCAATCCTTAATAAGGGTCAAGTTGCTACCAATTATAGTTAGAGGCTTAGGATCAAGTGTTTCTGGAATGTGAAGGGTGTTATTTACGGGTAATGCCAAGTGATTGATTTTTAGAGAGTGTGTAAACCAAGCATGCAACGGGGAAATCTCCCCGACTTGAAGTTTTAATTGGTGAATGGTTTTTAGAATTCAGCCTTAAGTAATATGGATTTTAGGATTTCACTGAATTACCAATTCAACCAATCTCCGGATTTTGAGAGAATACAAGTTTTCTTCTAAGCCCAACAAACCCTTCTTCAATGTCAATTGGTTAATGCATGCTAAAATGCAATGGGCTTCCTTAGATGGAGATTTCTATGTGTGGATGCACGAATCGATTTTAGATTAGTGTGAAAGCGAGCGAAAGCACTTCAATTCAAGTGCTGCCAATCACCAGAATGATTTCCACACACAAGGCTCAACCAAAAGATAAAGAAAATCAAATTGTTGGGGTTGAAGTATTCGGGATCAAATCTTAGGCACGTGAAGAGTCGTGGTAGGATTGGAATTAACTTAATTCCAAGTCTCCCCACCAAAAATGTGATCCCGAATTTGTAGATAAATGAGGCAAAGAGGGGTGGCAGTAAATCTTTTTATTTTCCTTAAAGAATACTTCACACGACGAAAGATTCAAGAATCAAGATTCTTGGATCTTCGCTATGCAAAGTTTGACGGGAAATCTCAGGGCGGTGGCAGTGATGACAAACAGGTAAACAAGTGATTTTTAATCCACTTGCCCCAAGAGATCCCAAGAAGTTTTTTTTTTTTTTAGTTTTAATTTTTTTTTATTAAGGTGACAAGTTAACCTAAGTTGCTAAGAAAGAAAGACCTACTTGTTCAGGAACGTGTGCGAAGCTCCAGTGCGGTGCCGGCGACTTCACACTCTTGTTCTCGTCGTGGATCTACCCACGTTTTCGACTTCGTCTGCCTGCCTTCTCCTTGCAACAGGTCACCTGCACACAAACAAACAAAAATGCCCATGAAGAGGTGTGAGAGGAGAAAAATTAAAGGAATGGAATAGAAACTTACTTGAATGCGTACTTCCCCGGCAACAGTGCCAGAAAGATTATGGTGTAGACCCGGATAGGTTGTGTTAATATGGTGATTTTATCGTTAAAATGAGTATAGTGGTTAACCTAAATCGAGCCTGACCATCTCTTTACAAAATTTTTTACTTGGCCTACTTGATTTTATCTTGGTCACTTTTAGGCCCAGGGTCGAACTCAGGGAAGTGGGATTAGAAGTGAATGAGTTTCTACGCCTTTCCTACAACGAATCTCTTCTGTTCGCTTTATTATGTTTTTGGTGTTTTTCTATTTAATATTTTTTTCTGATAATTTTTGTCCTTGAGGTACACCCTCAAAATTAGGTTGGCTTTGAGCCAAATCAGGGTTTCAAAACTGGTCTTGCTATTCGCAAGATTGAGTACCTGCAATGCAAGGATTATCTTTTCTCTTTTGTATATATTTTTTTTCTTTTTATTGGCAGGAAAGAGAAACAGAAATAAAGTAAATATATTATATATATGTATATATTATATATGTATAAAGGGGTGTGGGTGGAGGTGGAGATAGAGTGTAGCACGGTGTCGAGTTGGTCGACGTCTAGAAAGATGACACCAAGAGGACGAAGTGCCGCGTGGAGTGTAAGGTGGATTGGTGGAAGATGAGTGCGAACACGCTTTCTGTATGCCTGTATCGGGGAATATCAGCAACTAGTGCAGATATTCCCGCGATACAACTTATGGTAGGTGATATGAAAATATATATGTATATATATCTGTAAATATATATCTATATGTAAATATATATATATGGTTATAAATATATAGGTATATATGTAGTTATATGTGTATATATATATATGTATATATATATAGATATGTAAGTATATGTTTAGATAGATATATGTATATATATATATATATATATATATATATGGTAATATATGTATATAGATATATGTAGATAGATATGTATATATATATATGTGTATATATAGTTATAGATATATATGTATATATGTATGTATATTTGTATGTATAAATATATATATATGTATCTCTACTTATACTTAGTTATACAGGTAATAATATATATATATATTTATATATTTATACGTATATAAATATATGTATATATATTAATATATATATGTCTATGTATATATATATAAGTATATAATAGTGTATAAGTGAGTGGGTGTGTGTGTACGAAAGTGTGTGTGTGTATGTGTCTGCAGTGAGAGTGAGAGAGTGCTGTGAGAGAGAGGGAGAGAGAAAGAGAGAGAAAGAGAGAGCGCGCTTTTGCTGGAGTGGAGTGGTGAGTTAAGTCGTCTGAAGCAGCCAGGCGTCGTCTGATGTCCACGCACACGTGCAGGCACGTAGGCGTGGGAAGAGGCGTGCGCTGGAGGGAGTGGATGCGGGGAGAGGACCGCAGCGCACCATGTTGCGCGAAGAGGTAGGTGTGAGCGAAGGCGCTATGCGTTGAAGCGGGCAAAGACGTGGGTGAAGACGCGGGCACTGAAGCGGGCGGGCGTACGTAGGCGAAGGGAGACGCGGACGCAGGCGCTGGAGCGGGCGCGGGGAGAGACGCAGGTGCGGGCTGGGGCCGGTAGTGGCGTGCTGGGTGACCGGATAAGTGAGAAACTTACTGGTTACCGCACTGTAGCCATAGTGTTCTGCTGACTAGTGTGAACAGTGGCTACAGTGCCGCTCGACTCGCGCGACCACCTACGCCTGGTTCCGTGAGTGCGGGCAGTGTGGAGCGACTGACGCGCGCGCTGAAGAGGCTACACCGACTGCTGGCTTGCGTGGAGAAGCTTCACGACAGGGCGCGAGAAGAGGGGCGCGAAGAAGCGGGAGGCGAGGGCAGCCTGCAGGCGCGCACTGGAGGCGAGGGCGGCCTGCAAGCGTGCGCTGGAGGCAAGGGCAGCCTGCAAGCGCGCGCTGGAGGGCTATGCTGCTGCTGCTGCCTTCCTGCTGCTTCTGCGGAGCTTGAGCTTCAAAGCTTGAAGCTCCTGTGGCAATGGTGGAAGTGGCTAAATGTCGAAATAGGGAAGAGAGAACCACCACGCCCACTGGCTCTTTGATGAGCTGGGCAGTGGTGGACTCACAGTGGTGGTTGTGCACCACTGTGAGTTGCTCCTGCCCGCAGCATGGCTCCTCAAGAGGAGGAGAGGCTGCGTATGGAGGGTGAGGGGAGGAGGCGGCTTGGAAGGAGGGAAGCTGCTGTGTGTTTTTGGCTGGACCAGGCTCCCCTTGCAAAGAAGGCAGTCATGCCTTTTTAAAGAGGAAGAAGGCATGCACAACCATGCCCTGGCTATGCACGGTTGTGCATGAGGCTGCAGGGCAAGCTGCTGTGTAGAGTATGGCATGAGGAAGAAGAGGCCATGTCTTGCAGCCGCGGGAAGAATTCAAAGTCAAATAGAAATAAAAATAAAGATGGAGATTTTGTAAGGCAGCACTTGAGGAATTTGTTAATTGCAAGGCCATTTTATTCATTCTCCTCCCCTCTCAATTAAATGCATGCATGCGTGTATTTTTACAAATGCGACTATGGATACCTAATATACACTGGTAATGCTAGGAAATAGCACAAGACGACGTAATTGTTGGTGTATTTTTGCTGTGCAATCAGGCCCCGTATGATGAAGATCGAATTTTCAATGAGGAATGTGATTCTGGGCCTCTATTTAATGAATATCCTTGTCCAACATCCTCAGAGAATCAGATCGATTTTTTGGAAGTCATGCCAATTTACGATATAGAAATTGAGGAGTTGGATGAGTGGGGTTTCAATTGGGTCTTTCCTACAAGCCTAGAACCTGAGCCGAGACCAAATAAGAACACCATTCTAAGCTTAGAATTCACATATAGGGTAGACCCCAATCAGGCTGCTGAATCTACATCATATGATTTATTCTGTGGTGGAACTCATGATCTTGAATCTCATTCAGAATGTGATTTTCGCAATATCTCCGACGATTTCGAATCTTACCATGATTTTGGAGAGATTTTGCTTCCTGAATACAACAAACCAATATACAACCTCAGCTCACATGATTCAGTCTACGACTCCGACTCTGAGGTCCCGGTTCTCGAGATCAGTGATTTAAGCTTAGGTTCCAATGACAAGGAATCATTTCTTTTCAATCCTCAGGAATCAAAACCAGAAAATGCCAAGAGTGATTGCAACCCAAAATTCGAATCTTTTCTCGACTCAGATTTCCATTATCCTATCGACACTCTTCAGGCATTCACTTTTGACTTCAAAAGCTACTATGAGGTCTCTCTACATGAAACCACCTGTCACTTCTTTCTAGAAGAGCCCTCATATGCAATTCTCATTGAAGCCACCTCTTCCACACATACAAAACTGATCAAAACCCATTTTCAACCCCGACATGCAACCGGACTCAATTTCTATTCTGATTCCCCTTTCACTAAGCCGTTTGCAGATGATTTAACTCCACACATACATCGGGTATTAAACATTGATTAGAATGAAAATCATGCTCCATCATTCTCTGATCACCCCCGTAGGGTTTCCATACCATTCACTGATTTCTTTTCGGAGCCCTACTCTGACCAAACTGATTTGACTCAACCAAAACTCGAGTTTACACTTCTGTATCCATTTGAGCCACATAGCATATGGTGGGTTCCACATCTGTTGATCTACATTTATCAACCCACCAGATTGATTGGGTTTGGGTTGCGTCATCAGCCTGCTGATCTCAACAAGCGCCTAGTTGGACCAACTAGGCTCTTAATCAAGGTGCTTGTTTTACAAAATTCTGCTGATTTGACCACTCCCTCTCCATACCATTTCCCACTTGGCTGAAGGCGTTGAATTTAGCGCTTAACGGGATGCAACCCGTCATTCCAAAAATTTGAGATCCATCTAATTATCTGTTTGTACTTCACATCTACTGCACCTTGAGTTCAACCTTAGACAGTCGATCCCACCTCTGGTCCACGTACCAAAGCTTGAAATCATCCGCATTAGTCATTTCTTGACCCATTCATCCACCCGATATATCCTGTTCTAAGTCCCTAAACCCAACACTATTTCACACCTTCCGGTTACAATGAGGACATTGCAAAACTTAGGCTTGGGGGGTGGTAAAGTGCATACATACAGAAATTAAGAAAAGTCAGAAGGAATCCTCATAAAAAAATCACATATCACAAAAAGCACAAAAAATTGAAAAATCTTGAAAAAGAACAAAAAAACTGAGGGGGGAGAGAAAATTTTTAAGGCTATACAAAACATGAGGAGGAAAAGAACAAAATAACAAAAAGGAGCACAAAATGAAAAAGAAAAAGAATAGCCATTAGTAAGAAATTAAAGAATTAACTGAAGTTCTAGACCACAACAAGGAAAAGAATAAAATAGAAAAAAGTGCTAATGAGACACGAAAAGTGATTAGTAGGAACGCTGATCTTAGGCCTTTTGGGCTAGACTCTTTGGCTTAAAAATTCAAGTATCCGCTAAGATCTGGATAATCCTCAAGAGATTGGGGAAAATGCGAAGCTTAAGTATTAGGTCTAAGACTTAGGGAGTATTCGGCCTTGTTAACTGACCTTTGGTTTGCGGGACTCGGTAACCTAAGCATCCCAATCCACACACGGTCTGGTTTAGTGTGCATAACTATCAAAATCGCGCAAAAGTGTTTAAATGTTCAGAAAAAATTGCCTAGATTAGGAGTGGCCGATCAACACAAGTTGATTTGGATGAGTTCCTGGTGCGGAGAGGCGGGAAATTCCCCTTGAAGATGCATAACAACATATCATCTCCTCGGTGCTTGTCTCTTAGGATATTTACATATCCTACTGGGGTCATGTAAGCACTCTGCTGGTTCAGATACTGTAGGCGGCATTATCACGAAATGTTGATTGCTAGGGTTTGAATTCGAGCACGGAACGCCATGGGCGGGATTATCTCAAAATCTCGAAAGCTAGGGTTCTGGGGGTTGCCATGGGTGGTGCTATCATAAAGCATCGATTTTCAGGAACCTTTGAGGATTGATGATGGGGACGAGGAATCCGATACAGACCGTATTGAGAAGCCAATTCGAAGCTAGAAATAAAAAGAAAAGAGAGACAAAACTCTCAAAAAAAATAAATCCTCTGTCTCTCTCTTACAAAAATGCACTGCAAACTGAACCAAGACTAAAATATGTCTCAAGCACGGGTGCTTTAACAGTAGAATCCAACGAACCCTAGGATAGTTCCTACAAGCCTTAAAAACCTTCGCGGAGGACTGAGGATAAAGTTGGTCAGGTCCAGATCTTGGTTGGTACTTAAGTACCTCTAGATGTACTGTCGGCATTCTGATCTAATCAAAAGAAAAAGAAAAAGCACTTATCATAACCGGTGAATGAAACTCATGGTCTAGAACAAAAGTTAAACCTTGAAATTTTGCTACGGGACTAGCAAAAGCTAGGCATGGGGATATGATGAGAACCTCATCATGAGCCCTAACTAGCTCATTTTCACCTAAGAAAGCGAATAAAAGCTTCTACATAACCTAAAGAAGGGCATAATTCAAGGAAGAACTGCTATGAGAAGAAAACATGAAATAAAGGGTAAAATTGTAATTTTACCATTGCAGTACATCAGCAGGATTTCTCAGAGGCTAAACATAGGTCAAATGGTCTGAAGAAGATAGAAAGTGAGTTGGTTCAATCAGAAATGGGTTATTATGAGAGCTAGGAATTAAATGACATTTTGTAACCCTAAAATAGATTTGCCTAATTCAACAAGGTTCTGGTTAGAATAAAAATCAATTAAACCCTCTAAAATTTATGGAAAAATATCTCCTGGGGTTTAGAACCTTCAAATTGGCCTTTAGAACCTATTTTGACCTAAGTAGGGGTCCTAGCTAAATATTTGACTTAATTTGGGTTTTTGTCTAAAATGTCTAGTCAAACATGGTCCAACCCGAAATCCAACTTCACCATTGGATTCCTTAGGTCAAAATTAGGTTTTTACCAAAATTTGGACCTAAGGGGAAGTCACCTTGACCTACTTTGCAAAACAGTCCACCCAATTACATTTTGACCACTAACTTTTGAAATTCATTACGCGGACCCCCCTGTCTTCTTCTCCACTCTTTGCATTTAGGTCCTTCCATTACAGTGGAGGAATCCTACTTTGGCAACGATTTGAGGAGGATTTCTCCCCGAATCCTCAGAGATCTCCCAGATTTGGAAGGGAGATCCTCTGAGGAATTCTCTATCGTCTGAACATGATCCCAAGATCGGATTTGCATCCAATCTCTCATGCGAACGCTCGAGAGGATTGGGTATCTTCTACACCTTCCATCTTTGGCGAGATCCTTGTGATTGGAAGCTTGCCTTCCAAGCACAAGGACCTCGGCCAGCAGCTATAAAAGGACCCCTGGTCCCTGCCACAGCCTTCAAGCTTGTTTTGGCTGCGAATACCCCCTAATTTCTTCCTCCCTTGTCTCTGGCCAACTTCCCGCAAGCTCCGGCTATCCCTCCTCCCTCTCCTAATCACTCTGCCACCATACCAGTGGCAGAGTCATCTCTGCCTTGCTCCACCGCGTCGTGTCGTACCCGCACGCGCCTCTCTGACCCTTTCGTCATCGCCGTCATCCTCACCTCAAGGTCTTCTTCTCCAATGATGGCACATACGTGCCGCTCGTCCTCTGCCTTTCCCCCTTCGTCTAATCTCCCTCAGTAAGTTCTCCTCTCTCCACTCTTTCTTTTCCCCCACTTAATTTCATAAAACTCCCCTCGATAGCCACCGACCACCTTCGTCTCCCTCACCTTTGGCTGTCCATCGGTGAGGCGAATCCGTCATTTCACCCCTCCACATGCCTTGCCACCTACCTCAGAACCTTCGTCATCACTCATTGATCACCATCCACTCCACTGACTGCCACACACGCCCCACACCCACACCCGACACACGCGCATCCATGGTTATAGTCTGACCTAGGCACGCACGCCTAGGCCGTTCTGCGCCACACCAACCCCTGCCTCACCTTCGCTGTGACACGGCGAAGCTTCCCAAGTCATTTGACAGGGCCACAAGGCCGTGTTCGTGCATTTCAAGTTTAAGCCTTCGCCGCCATTAGCGAAGGTGTGAAGGAGCTTGCTCGCCCACTCCAGGTCATCGCACTCCAGGCAGACATGTCCTAGGTGTGCAGAATCCCTCTATGAGCCTTTCGCACCTAGCCATCAGGGCCTTCATCGACTGCAGTTGCTCATTTGGATGGACATCCCTCCTGCAGGCGCGTGCAGAAGCAGGTGGGACTTTAATCCCACCTCAGAAGTTCTCAACGCAGGTGAGTGCTTTAAATTGATTTTGTGCTTTTATCTTGTCGCCTCAAGTAACATGGGGTGAGATCCCTCGCCCACTCCACCTTCCTCGTTCACGACCACACCTACACGAACCTGGCTGACCCGTTTACCCGGCACTCCTCGCGCACCACTCACGCCGGTATGCCTGGACCCGGGCATGCTTAACCTGACCCGATTACCCTGCTGGCTCTGAGAGAGCGAAGAGAGAAATAGAGAGAGTGACATAGGGAGGGTAGGGGTAGGTTTTGCTCTGCGCTGTGCAGGGAAAGAAGGAGAAGGAAGAGGAAGTTGCGGAAGAAGCCAAGGGCAAACACTGGAAGAAAGGACTTAGAAGCTGAAGTCAGGAGCAACTAAGGAAGGACGAGGAGGTAGAAGCTGAAGAAGACAAGGAAGGAAGGAAGAGGGCACTGTAGCCATAGAGGAGAGCTAAGGAGGAAGCTGAAGAAGAGAGGCAAAGCTAAGGCAGAGGAAAGGAGAAATAAGAAGGAAAGGAAGAAGACCGCAGAGGAAGAAGTCAGAGAAAGAATAACCAAGGTGAAAGAAGAGAAGCAAGGAAGAAGAAGTAAACGGCCAAAGTCAAAGAAGAAAAGGAGAAGCCAAGTCAAAGAAGAATACAAGAAAAGGAGCTAAGGCAAAGACACGCAGAGGGAAGAAGAAGGCCAAAGAACCAAAGAAGAGGAAGAAAAGAGAGAAGAAAGAAGAAGCTAAAGAAGAGAGCCAAGAAAAGAATCAACCATTTTATTCTATTCCTCTCAATTTCTCTTCTATTTTGCTACATTTTAATTCATGAACTCTTGCATTATATTCTGAATTAGATTTTGAGTAGATGTAAATGTTCAAATTACATTATTGAGATTAGTGAATAAATTCCATTTGCTCCCTGTGTTCGACCTTGGATACTTAGGTTTACGAGTAATAAATTCAACGCTTGATCCCCTATACTATTACGCAATGCAACATCTTTTATTATTTAAAATCCCTGATCGAGCGCTTGTTAACATTTTGGCGCCGTTGCCGGGGAAGATCAAGTATTGAATAACAATAGGATTGTATGAGCAGCTTCTTGTATTCATTTTTTGCATTGCGTGCATTTCGTTGAAGATTGCTGGAGATTAGGTACATTCTTTCCTTGCATCCTATTCTGATCATGTATTTGTATTTGGATTTAAAGGCAAGACCACCTAAATTGTTTCGAAAAGATTAACAAGTGATCACATTTAAAATCTAAAATGGACTTAATCAAAGGAGGAACCCTTAAAACCTAAGGAGTTGAAGTGAAAACTTGAAGTGCGGTTAAAAAATTCAAACGCAAAATTTTTAGGATGTATGCACACTTGTGTGATTTTTGCACCAAGGCACTCATTTAGATACTTCATAAGTCTTGAAACTACTAGGACAAGAGCCCTCTTATTGTTGGATTCTAATGTGTTCAGAACTCACGATCAAATGTTTTGTAACTCCAAAGAGGGGGTTACCTTGTCACGGATTTTTGAGGGTAGTTAAGATGCATCGCATAAATCCCATTGGGTGGCATCGCTTCAAAGGAAGGCTTAGGCCTACTTGCATCCCTCGATCTTCCGTCTTTGGAGTTACTTTACCATTTGAGCTTTAGGGAAGAGCACCTAAGCTCCAATTTGGCCCTTTTAGGCATTTTGTAGGTCAAAAAATAGGACCGTAATTGATTGAGCAACTTGTTTTGTCACCTACAATCTAAACTAAAGTCAAAAGCCTAAATTTGTAAAGACTTAAAAAGTCCTTTTGAATTGTGTTTGTGCTGTTAGTGTATGCTTGGTAGGCGATATCTTAGGAGACAACTTGTGTTTGATTCAGAACCTGAAAGAATCCTTAGGAGAGCAAACCAAGAGAGAACACAGATGGCCAAGGGAGGAGATAATAGGATTGTGGAAAACCAATGATCTTTGGACTATTTTATCCCTAACAACCAACCCGGCCATACATTGAGAAGATCGGGGGGGAACAATCCATATGAAATCAAGAGTAGTACCATATCTTTATTTCCCTCATTCTATGGTCCTACTAGGGAGGACCCCCATAGGCATTTGGAAGAGTTCACCGAGGTCTGTTCCACGGTGAGATTGCAAGGTGTTTCTGATGACGCCCAAATGCGAACTCTCTTTCCCTTTTCCCTCAAGGATAAGGTGAAACATTAATATCACACTCTAGATGGTAGAGTGGATATTTGGGATGCCTTGAAGGGAGAGTTTTTGGAAAAATACTTCCCCATAATCAAAACTAATCATTATAGGAGAGAAATCATAGGTTTTGCTCAACAAGATGGAGAGCAATTTCATGATGCTTGGGAGCACTTCAAAGATTTGTTATGCTTATGTCCCCATCATCAGGTGCCAAGATGACAACTTGTAGAAAGGTTCTACACTGGTTTAAATGATAAGCACAACCAAACAGTGGATGGTGCCTGTGCGGGAACCTTTCTCACAAAAACTGAAGATGAGGCTTGGGAGCTTTTTGAGACCTTGAGTGAGAATTCTATCCACTTGAATTCTACCTATTTGGATAGAAAACCCACTCTTATGCAATGAAAGATTGAGGCAAATGAAGCTAGGGATACCCAGAATTTAGCCTTCCAAATTCATTTGTTGAACCAAAATATGGAAAGACTTATGTCGAACGCTAGCCAACTCACGGCAAATGCCTCCCCATCCCAAGTTTCACAATGCTCCGTCTCCCAATGCAATACACACGTCACTGTGGATTGCCAATTGGCCTCCCAATTCCCTAAACTTGTATAGGCAGACTTGAATGCCACCCAAGGGTTCCATCCTAGACACCGTAGTGATCTTTTTTCCAATACTTATAACGAGGGATGGAGGAACCACTCAAACTTTTCATGGAGACAAGGGAATGTCTCAAATTCAGGGAATTATAAACCACAACCCTTTCAGAACCAACAAATGAACCAACCTTAGACCTTTGCCCAACCAAAGACCTCAGAGATGGATGAATTGAAGCCAATGTTGAGAACTATGCAGGAAAGTCAAAGTGCCATCATCTAGTCTCATGACAAGTCTATACATGAAATGAAATCACAAATAGGACACCTTGTAGAGGCTATTAGATAGAGGGAGATTGGGAAGCTTCCCAGTGCTATTGAGAATCCTAAAGGGAAAGGGATTATCTTTAGGGAGCATGCCCAGGTGATGACTATTTTGAGGAGTGGAAAAAAAAATTCCAAGCTCGATGCTCCTATAGTAACCTTTTGAAAACCCATCCACCGCGACTGTCATCTCCACCGGAGAAGAGCTACCCAACTCTTCTCCACTTAAAATCACCTCATCGGAAGGGTTGTCCCTGTTCCACCACTTACTCAACATGACAACCACTACTAGAAAATCGGGAATTGGTCACGGTTATTTGGTCATGGTTTTGGGAATTGTGACCAAAAGTAACTTATGGTCATTGTTCCACTTAAAATCGTGGCCAAAAAGGGAGACTGAGTTTTGTTTTCTATTTTAACCTTTTGTCACTGGTTTGAGAATTGTGACAGAAGGCTTTGGTGATGGTTCCAAGTGGGACCATGACCATAGCCTACCCTTTGGTGATGGTTCCAAGTAGGATCGTGACCATAGCCTTCCCTCCAAAAATTTCCCCTTCTGTCCCACCCTCTCCCGAATTTCTCCTTCCACTCAAAATCGTGACCAAAGGATTTTTGCTTTTGAAAAGAAAACACCCCCCAAAACCCTTTCCCCTTTCCCACTCCCCCAAATCACCCTACACTCCGCCATCCCTGCCTTGTGCCCTCGCCCTCTGTGGCCTCCCCTCAACCCTCCACCTCCTCTCCTTCATCGACTCCAGCGCCAACACAACCCACTTCCCCATCATCGTCGCCAGCTCCAACTTCGATTGCAGTACCTCCCGCAGGCACACACTCGTCACCCTTAGTGCCTTTGGGGTTCGCTCCACTGTCGTAGGGTCCTTCACCATGATCTTCTTCCACAACTCCACCACAGGAGAAATCTACCCCATTGAGGTCGAAAGCGAGGAGAGCAAGCTTATCAATCACACCACGGGGAAGGTGTACCAGTTGAAGCCCATTGGGGATGCTGGACTAGTCATCGAGGCCGACAAGATCTTTGCCTACGCGAGGAAGATGGGGATGATCTTCGCATGTCAAACCCAGCGGTAAAGGCTTATCCCTTTTTTCTTTCCCTTAATTGTATGCATAGTTTATTATAAATTGTATTCGTATCAAATGGGGAAATCAAAAAATTGAGTAGCAAGTTATAAGAGGACTAATTTACAATGCAGGTAATTACCAATTTGGGTGCTTTATGTATTCCCCCCAAGAAACCACTAATATAGGCAAGGACCTAAATCAGAGTTCACTTACATGTTATAGATTAGGCATTGATTCTATATAATGGATCAAACGACTTGTATGCATAATTCATCGTCTCTTGATGAGTAACCCAATCTAATTTTGACACAAGGCTGTGAACACCGCAGATAACTTAGGAAAACATAAAACACAATTATAAATCAATCTACTATCTCAAACGTAGAATTTCCAGTCATATCAAAGGGAAAAGACTTCAAACAATATCTAGATCACCAATCTCACCCTTAAAGCTAAAGCATAGAACTTCAAACTACACGAAGATTCATATATGATCAAGTTGATGGTTGCAAGAACTCGAATCCAAGCTATGACCACGAGAAGAATCCAACTTTGGCCAGTTGTGTTTGAGTTAAGAGTGGGGAGATCTAATCAGGTGGAGCAGGCAAGCCATCGCGGTACTCAACTTATGGTACCACAACCCATAAGTTGGGACAGAGCCCCATGGGAAAAAACACATTGGTATCAACAGTGTTGAACATGGATTTTTTCTTCATGTTGGATACACATGCAGTCCACTTATCTCGAACACCGCTACTTGTTCTAAATTCTTTTTTTCTTTTTTTGAGAAGGCAAATATGATGGATATGGAATTTGATCCCATGGCCTCTTAGATACTAGTGGCGTGCTCTTCCACTTAGCTAATCACTTGGTGGCACCTATTCTAAATTTTATTTGGGAGTAAAATGTGCACAAGTGGATTGATAAGTGGACCCATTCCTCAACCAAGCATTGCTGGATTGGCAACGTAAATTTTGCTAATCGCCATCACACCATCCTTGTAGGATCATTTTTGCTTGTTTAGTGTTGATTTCATGATAGCAACGTCAATTGAATATAAGACAATCAATAGAAAAGTATTTAGAGTATGTATGAAATTATGTATGGTAAATTGATCAACCCAAAGAAAAAAGGCTTGCAAGGAAGAATAATAATCCGAATATACAAAAGATAACCAATGAAGATGACATTTTTGTCTTCTGCAAAATCTTTTCCAAGTTTTAGAGGAATACAGTTGCTCTTGTAAATTTTTTTTTGAGATCACATGTAGCACTAAGTCATTTACAATGGTATGCTTACCCCTTGGCTATTCTTTGAGCTATTTGGCTACACTAAAATAGTGTTATCTTTATGGGAGAGTACTTTGGGGTTCTTTTTTTTTCAAAATGAAAAAGAATGATCACACATGATTTGTGATTGTCTGCTTTATTAAAAATAAATGGTGTATAAGTTTAAAAGAATATTACAGAAAGTTATAGAGAGACAAAAGTCCCTAAATCTTCCTACAAGCATTTTCAATAAACAGTTCACCCTTCTCAAAAATCACCACATTTCTTTGGAGCCAAACACCCCACGAAACCATAAAAGGCTCTGCCTGTTCCTTTGATATGAAAGACCCTTGATGCATGGACTCCTAAGAGCTCTTCCAAGAGTCAACAACCACCCAATGTTGAAAATATTACTTTCAGAGCTTTGCCTTTCAGCACTAGTTAGCCACAATGTTGACGGTCTGTTTTCTTTATAATGCCTGTAACTTTTAACTTTTTCAAATAAAAAAGTTAATGTTTGTAACTTTTGTCCAAGGCATTAATGATATGGATGATCCCTTACCTCGAGAAATCACCTTCTTTTATCCACCAAGAAAGATGATGATAACTCACCAAGAAACATCCACACACTTTTCTAAAAAAAGACACTGTTTATCAAAGTAAAGATAAGGTAAAAGATGTGCTACCAACCAAGCCCACTTTTGGTTTATATCAGAGGCACTGTCTGTAATCACCTCTGCTAACTTTTGTGTTATTTCTTGTTTGGTTTGTTTTCCAAGTGCTTGGTCATTTTAATAACAACTCCACTAAAGATAGGCAAATATCCAGGATGATTTAGTTAGAATAGAAGGTAATTCTAAGTAAATGAATATCCAAAAGTAAGCAATATGATGTGGCATCTTCATAGAATGAGATCCAAAATACATCTGAAAACCATTTCATCGTTGACCATTGATGTAGATAAGAAAAACCATGTGCAACAATCAAAATGAAAGCACTCAAGGACAAGGCTAATTTACTTGGTGTTCATCATTATTTTTAATATATGTTCTCTTTTAAGATCTAATGGGATGGATCTATAAAAGTAACCGTACAGAGGTTGATTCAACTTCTACATCCCAATAAGCCCAATCAATGGTCCTCACCATCAGTTCTGTTCTTTCACAGTCACCCACCCTTCATTTCTGTATTGTTGATGGAAATGGCTTCCTAGAATGTCCCATACATGCCATTAATAATACTAGCTCCTGCTTTTACTGGCTTTATTATGAGCTTCATATCGCTTAGCGCATCTACTTTGATTTAGGCATCATGGAGCACGAAATCAGTGTGGTTGGAGTATTTTCTTTTGATCTTAGTATACAAGGGAATTGTCAAGGCAACAGAAGTTTGCTAACTGATTTTAAGGACAACCCATCATTTAATGAGGAAGACAAAATTGATGAACACACATAAATTCATGATAAATTGCTTATTTTTGATAGTTCCTAGGCTTAGCATTGCATATCATGTTATAAATATTGCATAACATCCATTGCATGGCATTTAGGATAGTTGTCTATTTTGTATATTAATTCCTTCATTTGATATGGCTAGGGGGCAATGTGACATCCATACGGGTTTTGGATGGAAAATCCAACCGTACGGATGGATCCAGAGCGACGATCGCAGTTCGACAACGCGAGAATCATCTCGATCTGAGCACCGTAGCACCCTCTACAAGAAGAAGATGGATGGCCCAGATGGTGCCACGTGGCGCCATCCAGGCCACCCAACATCGGCCGGCAGCACTGCCCAACCCCTTCTTCATCCGCACCCTTCAATCCTAGCCATTGGATCAAGATCCAACAGCTGGGAAGCAGACGCGCCAAGCTGCTCCACACGACACAAGGGAAGGTTTTCCGCAATGGAGGGAGTGCTGGTTTGCAAAGGGGGGGCGCCGGTTTGAATCCCTGCAGCCCCTCCAATTCGTAATTGGGCGGGCGCATGGAGCAGCAGCGCCAGCGCAAGGCAGCTCGCACGCGTACGCGCACAACAGCGCATGGCAAGTGCGCACAGCAGGGTGCGCGTGGTCAGCGCATGTGATCAGCGGGGTAGCGCGGCGCGGGTGCAAGGGCGGTTAGTGCTAGCTTTCAGCGATAGCTGGGCTGACCTACAACAACGCTTACAGCCGTCGCTATTTCATTGCAAGCCAGCAGAGCTAGCTATGGGCATGGGTGAGGTGAGTTGTCTACAGCAACGTTTCCAGCGACGGTCTGGAGGTCGCTAAGGTCCTTTAATCCATTGTTAGCCTCTTCTCCTCCACTATAAAAGGACCTACACCCCCTCCCTTCCAAGCCATCTCTACCTACTCTACCCCCACTTACTCCCAAGCTCTAGCAAGCCTACCAATGCTCCATTAGAGCTTGTTCTCAAGCTCCCAAGGTGCCTATTAGTGTAGCCAACCTCTACCCCACCAAATACTCCTCAAACTTCCCATCTCCCGTCATAGGTCACCTTGGAGCCGTCCTCCCACCTCCATTCCGGTAGCAAATCAACTTCGTCTTCTCACCTCCATTCCGGAGCCACGCCGAAGCTTTCCTCAATATGACATCCTCCAGCATCTCACCTCCGTCGTCCGGCTCCTCACCTCCTTCTTCCGAGCTTCCGCCAGGCACCGTTGTCTTGCTAAACAGTCGATTCAGGAGATTTCCTCTCACCTCCCTCTCTTTATTTGCTTTCAAATTTTCTTTTAATTGACATTAGAAGTAATATATATCAGATTTGTTCCAGATCTCTATCTTGTGATACGTTTGCTTGATTTCTTTTATTTCAAAAATACAAAAAAATATCAAAACCCTAAAATACCAAAAAGAAATGAAACAAAGCGCAGTTTTCACGTAAAGTAAACGTTGTCTCCCTATGTTCGACCCGGGACTCTCTTGGAGTTTCGGTATAAATTTTATCTGATCGACGTGTTTTGCAACTACAACGACGGGTTACTTGTAACCTAAATTTCTAACACACAAAACACGGCCGACCATTTTGGCACCGTTGCCGGGGAGGCAACGGAATTTACTTTATTGTTTATTGCGTTTCTTTGCATTTACATAGCATTAACCTTACTTGTCTTTGATCTACTATCTTGCAGGTACCCTAGCATGGAGATCCAAGTGCGGTAGACCAGAGTAAAGTACAGGTAGAGTGTTTCGTAAGTGTCCCCCACACCACCCCCTCCTTAGTTTTCATTCCATAACTGAATAACTCAAACCCAAATCAACATAGGTGCTTTTTATGAACCCTAGGATAAGATTTGGTTGTTTTTTTGCCACCTCCACTCACCTCGCCATTCACATAAATAAAAAGAAAAAATAAAAAAGTTATCAGATTGTGGGATTTTCTGTAAGCTACACACTTAACACCCACAACTTCTCACCCTAAGGCGCACAATCACATCGATTCTACCACTTAACCAGGATTTGACCTGTGGACCTGGTACACTTAATTCAACACACAAATAAATGAGTAGAAATCTGAATAGGTCAAAAATTTCTGTGTGCCTTAACTAAGTTGTGCAGTAGGACAATTGATTGAACTGTTTGGGCCACACCACTTAAGATAAAAGCGATTCATCATGTAGCTTGCCACTTAGGGTTGATTCTTAGGGTTGAACCAGGCACTCCACATTTTTTTCTTTGATTTCTAAAGGAATATATCATCACCAGTGCTTGCAAAACTTGGAGTGTTTTCCTAAACTTGATTGAATATACCTAAGATTAAACCCTAAAAGCTACTAAACAAGGTTGAACTCTAAAAGACACATCATCAAATAACCTTATTTGCAAATCCTAGTTGTGCACACACACATTTTAATTGATCATTAAGGGCACAACCCATCTAAAGGGCCCATCACATTCTTGAAGCACCATTGTCCCAAGCCTAACTAAAATGGATTAGACGTTGGCCCTAAGGACTGGTTCGCTTGTCGGGATCCAGATTGAGATTCTTCATGATTAACCTACTTATACCAGTCAATCTGATGTCTATCTAGGGGAGTAGCGTCAATCGACCGTGGCTAGGGGGTACACTAGGAACCGGAGGTGCAAGCCAAAGGAAGAACCTTTTCCCCAATCCCTCCTTCTAACTGGTTGGATTGCCTAGACATAAGTAGAGTAAATTGTCTATAATCTTAGGATGGATTTTGAGAGTTTGTAGACCTTTAGGCTACGCAACTAAGGATAGGTTTGTATTTTTGTATTGTAGGGCTCCTTTCTCTTCTGATTTCCCTCCTTACTTCACCGTGTACCCTTCCACATCCTACACACATTTCACATGCTATCCTCCTACCACCACTTATCCCCAAGATGATTACTATCTCGACTTGACTTGTAATTGCCCATCCACTAGTCGGGATGACTTTGATTGGAGATATGAATCCGGACCTCAGGGTCCAGGGCCTAACCCTGGACGACAAGACTATGATTATTATCCTTCCCAGAGCTATAATGTTTATGGATCTCCATCCTTTGGTGACCAAACCAACCTGATCTACAATCAGGAAGGATGTCATGATTATAACACCTACCCTCCCCAGTATTCCACTGAATATAGGTCGCCAAAATCCTTTGAACAACCTAGAATGACCTACTTTCAGGGAGGGATCCAAGAACCTGGACATCTTGACTCCCCTAGATTTAACCTGAACCCATCCAAACCTAAACTGAACCAGTCGGTTCAGGTGAACCAGATCCAGGATAGGGTGTTGGCTAATTTGAGGAACACTACAATCTTTAGAAGCTCAGCCAACACCATGCACTAAAGCACTAGAGCCTATGATCAAAATGATTGATGAACTTAATAGTTCTCTATTGGATTTGCTCCAAAGTGTTAGGGATAGGGACTTGGGTGAGTTTGTTCTTGGGAAATTGTCGAGCTTTAGGATGAAATTTGTGGTTGCACTAGTCAAATCTTGGGATGATTCTCAAGATGAACCCTCTTCAGGAGAGCTAATGTTTGAACCTGCCCAGGAGCCTATCGAGGGGATACATTTTTTGAGACTGGGGATGACCGGGATGGGCTAGAGGAACCATTTGAGGATGAACCGATTGATTCACCCGAGATCCTCGAGCCAGGGAGTGAGGAAAAATATGTCTCCACGGACCATGAAATGACATATGATTTTGAGACATATAAATGAGGATCATGGATTCTTTGACTCTGAGGATGAAGAATCTTTTGGTGAAGTCTCACTTGAACTTAGGGAAGAGGATTTTAGTGAGACAAATGGGCTTGAGGAATCTGACAAACCAGTTGATAGCCCAATTATTGAAGATTTGGATTCAATTGGGGCTAACTTGGAGGATTTGAATCCTCATTTACTAGAAGATTCAATCAATAGCCCCATTCCTCAACCACACCCCAAAGGGATTGATTTTGATTTGGAAATCATTGTACCCAAGTCAATCTTGAGTCAGCCACGATTTCTGGACTTGGGAGAATCTTATGGGGTGAATGATATGCTAGAGGTCTCGAAACCTGAGCACCTGATGTTGGAGGATAGAATTGTTGAAATAAAAATTTGGGAGGCTAGTTCTGAGGGAAGTTTGATTTTGGATCTAAGGGTACCTATTGACCTAAAACCACCTACTTTCTACTAGGACCCTTACGATATCTTTCATGTGCAACCCAAGCTCAAAATAACTGATTATTTTTCTGAGCTAGATGTTAAGTAGACAACTGCACCTATTGAACCATCTTTACCCATTGTCTGACACTTTGATCTTGGGTTGCACACCACTAAACCGTAGGCCTGGCCCCGCAAACACAACAACCTTTAGTTCTAGGTGATTTTTATCTAGAACCTGAGAACCACTCGACCCTGGGGCATGGGTTTGTACCATAATCCGATCCACGTTTGTGGACATATTCTGTTGGCGGGCTTCAGGATCAATATTTTTATTTTGATTCTGACCCGCACTTGTGAATTCTCAATTTCTTCTTTGTATGTATGTTATGCCTAGCTGAAGGCATTAAACTTAGCATGTGTGTATACACTCTTCTCTCTGCGGAGCTGACCAGATTTTCATGACACTCAGGTGATGTTCTGTTTACTCTACCCCTTTCATGTCTTTATTTTTAAAATGAGGACATTGCATCATTTAGGCATGGGGGGTGGATAATCAATTCCTGAAATCATTATGTTAACTCCATAGAATTTCTTTTAGTTTCTCATAAAATTAAAAAAAATTGAAAATTTGAAAAAAAAAATAGAATTAGGAGACGAGAACTTAGGCATTAGGAGTTGTAAACTTTAGGAATTGATTCTTTGAGACCTGAATACTTAGACTCTTCAGGTCTTCGGGCTTAATTAGACTGGGTGTCCACTCGAATGTGGATTTAGTCTCGAGTCCTCTCCAATTAAAATTTATTTTAATTTGGTAAATAATTTGTGATGATAAGTATGCGACTTATCAAACCGCCCTCTGATTTAGGGGGACTTTAAGCCTAAGCATCTACACACATTTTTTTGCACTGACTCACTTTCGGGTGGTTTTACGGAAATTGGGTAGCTAATGGATCGACTTGGGTGGTATGGCTGGCAAGTTGTTGGTGGTAACAGCTCATCGGCTGGATGTCCAGAGCCCAGCCACAAGACCATTTTCGTTGTACTGCCTTTAGGTAAATCTTAGATCAGGGAAGCCACCTACTTAAAAAAAAAACAAGAAACACTAAAAAAAAGGAGAAAATAAAAAAAACAAATAAAACCACACTTCACCGCACGAGTATGGCTGGCAAGTTGTCGGTGGTAACAGCTCATTGATCGGTTGTCCAGAACCCAGCTCACAAAAAAATGCACAATGTTTCCCAAAACACTTAGGGAAGAAGTGGGAAGTAGAATAAATCGGGGAGATATACACTGGATTCACCCTTATGTTGACCCCATAAATAAAAGAACTAGGGAGAAAGCTACCGATCGTAAAGATAAACCTTTAGGCAAGGTCACCTAGGGTTGTAGAAATCCGAAGTCCGTTTTAATGGCCGTCTAGTGAGTCTTTCACTATTTTTCACAAGATGCTTAGCACTTAGAGTCCTTTTCGAGTCTTGGGCGGGTCGGGTAGCCGTAAAAAGTTATCCCGTAACTCTCAAACTCCAAAAGTACAAAAAAATATTAAAAAAAAAACTTCTCAAATAAGGCAATGGCTTAGACGGTTTGCATTCTGGCAGGCACCTGGGCACTATTGAGTTTTTGTAATTAGGTCTTGGGGTTGAGATTTTCTGAAGCAATCAATGAATTTTGCCTAATTACTCAAACCCTGGTTCTACTTTTATACATAGCATTTAGGTTAATTTTGCTAGGGACTAGCAAAAAGTAAGCATGGGGGTATGATGAACACACATAAATTCATGATAAATTGCTTATTTTTGATAGTTCCTAGGCTTAGCATTGCATATCATGTTATAAATATTGCATAACATCCATTGCTTGGCATTTAGGATAGTTGTATATTTTGTATATTAATTCCTTCATTTTATATGGCTAGGGGGGCAATGCGACATTCATATGGGTTTCGGATGGAAAATCCAATCGTACGGATGGATTCGGAGCGACGATCGCAGTTCGACAACGTGGGAATCATCTTGATCTGAGCATCGTAGCACCCTCTACAAGAAGAAGAAGATGGACGGCCCAGATGGTGCCACGTGGTGCCTTCCAGGCCACCCAACACCAGCCAGCAGCACTGCCTAACTCCTTCATCCGTGCCCTTCAATCCTAGCTGTTGGATCGAGATCCAACGGCTGGGAAGCGGACACTCCAAGTCGCTCCACACGACACAAGGGAAGGTTTGCCGCAATAGTTGGAGCGCTGGTTTGCAAAGGGGGGGCGCAGGTTCGAATCCTCGTAGCCCCTCCAATTCGCAATTGGGCGGGCGCATGGAGCAGTAGTGCCAGCGCAAGGCAGCTCGTGTGCCCATGTGCACGACAACGCATGGCAAGCACGCACGCCAACGCATAGCAAGTGCGCTCACAGTAGGGCGCGCGCTGTTAGCGCAAGTGATGAGCAGGGTAGCGTGGCACGGGTGCAAGAGCGGTTGGTGCCAGCTTTCAGCGATAGTTGGGCAGACCTACAGCGACACTTATAGCTGTCGCTATTTCATTGGAAGCTAGCAGAGCCAGCTATGGATGTGGGTGGAGGTGAGCTGTCAACAGCAACGTTTCCAGCGACGGTCTGGAGGTCGCTAAAGGTCCTTTAATCCATTTTTAGCCTCTTCTCCTCCACTATAAAAGGACCTACACCCCTTCCCTTCCAATCCATCTCTACCTACTCTACTCCCACCTACTCCCAAGCTCTAGCAAGCCTAGCAATGCTCCATTAGAGCTTATTCTCAAGCTCCCAAGGTGCTTATTAGTGTAGTGAACCTCTGCCCCACCAAATACTCCTCCAACTTCCCATCTCCCATCATAGGTCACCTTGGAGCCGTCCTCTCACCTCCATTCCAGTAGCAGATCAACTCCGTCTTCTCACCTCCATTCCAGAGCCATGCCGAAGCTTTCCTCAACACGATGTCCTCCAGCATCTCAACTCCGTCGTCCCACTCCTCACCTCCTTTGTCTGAGCTTCCGCCAGGCGCCGTCGCCTCGCCGAACAGTCGATTCAGGAGATTTCCTCTCACCTCCCTCTCTTTATATGCTTTCATAGTTTCTTGTAATTGACATTAGAAGTAATATATATCAGATTTGTTCTAGATCTCTATCTTGTGATACGTTTGCTTGATTTCTTTTATTTCAAAAATACAAAAAAATATCAAAACCCTAAAATACCAAAAAGAAATGAAACAAAGCACAGTTTTCATGTAATGTAAACGTCACCTCCCTGTGCTCGACCTGGGACTCCCTTGGAGTTTCGGTATAAATTTTATTTGATCGATGTGTTTTGCAACTACAACGACGAGTTACTTGTAACCTCGATTTCTAACATGCGAAACACGCCCGACCAGAAATCAATGCTCGTGAAGAAAGACATTTAGATTCCAATGCAAGACACTTGAATGGGAAAGTCATTGAATGTCTTCATGGAATCCCCTTCATAGATTCATGGATTATTTATTTAAGATTAGAGGTTGTCCTTCCAAGGATAGTATTATCTGTGCTATATTTTTCTGTTCTCAGGTAAGGATTTTCGTTAATTAACCAATAGCGTTGACTAAATCTTGTGTTATGATTCAATGTCTTATCGAAGACTTATTTTTGAAGGATTGGCGTACTAATATTAAATCTTCTTTTATCTTCTTTAACTTCTCAACAAAACAAATGTAAAAACTAACTTTATCCTCTTGTGTGGTTTATAAATACATGTAATGTGCACCTTGTGATGATTGAGTAAGTCAAATACATTTTCTCCACTTTACCTTTTTGACAGGTACCTCATTCACCCTTCTAGTTGTAGTTCACTCCTTTTACTAGATCCCATCTAGTGCTACCACTATTCTTCATATGATAATGAATCAGCCAAACAATTTATGCTCCCTTGACAAATACAGTATTAAATTCTCACAAAATCGATATATTGTTGTTTGTACTTGCTTAAGTTATTTGATTTCCAATTGGCTCATACTTTGCACTTAATGGCTAGTCTAATTACATTGGAGGTCTCCATTGCTTTGGTGTTGTTAGTACTCACTTGAGTTATTTGATTTCTAGGTGGCTTCTCACTTTACATTTTGAGATTTAATGTCTACTCTAATTACATGCAGTTCTCCATTATCATCATCCTCGTTGTGTTTGGACTGGTAGCAACCTTGAAGGGCTTAGTTCTAACCATTCAAGCTTTTTCTTGGTTTCTATTTTGATGTTTGATTATGCATTGGTTATATCTTATACCTTCGTTGGATTACCATGGCTACTATTTCTTTGGATATCACTACTAAATCCTACAAGGTGACTTTTAAGATCAAGTACTAGGAAAGAATAGGAAAAATAGAAATAAATTACGGGTGCATCCAACTCAAAACCAATTGACTTGAGTGGGAAGGCCTACCATATTACATTAGCACTTAACCCAAATAGTAGGAACAACAAAATTACGAAACCTAAGCCTAATTGCAAATTTGGAATTTCGGTGTCTGCTTTTGTTAGCTATATTAAACGTTTGGCATTTTTTTGGACTACTTTTAATAAACAGTAGGTTTTGCATTTATTAGTGTTCTAGTTTAACTTAAGAGCTTTCTATCTCCCCTTGTTTGGTAATAGTGACTAGTCAACGTCTCTTTAGATGATTGAGAAGATGTTTCCAAAGATGTTTGGTGAATGATGATTGAGAAGATGTTTCCATGATTTTATGATGATTCAGATCTCTCTTTAGATGTATAACTGTAAAACTCTTGTGAAATCTGATCCATAACTGCTGCAATGTATTTTTGAACCTTTGTACTTGAAAAAGTTGAATGAAATGCTATTTGCCTTCAAAAATCTCTATTTTCAAATTTTTGTGTTCAAAAGAAGGTCTATACCAATCTTTATATAACTTGGGAAAACTCCATTTAGCCATTGGAGGGGTACCCAACATCTCCCTTCCAATGGTTGCTTATGTTATTGTTAGCTTGTTGGGGGTTCCAAGGGCAATGGTTGAAAGTCTAAACCATTCTAACCAAGTGAAATATGTGGTTGCTCAAAACTTTAAGAGTAGTTCATATTGGATTCTGACAAAATTTATGAAGGTCCCTTGCATTCTTCTTCAAAATTAGATTGTTTCTCATTTAAAACAAGTTTTGGTGGATATATTATTAGGTTTCACACATGGATCAGATAGGGGATTTTTTGTGAAGCAAAAGAAGCTTCACACATCTACATCTTTGTATCTTAGGTCTAGAAAATGATGAAAAGGAATGAAAGTTACATGTGAAGATATGAAATGGCCTTCTTTTCCAAAAAAAAAGGCCTTGTGTCAGTAAAGGTTTTGGTGGAAACTAAGGAAATCAATTTAAGGACCTTCGCTTGAAAAACTTTTAGGACCCCTCTTCCTATTTTTGTTGGCTGCCAACTTTTCAGATATTCCTCATTCTCTTCATTGGTACAACTCTTTGTGAGTGTGACCTTTAATTACATTATTCTCTTCAGAAGCTAGCAAATTCATTCTATATTTCATAACATGGTTTTCTTTAGTATTTCTAGGATATCCTTTATGTTCTTTTTTTAATCAGCCATTTCAAAAAAAAAAAAGTTTTTTTTAATCATTATGCTTTAAACTTGCACAGAATCTTTTCATGTTGCATATGTTTAACTATTCTGGATTAAAATCATCGTGTTATTCTTACCAAGGATACATGCACCTAGGAAATTCATCTGTTGTCATTGATATGGATTTATATGATATATACAATTGTGCCTTTTGGTTGCCTAACATTTTGAATACACTGATGTATTTTTATTTATAGGCAGAAAAGGATGTTATTGATCTTCAAGAGCAAGTAAACTGTGAAACATTTTCTTTTTTTGTATGTGAGAGATCATATTCTTGATGCTCATATCTAGTAACTGCAGGTTTTTGTTAAAAATGTTATTGAGCTACATGACAAGTATATGGTATATGTCAGTGATTGTTTTCAGAACCACACTCTTTTCAACAACGTTTGTATTGACTACGAACATTTTTTCATGTATTTTATTTAACCTTTATTGATCAGCCCAAATTGGTTATGGCAACTCGGTCTCTATTTATTATAACCATGTCTTAAGTAGAATTTCTTGAAAGTATATATGAGAAAGTTATTGGTTTGGTGGGGTAGATTAAAATGTTTGTTGTTGACTATTGCAACTTAATGGTCAACTTTAACATAATGGAAGTTTTCAAGGTAAATAAATAAAAATAACTCTCAAGAAAAAAATGTTATGTGATCCAAGTGACTTGAATCTAAGAACTAATTAAAGCACATTGTAAATTAAAATATGACAAAAATGTATGCTCAGAATAGTATAGGATATGATCTCACCACATTATGTGCCTTGGCATTTATCTATTTGAGTTTTTACGTAATGTTGAAGACTAAAGAAGATCATGACATTGGAAAGCCCATCACTTATTTGTAGACCCCTCCTAACATCTTGGAACAAATGTTGTATACCTCTAAATGGTCTACCATATCGACACAAAAGGTGTCCTTGATAGATGTCTCACATGGCTCCTTCTTTGAATGATCATTCCTTTCAAATGCAATGAGTAGGGGAAACATCAATGCCATTTGTGCAATTAAGTAGATGCTTGCTGTGCCTTCATTATTATGACTTCCTTTGCTTGTAATAAACTTGAATGCATAAAATGAAGATGGGAGTGATAAAGAAAAGAGTTAACCTTAATTATTTTATGATATTTTCTTGACAAACATGACTTGACACATGCCAATATAATGGTATATGAGGGGCTAGGTTCTATGTGTGCTTCAATATGACTCAGGCTAAGGAAGAACATCTTGATATTCTCTCATTTATCTATTATCCTTTTTAGAGATTTCTTAATCTTGTTTGCCTTTTCTATAGGCACTCGAAGTGGCTTTTTGAGGTGTTATGTAACAAGGGTGTTGCTAGCAGCTCAAGTGCTGAGTTGCTAGCAATGATAATATTCTCAAGAAGGGTGGAAGTGAGAAATTAAGTGATGAAGCCATTAAGGAAACACTTGAGAAGGTCAGCTTCTTGATTTTTTTTTTACCATGTTTAATTATAGTGGCATTTAATTGATTTTCTATTAATTTTCAAATGGCATATATTACCTAGTTTGATTCTATTGTTGATAGTAAAACTGTCAAGATTACAAATTTCAATCTCTTAGTTCGTTTGTTAGTTTGTCCTTTTATGTTTGGATAATTGGTCTAAAATATGGAATATCGACGTGCAATGCGAGATTTAAGCTTAGTGTATACTGGTATTTATTAGTACTTCTCGTAATGTGCAATGATGTGCTTATAGATGATAAGTATATATTCAAGTGATACATTGGATTTGCTGTCTAATTTTGTAGAGAAGGATATAAGCTCCATTGATGAAGTAGGATTCTTCTTTTTTTCCTTCTCATTGTACTTTTTTTGTTCTCATATAATTTTGTAGCAATGAGCATTTTGCAATTTGTGATATTTTTTGGACTATCCCGTTGTATCTTTATCAGTCTATTATAATTTAATTTGACAACTAAGTTACCTTGTGATTTGTACTATCTTGAATCTACAGTAATTTAGTATTTTCCAAAAGAAGGTCTAATTACTTTTATTTTAAGACACCTTTGGTCATGGTTGATAAACCGTCACCAAAGGAACCTTTTGTGATGATTAATGAACTGTGATCAAAGGAATCCTTTTTTTTACATCAAATTTTGGAACCATGACCAAAGACCAAAAGTCTTTGGTCACAGTTTATAACCATGACCAAAACCATCGAACCTAGCTACCGGGGCTTTGGTCACAGGTTTAAGTGGAACCGTGACCAAAGCTCTTCGACTTTGGTGATGATTTTGGGTAGGATCGTCACCAAAGACCCTTTCGAATCGCAACTTTTGTTGACACTAATTGGTGACGGTTATAAACACTTTGGTCATGGTTTTTAACTGTGACCAAAACCCTTATTTATTGTAGTGAACCCTTCCACCCAGAGATTGAAAGTGGCATTTCTAGAGCACTTGTCTGACTCTGGGTAGACTTCTGCTGGCTCATTTGGAGCCAAAGATAGGATGGACGAAATCATGGAGACTTTCAAGCAAGTGCAAATTAACCTGCCTTTGCTTGAAGCTATCAGGCAGATTCCGTCCTATGCTCGCTTCTTGAAGGACCTATGCACGAAACAGCGGCAATCTAGAAAACAGGTCCAATCAAAAGTAGTTCTGCCTGATTCAGTTAGGTCAATAGTTCAACATGGCACACCCCCAAAGCTTAAGGACCTAGGAGCTCCATACATCTCAGTGGTCGTTGGTGACCTACATATAGATGAGGCTTTGCTTGATCTGTGTGCGAGGGTAAATATCCTTCTGAGATACATATATAACAACTTGGAGTAGGCAATCTGAAACCTAGCCCTGTAATCCCCTAAGTTGCAAACTGTTCACTGAAGACACCCCGGGGCTTGTTGGAAGATGCCCTTGTGAGAGTGGAGGACTTCTCACTTGTTGACTTTCTGGTATTCGACACTGACCCTACCAACAAACTAAACAAGCCCTCCATCATCTTAGGCTATCCTTTTCTTACGACTTCTAATGCTTCGATTAATTGTCGCACTAGGGCATTAAAAATGGGCTTTGGGAATAGGAAGATCCACCTCAATGTATTCGATTCTTACAAACAAACCAATCTAGAGGATTGTTCCCATGTTGAGGTTGTGGATGATTTGATTGACGAGACTACCCCAACAATTTTGTGATGACCACCCCTTCAATATGCTATGCTAAATGAACATTCCCATCATTTGGAGGAATGTGAAAGGGATATTCTGGAATTAGAGGAATCACTTGTAGTTTCTACTGAGTCTATCTCCCCATCATACTTGCCTAAGGTAGCTCTGCTACTTGAGATGGGGACATCTATTATGAAACCCTCAACCATACAGGCCCCCAACTTTGAGCTGAAACCCCTCCCCAACACTCTCAAGTATGTCTTCCTTGGTCCAAATGATACGCTCCGTATTGTATCCTCATCTGTGCTATCTAAGGCACAAGAGGGAGCCTTGTTAGACTGCTTATCATAGCACATGGAAGTCATAAATTGGACAATCGTTGACATTAAGGGTATAGACTCTACACTCTACATGCACCACATTTATACTAATGATTCCATCAAACCATTTCGAGACATTCAGAGATGTCTTAACCCCAACATGAGGGAGGTGGTTAAAAAGGAAATTCTGAAGTGGTTGGAAGCTAGAATCATATACCCCATTGCGGATAGCAAATGGGTTAGTCTAATCCATGTGGTACCTAAGAAGGCAGGCTTTATGGTAGAAATCAATGACCATGGAGAACAACTAGTGACCGGACCCTCAACTGGCTGGAGGGTCTGTATTGACTACCGCAGACTGAACACTGCTACCCAGAAGGATCATTTTTCCTTACCTTTTATTGATCAGATCCTCAAGAAATTGGCAGGGAATAAGTATTTTTGCCTTTTGGATGGATATTTTGGGTACAACCAGGTTGCAATCTTCCCTGATAACCAGGAGAAGACAACTTTCATGAGTCCTTGTGGAACTTTTGCATTCAGGCATATGTCATTTGGATTGTGTAATGCACTGGCAACCTCACAACGGTGTATGATGTCCATTTTCTCAAACATGATTGATGAGTGTGTTGAGGTTTTTATGGATGACTTCTCCATTTACGGCTCGTCTTTCGACCAGTGTCTCCTGCACTTAGAGAATGTGCTGAAGAGAAGTAAGGAGACTAGTTTAGTCCTTAGTTGGGAGAAAAGTCATTTCATGGTACAAAAAGGCATTGTACTTGGGCATGTTGTGTCTGAGAAGGGCTTAGAAGTAAATAAAGCCAAGGTTGATTCTATTTCCAAACTTCCATTGCCCACGAATGTCAAATAGATTAGATGCTTTCTGGGCCATGTGGGCTTTTATAAGCTCTTTATTAAGAATTTTAGTGAAACTTCTACGCCACTTTGCGACCTACTGGAGAAAGAATCTTCTTTTGATTTTGATGCAAAGTGCACCGAGGCCTTCCATACTTTGAAGGGGGCCTTGATTTCTGCACCTATTCTCTACGCTCCTGACTGGACACTCCCATTCGAGCTGTTGTGTGATGCTTCGGATTACGTCATGGGAGTAGTCCTTAGAAAATGGGTTGAGGGGAGACCTCATGTGATACATTATGCTAGCAAGACTTAACTGACCCACAACAAAACTACACTGTGACAGAAAAGGAATTACTTGCTGTAGTGTTTGCATTGGAGAAGTTCAAGTCTTACTTACTTGGGTCTAAGGTGGTTATTTTTACGAGCCATGCGGCAGTGAAACAACTCATTTCCAAGAAAGACTCAAAGCCATGACTTATTAGGTGGATCCTACTCCTTCAAGAGTTTGACTTGGAGATTTGTGAAAAGAAAGGAGTAGAGAATGTAGTGGCTGACCACCTATCTCACCTCCCACTTAATGACTCTACATCTGGAGATATCCGCGAGACATTTCCTGATTAAACCCTTATGGTGGTAAAATCAACTTCACCCTGGTATGTTGATACCGTCAATTACTTGGTCACTCCCGACTCTTGGGAAGAGCAGAAAAGGAAGAGATTCATTTCCCAAGTTAGATATTTTCATTGGAAAGAGTCAAAATTATTTAGAATTAGACATGACCAAGTATTGAGATGATGTGTGCTTGAAGAGGAGCAACAAATTGTGTTGAAATTTCGCTATGAACTTCATTGTGGAGGACACTTTGGTGTTAATAAAATAGCTTTTAAGGCTTTCCAGTCAGGATTTTGGTGGCCTACTTTATTTAAGGATTTTGATAACTTTGTTAAGGGTCGTATTAGATGTCAATGGACTGGAATGGTTGGGAAGCAAAATGAGATGCCCCAACACCTGATTCAACCTATCGAAATTTTTAATGTATGGGGAATAGATTTCATGGGACCCTTCCCTTCATCCCATGGATATGAGTATACATTGGTGGCAGTTGATTATGTCTCCAAATGAATAGAGGTCATTCCTACGTGCACAAACGACCACTTCGTAGTCCTGAAATTTGTGAAGGCCAATATCATATCTCGCTTTGGCTGTCCCAAGATGATTATAAGTAATGGGGGACCTCATTTCTGGAACCATCACTTCAATCGGTTACTCAAGAGTCTTAGAGTAACTCACAAGATTGCTACCCCTTACCATCCTCAAATGAGTGGCCATGTTGAAGTGTCAAATAGGGAGATTAAGAATATTCTGGAAAAGACAGTTAGGCCAGATAGGAAGGATTGGTCCCAAAAGCTGGATGATGCTTTATGGGCTTATCAGACAACCTACCAAACCCCTTTGGGTATGTCTCCCTTTTGGATAGAGTACGAGAAATCATGCCATTTACCTGTCGAACTTGAACATAGGGCACTCTGGGCTATCTACAATGTCAACATGGATTTAGAGAAAGCAGGTAAAGGCATGATTACTGGAATTGACTGAGCTCGAGGAGTCGAGGAATGATGCTTATGACACCTCCAAAGCTTATAAAGAGATGACTAAGGTCTTGCATGATAAGTATATCATTTGAAAGACCTTTGAGCCCAACCAACAAGTCTGGCTTTTCAGTTCCAGACTTAAGCTTTTTCTAGGGAAATTGAAATCTCGTTGAGATGGGCCATACATAATCACTAGAGTGTTTCCGCATGGGGCTGTGGAGATTAAGAGTCCCTCCTCTTCAGCAACGGCCTCTACCGTCAACGGCCAGCATTTGAAACCATATGTCACTTTGGATGGCCACCTGGTTGACAAAGTCAGTCTTGAGGAGCCTTAACTCCTCTCATTCTTTGCCTCAGGTAACATCTTCCCTTGACTATTTTACTTCCAATGAGGACATTGTTTGAGCCAGACATGGGGGGTAAGACCTGAGGCATTTATACATAGCATTTATATATATTTGCATGCATTAGTAGCTTTCTTTCTTTCTCAGTTATATATTTAAAAAAACTTTTAATTTGTTGAGCTTAATTGGTTAGTTCCAGCAATCTTTGTAGATGAGTTATCTGAAGTTCTGGGTTGGAACGAATGATGAGATAAGACCTTAAATGTCTTGCCTTAGGAGATAAGGAAGAGATATTAGTCTTAGGCCCTTAGGGCTGGTTTGGCTTAAAAATCTAAGTATTTGTTAAGATATGGATTTTGCCTCAAGTAATTGAGGTACTTGAGAGGTTAATGTATTAAGTCAAGGGCTTAGGAAGTATAGAACTTCTTTGTTTATTCCTTGGTTTGGGGATCCTTGAATCCGAATTATCTTTTTCACATACATGAGCTTAAAACTGGGGCAACCATGTGAGAGCTTACCATGAGTATTGTCAGAACCGAGGTTGGGGACTTTAAATTAATTCACCTTAACTTATATTTAAACTTAATAGAGATCCTTGCAGGGTATGGCAGACATATCACATGCAGTAACCCCTGGGTGTGGGATGTCCAGAGCCAAACCTTGCGCCCCGAGTCTTCCTAGATTTTACTTTGGTGAAGCATTTAGAAAGGACGAAGGAGAGCCACTCACTAGAAAAGAAAAAAAAATGAGGAGGGAAATAACACATCATTACACATAGGTGTCATTGAGAATAAAAAGCACCTTGTTATACATGGGTACTAGAATTATAAAAAAAATAAAAAAAATTGGAAAATTAGTTGGGGAGATATACACTGGGTTCACCCCTGTGTTGACCTCGAAGTAAAAAAAAAGTGAGGCGAAAGCTACTAAGTCTAAGTATGGTTGAACATAGGTAGGTTTAGGTAGGTGAGGGGCAAGTCTGGTCCTGGGAATGTATGGGAAGAACAAGTGTGGATGCCCATTAATCAAATTACACATTGAGCACTAACACTTTAACATCTGGGATTTACAAACTCTAGGATAAACTTAGAAGTTTAAGAAACCATTGGCTGAGACCCAAAACTGAAACAAATCAAGTCTGAATTTTGACTGGTACTTGGACACCTTAAGGTCTGAGGTTAGTATTTCAACAAATCTCTAGAGGTGAGATATAAGAAGGCATCCTGATGGTTAATTCTAGCCTAGAATTTAGGAATTCTTTCATAGATGTTGCTAGGGACTAGCAGAAAGTAGGCACCAGGTGTTCGCAAGCGAAATTGAGGCTTTAAAAACTTCGTTGTAGTATAGCCAAAATTGCCTTGAAAATAAATAATATTTATTACTCAAGTTTTAAGTCTGAGGTCGAACACAGGGAGCAATATGGAATTCAAACTCAAGATCACAATTTGAATAAAAAATATAAGATATTGCAACAATAATAATTTCAGGTATCAATGTGCAAAAAGAATGGAGTAAAATGGTGATTGAAATCACCAATTACTCCTCACAAATGACAACTAAATCAATAGTATCAATAAAGCCTCAAATATATGTAATCAGATGATCTAGGCTTGTATCAGATAGCTTAAACAGCCTGCCGCTACAGTGTTTCCTAGAGAGTTAAGGGTCTCTTTTCTTTGCTCTGTTTCTTTCTCTTCTTCCTTCTTTCTTTCTTTGCTTTCTTCTTTCTTCTGAGGCCTTCTTCTCTGTGCAGCTCTCCTTCTTCTTCTGTTTCTCCTACCTTGTCTACCTTCTATTCTTCTACTCCTCTCCTTTTGCTTTCTCTACTTTTCTTCTTCTTCAACTCTTCTTTTTCACGTAGAGGGGGAAGGTTCTTCAAACGGCTAAGTGTCAGCTGTTACTCTCTGTAGCAAAAACTCCCTGCTCCCGCACACGATCCTCTCTTTCTCTCCTAAGAGCCTCCAACAGTACTGAGTTATCGGGTTTCGGACCTAGAGCACACCCGAGTCTAGGGCTGTGGGCGTGATCGTAGCCGAGAAGTGGAGTCAGGTAAGGTTGGTCTGGTCTGTGCCAGGCCCACGGGGGATGGGTCACGGGCGAGGTGCAAGTGAGCAGGTGAGTGGGGGACCTCACCCCCCAAGTGTCTGAGGTGATAAGCCCCAGACACTTTTTCAATTTATGCGGGGTTATAGCGCCACTGGTTTTTGAGGTGGCAGTAAAGATAGTGCCTCTTCTTCGCATGCGTCTGCAGCTGGATTGCCTTCCAATCAAGGTACCTGCTTAGGGTATGGCTTCCAATTGAGGCCATAGGATGAGACCTAAAGCCAATCTGCATCACCTGGAGGTGGCACTTGGAGCTACAAGTGCCGAACAAAGCTTCGAGCACACTTGAAGTTCGTCGCTAATGGTGGGCTTGACCTGGTACCTGAAACTTCAAGAAAAAGGCCATATGGCCATGTCAAATGGTTCAGCAGGATCGCCATAGCATGGCGAACGTGGTGGTGGGTGCAGCATGCCGTGAGAGTGCGAGAGGTGGCTGGACGGTGACAGAGACGACTGTGAGAAGGTGGGTTGTTCATGGGTGCATTTGGGTGAGTAGTGGAGTGAAATAGGAGAGGGGTTCGATTGGTGGAGTTGTGGCAAAGCTGGTGGGGTGGTTGGCGAGGCGGATGAAGTGTAGTGGCGGATATGCTTTACCGGAGGAGCAGTTGAAGACGGAGAAGGTGAGGGTGAACGGCAGCGGTTGACAGTTGTGTGTGTCTGAGAGGGTAGGAAAATGAAATAGAAAGAGAGAAGAAGCTAAAGAAGGGCTTAGCGAGAGAATAGGGAGGCGAAGGGCTTCGGTGTTGGTCGACCAGAGTCATAGAAGGAGGTTAGTGCGGCGAGGTGGCGACGTCGACTGAGGTAGAGGCACGACCTCTCGTTGGTAGGAGAGGTTCGTAAGGATGAGGGGAAGCTAGTCAGCCGTCCAATTTGATGGTTGGACGAACTGAGGAGGAGAGTGGAGAGTAGTTGCCGGAGCTAAGTTTGAAGGTGGCCGGAGATGGAGTAGAGGAGGGTTCTTAGGCCAAAACTTGCTGAAATGTACGGACGTGCGATGGTGTCTCTTTTATGGGCCATAGGAAGCCCTTCCAAGCTTGGAAAGAAGCTTTCGAGCTTGGAAGGTAGTTGCGAAATAGGATACCTGAACCTTTGAAATGTTCGCATGGCCTTTTAGGAAGGACTTAGTGCCCAAGGAATGGCTCAAATGGAAGGAAACTTCCCAAGGAATCCCCGTATCAATTTTGTGAGAGATTGATTGAGAATCGAGTGAGAAATCCTTGCTCGAAACTCGACAGTGAAGGTTTCACCTTCCAAAAATGGCCTAGGGACCTACTTGTGAGGAAGACAAAGAAGTTGGGGGGCTATTTGTAAGAGAATTTAAATGTTAAGGGTCTGAATGAGATAGAAAGAGTCTGACTGGACCAAAATGAAAACTTAGTCAAGGTGATCTCAGATTGAGCTCAAATTTTGGTACAAACCTAATTTATACCCAAGGAATACAATGGAGAAGTTAGATTTAGGGTTTGACCAAGTTTTACTAGGTAATTTATGCAAAAACCCAAATTAGGGCAATTGTCTGTCTGTGACTCTATTTTGGGTCAAGACGGGTTCTAATGGTCAAATTGAATGTTCCAAACCATAGATAATATTTTTCTATGAATTTTAGAGGGTTTAGGTGAATTTTATCCTAACCAAAATCTCATTTAATTAAGTGGATCTATTTTTAGGGTTTCAAAAGTCATTTAATTCTCAAAACACATGCAAACCATTTTTTGTTTGTTCTAACCCACTTGTTAGACTTTTAAGACTATTTGACCATCAATTACCCCCTGAAAAAACTTGTGATTGTACTGCATTCATGATATGATGGTAAAACTGCATTTTTAACCCTATTTTCTTGTCTTTCCCTCAGAATGACTTTGTAATGGAAGATGGCTGTCTGGCAGTTATGTAGGAGCATTTACTGACTTAATTGGATCAAAATGAGCTAGTTATGGCTCATGATGGTGTTCCCATCATACCCCCATGCCTAGCTTTTGCTTGTCCCTTAGCAAAATCTCATGGAATTACCTTTAATTCTAGACCATATGCCTTTCGATGCTCAAAACTCTGATGTATGTTTTCTTTTGTAGATTAGGTCAGAATGCCGATAGTAGGCCTAGAGGTACTAAGAACCAACCAAGATTCGGACTTAACTAGCTCTAGCCTCAGTCTACCGCAAAGGTTTCTAAGGCCCACAGGAACTAACCTAAGGTTTGTTGAACTCCGCGGTTAAAGCACCTGTGCTTTTTAAGATGTTTTAGCCTAGGTTTAGTATGCAGTGCATTTTTGTAAGAGAGAGACAGAAGAATTTTTCTTTATTTTTGGAGAGTTTTCTCTCTCTTTTCTTTTTAGTTCTAGCCTCGGATTAGCTTACAACATGGTCTATATCAGATTCCTAGTTCCCACCATCAATCCTCGTAGGGTCCCTGGCAATCGATGCTTTGGGATAGCACTGCCCATGGCAACCCCCAGAACCATGGCTTTCGAGATTTTGAGATAATCCCACCCATGGCATTCTATAGCTAAATCAAGACCCTGGCAATCGATGTTTCGTGATAATGTTGCCCATGGCATCTAAACCAACATAAGGTGCTTACATGCTCCTGGTAGGATATTTAGATATCCTAGGAGACAAGCACCGAGGAGATGATATGTTATTGCGTATCTTCGAGGGGAATTTCCCACCTCTCCACGTCGGGAACTCATCCAAATCAACTTGTGTTGATCAGCTGCTCCTAATCTTGGTAGCATTTTCAGAATAGATTTAATGCATTTGCATGATTTTGATACTTAAGCGCACTGAACCAGACTGTGTGTGGATTGGGGTGCTTAGGTTACCGAGTCTCGCAGGCTAGAGGTCAGTTAATGAGGTCGAATAATCCTTAAGCCTTAGAGTTAATACTTAAGCTTCGCATTTTCCCCAACCTCTTGAGGACTATCCAGATCTTAGTGGATACTTGAATTTTCTAGCCTAGGATTGTACCCCAAGAGGCCTAAGATCAGCGTTCCTACTAATCTCTTTTGTCTCTTAGAATTTTTTGTCTTTCATTTTCTTTTTTGATTTGGTCTAGAATTGAGTCAATTCCTTAATCTTTTACCAATGACTATCTCTTTTTCTCTTTTATTTTCAAATTGTGCTCCTTTTTGTCATTTTTATCTCCTCCCCTTTTCTCCACAAAAATGATTTGTAATCAATTCACTCAAAGTTTCCTCCCTTCTCCTATTTTTGTTCTTTTTCAAGTTTTTTAATTATTTTTTTGGTTTTTTTGCAGTATGTGATTTTTTTGATGAAACCCTTTCTTGTGAAGTGATTTTCACAGTGTTTTGCACTTTAATACCCCCCCATGCCTATGATTTGCAATGTCCTCATTGTAAATTAGGTTTGTTCGAGTTCAGCTGAGATCATTCATTAGAACATGTGTTGGGTGGGTGGATGGGTTGGGGTGACTATTGCGGACGATTTCAAGCTCGGGTACGGCTACCAGAGGTGGAGTCGGCTATTCTAATGGATGAACCTTAAAGTACAATATGAGTTCAGCATAAGATGTGTCAAGAAGGGTTTCAGGTTTTTCAAAAAGATGACGGGTTGTCTCCTATTAAGAGTTGAGTTGAATGCCATCAATCAGGCACAATAAGCTCAGGTAGAATGGAGATCAAAAGATACCTCATCCTTGTTTGTATCAGTGAGTTCAATGAACGGCTTGAGTCGTTGACCGTTCACAACAAAGGGTTTTGAATCAAGGTTAGGTTGGCTGATTTCAATAGCTCCATTTCCAAAGATTCATCTCACCAAGAATGGTCCAATCCATTTTGATCTGAGTTTTCCTGGGAAATGTTTGAGTTTGTCATCAAAGAGTAGAACTTTCTAACCACGGTGGAAAGATTTTCGCACAATGTACTTGTCATGGAAGGCTTTAACCCGCTCTTTATGGATACGTGAGTTCTCATATGCATCATTACGTAGTCCTCGATCTCGCTTAATTGCAATTGGCGGTGTATTCCAGCTTCATTAGATCCAGATTGCACTTCTTTACTACCAAATAAACCTTGTGCTCCATCTCAACGGGAAGGTGACATGCCTTATCGTACACTAGTATAAAGGGAGACAAGCCTAATTAGGTTTTGTAGGCAGTCCTATAGGCCCACAAGGCTTCCGAAAGGTGAGAAGACCAATCTTTTCTATCAGGCTGCACAGTGACCTGAAGGATCTTTTTGATCTCTCGATTTGACAGTTCTGTCAGTCTATTAGTCTAGGGCTGGTAAGGAGTCGAGATACGATGCGACAACCTGTACTTTTTCATCAGGGACTGGAAGTGCACATTGGTGAAATGGACCCACCATTGCTGATGATGGCCTTAGGAACCCCAAATCTGGTAATGATGTTCTCCTGGATAAATTGGAGGACAACTTTATGATCACTAGTTCTCATGGGGATGGGTTTGACCCATTTAGAGACATAATCAATAGTGAGTAGAATGTATTCGAAGTTGTTAGATCCAGGAAAGGGTTCCATGAAATCAATTCCCCATATGTCAAAGATTTCGCACACAATAATCAAGTTCAAGGGCATCATATCCCGCGGGCCGATGTTGCTGAGGGTCTGACAACGAGCGCATGCCCTACAATATGTCTATGCATCTTTGAACAAAGTAGGCCAAAAGAACCCACACTGAAGAATTTTTGCTGCAGTTTTACGCTCAGAGAAATGGCCACCGTAGGCTTGGTCGTGACAAAATGACATTATGTGATTGACCTTGTCGTCAGGATTGCATCTCCAGATCACTTGATCATTGCCAATGTGGAAAAGGTATGGTTCATCCCAAATATAGTACTTGGCCTCAGCAATCAATTTGTCCTGCTTGAAGGTCGGCCAATCTAGCGGAACTTTCCCTGTAACTAAGTAGTTTACAACATCAGCAAACCACGGGAGATTGTGAATGGCTAGCAGGTGCTCGTCCAGAAAATTGATGAGTCCATTTTAATGGACTAATATTACGCCTAAGTAACTTTAATCTTACCTTTTATATTTGTTAATAACTGCATTAAGTTGTAGAATGTTTGCATGCATCTTGATTTAAGTTTACATCTATTTTATAGCATTCTATAACTTAATATGTAATGATTTTATGTTTTTATGTGCAGGAATGATATTTAGAAAGAACAAGGAGGGGGGAATAAATTTCCCCAACAAACAGCTGGTTCAATCCCTCCCTCATCCTCCAGCCAGCCACAAATCTTCCCTCAACAAATGCAAACTGCCATCGGCTAAAATTAGAAAAAGGATTTTGAAAATCCCTTGTAGCGTAGAAGAGAGGAGTTAAGAGGAGGAGGAGCATAGGAGAGGATCATCTTCTTCTCCCCCTGGCGGGGACCCAATTGGGAGAGGAGCGTGCACTGTGGGAAGCCACTTGCACTGTGTACCATCATTGCCCCCCAACGCCTCCCACCAATACTCAACACTAGCGCCGCACCTACAGCCACGCCTTTCAGCCATCATTGCCCCCCCAACGCCTCCAACCTTTTGCCCTGCAGGCACTCACACCTCCAGCCAGGCGCCCACAGGTGCACCCCCTCTGGCACCACCTCTACTGCACAACGCCTGCACCGCGCCCAACGCCCACAGGTGCTCTTCCCAGCCACCGCATCCCACAGGCACTGCACGCCAAGCGCCCGCAGATGCTCGCTGCTCTTCTCCACACTGCCTGCAGGCTGGTACTTGCGCCCTTACCAAGCGCCCACACCCGTGCCATCTCCACTGTAGGCGCGCCCCTGCAGGCGCCCGCGCCTTCGCCACCAGCGCCCTGCAAGATCCCACGCCACCTCAGCTGCACAATGCCTACACCCGTGCCCAATGCCCGCAAGCGCTCTGCCCAGCCATCGTACCCCTACAGGCGCCCGTTCCCTTGCTTGCAGTGCCCTACAAGCTCCCACGCCACCATCACTCTGTACAGGCGCGCACCTGCGCGCACCTACGCCAGTGCCCAGTGCGCGGCCGCGCGGGCTGTAGCAGCGGCCATCCTCCTCCAATAGGCCGGCGGCCGTCCTCCTCCGTCCGGCCACCTCCGGTTGTCGCGTCACCGCCGTTGCATAGCCCTCGTCGAGGCACACCTCCCCGCCGACTCTCGCGGCCATTCGTGCACGGCCGCACACGCAAGGAAGACAGAGGAGAAATCCTTTGTTTTCTTCCCATTAAAAATTACATTTACTGCCATTGCCACCAAAATCAATTTTAATTTATGATTATTTTATTATGGTGAAATTGTGACTGCACACTCATGCTTTCTGATAATTGCACGTTATTGATATTCACATGTTTCAACATTGGTTTAGGGATTAACATGTGAACAAATTTTCTCTAATATATGTCAATTGAAAATTACATAAAATCATCACATATTTATTGAATATTTCAGTGAGGAAAAATTGCACATATACCCTTATATTTTTAAGTTATTGTGCATCTTCTTTCCATCGCATTTCATGTAGGATTTGATTAGGGATTTTGCACTTGATCGAAAGAATACGAAATAATCGAGAGTTTATTACATCATTGCCTCCCTGTGGACATGACTCACTCTTTTGTGAGTGGTTATTTTTATTGTTGATTAGTCAATTTTTCCACCACTTAAATACTACAACACGTTATTTCATTTGCGAAACTTAATTGAAAGCGGAAAATTGACTTGTCAAAAATGCTTGGTGATTGGACCAGATGAGTCGATGATAGAAAAAGGAAGATGGGATAAGTGCTCAGCTACCACGTTATGTTTTCCTGCTTTATTGCAAGATCGAATTCTTGCAACAGCAAGATCTAGCGGATTAGTCGAGGTTTTGTGTCCTTTGCAAGGAGGTGCCTCACTACAGTGTGATCTGAGTATATGATAACACGGGAACCCAAAAGATATGATCTGAATTTTTCCAGGGCAAATACTACGACTAGCAGCTCTTTCTCAATAACTGTCTAGTTATGCTGAGCCTCGTCAAGTGTCTTGCTAGCGTAGTAGATGACCACGGGTTTCCCATCTATTTTCTGCCCAAGTACCGCCCCCACAGCATAATCAGATGCATCGCACATGATCTCAAAGGGTTGAGACCAATCAGGGGACTGCAGGATAGGTGCTTGGGTAACTCAATCACGCAAGATCTCAAACGCCTGAGCGCACTCCTTGGAGATTTCAAAGGGGACATCCTTAGATAGAAGAATAGTTAGGGGGCGCATAATTTTTGAGAAATTAGGAATGAATCGGCAATAAAAATCGACGTGCATTAGAAAGGATCAGATGTCCTTGACTTAGCTAGGCACAGGGAGTTTGGAAACCAGATTCACCTTGGCTTGATCAAACTAGATGCCTTTTTCAGAGACGAGATGCCCCAAGACAATTCCGTCAGGTACCATGAAGTGGCTCTTTTCCAAGGAAAGAACTAAGTTCACGTCGATGCATCGCCTGAGGATTTGGACCAAGTGCAGGAGGCAATCATCAAATGATTCACCAAATATCGAGAAGTCATCCATGAAGACTTCAAGGTATTCACCTACCATATCTGAGAATATGGCAAGCATGCACTGCTGGAAAGTGGCGGGTACATTGCAGAGACCGAACAACATCCTTTAGAATGCATACGTTTTGAAGGGGCAGGAGAAGGTGGTCTTCTTTTGGTCCTCAAGATGGATTGCGGCTTGATTGTAACCAAAGTACCCATCCAAACAGAACAATCGATTTCCCGCCAGTTTCTCGAGAATCTTATCAATGAACGGTAGTGGGAAATGATCCTTCTTCGTGGAGGAATTTAGTCTTCTGTAATCAATGCAGACTCACCACGAGTTTGCTATACGGGTCGGTGTGGTTTCTCCGGTTTCAGTCATGATGAAGATGAGCCCTACCTTCTTAAGCACAACTTGGATTGGACTCACCCACTGACTGTCAGAGATCAGGTAGATGATTCCTGCATCTAACCACTTGATGATCTCTTTTTTCATGACATCCTGCAGATTTGGATTTAGGCATCTCTACATTTCATAGGATGGTCGTGAGCCCTCTTCAGTGTAGATGTGATGTGTGCAGTATGAAGGGCTGATACTAGTCAGATCATCGAGAGTCCATCTAATGGCTCTCCGATGCTGCTGGAGAATAGAAATCAAGTGTGTTTCCTAATCAGGTGTGAGTTGGGAGTTGATAATCATAGGAAACGTCCGATTGGAACCTAAAAAGATGTACTTGAGATGATCGAGAAGAGGCTTTAATTCCATAACTGGGTTGTTAGTAGCAGCGAGTGGTTCATGGTGGGTGTCGAGAACAAAGGAAGGAGCTATGGGTGTGTCTAGGTTGAGTTCAGGCTCCTCTAATTGCGGGTTTTGATCCTCTTGTGGTTGATCAGAAATAGTTGGGCTTTCCTCGATAAAGTCGTCAACCACAGCTTCGATATCGCAAATTTGTTCTATGACTCCACAATTAATTCCTTATTGGGCCTTAAAGATGTCGATCTTTAGTGTCTTACTCCCAAATTTTGATTCAATTTGACCCTCCTCACAATTGATATTGGCCCTAGTAGTGGCCAGAAAGGGTCTCTCTAGTATGATCAGTGTATTCTTCACATTCTCAGGAGCATCCATGTCTAAGACAATGAAATCCATTGGAAAATAGAAGTCATGTACCCTAACTATGACATCCTCAAGAATTACTTTTGGTGACTTAATAGATCGGTCGGCTAGCTGTAAAGTCATTTCTGTTGCTTTAAGTTCGGATTCCTCGAAGTAGTCTAGTAGGGATGAAGGTATCAAATTTATGGAGGCTCCTAAGTCTAATAAAGGTCGGTCGAATTGTATATCACCAATTTCATAGGAGATCAGAGGGATTCCTGGGTCTTTTGCCTTAGGTGAAAGTTTGCTCAAAATGATGGTGTTGGCTTGCTCCGACAGTATGATCGGGTTCCCACCTTTGGTTCGCAACTTACGCATAGGTGTACACACATCTTTCAGAAATTGTGCATAAGCTGGTACATGGCGTATTGCATCCATCAAGGGGATGTTTATATGGACCTACTCAAAGAGCTTAACCAAGTCTTAGGTGCCACGATTTTGGTTGTCCTTTTTCCCTTGGTAAAGGCCTTGGGAAATGGAACCTCAGATGGTTCCTCTAGAATGGGTCCAGGTTCTTGATTTGGGATAGAGGTATCCTGGATGACTATCCTAGGGTGAGGGTTTGTATTACCAGGCTGGAGGTGGCTTGGATAAAGTGGGTCCTGTGTTGTTTTGCCACTATGGGTGGTAATAGAATTCAATCCCACCTGGTTCTGGTTTGGTGTAGGTAAAGGAGGTGTTTGTTGCTGGTAACCTGTATATGATGTCGAAGCCTCCATCCTGTCGGGTGTTGGAGTAGAAGGGGCCTGATAAACAAAGTGAGCTTGGCCTTGATTTGGGTTCATAACGTGCCTCTGGTTCGGCATGTTATTCGAATTAGGCAGAGGTTGTGAAAGAAGTGCCCCAGGTTGGCGAGGATTTGCCATCTAGGCAAGTTGATTGCGAACCTCTGTGATCTCGTCTTTGTACTATTTTTGCATAGCTGCATTCATCTTTTGAATGTCAGCCAGAGTCTGAAGGATAAGAGTCATTTGATCTGTATGAGTTGGCCCAGATTGATAAGTTGGGTTAGGCCGAGGTTGAGGCGGCTGATATGGATGAGGAGCCCGTGGTCGAGGCTAATATTGAGGTCTCTGATTTTGATTATTTCCTGACCACATGAAATTAGGATGATTACACCATCCAAGGTTGTAGGGGTTTGAGAATGGATCATTTTGAATGGTGTTGAGGCCCTCGTAGGTCTAAGGAACCTCAAAAAAGTTAGAATACGAGGGTTCAAAGTTCCCCCAACTAGAGTCGGTGGGTCCAGAGTTTCCTCCGCAACTAGAATCAAACGAGGGTGGATATGGGTCCATCGCCTTAGAAGATCGGTGACAGATGTTGTGCACAGTCTCCCTGCCAGAGGGTGGTTGCGTGAACGGGTTTTGAGCAGAGGTGGCTCGCTGCAAGTGTCGAGTTAGCTCATCCACCTTCTTCTCACTAATAGAAACCTTGTCCAGATAACTGGCCATCAGTTCCAAGTCGACGAAAGAGGACAGGCCTTGCATCTCATGTGCTCCCTTTGGATTCGTCAATGCACGGGCATTTGTCAGGTTGAACATGCCCATGGATTCATTATTGATGGAGTTCTCGCACATATTCTCAAGAATCTCCCACATGGTGTCTTCGTGTTGACCCATGATATTTCCTCCATAGGTCGCATTGACGAATAATCGTATATCCTCATAGAGTCCCTGGTAAAAAGACTGGACTTGTTCCCATTTAGGAACTCCGTGGTGGGGGCACTTTCGCATGAGATCCAAAAAATGATCCCATGCCTCATGAAGCGGTTCTCCTGCTTGTTGTGTGAAATGTGTGATCTGGTGTCGTAAAGCATTTGTCTAAGAACAGGGAAGAACTTTCTCAAAAACTCTGATTGAAGTTCCGCTCAGGTGTTGAGTGGACGCATTTGGGTTTGGTACCAGTGAATAGCTTTATCCATGAGAGAGAAGGAGAACATTTTCATGAGTAGGACATCTCGATTTTGAGCTTCTGACCCGAAGGTCTGGGCCAGATGCTGGAGTTGCTTGATATGCTGGAAAGGATCTTCAGAATTACGCCCATGGAATTTGGGAATGGCATGAATCATGTTGGGCTTGAGTTCAGTGTTAGGACCTCCAGCAGGGATTTGTATTTGAGGTTCGATTGCCACTGCAGCGGGAATGTAGTGATCTCGCATCATTGGACGCTGCGGTGGGTTCACAAAGGATTGGAATAGATCATTGAGGCGTTGAAGCTGATTTTCAAGATTATTTTCTTCTGTTGGTTGTGCCATGATGATGGATGAAGGAGAATTAGGTTCAGATGAATCAGAAGAGATATTGATTGGATTGGGTTGTTGCACAAACAAGGAGGTCGAGGCTTGGCCTTGACGGGATGAGTAGCTAAAGAAGGCCTCAAGGATGGGCATAGAGACCTCCTCCTGAACATGCACCGATGGAATAGATGAGAGGTAGAATGTGATGGACCTAATCAAGACGCCCAAAAAATTTTGGATGACTATAGAGGTTCGAGGCGGATGATACCCCTTAGTCAGATAGCCGTCCACCTGAGAATTACCTGGGCAGCCAGAGAGGGAGAGTCTCGCAAAGACCCCTACATGGTAGAGCACCCCCATGGGTTACAGGGTTTCCCCCACCTGACCTCTCTTGTCATTGATGTTCTAGGTAGACCAGAATGGGGACTTGACCTCTTAAGTCTGCCAGTTTTAATTAAGAGCAAGGGTGCTTATGATTTCACTTGAACTTTTAAGATGTTTTTGTGAAAAAGTGACCTAATTTGAAGATTGGTTAACCCAACAAGGTGGGTCAACTTCACCTGTATTGTCCTTTTGAGAAATTTAGGTTCCTCTCTTTTAGTGTTCAAATGACTTTAAGAGCCTGATTTTAGGATTTTGCTTGAATAGATTAATTCAATTAAGGTCTAGGCACACATTGTTTTGGAAAAATAAATTCTTGATTAAGTGTGTCTCTAAAACCCTAAACTGGAATCCCTAATTGGCTCTGATTTGGTCCAATTTACTCCGTCCAAATGTGGTACCTAAGGCTTTAAACAAGAAGGTGATAACCCTAGATACCTTAAGATCTTAAGTAGGTGTACAAATTAGGGCTTGGATGTTCTCTAGAATGTATCAAATTAGGCAACTTGATGATTTTTCTAAGAATAGAATGCAAGTAGCCCTAATTGATTTTTCCTTTTTTAGCTTTTTCTGATTCAGGGGCTTAGAAGGATTTGAATGGAGTTTACCTGCCCCTGGAGTAGTTGATGTGCAGCTGATCTTCCTCAATGAATCCTCTGAAATAGATCAAAGTCAAAAGAGATAGAGCAAGTTAGTATTGACTTGGATATTGCAATCAAGAGATCTGAAGCATTGCTCCCCAGCAACGGCGCCAAAATGTTCGTAAGTAAAATCGAGGTTTTAAAAACTACGTTGTAGTATAGACAAAATCGCCTTGAAAACAAATAGTATTTATTACTCAAATTTTAAGTCTGAGGTCGAACACAGGGAGCAATATGGAATTCAAACTCAAGATCACAATTTGAATAAAAAAGATAAGATATTGCAACAATAATAATGTCAAGTATCAATGTGCAAAAAGAATGGAGAAAAATGGTGATTTAAATCACCAATTACACCTCACAAATAGCAACTAAATCAACAGTATCAATAAAGCCTCAAATATATGCAATCAGATGATCTAGGCTTCTATCAGACGGCTTAAATAGCCTGCTGCTATAGTGTTTCATAGAGAGTTAAGGGTCTCTTTTCTTTGCTCTGTTTCTTTCTCTTCTTCCTTCTTTCTTTCTTTGCTTTCTCCTTTCTTCTGAGGCCTTCTCTGTGCAGCTCTCCTTCTTCTTTTGTTTCTCCTGCCTTGTCTACCTTTTGTTCTTCTACTCCTCTCCTTCTGCTTTCTCTGCTCTTCTTCTTCTTCAACTCTTCTTTTTCACGTAGAGGGGGAAGGTTCTTCAAACGGCTAAGTGTCAGCCATTTCTCTCTGTAGCAAAAACCCCTTGCTCCCGCACATGATCCTCTCTTTCTCTCTTAAGGTTGCACTCTCCCAGAGCCTCCAACAGTATTTGGTTATCGGGTTTTGGACCTAGAGTGCACCTGGGTTCAGGGTTGCGGGCGTGATCACAGTCGAGGTGTGGAGTCGGTTAGGTGGGTCGGGTTTGCGCCAGGCCCGCAGGGGTCGGGTCACGAGCGAGGCACAGGTGAGTGGGTGAGCAGGGGACCTCACCCCCCAAGTGTCTGACGCGATAAGCCCCAAACATTTTTTCAATTTATGTGTGATTATAGCTCCACTAGTTTCCGAGGTGGCACTAAAGATAGTGCCTCTTCTTCGCGTGTGTCTGCGGCAAGATTGCCTTCCAATCAAGGTAGCTACTGAGGGTATGGCTTCCAATTGAGGCCTTGGGATGAGACCTGAAGCCAATCCGTGTCACCTGGAGGTGGCGCCTAGAGCTTCAGGTGCCGAACAAAACTTCGAGCAAGCTTGAAGTTCGTTGCTAATGGTAGGCTTGACCTGGTACCCGAAACTTCAAGAAAAAGGCCTTACAGCCATGTCAAATGGTTCAGCAGGATCGCTGTAGCACGGCGAACGTGGTGGTGGGTGTAGCGTGGCGTGAGAGTGCGGGAGGTGGCTGGACAGTGACGGAGACGGCCGTGAGATGGTGGGTTGTTCGGGGGATCGTTTGGGTGAGCGATGGAGCGAAATAGGGAGGGGTTTGATTGGAGTTGTGGAGGAGCTGATGGGGTGGTTGGTGTGGCAGATGGAGTGTAGTGGCAGATTTGCCTCGTCGGAGGAGCAACCGGAGATGGGGAAGGTGAGGGTGAACGGCGACAGTTGATGGTTGTGTGTGTCTGAGAGGGTAGGAAAATGAAATAGAAAGAGAGAGGGAGCTAATGAAGGGCTTAGCGAGAGAATAGGGAGGCAGAGGGCTTCGGTGTTGGTCGACCAAAGTCGAAGAAGGAGGTTGGTGTGGTGAGGTGGCGACGTCGACTTAGGTAGAGGCACTACCTCTCGTTGGCAAAAGAGGTTCGTGGGGATGTGGGTTAAGCTAGTTGGCCATCAAATTTGATGGTTGGATGGCTTGAGGAGGAGAGCTAAGAGGATTTGTTGGAGCTAAGTTTGAAGGTGGCCAGAGATGGAGTAGGGGAGGGTTCTTAGGCCAAAACTTGCTGAAATGCACAGCCGTGTGATGGTGTCTCTTTTATAGGCCATAGGAAGCCCTTCCAAGCTTGGAAAGAGGCTTTCAAACTTGGAAGGTAGTTGTGAAATAGGATACCCAAACCTTTGAAAGGTTTGCATGGCCTTTTGGGAAGGACTTAGAGCCTAAGGAATGGCTTAAATGGAAGGAAACTTCCAAAGTAATCCTCGTATCAATTTTAGGAGGGATTGATTGAGAATCGAGCAAGAAATCCTCGCTCGAAAGTTGACGGTGAAGGTTTCACCTTCCAAAAATAGCATGGGGACCTTTTTGTGAAGAAGACAAAGAAGTTGGGGGGCTATTTGTAAGAGAATTTAAATGTTAAGGGTCTGAATGAGATAAAGAGTCTGACTAGAGCAAAATGTAAACTTGGTCAAGGTGATCTCAGATTGGGTCCAAGTTTTGGTACAAACATAATTTGGATGCAAGGAATCCAATGGTGAAGCTAGATTTAGGTTTTGACCAAGTTTGGCTTGGTAATTTATGCAAAAACTCAAATTAGGGTAAATGTCTATCTGAGACTCTATTTTGGGTCAAGACGGGTTCTGATGGTCAAATTGAAGGTTCCAAACCCTAGAGAATATTTTTCTATGAATTTTAGAGGGCTTAGGTGAATTTTATCTTGACCAGAATCTCATTAATTAAGCGGGTTCATTTTTAGGGTTTCAAAAGTCATTTAATTCTCAAAACACGTGCAAACCCTTTTTTGTTTGTTCTAACCCACTTGTTAGACTTTTACGACTATTTGACCCTCAATTACCCCCTGGGAAAACTCATGATTGTATTGTATTCATGATATGATGGTAAAATTATAGTTTTAACCCTATTTTCTTATCTTTCCCTCAGAATGACTTTGCAATGGAATATGGCTCTTTGGCAGTTATGTAGGAGCATTTATTGACTTAATTGGATCAAAATGAGCTAGTTATCGCTCATGATGGTGTTCCCATCACCAGGGAATTTGATGAGCCCACATTTGTGGGCTAATTTATTATTTAAATGCTTAGACATTAAGTTTATACTACATAGCATGCATTAATATGTAAGTATATTAGTTTGTAAATTTACTTTCAAGAAAATTTCATACATTACATTCATGTGTAAATATGATAGAATGCATTATAATTTAAGTAGGTTAGTTTGCATGCATACATTTTACACATAGTTTAAATAGAAATAGGATTTAGTATTTCTTGTGGGTTTTGTGCATAAACAACCCACATATATTTCCTTTATTATTTTTTAAATATTACCTCCTTAACGATTGCAGGAGCTTAAAGACTACAATCAAGGAGGCAAAGAACATGGATCTCGGTAGCCCACGTTAGTGGACGCTCCATCTTCTTCCTTGTCTCGTTACCTTCCCTGCAGCATAAAAACCCCCTTCCTCCTAAGTAGATGGCTGGCCACCATCCCCAGTTCATCATTGTGCAGAGCTTCGACCTCACCCATTCCACCACCGCAGGCCTTGACTGTGGCAATGAGTCTCCACCATTGTGGGCGTGTGGTGTGACAGGCCACACCGCCAACCAGAGCTCCTTGCAATACCGTGAGCACACACAGGTGTGCACTCCACCGTGATCCACCTTCCATCACGACACCATCTCCTCCACCTTCATCTCCTTCGTCAAGAGAACCCATCACCACCAGTAACACCTGCACCCCCTCCTTGCCATCGTCGTGCACCACCAGTAGCACTCCCCCCTCCGTCGTCACATGCATATCCCTCCGTCATCCTCCCTAGTGATCTCAAGCACGAGCTCGCAACCACAGTTCCTCCTCACATGTGGAGCTACTGCTGCTTGTAGTAGCAACCACAGCCATGCCACCACACTTCCTCCTCACCTGCACTACGCTCCAACAAGCCGACGGCCACCATCTGTCACCCCCTTGTTCTCACACTCAGCAGAGCCAGTGCCTCCTCCGCTGTTGCTCCCTTAAGCGCGTGCCCACGCGAGGCCACACATGGCCGCCCATCGCCTCTTGTCCTCTCTTTGCAAGGTCCAGTAGGAAGAGCAACCCACTGCCACCTACCACCTTCCTCTGCTTTGTTCGATCACCTCAAGCAGCCTCGCACTGCATTACCACCACCTCCGCATAGCCCTCGCACTACTTCCCCTCTGGCGAGCTCCTCTGGCCCAAACTCCCTCTCCTTTGCGCGAATGAGCAAGGGGAGGATTTCTCTTGTTTCAATAGTAAAATCCTTCTATTTCTTTCTACATCTAATGCCATTGCCATGGGATGTTTTTAATTAAAATAATATTTTATGTGGCTCATTTGCATGGAACCTTTTCCTCTTTTGCATAAATGCTTATTTGAAGCTTGAGCTTCATTGTTATCTTGATTTAAAGGGGTTTTGGCCTTTTCTTGGAGATTTCTTCGGTGAACATTCTATTCCGCCCACGTACGAGTTTTGATAGGCCTATACCTCCCTGTGGATATGACCTGCTCTTCTCGAGTGGTTAATTTTAATTGTTTTGATGATTGATTTCCACCACTTACATACTACTTCATCACGTCATTTCATGTGAGAAAGTCTTTCAAAGTGAAAATCACCTAGTCACCTACCTCTTGTCTTCCTCCTCTAGCTCAGTTCTCCTTCCTTTGCCTTCATCCTCCTTTGTTTGAGTGCCATCCAACCATTTGTCCCCCAAGCAACCATCGAGGGGGATTATCTCTCTTTATCTCTTTTTCTCTCTTTCTAGTGTAGTTTATTTTCATAGTATAATTTTGTTGTAATAGACTTTTTTATCTCTTTCAATATATTAGCTTTTCTTTCTTTCTCTCTCTAATTATCTTGTTGCTTAGAGTAGCTCTGCTCCATACTCCTACTTCTATTTATACAAAAATTTCAAAAAGATTTTATATAGCCAAAAATTACCAAAACTAAATAAAGCGAATCATAATTTTGAAAGTCAAACGTCGCTTCCTTGAGTTCAACCTAGGACTCACATCCCGGTTACAAATTTTATTCTCCAGAACCCTAATCTTTTCCTCGCTAAATTTTCGCTCATCATTTAGCGTCATTGCTGGGGAGGCAATAGACTTTTCTTTTCTATGTTTTCCCACACTTAGCTTTCGCCTCACTTGTTTTCACTCTATTATTTTACAAGTTCGCAATTAGGGCAAGCCATGGGTAGTAGAGTGAAGCAAAGTGTTGTTTGAAGGTTTTGTAAGTATCATGTTCTTCCACCCACTAGATTTTATTTCACCACATAAATAACTTAGATCCGAATCAACTTAGATGTTCATACAAACCCTAGGCTAGATTTGGTTGTTGATTATCACTTCCACTCACCTCACTCACCCATATATATAAAGAAATACAAAAAAATATTTCTTCTCTGATTGTGGGACCAGATTAAAATTTACACACTCTAAGCACCCATAATTTTTGACTTAAGGCGCATTACTCTTGCTTGATTTGATCACTTAATCGGGAATTTGATCTGTGGACTCGGTACACTTGAATTGATTACACACATAAGTGATTCGAAATTAGATTAGGCTAACCACTCTGTGTGCCTTAATTAAGTGGTGCCACTAACCAATTGTTTAAGTTGTTTGGGCTGCACTACTTAATTTAAAATTGGTTAACCAACTATCTTGCTCCATAGGATTCAATTTTTAGGGCTAAACCAGGCACCCCACATTATTTTTGATTTTTAAAGGAGTATATTTACAATTGTGATTTCAAAACCTGGTGTGCCTTACTGAACCTTGATTGAATTTACTTGAGAAATTGAATGCTAAAAGCTACTAAGCAAGATTTGAACCCTAAAATTCACTTCAACTATAATAATCTTGCTTGAAAACTCTAGTTATGCACATAAAAACATTTCTAACTAAATACTAAGGGCACAACTCATTTAAGGTCCTATTACATTCCAAAGCACTATTACCCCAGGCCTAACTAAAATTGAGTAGACGTTGGCCCTAGGATTTCACCAATTCTGTTTCAGGTAGCAACTCATATTGTGTTTCAAATTAGTGATGTCTGCTTTTTCTGAAAGGCACTAAGTTGGGGGGCTTAATTGTTAAACGACTTCAGCGAGTAGGGATTTGGTATAATTAGCAGCCTCTGGGATATGCTCCCCTTGCTATGCTGGCTCAACTTAAATGTATTTCGAATTATGGACAACATGAAATTTGATTCATGGTTAGGGTTACAGTCCTGAAGCTTAGGTCCTTAGGCTACCCAATTTAAGGACATGCTTGTATTTTTGTGTTGTAGGGCCTCTTTCTCTGTCCTTCTGACTTCCTTCTAGTGTATGCTTGAAAGGAGGTCATTGAATCCTTGCTTGGAAGGACCATTAGACAATTCTAGGTGACGAAGGTTAAGTTACAACCAAGCAGATCCTATGGTTGATAACCAACCACCACTATCTCCACCTTCAAACTAGCAGGACTTGAATCAGAGGCAGTTGGAACAGTTGCAGCAGATGCAAGAATGGTTCCAATGCATGAATGCTTAGGGTGCTTGATCCTAGAAGGATTTCTATGATCCTTTAGATTATGGGGATCATCCTGGCGTAATTGATGAGGTGTGCCTCATCATAGCTAAAATGGCCAAGTTAAGCTAGAAAGTCAATCAAAATACTATTAATTAACTCAAGAAAAGGGTTAAGTGTGGGATTTATAGAAAATGACCTAAAACACTTAATTTGTATTGAAAATGTGAAATTAGATAAAAAATAAAGAGATTCTATAAATGGCTGAATAAAATGAAAACTAACACCAAAATGAGCCCAAAATTACAAATTAATAACAGGAATAATTTTTAATAAGTTAAAAATACTTGCCCTAAAAATATCATGGAGGTTTAACATCATTAGGGCCTTGGAATTAGTGATTTGCATTCCTTTGTATTTCATAAGCACCTCCCATTCTATTCATCAAAAAGTCACAAGGACTGTTAGTAAGCCTTCACGGACTTCTTTGGATTAAATTTCTATCACTTATGGGCTTATGTGTTATTTTTCTACCGGTTCATTGAGGGGTTTCTTTGCAGTTTCACCATTAGACTTGGGTGCACACCTACTTTTTCAGCTCGTGCTCATGAAGAACATAGGCTCTGTGAGTTGTCCATTCACTCCTCCCTTGATCTAATGGTCGATCCTCCACCCATTGCCTATAACGGGTACCATTGGCATCGTGCGAATATTTAGATCTCATCCTACGACTTAAGTTCATCCTGGTGCTTCACACCCTCTCAAACCACTCTTTAGTTGTTGATCTCAAATGGCTTCTACCCTCACTACCCATGCACTTGAGCTCTACTGCCTATTTAAAGACCTCCCTAGGGGCTCTAAGGTCTGGGTCGGTTCCCTTCCCCTCTGAGGTGGTCACCTTCGTCCCCTTCCAACTCTAATTCTACTTCCTCTGCTACTTGTGATAGGGGTAGTGATCTCCTCCACCCTTCATCCATGTCGCTACAGATCCCATGACCCCTGAGGACATCCTTGAGCTTCTCCTTCTATGAGCTTTCATCACTTGAAGCTTCTCATCCCCTTCGTCGCCATAGCTACTTATTGTGGATCCTTAAGGTCCTATTCATCCATTTAGTTTAGATTTACATGCTTTCCTAGTATAGATTAGATTACATTAGATAGTTTATACTAGATGTAATCATTTGATTGTCTTAGATTAGAATAGATTAGTATAGAGTAGTGTAATTGGTCTCCTCTGTTGATCCACCCTCTCCGATCAAATCTGATTAGAGAGGATGAATTCGCCCACTCACAACAATCACCACCCCATGATCACATTCACACACTACCTTTACTATTTTGATCATCAGATCACCTCATCCATTAGGACCACTACGATACTTGAAGCTTTCTAGCTTCCAGATCTTATAGTGTGTCAATTCCACCTGGAGGGTCTCCCATTCAGTTCATTAATTCACAAAGGCCCTCCTTCAGAGATGAATTGGTTTAGTTTGATCATCAATTGTAGTGGGTTTGGTTTTCATCTTTGATAAGAGAATTGGAGATCCAATGTGGATTTAATTTGATTTAATCAATTTAATTGAGTCGATTACAGCTTGATTGAGTTGATTACGATGATCTTGAGTTGTATCAATTAGATTTTTATCGCATTGAGAGCTTGCGCCCAAATTCTTATATCTATACTATTTTCTTCTTTATATTGGAAGTGGAGATCGATGAAAAATTTGATGCATGGATTAAAGGGCTTCATTATGATCTGATTGATTTCTCCCTTCAATTATCTTGAACACCAAATAATGGTGTGCAAGATGATTAAGTGATCATATCACATGAACGAAGCAAGATCAAATGCCTAGTTGGGTGATACTTGATTTAATATCAGATTTATTTTAATCCACTGGTTTAATCCCAAATGAGGGTTGAAAGGTCTGAATGAAGCTTCTCGGTTAACGTTCAAGTAGTGTTTATGCCTAGTTTGGTGCATCCTTCTCACGCTGTCTATGGCAAAGAAGAGGAATTAAACTAGGGTTTCTAGGGTCATTACACTTCGATTTGATTTTTGTGAGATCCCAGATTTCTTCATGAACAATTGTGATGCATTTGAAGGATATGTGGTGGATTTGAAGTCAATCTGATGTCTTAGCCAGGTTGATATGGATCTCCTAAGAGAATTGATTCCTTATGCTTTGAAAAAGTGCTTAAACATTTTTCCATCTTTATGTGATAAGTCGGAGCTGTATTGAAGGAATTTGAATTTTATATTGAATCTGAGATTGATTCAGTAGTCCACTAGTTTTGCTGACTTGCATTAATGAAGTTTCTGGAGGATGTTTTCATTAAGAAATTTAAATAGATTTTGAATGACTTGAAAATTCTATTAATTTTTCTGAAATAGAATCTGCATAGACTTGATCTTTAGATGATGTAGAAAGATTTGAACAACATTGATGATCCTCAGATTCAAGGTTAGAGCCACTTATAGGGGCTGTAGTGTTCATCTTTGTTTAAGCATGTTGCTAATGAATCCTGATGTTTTTAGAGCTCAATTGTATTCCAAGCTATTTTGATGTTAGATCAAGTCTTTAGAAGCATTCATGTACTTTTGATTTGTTTTAAAATGAATTAAGCAAGATGAAAACCAAGTTGGAATTTTCTATCAGCAAAATGTAACATTTGTTAACTGTCCAAGGTTTATTTCAGCCTTTAATTCAATGCTTTTATCATGGCCTTGTGTTGATTCTAATCATACATGACTTCTGGAAGTTCCAATCTTTCCATCATTTTTGATTAATTTTCAAGGCTTGATCTCAATTTCTAATCATTTAATTGCCTATTTTCCAGCATTTCTATTGACAATATCATGAAAAATACAAAAATAATGTAAACAAATAAATAAAAAGTGTAGTGAGTGAGAATGACATATGTTGAACATGTGTGCATGATTAGATTTAGATTTTCTTGTATTTAGGTTGTAGATAATGCAATAGAAATTTAGGCTTCTCCATTAGTTTGGAAATAAAAACTTAAAAGCAAAAAGAATAAAAAGAGTTGTTTTCCCTTTCCTTAGCCTCCCTTCTCTTTCTTTTCCTACTTAAAAACAAAAAAAAAGACAAAATCTGGAAACCCCAAAAATTCATAAAAATATCTATATATATAGTGAAACATGTATATAATGTAGTATTGTATATTAACTTATATGTACATATGTATATAAATTATATATATATATATATATATTGTATATATAATATTTATATGTAAATAAGTTATAGTGCATAGTTATAATCTTAATTATAATTTGATTATCTATTAAGTGATAATGTATAGAAGTATGTATAGTATGTAAGCTAAACTATGTATGCTATATATATATGTACATAACTTGTATATGTACTATATATATACCACATGTGTATACTAGTGTATATAACTAACTTATAAATCCTAAGTAAGATATTTATTATGTAAATTAATATATGTGTAATCTATTTAATTAATGTTTGTATATATATATATAACAATCTAAGTTAATGATGTACATTAGTAATTTAACATAACTATATTAGTAATTTAATTAATTAATAAGCTAAGTTATAGTGTATCCTTATAAATTATAATTTTAACTTACTTTGAACCTATTTATACCTTTATATATATATATTATATTAACCTTATAATATGTAACTTATGTACATATAAATTATGTATATATGTATGTGTATATATAACATATACTTAGAATAATAATTCTAGGTAAATAAGTTAAAATTCATATTTACAAGATGTAGGATGTATAATAGTCTAATTATATCTTAATTATGTAGTGTATATAGATGTATAGGTTATATATAAGTTAATATAAGCTATTATTTACACATTTAACCTATATTGTAAATACGTATTTATACATATAATCAACCTAATTAAACTTTTGTAATCATAAGTTCTATGTATCAATTGAACATTTATGACTCCAATTTATAATTTATATATCTAATTAACACCTAATTAACCATCCTAATTATCTAATGGAAACACAACACATCCACAGCACAACAGCGGTGAGCCCTGTAGAGGAAGGCACTCTTTAGTGCCACATCGAGAAGAGAAGAGGCACTTCATCTTTGTTAGCCCATCGCCCGAGAATGGGGGATGGGCTCCTTGGTGCCCCTTTGGGCATGTCTTGCTCTATTTGTGTATTGTGTGTGAGGGGTTGAGTTATAGAGTGTTGTGTCTAGATCCTAGAGCCAAATAGGTTAGGATGCATTGAGGTGAGGCCCACTAGGGGTGAGGCCCATTAGGGGTGGCCTTCAGGTGAGTTGGGCTGTCAGTGCAACTGTCTATCCAGCCCTTATGGGGTTGTTGATTTAGTCCGGGGTAGCCTAACAACATATTTTTTAGGCTAAGGATAAAGTGGGCTATTGAGAATTTAACTAAGTATTGAGTGTGCTATGCGTGAAAATTGATGAAGTGTTAAGTATTAAGTGTAATATGTGTTAAGCATAAAGGGGCTAAGAGTTTTATATACTTAAGTTAACTTATTCTCTTTGCCCTTGTTTGTACATAGTTTTTAAGGCATTACATAAGCTTGTATATAGTTCATTTAGTTGTAAATAGCTAGATACTTATATATATATATATATCTTTTTATATGTATATAGATATTTAGTATGCAAAGTAAACCGTTCATCTTTGCCTTTATGTTTATAATGTTTTAGGCATTTTTCTTAATTCATTTCATCTTATCCTTTGTATAAACTTGTATACGGGTAGTTTAATTAACTATATACTTGTATATACTCTTATATATGTAGAGATAAAATGTAAACTAAACTAACCTAGATTGACTTAGTGTTTTTAAGCCTTTAAATTTGTATAAATTCTTGAGGCTTAACATGCAATAACATTTGCTTAACTAACCTGACTTATATATAATTAACTTAGACTAATTGATTGTATAGAATTTGCATTGATTCTAATTCATTTCATTTGTAAATGATATTCACATTTTTGGAATAAAAGGTTGATTTTGGATCTTAGAAAGTGATATATATCAATAACTGCCTCCTAGTGAATGGCCTGGAATAAAATCAGTAAAAATTGAATATAAATAAAATGACATCTGTCTTGATTGCGACACTATACTATGTATATGATTGTGACATTAATAAACCCTAATTACATGCGATCTAGATCTGCGATCAGTAATGATCCCTGTTGTAGATGTAGAAATCAAGCCTTAGTTCTTGAGTTTGATTAAACACTTTCACGGGATTGGCTTCGAGGACCCATTCCAGCATTTGGAGTATTTGACCACCTTGGTTTAGACCACCAAATCATGGAATGTAGATGAAGAGCAAATGATCATGAGGCTTTTCCCCCATTTACTCTAGGATAAGGCCACACATTGGTACCGTAGCAAAGGAAGACTGATTGCTACATGCATAGATTTGAAATTGGCCTTCCTAAAGAAATTCATCCTAGTTGGGCTGACCAATCCTCTATGACGGTTGATTACTACCTTTGCCTAGCGGTTGGGGGAACCACTTTAGGGAGCCTGGGAGCAATTCCAGGACCAATTGCGGAAGTACCCACACTACAAGGTGCCCGAGTTGGAACTTGTGTATATCTTCTATCATAGGTTGACTGATCAACTCTGTAATCATGTGGACGCTTCTTGTGGAGGTCATTTCCTCAACAAAGATGCAGATAACACATATGTTTGTTTGAGAAAATGAGCGAAAACTCGATAAACCATGCCTCCTTGGATACTTTCAACCCTCGATCAAATGCTAATAAGGTTTAAATTGATTCTCACACTTTTGATATGGAATTTATCTACAATCTGGTTGCCAAGCGAATGGAAGAGTGGATGGTTGGAAACTCTAGAAACACTTCCAGATCCACTTAATCCCCAGAGTCCAGCATTCCATTCTTTGCAAACCCCCACGGGATGGGAGTTTGTAAATCAACTTGAGTCAGGTCAACTTTCGAGCCAACACTTCTCGGAACCCTATGGGTTCTAAATTGGGGCCTTTTATCCTAGTTTTTTTGATATTTCCTTCTCTTTATCTTTGACTTGTGAAGGTGTGCAAGCTATACAAGAGAATGCTAGGTCCAACTTGTATTCCAACACCTATAACCCGAGTTGGAGGAACCACCCTAACTTCTCCTGGAAGAACCTGGGGCAGCAGACCAAAACTTGAGCCAACAATTATGCACCACAAAGAAATATGGGTTGGGGTCATGTATATACTTAGTTGCCCCTGAATCACGTCAGGCAACCTAATTGGAATGGCTAACAACCCACAGGGCAGGCTGATTTAAATTGCAAAATGGTAGAGATGCAAGGCTCTATGCTCCAGCTCATGTAGCAGATGAAAACCTCATTGGACAAGTTGCAATCCAAGCTTATTGCTAACAATCGATAGCTTGGATCTCTACCATCTCAACTCGTACCTAATCTAAAGAATGTCCGAAACTAGGGCAATAAAGCCCTGGGGTATGATAATTAGAGGGATACACACTCACATGCTCAAGTAGTTGAGTAGCGTCACTCCTCTTCTAATCCTAGATATCTGGCTAAGAAAGCTCCTCTAATCTTTCCTAACCCTCCCCAAGACCCGAACCCATATGCTTTTGCAAATTCTATCACTTTGAGGAGTGGAAAGCAAGCTCATGACCTACAAACACCTTCTTCTAGCAAACAAAACCTTGGTGAGACTGAGGATAAGATGGAGGATAATGAAGAAACTGAGGCTCAGGAACTCTAGAAAAATGACCCCACCCATGTGCCATTCCTTGAAGCCTTATTAAAATCTAGGAAAAATAAAGCTATAAATAGCAACGAGGAGTTTATGAATATATTTGAAAGTGTAGAGATTAACATTTTGCTCCTTGATGCTATAAAGCACATTCCAAGTCACGCTAAATTTTTAAAGGATTTATGCACTCAGAAGCATAAATTGAAGGAACCCACCTCGAGGAAGGTGATTCTCTCCGAGTAGGCTAGTTCTATTATCCTACATCACCTTCCTCAGAAGTAGAGAGATCTAGGTGCCCCCTTGATTTTATGTGTTATTGGGGATTATTCTTTTGACTAGGCACTGTTGGATCTCGTTGCATCCATTAACCTAATCCCAACCTCCTTGTATGAAAAGTTTGGATTAGGTGAACTTACACCCACCTCAGTAACACTCCAATTAGTAGACCATTCAGTCACTCCTATGAGGGGCATTATTGAGGATGTGATTCTTAAGGTCAAGGACTTCTATTTTCTTGTTGATTTTCTGGTCCTTGATATGGATGTACCTAAGGAATTAAGGAACACACCCATTATTCTGGGGCATTTGTTCCTTGCTACCACTAAGGCTAACATCAATTGTGAAAATGGTAGCATGAAGATTGCCTTTGGGGATAAGAAATTGAAATTCAATATCTTGAAGTTGATAAACAAATTTGAGGATTGTGGATATGTGGATGAACTTGAGGATACTGATAAGATTGTTGAGACTTGCATGTTGATTAATGTACTTAAGGATTCTATTGATACTTACAATCCTAATCTACAACCCTCTATGGCAGACCTACCACACTTTGAAGAGGTTGTTGATTTTGTTCATTCCCAACCTTTTCCCTTAGATTGACCTGTTGAATCTTCACCGACATCTTGTTTACCTTCTATTCTTAACCCTCCCTAGCTTGAACTTAAACCATTGCCTAAGAATTTGAAATATGAATTTTTAGGACCTAAAAGGACGCTCTTAGTGATTATAAGTGCTAACTTAATGAAGGAGCAAGAGGTGAAATTGATTAAGGTTCTTAAGGTGAATAAAGAGGCAATTGGTTGGATCATACATGATCTTAGAGGGATCGAGCCTTCTTATTGTAATAAAAAAATCTATTTGGAAGAAGGATCCCACCCTTCTCGTGAAATGCAAAGGAGACTTAACCCTGATATGCGAGAAGTGGTTAAGAAGGAAATAATTAGGTGGCTCGATGCTAGAATTATTTACTTGATCTCTGACAATCCCTGGGTTAGCCCCGTGTAGATTATTCTCAAGAAGATGGGGATAACTATGCTGACCAACGAGAAAGGGGAATCTATGACCACTCATTCAGCTTCCTCTTGGAGAGTCTGTATTGATTATAGGAAGCTGAACACAACCACCAAAAAGGACCATTTCCCTATGCCCTTTATTGACCAAATCCTTGAAAAGTTAATTGGGTAGAAGTACTTCTATTTTTTGGATGGTTATTCGGGATATAGCCAGGTTGCTATCCATCCAGAGGATCAGGAAAAGACAACCTTCATATGTCCCTATAGAACATTCGCATTCTGTAGAATGTCCTTCAGGCTCTACAATGCACCTACAACTTTTCAAAGGTGCATGCTAGCCATCTTCTCGGATATGGTGGGGGATTGTCTTGAAGTTTTTATGGATGATTTCTCCATCTTCGGAGATTCTTTTGATTCCTGCTTAGCTAACTTGGAATTGACCCTCAAAAGATGTATTAAGACTAGGATGGTCTTGAGTTGGGAGAAGAGTCACTTCATAACACAAGAAGGTATCGTCTTAGGTCATGTAGTATCTAATAAGGGAATTGAGGTTGATAAAGTAAAAGTTGATGCCATAGCCAAACTTCCCCGCCCACATTTGTTAAAGCAATCCAATCTTTCCATGGTCATGTGGGTTTTTATAGAAGGTTTATTAGGGACATCTCGAAGGGTGCTCGACCTTTGAGTAAGCTTCTGGCCAAAGGCAAGCCATTTGAGTTTGATGAATCATGCCGCAAGGCATTCGATTTATTAAAAATGACAATCACTTGTGCCTCGGTGTTGCAACCATTGGTCTGGACAACCCCATTTGAGATCATGACTGATGGTTTAGATTATGCAGTTGGGGCTATCTTGGGTCAGAAAATAGACAAAAAATCCTCTAGTATCTACTACTCTAGCAAAACTCTGGATGAGGTCTAGAGGAATTACACTGTCACTAGGAAGGAATTGCTAGCCATAGTTTTTGCTCTAGAAAAATTTAGGGCTTATCTGTTAGGTTATCACATTAGTATCTACACAAACCGCTCGACCTTGAAACACCTCTTGGCCAAAAAGGATAATAAGCCCCAGCTCATTAGATGGATTATTTTACTTCAAGAATTTGATTTGGAGATTAAGGATAAAGCCAGGGTGTAAAATGTAGTAACTGATCATTTATTGGGAATCCTAATCAATTCCCGACACTTTTCTGGAGGAGACCATTCGTGCAGTCTTGGGAGTTCGAACACCCTGGTTTGCAAATTTAGTTAGCTATTTAGCTGCTGGTCAAGTTCCCCAGGATTGGACCAAGCAACAATAGGATAGACTTATGTCCAAGGATAAATATTATTTCTGGGATGACCCTGAGCTGTATCACATCGGCACTAATTAGATTATTTGTTGATGAGTTCTGGAAAAAGAGTTCCAGAGTGTACTCGAGTTCTGCCATTCATATACGTGTGGCGGACATTTTTTCGGAAAGAAGATGGCTACGAAGATTCTTCAGTCTGGATTTTAATGGCCATCTTTATTTAAGGATGCCCAGGACTTCTTGAGGTTGAGTTCTTGATGTCAAGCACCCGAGAACATAGCCAAGAGAGATATGCCCTTAAACCTGATTCTTCCTGTTGAAATCTTTGATGTTTGGGGCATCGAATTCAAGGAACCCTTCCTCCCTTCATTTGGATATCAGTATATTCTAGTTGCAGTTGATTATGTGTCCAAATAGATCGAGGTGATTACCACTTGAACTAATGACCACAAGGTGGTCATCGACTTTGTATGGAAGAATATCTTCAGTCAGTGTAGGATTCCTAAGGTCATCATTAGTGATGGTGGCATGCACTTTACAAATGTCCAGTTAAGAAACTTTTCTTTTTTTTTTGAACGAAAGAAAGGATGAGGAACCAGGGTAGCGCTCATCCATTTTGATTTATAAGATGCAAAGAAGAGCTTCATGGAACAAGAAGAAGCCCACACTTGGGCCCTTTTAGCAATATCAGAAGGACAAAGGACTCATTACTAAAGATTCTCCCATTCTGAGCCAGCCACACTGATAAAGAGATCTTCGCTTGATTAAAAAGATAGAAATAATAATGATATGTCGTATTTTATGTGGTGGAAAATCTCTTTATCAAAATTAATTTAAATCTAATCTAACCACATTGGTCAAAGTGTCGTATCCACAGGGAGGCTTAAGCTAATAGAACTAGCAAATTTGAAACCTTCAAATTCAAAATTGATTGACCAGATGTTTGCATGTAAAAATAAATATTTGCCAGAGTCGCATCAGATTATCAAAGAATTGTCCTTGAAGAGAGAATAATTATACTATGCATATTTAAGATGAGGGATTAAATATTTGAAATAATAATTCAATAGTATCCATCAACCACTAATTGTATAGGAAATATTCATTCACCTTTTGCTTTTATCCTATGCGAGAGAACATGATAAAATAGAGATCTCCAGGTATTAAATGAAGCATGCAGGTAGAAAGAGAAAAAGTGAGGGGTGAAATAACAAAACGTCCAAATAACATAAACTAATAATTGTTAAGGTGGGCAATGGAATTTGAATGTAATAAGAAATGCCCACTGAAATAGGGGCTTTTCCCTTTCTCCTTCTCGCGCATGGGAAGGAGGGTTGTCGGCCGGATCTAGATCGGAGGAGATTGGCTGGGATGAGATCTTCGCGTTGACGTGGGAGGCACGGCTGGAGGTGGCTGCTAGTGGGCACTTGGAAGGGAGGGAGATGGTGGGTCGTGTTTTGCTTGTAGTGGCTTGGAGCTTGAAGTAACATTGGCGAAGAGGAGAGCTCCACTCATGGAAGGCGCAAGGACACGCAAGGAGCTCAGGAAGGGGTGGCTTGCTGGAGGTGGAGAGGTTGTGCGTGGTGTGCTAAGCGCTTATAGGTGGGCTGCTGTAGCTTTGTGCGTGGTGCGTGAGGAGAGGAAGTGCAGCTCATGTGTGGGCAGCATGTAGAAAGCGCATGGGAGGGCATCCTACTACTGTAAGGAGTGCACGGGCAAGTGGCTACGAGAGCCCTGGTGGTGATGGTGGTTGTAGTGGTCTCCTACGATGAGGGAATGGGCTGCTGTGGTGAGGGTGTGGCAGTGGTGTAACAGAGGAGGTGGGTTGAAGAAGAGGAAGAAGAAGGCTAACGAGGAAGGGAAAGGAAAAGAGGGGTATGCATGGGTGCTTTGGGTTATGGTGTTGGTAATGGTGGAGGTGGAGTTGGTTGGGAGAGGGGTGGTGGCAGGAGGTTGAAGAAGGTGGAGAAGATGTAGGAGGTGTTGACGGTGGTCTGGTGGCACACACACACGCTGTCACCGTGTGTGCGGCTGTGGAAAGAGATGAGAACGATGTTGGCGAAGCTAGAGCCATAGTGCATGCTTGGGAGTTCACGGTGCAAGTCCTCTCTTTCCATAGTGGTGACGATCCCTATAGGGAGTGCGGTTGGATCAGGTGTATGGAGAAGATATATAAAGAGAGGAGATAGAAAGTATGGGTGGTTCTGCAGTTGGAGAAAGAAGCGGCATGGAGTGGGCAGTGTGTTAGGATAGGGAATGGGTGCAGGTGGTTGTTGCCACCACCAACGTAGAAGATTGGTTGTGAATGCATCAGATGTTCAGATTGCGTTCCAGACATCTTAAATGATAGATTAGGTAGGAAGATAAGGTTGTGTTGGATTTGGATTATGTAGGCTTAGGTTGTAGGTATAGGTCCCAGACTAATTGGGATTTTGAAGTGGAAATTGGGTTTAGGGTAAGTGGGAGAGATGTGAATGGCACCATGAGCCATCTTCTCTATTTATTCTTGCAGCCAAAAGAAATTCACACAATTATTTATGTAGCATAACAAATTATGTAATCTTAGGACATGCATTTATTTTGTAACCAAATGCAAATATTAATATAATCTAAAATGTAGGAACTACCAACTTAGGCTAAATATTAGTCCAATAAATTGGACTCATCCCACACGGTCCACAACGTTGCAACCATACCGATCCTGCCTCTAGTCTGGTCCATCAGAAGGTCCCACAGAGAGTCCCAATCGAGCAGAGGAGTACCCACAGCCTCACGCCAAACCCATTAGGTGAAGGGACACCTAGACAAGAGATGCTTAGTGCTGCCTAGAACTTATTGGCTAAGTACGAGGTAAATCATTGGATTTCCAATCGACATGTCTTTGTATCATCTGGTGTTCGGTAAGGCGTACCATTTACCCATCAAAATTGAATGAGGAGATGAGGTGCGATTTGCTAGTGGACAAAACTCTTCTATTTTGATATTTGCACAACTCCACCATCCTTATCATCCAACACACTTTATATTAAGGTTATTCTTCATGATGCTAAGAAGAACCTTCCCTCTATTAATAAACTCGCAATTGATAATAATTTTTATGCTAAATTCAATGATGATGGTGTCTTTGTTAAGTATAAGGCGATAGAGCATCTTCTTCTATGCAGTTGAGCTAAACATGGCCTCTACCATCTATGGATACCCTCCAAGAAGTTACAATCTGTTTCTCCCGCATAACATATTCATGCTCTCCTGATAGAGAAGGCTCCTATAGATCTAGCATCAATGTTTATCTGACACTAACATTTATGTCATTCAATCTCTTGTCAATAAAAAGAATCTACTTGTAGCAACTACCAACATGCATCTTCCTTGTTTAGTTTACTTACAAGAAAAAGTTCACAGAATGCCTTTACCACCAATAGAACTATCAATTCTTCTCCCTTTGCACTACTTTTTACTTATGTATGGTAGTCTCCTACTTTATCCTTTAAAGGTTATCGTTATGTTCTTACTATTGTTGATGATTGCACTAAGTACACATGGGCTTTTCTTTTGCATCCAAAATATGAGGTGGGCGATAAGAGGGGTGATAGGAGGAATGTGGCCGAATGTGGTGGTGTTGATCATGGGGTTGGCTTCAGTGATCTCAGAAGGGGCCCTCATGATCCTGTGTTTTCGCTGTCGGTGGCATGGGCATTGTTTGTTTGCTCTTGTCGAGTTTAAAATATGCGTGATAATATAGCGACTAGAGTGATAGAAACATTTAAAATTTGTAATCTCAAAATGTGAGTTTTGAGGTTGTCTCAGGGAACAATAAATTGCAAATCACCACTAATCAATTGAATATAAAATGAAGCACATGAGTTTGATGTAAAAAGAAAATAATCATTCAATAAATGTCACACTCAAACTTAAAATGAAATGGATAAAGAGAAGACAAAAATGTGTTGTTATCAACTAAGAGTCAGTCAAACACTTAGCCAAAATTGGCCCAACTCTCAGCCCAAAGCCTTTAGCCAAAGCCTCAGATAATTAGGCCCAAAACCCAACCAATGTGAGATCTAAGTGCGCCCGCGTGTGTGCATGGATGTGAGGAGGATGGGGACCCAACCCCTTGAATCATGAGAAAATTAGTAGAGCGCTTGTTTCCTTATGTGGCCGTTTGCGAGCCTTGTCTTGGACGAGGTGGGACTATACGTCCCACCTTCTCTTTGTTCTTTGCCGCGAGGAGCTGCTGATGAATTGGAGCTCAATTGGCCATAGGATTTCAAATCCATGGCCTAGATGTCTTGGCAAGATGATTCTGTAGTGAATGAAGGTGATGCTCTTGTCATTGACCCACTGGACACTGTTGGTCGACGCTGAAGAAGAAGATAACTCTAGCTACCACCTGCACGAATACGGCCTTTCGATCCCAATTAAAGCCACCAAAAGCTTTGGTGAAGCACGCCGGAGCAAAGCCCTAAACTTATTGGAGGTGAGGCTGAACGGATGGTTGTGGTGAAGAAGCTTCAACAAAGCTTTGTTGATAGTGATGGTGGATGGTTATGGAGACATTATGGGAGTCAATTAGCTTAGGCAAAGGCTTGGCGAGGGTAAGGAGAAGTTTTTCCTGGGTTAATTTATTGAGAGGAAGGTGATGGGAACACCATCATGAGCCATAACTAGCTCAATTTGATCTGATTAAGTCACTAAATACTCCTACATAACCACCAGAGAACCCTAAGTCATTGCATATTCATTCTGAGAGAAAGATAAGAAACCAGGGTTAAAATTGTAATTTTACCATCATATCATGAATGAAGTACAACCATGGATTTTATTAGGTGTTAATTAACGGGCAAATAGTCCTAAAAGGCTGACAAGTGGATTAGAACAGACAGGAAAGGGTTTTCACGTGTTTTGAGAATTAAATGACTTCTGAAACCCTAAAATAGACCCACTTAATTAACTAAGGTTTTGGTCAGAATGAAATTCACCTAAACCCTCTAAAATTCATAGAAAAATATTCTCTATGGTTTGGTATCTTCAATTTGACCATCAGAACCCATCTTGACCTAAAATAGAGTCTTAGACTGATATTTGCCCTAATTTGGGTTTTTACATAAATTACCTGGTCAAATGAAGTCAAAACCAAAATCCAACTTCACCATTGGATTCCTTAGGTCCAAATCAGATTTGTGTCAAAATTTGGGCTTAATCTAAGATTGTTTCGACCTATTTGCACTTTGCTCCAAGTCCAACTTTCTTTATGTCCAATAGCCCCTTACCTTTTGAACTTCTTACAATAAGCCCCCCAACTTCTTTGTCTTCTTCACAAAAAGGCTCCCACTACAGAGAAATCCTAATCCTAAAGCTCCGGTGACAATCAACCAAGGATTTCTCCTTGATTGATTGATGAAACTCCCTCAAATTTGAACCGGAGATCCCTCTTAAAATTCCCTTTCAATCATACTGATTCTTGAGCATCAATTCTTTCCCAATCTCTCATGCGAATGCATGAGAGAGTTGGGTTTCCAACTTCGTCAACCTTCCAAGCTTGGGAAGCTTGCTTCCCAAGCTCTAATCACGCTCTAAAACGTCCTATATAAGACTCTGCAGGGCAAACTGTTCAGCCCACGCTTTAAAACGGCCTATAACACCTCTAATTCTTCTCTTCTTTCTTGGTCGAAGTGCTCCTCGATGTCCGGCGACCTCCTTCGACTCCATTCTTCCTTTGTTCACAATACAGGTGATGGAGCCTCATTCCTCTCATTCCTCCTCTCCTAGCCATACCAGCAGGAGCCTCTCCCCCATCCCCGTTGCCGCTTCCTACCTGATGTAAACACATTTACACTGCTTAAGATGTCTATTTATGCATGTTCTTAAGCATAGGATTGCATTCCATGATATAAATATTGCATAACATGCATCATCTTGCATTTAGAGCAGTTTGAATAAAATGGAGGTTAATTGTCTCCTTTTATGTGCTTGGATAGGGCAAACATTTTATCGGGGCCTCGGATCAAAGATCCAACCGTATGGATGTGATCAGGGCGACGATTGGAGTTCAACGACTCCAAGATCACCTTAATCAGGCATCCGTAGCATCAGATAGTGACCAGGGAACCCTAGAAGATCAAGGGCCAGGATGATGTAAATCCACTCTTCAAATGACAAATCCAACCGCATAGATGAATTCAGATCGACGATTGCAGCCCAACGACGTAAAAATCAAGTCAATCCGACATCTGTGGCACCATCTACAACTTCCAGAAGATGGACGGCCAAGATAGTGCCACGTGGCGCCATCCCGACCGCCCAAACGGTCGCATGAATCTCTGAAGGCCCCGCACCCACTCGCTCTCTGCCGTTGCATCTCGATCCAACAGGTCAGCCGCGCTTAAAAGCGTCCGCTCGACCATCCGCACCTCGTAGCGCAGCGGTCGAGCACGCTTACGTGAGCGGTGGGCGTGGGTTCGAGCTGCAGCGAAGGGCTGGAAGGAGCGGGCGATTGAGCACGGGCAGGCGTTGGATCGCGATCGGATGGCCGCACGCATCCGATAGCGTTCACTCGCGATTGAACGCGCGTTGCCACGCGGCATCGCACGTGCCGGGCGGGCGGGTAGCAGTGGGCGGAGATGCATCTTAAGCCATCCGATCTCGCGAACAGACGGCTGAGAATCAATGAACGTGCGATGGCGTTGAGGAAGCGGGCAGCTGAGGAGGCGCGCGTGGGTTCGGGAGCTATGCCCACGTTGGGGCTTTAGTGACGGATTTATCCGTCACTAAAGACCCCTCATTTATTATTTTAAAGTTGTAATGTCCATTTTGCCCCCACTCCTTGCAACTATAAAAGGAGATCCCCTCCATAAGAAATTCTCATCCCTTCCTTCTCTTCTCTACCCCTCCAAAGCTCAAGAAAAGCTTGTCCCACACCCGGGATGCTTCTCGCGAGATAAAGTCCAAATTTTCGTCCCCCTTCAGAAGTGGATCCCACAACGACGACGGCGTGCTGCTCCGTTCCCGTTCTTCTACTTCGTCCTCCTTCATCCTGCTTCGCTCTCCTTCGTCCAGGCGTCGTCCCATCTGACTCATCCTCCAAGCAACCGTCGAGGAGGATTTCTCTCTCCCTATTCTTTTTACTGCTTTCTAATATAGATTTACTGCTTTCTAGTGTAGTTTTGCTCATCCTCCAAGCAATCATTGGGGAGGACATTTCTCCCTCCATTCTTTTAATGCTTTCTAGAGTAAATTTATCGCTTTCTAGTGCAAGTGTTTTATGCTTTCTAGTTGTAATGAACAATCTCCTTAATGATAAGTTCTCTGTTTATTCTGCATCTCATTTTGATTTCTGTGTGTAATATTCTCTCTCTCTTACTCTCTCTCTCTCTTCTATTTATTCTAAATAATTAGATAGTTTTAAATCGAATTACTTTGTAACAAATAAAAAGAAATGCGTAGTTTTTAAATCAAACGTCCGCCTCCCTGTGTTCGACCCGGAATTTCAATTTCGGTATAAATTTTATTTGTTGAACACGAATTCCTCGCTTTCAAACTACAACGACAGGTTTTCCAAAACCGAACACGTTAGCGTAGCAATTCGCACGTTCAACATTTTGGCGCCGTTGCCGGGAAGGCAACGATCTTTGATTTCTCTTCGCGTTTTGTAACTTACAATTCATTTACATCACTTTTCTCTTTTCTTATTGTAATTGCAGGTACTCTTTCGAGACAGGCAAAAGCAGTAGATCAAAGAAAAGTGTTGCGGAAGGTTCTGTAAGTTATCCCCCACCTCCCACCCATTAGATTTCATTCCACAACATAATAATTCAAACATTAATCAACCTAGGTATTTTTATAAACTCTAAGGTTAGATTGTTTATTGTTTGACACCCATACTCACCCCAACCCCCATATTAAAAAATAAAGAAAAATTAAAAAAAAATCTCACAGAGGTACACAACCTCATCTAATTTTCTAACTCAACCGGTAAACCGATCTTAGGAGCCGGTACACACATCCAAACACATAATCGAGTAGAAATCAGATTAGGTAATCATTTATGTGCCTAATTAAGTGGTGCATCAGGCCAGTTGTTTGAGTTGTTTGGGCTGCACCACTTCAATTAAATCAATTCATCAAGTAGCTGCCAATTAGGTTCAACTCTTAGGGATTTACTAGGCACTCCACATTTTTTTTAAGCTTTAAAGAAAAACATCTTCACCTGTGCTTGCAAAACCTGGTGTGTCAACTAAACTTGTTTGAAAACACCTAAAGTTTGATCCTAAAAGCTACTAAGCAAGATTTGAACCTTAAAATTCACCGCATCAAAAATAATCTTGCTTGAAAACAATTGGTTGTGCATGCACACACGAATCAATCAACCATTAAGGGCACAACCCATTTAAAGGGCCCATCACATTCCAAAGCACATTCAAACCTAGCCCTAAATAAAATAGAGTAGACGTTGGCCTTAAGGATTGGACTCGCTCTTCAGAACCCAGAACGAGATTATTTTCGATTAGTCTATTTCTACTGTTCAATCCAATGTCTAGCTAGGGGAGCAGAGTCAAACGATCGTGACTAGGGGGTACACTAGGAACTGGAGGCGCAAGCTGAAGGAAGAACCTTCTCCCCAGTCCCTCCTTCTAACTGGTTGGATTGAACAGACAGAAGTAGATCAAATCGTTCCTTTATCTCAAGATGGGTTTTGGGAGTCTGTAGGTTTGTAGGCTAACCCATTTAAGGACAGTTTTGATTGTTCATATTGCAGGGCACCTTTCTTCCTCCCGTGTCTCATGAATCCTTCCACATATTTCACGCATTCCCGCTCTTTCCCTCCTGTTGTGAATTATCCTCAACATGACGATTATCCCAACTCGTACTATAATCAACCATCAGTTAGTTGGGATAATTCGGATTGGGGATACAATTCCGGACCTCTGTGTTTAAGGTCTAACCCTGAACACTTTGATTTTGATTTCTATCCTTCTCAAAGCTGCATCGATTATAGATTGTCTTCCTTTCATGAACAGCCTAATACGATCTACAATCAAGAAGGATACACCGATCCTTACCCATCCTCTGATTCACTGCCTTTAGGTCATCACCATCTTTTCAACAATCTGAAATTACCTATTATCAGGAAGGGTATAACAAATCTCAATTCATTAATTCCCCTGCAATGAGCCCAAACCCGCCCAACCCTGAACCAACTCATTTGGTTCAGGTTAACTAGGTTCAAGATAAGGTTCTGGCTAATTTGAGGAATATCATTCAATCTTTAGAAGTTCAGCCAATACCTTGCATTGAGAGATTGGAGCCCCTAATTGAAATGATTGATGATTTGAATAAGTCTTTGTTGGATTGGCTCCATGACATTAAGGATAAGAACCCGAGTGAGTTTCTACTTGGGAAATTAGCGAAATTGAGGATGAGATTCGTGGTTGCTTTGATTCAATCTTGGGATGATTCCCACGATGAACCCTCTTCAGGAAAGTCAATGACAGAACCCGCTCAGGCACCTATTGGGGGGGACACGTGTTACGAGGATGACCAGATTGAATTAAAGCAACCAATTAAGGATGATTTGATTTTTTCACTTGAGATCCCTGAGCCAGGTTACAAGGAAACGCATGTCTCTTGGGAACAGAAAGTGACAACTGATTTTGGGACATACATTGATACGGATCCTGATTTCTTTGATGGTGAAGATTAAAGTTGCGAAGTCTCACGCGAGTTTTCTGAACACAATTTCTGTGAGACGATTGGGCATGAGGAATCTGATAGATCATTTGATAGCCCAATAACTGAGGAAACTGATCTTAGGGCACACATTACAGATCCAGGATTACATTTTCTGGATGAATCAATTCAATGCCCTGATTATCAGTTACACCTTGTTGAGCTTATCGATAATTCTGTTTCTGAGATAATTAGACCCAAGTCAATTCTGATTCTGCCACATCATTTAGACTTGGAGATTTCAGACGGGGTGATTAATATACAAGAGGTCCTGGAATTTGATATGTTGATTGAGGAGGATAGGAGTTGGGAAGTTCTGATTTAGGAAGTTAATTTTGGAGGAAATAGAAGATTGAGTCGAAGGGTTCCTTTTAAGCTGAAACCATCAAATCAGAACCCTTACGATATTTGTTTTGAGGATGTCAAACCCAAGCACACATTCAACGATTATCCTTTTGAGCTTTAATTCTCTGTAACCTGACTTTTTGGTCTTGGGTTGCATCCTCATAAATTGCAGGCCCAACCCCGCTTGCATTCTGATTTTAGGTTTTGGGTAATTTTTATCCAGAACCTAAGATATTCTCGATTATGGGGGATGGGTTTGCACCACAATCTGGTCCACATCTGTGGACCTCTGTTGACAGGTCGGAGGATTCTTCTGTTTATTTTAATTCTGACCTGCACTTGTGAATTCTTCATTTCTTTTCTTTGTATAGTGTGCCTAACTGAAGGTACTAAACTTAGCACATATATAGTTCTTTTTCGTTTTCATCTCGGAGCGGACCTGACATTCACGCAATTCAGGTGCTTTCTACGCTTTTCCACTCTATTTTATGTCTTTTTAATACAATGAGGGCATTGCATTAGATAGGCATGGGGTGGTGGATATTTATCTCTGAATTCATTCGTCAGCTCCGTAGATTTGTTTTATTTTCTTTTATTAAAAAAAAATTCAGAATTAGGAAAGAGAATTTGGGTTTAAGAAAATTTTCAATCTTAGGAAATACTACATTAAGATCTGAACACAAAGACCCTTCAGGTCTTTGGACTTAATCAAGCCCGTGTATCCACTAAAATGTGGATTTGTTTTTCGAGTTCTCGCCAACCTAAATTTTATTTTAATTGGAGTAAATAAGTTTGGGTGATAAGTACATGACTTATCAACCCGCCCTCTGATTTGAGGAAATTTTGAGTCTTAAGCATCTACACACTTTCCTTGCACTGACTCGTTGTTCGGCGATTTTAACAGAAATTGGGTAGCTAATGAACCTTCTAGGGTGATATGGCTGGCAAGTTATCGTGGGTAACAGCCCATAGGTAGGTTGTCCAGAGCCCAGTCACTGGACCTTTCTCTTTTTGCTACCTTTAGGTAAATCTTAGACCAGGGAAGCCACCTACTTAAAAAAAAAGAAAAGAAAAAAAATCATCAAAAAGAAAAGGAGAAAAGAAAAAAAAGGAAATAAGCCACACTTTACCGCACGAGTATGGCTGGCAAATTGTCGGTGGTAACAGCTCATCGACCGGTTGTCCAGAACCCAGCTCAGTAAATGCACTAAAAATTCCCAAAACACTTAGGAAGAAGCGGAGAAGTAGAATAAACCGGGGAGATATACACTGGATTCACCCTTGTGTTGACCCCGTAAAATAATAAAAGTAGGGAGAAAGCTACCGGTTGTAAAGATACACCTTTAGGCAGAATTCTTTTTGAGGTCACCTAGATGCGTAGAAATCCGAAGTACGTTTTAATTGCCGGTCAACGAGTCTATCACAATCACAATAAGATGCTTAAAGCTTAGGGTTCTCATCAAATCTTGGGTGAGTTGAATGGCCGTAGAAAGCCACTCTTAAACCCTAAAATTTGGAAATCCAAAAAAATATTAGAAAGAGTAAAAAGAGAAAAAGAAAATTTTCTTTGAATAAGGCGAGGCTTGAGGCGGTCTGCAGTTTGGCTGATACGCGGGCGCTGTTGTGTCTTTGAAAGTTCAGTTTCTAAGTAGACAATTTCTTAATGATTGAAAATAACTCAGGTCCAAATAATCCAACCTAATTCTTTTATAAATAGCATATAGTTTTTGCTAGGGACTAGCAAAAGATAGGCATGGGGGTATGATGTAAGCACATTTACACTACTTAAGATGTCTATTTATGCATGTTCTCAAGCATAGGATTGCATTCCATGATATAAATATTGCATAACATGCATCATCTTGCATTTAGAGTAGTTTGAATAAAATGGAGGTTAATTGTCTCCTTTTATGTGCTTGGATAGGGCAAACATTTTATCAGGGCCTCGGATCAAAGATCCAACCGTATGGATGTGATCAGGGCGACGATTGGAGTTCAACGACTCCAAGATCACCCTAATCAGGCATCCGTAGCATCAGATAGTGACCGGGGAACCCTAGAAGATCAAGGGCTAGGATGATGTAAATCCACTCTGCAAATGACAAATCCAACCACACGGATGAATTCAGATTGACGATTGCAGCCGAACGACGCAAAAATCAAGTCAATCCGACATCTGTGGCACCATCTACAACTTCCAGAAGATGGACGGCCAAGATAGAGCCACGTGGCACCATCCCGACCGCCCAAACGGATGCATGAATCTCTGAAGGCCCCGCACCCGCTCGCTCTCTGCCGTTGCATCTCGATCCAACAGCTGTGGTCAGCCGCGCTTAAAAGCGTCCGCTCGACCATCCGCGCCTCGTAGCGCAGCGGTCGAGCACGCTTACGCGAGCGGTGGGCGTGGGTTTGAGCCGCAGCGAAGGGCTGGAAGGAGCGGGCGATTGAGCGCGGGCGGGCGTTGGATCGCGATCGGACGGCCGCACGCGTCCTATAGCGTTCACTCGCGATTGAACGCGCGGTGTCAAGCGGCATCACACGTGCCGGGCGGGCGGGTAGCAGCGGGCGGAGATGCATCTTAAGCCATCCGATCTCGCGATCGGACGGCTGAGAATCAATGAATGTGCGATGGCATTGATGAAGCGGGCAGCTGAGGAGGCGCGCATGGGCGCGGGAGCTATGCCCATGTTGGGGCTTTAGTGACAGATTTATCCGTCACTAAAGACCCCTCATTTATTATTTTAAAGTTGTAATGTCCATTTTGCCCCCACTCCTTGCAACTATAAACGGAGACCCCCTCCATAAGAAATTCTCATCCCTTCCTTCTCTTCTCTACCCCTCTAAAGCTCAAGAGAAGCTTGTCCCACACCCGGGATGCTTCTTGCGAGATAAAGTCCAAATTTTTGTCCCCCTTCAGAAGTGGATCCCACGACAACGACGGCGTGCTGCTCCGTTCCCATTCTTCTGCTTCGTCCTCCTTCGTTCTCCTTCATCCAGGCGTCGTCCCGTCTGGCTCGTCCTACAAGCAACCGTCGAGGAGGATTTCTCCCTCCCTATTCTTTTTACTGCTTTCTAATATAGATTTACTGCTTTCTAGTGTAGTTTTGCTCGTCCTCCAAGCAATCGTCAAGGAGGACATTTCTCCCTCCATTCTTTTAATGCTTTCTAGAGTAAATTTATCGCTTTCTAGTGCAAGTGTTTTATGCTTTCTAGTTGTAATGAACAATCTCCTTATTGATAAATTCTCTGTTTATTCTACATCTCATTTTGATTTCTGTGTGTAATATTCTCTCTCTCTCTTACTCTCTCTCTCTTCTATTTATTGTAAATAATTAGATAGTTTTAAATCGAATTACTTTGTGACAAATAAAAAGAAAAGCGTAGTTTTTAAATCAAACATCCGCCTCCCTGTGTTCGACCTGAATTTCAATTTTTGTATAAATTTTATTTGTTGAACACGAATTCCTCGCTTTCAAACTACAACAACAGGTTTTCCAAAATCGAACACGTTAGCATAGCGATTCGCATGTTCAACACTACCCAACTGAGCAGTTCTCTTCCCCGATGACGACCATACCTCAATTGGCGCCGCTTCGACTCCCATTCATCTGTCAACTACCCAAATAAATTCCTTAACTCTTCTCTTTCATTTTTACCCCAACCACACTTAGCTTCGACCATGCTATCACCCATTCACGATCATCCCTTCTGCGTTCTTCAGCGAGGCATATCTCGCTCCACACACCACCAAACTCATCGCCTTTCATCCCTACACCTCTGCCTCGACTCGAGGAGCAAAAGCCCTAACCTAGTCAGGTTGATTGCCCCTCTTAATTCCTTGCCGAACACCACCACCTTGACATGCACAGTCTGCCTCCACTAGCACCCACAAACCATGCTCGCACCATTCCGACCCCCTCATCACGTTCGCTGTAGTCCGGAGAAGCCTCTGAGCTGTTTTGATTGGGCCATTAGGCTGTATTTATCTTTTCAGGTTCTCTGCCGTACAGCTGCCGCCGCCACTATCTTCTTCAATGTGTTCTTCGCCTCCAGGCTTTGTAGTGACCTACTGCAGTGCCTGATCGAAGCGGCCCCAGGTTCTACAAACTCCAAGGTCCTCAATTGGGAGAATGAGACAAAACAGTTGAAGAAGAAAGCAGAGTCTGAGAAGAAAAAGAAGGTAAGTAGAGAAAGAAAGGAAAAGAAGAGAAACAAGCATAGAGAAAGAGAAGAAGAAGCAAATCAGAAGAGAGATCACTGTTCATCAGATGTTTAAGAGATCTGATCATTCAATCAGAGGGCTAATTCTACATAGTTATTGAGTTACACTTGCTATTATTGTAGGGAGTAATTAGTGATTCAAGTCACCATTTTACTCCATTCTTTTTGCAATTTGACACTTGATATCATTTTTTTTTTTTGAGAAGGAAAGGAATGCTATCGAGTCACCGATAGCAAACCAGGAGAGCTTTTATTAATTAAAAATGAACACAATTACATATTTGAACCCCATTGCTGTATGAGATTCCAGCAGCAATTTACAATCTTATCCACATTCACTGGAGTCTCCTGAAAAACACACTCATTCCTAGCCCTCCAAACAGACCATAACACAGCCACTATAGGTAAACATGGGTTATTCTGATCCACAAGATAACACCACAGATTCTCCCATGTGGGAAGAGAATCATTACAAACTCTCCTCCAGATATAATCTGTGATCACACACGAAGAAAAATTATGAGTGCTGGAATCATTATGCATCCCACATAAGTGGCAAAACTTCCCATTCTCCTGTGCCTCAGATCTCCAGTAATCAGACCGTCCCTTCTACAGAGACACAAAAAAGTTTGTACCTTCAGTGGTATTTTTAATTTCCATAACTTTTTCCCCTCCTCACCAAGTTCCGCCATCCTGGAAGAGTTAATCAACTTGTCCTAGGTAGCCGCTGAAGAAAACTTACCCTCCCACTTATATGTGTCATATTCATGAGGCATGGGTTTGAAGGCAGCAAGTTCTTGCATGAGGCGCTCATTCTTTGCTCGTGTTCTTGTTTCATAATTATTCCACATAGCATTATTTAAAGATCACTGCTCTGACTCCACATCCCAATAATCAGAAACCACAGCATTTTTATCCAAAGCCGCTGCATAGGCAAGGGGTACCTGTCTTTAATCACCCCCTTAGGTACCCAATTCTCAAACCAGAATTTGAAGCTTTTCCCATCCCCTAGTACGGATTTGAACAAAGTCCAATTATCCCTCAAGGCACGCACCACCGAAGACCAAAAAGGAGATGGTTTATGGGGGTTTAGGTGGTTCTTCTCATCATTGGCAGCCCCATAGCTATCCTGAACTATCTTTGTCCACATTTTTTTTCCCCCTGCAGTAGTCGAATGGCCCACTTCAATAGCAAAGCATCATTAAATTCCTTGAGGGATCTAACACCCATGCCACCAATCTTTTTTGGCTTGCAAATCGAATCCCAATTTAAAGGTTGAAGAAAAGCCCCTTGGTGAGAGGCCCCTTTCCATAAGAATCTTTTGCGCATCACATCAAGTTTTTTCCAAATTGACTTCGGGGCTTTGAGAACAGAGAAGAAAAAAATAGGAATCGATATAATGACAGAATTCGGTAATATATACCTCCCCCCTTTTGATAAGTATCGACTACTCCAACCCTCCAACTTCGTAGCCACCTTTTCATATAGGAAGGACCAATCTGCTTTCCTCATTTTAGTGCATTTCAGAGGCAAATCCAGATATTTGATAGGCAATGAGACCACAGGCGTACCCAAAGTGGTAGAGATGTCATTCTGGATCATTCCATTCATCTTAAAATAGACCAGGGAAGATTTGCTCCCATTAACTCTAGGACCAGAGATCTCACCAAAAATCTTAACCATATGAAAAAGCACTTGTGCTTCTCTCTTCCCCCTTTCCACAAAAAAAATCTGCATATTGGAGGATGGGAGCTAAAGCCCTGTTATTAGACATTGAATACCCCCTTATAAATCCATCCGCTGCCAGTTTGCATGCATATCATGCTAGTGTATCCACTGCAAGATTAAAAATCAGAGGGGCAAGTGGACATCCATGCCTAACTTCACATTAGGGCTGAATCCAAGTTCGGCATGGTTTCCCATTTATCAATGGGGAAAATGAGGCTGTCGTGATGCATCTCTTCACCAATTGTAACAATTGAGGTGGAAATTTCCTCCTTCTAAGGATTTCCCACAGATATGACCAGGAGATTGAATCATAAGCCTTGGAGAAGTCTACTTTCCATAAAAAGGCCTTAGTCTTTCGCCTGTGCCATCCCATTACCATCTCCTGCACCATAATGAAGCACTCCTGTAGCGATCTCCCAGGAAGAAAAGCAGATTGGACTGGCATTATCAAGTCATTCAATACCTCCCGCATTCTGTTAGCTATAATCTTATTGGTAATAAGGTAAATAGAATTAGATAGTGCAATGGGCCTATAATCAGAAAAATTCTCTGCACTTGATCTTTTTGGAAGCAGGAACAAATAGGATTTATTCAATCTCTCAAAATCAGAGTTGCCCAACTCAAATTCATGAATAACCTTCATTACATCCATTTTGACAACACTCCACAGTTCTCTGTAAAAGAAGACTTGAATCCCATCTGGACTAGGGGCCCCTTCATTATTTAAGTCTTTGATTGCTTTCAATACTTCTTGTTCAGATATAGGAGTAACTAACATGTCTCTCTGATCACTACTGACACTTGGGAAATCCGTCGATGCCATACTCCAAGAGCCCCTTGGTGCAGCCTTGGCCAATTCTTTGATATATCTGCCTGCTTCACTTCTGATTTCGTTAACAGAATTAAGAGTTCTCTCATCTACTTTAATTGATGAGATAAGATTGAATCTTCTCCTAGCACTGGCCACGAGATGAAAGAACTTCATGTTTGCATCACCCTCTTTGAGCCATAGCTGTCTAGATCTTTCACGTCAGTCCACTTCTCTTTCAGATCCTCCTCCCCCACTACTGATTGCATCTACTGTCTTTGCTGCTGCTCTTGGGGATTCAAAGGCTAGCTGCACTCCTTCAAATCCAATTCTCCGATTACTACCAGTGCCTCCCTCCTCCTTTGTTCTCTGATCAGCGACACTGCCTATCCATATTCTTTCAACATATCACGCAAGCCTGTCAGCTTTGCATCCAGCTGCTGTGTGGCAGATCCTTGCACTGCCTTGTTCTGCCACCACTGAGATACCATTTGCATAAACCCCTCCTCCCTAAACCAAGATCTCTTGAGTTTGAAATAAGATCCAATGTCAGAGTTTGTCCCACTGTCCTACACTAGTAGAGTGTGATTAGAGAAAGCCCTATCAAGGCTCATAACAGTTGATAATTGATGCCTCTCCAACAAGCTAGGACTGCCAAAGAATTTGTCCAACCTAGATGAATGTCCACTACTATTTCTCCAAGTGAATTCAACTCCACTAATAGGATATTCTGTCACTCCCAGATTCTGCACTGCCATTTGAAAGCCTACCATTGAGCTGTCCAACCTCCCACCAAGTCTGTCTTCACTAGAGAGATGACAATTAAAGTCACCCCTATAAGCCAAGGGACCTCCTGCACCCTTTGATGCATTGCAGAAAGCTCCTCCCAAAGACCAGCCCTGTTTGTAGCCACACAAGGGCCATAAATGCATGACACATACCATTCCATATCTCCTTGGGGAGATTGGCATCTGCAAGTGAGCATATGCCTATCAAGAATAACTTCAATTACCAAAAGATAAGACTTTCTCCACCAAATAGCCATTCCACCAGACCTTCTAGATGTACCCTTTACCACAACATCAGTATGTCCAGATTGCTTAAAACAATCCCATTCCTGTCCACTCTCCACCTCCACATGTGTCTCTTGGATGAGAGCACAATCAGTCTCCCACTCAGAAAGATATCTACACAAGGAAGTCCTCATCTTATCGTGCAGCCCATGCACATTCCAAGTTAACACTCTCATAACTTGCCAGGTTGATCCCCTTGAGCCAAACAGCCCACATACTCAACCATGATCGAGTTTGCAATGGTCTGCTCCACAATAGGGGTTAGGTTTTCCTTCCTTCTCCTTCTAAGCATATAAGGGGATCTACCCACACCTCTTTTCTGATTGGATCCGCTACCAAATTTCATATCAGCAGGAACTATGAACTGCACCTGATTCACCTCTTTGAGAGCTCTGCTATCATTGCTGAGTACCAGTTCCCTTCCTGTCTTCCCCTCATCTTTGTTGGTAAGGATCTTTGAGTCTTTCTCAGAAACATCAGCAACCTCCATATAGCATCCTCTTTGGCTACCAAGGCTTGGCTGCAACCTCCTAATGCATTAACATCCTCCATATGCATCAAGTCCTTCTCTGCATAGTCCTGGTGGCACCCCTTCCTCTTCTTGGATTCAAGGGCTTCATCAGGTGAAGTGCGGCCCACCCTTTCATCCCATTGCATCTCCTCAGTGTTGGCTCCAAACATCTTAACCTACATTTGTTCTAAGTGCCTAAACACTTATCCAGCCACTGTTAGACGAACAAGCCATGAGGAACCCCCACATCTGATTGTCACCTTGTCAGGAATCGAGCCAGCATTGAAGACATCAGCCTCAATTCTAAGTGATCAGATGTCCCCTTCTCCAATCATGACTTCAGACCCTTCACAGATGGAAGCAAAGCCTGCAACCATCTTAGCAACAACTCCCTTAGATCTCAGATGCAATGGCAGTCCACTAATCTCAAGAAGAACCCTCCTAGATCCCACTCTTTGAGGAGGCCGATCAGGGAGCACCCCATCAAAGGAGGACACCATTCTCCAGATCACATTAATATCTTCAAACGAACTTGATTGAAATCTCAATCTCTCAACATCCATCATGCCCAAACCATATACTAGAAAATGAGATTGAGACAACATAGCCACCTTCCAGCCCACAGACAAAGGATTTAGGGAACATACCAGACCTTGAAACCTTTCTATCGATGGTTTGCCTGCCATAATCTTGCCAATCAGAGCGCCCCTCAACATGATCTTCGCAGAGGAGATCTCTTCAGATATCAGGATCTCCACTTCAATTGAATGCCTGCCAAACTCTGGTGGCGGTGGCAGTCGGGACTCCTTCACTACCTAGCCAGGGTGTGAAAAGGCCATCTTTGTATGCGACGGCTTCCTCCTGGGGCAAGAATCGCATTTGTGCCCTTTGCCCCTGCACACCAAGCAAATCAAAGGGTTTCTACATATCGTTGCCAAATGCCCCCTTTGCCGACATCTGAAACACAAGACGTCGCCATTCATTCTCCTCTAAGGCCTTCTTAGATAGTTATCAGTTGTCCTACCCGCCCTCTCTTTCCGGACCTGCTCCCTTCTCCTCCAGTTCCTCGACCTCCACGTCTTCCACTCACTCCCTTCATCAGCCCTAGATGCCTCCACTCCACCACTGCCTACCGTCCGTTGCCGACCACTCTCTCTTCCTCTCTCTCTCATTTTTCCTCTATGGAGTTAACAAAATGATTTCCGACACTTGATATCATTGCTATATTATTCTGAGTCATTTCTTGATTATAATTCCTTATCTCTATTGTTTAAAATTGCAATCTTGAGAATTGAATTCCTACTTGCTCCCAACAAATGACCTCAGACTTTTTGAGTATAAATTTTATCTATTTTTCATGAGATTTCGACTATACTGCAATGCAACGATTTAAAACCCAATTTCAAGTGACGAACAGAAGGAGAAGGAGATGAGATGGTGAAGGTGGCGGTGGTTGTCGACGAAGGAGGTTGGAGAAGGTGGTAGAGGTGATGGATAGTGCTCTAGAGCTCCAGAAACCTAATTGGAGGGGAGAGCAGTGAAAGCCCTACGTTAATTTGAAGAGAGAAAAAGGGGAGGAGTTCACTGGATGTACGTTAGAGAGGGAGAAGAAAGGGACGACATTAGAACGGAGGAAGGAGAATTAGAGCTTGAAGTTTCGCGAGAAGCTCCGTGGGAGGAAGGAGAAGGAAAGCCCTCTACCTATTACATGTTGTAGAGGGTGAGGACATGGGATGACGGGTCTCCAAGGTGTGTCAACTGCTAACGAGTTAAAGTTGGGTTTAAAATACGCATCATAGTAAAGTGGCTAAACTGACGAAAACATTTAAATTTATATCTCGAATTGTGAGTCTGAGGTCATCTTAGGGAGCAAAGTAATTTGCATTTTAATCACTATAAAATGAGGCACAAGAGTTGATGCAGAAAGAAATATATTACTCAATTAATAGCACTATCAAGCTAAAAGAGAAATGAAAGTGTTAAGGCCAAAAATGTTATTTTTCAACCAAGTAAAGTTGGCCTCAACACGAGCAAATTTCAACCAAAGAGCCAGCCTAAAGTAGCAAGCCAAAGCCGGTCCAGAACGCACCCAACAGCCGGTCCAAAATTGACCCAAACCCAGTTCACGACCTTGTGTGTGCGGGCGTATGAGCGTGTGATGTATATGGGGACCCGACCCCTAGAATCTGAGCAAATAGCCAATTCAACAAATTCCTTATATGCTTGAAGTTGAGCCCCTCATTTTCACGATGTGGGACTATAAGTCCCAGCTCCTTCCTTTGTGTTCTTCACTTCCTCACCGCAAGTTGCTGCTCCTTGATTGGATGAGGGAGTACCATTGGATCTCGAATCCAACAGACAAGATGGCTTGCTCAGGTGATTTCGCAGCGAGTGGGAGGTGTATGCTTCGTAGATTGCTCGTTGGATGTGGGTGCTCGATGTCAAAGAAGATGATGATGTTAGTGTGTACCTAAAAATAAGAATATGGGCTTTTGGCCCCAATTAAACCCTCAAGAACCTTTGCTATGAGTCAACAAAGGTGGTGGCGAGAATTTTGTGTGCAGTGACCTGAAGAGGTGGGTTGGTTGCATCGAAGGTGGTGGGTGAAGATGGAGTCCAGCAAAGGGCTTGGTTGATCAATCACTCCAATTTCTTGAGGGCTTTTGATCACCAAGTCCTCGTGGCGCTTGTGGGGTGGTTGGCAAGGTGGGAGATGGAGTGGAGATCAGGGTCGAGCTCGCAAGAGCTCTCGCCAGCTGTGGGGAAGAAGGAGAAGAACGGCGAGAAAGCTAGGCTAATTGCTAATTCTAAAGACTCTAAACTAATCTACAGAAAGCAAAGAAGAAGGAGCACTACCTAGAAGTGACGAAGGGGGTGGAATTGCGTCCAACATTAGTCGACCGGACGCGGAGAAGATGAAGGCATCGGGGAGGGGTTCGACGACGATGATAGGGTCAAAGTGACCTAGCTTTAGTCGGCTAGAGTCGGAAGAAGATGAGGAAGATGGTGGTGATGCTCTTTTGGTTAGAGCATGAATGGAAGAAGGAGATAGAAAGGGGTTGTTGGAGTCAGAGAATGAGGTGGCCGTGCATTGAAGAAGAGTGGGAAATCACGGCTAATTCTTGACCAACTTGTGCTTAGGAATGCCCAAGCACTTATATAGAAAATGAATTCATAACAAATTGCCCTGAATTCACAATATTGCCTTGCAATTTTAGAAATTTCAGTCCCTACTTATTTCGGTTGATTGGAGAGGATCTACTTTAAATTGGTTCTTGGGATCTTACTTAATCGGTTGGGCGTGATCTGAAGACTAATCCAACCAAATTTGGTGGGATTTGGTGGAGATGATGGGAACACCATCATAAGCCATAACTAGCTCAATTTGATCAGATTAAGTCATTAAATGCTCCTACATAACCATCAGAAGACCATAATTCATTGCAAATCCTTTCAGAGAGAAATACAAGAAACCAGGGTTAAAACTATAATTTTGCCATCATATCGTGAATGCAGAATAACTGCGGGTTCTCCAGAGGTTAATTAAGGGTCAAATGGTCTTGGAAGTCTAACAAGTGGGTTAGTACAGACAGAAAAGGGTTTTCACGCATTTCAGGAATTAAATGACTTCTGAAACCCTAAAAGCAGACCTACTTAATTAACTGAGGTTCTGGTCAGGATAAAATTCACCTAAACCCTTTAAAATTCATATAAAAATATTCTCTAGGGTTTGGTACCTTCAACTTGACCATCAGTCCTTATCTTGACCCAAAATAGAGTCTCAAACAAACATTTGCCCTAATTTAGGTTTTTTCATAAATTACCCAATCAAACGAGGTAAAAACCTAAATCTAACTTCACCATTGGATTCCTTAGGTACAAATTAGGTTTTTACCAAAATTTGGTCCCAATCTGAGATCACCTTGACCAAGTTTGCATTTTGGTCCAGTTAAACTCTTTTTATTTCATTCAGACCCTTAGCATTTTGAATTCCTTGCATATAGCCCCCTAGCTTTGTCGTCTTCTTCACGAATAGGTTCCTGCCGCCATGAAATCCTAATCCTACAACTCCAGTGACCTTTGATTGAAGAGAACTTCTCTGATCAATCAATCCCTTCCAAAATTGGAAGGGAGATTCCTTTAGGAGTCCTCTTTCCATTGAATCTAGTCATTAGCCCCAAAACCTTTCAAATCTCTCATGCAAACACATGAGATATTCAGGTATCATAGAGTTTCCAAACTCCAGCAAACTTTCATAGCTTGGGAAGCTTGCTTCCCAAGCTAAAGTCGACCTCTAGAGCCCTATAAAAGACTCCCCAGATCAGGCTGAGTTCCTCACTCTCAATTTCGGCCTGGAACACCTCTATTTCATCTCTCCTCTCCGGCCGAGAGACTCCTTGACGTCCGGTGACTCCTCTTGATCCTCTCATCATCCGACTGCAATATCGGCGGCAGATCCTCCTTCCTACCTTCCTCCACGTCATGCCATACCAGTGGGTGCCTCTATCTCCTTCATCCTCGCTGTCCTACCCTCACTAGAGCACTTCATCTTCTCCGTCGCTGATGTACCGTCGACACGGATTTCCACCCCTTTTGCCCACTTAGAATAGGTAGTTAGGTCTCTCTAGGTTCCTAGTTTAGTTTCCTATTCAAGAAAACCAAAAATATCACCTCAACATCTATGGAAGTCGCCCTTGTCTCCACCTCTGGCGACATCACTGGTGAGGGTTTCCATCTGCTACACATTTCCATCCCCCTAGTCAACAAGCCCACACCTTCTGTCGTGTGCCCATGACCAAAAGCCCTAACTCTATTGGGCCGCTCGACCACCCCAGTCACCTGTCGACCAACACACCGTTCTCCACCCAACTCCACCATTCGGCCACCTCACACACTCTCACTCCATGCTACACCCACTACCACATTCACCGTTCCCTGACGATACTGTTGAGCCATCTGACGCGGCCGTGAGGCCCTTTTTCTTGATTTTCAGGTGTTGAGTCCTCCACACCATTAACTGTGTTCTCAAGCAAAGCTTGAACCTCTCCTCAGTCATTGCAAGCACAGGTGGAAGTTCCAGGCACAGTGGACTTTGTCTAGGAATTCAACCATGGGATAAATTTGGTCCTTTGACTAGACCTTTGATCGAAGTTAGCTCGATACTATCACTGCACCATGTGAAGAGGAAAGCTGAGGAAGATAGTACCACATCGGATGTGCTCGAAGCAGCGCAGCGGGATAAATTGAATTTCTATCAGCAGCTTATCACCTCCTAACACAGAGGGTGAGGTCCTCCACACACTTCACATGCGCCTCGCTCGTGACCCATCCCCCGCGGGCCTGGTGCTGACCCTACTCGCCTAACCCGCCTTCACTCCTCGGCTATGATATCACGCCCGCAGCCCTGGTCCTGGGTATGCTTAGATCCCAATCCGATTGCTCGAGGCTTTGGGAGAGTGAACCATGGAGAGAGAAAGAGAGAGAGCGTAGGGGCAGTGAGGGTTTTGCTCTCACTGGTACCTTTGCGACACTTAGTCACGAGAAGAGGAGGAGAGCAGCTAAAGAAGGAAAGCCAAAGAGAGAAAGAAGAGCAGAAGCAGAAGGAAATAAAGAAGAGAAGAGGAAGAAGAAGAATAGTGCTTCCCTAGCACTGTTGCACCTGTTGTTTAAGTCATCTGATACAAGCCTCTGTCGTCTGATTGCATACATTTGAGGCTTTATTTCCTTGGTTGATACTATTAAGATATTTGCTATTATTGTGAGGGATAATTGATGATTCAAATCACCATTTTACCCCATTTTTTTTGCACATTGATACTTGATATTTTTGCTATATCATTCTGAATTAATTATGATTGCAATTTCTTATATATTTAACTCAAATTGTATGCTCATTGACATTATTTATTGAGATTAGTATGTGAATTCCTATTTGCTCCTAGCGAATGACCTCGAACTTTCATTCGAGTATAAATTCTATTTGTTTTTTCACGCTGATTCAATCTATACTACAACACATTGATTTTAAAATCTGATTCAGAGTGATTAACAGGAGATTTGATGGAGATCTCCTCAATCAAAAGTTGACACATTTTTGGTTCTTTTGTTACTGCTATTGCCATATTTGGGAATGAAGAAGAAAAAGGTAAGGACATATATGTGAGAAAACTCAAAACCTAAGTGTGGTTTTGCAATAAATGGAGATAAATTTGCTAAATTGCAAATTTGGTCAAGATGGACTTTGATTGGGCCCAAAATTTAGGGGTAACCTAATTTGGACCTAAGGAATCTAATGGTGACCTCAAATTTGGGTTTTGATGAAGTTTGACAAGGTAATTTTCATTGTAACCTAAAATAAAGTAATTTCCCACTCTTTGTCTTTATTTTTAGTCAAAATGGATTCATTTGGTCAAAGTGAATATTCCAAATCTTATAGAATATTTTTTTATGATTTTTAGGAGGTTTAGATTACATTTATTTCCACTAGAATCCTTTTAATTGAAGTGAGGTTGTAATTAAGGTTTTTCTTATTAAATTAATCTTCAATTCTCAGAAAATCTTATTCAGTCTGTTCAAGCTCACTTCTTGGGAATTTAAGTTCATTTGACCTTAAACTAGACACTGATTAACCCCTTGGTTTATCTGCATTTGTGATTACGCGTTAAAATAGAAGAATTAACTCCATTTCTTTTCTTCTTCTCAAAATCAACTCACGACTGAATTATTCTCTTTTAATGATTATTAAGGAGATTTTATCTTTAGATTTTGGCTAAATTTGGCCAGTTATGACAGATGATGGTGTTACCATCATACCCCATGCCTAGCTTTTGGTAGTCCTGAGCAAAATCTTATAGAACAGACTAGATCTCTAGACAAGAATTCATCATCAGGATGCTTTATTGTGCCACACCTCTAAAGACTAGTTTAGAATACTAACTCTAGGCCTAAAGGTACTCAAGTACCAGCCAAAATACAGACTTGACTAGCCTTAGTCTTGGATCTATAACAAAGGTTTCTAAGGCCCCAGAATCTGCTTAGAGGTTCGTTCACCCAAGTGGTTAAAGCACCCGTGTGTTCATGCAGCAAGGTCTAGGTTCAACTTGCTAGTGTATTTTTTTAGAATAGAGAGGGAGATATTTTTGAGATTTTTCACTTTTTTTAATTTTTTGTGATTCCTCTTAGTCCAACATCAGATTGGCCCTCAACACGGTCTGTATCAGATTCCTCGTCGCCATCATCAATCCTCGAAGGGTCCCTAGTAGTCGATGCTCTAGGATAGCACCGCCCATGGCAACACTTAGAACCCAAGCAATCGAAACTTTGTGATAGTGCCACCTATGGCATTTTATAACTAATCTTGGCCTTGGTAATCAACATTTCGGAATAATGCCACCCATGGCACTAGAACCATACAAGGTGCTTTCATGCCCTTGGTAAGATATTTAAATATCCTAGGAGACAAGTGCTGAGGAGACGATATATTATAATGTATCTTCAAGGAGAGTATTTACTTCTCATAGCGGTAGGAACTCCTTTAATCAACTTGTGTTTTCGAGACACTCCTAAGTCAGATCTTCAAGAAACCATTTTCTTTTTCAGAACAAAAGACCTTTTGGAAATTATTCTTCATTAAGCTCACTAAACTAGAGCAGTGTGTGGGATGTGGATGCTTAGGTTATTAAGTCCCGCAAACCAAAGGACAAACAAAGAGGCTAAATAATCCCTAAGTCTTATACTTAACACATCAGCTTCTCAACTCCCTCAACCTCTTGAGGAGTAGTCTAGATCCTAAAAATACTTGAACTTTTAAGCCCAATCAGGCCCTAGAGGCCTAAAGTTGGTATCTCTCACTTATCTCTTAAGGTTTAGCACTGCAAGACTTAATTCATCATTCGATCCAACCTAGAACTTAGGTACTGTTCCATACTAAATTGTTAGGGTTAACACAATTTTTCTTTTTCTCCTTTTCTTTCTATATCTCTTTCTTCCTCCTCCTCATTATAGATTTGCAATTTAGCTCCAAAATATTTCCTCCCTTTTCATGCTTTTTTTTTTGTGAGAACCCTTTAAAAGAATTGAATTTCCAATCTTTTTGCACTTTGATATCCACCATGCCTAAGTTTTGCAATGCCCTCATTGCAAACAAGGTGGGTTCGAATTCATCTTAGTTCATATTTTAGAACAAGGAGAGTGGTCGGGTTGGAATGGTTGTTGCGAACGATTTCATGATCCCATACGAATATCGAAGTTGGAGTCAGCTATTCTAAACTATGAACCCTAGAGTACAGTAAGAATGCAGCTTAAAAAAGGATAAGAAGGGTTTTGGGTTTTCAAATGACATGTTGCCTCCTATTAAGTGCTAGGTTTAATGCCATCAGCTGGGTGCAATGTAGCTTAAGAGGAATGGAGATCAAAAGATTCAGTAACTAGGTTCGAATCGATAAGTTCAAGGATGGACTTTGATTAGGCCCAAATTTTCACGTTAACCTAATTTGGATCCAAGGAGTCTAATGGTGAACTTGGATTTGCATTTTGACCACGTTTGACTGGGTAAATTGCATAGAAGCCTAAATCAGGGTAAATTCCCGTATGAAACTCTATTTTAGGTCAAAATCAGTTCAGATGGTCAAATGAAAGGTTCCAAACCTATTAGAATATTTTTCTATGAATGTTAGGAGGTTTAGATAAATTTTATTCAGACCAGAAACTCTTCAATTTTAGTGGGGTTGATAATTAGGGTTTTTGGTAATGTTTTCGCCTTCGAAATGCATGAAATCCTATTTCAGTTAGTGTGGACACACTTTTTAAGACTTTGCTCTTAATTGACCTTTAATTAACCCCTAAGTGACATCGGGGCTACCAATATTTATGATGTACTGTTAAAACTGCAGAGTTATCCTTGTTTCTTTATTTTCTCCTTAAATCAGAACATTGCAGAGTTGTGACCCTCAGACGATTAAGTAGGAGCATTTGCCATTTGAACTTGACTAATTGTGGCTAGTTAGGGCCCATGATGGTGTTACCATCATACCCCCATGTCTAGCTTTTGCTAGTCCCTAGCAAAATCCTATGAACCAAACCAGATCTCTAAGCCGAATATAACCGTTAGGATGCCCTATTAAGCTGCATCTCTAGAAACCAAATCAAAATACCAACAATAGGTCTAAAGGTACTCAAGTATCAGCCAAGATCCAGATCTAACCAGCCTTAGCCTTGGGTCTTCCGCGAAGGTTTCTAAGGCTCGCAAAAACTGCCAAGAGGTTAGTTGACCTAGCGCTACATTGCACCCATGCGTATATGTATCAAGTCCAGGTTTAGTTTGCCAGTGCATTTTCTATAAGAGAGACAGAGAAGGACTTTTCATTCTGAGAGTTTTCTCTCTTTTTCTTTTATATTCCCCTAAATTTAACATTGGATTGGCCCTAAGCACTGTTTGTATTGGATTCCTTGTCCCCACCATCAATCCTTGAAGGGTCCCTGGGTTTCGATGCTTTGAGATAGCACCGCCCATGGCAACCCTTAGAACCCTGGCTTTTGACACTTCAGGATAGTGTCACCCATGGCATTCTGTAGCTAAATTCAAGCCTTGACAATCGACATTTTGGGATAATCCCACCTGTGGCACTTGAACTAGCACAAGGTGCTTACTTAAAATCGGTAGGATATTTAGATATCCTAGGAGACAAGCATCGAGGAGACGATATGTTATTAAGCATCTTCAAGGGGAGTATTTTTCATTCCACCTCTCCGCATTGGGAACTCGTCCAATCAACTTGTGTCTTTGAGCTACTCCTAAGCCAAATCTTTGACAAAACCTTTTTCTGAAGAGAACACTTTTGGCATTATTTCTTCTCTAAGTGCACTGAACCAAACTGCTGTGTGATTTTTGGGTGCCTAGGTTACCAAGTCTTGCAAACCAAAGGGTAGGCAATGGGGTCGAATAATCCCTAAGCCTTAGGCTTAATACATCAGCTTTGCACTTTCCTCAACCTCTTGAGGACTAATCTAGATCTTAACAAGTACGTGAGTGCTATAGCCCTAGAATAGGCCCAAGAGGCCTAAGGCCGGTATTTGTCATTAATCTCCTAAGTTTTAGCCCACTAGGTCTTAATTCATCATCTGATCCAAGCTAGAACTTACATGAGTTTCCTACTCAATCAAGGGATTATCACATTTTTTTTTCTTTTTGTTTGCTCCTTTTTTCTCTTTTTTCTTTTCTTTTGTCCTCAATTTTTTCTATTCATCTCAACATTGACCTCTCCTTTCTCCTTTCTCCATTTTTTTTTATGAAACCCTCCATGAATCAAATTTCACAATTTTTTACACTTTAATACTCCCCCATCCCTTAGATTCGCAATGTCCTCATTGTAAATTAGGTGGGTTTGAGTTCAACTTAGTTCGTACACTAGAACAAGTTTGGTGGGTGATTGTTAACGGGGTGAGATCGTGGTTTTAAAAAGATGTGCGCTATAGTATAAACGAAATCGCTTTGAAAGAAAATAATAATTTATTACTCGAAAACCTAAGTATCTGAGGTCGAACACAGGGAGCAAATGGAATTTATTCACTAATCTCAATAATGTAATTAAACACTTAAATCTACTCAAAGTCTAATTTGGAATATAACGCTAGAGTTTATGAGTCAAAATGTAGCCAACAAAAGAATTGGACGTCTGATTCTATAATCAGACGTCTTAAAAGATATGCTTCTCTCTCTTCTTTGGCTCTCTTTCTTCTCTTTCTGCCTTCTCCTTTCTGCTTCTCTTCTTTTCCTCTGTCTTTTGCCTTTCTTCTTTCTTCTTTCTTTCTCTTTGGTTCTTTTCTTTCTTCCCTCTCTGACTTAGCTTTCTCGACCCTTGATTTCTTTCTTCCTTCTTTCTTCTTTGGATCTTTTGCCTTTCCTTCTTTTTCTTCCTTTCCTCTGCCTTATGCTTCTGCCTTTGCCTTCAGCCGCTACAGTGCTTTCTCTTTTCCTTGGCTTCTATCTTCCTTCTTCTTCCTTTTCTCTCGGCGGTTGCACATTCTTCTTTCTTGACTTCTCTTCTTTGCCTTGCTTCTACCTCAGCTTCCTTTCTTCCTTCCTTCTTCCTCCTTTGCTTCTTCTGCAGCCACAGCTTCCTTCCGTGCTTGGCCTTAGCTTCACCTTGCTGCACCTTCCTCTTCCTTCTTCTCTTCCTTAGCCTCTTTGCCTTTGATTCTTTCGCATCTTCCTTTTCTGAGCCTTCACAAGTCCTTTAGCAGCTGCCTCTTCCTTCTCTCGCTGTCGCACCTTAATCTCCTCTTCTTTTCCTTCTTCTCTTCCCTACACAGTGAAGAGAAAAACCTATCCCCTACCCTCCCCCGCGTCACTCTCTGTCTATTTCTCTCTTGGGTTCACTCTCCCAGAGCTAGGTAATTGGGTCGGGTTTCACATTCCTGGGTCCAGGTGCACAGACATGGTGTAGTGCGTGAGGAGTGCGAGGCTAATCAATTCGGTCATGCCAGATCCATAGGGCATAGGTCGTAGATGAGGTGGGTGTATGTGGGCGAGGGACCTCACCCTGTGTATAGGAGGTGAAGAGCTAGAAACACAAATTCAATTTATCCTACGCACCGTGCTCCTACGTTCATGAGGTGGGACTAAAAGTCCCACCTGCTTCTTTTCACACACCAGCAGGAGGCCTTCCTTAATTGCCACTGCTGTGATCTCTCTTAAGGCCAATTGCCTGGCTGGGTGTATACGTAAGTCAAAACCGCACCTCCTGGAGTGTAACACCTGGGTGGATAACAGAGATCCATCTAATTATCCATCAGTACTTCATGTCTATTACACCCTGAGTTTAGCCTTAGACAGTTGATCCCACCTCTGGTACACGTACTAGAGCTTGAAATCATCCACATCAGTCACTTCTCGACCCATTCACCCACCTGATGTATCCTATTCTAAGCCCTTGAACCCAACATTGTTTCACACCCTCCATTTACAATGAGGACATTGCAAAACTTAGGCATGGGGGGTGGTAAAGTGCATACATACAGAACCAAGAAAAAGTCAGAAGGATTCTCACAAAAAAATACACATATCACAAAAAACACAAAAAATAGAAAATTATAAAAAGGAACAAAAAAATGGAGGAGGAAAATTTTGAAGCCACATAATCATAAGGAGGAGGAAAAGAGCAAAAAGACAAAAAGGAGCACAAAATGAAAAAGAAACAGAGATAGTCATTAGTAAGAAATTAAGGTAATAATCAAAGTTTTAGACCTCATCAAGAAGAAGATAAAGAATGAAGAAAAAGTGCCCATGAGACGCAAAAAGAGATTAGTAGGAATGTCGATCTTAGGCCTTTTGGGCTAGACTCTTAGGTTTAAAAATTTAAGTATCCGCTAAGATCTGGACAATCGTCAAGAGGTTGGGGAAAATGCGAAGCTTAAGTATTAGGTCTAAGGCTTAGGGAGTATTCAGCCTTATTAACTAACCTTTGGTTTGTAGGACTCGATAACCTAAGTACCCCAATCCACACAGAGTCTAGTTCAGTGTGCATCACTATCAAAATCGCGCAAAAGCATTTAAGTGTTCTGAAAAAGGTTGCCTAGATTAGGAGCGGTCGATCAACACAAGTTGATTTGGATGAGTTCTCGATGCGAAGAGGCAGGAAAATCCCCTCGAAGATGCGTAACAACATACCGTCTCCTCGATGCTTGTCTCTTAGGATATTTAAATATCCTACCGGGGGCATGTAAGCACTCTGCTGGTTTAGATACCATGGACGGCATTATCACGAAATGTCAATTGCCAGGGTTTGGATTTGGCCATGGAACACCATGGGTGGGATTATCTCGAAATCTCGAAAGCAAGGGTTCTGGGGGTTTCCATGGGTGGCGCTATCATGAAGCATTGATTGCCAAGGACCTTTGAGGATTGATGATGGGGATGAGGAATCCGATACAGACCGTGTTGAGAAGCTAATCATAGGCTAGAAATAAAAGGAAAAGAGAGAGAAAACTCTCGAAAAAAATATATCTTCTATCTCTGTCTTACAAAAATGCACTGCAAATTGAACCAAGGCTAAAAATGTCTCAAGCACGGGTGCTTTAATCGCGGAGTTCAATGAACCCTAGGATAGTTTCTGTGGGCCTTAAAAGCCTTCGCGGAGGACCAAGGCTAAAGTTGGTCAGGTCTGCATTTTGGTTGGTACTTGAGTACCTCTAGGCCTTCTGTTAGCATTCTAACTTAATCAAAAGAAGAAAAAAAGCACTTATCATAAACTAGTGACAGAAACTCGGGGTTTAGAATAGAAGTTAAACCTTGAAATTTTGCTAAGGGACTAGAAAAAGCTAGGCATGGGGGTATGATGAGAGCCTCATCATGAGAGCTAACTAGCTCATTTTGACCTAAGAAAGAGAATAAGAGCTCCTACATAACCTAGAGAAGGGCCTAATTCAAGGAAGAAATGCTCTGAGAAGAAAACATGAAATAAATGGTCAAACTATAATTTTACCATTTCAGTACATCGATGGGATTTCTTAGAGGCTAAAAATAGGTCAAATGGTCTGAATAAGATAAAAACTGGGTTGATTCAGTCAGAAATGGGTTCATGTGTAGTCTAGGAATTAAATGACATTCTGTAACCCTAATAGACCCGCTTAATTCAACAAGGTTCTAGTTAGGATAAAAATCAACTAAACCCTCTAAAATTCATGGCAAAATATCCCCTAAGGTTTATAACCTTCAAATTGGCCTTTGGAACCTATTTTGACCTAGATTAGGGTTCTAGCTCATTATTTGACCTAATTTGGGTTTTTGTGTAAAATGTCCAACCAAACGTGGTCAAACCTAAAATCTAACTTCACCATTGGATTCCTTAGGTCCAAATTAGGTTTGTACCAAAATTTGGACCTAAGGGGAGGTCATCTTGACCTACTTTGCAAAATAGCCCACTCAATTACATTCTGACCCCTAGCTTTTGAAAATCCTTGCATAGACCCCCTAACTTCCTCGCCACCCTTACAATTAGGTCCCTCCACCATTAAAGTAGAGGAATCCAACTACGACGAGGAATGGAGGGGGATTACTCCCTGATTCCTCAGAGATCTCCCAGATTTGGAAGGGAGATTCTCTAAGGAATTCCCTTCCATCTGAGCAAGATTGCAGGATCTAATTTGCATCAAATCTCTCACACGAATGCATGGGAGATGTGGGTATCTTCCACATTCCATCTCCGGTGAGGACTCTTGTGCTTGGAAGCTTGTCTTCCAAGCATAAGAGCCCCTTTCAGTGCTTATAAAAGGTCCACCACCTCCGGTCACTCCCATTCAGGTTGACTTGGCCAAAGAACTGCCCCCAATTTCATCTTCTCTCCTCCGGCCAGGTGTCCAGCAAGCTTTGGCGAGTCCTCCTCCTCCTTCTCGTTGCCTTGCCACAATACCAGTGGCAGAGCCGTGTTCACCACCTTCCTCCGCATCGTGCAATACCCGTGCGCGTGCTCTAGACCCTTCATCGTTGCTGCTCTCCCTCCACTGGACGTCTTCTTCTCCGGCGGCGGCAGGTACGGCCAGCCGCCTCCTCTCTCCCTTTGTCCACTTAGCTAGGTTAGAACTACTCCTCTCTCTCCCCTCTTCATTTCCCCTCTCTTAATTTCTACTATCATGCACCAACAACCACAGACCACCTCCATCTTCTCCACCTCCGGTAGACCACCAGAGAGACGCATTGATAAACGCTAGTTTATCATCATTCTTATGCATTAAAACAAACCTAGCTCTTAGGATTTTACTCCGCAAATGGGTTTTTAGGCATTAACTAGGTTAGCCATGCATTGCATTTTCTTTTGTTGTTTTAATGTGTTTTTGTGAGTGTTAGGGATGAACAAATATATAGATCCCTAAAACCCTTGCACTCAAGAAGGCAAATGGTGAAGGAGGAGCTCAGACTAGTTGGAACTTAGCTTGATCTAGCTCACCACAGCTAGAACCTAGCTCACTTGAACTAGGGTTAGCTCATCCTAGCTTTATTCAGCTAATCTCAGTTGAATGGCAGCTCAAGAGAGTTCATCTTAGCTCACCCTAGCTCAAGTCAGCTCAGATCCAACTCAACCTAGTTGAGTCTAGCTCATTTTAGCTCCCACTAGTCCATAGGGAGCTCTAGCTAGCTTAGCTGAGTTGACTGGAGTTCACCCCAGCTCAGATCCAACTACATCCAGCTCCACTCAACTTTAGCCAGCAGAAGAAGAACTCATCCTAGCTCAGGAAGCTCAAGTCCAGCTCTCGGGGACCCAGCTTAGCTCAAGCTAATTGAGCTAAGCAACCTTAGTTGTCTCAACTAGCTCAATCCTCCCTAGGAGCACCAGACCCAACTCACCTCAACTCCATTCAACAAAAGTCAGCTCACTTTTGCTTGGCTTAGTAGCTAGCAAAGAACTAACAAGCTAAGCCAGCTAGAGTAGCCCCAAGTTGACCTCTTCAGCAGTTGCCAGCTCCACCTCAGCTCTGGACTCTTTAGAACCAGCTCCTCCCTCCAAACCCTAGCTCCAACACCTCCTCCTCTACTCCACCATTAGCTAAGCTAGCTTAGCTTAGCTTATCTTAGCTTAGCTTAGCTATGCTCCAACTTCCTTGGCTTGTACCACCCAAAAACCTGACCTAACAACTCCACCAACTAGCTCCACCTAAGCTCCACATAAGCTAACCCTACTTGGCACCAACCTAGCCTACTCACCACCTCCAAAAGGCACCTAAAAGTGGTGCCCAAACCACCCTAACTACCCCCTTGTTGGAGCCACTTTTCACTCCAAAAATCACCTTCATCTCCACCACACATCCCCCCTTAAACCCATCTCCACCCTCCACATAATCCCACCTTCTAGAAGCCTCAAAGTTGGCGCCAACCCAAGGCACCTCTCCATGGTTGGTGCCACTTTTAGGTGCCTCTTGACCAACCCTAACTACCCCCCTTACTCCCCTTAGGTGGCGCCAACCATCCTTAACCTTAGGATCATCTAACCACCTCCATCCTCCCATCTTAGCCCTCTATTTCAAGAGGCACCTTAACCCCTCATCCTACCCTATAAAAAGACCACTACCCACCACCATTCAAACCATCCTTGGCTAGCAAATTCACTCTCATATTCTACCTAGAGCCCACGCCCAAGAGAGAAGAAGAAGAAGAAGATTAAGGGGATATTTTGTCTGGTCGGGTGCGTTTCGCATGTTAGAAATCGAGGTTACAAGTAACCCATCGTCGTAGTTGCAAAACACGTCGACTAGATAAAATTCATACCAAAACTCTGAGGGAGTCCCGAAACGAACACAGGAAGGCGACGTTTACTTTACGTGAAAACCGTGCTTCATTTCATTTCTTTTTGGTATTTTAGGGTTTCGATATTTTTTTGTATTTTTGAAATAAAAGAAATCAAGCAAACGTATCAAAAGATAGAGATCTGGAACAAATCTGATATATATTACTTTAATGTCAATTATAAGAAACTATGAAAGCATATAAAGAGAGGGAGGTGAGAGGAATTCTCCCGAATCGGCTATTCGGCGAGACGACGGTACTTGGCGGAAGCTTGGACGAAGGAGGTGAGGAGCAGGACAACAGAGGTGAGATGTTGGAGGACGTCGGGTTGAGGAAAGCTTCGGCGTGGCTCTGGAATGGAGGTGAGAAGACAAAGTTGATCTGCTACCGGAATGGAGGTAAGAGGACGTCTCTAAGGTGACCTATGAAGGGAGATGGGAAGTTGGAGGTGTACTTGGTGGCAGAGGTTCGCTACACTAATAGGCACCTTGGGAGCTTGAGAACAAGCTCTAATGGAGCGTTGGTAGGCTTACTAGAGCTTGGGAGTAGGTAGGAGTAGAGTAGGTAGAGATGGCTTGGAAGGGAGGGGATGTAGGTCCTTTTATAGTGGAGGAGAGGCAAAAATCGTATCTGGGTCTTTACTGACATCCACAAATGTCACTGCAGCTGTCGCTGAAGATCCACCCTTCAATTGCTCTTGTTGGCGCGGATGGGCCTTTAGTAACATCCATAAACGTCGCTGCAGCTATCGCTGAAGATCCACCTTTCAAATCCTCTTGCTGGCGTGCACAGACCATTAGTGACAGCTACAAGCATCACTAAAGGTGCGTCGCTGAAGATCCACTCCCACCCCGCTCGCACCCGCTCCGCTGGCGCTGCATGCTTCACGTGCCTTAGCTCCCCACGCCTTGCACGCGCGCGCGCAGCATGCGCTGCACGTAGCTGCGGCTGTGCGCGTGCGTTGCACGTGGCTATGGCTGTGCGGGTGTGCTGTTTCTACTGGGTGGTATTGGGCGGCCTGGATGGCGCCACGTGGCGGCACCTGGGTCGTCCATTCTTCTTTCTTTTGTAGAGGGTGCCACGGTGCTCAGATCGGGATGATTCTCGCGATGCCGAACTTCGATCGTCACTCCGGATCCATCCGTACGGTTGGATTTTCCATCCAAAACCCATATGGATGTCGCATTGCCCCCTGGCCATTGATCTTCCGCAGGCTTCATGTGATATTACGGGACTCCGATCTGGACGATTTCAGAGGTGTTAGACTCTGATCATCATATTAATCAAATCCGTACGGTCCGATCGTCCATCCGTGGCCCTGAAATAAATCCTCTCCTCTCCTAACCATAAAAATAACCTAATTAACCCAAAATATATACAACTACTCTAAATGCACAATGATGCATGTTATGCAATATTTATAACATGAAATGCAAATCTAAGCCTAGGAACATGCATGAATAGGCATTTTAACCTAAATAGATTTGTCTATATCATACCCCCATGCCTATCTTTTGCTAGTCCCTGGTAAAATTAAACTACATGGTATGTATAAAATCAAAATTAGGATTAGATCTCTTAGGCCTAATTCGTTTATTAACAATAGAAAATTTCAACTAAGGTCCTAAACCATGGAGACTCAACAGTACCCAAGTGTTTGCCAGAATGCAGGCCGCCCAAGTCCTCTCCTTATTCGAGAAGGGAAGATATATGTATTTTTTTATGTTTCTTCTTTTCTAATTTTTTTTTTGTACTTTTGGAGTTTGAGAGTTTCGGGATAACTTTTTACGGCTACCTGACCCGCCCAAGACTAAGAAAAGACTCTAAGTAGTAAGCATCTTTGTGAAAAGTGATACTCACAAAATGGCCGTTAAGATGGACTTCGGGTTTCTACGACCTTAGGTGACCTTACCTAAAGGTTTATCTTTACGATTAGTGGCTTTCTCCCTACTTTCTTTTATATGGGGTCAACACAAGTGTATATCTCCCCGGTTTATTCTACTTCCCCACTTCTTCTTTAGGTGTTTTGGGAATTATTGTGCATTTTTTTTGTTGTAAGCTGGGTTTGGACAACTGGCCAATGAGCTGTTACCACCAACAACTTGCCAGCCATATTCGTGCGGTGAAGTGTGGTTTTATTTTATTTATTTATTTTTTTATTTTCTCCTTTCTTTTTGTTTTCCTTTTTTTTTTTTTTAAGTAGGTGGCTTTCCTGATCTAAGATTTACCTAAAGGCAGTATAATGAAAATGATCTTGTGGCTGGACTCTAAACAATCGACCAATGAGCTGTTACCACCGTCAACTTGCCAGCTATACCACCCAAGTCGGTCCATTAGCTACCCAATTTCCGTAAAAACCACCGGAAAGTGAGTTAGTGCAATGTGTGTAGATGGTTAGGCTTAAAGTCCCCCGAAATCAGAGGGCAGGTTGATAAGTCGCTTACTTATCATCCTAAATTATTTATCGAATTAAAATAAATTTTAATTGGCGAGAACTCGAGACTAAACCCACATTCGAGTGGACACCTGGGCTAATTAAGCTCGAAGACCTGAAGAGTCTAAGTGTTTAGGTCCTCTCGTATCATTTCCTAAAGTTATAACTTCCAAATGCCTAAGTTCTCTTTTCCTAATTTCTTTCTTTTTTTTATCTTTTTTCAAATTTTCAAATTTTTTCTTTAATTTTATAAGAAACTAAAAGAAATTCTATGGAGTTAACGTAATGATTTCAAGAATTGATTATCCACCCCCCCATGCCTAAATGATGCAATGTCCTCATTGTAAAAATAAAGACAAGAAATGGGCGAAGTAAACAAAATATCACCTAAGTGTCGTGAAAATCTAGTCAGCTCCGCAGAGAGAAGAGTGTATACACAAGCGCTAAGTTTAATTCCTTCAGCTAGGCATAACATACATACAAAGAAGAAATTGAGAATTCATAAGTGCAGGTCAGAATCAAAATCAAAAGGTTGATCCTGAAACCCGTCTGCAGAAGATGTCCATAGACGTGGATGAGATTATGGTGCAGACCCATGCCCCAGGGTCGAGTGGTTCTCAGGTTCTAGATGAAAATCACCCAGAACCAATGGTTGTTTTGTTTGCAGGGCCAGGCCTACGGTTTAGTGGTGTGCAACCCAAGGCCAAAGTATCGGACAACGGGTAAAGATGGTTCAATAGGTGCGGTTGTCCACTTAACATTTAGCTCAGAAAAATAATCAGTTATTTCGAGCTTGGGTTGCATGTGAAAGATATCGTAATGGTCCTGGTAGAAAGTAAGTGGTTTTAGGTCAATAGGTACCCTTAGATCCAAAATCAAACTTCCCTCAGAATTAGTCTCCCAAATCTTTATTTCAACAATTCTATCTTTCAACATGAAGGGCTCAGGCTTCGAGACCTCTAGCATATTATTCACCCCATATGATTCTCCCAAGTCTAGAAATCGTGGCTGAATCAAGATTGACTTGGGCACAAAGATCTCAGAAGTCAACTCTTCAGGGTGCAGATGAGGACTGGGGTCACTGATTGAATCATCAAGATTCGGATCCTCCAAGTTAACCCCAACTGAATCCAAATCTTCAATAATTGGGCTATCAACTGGTTTGTCAGATTCCTCAAGCCCATTTGTCTCACTAAAATCCTCTTCCCTAAGTTCAAGTGAGACTTCACCAAAAGATTCTTCACCCTCAGAGTCAAAGAATCCATGATCCTCATTTACATATGTCTCAAAATCATATGTCATTTCATGGTCTGTGGAGACATATTTTTCCTCGCTCCCTAGCTCGGGGATCCTGGGTGAATCAATTGGTTCATCCTCAAATGGTTACTCTAGCCCATCCTGGTCATCCCCAGTCTCAGAAAATGTATCCCCCCTGACAGGCGCCTGAGTAGGTTCAGACATTGGCTCTCCTGAAGGGGGTTCATCTTGAGAATCATCCGAAGATTTGACTAGTGCAACCACAAATTTCATCCTCAACCTCGACAATTTCCCAGGAAGAAACTCACCCAAGTCCCTATCCCTAACACTTTGGAGCAAATCCAATAGAGAACTATTAAGTTCATCAATCATTTTGATCATAGGCACTAGTGCTTCAGTGCATGGTGTTGGCTGAGCTTCTAAAGATTGTATAGTGTTCCTCAAATTAGCCAACACCCTATCCTAGATCTGGTTCACCTGAACCAACTGGTTCGGTTCAGGTTTGGGTGGGTTCAGGTTAAATCTAGGGGAGTCAAGATGTCGAGGTTCTCAGGTCCTTCCGTGAAAGTAGGTCATTCTAGGTTGTTCAAAGGATGGTGGCAACCCATATTCAGTGGAATACTGGGGAGGGTAGGTGTTATAATCATGATATCCTTCCTGATTGTAGATCGGGTTGGTTTGGTCATCAAAGGATGGAGATCCATAATCATTATAGCTCTGGGAAGGATAATAATCATAATCTTGTCGTCCAGGGTTAGGCCCTGGACCCTGAGGATCAGATTCATATCCCCAATCAAAGTCATCCCGGCTAGTGGATGGGTAATTACAAGTCAAGTCGGGATAGTAATCATCTTGGGGATAAGTGGTGGTAGGAGGATAGGATGTGAAATGTGTGTAGGATGTGGAAGGGTACGTGGTGAAGTAAGGAGGGAAATCAGAAGAGAAAGGAGCCCTGCAATACAAAAATACAAGCTTGTCCATAGTCTGGGTAGCCTAAAGGTCTACAGACTCTCAAAATCCATCCTAAGATTATAGACGATTTACTCTACTTATGTCTAGGCAATCCAACCAGTTAGGAGGAGGGACTGGGGAGAAGGTTCTTCCTTTGGCTTGCACCTCCGATTCCTAGTGTACCCGCCAGCCGCGGTCGTTTGACGCTACTCCCCTAGCTAGACATCAGATTGACTAGTATAAGTAGGTTAATCGTGAACAATCTCAATCTGGATCCCGATGAGCGAACCAGTCCTTAGGGCCAACGTCTAATCAATTTTAGTTAGGCTTGGGACAATGGTGCTTCAGGAATGTGATGGGCCATTTAGATGGGTTGAGCCCTTAATGATCAGTTAAAATGTGTGTGCGTGCACAACCAGGGTTCTCAAACAAGGTTATTTGATGATGTGTCTTTTAGGGTTCAACCTTGTTTAATAGCTTTTAGGGTTTAATTCTTAGGTTGGTTCAATCAAGGTTTAGTAGAACACTCCAAGTTTTGAAGGCACGGATGATGATATGTTCCTTTAAAAATCAAACATAATGTGGAGTGCCTAGTTTAGCCCTAAGAATCAACCCTAAGTGGCAAGCTACTTGATGGATTAGTTTTAGATTGAGTGGTGCGGCCCAAACAGCTCAGTTAATTGGCCTATTGCATCACTTAGTTTAGGCACACAAGAATGCTTAACCTATTCAGATTTCTACTCACTTATGTGTATTTAGTTGAAGTGTACCGGGTCCATAGGTCAGATCCCGGTTAAGTGGTAGAATCAAAGTGATTGTGCGCCTTAGGATAAGAAGTTGTGGGTGTTAAGTGTGTAGCTTTCAAAAAATCCCACTATCAGATAACACTTTTTTTATTTTTATTTTTTATTTATGTGGATGGCGAGGTGAGTGGAGGTGGCAAACAAACAACCAAATCTATCCTAGGGTTTATAAAAAGCACCTAAGTTGATTTGAGTTTGAGTTATTTGGTTATGGAATGAAAACTAAGGTGGGGGTGGTGTGGGAGACACTTAAACACTCTACCCGCACCTTACTCCGGTCAACCGCACTTGGATCTCCATAATAGGGTACCTGCAAGACAGCAGATCAAAGACAAGTAGGGTTAGTGTTATGTAAATGCAAAGAAACACGATAAACAATAAAGTAAATTTCGTTGCCTCCCCGGCAACGGCGCCAAAAATGGTCAGGCGTGTTTCGCATGTTAGAAATTGAGGTTACAAGTAACCCATCATTGAAGTTGCAAAACATGTCGATCAAATAAAATTCATACCGAAACTCCAAGGGAGTCCTGGGTCGAACATAGGGAGGCGACATTTACTTTACGTGAAAACCGTGCTTTGTTTCGTTTCTTTTTGGTATTTTAGGGTTTTGATATTCTTTTGCATTTTTGAAATAAAGGAAATCAAGCAAACGTATCACAAGATAGAGATCTGGAACAAATTTGACATATATTACTTCCAATGTCAATTACAAGAAACTACGAAAGCATATAAAGAGAGGGAGGTGAGAGGAAATCTCCTGAATAGGCTGTTCGACGAGACGACGGCGCCTGGCGGAAGCTCGGACGAAGGGGGTGAGGAGCGAGAAGACGGAGGTGAGACGCTGGAGGATGTCGGGTTGAGGAAAGCTTCGGCGTAGCTCTGGAATGGAGGTAAGAAGGCGAAGTTGATCTGCTACCAGAATGGAGGTGAGAGGACGGCTCCCAGGTGACCTATGAAGGGAGATGGGAAGTTGGAGGAGTATTTGGTGGGGCAGAGGTTCGCTACACTAATAGGCACCTTGAGAGCTTGAGAACAAGCTCTAATGGAGCGTTGGTAGGCTTGCTAGAGCTTGGGAGTAGGTGGGAGTAGAGTAGGTAGAGATGGCTTGGAAGGGAGGGGGTGTAGGTCCTTTTATAGTGGAGGAGAGGCAAAAATTGTACCTGGGTCTTTACTGACGTCCACAAATGTCGTTGCAGCTGTCGCTGAAGATCTGCCCTTCAATTGCTCTCGCTGGTGCGCATGGGCCTTTAGTGACATCCACAAACGTTGCTGCAGCTGTCGCTAAAGATTCGCCTTTCAAATCCTCTTGTTGGCGTGCGTAGACCATTAATGACAGCTGCAAGCGTCACTAAAGGTGTGTCGCTAAAGATCCATGCCCACCTCGCTTGCACCCGCCCCGGTGGCGCACTCCACTTGTGCTGCGCGCTTCACGCGCCCTTGCTCGCCGCACCGCGCACGTGCGGCATGCACTCCGCTACTGCCGCGGCTGTGCGCGTATGCTGCTTCTGCTGGTTGGAGATGGGTGGCCTGGATGGCGCCATGTGGCGGCACCTAGGCCGTCCATTCTTCTTTGTTTTGCAGAGGGTGCCACGGTGCTCAGATCGGGATGATTCTCGCGATGCCAGACTGCGATCGTCGCTCGAAATCCATCCGTACGGTCAGATTTTCCATCCGAAACCCATATGGATGTCGCATTGCCTCCTCGCCATTGATCTTCCTCAGGCTTCATGTGATGTCACGGGACTCCGATCTGGACGATTTCAGAGGCGTTAGGCTCCGATCGTCGTATTAATCAGATCAGCATGGTCCAATCGTCCATCCGAGGCCCTGAAATAAATCCTCTCCTCTCCTGACCATAAAAAGAACCTAATTAACCTAAAATATATACAACTACTCTAAATGCACAATGTTGCATGTTATGCAATATTTATAACATGAAATGCAAATTTAAGCCTAGGAACATGCATGAATAGGCATTTTAACCTAAAAAGATGTGTCTATATCATTGTCCCTTTGGTGCCTTCCCCTCTTCCCTTCTCTCTTGAGCCACGCTAGCCAAAGGAGAAGCCAGGCAAGGAAGATCTTTGGAGGAGATCTTGAAGGTGGTCCACGCCACCTTGGAGGAGCTTTTGAGGGTGGTGCACGCCCACCCCTTGGAGGAGAGCATTGAAGCTGGTAGCATCCACCTTGGAGGAGCTCTCAAGGAAGGAGAAGAAGGAGGCCCTCTTTTCAAGCCAAGGAGTAGCTAGGCTTAGAGCAAGAAGACTCCCTTCTTCACCAAATTTTGCAAGAGGATTTGTGGTTCTTTTATTACTTTTAGATTTTTTCATTTCTAGTAGAAGCATTCCTATACTTGTCTTGGAAAAGAACACAAATTCTAGTTAATCAAATTGCCTTCTTTTTACTTTCTATTGCAATTGTTGTTTTTGTTCTAGCACTTGTTTCACCTCTTCTTCCTAATTACTCTAGGCCTCCACTTGCCTAGAGTGAACTTAGGAAGAGGATATATCTATCTCTTAAGTTTTAGTTAAGTAATTATAGGTGTTAGTGCTTTCCGCCACAATTCGCATTTTTCCCTCGTCTTTTCAAAACAAAAAAATTACATATTTAAAATACCAAAAAGAAAGTTGAGATCTATTTTGTAAGCAAGAGAATTAATTTTGCAAACATTTGGCCTCCTTGGATGACCCTATATACTCCCCTATCTAGGATATAAATTTAAAAGCGTATGCGAATTCGCGTGTTACAGCGACATAAAAAACCCACTTTTATAAATCACACCAAATTTCGCATCACGCATCCACCGCTCCGCACTTCCACACGCCTCGCCAAACCCCTCATCACCTCCGCCATCACCCACTAATCATCATCCGCCCTTCCATTGACCACCAACACCGCCACACTTGCCCACCGAACAGACCCACATTCACGGCCATAGAGCAACCTAGGCACTCACACCTAGGTCGCCCCGCGGCCAGCCATCCACCTAGGCACCTTCGCCGTGCCCTGATGAAGCTCCCCATCTGGTTTAACGAGGCTGCAAGGCCGTATTCATGAACTTCAGGTCGACCCCCCTTTCCACCATTGAAGCAGAAGGAAGGAGCTTGCAAGCAGCACTTCAGGCCGCATCCACCTAGGTGCTGCGCTCCAGGAGGTGCGACTTGGACTTACGTATACACCCAGCGAGGCAATTGGCCTTGAGAGAGATCGTAGCAGTGGCAATTGAAGAAGGCCTCCTGCAGGTGTGTGCAAAGAAGAGGGTGGGACTTTTAGTCCCACCTCATGAACGCAAGAGCGCGATGCGTAGGATAAATTGAATTTGTGTTTCTAGCTCTTCGCCTCCAGTACACAGGGTGAGGTCCCTTGCCCACGTACACCCACCTCATCCGCGACCTATGCCCCGTGGATCTGGCATGACCGAACCGATTAGCCTCTCACTCCTCGTGCACTACACCACGTCGGTGCGCTTGGACCTGGGCATGTGAAACCCGACCCGATTACCCGGCTTTGGGAGAGTGAACCCAAGAGAGAAATAGAGAGAGAGTGACACGGGGGAGGGTAGGGGATAGGTTTTTCTCTTCACTGTGTAGGGAAGAGAAGAAGGAAAAGAAGAGGAGATTAAGGCGCGGCCACAGGAGAAGGAAGAGACAGCTGCTAAAGAAGGACTTGTGAAGGCTCAGAAGAAGAAGCTGTGAAAGAAGTAAAGGCAAAGAGGCTAAGGAAGAGAAGAAGGAAGAGGAAGGCGTAGCAAGGTGAAGCAAAGGCCAAGCAAGGAAGGAAGCTGTGGCCGCAGAAGAAGAAAAGGAAGAAGAAGGAAGAAGAAAGGAAGCTGAGGTAGAAGCAAGGCAAAGGAGAGAAGTCAGAAAAGAAGAAGGTGTATCCGTCGAGAGAAAAGGAAGAAGGAAGACAGAAGCCAAGGAAAAGAGAAAGCACTGCAGCGGCTGAAGGAAAAGGCAGAAGCATAAGGCAGAGGAAAGGAGGAATAAGAAGGAAAGGTAGAAGATCCAAAGAAGAAAGAAGGAAGAAAGAAATCAAGGGTTGAGAAAGCTAAGTAAGAGAGGGAAGAAAGAGAAGAACCAAAGAGAAAGAAAGAAGAAAGAAGAAAGGCAAAAGACAGAGGAAAAGAAGAGAAGCAGAAAGGAGAAGGTAGAAAGAGAAGAAAGAGAGCCAAAGAATAGAGAGAAGCATATCTTTTAAGACATCTGATTATAGAATCAGACATCCAATTCTTTTGTTGGCTACATTTTAATTCATAAACTCTTGTGTTATATTATGAATTAGACTTTGAGTAGATTTAAGTGTTCAATTACAATATTGAGATTAGTGAATAAATTCCATTTGCTCCCTGTGTTCGACCTCGGATACTTAGGTTTTCGAGTAATAAATTTTTATTTATTTTCGAGGCGATTTCGTTTATACTACAACGCATATCTTTTTAAAACCACGATCTCGCCCTATTAACATTTTGGTGCCGTTGCCAGGGAAGAAGGCATCCAGTGGAGTGAGAGCGGCGATGACGAAGGGTCTGGAGCACATGTGCGGGTATTGCGTGATGCAGAGGAAGGTGGTGAAGACGGCTTTTCCACTGGTATTGTGGTAGAACGATGAGAAGGAGGAGGACTCACCGGAGCTCGCTAGACACCTAGCCAGAGGAGAGAAGATGAAATTGGGGGTAGTTCTTCGGCCAAGTCAAGCTAAATGGGAGTGGCTGGAGGTGGTGGACCTTTTATAGGCACTAGCAGGGGCTCTTATGCTTGGAAGAAAAGCTTCCAAGCACAAGAGTCCTCGCCGGAGATGGAATGTGGAAGATACCCACAACTCTCGTGTGTTTGCACGAGAGATTTGATGCAAATCAGATTCTGCAATCATTCTCGGATGGAAGGGAATTCCTCAGAGAATCTCCCTTCCAAATCTGGGAGATCTCTGAGGAATCAAGGAGTAATACCTCCATTCCTCAGAGAATCTCCCTCCATTCCTCGCTGAAGTAGGATTCCTCTGCTTTAATGGCGGAGGGACCTAATTATAAGGGTGGTGAGGAAGTTAGGGGGGTCTGTGTAAGGATTTTTAAAAGCTAGGGACCAGAATGTTTTCTTTTTAGAGCATTTCTTCCTTGAATTAGACCCTTCTCTAGGTTATGTAGGAGTTATTATTCTCTTTCTTAGGTCTAAATGAGCTAGTTAGGGCTCATGATGAGGTTCTCATCAGTGATGAACAGGTCATGATTACTATTGCGGATGATTTCAAGCTCTGATAGAAGTATCAAAGGTGGAGTCGGCTGTTCTAATGGATGAACCCTAAAGTGCAATATGCATTCAGTTTAGAGATAGGCCAAAAGGGTCTTGGGTTTTTCAAAATGACGGGTTGCCTCCCATTAAGCGATAAGTTTAACACCATCACCTGGGTGCAATGTGGCTCAGGGAGAATGGAGATCAAATGATACTACGGCCAGATTTGAATCGGTGAGTTCAAGGAACGATTTAAGTCTCAGACCGTTCACAACAAATGGTTCTGAGTCATTGATGCGGGAAATAAGCAATTTTTTAAATGATATAATTAGTGTTGTTGCAACGCGTAAGTTCGCAATTGCTTTTAAATTTATAAAACCTAGATAGTGGAGTATCTAGGGTTATCCAAGGAGGCCAATTTGTTAGTCATATGAAATGGTTCTCTCTCTCGCTTCTCAAATCAACACATATATTTTTGTGATTTTTGTTTTGTTGTTTTTATAGTTTTGGAAATAATCGGGATTGATGCGAAGATGAATTATGCTACAACTAACCCTAAGTGACAAGAAGAGAGCCTTTTCTTCTAAGCTCACCCTAGGCAAGTGTGCCTAGGGTAATTAGAAAAAGGTGTGATGTGCACTACAACTTGAACAACATGAAAAACACACTAACTAGAACATGAGAATTGGAAGGCAAAATAAATCTTGTATTCCTAGAAAGTGAAGTACATGTAGAGATGCTTCATGCAAAACAACAAATTACTAGCTAATACAAAAAAATAAAATGGAAGATAGAAGAAGATAATCCTCCGATTGAAGCTCGGAATAATCTTCTCTCCAAGCTTGGTAGCTCCCAGGCTTGAAGAAGATGTTCCCTCGCTCCTTCCTTCAATTGGTTCTCCTCCTAGGTGCTCCTTCAAGGGTGGACGTCCACCCAAGATTCCTCCTCAATGCCTGGCCGTCCTCCTTGGATGAATAGCTCCTCCTCCTTGGCGTAGCAAAAGGGAGAGGAAGAAGAGGAAGAAGGCACCAAGGGGGTGGGTAGGTTGCCCCCTTGATCTTCTTCTATTCTTCTTCCTTGGCATGGATGAAGGTGGAATGGGTGGAACCTAACTAATGGAGGAGATCATAATATGGTGGTGGTTAGATATGGTACTAATAGGAATGGAGAGGGGGTTGGTTGGCATGGATTGATGGAGGGTTGGGATTAGGTTTAAGGAGGTGGTTATGGGATGAATGGCTAGATTTAGGTGGTGCCACCTAAAGGGATGCTAGGGTTGGTGGTTATGGATTGGAGACTACTTTTAGTGGATGTCCATGGGTGTAGGGATGTGCACATTTGGTGCCAAAGAAGAGTGGGTTCTAGAAGGATTGGTTTTGGAGGGAGAAGGGATGGTGGAGATGGCTTGGAAGGTGTTGTGTAGGGCTAGGATTGCCCCATTGTTTTGGTGCCAAAACAAGGCGTAGTTATAGTGGATTGGCACCACTTTTTGTGGTGGATTTTGGTGGTGGTTGAGGGGTGAAGGGATGTGTGGTGGTGGCGCCAACATGAGGTGGAAGTGGAGGTAGCTTAGGTGGAGTTTAGGTAGTCTTATTTGGTAGAGCTAATTAGGTTGGCTTTAGGGTTAGGTTGGGATGCCATGGAAGTGGACTAGCTAAGATAGCTTAGCTAGTAGAGAGTTGGGGGGAGAGGTAGAGGGAGCTAGGGTTTTGGCGGTGATGAGCTGGAGGAAGCTGTCTTGAGTTGCACTAGAGCTGGTAGCTGCTGTAGAGAGCTGCAACGAGCTACCTTAGGTGGCTTTGCGTACTAGTTCTTTGCTAGCTGTTAAGCAAAGCTAAGATGAGCTGGCTTCTGCTGATGTGAGCTAAGGGGAGTTGTGTCAGGTCTTCCCGGAGATTACTAATCTAGCTAGAGAAGCTAGCTTAGGTCAAGTAGCTTAGCTCAACTAACTTGAGCTGAGTTGAGCCTCCGAGAGCTGGACTTGAGTTGGCCTGAGCTGGTTAAGGTTATCTTCAGTTGACCTAGTCTAGCTAGTATCTAGTCCTAGTTAGGTTGAACTTATAATGAACTCTTCTAAGTTGGAGGAGCTGGAATGGGGCTAGGATCAACTGACTTGAGCTAGTTTGAGTTGCCATCCAGCTAAGGTGAGCTGAATAGATTTTAGGTGAACTAGCTAGAGCTACCATTCAGCTGAGATGAGCTAAATGGAGATAGGGATGAGTTGATCTAGCTAGAATGAGCTGGGATCCAATTGGGATGAGTTGAATCTAGTTGGAATCCTACTGAAAGAAGCTTCTTCTTCATCTTCTGCCTTTTCGAGTGCCAAGGTATGTGGGATCTGACTCTCTGTCTATCCCTGACACTCAAGTAAATACATTAAAAATACAACTAAAATGCAATGCATGCCTATCCTAGTTAAATGAGTAAATGCAGCCCGAAAACCCATTTGTGGAGTTAAAACCCTGAGAGCTAGATCGATTTTAATGTATAAGAATGATGATAAACTGATGTCTATCAGTCATGGCTGAGTTTGCTGATTTTGATAGCTCCATTTCTGAAGACTCATCGAATGATAAATGCTCCGATCCACTTTGATCTTAGCTTTCCTGGGAAGAGCTTGAGCTTGGCATCAAAGAGTAATACTTTCTAACTAAGATGCAAATATTTCCACAAAATGTACCTATCATGGAAGGCTTTGACCTTCTCTTTGTAGATTCGTGAGTTTTTGTATGCATCATTGTGTAATTCTTTGATCTCGCTCATTTGCAACCAGTGGTGGATTCCAGCCTTCATGAGATCTAGATTGCACTTCCGTACTACCAAGTAGGCTTTGTGCTCCTTCTCTACAGGGAGGTGACATGCCTTCAGGTACATGATTTTGAAGGGAGACATTCCTAACTGGGTCTTATGGGCAATCCTATAGGCTCACAAGGGTTCTGGAAGTCGAGTGGACCAATCTTTCCTGTCAGGCTAAACAGTGACTTGAAGGATTTTCTTGATCTCCTGATTGGATAGCTCAGCCAATCCATTAGTCTTGGGGTGATAAGGAGTCGCGATATGATGCGGCACCCCTTAATATTTCATCAAGGACTGGAAGTGCACATTCTTGAAGTGGGTCCCTCCATCAGAGATGATAGTAAGTGGGACACCGAACCGAGAAAAGATGTGCTGATGAATGAATTTGATTACAACTTTGTGATCATTGGTTCGGGTCGGGACGACCTCGATCCATTTGGACACATAGTCCACAGCTAGGAGGACGTACTCAAAACCATCAGAATTCGGGAAGAGACCCATGATGACATTCCCCCAAATGTCAAAAATCTCACACACGAGAATCGGTTGTAAGGGCATCATGTCACAGTGACCCATGTTACCTAAGGTCTAGCAATGGGCACATGCCTTAGGGTAATTGTGTGCATCCTTGAAGATCGTAGGCCAATAAAAGCTGCACTGGAGGATTTTTGCCACAGTTTATGCCGTGAGAAGTGGCCACCCTAGGCTTGTTCTTGGCAAAATGACAAAGTGTCATATATCTCAGATTCTGGAATGCATCTTCGGATGATTTGATCTGCGCCAATGCAAAATAGATATGGAGCTTCCCAGATATAGTATTTGGCATTTGAAATCAATTTGTCTTTCTTAGCTTTTAGCCAATTAGACATAATCTGGAGTGATGCCAAATAGTTGACCATATCAGCATACCAAGGAAGTCCCATACCAATGGTTAGGAGGTGCTCATCTAGAGAGTGCTTAGTAATAGGCCTAGAAGGGTCAATGATCGAAAAAGGAAGGCAGGACAAGTGGTCAACAATCATATTCTACTTTCTTGCCTTGTCACGAATTTCGAGGTTGAATTCTTACAACAGCAAGATCTAGTGGAGTAATCTAGGTTTTGCATCCTTCATAAGTAAGTGCCTCACCATAGTGTGATCCGAGTAAATGACGACTTGGGATCCCAAGAGGTATGATTTGAATTTCTCTAGAACAAATACTATAGACAGCAGCTCTTTCTCTGTAATCGTGTAATTATGCTGAGCCTCGTCCAGTGTCCTGTTGGCGTAATATCTAACCACTGATTTCCTGTAAATTTCTGACCCAACATTGCTCCTACTACGCAATCAGACACATCGCACATGATCTCAAAGGGTCGAGACTAGTCAGGAGATTGCAGGATTGGTGCTTGAGTGACTCGGTCATGCAGGATTTCAAATGCGTGACTGCACTCACTCGTTCATGAGAAAAATTACACGATTTGAAATTAGGGTTTTTATCGTTGTAACGTGCAATTCTAATCTCTTTTAAAATTTATAAAAATCAAGTACTTGGGAAAGTATTCGAGTTGTCCCAAGGGAGGCAGAAATGTAATTTAAATACTCTCGCTTGATATCGAGAAATCAACTTTCTTTTTTTAATTTTTGAATATGAATTTTTTTTGGGATTTTGAAATAACGGGTAACAACAAAATAGTGAGTGGGAAAAGACTAAACCTAAATTGCTAAAGCTAACACCTAAGTGACAAAAAAGTAACCTCTCTCTAAGTTCACCCTAGGTATGTGGAGACCTAGGGTAATTAGAGAGAGGGAGTGAAAAGCGCTAGAATAAAAGCAATTAATTAAGGTGAAACAAAATTATATAATGGAAACTTTTATTAAGGAAGAAATGTTGTTTTACAAGAATGGTAGAGGAATGATTCTACTACAAAATTTAAGAAAAGAAAGTAAAACAAAATTTCTCCCAAAGATGATGATGAAGATGGAAGGATTCTTACTCCAAGCTCAGTTGCTCTTGGGCTTAGAAAGAGCCTTCCAAGTCCTTCCATAGAGTGCTCCTCCAGTTGATGAATACTCTCCTTCCTGGCAAACCCTAAATAGGGTGTGCCCTAGCTCCTCCAAAGGTGGAAGAATTCTACCTTAGATTCTCCTCCAAGGGTGGGCATGAACCACCCTAAAAATCTTCTCCTGGACATCCTCCTTGCCTGGCTGGATTGGCGGAGATTCGTCGTGAAAAGATATGAGTTTGGAAAACCCATCATCATAGTTCGATTCGCAAGAAAATCCATTAATCAGATAATATTTATAACCGAAACTTGAAAGGTGAGTCTCAAGTTGAACATGGGGAGGCGAACATTGGGTTTGAAAAATCCACATTTCACTTTTTATTTGTTTTTGTTGTTTCTATCTTTTATAATTTTTTTGGTGTTTTTACCAAGAAAGAGATCAGATCGATGAAAACATTATCTAACTAATCTACTTGCAAAATATAAGAGAGAGAGATAGAGAATATCAATATATTGGTGAACAAATGTTTCCTAGAGCTATGAAAGTGGAAAAACTATATTAGAAAGTAATAAAGATAGATGGAGATGAGAAGAGTCCCCCTTGACAGTCGCTTGGAGGATAGCTCACTCTGATGGCACCCGGATGAAGGTGGTGAGGAGCGGGACGAGGGAGAACGACGATAGAGGAAGGAGGATAGGGTAGGATGTCGTTGCGGCGAGGATCTTCCTCCGGAAGGAGGTAAGAGGATAGCTGTGGGATGCTCCACGAATGGTGATGAGAGGCGGGAAAATGTTTGATTTCTACTCTAGAGGAGCATCCCATGCTTGGGACAAGCTCTCTTTAGATCCTTGGAGGTGGTGAGGAGAAGAAAGGAAGAGATGAAGAAGAATGGGAGGGGTAGGGGTCCTTTTATAGTGGAGGGAAGGATCAATTTCATGTATAGGACATTTAGTGACGGTCATAAATATCGCTGAAGATCCGCCACAAATGTCGCGAAAGATAGTCTTGCGCCCATGCTGCTGCTGCGCTGGCACAAGCCCCACGCACCCTTGTCGTGCACGTATGCACGGTATGCGCCCGCTACTGCACCTTCGCATGCCCATGCACTGTGCGTTGTGCCTTGCACACCTCCACATGCTTTTGTGCACATGTGGTGGTGCGTGCGTGTGCATGGGCAGCCTAGGTTGTGCTACGTGGCGTGATCTTGGCCGTCCATCTTCTTTCCTTTGTAGGGGCTGCTACAGAGGTCGAATTGAGTTGATTTTCACGTCGTTGGGTTGCAATCGTTGACCTGAATCCATCCATGTAATCAGATTTGTCATTTGAAGCTTCGAATTGCATCACCTAGTCCCTTGGCCATTGATCTTCCTTGGACTACATATGGTGCTACGGGACTTTGATTAAGGCGATTTTGGAGGTGTTGGACTTCGGTCATCGTCCTGATTAGATCTGTATGGTTGGATCATCAATCTAAGGTTCCAAATTAAATCTCCTTCTCTCCTGGTCATAAAAGGATGAAATTAACCTAAAATATACACAAACTACTCTAAATGTAGAATGATGCATGCTATGCAATATTTATAGTATGGAATGCATATCTAAGCCTAGAGACATTCATAAATAGACATTTTAACCTAAATGGATGTGTCTAGATTATACCCCCATGCCTATCTTTTTCTAGTCCCTAGTAAAATTAAACTATATGCTTTGTATAGAAATGGAATTAGGGCTCGATCGCTTAAGACATTTGTTGTTTATTAACAAAAGGAAAATTTTAACTATGGTCCTAAACTATGAAAACTCAATAGTACCCGGGTGTCTGCCAGAATGCAGACTGCCAAGTCCTCGCCTTATGTGAAAAGGGAAGATACATTTTCTTGTGTTTTCTTCTTTTCTAATTTTTTTTGAACTTTTGGAGTTTGAGAGTTTTAGGATAACTTTTTATAGTTACCTGACCCACCCAAGACTCAAAAAGGACTCTAAGTGCTAAGCATCTTGTGAAAGGGTGATAGACTCACTAAGCGACCATTAAAACAAACTTCAGGTTTCTACAACCCTAGGTGACCTAAAAAATTCTGCCTAAAGCTTTATCTTTTTGATTGGTAGCTTTTTCCCTACTTTTTATTATTATTTTTTTTATGGGGTCAACACAAGGGCGAACCCGGTTTACATCTCCCCAGTTTATTCTACTTTCCCGCTTCTTCCCTAAGTGTTTTGAGAATTATTTGTGTATTTTTGTGAGCTAGGCTGGACAACTGGCTAATGGGCTGTTACCCACGACAACTTGCTGGCTATACTCGTGCAATAAAGCGTGGTTTTATTTATTTATTTATTTTCTCCTTTTTCTATTTTTTCTTTTTCTATTTTTTTCTTTTCTTCTTTTTATTTTTGAGTATCATTTTTTTTTCTGAGTAGGTGGCTTTCTTGATCTAAGATTTACCTAAAAGCAGTAGAATGAGTATGGTCATGTAGCTGGGCTCTAGACAACCGGCCAATGGGCTGTTACCCATGACAACTTTCTAGCCATACTACCCTAGAAAGTTTATTAGGTACCTAATTTCCATAAAAACTACTGAAAAGTGAGTCTGTGCAAATAGTGTGTAGATGCTTAGGCTTAAAGTCCCCTTAAATTAGAGGGCAGGTTGATAAGTTGTGTACTTATCACCCTAATTTATTTACCAAATTAAAATAAAATTACTTAGCAAGGACTCGAGACTAAGTCCACATTCGAGTGGACACTCAGGCTGATTAAGCCCAAAGACCTGAAGAGTCTAAGTATTTAGGTCCTATCGTATCATTTCCTAAAGTTAACAACTTCCAAATGCCTAAGTTCTCTTCTCCTAATTTCTTTCTTTTTTTTTAAAGGAAATAAAAGAAATAAATTCCACGGAGTTAACAAAATGATTTCAGGATTAATTATCCACCCCCCATGCCTAAATGATGTAATGTCCTCATTGTAAAAATAGAGACATGAAAAGGGTGGAGTAAATAGAATATCACCTGAATTTCATGAAAATCTGATCAGCTCTGCAGAGAACATGGAATATACACACGTGCTAAATTTATTTCTTTCAGCTAGGCACGGTTCACAAGAAGACATTAAAAGTTCAAAAGTGCTGGTCAAAATTAGAATAAGAAGATTGATTTTGGGACCTACAAAAAGATGTCCACGGATGTAGACCAAAATGTGATGCATGCCCATGCCCCAGTGTCGAGTGGTTCTTAGGTTCTGGATGAAAATCACCCAAAATCAGAGATTATTGTGCTTGTGGGGCCAGGCCTGAGGTTTTGTAGTATACAACCCAAGACTAAAGTGTCGGACAAAAGGTAGATTTGATTTACTAGGTTTAGATGTCCACTTAAAGTTCAGCTCAGAAAGATAGTCAGTTATTCCAAGCTTGGGTTGCACATCAAAGATATCATAAGGGTCCTGGTAGAAAGTAGGTGGTTTTAGGTCAACAGGAACCCATAAATCCAAACTCCTACCTTCCTTGAAGTTAACTTCCTAGATCCGCACTTCCAAATTCCTATCCTCCAACATCAAGTGTTCGAGGTCCAGGACCTCTAGCATATCATTCACCCCATATGATTTACCCAAGTCTAGAAATCGTGGCTGAATCAAAATTGACTTGGGCACAATGATCTCAAAAGTATGATCATTCACCTCTTCGGGGTGGGGTTGAGGAGTGGGGCTACAGATTGAATCTTCTAGTAAATGAGGACTTGGATCCTCCAAGTTAGCCCAAACCAGATCACAATCTTCAATAATCGGGGTATCAAATGGTTTGTCATACTCCTCGAGCCCATTTGTCTCACTAAATCATTTTCCTTAACTTCAAGTGATACATCTCCTAAAGATTCTTCACCCTTAGAGTTAAAGAATTCTTGATCCTCATTTACATATGTCTCAAAATCGCATGTCATTTCATAGTCCATAGAGACATATTTTTCCTTGCTCCCTGGCTCGAGGATCTCGGGTGAAGCAATCGGTTCATCCTGAATTGGTTGGTCTAGACCAACCGGGTCATCTCTGGTCTCAGAACATGTATCCCCCTTGACAGGTGCCTGAGCGGGTTCAGACATTGGCTCTCCTGAAGGGGGTTCATCTTGAGAATCATCCCAAGATTGGACTAGGGCAACCACAAATTTCATCCTCAATCTTGATAATTTCCCAAGTAGAAACTAACCTGGGCCCCTATCTCTAACATCTTGGAGCAAATTCAATAAAGAGATATTAACCCCATCAATCATTTTGATCATAGGCTCCAGTGCTTTAGTGCATGGTGTTGGCTAAGATTCTAAAGATTGTATAGTGTTCCTTATGTTAGAAGGATAATAATCATAGTCATGTTGTCTAGGGTTAAGCCCTGGACACTGAGGTCTGGATACATATCCCCAATCAAAGTTATCCATACTAGGAGATGGGTAGTCATGAGTCGAGTTAGGATAGTAATCATCTTGAGGATAGGTAGTGGTAGGAGGGTAGGACTAGAATTGTGTGTATGGTGAGGAATCATACATGGTGGAGTAGGAGGGAAAATAGAGGAGAGAAAGGTGCCCTACAGTACAATCAACAAAACCCATCCTTAGGTGGGTAGCCTAAAGATCTACAGATGCTCAGAACCCGTCCTAAGATTATAAATGATTTAGTCCACTTCTATCCAGTCAATCCAACTAGTTAGAGGGAGGGGTGTTCGTCGCGCTTTTGTGCGGTTTGTTAAAAGATAATATCACGTTGTAGTATAGCTGCTAAAGCGTTCAAAACAAATAAAGATTTTTATTACTCGAAAACTGAAGTATCCGAGGTCGAACACAGGGAGCAATCTCAGAACTTTGGAAAACCCAAGAATACAACTATTACATGCAAATATAATTGATTCAAAGAGTTTTTAGAAAAAGTAGAATTAGACGTCTGATTTATGTATCAGACGTCTTAAATGTGATCTTTCTTTCTTTCTTCCTTCTTCTCCTTTCTGCTTCTGTATCTTTCCTTCTGATTTGCCGTTCTGATCTCTTTGCAATCTTCCCTTGTCCTTCTTCTTCTTCTCTGCGAAGACTTCTAATCTTTCTGCTTTCCTTCTCCTGCGAAGGCTTCTTTCTTCTTCTTCTGTCTTCTTCTTTGGCTTGCTTTTCCTTCTTCTGCAGCGGCCAAGTCCTTCTCCTGCGATCAGCCTACCTGCACAGGAGCAAAACCTAACCCTTCTCCCTCTACCCGTGCGTCTCTCTCTCTCAAGCAATTCACTCTGACCTGCTCTCCCAGAGCCACAGGCATTAATCGGGTCGGATCGTACCCAGGACCAGGCGCACCGGGAGGTGGTGTGATGCGCGAGGAGTGCGTAGGCTTAGGTCGGGTCGGATCCGCCAAATCCGCGTGGTCAGGCCGCAGACGAGGCGGGTGGGGTCAGTGAGGGACCTCACCCCTGTGCTTACTGAGGCGATGAGAATATATCACAAAAGAAATTTATAGTGTACCTGAGGTTTGTAATCCCACGATGTGGGACTAAAGGTTTCGGCCTTCCCTCACGCGCGCCCGCAGACTCTCGTGTGCAATCGCCCACGCTGAAGGCCCTGCTGGTGCTCCTTGCTGAACTCAGTCACCTCGCAACACTTGCGAGAGCCTGCTGCACCTGCCGCCTGGGAAGGCTGACGCCTGCTGCTGCTCCAAGCTTCCTGCTGCTTCGGCTGTTAATGGCGGCCGGGGCGTTCACCTGCGATTCCACAGAACGGCCTATTGGCCCAATCAGAATAGCTGGAAACCTTCGCCGTAGCACGGCGAAGGCGGTGGGTGATGCTGCAGGTTGTCGGTCGGCCTAGGCGTGCGTGCCTAGGTCAACCTGAGGCCGGAGATGGTGGGTTGTTCAGGGGGTGGTTATGGAGGTCTGGAGTGGCAGTTGTGGGGTGGAGCGAGTTCCTGGTGGTGAGGCGGAGCTCACGAGGTGGTTGGCGAGCCGTGTGGAGTGGCGGAGTGGTGTGGGCGGCTCGCCGGAGTGCGGTCGGAGGCGAGGAAGATGAAGGCGGTTAGGTACTGTCGAGGGGTAATCAAGTAAAATAGTTTGGGGAAAAGAGAGAGGAGAGTATGGAGAACGTATCTGGGGTTGTCTGGAGGGAAGGGAGGCGGCGGAGAGGACGGTTTGTAACTGCCGTCGTCGGGGAAGAAAGACCCTGAGGGAGGAAGCGGCAACGAAGACGAAGTCAGAAGCGCGCGCGCGGGGTACAGCGCGACGCGGGAGGAAGCGGCGGAGAGGACTCTGCTGCTGGTATGGCAGCAGAGCGACGAGAAGGAGGGAAGGAGGTCGCCGGAGCTTGTGGGTCGTTTGGCCGGAGATGGGAGAGGGAGGAATTTGGAAGTGATCTCCGTCAAAATCAAGCTTAGCCTCTTCGGCCGGAGTTGTGGGTTCTTATATAGGCGCTGGACTGGGTGTGCAGGGTGTGAAGGGTGCGTAATTGCCTGAGGTTGGTCGCCGGAGATGGAAAGGAGTTAGGATACCCAAATCTCTCGTGCGTTCGCACGAGAGATTGGTTCACACCAGGGATCGATATCGGTCTTAAATGGAAGGGAATTCCTCAGAGAACCCTCCTTCCATTTCTGGGAGGGAATCTCGGAGGGATTAGAGAGCAATCCCTCTCCGAACCTCGCCAGAGCTCAGTTCTGCCCTAGCAATGGCGGCAGGACCGGTTTGCAAAGGAGGCGAAGAACCTAGGGGGTTCTCTGCAACGGTATTCAAAAGATAGGGACCAATTTGTGATTTGGGTGTACTAAATTGCAAAGTAGGTCAAGATGACCTCTCCTTAGGTCCAAATTTTGGTACAAACCTAATTTGGACCTAAGGAATCCAATGGTGAAGTTGGATTTTAGGTTTGACCTCATTTGACTGGACATTTTACGTAAAAACCCAAATTAGGTAAATTGAAGAGCTAGGACCCTAATCTAGGTCAAACTAGGTTCCAAAGGCCAAATTAAGTGTTCTAAACCCTAGAGTATGTTTTTCCATGATTTTTAGAGGGTTTACTTGCTTTTTGTTCTGATCGGAACCTTGTTAATTTAAGCGGGTCTGTTTTAGGGTTACCAAGTGTCATTTAGTTCTTAGATTGCACATGAACCCATTTCTGATTGACTCAACCCACTTTTTATCTCATTTATACCATTTGACCTCTGTTTTGCCTCTGAGAAATCCCATTTATGTACTGCAATGGTAAAATTGCAGTTTTAACCTTTATTTCATGTTTTCTTCTCAGGGCACTTGTTCCTTCAGTTAGGCCTTCTTCTAGGTTATGTAGGAGCTTTTATCTTCTTTATTGGGTCAAAATGATCTAGTTATGGTTCATGATGAGGCTCTCATCAAGGGGCTAGGGAGAACGTTCTTCCTTTGGCTTGTGCCTCCAGTTCCTTTGATACCCCTCAACTGTGGTCATTTAACGCTACTCCCCTAGCTAGACATCGGATGGACCAGTAGAAGCAGATTAATCGAAACAATCTCAATTTGAGCCCTGAAGAGCATATCAATCCTTAAGGACATTGTCTACTTAGTTTTAATTAGGCTTGGGATGATTGTGCTCTTAGAATGTGATGAGCCCTTTAGATGGGTGGTGCCCTTAATGATCAATTCCAATGTGTGTGCATGCACAACTAGGGTTTGCAAACAAGGTTATTTGATGATGTGCCTTTTAGGGTTTAAACTTGTTTAGTAGCCTTTAGAGTTTAATTTTTAGGTTCGTTCAATCAAGGATTAGTAGAACACTCCAAGTTTTGTAAGCACCGATGACGATATATTCCTTTAGAAATCAGAAAAAAAATGTGGAATGCCTGGTTCAGCCCTAAAAATCAACCCTATGGGGCAAGCTACTGATGAATCACTTTTATCTTAGGTGGTGTGGCCCAAAATAGCTGAACCAATTGGCATGTTGCACCACTTAGTTAAGTCACACAAATGTTTAACCTATTCTACTTTCTACTCACTTATTTGTGTATTGAGTTAAGGTGTACCAGATCCACAGGTCAGATTTCGGTTAAGTGGTAGAATCAATGTAAAGTGGTGCACCTTAAGTTGAGACTTGTGGGTGTTAATGTGTAAATACCACAACCTAGAGAAGAGTATTTTTTTTTTATATATGCGGGGGTGAGATGAGTGGAGGTGGCAAACATGGCAAACAATTTCTATCCTAGGGTTCATGAAAACTCTTAAGTAGATTAGGTCTTGATTATTAAGGTGGGGAAATGAAATCTAGGGTGGGGGTACACTTACAAAACCTTCATCCGCACTTTTCTCTGATTTAACCACTCTAGCCTACCTCGGAAGAGTACTTGCAATCATAGTAAGATCAGAGAAAAACTAAGATGAAAGTTAGGAAGGTGGAAAAATGAGAGAAAAACCAAAGAGTGTTGCCTCTCGGACAACGACGCCAAAATAATGCAGTAGAAATTCGTCGCGAAAAGATGTGAGTTTGGAAAACCCATCGTCATAGTTCGATTCGCGAGAAAATCCGTCGATTAGATAATATTTATAATTAAAACTTGAAAGGTGAGTCCCGGGTCGAACACGGGGAGGTGAACATTTGGTTTGAAAAATCCGCATCTCGATTTTTATTTGTTTTTGTCATTTTTATATTTTATAATTTTTTTGGTGTTTTTATTAAGCAAGAGATCAGATCGATAAAAACATTATCTAACTAATCTACTTGGAAAATATAAGAGAGAGAGAGAAAATATCAAGATATTGATGAATAAATGTTTCCTACAGGCATGAAAGCACAAAAACTATACTAGAAAGTAGTAAAGATAGATGGAGATGAGTAGAGACCCCTGGACAGTTGCTTTGAGGACAGCCAGCTCTGACAACACCCAGATGAAGGTGGTGAGGAGCAGGATGAGGGAAAATGATGGTAGAGGAAGGAGGATGGGGTAGGACGTCATCGCGGTGAGGATCTTCTTCCAGAAGGAGGTTAGAGGACGGTCGTTGGATGCTCCATGAATGGGGATGAGAGGAGGGAAAATGTTTAATTTCTACTCTAGAGGAGCATCTTGGGCTTAGGATAAGCTCTCTCTAGATCCTTGGAGGTGGTGAGGAGAAGAAAGGAAGATATGAAGAAGAATGGGAGGGGTAGGGGTCCTTTTATAATGGAGGAAAGGATCAATTTCATATACAGGACATTTAGTGACGGTCATAAATGTCGCTGAAGACAGCCTTATGGCCATGCTACCGTTGCGCTTCACGCGTGATATGTGCTCACTAGTGTGCCTCCGCGTGCCCATGCACTGTGTGTTGTGCCTTGCTCGCCTCTGCACGTGCGGTGGCATGCACGTGAGCATGGGCGACCTAGGTTGTGCCGCATGGCGCGATTTGGGTCGTCCATCTTCTTTCCTTTGTAGGGGCTGCTACAGAGGTCAGATTGAGTCGATTTTCATGCTGTTGGGCTGCAATCATCTACTCAAATCCATCTGTGTGGTTGGATTTGTCGTTTGAAACTCCGAATTGCGTCACTTATTCCCTCAACCATTGATCTTCCTCGGATTGCTTATGGTGCTACGGGACTTTGATCAAGGTAATTTCGGAGGCATTGGACTCCGATCATCATCCTGATTAGATCCGTATAGTCAGATCGTCAATCTGAGGTTCCAAATTAAATCCCTTCTCTCTTGGCCATAAAAGGACGCAATTAGCGTAAAATATGTAGAAACTACTCTAAATGCAGAATGATGCATCCTATGCAATATTTATAGTATGGAATGCATATCTAAGCCTAGAGACATGCATAAATAGGCATTTTAACCAAAATGGGTGTGTCTACATTTTTGGACCTTTGGCTGGCATGGGCTCAAGAGAGAAGGGAAGAAGGGAAGGTACCAAGGGGACAGAGTGTCCCCTTAATCTTCTTCTTCTCTTTCTTCTCTTAGCTATGGGTATGGTGGAATTGAAGGTGGAAATATGTGACAATAATGGAGCAAAAAGTGTAGGTAATGGTGGTGGTTATTGGTCTTTTTATAGAAGGGCTAAGGGGGTAGGTATGGTTAAGGAAAGGATGGGTAAGATGGCTCATAAGGGGTTGTTAGGAGATCCTAGGGCAAGGATTGATGGCACCAAAATGATGGGTTACTTGGTGGTTGGCGCCATCCTTGGAGGTAACTAGGGTTAAGGGGTTTGGTGTGGTGTGTTGTAAGGTTGAGATGAAGTTGTAGGGTGGAAGTTATGGGATGGAGGGCTAGGGCTTATTAGCACCACATAAGGAGGTGTGTTAGGTGGTGGTTTAGGTGTGGTTAGGTTAAGGTTGGTGCCAAATCTTGATGTGGTTAGAGTTAAGGTGGCATGGAGGGTAGGTGTAGGGTTAGGATGGTGTTTTAAGTGGTGGTTATGAGATGGGGGGCTAAGTGATTTTGGCGCCAAGGGAAAGGGTGTATGGAAGTATGGTTAGGTGGTGTTAGGTAAGGTTGGCACCAATTTTAGGTTGGGTTAAGGGTGGCGCCACTTATGGAGGGTGAGGATGGCTCCATGTGGTGGTGGTTGATGTGCATACATCTGATTAACCTAAAATGTCTATTAATGCATGTCCTTAGTACCATATTAGCATCATGCATTATAAATATTGCATAACATGCATAATCATGCATTTAGGTCAAGTTGTATAAATTGTATAGTAATTGTCTCCTTTTATGGTCAGGGATAGAGCAACTTGTTAATCGGGGCCTCAGATCGAAGATCCAACCTTACAGATCTGATCAAGGAGACAATTGGAGTTCAACGACTCTAAGATCGCCCTGATCGGATATCTGTAGCACCATATAGAGACTGAGGAACCCTAAAGATTAAGGGCCAAGATGGTGCCAATCCGCACTTCAGACGACAAATCTGACCACATAGATGGGTTCAGATTGATGATCGCAGCGTAACGACCAAGATGGCGCCATGTGGCGTCATCTCAACTGCCCAATCGGCCCTCAGGACAGCCGCTGCATCTCTAAAGGGTTTCCAACGTGCAATCTAGGTCGTTGGATCTTGATCCAATGGTTGCAAGCACACGCGCTTGAAATCCTTCGCGCGACACAAACGATACCACAGCACAGTGGTCGCGCACGTTGCGCGAGCGTGCGATGCGTGTTCGAATCCGCATCCACAGCGCGTTGGCAAATAATCGTGACCGTGCGATCGGCTGCGAACGACGCTGATTGCTTAATCAGGCATATGTGGGATCAGACACCCTGCCTCACGCCATATCTGACGCATGATCAGGTGGTGCGAAGCTGAAGAGCATGCACGAGCGAGGATTGATCTCGATCGTCCGATCTTACGATCAGAAGGTTGAGATCAATCCAAACTTGCGTAGGCGTTAGGGTGTAGAAGAAGAGCGAGCACGCATAGGGCGCACACACGTTGCCCACGACAGACCTTTAGTGATGTTTAAGTCCGTCACTAAAGGTCCCATATTAATGTTTTTGAAATTAAAATGTCCAAAATGCCCCCACTCCTTGCAACTATAAAAGGAGACCCCTACTTTACAAATTTCTCATCCCTTCCTTCTCTCTCCCTCTCCAAAGCTTAAGAGAAGCTTGTCTCACACCTGGGATGCTCCTCAAGAGCTAAAACCAAGTTTTCGCCCCCGTTCCGAAAGTGGATCTCATGACAATGACAACGTGCTGCCTCATTCCCGTTCTAACGACTTCGTCCTCCTTCCCGCCTCATCCTCCATCTTCCAAGCGTCGCCTCCATCCAGCTTGTCCTTCAAGCATTCATCAAGGAGGATGACATCTCTCTCCTTTCTTTTATCGCTTTCTAGAGTAGAATTTCCTGCTTTCTAGTTGTTACAATTTCCAACTTTCTAGTGTAATCATTTCCTACTTTCTTAGTTGTAAAACATTATTCAAATACCAAGTGATTGTTCTCTCTCTCTCTCTTATTGTCTATAGCGATTCCATTGTGATTATTTTTCCTATTAAAGAAAATACAAAAAAAAATATAATCGCGGATTTTGAGATCGACGTGGCCTCCCTGTGTTCGACCCGAAACTTCCTTACGGATTTTTCAGTATAAATTTTATTTGTCGAATGGATTTCTTCGAGACTCGAACTACAACGACGGGTTTGCAAGTCCAACTCTGAATGCATAGTTTTCAGCCTTCAACATTTTGGCACCGTTGCTGGGGAGGCAACGATTTTTCGATCTTCTTTTCATATTTTACGCACTTTGTTGTTTTCTAACTTGCTTTATCTTTTGTCTATTATTTTGCAGATACCTCGATCAGGGAATCGTCAAGCGGTAGATCGGAGTAAAGTGCAGTTGAAGGTGACTGTAAGTGCTCCCCATTCTTCCCCCTCCATAAATTCCATTTCACCACATTAATTCAAACTTCAATTAACCTAGGTGTTTGCATAAATCCTAGGATTAGTTTGGTTGTTTGGATTTCCACCCACATTCATTTCACCCTCGCATATATAAAAAAAAATCAAAAAGATATTTCTTGTGGGGTAATTCAACATGTACACTACATACACCCACATTCAAGGCACTTAACCTAATTGACTTTCTTCTACTCAACTGAATTCTGATCTGTGGAACCGGTATACACAAATCAACATATAAAAGAGTAGAATCAGTCTAGGTTAATCATTTTGTATGCCTAACTCAGTGGTGCAATTGTGGCCAATTGTTTGAGTTGTTTAGGTTGCACCACTTAACTTAAAATCAACTCACCAAGTAGCTTCCTCTTAGGGTTTTCAATTTAGGTTCATACCAGGCACTCCACTTTATTTTTTTTTTCAAAAGGAAGGTGATCTTCATCTGTGCTTGAAAACCTAGTTTGCCTCAAACTTGATTGAATTAAACCTAATTCTAAACCCTAAAAGCTAGTTAAGCAAGATTTGAACCTTAAAATATGCTCATCATAAATAATCTTACTTGAAAACCCTAGTTGTGCACGCACTCACACATACTCAATTGATCATTAAGGGCACAACCCATTTTAAGGGCCCACCACATTCCATAAGCACTATAATCCTAGGCCTAAATAAAATCAAGTAGACATTGTTCTTATGGACTGATTCACTCTTTAGGGTCCAGTCTGAGATTGTTTACGATTAACCTGCTTGTATTGATCAATCTGATGTCTAGCTAGGGGAGTAGCGTCAAATGACCATGGTTGGGGGGTACACTAGGAACCGGAGGTGCAAGCTGAAGGAAGAACCTTCTCCCCAGTCCCTCCTAACTGGTTGGATTGAGCAGACGCAAGTAGACTAAATCATCTATAATCTTAAGGTGGGTTTTGAGAGTCAGTAGATCCTTAGGCTACCCCACTTAAGGACAGGCTTGTTTTGTTGTATTGTAGGGTTCTTATCCTCAGTCCTTCCGACCTTTTCCTAGTTTATGCTAGGAAGGAGGTCATTGAATCTTTGATTGGAAGGACCACTAGAGTATTCTAGGAGGCATAGATTAGATTTTGGTCAAATTGATCCCATGGCCGATCAACAGCCTCCTCTGCCTCAGGATCCACGGGAGGTATTTCAAAAGTAGCTGGAACAAATGTAGAGAATACAAGAATGGTTCTAGAGAATGTAGGGCACTTAGCTTTTGAAGGATTTTTATGATCCTTCAAATTACGGGGAACGTCCTGGCATCCAGATTCCTACCAGAGACGTAGAAATCAAGCCCCATGTGTTAAGCCTGATCAAACATTTCCATGAGCTTGGCTCTGAAGACCCGTTTCAGCACTTAGAGGACTTGACCACTTTGGTCCAAACCGCCAAGGCCTGAAACGTGAATGAGGAGTAGATGATCATGGGGCTCTTTCCCCTCTTTCTTAGGGATAAAGTCGCTCATTGGTACAGGACTATACGAAGGCCAATAGCAAGTTGGAATGATTTGAAATTGGCCTTCCTGAAGAAATTCTTCCCTGTCGGACGTATCAATGCTTTGAGATGGGCAATTACTACCTTCACCTAGTGGTCAGGGGAGCAGTTTCATGTTGCCTGGGAGAGATTCCAGGACTCATTGCAGAGGTGTCCACACCACGAGGTGCCGAAATGGCAACTCGTGTAGATCTTCTACCACGGGTTGACTGAGCAACTCAGAAATCATGTGGACGCTTCTTACGGAGGCAATTTCCTCAACAAAGACGCAGATAGTGTGCATGATTTGTTTGAGGAGATGAGCAAGAATTCGATCAATCATGCCTCAATGGATACTTTTAACCGGTCCCAGCAGCCCAGATCGAATGTTAATGAAGTCCACGACTCTCATTCATTCGATATGGAATTGATTTGTAATAAACTTGATAAGGTGGACTTGGTTACTAAGAGAATGGAAATGTGGATGGTTGGAAACTCAATGAACAACTCTTGATCCACTCATTCCCAGAATTCAAGATTCCATTCATTGAAAGCTCCTTCTGGAAGGGAGTTCATGAATCAACTTGATGCAGCTCAACCTGTGAGTCAGCATTATTTAGAACCCCACGGGTTCCAAACTGGGGCCTTTGATCCCAATTTCTCTGATCCCTCCCTTTCTTTCTCTCCATCTCACCTTATGAGGATGTTTATGCTATACAGGAGAATGTTAGGTCCAACCCTTACTCCAATGCTTATAATCTGGGTTGGAGGAACCACTCTAACTTCTTTTGGAAAAATTTGGGGTAGCAGACCCAATTCCAACCTAGAAACTATACTTCACAATGACCAATGGATTAGGGTCACATTTACACTCAGTTGCCTCAGAATTAGGTCAATTAGCCAGCTTGGAATGCCCGTCAACCTGTAGGGCGGGCTGATTTGAACTGACAAATGGTCGAGATGCAAGGATCTATGCTCCAGCTCATGCAGTAAATGAAAACCTCGCTGGACAACTTGCAAAATGGGCTCATTGCTAATTCTCGTCAACTCGGATCTCTACCATCTCAACCCATACCCAACCCACGTAACATCCAGAATCCGAGCAATCAAGCCCATGGGTATGGGAATCAGAGGGACCCACTCGCACATGCTCAGGTGGTTGAGCTGGGTCCTTCCTCTTCCTCTTCTTCCTCAAATCAAAGGTTTTTGGCTAATGAAGCCCCTGCAATCTTTCCTAACCCTCCCCAAGACCCAAACCCGTATGCATCTGCTAATTCTATTACCTTAAGGAGTGGTAAACAAACTCAAGATCCACAACCATATTGTTCTGATTTACCGAAACTTGAAGTGCCTGAGGACAGAAAGGAGAACTCAAGAGAAGAAATCAAGGCTCAGGAACCTGATTCTGAAGATCTGATTCATGTTCCTTTTCCGGAGGCCTTGATTAAATCAAGGAAGAAGTCTGTTGATAGTAATGAGGAGCTTCTTAATATTTTCAAGAATGTCGAGATCAATATCCCGCTCCTCGATGCTATCAAACATATACTGGCTTACGCAAAATTTTTAAAGGATTTATGTACATAGAAGCTTAAGTCGAGAGAATCTGTTCTGAGGAAGGTGGTACTCTTCGAGCAGGCTAGTTCTATTATCCTGCACCACCTCCCTCAAAAAAGAGAGATCTAGGTGCTCCTTGGATTTCTTGTGTCATCAGAGATTACACCTTTGATAGAGCACTGCTGGATCTGGGTGCATCCATTAACCTAATTCTGACTTCTCTTTACAAGAAGTTTGGATTAGGCGAACTTCGGCCAACTTCAGTAACGTTGTAGTTAGCAGACCATTCGGTCACAAATCTGCGAGGCATTATTGAAGATGTTATTGTCAAGGTTAAGGATTTCTATTTTCTTATAGATTTCCTTGTCCTTGACATGGATGCACCTGAAAATCTAAGGAACACGCCCATCATTCTGGGGCATCCATTCCTGGTTACCGCCAATGCCAATATTAACTATGAGAGCGGTGGCATGGAAATCACCTTTGGGGATCAAAGAATGAAATTGGATATTTTTAAGGCAATTAACAAATTCGAGGATTGTAGAATTATTGAGGAACTTGAGGACGATAACGTGAATATTGAAACTTGTGTGGTGGTTTCTGCATTTGAAAGTTCCTCCTCTGATGTTGATTTTGACCCGCAACCCTCTATGGAAAACCTGCCACCTTATGAAGAGGTTATTGATTTTGTTCACTCTCAACCTCTTCCTCTTGATGAGTCTTCATCAGCATCTTCCTTACTTCAATCATCAACCCACCCCAGCTTGAACTAAAACCATTTCCTAAGAATCTAAAATATCAGGTTTTAGGACCACATGCTCCCTATGATTATCAGTGCTAAATTAACAAAGGAGTAGGAGATTAAATTGCTTAAGGTCCTAAAGGAACACAAAGAGGCAATTGGTTGGACCATTCATGAACTTAGGGGGATTGAGCCATCTTACTGTAATCACAGAATATTTTTGAAAGATGGATCCCTCCCTTCTCGCCAGATGCAAATGAGATTAAACCCAAATATGCGAGAAGTGGTCAAGAAGAAGAGATTATCAAGTGGCTTGATGCGGGAATCATTTATCCGATCTCTGATAGTCCTTGGGGAATTCTTGTGCAAATTGTTCCCAAGAAAGCTAGGGTTACTGTTGTGACTAACGAGAAAGGAGAATCTGTCACAACTCGTTCAGCTTCCTCTTGGAGAGTTTGTATTAATTACAGGAAGCTGAACACAGCCACGAAAAAGGATCATTTTCCTTTTCCCTTCATTGATCAAATCTTGGAAAGATTAGTCGGGTAGAAATACTTCTATTTCCTTGACGGTTACTCGGTATATAATCAAGTCCCTATCCATCTCGAGCATCAGTAAAAATGACTTTCACCTATCCCTACGGAACCTTTGCTTTCCGTAGGATGCCATTCAGCTTATGCAATGCACCTGCGACTTTTCAAAGGTGTATGTTGGCCATATTCTCTGACATGGTGGGAGAGTTTATGGAAGTCTTCATGGATGATTCCTCTATTTTTGGAGAATCGTTTGACTCTTGTCTAGCTAATCTTGAAATGATCCTTAAATAATGCACCAAAACAACACTGGTCCTTAGCTGGGAAAAGAGTCATTTCATGACACAAGAAGGTATCGTCTTGGGTCATGTAATCTCTGAACAAGGAATCAAAGTGGACAAAGCTAAGGTTGATGCTATCGCTAAACTCCCTCCTCCCACATCTGTTCGACAAATTCAATCATTTCTTGGTCATGTGGGATTCTACAGGAGATTCATCAAGGACTTTTTGAAGGTTTCTCATCCTTTGAGCAATCTTCTCGCCAAAGAAACGCCGTTTGATTTTGATGAATCATGCCGTAAGGCATTTGATTTTCTTAAAATGGCAGTCACTTGTGCTCCGGTGTTGCAACCACCTGTTTGGACAGCCCCATTTCAGATCATGAGCGACGCTTCAAATTACACGGTCGGGGCTGTTTTGGGTTAGAGGATTGATAGGAAGCCCTCTATCATTTACTACGCTAATAAAACTCTGAATGAGGCCCAGAGGAATTACACTATTACTGAGAAGGAATTACTACCTGTAGTGTTTGCTTTGGAGAAATTTTGCACTTATCTCTTAGGGTCTCATGTCACCATATATATTGACCACTCGGCCTTGAGACATCTCTTGGCCAAAAAGGGTGCCAAACCCTGGCTTATTCAATGGATTCTTCTACTTCAAGAATTTGATCTTGAAATCAAGGATAAATCCGAGGTACAGAATGTGGTGGTGGTTCATCTGTTGAGACTTCTGAGTGATTCTTCTCATCCAGACATTCCGATTGCTGATACTTTTCCAGACGAGACCATCCTTATAATTTTAGGTGTCCAAACCTCGTGGTTTGCTGACATCGTTAATTATTTGGCTGTTGGTCAAATTCCCCAGGATTGGACCAAGCAACAATGGGATAGGCTCAAATCTGAGGCCAAATATTTCTTCTGGGAGGACCCTGAACTGTACCGCATCAGCTTTGATCAACTTATTCGCCTATGCATTCCAAAGAATGAATTCAAGAGTATACTCGAGTTCTGCCATGCATCTGCGTGTGGTGGACACTTCTTCGAGAAAAAGATGGCTGCAAAAATTTTGCAATCTGGATTCTATTGGCTGTCTTTATTAAAGGATGCCTAGGATTTCTCGAGGTTGTGTTCCCAATGCCAGGCACTTGGGAGCATAACTAAGAGAGATATGATGCCTCTAAACCCGATTCTTCCCGTTGAAATCTTCGACGTTTGGGGCATTGATTTCATGGGACCATTCCTCCCTTCATTTGGACACCAGTACATTCTCGTCGTTGTTGATTACGTGTCCAAGTGGATCGAGGCTATTCCCACCCGAGCTAATGACCACAGGGTGGTCATCGATTTTGTCAAGAAGAACATCTTCAGCCGGTTCAGGATTCCAAGGGCCATCATCAGTGATGGTGGCACTCATTTCACTAATGCCCAGTTTCATAATTTGCTGGCAAAATGTGGGGTTAATCACAGAATCTCCACACCTTACCATCCCGAGATGAATGGACAGGCCGAGATCTCCAATCGAGAGATCAAGAATATTATGCAGAAAATGGTTAGGCCTGATTGTAAAGACTAGACTCAAAAGCTTGAGGATGCTCTTTGGGCCTACTGTACGATGTATAAAACGCCCATCGGCATGTCTCCTTTTCGTCTGGTGTATGGAAAGGCATGTCATTTACTTGTATAAATTGAACATATTGCATTCTGGTTAATCAAGCAATGTAATCTAGATCTAAGTTTAGCTGGGAAGACTAGGAAACTCCAACTATCTGAGTTGGAAGGGCTTAGAAATGACGCATATGAGAATGCCAAGATTTATAAGGCTCGGACCAAAGCTCTTCATGGCCAATTAATTTCCCATAAGAGCTTTGAGCCGAACCAGAAAGTCTGACTCTTTGATTCTCGACTTAAGCTCTTTCCTGGAAAACTTAGGTCGAGATGGAATGGCCCATTCATTATCGAGCAGATATTTCCAAATGGGGCTATTCAAATCTCTGACCCAAAGATGGGTAATTCATTCAAAGTCAACGGTCAACGTCTGAAGCCTGTTATTGACCGTATTGTTCCAGAACCCATCTCAGACACGGTTGCTCTAGCTATGTTGTGACTTCCTTGGCTAGACTATGCCTAGCTGATGGCATTAAACTCAGCAGTTGTACAGTCTGACTTAGAACTGACCCAAGCTTCATATTCAGGTGATATCTTTGGCATTCTACCCTTCATTTGATGTCTTTTATTCTCAATGCAGACATTGCATCAGTTAAGCATGGGGGGGTGGATTCATTTCTGAATCACTTTGTCAGCTCTGTGGAATTCTTGTAAATTCTATTTATTTTCTTATATACATAAAAATAAATAAAAAAATTGAATTAGGAAGGAATACTTGGACATTAGGACCTTTCAATCTTAGGAAATATTACAGTAGGATCTAAACATTAAGACCCTTCAGGTCTTTGGGCTTAATCAGCCTAGGTATTCACTAAAATGTGGATTTTTTATTGAGTCATCACCATCCTGAATTCTATTTTAATTTGATTAAATGAGTTTGGGTGATAAGTACACGACTTATCAACCCACCCTCTGATTTGAGGGAACTTTAAGTCTAAGCATCTACACACTATTCGTCACTGACTCGTTGTTTGGCAATTTTAACGAAAATTGGGTAGCTAATGAGCCTTCTAGGGTGATATGGTTGGCAAGTTATCATGGGTAATAGCCCATAGGTAGGTTGTCTAGATCCCAGTCATATGACCACTCTCTTCTTGCTGCCTTTAGGTAAATCTTAGACCACGGAAGCCACCTACTAAAGAAAAGAAAAATAAAGTCCAAAAAGAAAAGAAAAAGAAAAAAAAAGAAAAAGAAACAAAAAAAGAAATAAGCCACACTTCGCCACACGAGTATAGCTGGCAAGTTGTTGGTGGTAACACCTCATCAGCTGGTTGTCCATATCCCAGCTCAAGAAATGCACATAAAAATTCCTAAAACACTTAGGAAGAAACGGAGAAGTAGAATAAGCTGGGGAGATATACAATGGGTTCACCCTTGTGTTGATCCCATAAAAAAATAAAAAGTAGGGAGAAAGCTACCAGTCGTATAGATACACCTTTAGGCAGAACTCTTTTTAAGGTTACCTAGGGGCGTAGAAACCCGAAGTCCGTTCTGATTGCCGATCAATGAGTCTATCACATTCACCAAAAAGATGCTTAGAACTTAGGGTTCTCATCAAATCTTGGGTGGGTTGAGTGGCCGTAGAAAGCCGCTCTGAACTCTAAACTCAAAAAATCCAAAAAAATTAGAAGAAAAAAAAGAGATTTTTTTTTGAATAAGGCGAGGGCTTGAGGTGGTCTGCATTTTGGTAGATACTCGGGCGCTATTGTGTCTTTGAAAGTTCAGGTTCTAAGTAATAATTTCTTAATGTTGAAAATGATTTGTGCTAGAGTAATCCAACCTAATTCTTTTATAAATAGCATGTACTTTTTGCTAGGGACTAGCAAAAGATAGGCATGGGGGTGTGATGTACATACATCTGATTAGCCTAAAATGTCTATTAATGCATGTTCTTAGTACCATATTAGCATCATGCATTATAAATATTGCATAATATGCATAATCATGCATTTAGGTAAAGTTGTATAAATTGTATGGTAATTGTCTCCTTTTATGGTCAGGGACAAGGCAACTTTTTAATCAGGGCCTCAGATCAAAGATCCAACCGTACGAATCTGATCAGGGTGACGATTGGAGTTCAACGACTCCAAGACCGCCCTGATCGGACATCCGTAGCACCAGATAGTGGTTGAGGAACCCTAAAGATTAATGGCCAAGATGGTGCCAATCCGCACTTCATACAATAAATCCGACCACACAGATGTGTTTAGATCGATGATCGCAGCCTAATGGCGCAAAAATCAATCCAATCCAACACCAGTGGCACCGTTTACAACACACAGAAGATGGACGACCAAGATGGCACCACGTGGCACCATCTCAGCCACCCAATCGGCCATTTGGACTACCGCTGCATCTCCAAAAGGTTTCAAACGTGCGATCTAGGCCATTGGATCTTGATCCAACAGCCACAAGCACGCGCGCCTGAAATCCTCCACGCGACACAAACGATGCCACAGCACAGCGGTCGAGCGCGTTGCCCGAACCTGTGACATGCATTCGAATTTGCATCCATAGCACGTGGGCGAATAATCATGACCGTGTGATCAGTTGCAGACGGTGCTGATCGCCCAATCAGGCGTACGCCGGATCAGATGCCCCGATTCACGTAAGATCTGATGTGCAATTAGGCGGTGTGAAGCTGAGGAGCGGGTGTGGGCGAGGATCGATCTCGACCGTCTGATCTCATGATCAGATGGCTAAGATTAATCCAAACGTGCGCACGCATTAGGGTGCAGAAGAGGAGCGGGCGCACGCACCGTGCGCACACGTCATCCATGATGGACCTTCAGTGATGTTTAAGTCCATCACTAATGGTCCCATATTAATGTTTTTGAAATTAGAATGTCCAAAATGCCCCCACTCCTTGCAACTATAAAAGGAGACCTGATGTAAACATGTTTACACTACTTAAGATGTCTATTTATGCATGTTCTTAAGAATAAGATTGCATTGCATGCTATAAATATTGCATAACAAGCATCATCTTGCATTTACAGTAGTTTGAATAAAATGGAGGTTAATTGTCTCCTTTTATGTTCATGGACAGGGCAAACTTTTTATCGGGGCCTCGGATCGAAGATCAAACCGTACAGATGTGATTAGGGCGACGATTGGAGTTCAACGACTCCAAGATCGCCCTAATCAGACATCTGTAGCATCAGATGGTGATCGGGGAACCCTAGAAGATCAAGGGCGAAGATGGTGTGAATTCGCACTTCAAACGACAAATTTGACAGCATGGATGGATTTGAATCGACGATCATAGCCTAAAGACACAAAAATCGAGTCAATCCGACACCCATGGCACCATCTACATCATCCAGAAGATGGACGGCCAAGATGGCGCCATGCGGTGCCATCTCGGTCTCCCAATTGCCTGCACGTACTCGCTGAAGGCCTCCGCATCCGCTCTTCCCCGCCGTTGGATCAAGATCCAATGGTTGCAATGCGCCCGCGCTGAAGTTGGAGCACTCTAACGTGCCCCCAGCGCATTGGTCGAGCACTCTAACGCGAAGTGCAGGTGTGTGTTCGAGCCTTGCCATGCTGAAATTGGAGCGGAGGCGCGCCTTCGATCTACCGCACGATCGCGATCCAACGGCCGTGCAGCTCAATCAAGATGACGCGCTATTGCACGTGCGACGAGGATGCGGCATCTCACGCGATGAGGTGCGCGTTGAGGAGGCGGGCGTAGCACGATTTATGTCGTCCGATCTCGCGATCGGACGGTTGAGATTGGCTGGACGTGTGCGTGCGTTGCGTGCACGGGCAAGCGAGCAGGCACATGCGCGCCGTCCACTACGCCCACATTCAGACCTTTAGCGACGGTTTTATCCGTCGCTAAAGGTCCTGAATTAATATTTTAAGAGTTGTAATGACCAAATTGCGCCCACTCCTTGCAACTATAAAAGGAGACCCCCTCCACACGAAATTCTCGTCCCTTCCTTCTCTTTTCTCCCTCTCCAAAGCTCAAGAGAATCTTGTCCCACACCCAGGATACTTCTCGCGAGATAAAGTCAATTTTTCGTCCCCCTTTCGAAAGCGGATCCCGTGACAACGACGATGTGCTACCTCGTTCTCCTTCATCCTACTTCGTCCTCCTTCGTCTAGGCGTCGTCCCATCTGACTCATTCTCCAAGCAACCGTCGAGGATATTTCTCTCCCCATTCTTTTATTGCTTTCTAAAGTAGAGCAGCTCATCCTCCAAGTAGCCGTTGAGGAGGATATTTCTCTCTCCATTCTTTTAATGCTTTCTAGAGTAGATTTACTGCTTTCTAAAGTAGATTTATTGCATTCTAGTGTAATTATTTTCTACTTTCTAGTTGTAATGTTTAGCGAAACAAACAATCCTTTTAATGATGAATTCCCTGTTCATTCTACATCTCGTTTTGATTTCTGTTTGTAATATTCTCTCTCTCTTACTCTATCTCTCTCTTCTATTTATTGTAAATAGTTAGATAGTTTTAATCAATTGAATTACTTTGTGACAAATAAAATCAAACGAGAATTTTTTAAATCAAACGTCCGCCTCCCTATGTTCAACCCGGAATTTCCATTTCGGTATAAATTTTATTTGTTGAACACGAGTTCTTCGCTTTCATACTACGACGACAGGTTTCTCAAAATCAAACACGTTAGCGTAGCAACTCATACGTTCAACATTTTGGCGCCGTTGCCGGGGAGGTGACGATCTTTGATTTTTGTTCGCGTTTTTACTTACAAATCATTTACTTCACTTCTCTCCTTTCTTATTGTGATTGAAGGTACTCTTTGGAGACAAGCAAAAGCAGTAGATTGGAGTAAAGTGCTGTGGAAGGTTTTGTAAGTTATCCCCCACCTCCAACCCATTAGATTTCATTTCAACACATAATAACCAAACATCAATCAACCTAGGTGTTCTTATAAACTCTAAGGTTAGATTGTTTGTTGTTTGACACTTATACTCGCCCTAACCTCCACATTTAAAAAAAGAAAATAAAAAAAATCTCACAGAGGTACACAACCTCATCTGATTTTCAAACTCAACTGGTAAATCGATCTTTGGAGTCGGTACACACATTCAAACACATAATTGAGTAGAAATCATATTAGGTAATCACTTGTGTGCCTAATTAAGTGGTGCAACAGGCCAATTGTTTGAGTTGATTGGGCCGCACCACTTCAATTAAAATCAACTCATCAAATAGCTACCACTTAGGTTCAACTATTAAGGATTTACCAGGCACTCCACATTTTTTTAAGCTTTAAAGGAAAACATCTTCACTTGTGCTTTCAAAACTTGGTGTGCCAACAAAACTTGTTTGAAAGCACCTAAAGTTGAATCCTAAAAGCTACTAAGGAAGATTTGAACCTTAAAATTCACCGCATTAAAAATAATCTTGCTTGAAAACCACTGGTTGTAATATTCTCTCTCTCTTACTCTATCTCTCTCTTCTATTTATTGTAAATAGTTAGATAGTTTTAATCAATTGAATTACTTCGTGACAAATAAAATCAAATGTGAATTTTTTAAATGAAACGTCCGCCTCCCTATGTTCGACCTGGAATTTCCATTTCGGTATAAATTTTATTTGTTGAACACGAGTTCTTCACTTTCATACTACGACGACAAGTTTTTCAAAACCAAACACATTAGCGTAGAAACTCATACATTCAACATTTTGGCGACAAGACCCCTACCCTCCAAATTTTGCATCCCTTCCTTCTCCTCTCTCCCTCTCCAAAGCTTAAGAGAAGCTTGTCCCACACCCGGGATGCTCCTCAAGAGCTAAAACCAAGTTTTTGCCCCCGTTCTGGAAGTGGATCCCACGACGACAACAATGTGCTGCCTTGTTCCCATTCTTTCGACTTCGTCCTCCTTCTTCCCGCCTCATCCTTCATCTTCCAGGCATCGCCTTCGTCTGGCTCACCCTCCAAGAAGTCATCGAGGAGGATAACATCTCCCTCCTTTCTTTTATCGCTTTCTAGAGTAGAATTTTCTGCTTTCTAGTTGTAACAATTTTCCGCTTTCTAGTGTAATCATTTCCTGCTTTCTTAGTTGTAAAACATTATTCAAATGCCAAGTGATTGTTCTCTCTCTCTCTCTTATTGTCTATAGCGATTCCATTGTGATTATTTCACCTTTTAAACAAAATGCAAAAAAAAAATATAATCGCAAATTTTGAGATCGACGTAGCCTCCCTATGTTTGACTCGGAACTTCTTTACGATTTTTTCAGTATAAATTTTATCTGTTGAACAGATTTCTTCGCGACTCGAACTACAACGATGGTTTACGAATCCAACTTCGAGTGTGTAGTTTTCCACCTTCAACAGTGGTTACAAGATGAAGGGCTAGGTTTAGTTGGTGCCACATGGGGGGATGAGTAGGTGTTTTTGGCACCAACTTGTGTAGTAGTTATAGGTTGGTTGGGGTGGTGAAAGGGTGGGTTAAAGTTGGTTCCATGGGGGGCTTCTAGAATAGGGTTAGGTGGGTGGTGGAGATGGTTTTAAAAGGAGATGGATGGTGGTGATGTGAAGGTGTTTTGGAGGGAAAGTTGGCACCACTTTTGTGGTGGCTCTTGGAGGTGGTGGTGTGAAGGGATGCAAGATGTTGGTGCCAACTATAGGTGGAGGTAGGTGGTTAGTTTAGGTGGTGGACTTGGAGTAGAGATAGGGTGGAGTTAGGTTTGGGTTTATGTTGGTGGTGGACGGAAATGGAGTGGATAATGTAGCTAAGCTAACTTAGCTAGTAGGTGAGTACAGGAGGAGGTAGGAGGAAGCTAGGATTTTGGATATAAGGAGCTGGAATGGATTGTTTGGAGCTGCACTGGAGTTGGGACTACTGAAGAGAACAACAAGGAGCTACCTTAGCTAGCTTAGATTGCTAGTTCTTTGTTAGTTGCTGAGCCAAGCTAAAGTGAGCTGGCTTCTGCTGAATTGAGCTGAGGTGAGCTGGGTCTAGTCTTCCCGTAGGTTACCTAGGTAGCTGGAGTAGCTAGCTTAGGCTAAGTGGCTTAGCTCAACTAAGTTGAGCTGAGTTGAGTCTTTGGGAGCTGGACTTGAGATGGGCTGAACTGGTTGAGGTCTGATGTAGACACATTTAATTAGGTTAAAATGCCTATTCATGCATGTTCATAGGCTTAGATTTGCATTTCATATTATAAATATTGCATAGCATGAATCATCCTGCATTAAGAGTAGATGTGTATATTATAGGCTAATTACGTCTTTTTTATGGTCAGGAGGGAAGGAGATTTATTTTAGGGCCTCGGATGGATGATCTAACTGTACGGATCTGATCAGGACGACGATTAGAGTCTAATGCCTCCGAAATCGTCTAGATTGGGGTCCTGTTGATGAGTCAGTTTTTGCTTTCGAATAAGATGATTAAGATGATTGGTCATTGTATTTTAAAGTGGTGGAAAGTCTACTAATCAAAGTAATTAAATTAACCACTCAATGAGGAGCAAGTCATATCTACAGGGAGGCAATTGCCTAATTAAACTTGTTAACATCAAAAATGAAAGTTCACTATTGATTTTGTCAAGAAATCAAGCCAAATCTACCTTTAAATCAAGATAACAGTGAGAAGTTATGTTGAAATTGCATTTGTGTGAAGGTGGTGGGGTATTTGCATAAAATCACATAATATATCTATTCCATTTAATGAAAAATGTTGGATTGGCAATGGCAATGGATGTAATAACTAATACCTATGCTACTGTAGAAAAATAGGGGAATGGCTTCCCCTTATCCGTGCGTGAGTAGGACACCAAGGCCGATGGCGAGGTTGCAACCAGAGGTCGAGTGGGCTGAGGGCTATTCGGCGGTGGTGGTCTTGTGGCCAACAGTGGTCGGAGGCGGTGGCAGCAAGGAGAGGAGCGACGGTGGATGGCGGTGGCTACAACTCTGTTGCTGCTGTTGGTGTGGTGCTTGTTAAGGCGCGCACACGAGGAGGTGAGGGTGGGGGTTAGTAAGGACATGCGTAGGCTATGCGGGCACGCATGGAAGCTGCTGGGCACGACCGCAGGTGTTGCTGTTGCAGGCTGGCGAAGGAAAGGCACACGCAAAGAGGACCTGCGCGGGTGGTGTGCATGTGGAGGCTGCTGAACGCATGGCTGCGAGGGTGGCGCACGTGGAGAACGCAGTTGCTGCTTGTTGTCAACGTTTCTGTGCGAATTTAAAGGCGTATTACGTTGCAGTAGAACCGACAAAACGTTTAAACAAATAATTTTATTACTCGAACAACTAGAGTATCCGAGGTCGAACACAGGGAGCAAACTCAGTACTTTGTAAAACCCAAGAATACAACTGTTAAATGCAAATATAATTGATTCAAAGAGTTTTTAAGAAAGATGTAAAAAAATCGAATTAGACGTCTGATTTATGTATCAGACGTCTTAAATGTGATCTTTCTTTCTCTTTTTCTTCTTCTGCTTTGCCTTTCGGATCTCTTTGCAATCTTCCCTTGTCCTTCTTCTTCTCCTGCGAAGACTTCTTTCTTTCTTCTTCTTCTGTCTTGCTTCTCCTTTCTTCGTTGCCTTCTTCTTCTTCTTTGTCTTGCTTCTCCTTCTGCAGCGGCCAAGTCCTTCTCCTGCAATCAGCCTGCCTGCACAGGGAACAAAACCTAACCCTTCTCCCTCTACCCGCGCATGTCTCTCTCTCAAGCAATTCACTCTAACCGCTCTACCAGAGCCACAGTCTCAATCGGGTCGGATCGTACCCGGGACCAGGCGCACCTACAGGTGTGTGATGCGCGAGGAGTGCGTAGGTCTAGGTCGGGTCGGATCCGCCAGGTCCGCGTGGTCAGGCCGCGGACGAGGCGGGTGGGGTCAGTGAGGGACCTCACCCCTGTGCTTACTGAGGCGATAAGAATAAAGCGTAAAAACAACTTATACGGTACCTGCCGGTTGCAATCCCACGATGTGGGACTATCTGGTCTCGCCTTCACGCGCGCCTGCAGAAACCTCGTCGTGCGATTGCCCCGCAGCTGCTGGCTCTGCTAGCGCTCCTCGGCTGGATTCGTTCACCTCGCGACACTTGCGTTAGTATGTAGCACCTGTAGTCTGGAAGACCGGGTGCCTGGAGCTTCGCGGGAGCTTCATCAGAGGTCGTCCATGGCGGCAGCAGCTCGAATCCTGTCGTACACAAAACGCGCCTCTCGGCCAAATCAGAATAGATAGAGACCTTCGCCGTGGCACGGCGAAGGCGGTGGGCAGTGCAGCAGGCCGCAGGTCGGCCTAGGCGTGCGTGCCTAGGTCAACCTGTGGCCGGAGATGGTGGGTTGGTCGGGGGGTGGTTGTGGAGGGCTGGAGTGGCAGTGGGAGGGTGGAGTGTGTTCCTGGAGGTGAGGCGGAGCTTTCGAGGTGGTTGGCGAGCCGTGTGGAGGGCTGGAGTGGTGTGGGCGGCTCGCCGGAGTGCGGTCGGAGGCGAAGACGATGGAGGTGGTTAGCGTCTGTCGAGGGTCGATCAAGGGAGATAACAGGGGGAAAAGAGAGAGGAGAGGATGGAGAACGTATCTGGGGTTGTCTGGAGTGAAGGGAGGCAGTGGAGAGGACGGCTCGTGACTGCCGTCGTCGGGGAAGAAAGACCCTGGGGGAGGAAGCGGCGACGAAGATGAGGTCAGGAGCTTGCGCGCAGGGTACAGCGCGCCGCGGGAGGAAGAGGCGGAGAGGACTCTGCTGCTGGTATGGCAGCAGAGTGACGAGAAGGAGGGAAAGCGGTCGCCGGAGCTTGTGGGTCGTTTGGCCGGAGATGGGAGAGAAGAAATTTGGAGGGGATCTCCGTCAAAATCAAGCTTAAGATGAGTGGCCGGGTCCGAGGGGTGTTTTATAGGTGCTGGCCGCTCCTATCAGAGCGTGAAAGACGCGCAATTAGGTCAGCCGGTTCGCCGGAGTTGGAAGGAAGAAAGATACCCACATCTCTCGTGCGTTCGCACGAGAGATTGGGTTCACACCAGCGAATTTGATTGGCTTTAGAAGGAAGGGAATTCCTCAGAGAATCTCCCTTCCATTTCTGGGAGAGAATCTCTGAGGAATTAGAGAGCCATCTCTCTCGAAACTTCGTCAGAGCTCGGTTCTGCCCTAGCAATGGCGGCAGGACCGGTTTGCAAAGAAGGCGAGGAACCTAGGGGGCTCTCTGCAAGGATATTCAAAAGATAGGGACCTCTTTGTGATTTGGGTGTACTAACTTGCAAAGTAGGTCAAGATGACCTCCCCTTAGGTCCAAATTTTGGTACAAACCTAATTTGGCCCTAAAGAATCCAATGGTGAAGTTGGATTTTAGGTTTGACCTCTTTTGACTGGACATTTTGCGTAAAAACCCAAATTAGGTTAATTGAAGAGCTAAGACCCTAATCTAGGTCAAACTAGGTTCCAAAGGCCAAATTAAGTGTTCTAAACCCCAGAGGATGTTTTTCTATGATTTTTAGAGGGTTTGCTTGATTTTTATTCTGACTGGAACCTTGTTAATTTAAGCGGGTCTGTTTTAGGGTTACCAAGTGTCATTTAATTCTTAGATTGCACATAAACCCATTTCTGATTAATTCAACCCACTTTGGACTATTTGACCTATGTTTTGCTTCTGAGAAATCCCGTTTATGTACTGCAATGGTAAAATTGCAGTTTTAACCTTTATTTCATGTTTTCTTCTCAGAGCACTTGTTCCTTTAGTTAAGCCTTCTTCTAGGTTATGTAGGAGCTTTTATCTTCTTTATTAGGTCAAAATGAGCTAGTTATGGCTCATGATGAGGCTCTCATCATACCCCCATGCCTAGCTTTTGCTAGTCCCTTAGCAAAATTTCAAAGTTTTAACTTCCATTCTAGACCCAAAGTGTCCTTAGTTATGATAAGTGCTTCTTTTGTGATTAGGTAGGAATGCCGACAATAGGCCTAGAGGTACTCAAGTACCAACCAAAATATGGACCTGTTCTGCTTTAGCCTCAGTCCTTCGCAAAGGTTTCTACGGCCCACAAAAACTATCCTAGGGTTTGTTGGACTCTGCGGTTAAAGCACCCGTGCTTGAGACATTTTTAGCCTACGCTCAGTTTGCAGTGCGTTCTTTTTTGTAAGAGAGAGATAGAGGATTTATTTGTTTGGAGAGCTTTTCTCTCTCTTTTCTTTTTATTTCTAGCTTCGGATTAGCTTCTCAACACGGTCTGTATCGGATTCCTCGTCCCCATCATCAATCCTCAAGGGTCCCTGGCTTTCGAGATTTCGAGATAATCCCGCCCATGGCAACCCCCGGAACCCTGGCTTTCGAGATTTCGAGATAATCCCGCCCATGGCGTTCCGTGGCCGAATTCAGACCCTGGCGATCGACATTTCGTGATAATGCCACCCATGGTATCTGAACCAGCAGAGTGCTTACATGCCCCCAGTAGGATATTTAAATATCCTAAGAGACAAGCACCGAGGAGACGATATGTTGTTACGCATCTTCGAGGGGAATTTCCCACCTCTCCGCGCTGGGAACTTGTCCAAATCAACTTGTGTTGATTGGCTGCTCCTAATCTAGGTGACTTTTTCAGAATATTAAACGCTCTTGCGTGTTTTGAATATTTATGCGCACTGAACCAGACTGTGTGTGAATTTGGGTGCTTAGGTTACCGAATCCCGCAAACCGGAGGTCAGTTAACGAGGCCGAATACTTCCTAAGCCTTAGACCTAATACTTAAGCTTCGCATTTTCCTCAACCTCTTGAGGATTGTCCAGATTTTAACGGATACGTGAATTTTTAAGCTAAAAATCTAGCCCAAGAGGCCTAAGACCAGCGTTCCCGCTAATCTCTTGTTATATCTCTGTAGCATTTTTCTTTTCTTTTTCTTGACTCGGTCTAGAACTTCAGTTAACCCCTTAATCTTTTACTAATGACTTTTTCTTTTTCTTTTCCTTTTGTGCTCCTTTCTTTATTTTTGCTCTTTTTGTCATTTTTCTTTCTTTTCCTCCTCTCATTTGTATGACCCTGAATTGTTCCTCTCCTCTATCAAGTCCCTTTTTTTTTTTTTTTTTTTTTTTATGAATGAAACCCTTTCTTGATATGAATTTTCTGACATTTTGCACTTTCATACCCCCCCATGCCTAAGATTTGCAATGTCCCCATTGTAAATTAGGTGGGTTCGAATTCAGCTTAGTTCATGTGTTAGGACAGGTGTGTGGTGAGTGAATGGGTCGAAGCGACTTATTGCGAACGATTTCTAATCTCGGGTAGGTATACCTGAGGTGAAGTCGGCTGTTCTAATGGATGAACCCTAAAGTGCAATATGAGTTCCGCATAGCGATGTCAGAAACGGTTTCAGGTTTTTCAAAGAATGACGGGTTGCCTCCCGTTAAGCGCTGAGTTTTACGCCATCGGCTGGGCGTAATGAGCTCAAGAGGAAAGGAGGGTAAAGGATGACTCAGTCAAATCTATATCGGTCATGTCAATGAATGGCTTGAGTCTCTGCCCATTCACGACAAATGGTTCAGAATCGTGGCTGAGTGGGCTGATTTCAATAGCTCCATTTCCGAAGATTTGGCGGACTAGGTAGGGTCCGACCCACTTGGATCTTAGCTTTCCTGGGAATAGTTTGAGTCGAGCATCAAAGAGTAAAACTTTTTGACCAGGATGAAAGACCTTTCTAGAAATGTGTTTGTCGTGAAAAGCTTTAACCCGTTCTTTGTAAATTCGCGAGTTCTCATATGCGTCGTGGCGTAATTCATCGATCTCGCTCATTTGAAATCTTCTGTGGGTTCCAGCCTTAGAAAGGTCGAGATTACAGGTCCGTACTGCCCAATAGGCTTTATGCTCCAATTCGACGGGGAGGTGACATGCCTTCCCGTACACTAGTCTGAAGGGAGACATTCCTAATTGGGTCTTGTGGGCGGTCCTATAGGCCCACAATGCTTCCGGAAGCCGAGAAGACCAATCTTTTCTATCAGGTCGAACAGTAACCTGAAGGATCTTCTTGATCTCTCGGTTAGATAGCTCAGCTAGACCATTAGTTTGGGGGTGGTAAGGAGTAGAGATTCGGTGTGACACCCCGTATTTGATCATCAGTGACCTGAACTGAGCGTTTGTAAAATGGGTCCCTCCGTCGGAAATTATAGCACGCGGAATCCCGAACCTTGAGAAAATGTTTTGATGAAGGAATTTTATAACGACTTTATGATTGTTGGTTCAGGTCGGAATGGCTTCTATCCACTTGGAAACATAATCAACTGCGAGTAAAATGTATTCGAAGCCATCCGAGGTAGGAAAGGGTCCCATGAAATCAATCCCCCAAATATCAAAAATTTCGCATACCAAGATCGGCTGTAGAGGCATCATGTCTCTATGGCTCATGTTGCCTAGAGTCTGGCAACGGGAACATGCCTTACAGTGATTGTATGCATCTTTGAAAATTGTGGGCCAGTAGAAACCACACTGGAGGACTTTCGATGCGGTTTTATGTCCCGAAAAATGTCCACCGCATGCCTGGTCATGGCAAAATGAGAGTATGTCTTTGATTTCCACTTCCGTGACGCATCGTCGGATTATCTGATCAGCACCAATGCGGAAGAGATACGGGTCTTCCCATAGGTAATACTTGGCATCGGAACGCAATTTGTCCTTTTTGGCCTTCGACCAATCGGGCGGAATCTGATGTGATGCCAGGTAATTAACAATATCGGCGAACCATGGAAGACTTGTACTGATAGTCAGGAGGTGCTCATCAGGAAAATGTTCTGTAATAGGTCCGGACGGATCAATAATTTCAGGAGGAAGGCGGGATAAATGATCAGCTACCACATTGTGCTTTCCCGCCTTGTCGCGAATCTCGATGTCAAATTCTTGCAACAGCAAGATCCAGCGGATTAATCGAGGTTTCGCGTCCTTCTTGGCTAGGAGATGCCTCACAGCTGTGTGATCCGAGTATATGATAACACGGGAACCCAGAAGGTATGATCTGAATTTTTCCAGGGCAAATACTACGGCCAGCAGCTCTTTCTCAGTAACCGTATAGTTACGCTGAGCCTCATCCAGTGTTTTGCTGGCGTAGTAAATGACCACAGGTTTCCCGTCAATTTTCTGCCCCAAAACCGCTCCTACAGCGAAGTCAGATGCATCGCACATGATCTCAAAGGGTTGAGACCAATCAGGGGACTGTAGGATTGGGGCTTGGGTGACTCGGTCACGTAAGATCTCAAATGCTTGAGTGCATTCCTTGGAAATTCCGAAAGGCACATCCTTGGAAAGCAGATTGGTCAGGGGGCGCGCGATTTTGGAGAAATCAGGGATGAATCGACGGTAGAAACCGATGTGCCCCAAAAAAGATCGGATGTCCTTAATCGAGCTAGGCATAGGGAGCTTGGAAATCAGGTTAACCTTAGCTCGATCCACTTGGATGCCTTTCTCTGAGATTAAATGTCCCAGGACAATTCCCTCAGGCACCATGAAATGGCTCTTTTCCCAGGAAAGAACCAAATTCACCTCGATGCACCGCCTGAGTATATGGACCAAGTGTTGGAGGCAATCGTCAAATGATTGTCCAAAAACTGAAAAGTCATCCATGAAGACTTCCAGATAGTCACCTACCATATCTGAGAATATGGCAAGCATGCACCGCTGAAAAGTTGCAGGTGCATTGCAGAGACCGAATGGCATCCTTCGAAACGCGTACGTCCCGAAGGGGCAGGTGAATGTGGTCTTTTCTTGGTCCTCTGGATGGATTGCCACCTGATTGTAACCGGAGTACCCGTCAAGAAAGCAGAAGAATCTATTTCCCGCTAGTTTCTCGAGGATCTGATCAATAAACGGTAGTGGGAAATGATCCTTCTTCGTGGAGGAATTTAGTCTTCTGTAATCAATGCAGACTCTCCACGAATTAGCTATTCGGGTAGGAATGACTTCCCCGGTTTCTGTCGTGATGATGGTAAGTCCTGCCTTCTTAGGTACCACTTGTGTTGGACTCACCCAACGACTGTCGGAGATCGGGTAGATGATCCCTGCATCTAACCACTTAATGATCTCCTTTTTCACGACCTCCTGTAGGTTAGGGTTTAGTCGCCTTTGCATTTCTCTTGAAGGTCGTGAGCCTTCTTCTGTATAGATTCGATGCGTGCAGTATGAAGGGCTTATACCAGTCAAATCATCTAGAGTCCATCCAATGGCTCTACGATGTTGCTGGAGAACAGAAATCAAACGGAGTTCCTGGTCAGGTGTGAGTCGAGAATTGATAATCACAGGAAACGTTTGATTTGAATCCAAAAAGACATATTTTAGATGTTCAGGAAGGGGCTTGAGTTCCATGACAGGATTGTCAGCAGCAGCGGGTGGTTCAGGGTTTGTATCGGGAGCAATGGTAGGAGTCATAGGTGTGTCTAGATTGTGTTCGCACTCCTCTGTTAGCGGTTTTTGATTTTCTAGTGGTTGATCAGGAATAATCAGGTTGTCCTCTATGTGCAGTTCATCAACCACGGCTTTGACATCACAAATTTCCTCTATAACCCCGCAATTAATCCCTTGTTGGGCTTTGAAAATGTCGATCTTCAGATTTTGATTCCCAAATTTTAATTCTATCTGGCCCTCTTCGCAGTTTATATTGGCCCTAGCAGTGGCCAGAAAGGGTCTCCCTAATATGATTGGTGTGTCCCTTGGGTTCTTAGGTGCATCCATGTCCAGTACTATGAAGTCCACTGGGAAATAAAAATCTCGTACCCTAACAATGACATCCTCGAGTATACCTTTGGGTGACTTGATGGATCGATCAGCTAACTGCAATGTCACCTCAGTGGGTTTAAGTTCAGATTCTTCAAGGTGGTCAAGGAGGGATGTAGGTATTAAATTTATGGAGGCACCTAGGTCTAGTAGGGCTCTATCAAGTTGGGTTTCACCAATTTTACAAGAAATCAAGGGGGTTCCTGGGTCTTTAGCCTTGGGTGGGAGTTTGCTCAGGATGACAGAGCTGGCTTGCTCTGACAGTACAATCGGATTCCCATCCTTGGTTCGCGGCTTACGTTTAGGTGTACATATGTCTTTCAAGAATCTTGCGTAAGCCGGTATGTGGCGGATTGCATCCATCAACGGGATGTTTATCTGGACCTGTTCAAAGAGCTTGACCAGATCCTCCTCAGGAGCCACAGGTTTGGTTGTCCTTTTTCCTTTGGTCAAGGCCTCAGGAAATGGGATCCTAGCTGGTTCCTCTAGGATAGGTCCAGGTTCTTGATCTGGGACAGTAGTATCTTGGATGACTACCCTAGGGTCTTGGCGATTATCAGGCTTGGAGTGGTTCAGATAATGTGGGTCTTGTGTTGTTTTACCACTACGTGTTGTTACAGAGTTTAATCCAGCCTGACTTTGGTTTGGGTTAGGTAGGAGAGGTGGCTGCTGCTGAAATTCTGCATAAGATGTAGAAGCCTCCATCCTGTCTGGTGATGGAGTAGCAGGGGCCTGATAAATCAAATGTGCGTGGCCTGGATTTGGATTCATAATGCGCCTCTGGGTCGGCACATTATTTGGGTTGGGCAGAGGTTGCGAAGGAAGGGTGCCAGGTTGGCGAGAATTTGCCATCTGGGCCAGTTGGTTGCGAACCTTTGTGATCTCGTCCTTGTGCTGTTTTTGCATTGCCGCATTCATTTTTTGAATGTCAGCCAGCGTTTGAAGGATAAGAGTCAGTTGATCCTGATTTTGCCCAGATTGGTAGGTGGGATTGGGCCGAGGCTGAGGCGGCTGATATGGACGAGGAGCTTGTGGGCGGGGTTGATATGGTGGTTTTTGAGAGTTTCCCGCCCACTGAAAGTTAGGATGATTTCGCCATCCAGGGTTGTAGGTATTGGAGTATGGGTCGTTCTGGATGGCGTTGAGGTCCTCGCAGTTCTGAGAAACCTCAGGAAAGTCAGAATACGAGGGTTCAGAGTTCCCCCAACTCGAGTAGACGGGATTGGAGGTCACTCCGGTCTGGGAGGTAGACGGGGGTGGATAGGGGCCCATCCCCTTGGCAGGTTGGTGATAGATGTTTTGCACTGTTTCCCTTGCCAGAGGAGGTCGTGCAAAAGAGTTTTGTGCAGAGGTGGCTTGCTGCAAATGTCGAGTTAGCTCGTCCACCTTCTTTTCTATGATAGAGACCTTGTCCAACCGACTGGCCATCAATTCCAGGTCAACAGAAGTGGACAGGTCCTGCGTCTCATGTGTCCCTCTTAGATTCGTCGATGCGCGGGCATTTGTCCTGTCGAATAAGCCCAAGGAGTCATTGTTTATGGAGTTCTCGCACATGTTTTCGAGAATCTCCCACACCGTGTCCTCGTGTTGGCCCATGATGTTTCCTCCACATGTTGCATTGACGATTAGACGAATATCCTCACGGAGTCCCTGGTAAAAAGACTGGACTTGTTCCCACTTAGGAACTCCGTGATGGGGACACTTTCGCATGAGATCTAGGAATCGATCCCAAGCTTCGTGAAGAGGTTCTCCCTGTTGTTGAGTGAAATGAGTGATCTGGTGGCGCAAGGCATTCGTCCGGCCAACAGGGAAGAATTTTTTCAAAAATTCGGACTGTAATTCCTCCCAAGTGTTGATCGGGCGGGTCTGAGTCTGATACCAGTGTGCGGCCTTGTCCAAGAGGGAGAACGAAAACATTTTCATGAGTAGGATATCCCGGTTTTGTACATCTGACCCGAAAGTCTGGGCCAGATGCTTGAGTTGTTTAATGTGTTGGAATGGATCCTCAGAGTTAAGCCCATGGAACTTTGGTATGGCATGAATCATATTGGGCTTTAGATCAGAATCGGGTCCTCCAATTGGGATTCGTACTCGGGGTTCAATTGCCACCGCAGCGGGATTATAGTGATCTCGCATCATAGGTCGCTGTGGTGGGTTTACAAAGTTCTGAAAGAGATCGTTCAAGCGTTGAAGTTGGTGTTCAAGGTTATTCTCCTCTTCAATGGGTTGTGCCATGATGGGAGAAGAAGGAGAATCAGGGTCTGAATCAGATGAAAGATTTATGTGGTGGGGTTGCTGCACAAACAAGGGCGTCGAGGCTTGGCCTCGGCGAGAATGAATTTCTAGAGGAGGTCTTAAAGGTGGTCTTAAGGACCTCCTACCAAACATGCACCGGAAGATGTGATGAGATTAGAAGGTGCTGGACCCAATCAAGACACCCAAGAATTGTTGGGTGACTATAGAGGTTCGGGGCAGATGGACCCCTGGATCAGAAGATCGTCCACCTGAGAAATACCTGGGCAGCCAGAGAGGGAGAGTCCCGCAAAGACCCCTACACGGTAGAGCGTCCCCACGGGTTACAGGGTTTCCCCCACCCGACCTCTCTTGTCACTGCGGTTCCAGGTAGACCAGAATGGGGATCTTGACCTCTTAAGTCTACCTTTTTTTTATTTTAAGATCAAGGTGCTTAATGTTCCACTTGAACTTTTAAGTATTTTGAGTGCAAAAAGTGACCTAATATTAAGGTTGGTTGACTCGAGGGATCAACTTCACCTCTTGTTCCTTTGAGAGCTTTTAGGTCCTTCCTTTTATGATTCAAATGGATTATCAGCCTGATTTGCTTAGGGTTCCTCTTGTATAAATATTTTCAAACACGGTTTAGGCACACTTCTTTTTGGAAAGTTTGTTTCTTTGTTTTAGAGAAGATGTGTCTCTAAAAACCCTAGCTTTGCAATCCTAACTTGGCTCTAATGGGTCCAATTTAGTTGCCTTAGAATTTAGCACCTAGGGCTCAATCAAGAAAGTTTTAGCCCTAGTTGCCTTAGTTGGATGACAGACAAAAATATGTTGAAATGAAAATCAGGCAACTTGATGAGTTACTAAATATAAGACAGGTAGTCCTAAGTTGACTTCTCCCCTTTTTTTTTTTTTTTTTTAGATTGTGAGAGGGTTAAGGGAGAGGGCTTATGGAGATTACCTGCTCCAGTCTGTTGTGCAGTTGCTATTCTTTCCTTTTTGTTTTGCTTTCCCTGATTGAACACAACAAAAGAGAAGTTAAGTCAGATATTAAATAGAAAAGTTGTACTCAAAAGCTTTACAAGTGCCCGTTGGTCCCCGGCAACGGCGCCAAAATGTTGTCAACGTTTCTGTGCGGATTTAAAGGCGTATTACGTTGCAGTAGAACCGACAAAACGTTTAAACAAATAATTTTATTACTCGAACAACTAGAGTATCCGAGGTCGAACACAGGGAGCAAACTCAGTACTTTGTAAAACCCAAGAATAAAACTGTTAAATGCAAATATAATTGATTCAAAGAGTTTTTAAGAAAGATGTAAAAAAATAGAATTAGACGTCTGATTTATGTATCAGACGTCTTAAATGTGATCTTTCTTTCTCTTTTTCTTCTTCTGCTTTGCCTTTCGGATCTCTTTGCAATCTTCCCTTGTCCTTCTTCTTCTCCTGCTAAGACTTCTTTCTTTCTTCTTCTTCTGTCTTGCTTCTCCTTTCTTCGTTGCCTTCTTCTTCTTCTTTGTCTTGCTTCTCCTTCTTCTGCAGCGGCCAAGTCCTTCTCCTGCAATCAGCCTGCCTGCACAGGGAACAAAACCTAACCCTTCTCCCTCTACCCGCGCGTGTCTCTCTCTCAAGCAATTCACTCTAACCGCTCTACCAGAGCCACAGTCTCAATCGGGTCGGATCGTACCCGGGACCAGGCGCACCTGCAGGTGTGTGATGCGCGAGGAGTGCGTAGGTCTAGGTCGGGTCGGATCCGCCAGGTCCGCGTGGTCAGGCCGCGGACGAGGCGGGTGGGGTCAGTGAGGGACCTCACCCCTGTGCTTACTGAGGCGATAAGAATAAAGCGTAAAAACAACTTATACGGTACCTGCCGGTTGCAATCCCACGATGTGGGACTATCTGGTCTCGCCTTCACGCGCGCCTGCAGAAACCTCGTCGTGCGATTGCCCCGCAGCTGCTGGCTCTGCTAGCGCTCCTCGGCTGGATTCGTTCACCTCGCGACACTTGCGTTAGTATGCAGCACCTGTAGTCTGGAAGACCGGGTGCCTGGAGCTTCGCGGGAGCTTCATCAGAGGTCGTCCATGGCGGCAGCAGCTCGAATCCTGTCGTACACAAAACGCGCCTCTCGGCCAAATCAGAATAGATAGAGACCTTCGCCGTGGCACGGCGAAGGCGGTGGGCAGTGCAGCAGGCCGCAGGTCGGCCTAGGCGTGCGTGCCTAGGTCAACCTATGGCCGGAGATGGTGGGTTGGTCGGGGGGTGGTTGTGGAGGGCTGGAGTGGCAGTGGGAGGGTGGAGTGTGTTCCTGGAGGTGAGGCGGAGCTTTCGAGGTGGTTGGCGAGCCGTGTGGAGGGCTGGAGTGGTGTGGGCGGCTCGCCGGAGTGCGGTCGGAGGCGAAGACGATGGAGGTGGTTAGCGTCTGTCGAGGGTCGATCAAGGGAGATAACAGGGGGAAAAGAGAGAGGAGAGGATGGAGAACGTATCTGGGGTTGTCTGGAGTGAAGGGAGGCAGTGGAGAGGACGGCTCGTGACTGCCGTCGTCGGGGAAGAAAGACCCTGGGGGAGGAAGCGGCGACGAAGATGAGGTCAGGAGCTTGCGCGCAGGGTACAGCGCGCCGCGGGAGGAAGAGGCGGAGAGGACTCTGCTGCTGGTATGGCAGCAGAGTGACGAGAAGGAGGGAAAGCGGTCGCCGGAGCTTGTGGGTCGTTTGGCCGGAGATGGGAGAGAAGAAATTTGGAGGGGATCTCCGTCAAAATCAAGCTTAAGATGAGTGGCCGGGTCCGAGGGGTGTTTTATAGGTGCTGGCCGCTCCTATCAGAGCGTGAAAGACGCGCAATTAGGTCAGCCGGTTCGCCGGAGTTGGAAGGAAGAAAGATACCCACATCTCTCGTGCGTTCGCACGAGAGATTGGGTTCACACCAGCGAATTTGATTGGCTTTAGAAGGAAGGGAATTCCTCAGAGAATCTCCCTTCCATTTCTGGGAGAGAATCTCTGAGGAATTAGAGAGCCATCTCTCTCGAAACTTCGTCGGAGCTCGGTTCTGCCCTAGCAATGGCGGCAGGACCGGTTTGCAAAGAAGGCGAGGAACCTAGGGGGCTCTCTGCAAGGATATTCAAAAGATAGGGACCTCTTTGTGATTTGGGTGTACTAACTTGCAAAGTAGGTCAAGATGACCTCCCCTTAGGTCCAAATTTTGGTACAAACCTAATTTGGCCCTAAAGAATCCAATGGTGAAGTTGGATTTTAGGTTTGACCTCTTTTGACTGGACATTTTGCGTAAAAACCCAAATTAGGTTAATTGAAGAGCTAAGACCCTAATCTAGGTCAAACTAGGTTCCAAAGGCCAAATTAAGTGTTCTAAACCCCAGAGGATGTTTTTCTATGATTTTTAGAGGGTTTGCTTGATTTTTATTCTGACTGGAACCTTGTTAATTTAAGCGGGTCTGTTTTAGGGTTACCAAGTGTCATTTAATTCTTAGATTGCACATAAACCCATTTCTGATTAATTCAACCCACTTTGGACTATTTGACCTATGTTTTGCTTCTGAGAAATCCCGTTTATGTACTGCAATGGTAAAATTGCAGTTTTAACCTTTATTTCATGTTTTCTTCTCAGAGCACTTGTTCCTTTAGTTAAGCCTTCTTCTAGGTTATGTAGGAGCTTTTATCTTCTTTATTAGGTCAAAATGAGCTAGTTATGGCTCATGATGAGGCTCTCATCACTGCTGCACGCTGCAAGCTGCACGAATGCACGGGGAAGTTGCTGCACGTAGGGGGTGCAGGAGGCGAGGGGGCTACGTGCATTGGAGGGCTGGCCGTGGCATGGCTGCTCGCTACTGCTGTGCATGCGGAGGCGCAGCGAGGGGGTGATTGCCTGTGTGTGCATGTGCGGGCACGGGCTCGCAGGCTGTGCAGCAACTGCTGCTGGAGGACGCAAACACGCGAGGGGAAAGATGGGTGCTCACTTGAGGTGGCGTGTTGTGCGGTGGGGGTATGGCCGATGAAGGTGTTGGGTTTGTTGGTGGAAGAGAAACAATGCTGAGGCGCGGGGAAGATGCAGTGAGGGGATGCGTCAGACATCCAGGAAATTCCCCAAACGTCTTAACTGGCACTGGGGTGAGGAGCTAGAGGTGGTTACTGGTGATTGCGGTGAGGGTGATGCTGCACGCTATTGTTGCAGCGTGGAGGGGTGCACATTGAGGTGCTCACAGTAACGCGGCTGCTCCGATTTGGTGAAGAGTCTTGTCATGACGCATGCTTATGGTGGTGGAGCAGATTGCCGCAGTCGAGGCCGGTGGTGGTGGAATGGAGGAGAATTTGATCTCTATGTAGTGGTGGGTAGGGAATGGTGGCCTGCTGTGCTAAGGACGTAGGAGCCCTTTTATGTTTGCAGGAACGTGGAGAAGATGGAGCGACGACGATGTGCAAGATCCACTTTCTTCGGCCATTAAGGTGCTCCATTGTTCGGAGGCCGTTGCTGCAAAGAAGAAGAGAATAAAAGTAAATAATAAAACTATTGGTTTATTTATGTACAAACCCTCAATAAAATGTTAATTCTAATATTTGCGTATAGTGTAACCTAAAGATTAATGCATGTTATTCTAATGCATGCTAAATAATTTAAATATGGAATGCATACAAGCATATATATATATAAACTAAATTATTTATATCTTAATTCATGCTATGTATATGCTAATATTAATCTTATGCCTTGGATCTTAAGTAACTAATTAGCCCACAAATATGGGCTCATCACCCATAGCACCTTATGCAGTCCGAGGAAGATCAACAGCCAGGAGGGCAATGTGACATCCTTATGGGCTTCGGTTGAAAAATTCGACCGTACGAATGGATCCGGAGCAATGATCGCAGTCTGGTAGCATGGGAATCATCTCGATCAGAGCTCCGTAGCACCTTTTACAAAGAGAAGAAGATGGATGGTGGCGCCATCCAGGCCGCCCAACATCAACCATCAATGGCTACTGGCACCCCTCATCATCAGAGATCTTGCACCATAGCTGTTGGATCAAGATCCAATGGTAAAGGTGCCTCCGCACTTTTAACTCCCACGCTATCTTCGTGACTCAAACGCTCCCTTGCCTCAATGGTACCATGCACGGTTTGCAAGCAAGAGGCACGGGGTCGAATCTTGCCGAGCCTCCAGTCCAGCCGGCGGCAAGGCACACTCAATTTCAATCCCTTGATCACAGATGAGCTGCTGAGATGTAGCTACGTGGGCGCACGGATGACCGTCGATCTAATGGAGGTGATCACACGGGCGTCCATGCACATCTCCAGGGGTGATCCCACATGTGCACGAGTGAGTGCGTGAGTTGGCGCAGGCCTTCAGCGATAGCCTGGGCGGGCCTTTAGTGACACTTATAGCCATAACTAATTACTTGTAGGAGCAAGGACAACTACGAGCGTGAGCGGTGGGGGCACGATCTTCAGTGATGCTGCATGGGGTCATTAGTGACGATAGTAGCTGTCACTACAACCCTCTACATGAATTTCTTCTTTTTCCCTCCACTATATAAGCCACCCTACACCCCATATTCCTCTTCATCTCTACCTACTCTAATCCCACCTACTCCTAAGCTCTAGTATCCTACCAAAGCTCCATTAGAGCCTACTCTCAAGCTCCAACGGCCTCCTATTAGTGTAATGATCCTACTTCCCACCAAAAATTCATCCCTCAACCCACCACCTTCATAAGTTGCCTTGGAGCCATCCTCCCTCCTCCATTCTTGTAGAAGATTGCCACCGTCTCCTCACCTCCATTCTAGAGCCTCGGTGAAGCATTCCTCTACCTGGAGTCCTCCTGCATCTCACCTCCTTCATCTTGCATCTCACCTCCTTCATCCAAGCTTCTGCCAGGTGCCATCGTCTCGCCGAACAATCGATTCGAGAGATTTCCTCTCACCCCTATCTCTTTTATGCTTTCATAGATTATTGTAACAAACATTAGCGTAATATATCATAGTTGTGTTCCATCTCAATTTTGTGAACTTGTCTTACTTGTCTTTTTATTTCAAAAAAAGAAAAAAAATAACAAAATCCCAAAACACCAAAAAGAAATAAAACGAAGCACGATTTTCAACCAAAGTAAACGTCGCCTCCCTGTGTTCGACCTAGGACTCCCTTGGAGTTTCTGTTATAACTTTTATTTGATAGACGCATTTTGCGAGCTACGATGACGGGTTCTTTGAACCCTAATTTTAATTCACGAAAAATGCCCAATCAAGGTCATCTTCAGTTGATTAGAGCTGAGTGGAGCTGGAAGGAGCTGGACCTGAGGTAAGGTCGACTCCTGTCAACTTAGTTGAGCTAGCTAAAGCTCCTAATGAATTGATTAGAGCTATGATGGGAACACCATCATGAGCCCTAACTAGCTCATTTTGACCTAAAAGAAGAGAACAAAAGCTCCTGCATAACCAATTGGAGGTCCTAACTCAAGGAAAAATCCTTTTAAAAGAAAGGTAAAAAATAAGGGGTAAAACTGTAATTTTACCATTGCAGTACAACAACGGGATTTCTCATGGGCTAAACACGGGTCAAATGGTCCTAATAAGATAAAAGTGGGTTGGTTCAAACAGAAAAGGGTTCATGTGAAATCTGGGAATTAAATGACTTCTTATAACCCTAAAATAGACCCACTTAATTTAACAAGATTCTAGTCAAGATTAAATTCACTTAAACCCTCTAAAAATCATGGAAAAATATTATCTAGGGTTTAGAACCTTGAATTTGTTCTTTAGAACCTATTTTTACCTAAATAGGGGTCTCAATCAAATGTTTGCCCTAAATTAGGTTTTTGTGTAAATTGCCTAGTCAAACATGGTCAAACCTAAAATCCAACTTCACCATTGGATTCCTTAGGTCTAAATTAGGTTTTTACCAAAATTTAGACCTAAGGGGAATTCACCTTGAACTACTTTGCAAACTAGTCCAACCCAATGAAATTTATACCCCTAACTTTTGAAAACTCTTGCAGACACCCCCTAGCTTCCTCGTCATTCTTTGCAATTAGGTCCCTCTGCCATTACAGCAGAGGAAATCCTACTTCGGTAAGGATTCAAGGGAAAGAACTCCCTGATTCCTCAAAGAATTCCTCTCAAATTTGAAAGGGAGATTCTCTAAAAAATCCTCGTTCATGTGAACCTAATTTGGAGCTCCAATTTCTACCTAATCTCTCATGCGAACACATGAAAGATTTGGGTCTTTTCTACCTTCCAACTCTGGTGAAGTTGCCATGCTTGGAAGCTTGGCTTCCAAGTACAAGGCCCTCTACCAAGGACTATAAAACGGTCCCAGATCCTTCCGCTCCTCCCAAGCTTGAATTAGTCTGAGATACCCCCCAATTTCCTCTCTTCCCCACCAGCAAACCTCCCAGCAAGCTCCGGCAACTCCTATCTCCTCTCGTCGCTCTGCCACAATAGCAGTGGCAGAGTTACCTTTGTCTCCTTCGTCCGCATCACGTTGCACCAACCGACGCTCCTGCTTCCCTCTCATCGTCGCCTCCTCCGCTCCCCCCTTCATCTATTCCCTCTTAGATAAGTCCTCTATCTCTGCTCATCTCTTTTCTCGCGTTTATTTCTTAAAATCCACCATGACGCTCACACATCACCTCCATCTTCTCCACCTCCAGCAGACGACCGACGAGGTGCTCCTGCCGCTCCACGCATCCACCCACCTCACCAACCACCTCACTAGCTCTGCCACGCCTCACTGACCATAAACCCTCTTCCCATTCACCACCACATGCCCCCAACACGTCCCCCAAGCACACCCATCTTCACAGCCACAGGGTGACCTAGGCACGCAAGCTCAAGCCACCCCTCGCCACGCTGACCACCATGCCACCTTCGTCGTGCCTAGGCGAAGCTCCCTACGTATTTTGACGAGGCCACAAGGCCGTTTTCTTGTTGACAGGGATCAGGTCTTCGCTGCCATTGATGGAGGATGAAGCTTGCTTGCAAGCTTGCTTCAAGACCCCAGGCTCCAGGCCCCAGGTCCCAAACGTGCGAACTTCCTTCGTGCACACTCTCAGCTTTGCTATTGGAGTCAAAGCCCCACGCAGCTCTGCAATTGGACGCGAACACCTGCTGTGCGAGCGCTTGCGAGAAGGGTGGGACATTTAGTCCCACCTCAGAAGATCAGGAGCGAAAGCTGTATAATAAAGTGAAAAAGTGTCAGGGGCTTATCGCCTCCTGACACATGGTGAGGTCCCACTCACCCACTGCCTCGTCTGCGAACCATGCCACGTGGACCTGGTTTTGACCCAAATACTCGACTACTCGTGCACTCCTCGCCCACCACCGCATGCTGGTGGGCCTGGTCCCTGGTGCGCTAACCAGACCCGGTAACTCGAGAAGGCTTTGGGAGAGTGAGCTTAAGAGAGAAGAAAGAAGAGAGATCGCAGGGAGGGTAGGGTAGGTTTTGCTTTCAGGGGAAAAAGAGGAAGAAGAAGCCAAGGGTGAAGCCAAGGTAGAGGAAGGAGGAAGCCGCAGAGGAAGCTAAGGCAGAGGAAGCCAAAGGAAGAAGGAGAGGGCAGAGGCCTGAGCAGCTAAGGAAAGATAAGGCAAAGCACGACTGAAGAGGATCAAGGCTGAAGAAGAGTTAAAGTCAAAGACAGAAGAGAAAGAAAAGGAAGAAGAAGCTAAAGGCTAGAGTAACCAAGGGCCAGAGAAGAGAAAGAAGAAATCAAAGAAGAAGAAACAACCAAGAAGGAAGACGACCATCTGAAGCAGAGAATAGAGGAAAGAAGAGAAAGAAGAAGGAGATCAACCAAAGAAATCAAAGAAGCATTGTAGCAAATCTACATTTAAGACGTCTAATTTCCAAAATAAGACGTCCATATTTTTTTCTTCTATACACATTTGATATCTTGTGGATCTATTTACATCGCTTGCATTATAACTTTGACTCTTCATTACATAGTTTATCAAATTTGAAAGTTGTGTTCTTGGTTTTTGAACCCCAATTTGCTCCATGTGTTTGACATCGGATTTACATTTTTCGAATAATAAAATTCATTTGTTTTCAAAGTGATTTTGGCTATACTACGACACATTTATTTTAAACCTGATTTCGCTTCAACAACCATTTTGGCACCGTTGCTGGGGAGCAACGGGCGATTTAGAAATCTTGATCGCAACTTCTGATCCCATACTAACTTGATCTATCTCTTTTGTTGTGATTGCTTCATGGGAGAAAAGTTCAAAAGAAGATAGCTACACAACAACCACACCAGGGGTAGGTAATCTCTGATTAACGCTTTCTCTTAATCCCCTCATTCTGAAAAGGAAAAACAAAGAAAAAATCAATTTAGGGCTACCTAATTCACCAAAGTTTCTTGATTTTAATTTCAACACATTTTTGAATTGTGCATCCATTTAAGGTAACTAGGGCTACCACTTTCTTGATTGAGCCCTAGATACCATCCTTGTGGCAACTAAATTGGACCAATTAGTGCCAAATTAAGGATTCAAATCTAGGTTTTAGAGACACATGTTTTCTAAGCAAGAATAAACTTTTCCAAAAAGAGGTGTGCCTAAGCCTTGATTGAAAAGATTTATTCAAGAGAAATCCTAAAAATCAAGCTCTTAAGTTCATTTGAACCCTAAAAGAAAGGACCTAAAGCTCTAAAAGGACAAAAAGGTGAAGTTGACCCCTTGTTGGGTGGACCAACCTTGAAATTAGGTCACTTTTCACTCAAAACATCTAAAGTTCAAGTGGAACCCTAAGCAGCTTTGATCTTAATTAAAAGTGGTAGACTTAAGAGGTCAAGGTCCCCATTTTGGTCTACTTGGAATCTCAGTGACAAGGGAGGTCGGGTGGGGGAAACCCTATAACTCGTGGGGATGCTCTACCATGTTGGGGTCTTTGCGGGACTCTCCTTCTCTAGCTGCCCAGGTATTTTTCAGGTGGATGGCTTTTTCTGACTAAGGGGTATCATCCGCCCCGAACCTTTATAGTCATCCAAATTTTTGGGTGTCTTGATTGGGTCCAGCACATTCTAATCTCGTCTAATCCATCAGTGCATGTTTGGTAGGAGGTCCTTGAGACCATCCTTAAGACCTCCTTTAGAAATCCACTCCAGCCGAGGCCAAGCCTCGACGTCCGTGTTTGTGCAGCAACCCCACCACATAGACCTCTCCTCTAATTCATCAGAACCAAATTCTCCTTCTTCTATCATGGCACAACCAATTAAAGAAGAGAACAACCTTGAACACCAACTCCAATGCCTGAATGATCTATTCCAGAACTTTGTAAACCTACCGTAGCATCCTATGATGTGAGATCACTATAATCCCACTACGGTAGCGATTGAACTTGGAGTCCAAATCCTGGTTGGAGGTCCTGATTCTGAACTCAAGCCCAACATGATTCATGCTATCCCAAAGTTCCATGGGCTTAACTCCGAGGATCCCTTCCAGCACATCAAGCAACTCAAACATCTGGCCCAGACCTTCGGGTCAAATGTACAAAATCGGGATATTCTGCTTATGAAGATGCTTTCCTTCTCCCTCATGGACAAGGCATCTCATTAGTATCAGACTCAGATGCATCCGATCAACACATGGGTTGAACTCCAGTCCAAATTTTTGAAAAAGTTCTTCCCCGTTGATCGGACGAATGCCTTACGCCACCAGATCACTCACTTCACTCAGCAATCTGGAGAACCTCTTCATGAGGCATGGGACCATTTCTTGGATCTCATGTGGAAATGCCCCCACCATGGAGTTCCTAAATGGGAACAAGTCTAGTCTTTTTACCAGGGACTTTGTGAAGACATTCGATTATTCGTCAATGCAACTTGGGAAGGAAATATCATGGGTCAACACGAAGACACTGTGTGGGAGATTCTCGAGAATATGTGCGAGAACTCCATGGGCTTATTCGACTGGACGAATGCCTGCGCATCATCGAATCCAAGGGGAGCACATGAGACGCAGGGCCTGTCCGCATCCGTCAACTTGGAACTGATGGCTAGTTGGTTGGACAAGGTCTTTATCATCGATAAGAAGTGGATGAGCTGACTCGACATTTGCAATGAGCCACCTCTACGCAAAACCTGTTTACACAGCCACCTCTTGGGAGGGAAACTATGCAGAACATCTATCACTGATCTTCTCAGGGGATGGACTTGTATCCACCCGCGTCTGACTCCAGGATCGGAGGAAACTCCAATCTGATTTACTCTAGTTGGGGGAACTCTGAACCCTCGTACTCTGATTTTCCTGAGGTTCCTCAGACCTACGAGGACCTCAACGCCATCCAGAATGACCCATTCTCTAACACCTATAACCCTGGATGGCGGAATCATCCCAACTTCTTGTGAGCAAGAAATACTCAGAATCAAAGACCACCTTATCAACCGCGTCCACAAGCTCCTTGTCAATATCAGTTGCCTCAGCCTTGGCCCAACCCCACCTATCAATCTAGGCCAAACCAAGCAGATCAAATGACTCTTATCCTTTAGACTCTGGTGACATTCAGAAGACGAATGTGGCTATGCAGAAATAGCACAAGGATGAGATGACAGATGTTTGCAATCAACTTACCCAGATGGCAAATTCCTGGCAACCTGGCACACTCCCCTTGCAACCTCTGTTGAATCCAAATAATGTGCCGAACCAGAGGCACGTTATGAACCCAAATCTGGGCCACGTCCACATGATTTATCAGGCCCCTTCTGTTCCATCACCCAATGGGATAGAAGCTTCAACATCTTATGCAGGATTTCAACAGCAGCCACCTATTTTACCAACCCCAAACCAAAACCAGGTAGGACTAAATTCCATAACAACCCATAGTGGTAAAGTAACTCAAGACCCACCCTATCCAAGCCACTCTAAGCCTGGTAGTAACCCAATCCCTAGGATAGTTATCCAGGACACCCCTGTCCCAGATCAAGAACCTGGACATATTCTAGAGGAACCAACCAAGGTTCCATTTCCTGAGGCCTTGACCAAGGGAAAGAGGATAACCAAACCCATGGCTCTTGATGAGGATCTGATCAAGCTCTTTGAACAAGTCCATATAAACATCCCCTTGATGGATGCAATTCGCCATGTACCGGCTTATGCATGATTTTCGAAGGACGTGTGTACACCCAAGCGTAAGCTGCGAACCAAAAGTGGGAGTCCAATAGTACTGTCAGAGCAAGCTAGCTTTGTAATTTTGAGCAAACTCCCACCTAAGGCTAAAGACCCAGGTACTCCCCTGATTTCATGTACCATTAGTGATACCCAATTCGATAGAGCCTTATTAGATTTAGGTGCCTCCATAAACCTAATACCTACATTCCTCCTTGATGACCTTGAAGAATCTGAGCTTAAACTGACAGAGGTGACATTGCAGTTAGCTGACCGATCCATTAAGTCACCTAAGGGAGTACTCGAGGATGTCATCGTTAGGGTACGAGAATTCTATTTCCCAGTGGATTTTATAGTCTTGGATATGGATGCACCTGAAAACTCAAGGGATACACCAATTATACTAAGGAGACCCTTTCTGGCCACTGCTAGGGCAAATATAAACTGTGGGGAGGGCCAAATTGAACTAAAATTTAGGAACCAAACACTGAAAATTGACATCTTTAAGGCCCAACAAGGGATTAATTGCAGAGTTATAGAACAAATATGTGATATCAAGGTCGTGGTTGATGAACCATACATCGAGGACAACCTGATTACTCCCGATCAACCACAAGAAGATCAAAACCCGCAATCAGAGGAGTCTGACCCTGATCTAGACACACCCATAACTCCTTCCCTTGCTCCTGACACACACCCTGAACTGCTTGCTGCTGATGATAGCCCTGTTCTGGAACTCAAGCCTCTTCCCGACCATCTAAAGTATGCCTTTTTGGGTTCCAATTAGACGTTTCCTGTGATTATCAACTCCAGACTCACACCTAACCAGGAATCCCCTTTGATTACTATTCTCCAGCAATATCGCGGAGCCATTAGATGGACTCTCGATGATTTGACTAGTATCAGCCCCTCTTACTGCACACATCGTATCTACACCGAAGAGGGCACACGACCTTCCCGTGAAATGCAGAGACGTTTGAATCCTAATTACAGGAGGTCGTGAAAAATGACATCATAAGTGGTTAGATGCAGGGATCATCTACCCGATCTCCGACAGTCGGTGGGTGAGTGCAATCCAGGTTGTGCCTAAGAAGGCAGGACTCACCGTCATCACAACTGAAACTAGAGAAGTCATACCAACCTGTGTGACTAACTCGTGGAGAGTCTGCATTGATTATAGAAGACTCAATTCCTCCACAAAGAAGGATCATTTCCCACTACTGTTTATTGATCAGATCCCTGAGAAACTAGCGGGAAATAAATTCTTCTGCTTTTTGGATGGGTACTCCAGTTATAACCAGGTGGCAATCCATCCCAAGGACCAAGAAAAGGCCACTTTCACCTACCCCTTTGGGACGTACGCATTCTGAAGGATGCCGTTCGGTCTCTGCAATGCATTCGTGACTTTTCAGCGGTGCATGCTTGCCATATTCTCAGATTTGGTTGGTGATTATCTGGAAGTCTTCATGGATGACTTTTCAGTATTCGGAGCATCATTTGACGATTGTCTCCTGCATTTGGTCCAAATCTTGAGGCGGTGCATTGACGTGAATCTGGTTCTTTCCTGGGAGAAGAGCCATTTCATGGTCCCTAAAGGAATTGTCCTGGGACATCTTATTTCAGAAAAAGGCATCCAAGTCAATCGAGCCAAGGTGAACTTGATTTCCAAACTCTCGATGCCTAGCTCAATCAAGGACATCTGATCTTTTCTGGGGCACGTCGGCTTCTACCATTGACTTATTCCTGATTTCTCAAAAATCGCATGCCCCCTGACCTCTCTAGTCTCTAAGGATGTACCTTTCGAAATCTCCAAGGAATGCACTCAAGCATTTGAAATCCTCTGTGACCGAGTTACCTAAGCCCTGATTCTACAGTTCCCTGATTGGTCTCAACTCTTTGAGATCATGTGCGATGCATCTGATTTCGCTGTAGGAGAGGTACTGGGGTAGAAAATTGATGGGAAACCCGTGGTCATTTACTACGCTAGTAAAACACTTAACGAGGCTCAGCGTAACTACACAGTTAATGAGAAAGAGCCGCTAGCTATAGTATTTGCCCTGGAAAAATTCATATCTTATCTCTTGGGTTCCTGTGTTATCATATACTCGGATCACATAGCTGTGAGGCATCTCTGTGCGAAAAAGGATGCAAAACCTCGATTAATCCGTTGGATCTTGCTGTTGCAAGAATTTGACCTCGAGATTCATGATAAAGAGGGAAAACAAAACGTGGTAGCTAATCACTTGTCCTGCCTTCCATCTGAGATCATCGACCCTTTCGGACCCATCACGAAACGTTTTCCTGATGAGCACCTTCTGACTATCAATACAGAGCTTCCATGGTTTGCTAATATAGTAAACTACCTGGCATCACATCAGATCCCATCCGATTGGCCGAAGGCCAAGAAGGACAAATTGCTTTCCGATGCCAAGTATTACTTCTCGGAAGACTCATATCTTTTCCGCATCAGTGCTGCTCAGATAATTCGACGATGTGTCGCGGAAGCGGAAATTCAAGACATACTATCTTTCTGCCATGACCAGCCATGCGGTGGACATTTTTCAAGTCATAAAACCGCAGCAAAAGTGCTCCAGTGCAGCTTCTATTGGCCCACAATTTTCAAAGACACGTATAATCACTGTAAGGCATGTACTCGTTGCCAGACCTTAGGAAACATGAGCCATCGTGATATGATGCCCTTACAGCTAATTTTGGTATGCGAAATCTTCGACATATGGGGGATTGATTTCATGGGACCCTTCCCTGTCTCGGACGGCTTCGAGTACATTTTATTCGCTATTGACTACGTGTCCAAATGGATCGAAGCCATTCTGACCTGAACCAATGATCATAAAGTGGTTATCAAATTCATTCATCAGAACATCTTCTCACGGTTCAGGATTCCATGTACTATAATTTCTGACTGAGGGACCCATTTCAATAATGCTCAGTTCAGGTCACTGATGACCAAATACAAGGTGTCACACCGAATCTCTACTCCTTACCACCCCCAAACTAATGGTCTAGCTGAGCTATCAAATCGAAAGATCAAGAAAATCCTCTAGGTTACTGTTCAACCTGACAGGAAGGACTGGTCAGCCCGACTTCTGGAAGCTTTGTGGGCTTGTAGGACTGCCCACAAAACCCAATTAGGTATGTCTCCCTTCAGATTGGTGTACAGGAAGGCATGTCACCTCCTCGTCGAGTTGGAGCACAAAGCCTATTGGGCAGTATGGAACTGCAACCTAGATCTTTCTAAGGCAGGAACTCACGGAAAGGTTCAAATGAGTGAGATCGATGAATTACGCCACGAAGCATATGAGAACTCACAAATTTATAAAGAGCGGGTTAAGGCCTTTCATGACAAGCACTATTAAGATTGCTTGATTCGATTTTAAAAAGGTTGCGTTGTAGTACAGTCGAAAAAGCATTCAAAACAAATAAATTTTATTACTCGAAGTTTAAGTTCGAGGTCGAACACATTGAGCAAATGGAGTTCATGCACTAATCTCAATAATAGAGGCAATTTGAACACAAAAAATTACTGAAAATCTAATTCAAAATGTAAAGCAGGAGTTTATGAATAAAATGTAGCATAAAAGAGAAATTGGATGTCTCATTATAGAATCAAATGTCTTGAAAGTGTTTGACTCTTCTTCTTTTGCTTCAACTCTTTGGCTTGTTCTCGTCTTTCTCTTCTTTCTTCATTGTTCTTCTTTCCTTCTTTCTTTCTCTAGCTCTTCTTCTCCTTCTTCTTCTTTCTTCCTTAGCTTTGGTCCTTCCTTTGTCGTTGGCTTCTTTCCTTCTTTGACTTCTCCTTCCTTAGCTCCTTTGGTTTCTTCTTTGGCTTCTATTCCTTCCTGCCTTGGCCTATGCTCTGGCTTTCAACTGCTTTGTTCTTCCTTTCTTCTTCTTCTTCTTCCTTTCTGGCTTGACTTTCTCTTCCTTCTTTCTTTGGCTTCAACTTTGCCTTTTCCTCAGCCATGCCTTCTCCTTCTTTGACTCTTGTTTGCAGCTTCTTCTCCTTAGCCTCTTTTTCAACTCTGATCCTTTTCTTGCGGCTGCACCTATGGCTTTCCTTAGCTTCTCCTTCAGCTTCCTCTTTCTTCTTCCTTTTCCTACAAAGTGTAAAACCTACCCCTACCCTCCCCCGTGAACGCTCTCTTTTCTCTCTTAGGCTCACTCTCCCAGAGCCTTTCTCGGGTACACGGGTCAGGTTAGCGCGCCCATGTCCAGGTGCACCAGCATGGGTGGTGCGCGAGGAGTGCATGGTAATTGGGTTAGGCTACCAAGTCTGTGGAGTAGTGAATTGCAGACGAGGTGTGGTGGGGAGTGGGACCTCACCCCTTGTCAGGAGGCGATAAGCCCCTGACACAATTATAATTTATACCATTCTGCTCGCTCCAAAATGCCTAAGGTGGGACTAAAAGTCCCATTCGCTTCGTGTGAGCCCACAAGGGATGTCGTGCTCAATTTCTATGGCTACAAGGGTCTGCAACGCCAATCTCCTGGATGGAAGTGTGCGTGTGACAATTCTGCGCCACCTGGACCTGGATGCCTGGAGCGAGTCTGCCTGGAGTGAAGGTTGCAAGTTGATTCAAGCCTGCTCCAATGGCGGCCGAGGTCTGATCCTGCTTTCAAGAAAGATGGCCTTGCGGCCTCGTTAAATCACATAGGGGGCTTCGTCGTGGCACAGTGGAGGTGTCTCAGTGGGTAGCGTGGCGCGGGGCAGCCTGGGCATGCGTGCCTAGGTTGTTCTGTGGCCATGATGGTGGGTTTGTTTGGGGACAGTGTGTGGAGGCTGTGGCGGTCAATGGAGAGGGGGAGAATGATCAGTGGAAGGTGGTAGAGCTTCTGAGGGGTTTGGCGAGGTGGATGGGTGCGTGGAGTGATGGAGGCACCTCGCCAGTGGTCTGCCGGAGGTGGAGAAGATGGTGGTGGTTTGTGGTTGTCAAGGGGAGAAAATAGAAATAGAGAGGGGGAGTATCTGACCTATTTTATGGATGAAGGGGGAGAGGATGGCGGACGGCGCGTATCTACCCTTTAATTAAGTGGGTCTATTTTAGGGTTACAAGAAGTCATTTAATTCCTAGATTTCACATTAACCCTTTTCTAATTGAACCAACTCACTTTTATCTTGTTAAGACCATTTGACCTATGTTTAGCCCCTAAGAAATCCCATTGTTGTACTACAATGGTAAAATTACTATTTTACCCTTTGTTTCTTATTTTTCTCTTAGACTGGTTATTCCTTGAGTTAGGCCCTTCATTTGGTTATGTAGGAGCTTTTGTTCTCTTTTCTAGATCAAAATGAGCTAGTTAGGGCTCATGATGGTGTTTCCATCGAGCACATATCTAGAAAGATCTTCCATCCTGGTCAAAAGGTCCTACTCTTCGATGCCAAACTTAAACTGTTACCAGGAAAACTACGATCAAAATGGATCGGACCCTACCTAGTCCGACGAATCTTTGGAAATGGAGCCATTGAGATCAGTCCACTTAGCCACGATTCCTAACCTTTCGTCATGAACGGTTAGAGACTCAAATTGTTCATTGACTTGACCGACACAAATTTGGCTGAGATATCCTTTACCCATCATTCTCCTTGCGCTCATTGCACCCAGCTGATGGCGTAAAACTTAGCACTTAACGGGAGGCAACCCGTCATTCTTGAAAAACCCGAAACCTTTCTTGACATTCCTGTGTTGAATTTATATTGCACTTTAGGGTTCATCCATTAGAATAGTGGACTCCACCTCAAGTACCCGTACCCAAGTCTAGAAATCGTTCGCAACAGTCACCTCGACCCGTTTGCACACCCAAAACCTGTTCTAATGAATGATCTAAGCTGAATTCAAACCCACCTAATTTACAATGGGGACATTGCAAATCGTAGGCATGGGGGGGCATGAAAGTGCAAAACACCATGAAAACTCATCTCACAAGAAAAGGTTTCAACAAGAAAATCACATATCAAAAAAAACACCAAAAAAATGACAAAACCTTGAAAAAGAACAAAAAAATTGAGCGGAGAGAAAATTTTGAGGCCATACAAATCATGAGGAGGAAAAGAGCAAAATGTCAAAAAAAGGAGCACAAAATGAAAAATAAAAAAAGAGAGGGTTATTAGTAAGAAATTAAGGGATTAATCGAAGTTCTAGACCTTATCAAGAAAAAGAAAAATGAAGGAAAAAGTGATAATGAGACACAAAAGAGATTAGTAGGAATGCTGATCTTAGGCCACTTGGGCTAGACTCTTAGGCTTAAAAATTCAAGTATCTGCTAAGATTTGGATAGTCTTCAAGAGGTTGAGGAAAATGCAAGGCTTAAGTATTAGGTTTAAGGCTTAGGGAGTATTCGGCCTCATTAATTGACCTTTTGTTTGTGGGATTCGGTAACCTAAGCAACCCAATCCACACACAGTCTGGTCCAACGCGCATAACTATCAAAATCACGCAAAAGCGTTTAAATGTTCTGTAAAAAGTCACTTAGATTAGGAGCGGCCGATCAACACAAGCTGATTTGGATGAGCTTTCGGCATGAAGAGGTGGGAAATTCCCCTCGAAAATGCATAATAACATATCATCTCCTCGGTGCTTATCTCCTAGGATATTTATATATCCTACTGGGAGCACGTAAGCACCCTATGTTGGTTCAGAGGCCATGGGCGGCATTATCACAAAGTGTCGATTGCGAGGGTCTGGATTTAGCTATAGAACGCCATGGGCGAGATTATCTCAAAATCTCGAAAGCCAGGGTTTTGGGGGTTTCCATGAGTAGTGCTATCACGAAGCATCAATTGCCAGGGACATTTCGAGGATTGATGATGGGGACGAGGAATCCGATATAGACCATGTTGAGAAGCCAATTCGAAGCTAGAAATAAAAAGAAAAGAGAGAGAAAACTCTCCAAACAAATAAATCCTCTGTCTCTCTCTTACAAAAAAAAATGCACTGCAAACTAAAACAAGGCTAAAATATGTCTCAAGCATGGGTGCTTTAACTGCAGAGTCCAACGAACCTTAGGATAGCTCCTGTGGGCCTTAAAAACCTTAGCGGAGGACCGAGGCTAGAGCTGGTCAAGTCTGGATGTTGGTTGGTACTTGAGTACCTATAGGCCTACTATTGGCATTCTAACCTAATAAAAAAGAAAAAGCACTCATCATAATCAAAGGAATTCATGGTCTAGAACAGAAGTTAAAATCTTAAAATTTTGCTAAGTTACTAGCAAAAGCTAGGCATGGGGTGTGATGGGAACACCATCATGAGCCCTAAGTAGCTCATTTTGACCTAAGAAAAGAGAACAAAAGCTCCTACATAACCAACTGGAGGCCCAAACTCAAGGAAAAACCCATTTGAAAGAAAAGCAAGAAATAAGGGGTAAAACTATAATTTTACCATTGCAGTACAACAACGGGATTTCTCATGGGCTAAACACAGGTGAAATGGTCTTAACAAGATAAAAAGTGGGTTGGTTCAAACAGAAAAGGGTTCATGTGAAATCTGGAAATTAAATGACTTCCTGTAGCCCTAAAACAGACCCACTTAATTAAACAAGGTTCTGGTCAGGATAAAATTCAGCTAAACCCTCTAGAAATCATGAAAAAATATTCTCTAGGCTTTAGAACCTTCAATTTGGCCTTTAGAACCTATTTTAACCTAAATAGGGGTCTCAGTCAAATGTTTGCCCTAAATTGAGTTTTTTTGTAAATTGCCTAGCCAAACGTATTCAAACCTAAAATCCAACTTCACCATTGGATTCCTTAGGTCAAATATAGGTTTTTACCAAAATTTGGACCTAAGGGGAATTCACCTTGACCTACTTTGCAAACTAGTCTAGCCCAATGACATTTATACCCCTAACTTTTGAAAACTCTTGCAAACACCAACGTAGCTTCCTCATCGTTCTTTGAAATTAGGTCCCTCTACCATTACAGTGGAGGAAATCCTACTTCGGTGAGGATTCAAGGGAAAGAACTCCCTGATTCCTCAGAGAATTCCTCTCAAATTTGAAAGGGAGATTCTCTGAGAAATCCTCGTTCATGTGAACCTAATTTGGAGCTCCAATTTCTATCCAATCTCTCACGCGAATGCATGAAAGATTTGGGTCTTTCCAACCTTCCAACTCCGGTGAGGTTGCCGTGCTTGGAAGCTTGGCTTCCAAGTACAAGGCCCTCTTCCAGGGACTATAAAAGGGTCCCCAGATCCTTCCGCTCCTCCCAAGCTTGAATTAGTCTGAGATACCCCCCAATTTCCTCTCTTCCCCTCCGGCCAACCTCCCAACAAGCTCCGGCGACTCCTGTCTCCTTCTCTCGTCACTCTACCACAATACCAGTGGTAGAGCTACCTTTTTCTCCTTCGTCCATGTCGCGCCGCACCAGCCGACGCTCCTGCTTCCCTCTCATCATCGTCGTCCTCCTCTCACTGGGCCTTCATCTCTGGCAACAGCACATACGAGCCGTCCTCCACCTCCACTCCCCCCATTGTCTATTCCCTCTCAGATAAGTCCTCTATCTCTACTCATCTCTTTTCTCCCATTTATTTCTTAAAATCTGCCTCGATGCTCACACATCTCCTCCATCTTCTCCACCTCTAGCAGACCACCGGCGAGGTGCTCCCACCGCTCCACGCATCCACCCACCTCGCCAACCACCTCACGAGCTCCGCCACACCTCACTGACCATAAACCCTCTTCCCATTCATCGCCACACGCCCTCAACACGTCCCCCGAACACACCCATCTTCATAGCTACAGGGTGACCTAGGTACACATTCTCAGGCCACGCCGCGCCATGTCGACCACCGTTCCACCTTCGCCGTGTCCAAGCGAAGCTCCCTACGTATTTTGACGAGGCCGTAAGGCCGTTTGCTTGTTGATAAGGATCAGGTCGTTGCCTCCATTGACGGAGGATGAAGCTTGCTCGCAAGCTTGCTTCAGGACGCCAAGCTCTAGGCTCCAGGTCCCAAACGCGTGGACTTCCTTCACGCACACTCTCAGCCTGGCTATTGGAGTCAAAGCCCCAAGTTGCTCTACAATTGGACGCGAACACCTGCTGTGCGAGTGCCTGTGAGGAAGGTGGGATATTTAGTCCCACCTCGGAAGATCAGGAGCGAAAGCTGTGTAATAAAGTAAAAAAGTGTCAGGGGCTTATCGCCTCTTGACACGTGGTGAGGTCCCACTCACCCCCCGCCTCATCTGCGACCCATGCCACACGGACCTGGTTCTGACCTAGATACCCGACTACCCGTGCACTCCTTGCCTACCACCACACACTGATGGGCCTGGTTCCGGGTATGCTAACCCAACCCGGTAACCAGTGAAGGCTCTGGGAGAGCCAGCCTAGGAGAGAAGAAATAAGAGAGATCACGGGGAGGGTAGGGGTAGGTTTTTCTTTTAGTGAAAAAGAGGAAGAAGAAGTAAAGGGTGAAGCCAAGGAAGAGGAAAGAGGAAGCCACGGAGGAAGCTAAGGCTGAGGAAGCCAAACGAAGAAGAAGGAGAGGGCAGAAGCCTGAGCAGCTAAGGAAGGAGAAGGCAAAGCATGGCTAAAGAGGATCAAGGTTGAAGAAGAGTTGAAGTCAGAGACAGAAGAGAAAGAAAAGGAAGAAGAAGCTAAAGGCCAGAGCAACCAATGGCCATAGAAGAAAAAGAAGAAATCAGAGAAGAAGAAAAAGCCAAGAAGGAAGTCGACCATTTGAGGCAGAGAACAGAGGAAAGAAGAGAATGAAGAAGAAGGAGATCAGCCAAAGAAATCAAAGAAGCACTGTAGCAAATATACATTTAAGACGTCTGATTTCCAAAATCAGACGTCCATATTTTTTGCTTCTATACACATTTGATATCTTGTGGATCTATTTACATTGCTTGCATTATAACTTTGATTCTTCATTGCATATTTTATCAAATTTGAAAGTTGTGTTCTTGATTTTTGAACCCTAATTTGCTCCCTGTGTTCGACCTCGGATTTACAATTTTTGAGTAACAAAATTCATTTATTTTCAAAGCGATTTTGGCTATACTATGATGCATTTATTTGAAACTCGATTTCTCTTTGACAAACAAGCTACGATGAGCTAGACTCAATTAAGATGAGCTGGATCTAAGCTGACTTGAGCTAAGTTGAGCTACCCTAAGCTATCATCCAACTAAGATGAGTTGCATGGAGCTTGAGAGAGCTAAACCTAACCCAGGTGAGCTAGTATCTAGCTGTGATAAGTTGGATTTAACTAGGGTTCAACTGAATTGAGCTTTCTCTTCACTTATTGCCTTCTTGGATGTTAGGGTTTTAGAGATATGATTATCTGTTCATCTCTAACACTCAAATAAACATGTCAAAAATACAAAAAACCATCTAATGCATGCCTAACCTAATTGATGCCTAAATGTAGCCTAGAAACCCATTTGCGAAGTTAAAATCCTAAGAGCTAGATTTGTTTTAGGGCATAAGAATGATGATAAACTAGCGTTTATCACACCCCCATGCTTATCTTTTTCTAGTGATGGTAACACCATCATGAGCCATAGCTAGCTTTATTTTGTCTAGATTAAGTGAGAAATGCTCCTACATGGTCGCCTGAGAGTCATAATTCCATACAAATCCATTTTGAAAGAAGAACATTAAAACACGATTGATTCTGGAATTTTAACATCATATCATGAAAGCAAAGTAACTATGTGGTTTTCCAGGGGTTAATCTAAGTTCAAATGAGCATTAAAGTCTAATGAGAGGGCCCACACAAACAGAAATGGGGTTTCACATAGTTCAAGAACCGATTTAGCACCCAAAACCCTAATTTCATACCTGCTTAAATTATAGAGGTTCCGATCAGGATAAAATGCATCTAAACCTCCTAAAATTCATATAAAAATATTCCTTGAGGTTTGGTATCCTTGATTTGACCATTTGAACCTATTTTGACATTAAATAGAGTCACAGATAGATTTCTACCCGAAGTTGTGTTTCTATGCAAATTACCTAGCAAACTTGGTTAAAACTAAAATCCAACTTCGTCATTAGACTCCTTCGGTCTAAATTAGGTTTATACCAAACTTTGGACCCAATTAGAGTTCATCTTGACCTAGTTTGCATTTCGGTCCATTTAAACTCTATTTCTTTCATACCAACCCCTAACTTTTGAAAATCCATGCATATCAATCCCTAACTTTGTCATCTTCTTTGCAAAATGACCCCTGCTGCCATTGGAGTTCAACTGACCTCCAGGCCAACTTTAACCACACCTAAACCTACTCAAATCATCATTAAATCCCACCAAATTTGGTGCGATTGATGTTCACACTACAATAAATCATTTAAGATAGATCTTGGCTCCTAAATTGCATGGATTAGTTCATGCGAATGCACAAAAAACATGGGTTCCTTATGACTTACATTTCAAGCCAATTAGCATTGTTTCCAGATCCAGAGCTTGCCCTGGAGGACTATTGATGTAGACACATCCATTTAGGTTAAAATGTCTATTTATGCATGTCTCTAGGCTTAGATATGCATTCCATACTATAAATATTGCATAGTATGCATCATTCTTCATTTAGAGTGGTTTGTGTATGTTTTAGGTTAATTGCATCCTTTTATGGGCAGGAGAGAAAGAGATTTAATTCGGAGCCTTGGATTGACGATCCGACCATATGGATCTGATCAGGATGACGATCGGAGTGCAATGTCTCAGAAATCACCTTGATTGAAGTCCTATAGTTCGAGGAAGATCAATGGCCAAGGTACTAAGTGATGCAATCTGGAGATTCAAACAATAAATCCGACTGCACGGATGGATTCAAGTCGACGATCGCAGCCCAATGATGTGAAAATCGATTCAATTCGACCTCTGTAGCAGCCCCTACAAAGGAAAGAAGTTGGAAGGTCCAAGTCATGCCACGAGGTGCAACCCAGGTCGCCCATGTGCACGTACATGCCACCGCACGCGCATAGCAGTGTAGGCACGCACATGGGCACGCAGATGCAGAGCATTGGCCGCATAGCACACGTGGGTGCGTGACATGGGCACGTGGAGCGCACGTTGGTGCAGCAGTTGGTGGCATGGGCTATCTTTAGCGACATTTGTTTTGGACCTTCGGTGACGTTTATGTCTGTCACTAAATTTGTTACATACAAAATTGATCCTTTACTCCACTATAAAAGGACCCCCACCCCTCGCATTTTTCTTCATCTCTTCCTTTCTTCTCCTCACCACCTCCAAGGCTTTAGAGAGTGTTTGTCCCAAGCCCAGGATGCTCCTCTAGAGTAGAATCAAATATTTTCCTGCCTCTCATCCCCATTCTTGGAGGATCACGCGGCCGTCCTCTCACCTCCCTTCGGGAAGAAGATCCTCGCCGCGATGACATCCTACCCTGTCCTCCTTCCTCCATTGCCATTCTCCCTCGTCCCACTCCTCACCACCTTCTTCGGGGAGCCATCAGAGCGAGCCATCCTCTAAGCGACTGTCGAGGGGAACTCTTCTCATCTCCAACTATCTTTATTGCTTTCTAGTATAGTTTTTCCTCTTTCATAGCTGTAGGAAACATTTGTTCATCAATATATTGATATTATCTCTCTCTCTCATATATTTTTGCAAGTAGACTAGTTAGATAATGCTTTCATCGATCTGATCTCTTGCTTGATAAAAACACAAAAAAAAAATTAAAAGATAAAAATGACAAAAACAAATAAAAGCGAAATGCGAATTTTTCAAACCAAACTTTTGCCTCCCTGTGTTCGACCTGGGACTCCTTTCGAGTTTGGGTTATATATATTATTTGATTGATGAATATTCAAACTCAAACCTTTTCACAACGAATCTCAGCCTCATCATCTATATAAGCTCTAGCATCTCACACCATCCAGAACTAGTTTGGTTTGGCCCTAAAACCTTCTTCCTTTCTTCCTCTGGCCAACTCTGACCGCGACTCCGGCAAGCACCCTTGACCTTCTTCCTTTGACCACTAGATGGACAAATCAAGTGGTCCACCATCTTCCTCGCCTTCCTCCGCTCGTCGCCAGCCACAACAGGAGTTCCTTCCACCATCGTCGCTGTCATCTTCCGTCAACGAAGATTTCTCTTTCGACGCTGACCAATCATAGTCGACGCCTTTCCTCATCCCCTTTGTCCATTACTTAGGTCAACTCCTTCCTCTCCCTCTCTAGATTAGGTACGACTCATCCCTCTCTTGTTTCGACCACCAACACACCCTCAATGCTTTCCTCCTTCCTCCACTTCGGCAACACTCCGATGAAGCCTCCTATACTCGACAATCCACCAAACTCCATGCTACCAGTCCTAAAACCTCCACCTCACCTCCACGACCAAAACCCCTCAGGAAATTGAGGGGATTGCCCACTCAAAACCTTCGTCGAACTCACCCTCCACCGCACCTCTTCCTCGACTTCACGAGACCACCACTTGCACCCACACAGCCTAAAATCACCACTATCACCTTCTCCATCCTCCGATGAAGATCCTTAGATCTTTAATTGGGGATTTTGAGCCTGTATTCATGCTTGTAGTTCTCGCCGTCGTCGCCTGTCGTCGCCGTCATCTCCAACTCCGTCTGCCTTACTTTAACCTACTCCAGCCTTGCTACCACGTCCAGATGCTGAGGCCTAGTCCAAGGAGCCTTCCCAGAGATCCAATTGAGTTGTGAAGCCATGTTGCTGCTACAATTAGGAAGGTCAGCCCCCTGTTGTACGAAGAGAAGTGGGGGAGATAGTCCCACCTCGGAAGTAGAAGAACTGCTTGAGCAGTATAAGTTGATTTTGTGTTGTAGCCCAATTGCTCAAGAACACCGAGGGTGGGGTCCTCGCTTACGAACCTCTCCACGCCTCGCCCGTGATCCATGCACGTGGGTCTAGCCACTATTTAGGATCCGATTATCCAATACTTAACCCAATTAAACCTAGGTTATCAGAGAAGAGCAAGAAGAGAAATTTGTGAGAGGAGGGGGGTGGCTTTTGCTTTGCATGCCTTGGGTGCGTGCTGAAGAGAGAGAGGCTTTACACTTAGCCTCTGAGAGAGATGGCCCTATGCTTATGAAGGCTATGGAGAGAAAACCTTGGTCTTGAGAAGGCTTGAAGAAGAAGTGAAGGCTCTTGAAAGAGCTTGTGCTCTGTTGATGTTGTGCTTCTGTTAAGGCATCTGATGCCTTGTTCTGTCGTCTGAGGCTTGATGTTGATTCTGCTGGTTACTATGACATCATTTATGTACCTAAGTTGAATTGATTAAAGATATCATTGGATTATTTGAATAAATTGAATACATGACATATGCTTAATTAGAGGGATCGAAATGGTGATCTAAATCACCACTTTTTAGGTCTCTTTATTCTTTCTGTCTCTAATTTCTTTGAGATACATTGACTTACATTGAATATCAATATGACAAGTTGTATTCATTACATATCTTTTATTATGCTCAATTTATTGTGCTTATTTATTCTGAATTGAGATTAGTGCGTGAATTCCACATTTGCTCCCTGCAAATGACGTCAGACACCACTTTTGATTATGAGTATATAAATTTAAATGTTTGTTGTGCGATTTAGGAGTGTACTACAATGAACGCATATTAAATCTCTTCAATTTTCCTACAACATTTTGGCACCATTGTCAGGGACCAATGCACAATTCAATATTAGTCTTATCTTTCTTGATTGATTTGAGCACTAACTTGCCCTATTTGCTTTGCTTGTGATTTTGCAAGGTACATCACGAAGAGATCTTCCGCACAATCAGTCACTCCTGGGGTAGGTAAAATTTCTATTCTTCCCTAATCAACCTCCTAATCATGGGAAGAGAAAAAGGAAACAATGAATTAGGATTCATCTGCCTTATTTTCTTTGTAATTGTCATTTAAAGGCAAGTTTCCTGATTTCCAAACTTAATTTGATATTTGATTGAAGATGAGATGACTTGTTTAGAGATCCGTATCCTGATTTCCTCTACCTACTAAGGATTTGCACTTAAATTGTAAACATCTTGGACTACTCACTTTCTTGATTGAGTCTAAGGTGCTACATTTGAGATTAAATTGGATTTGAAATAGAACCAATTAGGGTTTCTACATTAGGGCTTTGAAGTGTTAGTACACACTTGCTTGAATTAAAGGAAATTGATCTTCCTGCATATGTGTGCTACCCAAGCCCTTGTTTGAAAAGAGCTATTCAAGGAAAACCCTAAAATCAAGCTCTAAATTCACTTGAATCTTAAAATTTTGGACCTAATAACTTGAGAGTCAATTCAGGGTAATTTTATGGCTTGACTCAGATTTCATCCTCAATCCTTTAGGGTAGGTCAAGTGAAATTGGTCTACTTTGTGGGCCAATAAACCTCCAAATTAGGTCACAAATTGAATCAACTTCTGATCAAGTGAAATCCAAGGCACAAATTAGGACTAAAATTTCTAGACCTAAGGTCTCAATTGATACATTCTGGTCTATTTGGAACCGTAGTGACAAGGAAGGTTAGGTAGGGGAAACCCTGTAACCTGTGGGGACACACTACCGTGTAGGGGTCTTTGCAGGGCTCTCCCTTCTTGCTTACCCAAGTACTTCTTGGGTGTGTGGATTTTTTATTCAGAGGTATCATCTGCCTTGAAATAGCCTTAGTCATCCAAAAATCTTTAGGTGCCTTGATTGGGTCCAATTCATATCCAGTCCCTCATCTATTCTTTAGAGCACAGACACAAGAAAGGTCCCTAGGTTTTTGACCTAGAGGCCTTGTTAGAGTTGATCATCTTGGGAATTTCTGATCTGATCTGATTGATTCAATTTGAACCTGAATTTGATTCTACATCTTGATCCACCACCTGATTTGAAAATGTAACCTGACAATTTAGGAAGATTTTTTAGGAGACCTGAATCCCAAATGAGCATGAAAGAGAAGATGATCGAGGATGCTCTTAGCCATCATGATGATTATTACAAAAACTCATATCAATCTAGGCACATTCAAGTTAATATACTAGAAACAACAACCCACATTATGAATCATGCTGGAATGATATTTACACAAATGATACATGGTTCAACCTGGGATGAGCTTTTATCATAATATAGTGAATTATGGAGACTGCACAATACTGAGTATAAACAATGTTTGTCAAATCCACAACTTTGGGAAATACACCAGGGTCTCATGGAGAAACATGGGTATATGCCAAATACATTACAACAAGCCATTGATAAAAAATACCCATACCACCATTTAGAGATTGATGAGACATCTTGGAGCAATATTGAGGATCAATATGATTTCCTAGAGCCCAGGTTCGAAAATAGAGGTTGTTGTAGACCCCCAGCTCAAATGGAATCAGATTCAAACTCTGTGCAGATTGACATACCTAATCTTGATGTTGGTTGGGTCGATCCAATTATAGGTGTTCTTGATCCTAAATTAGCCCTAGAGAACCATGAAGTTGGTCCATCATGCCTTGATTTCCCAAACACCTGTAGTAAGCTAGAGTTAGAGCCTCTCGAGGATGTAATTCCCGAGCCGTATCCTATTAAGGCAATCCTCGAGAGTAATTCTGACATCCCAATAGAACCATGTCCAGATTCTAGTGACCAGATTCCTAACCCTAACCTAGAATCTAGATTTGAGCCTATTTGGGATGATCATGATGCCCAATGTGATGAGAATCAGATTATAGATTTAGATCATGATTCTAGGCCCAAATTTGATGATTACACCTCTCCAAACTCCTCAGAAATACAAATTGATCTTTTGCAAGTCATGTCGATTTACGATACAAAAACAGAGAAGTTGGAAGAGTTGGGGTTTGATTGGGTCTGTCCTAGGAGCCAGGAACCTGAGCCTATGACAAATAAGGATACCTCTTTAAGCTCAGAATTTGAGATTAGGTTTGATCCAAGTTAGGTTGTTGATTCTACGCACCATGATTCATTCTATGGTGGAAATTCTAATATGGAATCAGGTTCAGAAACTGATTTTCTCAAATTCTCTGATGATTTCAAATCCTACTTTGATTTCGAAGAACCATTATTTCCTAACGATTACGAGCCAGTTTACGACCTCAGCATCCATGATCTGTTCTGTGATTATGATGTTGAGGCGAATGATTTGGACCTTAAAGAAGCCACACCTTCTGATCCATATACAGAGCCTTCCAAAATCCGATCCCAACCCCGACCCACCATTGGAATCAACTTCTACTCTGATTCACCTCTCTTTGATCCGATTGCATATGATTCACTTCCATCTTTTGATTAGGTATCGGACATTGATTAGACCATTAATCACTTCTTATCCTTCTCTGATCCTATTAGTAGGGTTCCTACATCCTCTACATCTCCATTTTCTTTTGAGGATCCCAACTCTTTTTGCAGCAGCTTGTGGCATTGGAGGAGGGCATGCGAGGGGCACGATCAGTTGAAGCGAGCTGCAGATGGAGCGGTCGCCAAGGGTGCATGACGGGTCGATTTTTGCTTTCGAAAATGATGATTAAGATGATTTGTCGTATTTCTAATTGGAAAATCGACTAATCAAAATAATTAGAATTAAAATTAAACCACTCAAAAGAGGACAGGTCGTATTCACAGGGAGGCAATGACCTATTTAAACTCGCACCGGTTAAAAAACATATGTTCACGATTAGTTTCGTCAAGAAATTAGATCAAAATTGCTTTTCAATTGAGATAATAAGACATTATCATGCTGATGTTATAGTTATGCAAAATAAGATGGAGGTGCTCATAAAATCAATCGAATCGAATATTATAAACTAAAAATCCCTTCCCCCACAATGGCAAAAAATGTAAATTTTAATTACAAGCAAAATAGAGGATTTTGTTGCTAGGGTCTCATGTATTGAGGGCTTGGCTGGAGGCGAGATTTAGTAGAGGAGATGAGTGAGCTGAGGGCCTCGCGGCGGCAAGTCGCGAGGTGGCTGGAGGTGGTTGGATGGAGTGGCCAAGGAGATGGGTTCTGGTGGATACTGTTACTAGGAAGAGCACCAAGCGAGCGGTGTGGGAGGTTTGCTGGAAAACGCACACTCTGCGTGCAGGCGAAGCTACTGGAGTAGCGTGCGTTTTGCGCACATGGGTTGTTGGTGAGGGTCGGTGGGAGGCATGCTCTGTTGCTGCTGGAGCAGCAACTTGGAGTGGCTATGGGCAGTGCTGGGCGTGCGGCAACGGCGCACTACAGGGGGTGCGGGTGCGCCAGAGGGGTGCTGGTGGGCGTGCGTTAGGTGCTAGGTGTGCAGCAAGGAGTTGGAGAGTAGAGGTCGGTGCATGTAGCAACCCCACTTGTGCATATGGGCATGGATGGTCGAGTAGGCAGTGAAGGAGGTAGCGGCACACGTGGAGATGCACTTGAAGGAGTGCGCATGCGTAGTTGAGGCGAGGAGGCACGGAGAGTCATGCACCCACACTTCTGCTATGCGCGCAGCTGCACAGTGAGTTGGCGAGGGGGACACTGGCCTTGCTTGGGTGTGGATGAGAGGGTGGCTCCGTCGCGCGGTGGCTCTGCAGGTGCATGCGGAGAGAAGGATATGCGCACAGTGAGGTGGTGGAGATGGTGATGACAGTTTAGGTTCTTTTTAGTGAAAGGAAACAGAGGAAGAAGAAGAAAGAAGAAGAAGATGGTGTTGGTGGTGCGTGGATAGGGAAGATGATATGGTGGTTGCACAGTGATGGTTGTGTGGCCGTCAAAGATGCATGCGCACGGTGATGGCACGAGTCCACCGGCTTGGTGCGACGAGATGTCACCTAGCCGGCCCACGGTGTGGTGGATTTCGGCCTTGGAGACCACGGTGGTGGAGTGGAGTACACGGTGGTGGAGTGGGGCGGTGTCTCTTGGAGCATGGTAGCAACTCCCCCTCTCTTGTAGCCGTCTCCATGGTTTTAAAATGGAGAGGTGGGAGCAGATCTGCTTCTCATGGCCATTAAGGAGGTATGGCTGGAGGAGGAGAGGTGGAGCCGTTCCTACGAAAAAGATGAGAAATATAATAAACATTGGCTTATTTATATAGAAATCCTTATAAAATATCTAATTGCATGTATTATGTATAATTCCCACTAAATGCAAACTAAATTAAAAACTATGCATGCTAAGACCTAATTTACATAAAAATACGATGCATGCAACAAATCTATAATTAATGTATTTATATCCTAATGCATGCTAAATGCATGTTAAAATTAACTTAATGTCTAGGCATTTAAATACCTAAATAGCCCATAAATATGGGCTAATCAGTGCGCTAGGTGGAAAGGCATGGGGGCACTGGCTGCGCTGTTGGTGGGGCACCCACACGTGGGGGTGAGGACACGCAAGGGGGCTCAAGTAGGGGTGGCTTGCTGAAGGTGGAGCGGACGTGTGAGGCATGTTAGGCGTACGTAGGTGGTGCATAAGGGGAGCTGCTTATGCGAGTCGAGATCAATGTAAAATTAATGCATCGTAGTATAGTTGAAATCACTCGAAAATAAATGAATTTTATTACTCAAAATTGTAAATCCGAGGTCGAACACAAGGAGCAAATTGGGATCCAAAAATCAAGAACACAACTTTCAAATTTGATATAATATGCAATGAAAAAGTTATAATGCAAGAAATATAATGTCAATGTATATAGAAGCACAAAATAATATGGACGTCTGATTTTTCACATCAGACATCTTAAGTGTGAAATTGCTACAGTGCTCTTCTTTGTCTTCTGTCTCTGATTTCCTTCTTCTTCTTTTCTTTCTTTTGCTCTCAGTCCTGACGACCTTCTTCCTTCTTGGCTTCTTCTTCTTCCTTCTTTGATTGCTCTGGCCTTTGTCTTCTTCCCCTTCTTTCTCCTTTTTTGCTTTGCCTTCTCCTTCCTTAGCTTCTTTAGCTGCTGCCCTTCCTTCCTTGGCTTCCTCTTTTTCTCCTAAGAGTAAAACCTACCCCTACCCTCCCCACGATCTCTCCTCTTCCTTCTCTCTTAGGCTCGCTCTCCTAGAGCCTTCTCGGGTTATCAGGTTGGGTAAGCGTGCCCAGGACCAGGCCCACCGGCGTGCATGGTGGGCGAGGAGTGCATAGGCTAGTCGGGCATACGGGTCAGGGCTAGGTCCACTGGCAGTGGGGTCACGGATGAGGAGGTGGGTGAGTTGGACCTCACCCTGTGGTCAGGAGGCGATAAGCCCTTGACACTTTTTCACTTTATATCTCTTCTTCCGCTCCTACACTTCCAAGGTGAGACTATGTTGTCCCACCTTCTTCGTAGGTGCCCGCAGCAGATGTCTCTTCTAATTGCAGCAGCTGCATGGTCGTTCGATGCCAATAGCTAGGCTGAAGATGTGCACGAAGGAATCCTTGCAACCTAGGATCTAGAGCCTGGTGCCTGGAGTCTTGGATGAAGCTTCCAAGCACGCTTCGTGCTCCGTCAATGGAAGCGAAGGCTTGAACCCTGTCAACAAGAAAATGACCTTGCGGCCTCATCAAAACACGTAGGGAGCTTCGCTTGAACACGGAGAAGGTGGTACGGTGGTCGGCGTGGCATGGGGTGGCCTGAGCGTGCGTGCCTAGGTCACCCTATGCGTGCGAAGGTGGGTGTGTTCGAGGGGCGTTCTAGGGGGTTGTCACGGTGAATATAACGAGGGTTTAGGGTCAGTGAGGCATGGCGATGCTCGTAAGGTTGTTGGCGAGGTGGATGAAGGTGTGGAGCGGCAGAAACAGCTCGCTAGAGGTCTGACCGGAGGTGGAGAACTTGGTGGTGGTTTGCGAACATCGAGGCAGATTTGCAGAAATAAATGCTATAAAAATGATGAGAAACCAGAGAGAGAACTTAACTGAATATGAATGGACGAAGGGGGCTGCAAAGGAGGTGGCCGGCTTATACTGCTGTCGCTGGAGACGAAGGACCCAGTGGGAGGAGGACAGTGGCCATGAGAGGGTAGCAGGAGCGTCGGCTAGTGTGGCACGACGTGGACAAAGAGGATAAAGGGAACTCTGCCACTAGTATTGTGGTAGAGCGATGAGAGAGAGAGAGAAAAGGGTCGCTGGAGCTTACTGGGTGGTTGACCGGAGGGGAAGAGAGAAATTGGGGGTATCTCAGGCCAATTTCAAGCTTAGGAGGTGCAGAATGATCTGGGGAGGCTTTTATAAGCCCTGGCAGGTCTTGTGCTTGGAAGCCAAGCTTCCAAGCACGGGCATGACGCCGGAGATGGAAGGTCAGAGAGACCCAAATCTCTCATGCATTTGCATGATAGATTGGGTAGGAATTAGGGCTTGATAATGGGTTCACATGAGAGGAGATTTCTCAGAGAATCTCCCTTTTAAATTTGAAAGGGATTCTCTAAGGAATCAGGGAGTACTTGCTCTAAATACCTCGTCGGAGTAGGATTCCCTCCACTGTAATGGTAGAGGGATCTAATTGCAAAAAATGACAAGGAAGTTAGGGGGTTTCTATAGAGGTTTTCAAAAGTTATGGGTAGAAATGTAATTGGGCTGGACTTGTTTGCAAAGTAGGTCAAGGTAAATTACCCTTAGGTCCAAATTTTGGTACAAACCTAATTTAGACCTAAGGAATCCAATGATGAAGTTGGATTTTAGGTTTGACCACATTTGACTCTGTGGTTCGTTGGACTCCGTGGTTAAAGCAACCATGCTTGCAACGTATTTTAGCCTCGGTTTAGTTTGCAGTGCATTTTTTGTAAGAGAGAGACAGATGATTTATTTGTTTGGAGAGTTTTCTCTCTCTTTTCTTTTTATTTCTAGCTTCAGATTGGCTTCTCAACACGGTCTGTATCGGATTCCTCATCCTCATCATCAATCCTCGAAAGATCCTTAACAATCGATGCTTCATGATAGCACCACCCATGGCAATCCCCACAACCCTGGCTTTTGAGATTTTGAGATAATCCCGCCCATGGCATTCTGTAGCTAAATCCAAACCTTGGTGTTGGACCCTAGTTCCATCTCTCTTCTGTGCTTTGATGTTAACAAAATCGTTTTAAATTCTAATATGTTTTTGAAGTAATTACAGGTCAAAAGAATCTGTGGATGCAAGCAAAATGATTGCACATGAAGGAAGAAGTTTTGAAGACTTTAGTTTTATTGTATCTTAGAACTTTTGTATGTCTCCAAACAAATAAAACATAATCTAGGTGTAAAAATCAAAGTAGAGAAAACTAGGATTCAGAATATCATTCATTTACTCGGTTCTTAACTCAAAATCGACTCTTTCAAAACAAAGTCGCCTAGAGTTGATTAGATTTCTCTAATTGATTCATACTAATGATCTTTGGTACTTGCTAGGCACAGATTTGGACCTAAGTTCCAAACTGTGAACATCAAGTACCGGTACTCATCATGAGTACCGATATCAAGTGGTCACAATTTGTGAACTGAGTTTTTGCCTGGACCTTACATGTACCGGTACTCATCATGAGTACGGGTACATGTAGGTCACAGGGCTCAAGTCTGTGTGTTACAAGTTCCGGTACTCACCATGAGTACTGGTACATGTAGGTCACAGGACCCAAGTCTGTGTGTCATAAGTACCGGTACTCACAATGAGTACCGGTACCCAGTGATTTGGCTGTACTGACTTCAGTACTGGTACCAAGAGTTTAGTACCGGTACCAACTAACCGTTGTGACCAGTCTGAATGGCTAGTTTGCAATTAATCATATTTCTAATGTTCCTAAAATACCCCTAACGGCTACAATTCGTGGGAGAGATGATTAGTGGCCTATATAAGCACTCTTTGAGTGCTGTTTTACACATATCTCTAAAAAAGAATTATTCTCTTGCCTACACCTTCAATTCTCAATTTCAAGCTGAAGGAGAGTTTGTTTTGTTGCATACATTTCAAGGCATCTCACCATTTGCAACAAATGATCAAAGGCGATCGTATTTTTCTGTATCCAATCGATTATTTTACTCCTTAGTTTTTCTTGTTAGATTTGGTTGTACTTGTTATAAGATATATTCTTGTTGGAGACTTAGGAAATAGTTGTAAGCTTCTATTTACAATTTGCTTGCAACTGTATCTTTATCTTCTTTTCATATCTTGTAATTGGGTTGAGATAACCCGTTAATTACCTCTGATATTAGTAAATTGATTCCCTCTGAGTTGAGGGAATCGAGTTAAAAATCCTAAGTCAGGAGACTTAGGTAGTGGAGTACCCGAGTGAGGGGAACCACTATATATCTTGTGCCTTTGTTTTTCTGGTTTGTTTTGTCTTGCAATTTTTATTTCCCACACTATTCATCCCCCCTTCTAGTGTGCTTATGATTTACAGATCCTACTGGTGGTATCAGAGCGGGTTGGGAAAAGAAGTGACAATACTCTTTCACAATGGCATCTCCAGTAAGGCGCACCGAAGGACAGTCTTCCACACGTCCTCCCTACTTTGATGGGACAGACTATGGATACTGGAAGAGGAGGATGCAAATCTTCCTCAAGGCCATGGATGAGGACTCATGGATGTTTATCCAAGAGAAGTACATGGATCTAGAGCCACAAGAAGGAATGGCATGGACGGCGGAACAAAAGAAAAGGATTGTTGGAAATGCGAAAGCAATGAACGCACTCAATTGTGCGTTATCAAGGGAAGAATTTAACCGTATCTCCGCATGCGAGTTTGCATACGAGATATGGAACACATTGCAAGTCACCTATGAAGGTACGAGTAAAGTTAAAGAGACACATATTTCTATTCTAACAAAAAGCTATGAGTGTTTCAGGATGCAGAAAGGTGAAATAATCAAAGGGATGTACACAAGATTTGGAGAGATCGTGAATCCAATGAAGAATCTTGGAGTCAAGCTGAAGGAGGAACAACTTTTAAGGAAAATATTAAGATCCCTTACAAGCGATTGGTCTCCAAAGACCACAACCATTCAAGAGGCAAAAGATCTTTCTACTCTCTCCTTAGATGAGTTAATTGGAAGCCTCATGGCATATGAAGTCCAGTTGGAAAATATGAAGAAGAATGAAGAAAAATCCATAAGCAAGAAAAAGGAGCTTGCTTTCAAAGCTTTAAAGGAGGTATCGGACTTTGATGACTCAAATTCCAACGAAGAAGAAGAGCTCTTCTAACGAGAAGATTCAGAAGATTCATCCGAAAACAAGGTAAGAAAGTCAATAAATTTTCAAATGACATTATTTGTTTTAAGTGCAAGAAGGGGCACGTACGAAAAGATTATCTAATGATCAAGAAGAAGAAGGAAGAAAAGAAGGACAAAGAACTTGATCGAAAGAAAAAGAAGATTTCAAGAAAGGCATACAGGGCAACCTGGGATGATAGTGATTCCGACAAGGAATCGTCTTCTGAAGAATCTAAAGAAACAGAAGTTGCACATCTTTGCTTAATGGCAAACGATGACAACTCGGAAAATGAGGTAGATTCTGAAGTCACCTTTAATGAATTAGTACAAGCATATGAAGATTTATATAATAAGGCTAGGATGATTAAAAAGGAAAATAAGGTTTTGCATGATAGCTATAGAACTCTAGAAATAGAGAAATCTTGTTTGGAAACAGAATTAAATATGTCCAAAGAAACTAACAATCAATTACATGCAAAAATAGTAGAATTAGAAGATATTTATGAACACTTTGAGGACACTTTGAATAATTTAAAAATAATAACTAGGCTGAATACGGAATTTTGTAATAATTTAAAAGCTAAGTTCAATAATAATAAGAACACACAAAATAAATCAAATGCACCTAGACATGCATGGATTTATCAAAAGGTAAAGAATCCTAAGAATTATAGATCTAACACTAAAGTGATCTATAAACCTAAGGATTTGAAAGGTACTAACCATCAAGGACCCAAAAGAAAATGGGTACCAAAAATAGATTTAATAAATTATCTTGCAGGTCAAAAAGGACAAATGGATCCTAGACAGTGGGTGTTCCAAGCACTTGACGAGACACTCCGACCTCTTTATCAAATGGACCAAAATCGAAGATGAAGGCCATGTCAAGTTGGGCGACAACAAACGTTGTTGCATTATTGGTGAAGGTACAATAGGAAATTCTTCTAAGCAGTTATGTAATGTTCTTTTAGTAGAAAACTTAAAACATTACCTACTTAGTGTTAGTCAAATATGTGATGATGGATGTGATATTTTGTTCACTAAAGTTGGATTTAAAATATTAAAAGAAGGAACAAATACAATTTTAATTGAAGGCTTTAGATATGAAAAAATCTATGCTCTTCATTTTTCAAAAGAGAAGTATGTAAAATGTCTACTTGCCTCCTATATTGAAGTAAATCTTTGGCACCGTAGGCTAGGTAACATTAATCACAAACATCTTAATAGGTTAGCCAAAAATGAGTTAGTAAGTGGCCTACCTAAACTAACTTATAAGAAGGATGTTTTGTGTAAGTCATGTGAACTCGGAAAAATGCATAAAGCCTCTTTTAAACCTAAAGACTTAGTTTCAATAACATGACCTTTAGAGTGTTTACACCTTGATCTATTCAGACCAACATGATTTGAGAGTCTAAATGGATCAAAATTTTGCCTAGTTATTGTTGATGACTTCTCTAAGTTCACTTGGGTCATCTTCTTGAAACATAAGGATGACTCATTTGATTCCTTCCTAATTCTTACTCGAAGACTTCAAAAGGAAAAATCATCATCTATTCTTAGACTTAGGACTAATGATGGGGGTGAATTTGAAAATGAAAAATTTTCACATTTTTGTGTCAATTCTGGCATAACCCATGAATTTTCATTTCCTCGGGCTCCATCTCAAAATGGTGCTGTAGAGCACAAGAATCACTCTCTACAAGAATGCACCCGAACTTTGCTCTTGGAGTCTGGGCTTCAAAAATATTTCTGGGCAAAAGCCATTAATATGGCATGTTATGTTCTAAATAGAACACTTTTAGGGCATATTATTAAGAAAACTCCATATGAGCTTTATTATGAGAAGTCTCCTAGGATATCATATTTTAGGGTGTTTGGAAGTAGATGTTATTTATTAAACACCCGTGACCGGCTTGATAAGTTTGATGCTAAAGGCGATGAAGGCATTTTTATTGGCTATTCAACAAGAAGCAAAGCTTATCGAGTCTTTAATAAAAGGACTTTTGTCATTGAAGAATCCCTGCATGTTTCATTTGATGAAACAAACCTAGGTGAACCGAAACCAAATCATTTAGATTCTGATGATGAAGATACCCCATTCATTGATGTATCAAAAATAGAAGATTCACGAAATGTACATGATCTTCCAAAAGATTGGGTACACCATAAGGATCACCCTCAAGAACAGATTATTGGTGATATTGAACAAGGTGTAAAAACCCGATCTCACTTTAGAGCTGATTTTGTCCTTAATGCTTTTGTTTCACAACTTGAACCCAAGAAAGTTGATGAGGCATTAAAGGATGAATCATGAGTTGTAGCTATGCAGGAGGAGCTACTCCAATTTACTAGGAACAATGTATGGAACTTGGTACCTGCTCCTAAGGGTAATTCCATCATTGGAACCAAGTGGGTGTTCCAAAATAAATTGGATGAATCTTGTTTAGTGATCAGGAATAAAGCCAGACTTGTAGCTCAAGGTTATAACCAACAGGAGGGTATTGACTTTGATGAGACATATGCTCCTGTTGCTCGTTTGGAGTCATACGGATGCTACTTGCCTTTGCAAGTGCAAAAAACTTCAAGTTATATCAAATGGATGTCAAGAGCGCTTTCTTAATGGTTATATTAAGGAAGAAGTTTATGTTCATCAGCCTCTCAGGTTCGAGGACCCAGCACACCCAGAGCATGTATACAAGCTCAATAAGGCCTTATATGGACTTAAACAAGCTCCCAGGGCCTGGTATGATAGACTTAGGACCTTTCTTCTTCAGCACGATTTTAGAATTGGAGTTGTTGATTCAACTCTTTTTGTAAAAGAAGGTAATGACATCTTATTGATTCAAATATATGTCGACGATATTATATTTAGATCAAATAAGGAGTCCTTGTGTCAACATTTCTGTGAGACTATGAAGATTGAGTTTGAAATGAGTATGATGGGTGAACTCAGATTTTTTTTTAGGACTCCAAATTCAACAATTAGGCACAATAATTTACATTAATCAAACAAAATATATTCTTGAAATTCTCAAAAAAATTGACTTTGAAAATGTAAATGGCAAAGAGACTCCGATTGCTCTATCTACTTCTCTTAGTGAAGATTTATCCAGCAAGAGGGTAGATGAAAAGAAATACCGGGGAATGGTAGGTTCACTACTATATCTAATAGCTTCTAGACCTAATATTCTTTTTGCTACATGTTTATGTGCGAGATTCCAGTCCGAACCCAAGGAATCTCATTTTAATACAGTAAAAGAATATTTAGATACCTAAACAGCACAAAAGACCTTGGTCTTTTCTATCCTAAAGCACAATCCATAGATCTATTATCTTATAGTGATGCAGACTATGCAGGGAGTCGGACAGACCGAAAGAGCACAAGCGGCACATGTCATTTTATTGGAGAATCTCTAGTCTCATGGCTCTCTAAGAGGCAGACTTGTGTTTCACTTTCTACGACTGAAGTAGAATATATTGCAGCTTCACTTGCTTGCTCTCAGGTCATTTGGATGAGACAGACTTTGTCTGACTTTGGATTGATTTTTGCACAATCCAAGATATTATGTGATAATATAAGTGCAATAAATCTATCCAAAAATCTAGTACATCATTCACATACCAAACATATAGACATTAGACATCATTTCCTCAGAGATAATGTTCTTCAAGGCTCTATTTAATTAGAATTCATTGACACTCAAAACAAATAAGCAGACATCTTTACAAAACCTCTTACTGCAGAGAGATTCTGCTTTATAAGGAGAAAATTAGGACTTTGTATAGTAAAAGAGATTCTAATCTAACATTTTGTTCGATATAAAACTTTGTTTGTATTTATGAAAATTCATGAGGGCTTTCTTGCAAATTACCCATGCTTACTAAAAGAGGGGTAAATTGTAATATTTCCATATATTTGGAAATACCAAGGTGTTGTTTGCAATTTGATTGCTTAACTTAGGTTGTTGACTACATTATTTCATCAACACCTAAGTTGTCAATTTTTCTTCTCTCAACCACTTAAGTGGTCATGTGACAAGCACATGACCCATCCCATATAAAAGAGGTCAAGTGCAAACACTTGCCTCATTTCTTCACAACCAAACCCTGGTTCCACCACAAGTCTCTCTAAGCCCTTACCAAGAAGAAGAAGAATCATCTCCAATCTTCATACCCTAGGTACATTCTTCTCTTCTCATCAAATCTTGTTTCGTTGAGTCGTTCTACATCATGCTTTTTTTCTCTCAACGTCATTTCTGCTATTACAATATGTTTTCATCAGGTACTAGATGGTACAGGTACCCATCATCGGTACCAGTACTTGCTGGGCATAGTAGTGCCTGCTTTAGAGAGCAGGTACCGGTACTAAAGATGAGTACCGGTACTAGCTCAAATTTCTGGTTGGGACAGAAATCAACCAGTATCGGTACCAATTACCAGTACCGATGTATGCAGGCTTAAATGTGTTGTTACTTGAACACATGATAATAAATTATCTTTATCTCTAATTGTATTTCCTATTCCTTGTTGTTTGTTTTCAGATGGCACCAAAATCTAAAAGTAAGGGAAAAGTACCTCAAGATGCATTCCACAAGTTTTGCATCAATGAGGATGCTAAATCAAAATTTGATTGGTATAAAGGCCTAAAACTTCATCACTGTAGGCCTATTGAGTGGAAAGATTTTTCTCTTCAAATCTATGAGTTTACTACCTGTCTTTCCAAACAGCATCTTATGCATTTCTTTGATGAGGCATTTTTTGCTGATGTTCTTGGAGTTTACCCTGACATTAATTGTCTATTTTTTGCTAATCTCCAAGAATAAGAAAATCGAGGTCATCTACTCTTAACATCCAAAGTTTTTGGTCAAAAAATCACCATTACTCCTAAATTTTTATCAACCATCACCTAATGCCCTAATGAAGGTCATCCTTTTAACACACTTAAGGAGCAATTTCCTACTCACAAAATTCATTAAACTCTATTGCTTCCTAATTGCCAGGGCAAAGCATTGGTTGCCCCCAACATGACTCTTTTTGCTCGTGTTCTTTTCCGTATCTTAGCATGGAATTTAAGGGCTAAAAATTCGGGTTTTCACAAAATTCCCGTTGACATTTTACCCTTAATTTATGCTATCAATATAGGATTTCTGGTCAACTGGAACACGATTTTCATTCACTTTCTTAGACCTCATTACCGTGCATCGGCTTTACGCTTAGATATCTTGGTGTCTCACATATTTCATAAAAATAAAATTGACCTTTCTAATTTCACTCCTCTTAGAAAAGTGGTCTATTTCAAATGGACCACTCTCCGGAAAATGGGAGTGAAACCTGCTGAAGAGGAATCTTCTAGTGATGATGAAGAAGATGAAGTTGATCAAAATGCTCAATCTTCTTCTCATCCACCTCTTGAATCATCTTTGACTTTTGTCCCCATTACCTATCCCTTTCCGGAAGCCGAAATTCCTTGGAGGAGCCTATCTCATGAGTCTGTCATCGATCCTTACATGATCAACACTTCCAATTACATTGGCCAAAATTGAACCAATATGAATTTTGCCTTCCGTCACATGGAACACAAATTCATGATCTTTCTATGTCTCTTGAGTCTTCCTATGTTGCATCTTCCACTCAACAAACTAAACAAAGGAAGCAAACTCAACCAAAAGCACCTCCGGAATATAGTGAAAGAAGACAGAAGCACTTCCACGATCCATCTTTTGTAGCAGAAAAAGAACCTATTATCTATGAAGATGAGGAAGAAGAAGACACGGAAGATGAAGAAAATGTTTCATATGAAGAAGATGATGATGATGATGACGATGGCAACGACGATGATGATAATGATGACGACGACAACGATGATGATGATAATAACGATGATGAGGATGAACAACCACTTATTAGAAAATGTTATAGAAATTAGTTTAAATTTTTTTTAAGTATGTAAGCTTGTTGTTGCTTGTATGACTTTTAAGATTGTTAAACTTCTATGGCTCTTAATATTTCTTTTGTGTAATGAAAGTTGATGCTTTGTTTGATAATGTGAGCTTGTTTGATAATGTCATGCTTTATGATGTTTGCTTATTTTTTTTGCTTGCTTGACAAAAAGGGGGAGAAATGAAATGAATGGATACTTCATATCTAAAATAAGGAGAGCTTAGTTTGAGGGGGAGGTTTTTCACTCTCTTATGGAGTTTTTTATTCTTCTCTTATTAAGCCTTATTTATTTTTAATATGAGTATTTTATTTGTTTTGTCAACATCAAAAAGGGGGAGATTGTTGGACCCTAGTTCCATTTCTCTTCTATGCTTTGATGTTAACAAAATCATTTTAAATTCTAATATGTTTTTGAAGTAATTACACGTCAAAAGAATCTGTGGATGCAAGCAAAAAGATTGCACATGAAGGAAGAAGTTTTGAAGAGTTTAGTTTTTATTGTATTTTAGAATTTTTGTATATCTCCAAACAAGTAAAACATAATCTAGGTGTTAAAATCAAAGTACAGATAACTAGGATTCAGAATATCGTTCATTTACTCGGTTCTTAACTCAAAATCGACTCTTTCAAAACAAAGTCACCTAGAGTAGATTGGATTTCTCTAATTGATTCACACTAATGATCTTTGGTACTTACTAGGCACAGGTTTGGACCTAAGTTCCAAACTGTGAACATCAAGTATTGGTACTCATCATGAGTATCGATATCAAGTGGTCACAGTTTGTGAACTGAGTTTTTGCCTGGACCTTACAAGTACCGGTACAAATCATGAGTACCGGTACATGTAGGTCACAGGACTCAAGTCTGTGTGTTACAAGTTCCGGTACTCATCATGAGTACTAGTACATGTAGGTCATAGGACCCAAGTCTGTGCGTCACAAGTACCGGTACTCGCAATGAGTATCGGTACCTAGTGATTTGGTTGTACTGACTGTATGTAGTCAGTACTGGTACCAAGAGTTCAGTACTAGTACCAACTAACCGTTGTGACCAGTCTAAACGGCTAGTTTACAATTAATCATATTTCTAATGTTCCTAAAATACCCCTAATGGCTACAATTCGTGGGAGAGGTGATTAGTGGCCTATATAAGCACTCTTTGAGTGTTGTTTTACACATATCTCTAAAAAAGAATCATACTATTGCCTACACCTTCAATTCTCAATTTGCAAGCTGAAAGAGAGTTTGTTTTGTTGCATACATTTCAAGGCATCTCACCATTTGCAACAAATCATCAAAGGCGATCGTATTTTTCTGTATTCAATCGATTGTTTTACGCCTTAGTTTTTCTCGTTAGATTTGGTTATACCTGTTATAAGATATATTCTTATTGGAGACTTAGGAAATAGTTGTAAGCTTCTATTTACATTTTGCTTACACCTGTATCTTTATCTGCTTTTCATATCTTGTAATTGGGTTGAGGTAACCCATTAATTTCCTCTGATATTAGTAAATTGATTCCCTTTGAGTTAAGGGAATCTGGTTAAAAATCCTAAGTTAGGAGACTTAGGTAGTGGAGTACCCGAGTGAGGGAACCACTATATTTCTTGTGCATTTATTTTTGTGGTTTGTTTTGCCTTGCAATTTTTATTTCCCACACTATTCATCCCCCTTCTAGTGTGCTTGTGATTTACAGATCCTACACTTGATAATCGACATTTCGTGATAATGTCGCCCATGGCATTTGAACGAACATAGGGTGCTTACGTGCCCCTAGTAGGATATGTAAATATCCTAGGAGACAAGCACTGAGGAGACGATATGTTATTACGCATCTTCGAGGGGAATTTCCCGCCTCTTCGCACCGGGAACTCGTCCAAATCAACTTGTGTTGATCGGCCGTTCCTAATCTAGGCAACTTTTTCAGAACACTTAAATGCTTTTGCGTGATTTTGATAGTTATGTGCACTGAACCAGACTATGTGTGGATTGGGGTGCTTAGGTTACTGAGTCTCGCAAACCAAAGGTCAGTTAACGAGACTGAATACTCCCTAAGCCTTGGACCTAATACTTGAGCTTCGCATTTTCCCCAACCTCTTGAGGACTATCCAGATCTTAACAGATACTTGAATTTTTAAGCCTAAGAGTCTAGCCTAAGAGGCCTAAGATCAGCATTCCTACTAATCTCTTTTATGTCTCATTAGCACTTTTTTCCTTCATTTTTCTTTTTCTTGATATGGTCTAGAACTCCAGTTAATCCCTTAATTTCTTACTAATGACTATCTTTTTTCTTTTTCATTTTGTGCTCCTTTTTTGACATTTTGCTCTTTTCCTCCTCATTTTCTCCTTATGATTTTTATGACCTCAAAATTTTCTCTCCCCTCAGTATTTTTCTGTTCTTTTTTAAGATTTTTTTAATTTTTTGGTGTTTTTTGTGATATGTGATTTTTTTGTTGAAATCTTTTCTTGTGAGATGAGTTTTCATGGTGTTTTGCACTTTCATACCCCTCCATGCCTACGATTTGCAATGTCCCCATTGTAAATTAGGTGGGTTTGAATTCAGCTTAGATTATTCATTAAAATAGGTTTTGGGTGGGAGAACAGGTCGAGGTGACTGTTATGAACAATTTCTAGACTCGGGTATAGGTACCTAAGGTGGGGTCAGTTGTTCTAATGGATGAACCCTAAAGTGCAATATGAATTCAGCATAGGAATGTCAAGAAAGGTTTCAGGTTTTTCAAGAATGATGGGTTGCCTTCCATTAAGCACTGAGTTTTTCAAGAATGACGGGTTGCCTCCGGTTAATCCGCAATGAGCTTAGGGAGAATGGAGGGTAAAGGATATCTTAGTCAAATTTGTATCTGTCAAGTCAATAAATAGTTTGAGTCTCTAATAGTTCACGATGAAAGGTTCTGAATCATGGCTTAGTGGATTGATCTCAATGGCTCCATTTCCAAAGATTCATTGGACGAGGTAGGGCCCGATCCATTTTGATCGTAGCTTTCCTAGGAACAGTTTAAGCTTATCATCGAAGAGTAGGACTTTTTGACCAGGATGGAAGATCTTCCTAGATATGTGTTTGTCATGAAAGGCCTTAACCCGCTCTTTGTAAATTCGTGAGTTCTCATACGCGTCATGGCATAATTCATTGATCTCGCTCATTTGAAGCTTTCTATGGGTTCCTGCCTTAGAAAAATCTAGGTTGCAGTTCCGTACTGCCCAATAGGCTTTGTGCTCCAACTCGACGGGGAGGTGACATGCCTTCCTGTATACCAATCTTAAGGGAGACATACCTAATTGGGTTTTGTGGGCGGTCCTATAAGCCACTAAGCTTCTGGGATGACCAGTCCTTCCTGTCAGGTCGAACAGTAACCTTGAGGATTTTCTTGATCTCTCGATTTGATATCCCAGCTAGACCATTAGTTTGGGGGTGGTAAGGAGTAGAGATTCGGTGTGACACCCCATATTTGGTCATTAGTGACCTCAATTGAGCATTAGTGAAATGGGTCCCTCCATCAGAAATTATAGCACGTGGAATCCCAAACTGTGAAAAGATGTTCTAATGAATGAATTTGATAACTACTTTATGATCATTGGTTCAGGTCGGAATGTCTTCGATCCATTTGGACATGTAGTCAATAGCGAGTAAAATGTACTCGAAGCCATCTGAGATAGGGAAGGGTCCCATAAAATCAATCCCTCATATGTCAAAGATTTTGCATACCAGAATTGGCTGTAAAGGCATCATATTTCGATGGTTCATGTTGCCCAAGGTCTGGCAATGAGTACATGCCTTACAGTGATTGTACGCATCTTTGAAAATTGTGGGCCAATAGAAGTGACACTGGAGGACTTTCACTGTGGTTTTATGACCTGAAAAATGTCCACCGCGTGGCTGGTCATGGCAAAAAGACAATGTATTAAATTTCCACTTCCATGATGCATGGTCGAATGATTTGATCAGCACCAATGCAGAAAAGGTATGGGTCTTCCCAGAAGTAATACTTGCCATCGGAAAGCAATTTGTCCTTCTTAGCGTTTGGCCAATCGGATTGGATTTGATGTGATGCCAGGTAGTTTACTAAATCAGCAAACCATGGAAGACCTGTATTGATAGTCAGAAGGTGCTCATCAGGAAAATATTTCGTGATGGTTCTGGAAGGGTCGATGATTACATAAGGAAGGCGGGACAAGTGATCAGCTACCACATTCTGTTTTCTCGTTTTGTCGCGAATCTTGAGGTCAAATTCTTGCAACAGCAAGATCCAGTGGATTAATCGAGGTTTCGAGTCCTTCTTCACAAGGAGATGCCTCACAGCTATGTGATCCAAGTAAATGATAACACGGGAACCCAGGAGATAAGATCTGAATTTTTCCAGGGCAAATACTATGACTAGTAGCTCTTTCTCAGTAACTGTGTAGTTACGTTAAGCCTCGTCTAGTGTCTTGCTAGCATAGTAGATGACCACGGGATTCCCGTTAATTTTTTGCCCTAGTACCGCTCCTACAGTGAAATCAGATGCATCGCACATGATCTCAAAGGGTTGAGACCAATCAGGGGACTGTAGCATCGGGGCTTGGGTAACTCAGTCATGGAGGATTTCAAATGCTTGAGTGCATTCCTTGGAGATTTCGAAAGGTACATCCTTAGAGAGTAGAGAGGTCAGGGGGAGCGCGACTTTTGAAAAATCAGGAATAAATCAATGGTAAAAATCGACGTGCCCTAGAAAAGATCGGATGTCCTTGATCGAGCTAGGCATCAGGAGTTTGGAAATAAGGTTCACCTTGGCTCAATCGAGTTGGATGCCTTTTTCTGAAATAAGGTGTCCCAAGACAATTCCTTCAGGCACCATGAAATGGCTCTTTTCCCAGGAAAGAACTAGATTCACGTCAATGCACCGCCTGAGGATTTGGACCAAGTCCAGGAGACAATCGTCAAATGATTCCCCGAAAACTGAAAAGTCATCCATGAAGACTTCCAAATAATCACCTACCATATCTAAGAATATGGCAAGCATGCACCGCTGAAAAGTAGTGGGTGCATTGCAGAGACCGAACGGCATCCTTCGGAATGTGTAAGTCCTGAAGGGACAGGTGAAAGTGGTCTTTTCTTGGTCCTTAGGATGGATTGCGACCTGGTTATAACCGAAGTACCCGTCCAAAAAGCAGAAGAACCTATTTCCCACTAGTTTCTCAAGGATCTTATCAATAAACGGTAGTGGGAAATGATCCTTCTTCGTGGAGGAATTGAGTCTTCTGTAATCAAAGCAGACTCTCCACGAGTTTGCCACATGGGCTGGTATGACTTCTCCAATTTCAGTGGTGATAACAGTGAGTCTTGCCTTCTTAGGCACAACTTGGATTGGACTCACCCACCGACTGTTGGAGATCGGGTAGATGATCCCTGTATCTAACCACTTAATGATCTCCTTTTTCACAACCTCCTGCAGATTAGGATTTAAATGTCTCTACATCTCACGAGAAGGTCGTGTGCCCTCTTTGGTGTAGATACGGTGTGTGTAGTAAGAGGGACCGATACCAATCAAATCATCGGGAGTCCATCCAATGGCTCTACGATGCTGCTAGAGAATAGTAATCAGATGGGATTCCTGGTCAGGTGTGAGTCTTGAGTTGATAATCACAGGAAACATCTAATTGGAGCCCAAGAAGATGTATTTCAGATGGTCGGGAAGAGGCTTGAGTTCCAGAATGGGGTTATCAGCAGCAGCGGGCAGTTCAGGGTGTGTGTCAGGAGCAAGCGAAGGAGTTATGGGTGTATCTAAGTCAGAGTCAGACTCCTCTGATTGTGGGTTTTGATCTTCTTGTGGTTGATCGGAAGTAATCAGGTTGTCCTTGATATATGGTTCATCAACCACGGCCTTGATATCACATATTTGTTCTATAACACCACAATTAATCCCTTGTTGGGCCTTAAAGATCTCAATTTTCAGTGTTTGGTTCCCGAATTTCAGTTCAATTTGGCCCTCCTCACTGTTTATATTAGCCCTAGCAGTGGCCAGAAAGGGTCTCCCTAGTATAATTGGTGTCCCTTAGGTTTTCAGATGCATCCATATCCAAGATTATAAAATCCACCAGGAAATAGAAATCCCATACCCTAACGATGACATCCTCGAGTACTCCTTTAGGTGACTTAATAGATCAGTCAGCTAATTGCAATGTCATCTCTATCGGTTTAAGCTCAGATTCTTCAAGGTGGTCAAGGAGGGATGTAGCTATTAGGTTTATAGAGGCACCTAAATCTAATAAGTCTCTGTCGAATTGGGTATCACCAATGGTACATGAAATCAGGGGAGCACCTAGGTCTTTAGCCTTAGGTGAGAGTTTGCTCAAAATTACAGAGCTGGCTTGCTCTGACAGTACGATCGGATTCCCACTTTTGGTTCGCGGCTTACGCTTGGGTGTACATACGTCCTTCAAAAATCATGCGTAAGTCAGTACGTGGCGGATTGCATCCATCAAGGGGATGTTTATATGGACTTGTTCAAAGGGCTTGACCAGATCCTCCTCAGGAGCCACGAGTTTGGCTATCCTCTTTCCCTTGGTCAAGGCCTCGGGAAATGGAACCTTGGTTGGTTCCTTTACAATAGGTCCAGGTTCTTGATTTGGGACAGGAGTGTCCTGGATAACTATCCTAGGACTTGGGTTACTACCATGCTTAGAGTGGCTTGGATAAGGTGGGTCTTGAGTTATTTTACCACTACGGGTTGTCACAGAATTCAGTCCTGCCTGGTTTTGGTTTGGGGTTGGTAAAATAGGTGGCTGTTGTTGAAATCCTGCATAAGATGTTGAAGCTTCCATCCCGTCAGGTGATGGAATAGAAGGGGCCTGGTAAATCATGTGGGCTTAGCCCAAATTTGGGTTCATAACGCACCTCTAGTTTGGTATGTTATTTGGATTCAGCAAAGGTTGCGATGGGAGTGTGCCAGGTTGTCAGGAATTTGCCATCTAGGTGAGTTGATTGCGAATCTCTGTGATCTCATTCTTGTGTTGTTTCTGTATAGCTGCATTCATCTTCTAAATGTTAGCCAAAGTCTGAAGGATAAGAGTCATTTGATCTGCTTGGGTTGGCCCAGATTGATAGGTAGGGTTGGGCTGAGGTTGAGGTAGCTGATATGGACGAGGAGCTTGTGGGCAGGGTTGATAAGGTGGTCTTTGATTCTGAGTATTTCCCGCCCACAGGAAGTTGGGATGATTCCGCCATCTAGGGTTACAGGTATTGGAGATTGGGTCATTCTAGATGGCGTTGAGGTCCTCATAGGTCTAAGGAACCTCAGGAAAATCCAAGTACGAGGGTTCAGAGTTCCCCCAACTAGAGTAGATCGAATCAGAGTTTTCTCTAATCCTGGAGTCAGACGAGGGTGGATACGGGTCCATCCCATGAGATGATCGGTGATAGATGTTATGCATAGTTTCCCTCCTAAGTGGTGGCTGTGGAAACGGGTTTTGCGCAGAGGTGGCTCACTGTAGATGTCAAGTCAGCTCGTCCACCTTCTTCTATATGATAGAGACCTTGTCCAATCGATTGGCCATTAGTTCCAAGTCGATAGATGCGGATAGGCCTTGCATCTCATGTGCTCCCCTTGGATTCGTCGATGTGCGGGCACTCGTCTGGTCGAATAAGCCCATGGAGTCATTATTGATGGAGTTCTCGCACATATTCTTGAGAATCTGCCACACAGTGTCCTCAGTTGACCCATGATATTTCCTCCACAGGTTTCATTGACGAATAAGCGAATGTCTTCACGAAGTCCTTGGTAAAAAGACTGGACTTGTTCCCATTTAGGAACTTCGTGATGGGGGCACTTCTGCATGAGATCCAAGAAATGATCCCATGCCTCATGAAGAGGTTCGCCAGATTGCTGAGGAAGTGTGTGATCTGGTGGTGCAAGGCATTTGTCCGACCAATGGGGAAGAACTTTTTCAAAAATTCAGACTGTAGTTCAACCCACGTGTTGATTGGACGCATCTGAGTCTGATACCAATGAGCTTCCTTGTCCATGAGAGAAAAGGAAAACATCTTCATAAGAATATCCCAGTTTTGTACATCTGACGCGAAGGTCTGGGCCAGATGTTTGAGTTGTTTAATGTGCTAGAAGGGATCCTCGGAGTTAAGCCCATGAAACTTTGGGATAGCATGAATCATGTTGGGCTTGAGTTCAGAATCAGGACCTCCAACCGGGATTTGGACTCGAGGTTTGATCACCACCGCAGCGAGATTATAGTGATCTCGCATCATAGGACACTACGGCGGGTTTACAAAGTTTTGAAATAGATCATTTAGGCGCTGGAGTTGGTGTTCAAGATTGTTCTCTTCTTCAATAGGTTATGCCATGATGATGGATGAAGGAGAATTTGGTTCTGATGAATCAAAGGAGAGGTCTATGTGGTGGGGTTGCTGCAGAAACACAGACATCGAGGCTTGGCCTCGGTGGGAGTGGCTTGCTAAAGGAGGTCTTAAGGATGGTCTCAAGGACCTACTAAACATGCACTGATGGTTTAGATGAGATTAGAATGTGTTGGACCCAATTGAGACACCAAAAAAAATTTAGATGACTATAGAGGTTCGGGGCGGATGATACCCCTTAGTCAGAAAAGTCGTCCACCTGAGAAATACCTAAGTAGCCATAGAGGGACAGTCCTGCAAAGACCCCTACACTGTAGAGCATCCCCACGAGTTGCAGGGTTTCCCCCACCCGACCTCTCTTGTCACTGAGATTCCAGGTAGACCAGAATGGGGACCTTGACCTCTTAAGTCTACCACTTTATTTAAGATTAAGGGTGCTTAGGGATCCACTTGAACTTTAGATGTTTTCAGTGCAAAAGTGACCTAATTTCAAGGTTGGTTGATCCAACAAGAGGTCAACTTCACCTATTTGTCCTATGAGAGCTTTAGGTCCTTTCTTTTAGGGTTCAAGTGCAATTAAGAGCTTGATTTTTTTTTTTAGGGTTTCTCTTGAATAAGTCTTTTCAATCAGGGTTTAGGCACACCTCTTTTTGGAATAGTTGATTCTTGTTTAGAAAAGATGTGTTTCTGAAACCTAAATTGGAATCCTTAATTTGGCTTTAATTGTGGTCCAATTTAGTTGCCATAGATATGGTATCTAGGGCTCAATCAAGAAGGTGGTAGCCCTAGTTACCTTAAATGGATGCATAATTAAATATTTGTTGAAATCAAAATCAGGCAACTTTGGTGAATTAGCTAAATATGGAAAGCAGGTAGCCCTAAATTGATTTTTACCTTATTTTTCCTTTTCAGAATGAGGGGATTAAGAGAAAGGGCTAATCAGAGATTACTTGCCCCTGGTGTGGTTGTTGTGCGGTTGTCTTCTTTTGAATGTTTCCCTTGAAATAATCACAACAAAAGAGATAGATCAAGTTAGTATTGAATCAGAAGTTGTGATCAAGATTTCTAAATCTCCTATTGCTCCCCGGCAACGGCACCAAAATGTTTATGCGAGTCGAGATCAATGTAAAATCAATGCGTCGTAGTATATTTGAAATCGCTAAAAAATAAATGAATTTTATTACTCAAAATTGTAAATCCGAGGTTGAACACAAGGAGTAAATTGGGGTCCAAAAATCAAGAACACAACTTTCAAATTTGATATAATATGCAATGGAAAAGTTATAATGCAAGAAATATAATGTCAATGTATATAGAAGCACAAAATAATATGGACGTCTGATTTCTCACATCAGATGTCTTAAATGTGAAATTGCTACAGTGCTCTTCTTTATCTTCTATCTCTGATTTCCTTCTTCTTTTCTTTTTTTTGCTCTTGATCCTGATGGACTTCATCCTTCTTGGCTTCTTCTTCTTCTCTCTTTGATTGCTCTGGCCTTTGTCTTCTTCTTCCTCTTCTTTCTCCTTTTTAGCTTTACCTTTTCCTTCCTTAGCTTCTTTGGCTGCTTCCCTTACTTCCTTGGCTTCCTCTTTTTCTCCTGAGAGCAAAACCTGCCCTACCCTCCCCCACGATCTCACCTCTTCCTTCTCTCTTAGGCTCGCTCTCCCAGAGCCTTCTCGGGTTAACAAGTCGGGTAAGTGCACCCGGGACCAGGCCCACCGGCATGCGTGGTGGACAAGGAGTGCACAGGCTAGTCGGGTATATGGGTTAGGGCCAGGTCCACGGGCAATGGGGTCATGGACGAGGCGGTGGGCGTGTGGGAGCTCACCTTGTGGTCAGGAGGCGATAAGCCCCTGACACTTTTTCACTCTGTATCACTGCTGCCACTCCTACACTTTCGAGGTGGGACTATGTTGTCCCACCTTCTTCGAAGGCGCCTGCAGCAGATGTCTCTTCTAATTGCAGTAGCTGCGTGGTCATTCGCTGCCAATAGCTGGGCTGAAGATGTGCATGAAGGAATCCTCGCAACCTGGGACCTGGAGCCTGGTGCCTGGAGGCCTAGATGAAGCTTCCAAGCACGCTTTATGCTTCATTAATGGAGGCGAAGGTCTGAACCTTGTCAACAAGAAAATGGCCTTGCGGCCTCGTCAAAAAACACAGGGAGCTTCACCTGAACACAGCGATGGTGGTACGGTGGTCGGCGTGGCGTCGGGTGGCCTGATCGTGCGTGCCTAGGTTATCCTGTGCGTACGAAGGTGGGTGTGTTTGGGGGGTGTTCTGGGGGGTTGTCATGGTGAATGGAATGAGGGTATAGGGTCAGTGAGGCGTGGCAGTGCTCGTGAGGTAGTTGGAGAGGTGGATGAAGTGTGGAGCGGAGGAAACACCTCGTCGGAGGTCTGACCTGAGGTGGAGAAGATGGTGGTGGTTTGTGAACGTTGAGGCGTATTTGCAGAAATAAATGGTATAAAAATGCTAAGAAGAGAGAGAGAGAACTTAATTGAATATGAATGGACGAAGGGGGGTGCAGAGGGGGTGCCAGCTCGTACTGCCGTCATCGGAGGCGAAGGATCTAGTGGGAGGAGGACGGCGACGATGAGAGGGTAGCAGGAGCGTCAGCTGGTGCGGCGCGACACTGACGAAGGGGATAAAGGGAACTCTGCCACTGGTATTGTGGCAGAGCGATGAGAGAGAGAGAAAAGGGTCGCCAGAGCTTGCTGGGTGGTTGACTGGAGGGGAAGAGAGGAATTGGGGGGTATCTCAGGCCAATTTCAATCTTAGGAGGTGCAGAATGATCTGGGAAGGCTTTTATAAGCCCTAGCAGGAGGTCTTCTGCTTGGAAGCCAAGCTTCCAAGCATGGGCATGTTGCCGAAGATGGAAGGTAAGAGAGACCCAAATCTCTCATGCGTTCACATGAGAGATTGGGTAGGAATTAGGGCTTGATAATGGGTTCACATGAGAGGAGATTTCTCAGAGAATCTCCCTTTCAAATTTGAAAGGGATTCTCTGAGGAATCAGGGAGTTGGTGTTGGACACGAATAGGTTGTAAATATGGTGATTTTATCGTTGAAGTGTGTATAGTGGTTAACCTAAATCAGATCTAACCATCCCTTTACAAAATTTTTAACCTGGCATACTTGATTTTATCTTGTCACTTTTAGGCCCAGGGTCGAACTCAGGGAAGTGGGGTTACAAGTCGAGTTTCTATGCCTTTCGTACAACAAGTCTCTTCCTTTCGTTTATTGTGTTTTTGGTGTTTTTCTTTTCAGATTTTTTTTTGGTAATCTCTGTCCTTGAGGCACACCCTCAAAATTGGGTTCTTGTCTTTGAGCCAAAACAAGGTTCCAAAATGGGTCTTGCTATTCGCAAGACGAGGCACTTGCAATTCAAAGATTATCTTTTCTCTTTTATATATATATTTTATCTTTTTACTGGTATGCAAGAGAAATAGAAATAATGTAAATATAGTATAAATATATATGTATATACTATATATGTATAAAGGGGTGTGGGTGGAGGTGGAGATGGAGTGTAGCACGGTGTCGAGTCAGTCATCGTCTAGAAAGACGTAACCAACAGGACGAGGTGCCGTGTGTAAGGTGTAGGATGGATGGTGGAAGATGAATGCGAACACGCTTTTTGTACGCGTGCATCTGGGAATATCAGCAACTGGTGCAGATATTCCCACGATACCACATATGGTAAATAATGTGAAAAAATATATATATAGGTATGTAAATATATCTATATAAATATATATGGTTATAAATAAATAGGTATATATATATGTATATATCTATAGGTGTACATATATGTATATATATATGTATATGTATATGTATATGTATATGTATATATGTATGTAGCTATATAGGTATATATGTATATGTATATATATATATTTATGTATGTAAATATATATATATATATAAGTATATGTATAGATAGATATATATATATGTATGTATTTATATGTATATGTATGTATATGATACTATATAAATTTATATGTGTATATATATGTATATATATATATATAGTAATATATGTATATATAGATATATGTAGCTAGATATGTATATATATGTATATATATGTATATATAGTTATATATATATATATATATGTATGTATATTTATATATATATATGTATAAATATATGTATATATATGTATGTATAAGTATATGTGTATATATATGTATATATATATCAATATATATAAGTGTACGTATATATATATATGTATATAATAGAGTATAGGTGTGTGTGTGTGTGGAAGTGTGAGTGTATGTGTGTGCAAACGCCAGTGAAGAGAGTGAGAGAGAGAGAGAGTGGGGGAGAGTGTAGGAGAGATGGTGCTGTTAAGGCGTCTGGAGCTTTAACGCAACGTCTGGAGGCGTTGGCGCGGAGAGGACCGCAGCGTCCAGCGCTACGCGGAGTGGCTGGAACGGGCAAACGCAAGCGCGAGCGAAGGTAGGTGTTCACGGGCTGGTAGACACTCAAGCAGGTGCGGGCGATGCGGGGCGAGACGCACGTGTGGGCTGCGGCCGGTTGTGGCACGCCGGGTGACCGATTAAGTGAGAAGCTCACCGGTCACCCCATTGTAGCCACAGTGTCACGCAGACTCGCATGAACAGTGGCTACAGTGGTCGGGCGAGCCGCGCAACCACTAGGGGCGTTGCTGTGAGTGTGGCCGACTCGGTGCGTGCGGTGGAGTGGCTTTGGCTGGTGCTTGCAGGCGGAAGGTTGCGACAGAGCGCGCGGAGAAGGCTACTGGCGTGCGCGGTGGAAGGCGAGGGCGACGCGGGCGCTGCTGGGGTGCACGGTGAGGGTTGGCTGGCCGCTGCAGTGGCGCGCAGAGGTTGGTTGCGGGCGGAAGAAAGAGTGTGATAGAGTGAGGAAGCGGGAGGCGGAGAGGCCTGCAGGCGCGCACGGAAGGGGCTGGGGCTGGGGCTGCTGCTGCTGCCTTGCCACTGCTGCTGCCGCCGAGCTTCGAGCTTCTGACCTTGAAGCTTGCGGCCATGGCTGAAGGTGTTGGAAACGTAAAAAAATGAGAAAAGAGCCACCACGCCCACCGACTCTTTGAAGAGCTGGGCGGTGGTGGTCTCACTGTGGTGGGTGTGCACCACAGTGAGGGCTCCTGTCCGCCGGGTGTCTTCGAGGAGGGCCGGTGTGTGGAGGGAAATGGAGGAGAGGACGGTGGCCTGGAGAAGGAGCTGCAGGTGGGTTTTTCTTGGCTGGGACCAGGCTACCTTGCAAAGAACGAGCCGTGGTCTTTTATAAAGGATGAAGGCATGGTTAATGCATGTCATGGCAGGGAATGGCTGCATGTGGTGTAGGGAGAGGCCTGCTGCAGAGCATGGCGCGAGAAGGTGAGGCCATGCATAGCAGCCGCGGGAAGCATTTCAAAAATCAAGTGGAAATAAAGATAAAGATGGGAATTTTGTGAAGCAGCACTTGAGGAAAGATGTAATCGCGAGGCCATTTATTTATTCTCGTCTCCTCTCAATTAAATGCATGCATGCATGTATTTTCACAAATACGATTATGGAACCCTAATATGCAGAGGTAATGCTAGGAAATAGCATAAGGCACAATTGCAGGCGTATTTTTGCGGTGCAATCATACCCCCATGCCTATTTTTTGCTAGTCCCTAGCAAAACATTTTTTGTAGTATTTAGAAATGATCTTAAGCTGAAGATTTTCTTCTGAGGCGATATAGATATGTTTATTGTTGGATATTGTGAGAACCAATTGTAGAGAAGACTACCAGTACTTTAAGTCTCACATGACGTAGATCATCTCTCAACTAACCAGGACTCTTGATATTTAAACCTTAAGTACGATTTCCAGGATCCAGGGGGTTTTTGCCGTACTTGAGAGCTCAAGAGATTATGGCTTGTGCATAGTGAAGGATCAAGACTGACCAAATGAACATTAAAACTCAAGCCCATGGTTTCACGCATTTTTAAGTAAAGGTTTGTCCCAGTTTCAGCTTGTGTCTTCGGATTGACCCTTAAGAAGATGATGGAAACTCAACTCCCATTTTCTGACATTTGTGGCTCATAGGAAAATAGTTTACTGATATTTGTGAGATATACTGACTTATTTGCATCTTTTTTTTTTTCTAGAAACACGTGTCAGTATATCTCTTACAACATTTTTTGGAGGAGCACACTTTTCTTTTTGGTGGGAGAGTTTCTTTTTGATGGAAAGAGTTTCTCCTAAACACAAGACTAAAACCTGGGATAAAAAGCCTACCTGCATGCACAGGTAAGGACTCCACCTTCCCTAATGAACACTAGGGTTGGATCTTATGTTTACCTTGTCTTTCCTTATATGTGTAGTATGAACCAAGTTTACTTATGCTCTCAAGTAAAAGCAAACCAACGGATCCTATACTGGTATCTCAGGTACAAGAATACGCCCTTAGTTAGGAGAGATTCCATTCTATTTTGTCTATGCTCAAGTGAATTAAGTCGAGCCTGAGTGAATCAAGCTTCTGTGGCCTGGAAACTCTTCAAAACAGAGGTTGAATATCCATAAACACTTATTGTATTTTTGTTTCAGCTTTCAGATCATTACTAAACATCATTTTTATTATATATATATATATTTTTTTTCTTTTTCCTTTTCTTGCATATTTATAAATAGGTGGGAACTGCATGATACCATAAAATACCAGATCCTCTGGATGCCTATCCACCCTCCCATGCCAAACAATGCTATGTCCTCATATGCATGTAGGGAAAGGTAGAGAAAGGATGGAAGATCGGGTAACGAGAGTTGAGGTGCAGGGTATACAGCAGGGTGGTAGGATGGGTGGATGGTGGGTGGTGAAGAGAAAAGTGAAGTGATCGTGATAGGGGCACGAAAAGTGATGGTGGGTGGTGAAAGGTTTGGCATTTCTTGGGACAAGAGTGTCCCAGGCAGAATAGAAAATAAGTCAGGAGGAAACAGTTGGCCCTCGGATTGGCCAAGAAGAAGGGCTTCTTGGATAGATGGATCCAAAAAGGAACAGCCCCAGTGAGTAAGATGTGGGCTCAAGGTCCCAGTGTGGAATTGCAAATCTGCCTGATTTGGTGGGAAAGAAAGGGCAATCCAGTCTTCAAGAGTGTGGACCGGCGGTGAGTAGCCCCGATATGACTCAGACCACGAGGTATGGGAAGCAGAGAAAACCTCGTCAGAGGTCTGGCCAGGAGAAGGTACGGGACAAGGGAGGGATGGGGGAACGTCATAATATGTGTTGATTAGGCAGTCATCAGTGTTTATAGGTAATCCGCAGCAGTCTGAATAGGTCCCAATTAGTTCGATACATGTGCTGACGGCCATGTCCTCGTCAGACATGTCATCCTCGATGCAATCGCAATCAAAGTTCTTGGCTGCCTTGAAGATGTTAAGCTTGAGCTTTTCAGATCCAACGGCAATCTCAATACAGCCCGACTTGCAATCGATAAAGGCGCGGGCTGTGGCGAAGAAAGGTTGACCAAGGATGATCGGACAATCAGAAAGTGAGCTAGGAACTTCCATATCTAAAACAAGAAAGTCAATAGGAAAACAGAGACTGTTGACCCTAACCACCACGTCTTCCACTACACCCTTCGAGGTTTTGACAGAACGATCTGCCAACTGTAATGTGACAGGGTGGGTTTCAGATTTCCCAAGGAAAATTTTTCGAGCATGATGGTTGGTATGAGATTTATGGAAGATCCTAGATCAAGTAGGGCGCAGTTAAAATTGCATCCTTGGATGCTACAGGAAATAAGCGGTGTGCCCGGGTCTTTCTGCTTCGGTGGTAGGTTTGACAGTATAGCACAACTCGCATGAGGCAAGAGAACCACCGGATTCTTAGTTTTCTTTGACTGTCGCCTGGGTGTTGTGTAGTCTTTGAAAAATCGGGCGACAGTAGGTATGTGATCGATAGCCTCGAGCATGGGTACTTTGATTTCTACATCCCTGAACAAATTACGTAGGTTATCAAAGGCCTGCGTGTCTTTCTTCCTACCTTTTGGCTCCCTCAGTAGAGCCTCAGGGAATGGGACTGATTCTGGCAACAATTTGGGTGTATCGTCCTCTCACGAATGCGGTGCGCATCTCGAATGAGAGGCTGATGAAGAAGAAGACGGGCCAGGATCAGGTAGAGGCGGATCGATGGTCTGCTTACCGCTCCTCGTAGTGATAGCATTGGATGATGCGGGTTCAGTGGGATCATACGACGGGGGAGGGTTTGCAATGGGGACATAAGAGTATGGTGCTGCAGTGGGATTAGCCTGAAATCCCGGTGGAATGCTCGGAGGTTGCAGAATTTGATTAACCTGCCCCTGAGAAGGTCATACCTGTGGTTGAGGACCATGGGGTACGAAGTTTCGTGGGTTTGGAATAGGTTGGGTAGAAAGAGTGCCCTGAGATCGAGTCACCTTGCGTAGTTGACTGATCTCAGCATTCTGCTGCACCAATTGGTGTTGAAGAGTGGTCATGTTCTCTTCATGGCACTTTGACATTTCCGTCATCATTCACACCAATTTGTCAAGAGGACTTGATGCGTGTTTGGTTTGCGGTACGGTCCCTTGGGATGGCGGATTTGCCATAGGATTAGACTGGGCCCTTAGGATGATGGGTGCGGACGATCGCATTGGTCCACCCATGGGGTTTTGGCTCTGTGGGTTGTTGGACCATGCGAAGTTCAGATGATTGCGCCACCCTGGGTTATACATGGCAGAGAACGGGTTGTTCCCCAGGGTGCAAGCGTCTTCTATGCCAGAAGATGCGTCCGCATGTAAGTACGCTTCCGAGCACACGGAGGCTTGGTCCTCCGTGTTGAAATACTGGCCCGCAGAAGCCAGTTCCACATGACTTACTGAGTCACTCGACACGACACTCGGTAAGGAAGGTCTTATGGGGTTTCTCGGGATAAGTCTGGTGTAGGAAGAATTTGGATTGTGACGAAGTGGTGAAGAGGTGGTGTTTGCCAGAGATCGGGCGGGGTTGGCCAGAAACTCGTCTAGCTTCTTGTGCACGACGGAGACTTCATCCAGTTTTTGTGCAATAAGGCTTAGATCAGTGGATGAATGGTAGGGTCCCGTGTCAACTTCGTGGACATTACGGTGCTGGCTGGTATGATTAAAGGCGACAATAGAGGCATTGTTCATTGAGTTTTCACTCATATTTTCAAACAGTTCGAATGCTCCATTCTCGTCTTTATTCATAAAATTCCCTCCGCAGGAAGCATCTACAATCTGCTTCAAAGTCTCATTTAGCCCGTAGTAAGAAATCTGGGCTATATGCCACTTAGGCAGATCGTGGTGTGGACACTTCCTAAGATCATTATACCTCTCCCATGCCTCATGAAATTGTTCGCCTTTTTGTTGCGTAAACGAAGTGATAGCACAGCGAAGCGCATTGGTTCGCTCGATTGGGAAGAACTTCTTGAGAAACGCTGTTGGCATCTCTTCCCAAGAGTGGATGGTTCTCCCAAGGGTGCATAACCACTGCGACGCTTTATCCCGCAATGAAAATGGGAACATTTTCATGAGGACTATAGGTAACCCGACATTTCTTGGTTTAACCGTTTCAGGCAGTAGGGTTAGGTCTTCCAAGTGGAGAAAAGGATCTTCACTTGTGAGACCATGGAAGTGAAAATTTATTAGGCCAACTATGTTTTGTTTCAATTCAAAGTCGTCCCTGCCCATGGGGACCCGAATTTTTCCTATGGTCTCTGTAGCAGCAGGATTCCGATAGGAGATAAGAGACCTAAGCTCCTCCCTTTCGGGAGGGTTCTGCATTTCCTCCAATGTTTCCCGAATGGCTTCAATTTGTTCATTATACATCTCCATTTGGGCTTGGAAGAGGGTTATGGGATCTAAGGCTCCACCACTTGGTGGGTTCTGAGGGCAGTTTCCGTCCTCGGGATTTAGGAGTGGGCGTGCAGCCATGTTTGTGGAGGAGGAGGATGATTCGTCTTCTTTTCTAAATTTATCAGGCAATTCAAACAGTTCAGGGTTTTGTGACCTCCTCCCAAACATGCACTACCGCAGGAAGAATTTGGGGGGATGAGAAGGGAGAAGAGATGAGAGAAATGACGCTGCAAAGGTACACTTGATTATAAATGAATTCAATCAGATTCCTAACCTCTACAGTGTGCCCTTAGACCTAAAGATCTAAGTTACCTACTATCACGAACTACGGAACCGAATGCGAGCACCGCAGAACCACCGAGCCAGATTGAAAGGCCGTTTGCCCCAGTCTTAGACACCCGATAGCACGCGGGAACTCTCACCAGCACGTAGACATTACACACAGGTAGTTTGGCCTCTAATCCTTAGTAAGGGTCAAGTTACTACCAATTTTAGTTATAGGCTTAGGGTTAAGTACTTTTGGAATGTGAAGGGCATTGTTTACAGGTAATGCCCAAGTGATTAATTTTCAGAGTGTGTAAAACAAACATGCAACGGGGAAATCTCCCCGAATTGAAGTTTTTAATTGGTGAATGGTTTTTAGAGTTCAGTCTTAAGTAGTATGAATTTTAGGATTTCGCTGAAATACCAATTCAACAAATCTTCGGGTTTTGTGAGAATACATGTTTTCTTCAAAGCCCAACAAACCCTTCTTTAAGATCAGTTGGTTAATGCATGCTAAATTGCAATGGGCTACCCTAAATGGAGATTTCTATGTGTGGATGCACGAATCAATTTTATATTAGTGTGAAAGGGAGCCAAAGCACTTCAATTCAAGTGCTCCCAATCACCAGAATGATTTCCACACACAAGGCTCAACCAGAAGAAAATCAAATTGTTGGGGGTTGAGGTATTCGGGATCAAATCTTAGGCAAGTTGAAAAGTCATGGTGGGGTTGGAATCAACTCAATTCCAAATCTCCCCACCAAAAAGGTGATCCCGAATTGTAGATAAATGAGGCAAAAGAGGGGTGCAATCAATCTTTTTGTGTTTGCCTCAAAGAATACTTCACACGGCGACAAATTCAAGATTCAAGATTCTTGGATTTTCGTATGCAAAGTAAGGCGGGAAATCTCAGGGCGGTGGGAGTGAAGAAATCAATCAAACAAGTGAATTTTAATCCACTTGCCCCAAGAGATCCCAAGAAGTTTTTCTAGATTTTAGCTTTTTAATTTTTTTTTTATTAAGGTGACAAGTTAACCCTAGTTGCTAAGAAAAGAAGACCTATTTGTTCGGCAGCATGTGCGAAGCTCCAATGCGGTGTCGGCATCTTCACGCTCTCGTTCCCGCCTTGGATCTGCTCACGTCTTCGACTTTGTCTGCCTGCCTTCTCCTTGAGCCAAGTTCACTTGTACACCAAAAATGGAGATACCCGTGAAGAGAGAAGAGAAGAGAAAAAATTACAGGAATGGAGTAAAAATTTACTTGAAGGAGCACTTCCCCGGCAACGGCGCCAGAAAAGATGTGGTGTTGGACCTGAATAGGTTGTTAATATGGTGATTTTATCGTTGAAGTGTGTATAGTGGTTTACCTAAATCGGACCTAACCATCTCTTTACAAAATTTTTAACCTGGCCTACTTGATTTTATCTTGTCACTTTTAGGCCCAAGGTCGAACTCAGGGAAGTGGGGTTACAAGTCGAGTTTCTACGCCTTTCCTACAACGAGTTTCTTCCTTTCGTTTATTGTATTTTTGGTGTTTTTCTATTTAGATTTTTTTTTGGTAATCTTTGTCCTTGAGGCACACCCTCAAAATTAGGTTCTTGGCTTTGAGCCAAAACAGGGTTCCAAAATGGGTCTTGCTATTCGCAAGACGGGGCACCTGCAATTCAAAGATTATCTTTTCTCTTTTATATATATATATATTTTATATTTTTACTAGTATGCAAAAGAAATAGAAATAAAGTAAATATAGTATAGATATATATGTATATACTATGTATGTATAAAGGGGTGGGGGTGGAGGCAGAGATGGAGTGTAGCACGGTGTCGAGTCGGTCGTCGTCTAGAAAGACGCAACCAACAGGACAAGGTGCCACGTGTAAGGTGTAGGATGGATGGTGGAAGATGAATGCGAACACGCTTTTTGTACGCGTGTATCGGGGAATATCAGCAACTGGTGTAGATATTCCCGCGATACCACTTATGGTAAATAATGTGAAAAAATATATATATTTGTATGTAAATATATCTATATATATATATGGTTATAAATATATAGGTATATATATATGTATATGTATATGTATATGTATATATGTATATGTATATATATATATGTATGTAAATATATATATATATAAGTATATGTATATATGGATATATATATATATATATATATGTATTTATATGTATATGTATGTATATGATACTATATAGATGTATATGTATATATATATTTATATATATATGTATATATATATATAGTAATATATGTATATATAGATATATGTAGCTAGATATGTATATATATGTATATATATGTATATATAGTTATATAGATATATATATATATATGTACAAATATATGTATATATATGTATGTATAAGTATATGTGCATATATATGTATATATATAAATATGTATACTAATACTTAGTTATATACATACTACTATATATATATAGATATAAGTATATATATATACATGTATACATATATAAGTATATGTATATGTATATATATATATATATATATGTATGTATATATATAAGTATATATATATATATGTATGTATGTATACTAATTCATAAGTATATAGGTACTACTATATGTATAAATATAAGTATATATAAATATATATATATATATATGTATGTAAATATATGTATATATATATCAATATATATAAGTATACATATATGTATATATATATGTATATAATAGAGTATAGGTGTGTGTGTGTGTGGAAGTGTGAGTGTCTGTGTGTGCAAACGTCGGTGAAGAGAGTGAGAGAGTGTTTTGAGAGAGAGTGAGAGAGAGAGAGCGGGAGAGAGAGCAGGAGAGATGGTGCTGTTAAGGCATCTGGAGCTTCAACGCGTCGTCTGGAGTCCTACGCACGTGCACAGGCGCGTATGCGCGTAGAGAGAAGCACGCACGCAGGAGAGTTGGTGCGAAGAGGACCGCAGTGCCCAGCGCTACGTGGAGTGGCTGGAATGGGTGAACGCAGGCGTGGGCGAAGGCAGGTGTAGGCGGGTTGGCAGACGTGCGAGCGTGTACGGGCGACGCGGGGCGAGACGCGCGTGCGGTCTGCGGCCGGTTGCGGCGTGCCAGGTGACCAATTAAGTGAGAAGCTCACCGGTTACCCCACCGTAGCCATAGTGTCGCGTAGACTTGCGTGAACAATGGCTACAGTGGTCGGGCGAGCCGCACAACCGGCAGCGGGCGGTGCTGTGAGTGTGGCCGGCTCGGCGCGTGTGGCGGAGTGGCTTCGGCTTGTGGCTTGCGGGTGGAAGGTTGTGACAGAGCGTGCGGAGAAGGCTGCTGGCGTGCGCGGTGGAAGGCGATGGCGACGCTGGCGCTACTGGGGTGCGTGGTGAGGGTTGGCCAGCCGCTGCAGAGGCGCGCAGAGGTCGGTTGTGGGCAGAAGAAAGAGTGAGACAGAGTGAAGAAGCGGGAGGCGGAGAGGCCTGCAGGCACGCGTAGAGGGCGAGGGTGCCTGCAGGCGCGCGCGGAAGGGGCTGGGGCTGCTGCCTTGCCGCAGATGCCGCTGAGCTTTGAGCTTCAAACCTTGAAGCTTGAGGCCATGGCTGAAGGTGCTGGAAACGTAAAAAAAATGAGAAAAGAGCCACCACGCCCATCAGCTCTTTGAAGAGCTGGGCGGTGGTGGTCTCACTGTGGTGGGTGTGCACCACAGTGAGGGCTCCTGTCTGCCGAGTGTCTCCAAGGAGGGCTGCCGTGTGGAGCGAAATGGAGAGGACGGTGGCCTGGAGGAGCTGCAGGTGGGTTTTTCTTGGTTGGGACCAGGCTGCCTTGCAAAGGAGCCGTGGTCTTTTATAAAGGATGAAGGCATGGCTAATGCATGGCATGGCAGGGAATGGCTGCATGCGGCTGCAGGGAGAGGCCTGCTGCAGAGCATGGTGCGAGAAGGTGAGGCCATGCATAGCAGCCGCGGGAAGCATTTCAAAAATCAAGTGGAAATAAAAATAAAGATGGGAATTTTGTGAAGCAGCATTTGAGGAAAAATGTAATTGCGAGGCCATTTATTTATTCTCCTCTCCTCTCAATTAAATGCATGCATGCATGTATTTTTACAAATGCGATTATGGAACCCTAATATGCAGAGGTAATGCTAGGAAATAGCACAAGGCACAATTGCAGGCATATTTTTGCGGTGCAATCAGGAGTACTTGACCTCAATAACTTGCCGGAGTAGGATTCTCGCTGCTGTAATGGTGGAGGGACCTAATTGCAAATAATGACGAGGAAGTTAGGGGGGTTTCTGTAGAGGTTTTCAAAAGTTAGGGTTAGAAATGTAATTGGGCTGAACCTGTTTGCAAAGTAGGTCAAGGTGAATTCCCCTTAGGTCCAAATTTTGGTACAAACCTAATTTGGACTTAAGAAATCCAATGGTGAAGTTGGATTTTAGGTTTGACTACATTTGACTGGGCAATTTACATAAAAACCTAATTTAAGGCAAACAATTGACTAAGACCCCAATTTAGGTCAAAATAGGTTTTAAGAGCCAAATTGAAGGTTCTAAACCCTAGAGGATATTTTTCCACGAATTTTAGAGGGTTTAGGTGAATTTTATTCTGCCCAGAACCTTATTAATATAAGTGGGTCTGTTTTAGGGTTACAAGAAGTCATTTAATTCCCATATTTCACATGAACCATTTTCTGTTTGAACCAACCCACTTTTTATCTTGTTAAGGCCATTTGACCTATTTTTAGCCCATAAGAAAACCCGTTGTTGTATTACAATGTTAAAATTGTAGTTTTACCCCTTATTTCTTCCTTTTCTTTCAAAAGGGTTATTCCTTGAGTTAAGACCTCCAGTTGGTTATGTAGGAGCTTTTATTCTCTTTTCTAGGTCAAAATAAGCTAGTTAGGGCTCATAATGGTGTTCCCATCAAGAGCAGACTTGTAGCTTGCACGCAGACAGCACGTGGAAGGTGCATGGGAGGTGCACTGGTCGTGCGCAGGCTGGAGGCAATGCATGCTTTTGTTTGGTGGAGAAGATGAAGGGGGTGGAGGTGAGGGGCAGGCACTGATGGTGGTGGTGATTCTCTCTATCACAGAGCAGCATAAGTCGAGAGAGATAGCAAGGTTAATGGTGGAGAGATCTCAGGCCACGGTGTGCGCCATGTCCATGGTGCGTGCCTCCTTCACGGTCAATAGGATGGGAGAAGATGGAAGATCCCCTTCAATGGTTGCTGCACCTCTTCTTTTAAACACCTCTCCCATTTGTTTCCCCCATCACGAATCTTGACCAGCAACTCGGTGAGTAAATCTAAACCGTTGAAGAGGAGTTGCGTTGAGGCAGTGCTGTTGCGAGAAGGCTGGCGGCGAGGGTGCGGTGGGTTGAAGCCATGCACTCTGTTGGGAAGAAAACAAAAAGAAAGTGGGTTATTTATAAAGATAATCCAAAATAATGCATGTAATGCATGCATGCCACCATAATGCATATTACTTTCTAATACATATGAGTGCCATGTATAAAATATGCATGCAATCATTTTTATAAATAATCTATTTATAAATCTAAGTATGCTATGTACATGTAGTCATCATTCTAATGCCTAGGTATTTATGCATTCAATTAGCTCACAAACGTTGTCTCATCAATCAGCAGCAGGTGGGGGTTCGGGATGGGCCTCAGGAGATAGGGTGGAAGATATGGGTAGGTCTGAATTAGCTTCGAGCTTCTCCATCTATGGGTCAAGATCTTCTTGTGGTTGAGGCTATGGGATAATCAGGTTTTCCTCTGTAATCGGGTCCTCAACCAAAGAACTGATGTCGCAAACTTCTTTGATCATCACACAATTTATTCCCTTCTTGGCCTTAAATATAACAATCCTTAGTGTCTTATTCCTGAATTTCAACTCAATTTGGCCCTCTTCAAAATTGATATTCACCCTAGTTGTGGCTGGAATGGTCTCTCTAAGATGATCGGTGTCTCTCAAATTTTCAGGAGTATCCATATCTAATATAATGAAGTTCACTAGGAAGTAGAAATCTCGAATCCTATCTAGAATATCCTCAAGAACTCGTTTAGGTGACTTTATTAATCTGTCAGCCAGCTACAGGGTCACCTCAATTTGTTTGAGCTCAGTTTTCGCGAAATGATCTAGTAGGGATGTAAGGATTAGGTTTATGGAGGCTCCTAAATCCAATAAAGCTTGATCAAACTCTAGGTTGCCAATCTTATAGGAGATCAGAGGGGTGCTAGGATCTTTCACCTTTTATGGGAGTTTGCTCAGGGTGATAGAGCTGGCTTGCTCAGATAATATGATCGGACTCCTGTCTTTGTTTTGCAGCTTATGCTTTGGTGTACATATATCCTTTAGAAATCGCATGCAAGTCGGTACATGGCGGATCTCATCCATCAAGGGGATGTTTATTTGGAGTTGCTTAAAGAGCTTGACCAAGTCTTCCTCAAGTGCCACGGGTTTGGGTTTCCTCTTTCCTTTGGTCAAGGCCTTAGGAAATGGAACCTTTGTAGGTTCCTTTAGGATTGGTTCGGGCTCTGGATCTATGATAGGTGTGTCCTGGATAACCATTCTAGCGTTAAACTCTGAACTACCAGGTCTAGAGTAGCTAGGATAAGGTGGATCCTGAGTTGATTTGCCACTACGTGTGGTAACAACATTTCAGCCAGCTTGGTTTTAGTTCGAAGTCGGCAAAAGAGGTGGTTGCTGTTGATATCCCAAATATGATGTGAAAGCCTCCATCCCATCAGGTGATGGAGCAGAAGGAGCCTGATAAACATAGTGAGCTTGGCCTTGATTCGGGTTCATAATGTGCCTCTGGTTCGGCACGTTATTCAAATTCGGCAGTGGTTGAGAAGGGATTGCACTAGGTTGGTGAAACCCAGCCATCTGTGTGAGCTGATTTTGAACCTCTATGATCAGATTCTTATGTTGTTTCTGCATAGCCACATTAGTCGTTTGGATGCCAGCCAGGGCTTGTAAAATCAGATTCATTTGATTTTCCCTTGAAGGCCCGGATTGGTAATTCGGATTGGGCCCAGGCTTGGCGGGCTGATATGGGCACTGTTTGTCACTCTGAATCGGATTTTAAAATAATCGCATTGTAGTATAGATCTAATCAGCATGAAAAAGAAATAGAATTTATTACTCGAATGAAAGTTCGAGGTTGAACACAGGGAGCAAATAGGAATTCACACACATATCTCAATAATGTAAATGAGCACAAGAAATAACTTAGAAATGATAATCAATATAAAGCATGAGTCTAACATATGGCAAAAAAAATCTCAAAGCAAAAACATTGGTGATTTAGATCATCAATTATTCAATTTAAGCATAAATGCATTGAGTTCAAATAAAGCAACAGTGCCATCAACTATTCAACTTAGGTACTTAAATAATCAGATAAAGCCTCAAATCAGACGTCGAGTCATTTAATCAGACGGCTTAACCAACAGCACTGTTCTTCTTCTTCCTCTTCTTTTCGTCCTCTATTCTCCTCTTCTGTCCTGCTCAAGCCCTTCTCCTTTTTCTTCTTGTCTGTAACCTCTTCTCTTCTTTCACTGCAGGCCTTCTTCCTTTCCTCCACTTCTGTGAAGGCTTCCTTCTCTTCTTCCTTCTTTCTTCACGCACACAGGGCGGCCATCTCAGATTTGGCTAAGTGTCGCATAGGGAAAAACCCTCCCCTTCCCCACTCTCTCTCTCTTCCTCTTAGCTTCCGCCCTCCCAGGGCCACAATCAGGGTAGTCGAGTAAACGGGCAGACGTGCACCCGGGACTAGGCTCACCGGCAGTGGGTGGTGAGCGAGGTGTGAAAAGGCTTAGGCGGGTAATCGGGTGCACCAGACCCATGTGCAACGTATCGCGGGCAAGGCACGTGAGGGCGTAGGGACCTCACCCCCTGTGTTTACTGAGGCAATAAGGCTATATGACAAAATCAATATATGTGGGTGCTTCACTTCGAGCGTTTCTGAGGTGGGACTAAAGCCCCACCCTTCCTTCGTGTGCGTTGCGTTGATGTTCTTCGCCAATTGGAGCACTACTACAACTTGGGGTCTTTAATCCAAGACCTGGAGTAGATCTTGGGACGTAGCCACGTCGAGTGAGTGGCATTAGGTCGTCTCGATGCTGGAGGAGCTTGGTCGTGATCAGGGATGGAGGCGGCAGTGCTGGCGGACCGATGAAGACCTGGAACACGAATACAGGATCGAAGGCCCCAGTTAAATGGCTCCTTAGTTTCACCGTAGCACGGCGAAGGTGATGGTCTTGTGGAGGATGGTGGCATGTAGAGGGTTGTTGGTGAAGGAGAAGTGCGTTCTTCGGTGGTGGTTGTGAGTGGGAGAAAGGTTGAATAAATATGGGGAGTTGGTGTGCGAGGACGAGGTGGAGGTTATAAGCTTCTCAACGAAGTGTTTGGAGCAGTGGAGTGAGAGGATGACTTTGCCGGAGTGATCGTCGGAGATGGAGACGGAGGTGGTTTGCAATGGTGTCGAGGGTTTGAAATGGGGATAAGAAGAGCGAAATCTAAGCTAAAAGTGGAGAAGAACTAATCTAACCAAAGATAATCAAACGAAAGGGGAGGATTTTCCTAATCGGGGGTATGTCGGCTCTCGAGAAGACGAAGACTTCAATGAGTGGGAGACGACAATGAAGACGTAGATTGGAGTGGCTGTAGGTATTGCAACGTGCGGATGATAAACACCAGTTTATCATCATTTTTACGCATTAAAACGAACCTAGCTCTTAGGATTTTGCTCCGTAAATAGGTTTTTGGGTTGCATTTAGTCATAAATTAGGTTAGGCATGCATTGCATTTTTTATTGTCATTTTAATATGTTTTTGTGTGTTAGGGTTGAACAAGATTAACAAATCTCTAGAACCCTACCACTTAGGAGGCAACAAGTGAAGGAGAAGCTCAAACTAGCTGGAACTCATTTTGATCCAGCTCACCATAGCTGGAATCCAGCTCAATTGGACTAGGGTCAGCTCATCCTAGCTCCATTCAGCTCATCTCAGCTGAATGGCAGCTCAAGAGAGCTCATCTCAGCTCACCCTAGCTCAGATCCAGCTCAACTTAGCTGAGTCTAGCTCATCTCATCACCCATGAGTTGACAAGGAGCTTTAGCTAGCTCAGTTGAGTTGACTGAAGTTTACCTCAGCTAAGGACCAGCCTGATCCAACTCCACTGAATTCCACCCAGCTGAAGATGAATTCATTCCAGCTCCCAGGGACTCAGCTTAGCTCAACTTAGTTCAGTTAAGCTACCTTAGCTGCCTCAACTAGCTCAATCCTCCCCGGGAGCACGAGACCTAGCTCACCTCAGCTCCATTTAGCAGAAGCCAGCTCACTTTAGCTTGTCTTAGCAGCTAGCAAAGAACTAGCAAGCTAAGCCAGCTAGAGTAGCCCCATGTTGACCTCTTCAGTAGCTGCCAACTCCAATTCAACTCCAGACCCTTCATATCCAGCTCCTCTCCTTAAGCCCTAAGCTCCACATGGCTACTCCTCCACTCCACTACTAGCTAAGCTAGCTTAGCTTAGCTAGCATCCAGCTCCTTGGCCATCCATCAGCCATAACTTAACCCTAGCTAGCTCCACTTACTAAGTAAACTCAAGTCCACCTAGCTAGTTCCACCTCTACTCAAGTTGGCGCCACCTTCTTCACCACCCTTCACCCCTTAATCACCACCAAAAGACACCTAGATGTTGGCGCCAAAACAACCTTTTGGCGCCAACTTCACCTCCCATATCCACCCTACACATAACCACTCCAAGCCACATCCACCATCCACCTCAACCCCCTTCTAGAAGCCTAAAAGTTGACGCCAACCCATGGCACCTCTCCATGGTTGGCGCCACTTTTAGGTGCCCCTTGGCCACCCATAACTACCCCCCTTACATCCCTTAGGTGGCGCCAACTCCCCTTAGCCCTAGGATCATCTAACCACCCCCATCTTCCCATCTTAGCCATCCATTTCAAGAGTCATCTTAACCTTCCCATCCTACCCTATAAAAAGACCAACACCCACCACCATAGAAGCCATCCTTGGCTAGCAAAATGCCTCTTATATTCTACCTATAGCTCATGCCCAAGAGAGAAGAAGAAGAAGATTACTCTGTCCCCTTTGGTGCCTTCCCCTCTTCCCTTCTCTCTTGTGCCCACGCCAGCCAATGGAGAAGCCAAGCAAGGAAGACCTTTGGAGGAGGTCTTGAGGGTGGTATACAACCATCCTTGGAGGAGAGCTTAGAGGTGGTCCATGCCACCTTGGAGGAATGCCTTGGCACGCCCCCCTACTTCAGGGTTTGCCAAGGAAGCTACACCTTGAAGAATTTTACAAGGAGGAGGAGCTCTTTTTTATTGAGGGAGCAACCACAATTGGAGCAAGAGCCTTGCCATCTTCGCCATCATTTTAGAGGATTTTTGTGTTTTCATTACATGCATTTTTAATTCTAGTAGTTTAAGCATTCTTCTAGTAGATTTTTGTAAAACAATTCCTCAATTTTATACAAGTTGCCTTCATTAGATATTTTTGTCTTGATTGCAATATAAATTTCCCTTTTGTGCACTCACTTCCCTCCTTCTCTAATTACCCTAAGCCTTCACATTCCTAGGGTGAGCTTAGAAGGAAGGTAGCTCTTGCCACCTAGGGTTACTATTAAGAGTAGTTCTATCAATTCAAAATCCTTGTTATTTCAAATACAAAACAAAAAAAAAATGATATATTGAAAAGACCAAAAAGAAAGTTGAGATTTATTTTCTAAGCAAGGGATTTGATTTGCAAGCTTATTGCCTCCTTGGACGACCCTAGATACTCCCCTATCTAGGTTATAAATTTTAAAAGTGTATGCTATTTTACGTGTTACAACGACTTAAAAACCTACTTTTATAAATCATGCCAAATTTTGCATTAGCAGAGGAAGAAGAGGAAGGTAGATCCATCGCTGGTATTGCGAACGGATGAGGAATAGAGTTGGAGGAGGTCGTCGAACGTCGCGGAGCTTCTTGGCCAGAGAGGAGCGAGGAAGGAGGGGTATTCCAGGCCGAGAACGAGCGTGAGAAGTCGATCGAGCCCTGGGCGTGCTTATATAGGGATTAGGAGGTCAATTTGAGCTAGGAAATGTCACTGGAGTTGGAAATTCTAAGATACCCAAATCTCTCATGCGTTCACATGAGAGATTAGGAAAGTTTTAGGACTCATGGACGGATTCAATGGAAAGAGGACTTCTCAAGGAATCTCCCTTCCAATTTTGGAAGGGATTGATTGATCAAAGGAGTTCTCTTCAATCAAAGGTCGTCGAAGTCATAGGAATAGGATTCATGGTGGCAGAGACCTTTTTGTGAAAATGATGACAAAGTTAGGGGGCCATTTGCAAGGAATTCAAAAAGCTGAGCATCTGAATGAGATAAAATGAGTCTGACTAGACCAAAATGAAAACTTGGTCAAGATGATCTCAGATTGGGCCCAAATTTTGGTAAAAACCTAATTTTGACCCAAAAAATCTAATGGTGAAGTTGGATTTTTTTTGGCTAGGTTTGACTGGGTAATTTATGCAAAAATCCAAATTAGTGCAAATGTCTATCTAAGACTCTATTTTAGGTCAAGATGGGTTTTGATAGTCAAATTTAAGATAAAAAACCCTAGAGAATATTTTTTTATGAATTTTAGAGGGTTTAGGTGAATTTTATCCTGAGCATAACTTCAGTTAACTAAGCGGGTCTATTTTTAGGGTTTCAGAAGTCATTTAATTCTTAAACCATGCCAAAACCCTTTTCTGTCTGTATTAACCTACTTGTTAGACTTTTAAGACCATTTAACCTTTAATTAAACCTTGAGAAAACCCACGATTATTTTGAATTCAAGATATGATGGTAAAATTATAGTTTTAACCCTATTTTCTTGTCTTTCTCTCAGAATGGATTTGCAGTGACTTAGGGCTCTTTGGCGATTATGTAGGAGCTTTTATTCTTTGATAATGACTAGCTTAAGATAGTTATGGCTCATGATGGTGTTCCCATCAGGCACGGAGCCTGTGGTCTGGGTTGGAATGGCGGTCTCGAGTTCTGATTATTTCCCAACCATGCAAAGTTGGGATGCTTGCGCCATCCAGGGTTGTAGGTGTTAGAGAATGGATAATTCTAGATGGTGTGGATATCCTCACAGATCTGAGGAAGTCTAGAGAAATTAGAGTACTTGGGATCAAAGTTCCACCAAGTAGAGTAGGATGGCCTAGAGTTTCCTTCAAAATCGGGATCAGACAGGGGTGGATAAGTGTCCATCCCCTGATAACAGTGGCGGTGAATGTTATGCATGACCTCCCTACTTGAGGGCGGTTGTGTATATGTGCTCTGCTGTGCGGAGGTGGCTCTCTGTAGTTGTTGAGTTAATTCGTCCACCTTTTTTCAATGATAGAGCCCTTATCCAGGCGACTAGCCTCCAACTCCAAGTCGACGGATGCGGATAGGTGTCGAGTCTCATACGCCCCTTGTGTGTTTGTCAATGTGTGGGTGGTTGTCCAGTTGAACACACCCATAGAATCATTGTTTAGGGAGTTCTCGCACATGTTCTCGAGAATCTCCTAAACGGTATCCTCATGTTGACCCATGATGTTGCCACCACAGGTTGGATTGACAAATAGCTTGATATCCTCATGGAGAACCTGGTAAAAAGACTAGACCTGTTCCCATTTAGGAACTCTGTGATGTGGGCATTTTCGCATGAGATCCAAAAAGCGATCCCATGCCTCATGAAGTGGTTCTCTTGCATTTTGCGTGAAATGCGTAATCCGGTGCCTCAATGCATTGGTGAAACCAACTAGGAAGAATTTCTTTAGAAATTCAAATTGGAGTTCCTCCCATGTGTTGATCGGACGAGTCAAAGTCTGATACCAATGGGTAGCCTTATTCATAAAAGAGAAGGAAAACATCTTCATGAGCAGGATGTCCCGATTCTGAATAGGTGATCCAAAGGTCTGGGCCAGATGTTTCAGCTGCTGGATGTGCTGGAAGGGATCTTCGGAGTTCAAGCTATGGAATTTGGGGATAGCATTAATCAGATTTAGCTTCAATTCAGTGTTAGGTCCTCCAGCCAGGATTTGCACCCTGGGTTAGATTGCCACCGCAGCAGGATTGTAGTGATATCACATTTGTCGCTACTGTAGAGGGTTCATGAACACATGGAATAGATCGATGAGGCATTGCGATTGATTTTGAACATTGGGCTCTTCTTCTTCTGGATGCTCCAAGGATGCAGATGACGGAGAGTTGGGCTTAGATGTGGAAGAGTTGGACGAAATCTCAATTTGATCGTGTGGATGCACAAACAAGTGGGTTGAGGCTTGGCCTCGACGAGAATGAACTGGTAATGAAGGCCTCAAGTTTGGTCTTAAGGACCTCCTCCCGAACATGCACTAGAAAATCAGATGAGGGACAAAACGTGTAATGGACCTAATCGAGGCACCCAAAAATTTTGGATGACAAAGGAGGTTCGAGGCGGATGATACCTCTGGATCAGAACTCACTCACTTGAGAATTACTTAGGTAGTCAGGAAGGGAGACTCCTGCAAAGACCCCTACATGGTAGAGTGTCCCCATGGGTTACAGGGTTTCCCCCACTCGACCTTCCTTGTCAGTGAGAATCCAAGTAGACCAGAATGAGCAAGCTTAACTCCTAAGTCTACCAATTTTAATCGTGTGTATGTGCCTTGAATTTCACCTAAACTTTACAGTTGATTTGATTTGTGACCTAAGTTGGAGGTTGGTTGACCCACAAAGTAGACCAACTTCACCTGACGTATCATAAAGTTGAGGATGGGTTGTGTTAAAGACCCAAATCACCTTGAACTGGTTTGCAAACAGGTTATTAGGTCTCAAATTTTAATGATTCAAGTGATTGTTAGAGCCTTGCTTTTAGGGTTTACTTGATTATATCAATTCTACTAGGGCTTGGGTAACACAAGATGAGGGAAATATGTTCTCTTTAAATAAGGCAAGTGTATTCTTGAAACCCTAATTTGGCTTTATTTTCCAAGAATAATTTTTTCCAAAGTTGGTACCTAGGGCTCAATCAAGAAGGTGACTAGCCCAAGGCACCTTAATTCCCTAATAGGTGAAAGTATTAGGGTGGGGATCTCTAATCAAATCAGATCAAATCAGGCAACTCAAATGATGATTACTATGAAATAAAGCAAGTTAATCCTAATTGATTTTCTTTTTCAAATTTTCCAAGAGATAAGGGGCTTAAAGAAGAAAATGAGATTACTTGCCCTTGGTATGGTTATTTGTGCGACCGATCTTTAGATTCACCTCGCAAAATCATAGCAAATCAGATAAAGAAAGTTAGTATCAAATTAGAATTATAATTAGTGAATCAAATGCGTATTGCTCCCCGGCAACGGCGCCAAAATGTTATGTTGAAAATCGTCGTAAAAAGATTGCATTGTAGTATGCGACAAAAATCAATGCGACATTTAAATTTGTAAGCTCGAAAATCAAATGTGAGTCCGAGGTCATTTGCAGGGAGCAAATTTGGCAAATCAATCCACTAATCATAATTATCAAGAATAATAATGTAGGTGAAATCAATAATCAGAACGATATTCAATATATAGCAAAAATGTATCTCAAAATGTTAGGTAGAAAATATAAAAAGAAAAGGATAAATAAAAATGGTGGTTGAAACCACCTAATTAACCATAGAATTTAAGCTCTGATCAGAATCAAATATTTGAATAGTAACTCCAAACCACTAATGCCAAATATCCACATCAGCTGATGGATCCATAGTAATCTCAGAACCAAGGCAAGCATAAGGGCTTGTGGGTTGCCTGTGGATCGTAAAGTATACTAGAGAGGAGGGGTGAATAGTATAGCTGAAAAATGAATATGAATAAAAAATAAATCCACAATAGAATCAAGCATAGATTACACCTGGATTTATAGTGGAAACCCAAACCAGGTGAAAACCACTTTCTAAGCCTCTCAGCTTAGGATTTTCCTGACTAATCAAGGCTAGTAATCAACTATTGTATCACTTGAATGAGGGTGGCGCAACCTCTTTACAAACACTTTTCTTTACAACTTGAAGAGAAGCACAACAACAACAACAACGAATCTTCCCCAACAACTTGGGATCCGTTAATCAAAACAACAATGTAAAAGAATAATGAAGAGCTATGGAACCTCAATGAAAATCAAACCAGAATTTCAGTGGAGGTTTCAAATGACGTGCTTTGAAAGGCATGAAAAATGAAGTGCAGAAGCACTTGATGAAGCATGAGAAGCTTTATTCTTTTGGAGGATTTTTATATTGAAGTTGTATATAAAAAGGGCTCCGTATGACCTTTATTTATACTAAAAATTCAACCTGAAAAGGAAATGAAATTGGTCGATCAATTAAGGTAGATTGGTCGGTCAAAACAAGGTTTAGTCGATCAATCTAGTTATTTGATTGATCATTGATTGGTTGATTAATTAGCTTAATTAGTTGATCAAAAGGGTATTAATCAAATTCCTTAAATGGGCGGGTTTGATCGATTAACTAAGTTGTTTGGTCGATCGATTAGTCTTAGTGGTCAATCAATAACCCTTGAAACTGATTTTAGAGAAAAGCACGAAAATCCATTTGAGTTTTATTTTGAGGTTCCTTACAAAAATATCGTAGATTCAATAAAAGTAAAAGACACAGATCAGCATCCATCTGATCTTGATTCATGAGAGAAGTTCTGATTTGTGATAGTCCTGAAATATTAGTCTTACAGTAAACATAATTTTGGTGCATTAAAACAGAGGTGCCTACATCTTCCCCCTTTTTGATGACAACACAGTTATAATTATGAATTGAAATATTATGCATAATATCTCCCCTTTTTTGTTTCAGCAAAAAGTAAAACATGCTACTATCAATTTCAATTAAGTCCCCCTTAAGCATGTAGATGAAGCAATAATAATTTCAACATGCAATTTCTAGAGAGTAAAATATATCTGAGAGAGATAATATCCCTGCATATAACAACCGTATAAAAGAGTCTAGATAAGCAAAGAAAAATAAAATAGTTCACAGAATAGAAAGTTTTGCAATCTAATGAAGCTAAGCAAAATAGAAACTAATGCTAAAGCTACTTGTATACGATGCCATGAAGGCATCCATTATGCTCTGGAGGTCTGTATCTAACTCGAGATCCATTGAGTCAAATCTCTCTGAGGAGGCAGGATGGCCAAGACATAGGCGGCACTAAGCTGAAGATCTTAGTGTCGGCTGCCTAGATGCCCTATAAAAAGGTGTAACCTACTGGTCTGCTGGTGCTGCTACAGTGGTAGGAGGAGGAGGTACTGCTAATGATGGAAGCATGGTAGTAGATCAGCGAGGTCAAGGAGGATAGTGAAGCTGCTGCTGGATCCCATGAATAGACTCTCTAATTCTATCCAAGAACTGGCTTTGAGCATTCAGGTATTCTGATACTTGATGCCCATGTCTTACCATCACCATGTCTGTCTCTCTCTGTGGATGCATCATCAGGAAAACACCATCTATCACATCCTGTATACTGATAAAATCTCTACTTGTAAGAGGTCTGTCCAAAGGCCCTACTCCTACTCAAAGAAGGACGGAAAGGGTTGCCCTGGAGGAGAACAGGTCGTGGTAAGGTGCTCGTAAGGCAGGAAAGGAGGAGGGATTGCTGATGGTTCTTACTACTGCTACTGTTTCTCTTGGGCGGCATCCTCACCACGAGCTCGCTGATTTTGCTCCATCTTTGTATAAGTGAGCTTGTCAAATATGGAGACTCAAGTGATAAACTATTTATGACTTATATCCATTGGAACACTGAAACGTAGGAAGATGTGGGAAAGTGTCCCAAACTAGAAGGGGCTAGTGGGTTGCCTTCTCATCAAATATAGAATCAAGTGGTTTTAGCTGAACTGCTTATTCTTAAGAAAGACATAGAAAGTAATGAGCATAATGGTAGGGTAGTTCTTAAATGAAGTAGACTTGAACATAAAATTCCATAAAAAACACGATTAAGAAATCATGGAAGATGGTGAAAATAGGGGACTTGGCTGGACGACCCAAGTCAATATGGGAGGGAGTAAGTAGGGTCTCCCTAATGGTATCCATCTGTGTCTGCTGGTGAAGCTCAAGGAAGGTAGGACCAACATACGGACAACCAAGAGACCCTGAAATCACATCCGCATTGACTAGAACCTCTTTGCCATAGATGTTCGAGGCCAGGTCAATGTTGAAACCCTCACCTATATTCTTCAAGTTCGCATAAAATAGGTGACAAGCCATAGGGTCAACGCTGGGAACACGGCTATTTTTGGAACCTGCATAAAAGTTCCGCTAAAAAAGACAAAATCTGGTGATATGCAAATTTTAAGCTGATTCCAGGAAAGATAGACTTGAAGTAAACAAAATCGACTGGTCTGCCAACTTGCGGAGAAAGCTTAGCGAGGAGTGAAAAATGATCATGAGCGGCCTCTATGATGAAAAATCCATCAAACGTATCATCACGATGAGAAGAGGAGGCATGTGCACGTTTTGGAGCCATGAGAAAAGTTGAAAATGCACGTTGGTCTATCAAAAATGAGTCGGATAAGTTGCTGGAAAAACTAACTTTTGGTCAATCAACCAAGAATGTTGGTCAACCAAAAGCATTCAGATGGGAAAAAAAAAGTGCTTTTCCGAGTGATATGCTCACAAATACTAAAAGATATCACAAGAAATCACATGATTAAACATCAAATCTATTCATAGCACATCTCATACTCAAAGAAAATCCTAAAAGAAACAGATTTAATCCAAGTTTAGAGTATACCATCATCAATAAATGGTAGATCAAGGGAGGATGGCAAGGATGGAGATGGCAATGAGAACGGCTGGCGAGAGGCATGCACAACCAGTTGGTGTTCATGCAAGATGCTCGAGGTCGCGCGGAGATGTTGGCACGGAGGAGGATTCAGGTGCAGTGTTGCACGCACAGAGGATGCATGAAGTCGGTGTGTCTTGCTCGTGTGAGGAGCGGTAATGGTCGAAGGCAACATGAAGGTTGGTCGATCACCATCGCTAGAGGAGGAGAGGTAAGGTCAGGTGGAGGTGTTTGTTCGGTGGTGGAAAAGTTGTGGCAATCAAAGGTAGGGTATAGGTAGTGAAAAAATAGGATTTGGCGGTAAAAATGGTTGTGTTTTACAGAAAAGTTGATTAACAAAATAGGTAAAAACATTTTAGGTAGCTAATTTTGGAACCTTGTTCTAAATCTTGTTTTGGTGTTAACAAAATTATTATAGATTAATGATTGCAATTGAGTGCTTTTCATATTTAGGTGAAGATCAAGGCAAACAAGCATGATGACAAGGAGTAGTCAAAGAGAAGATCTTCTTCGACATTTAGATTTTCTAGATTAAATTTTTTATTTTATAGAATGTATTCCTCTTAACAAAGAATCAACTTAGCAAAATAATTAGAGATAAACTAGGATTTATACTACGATCATTTTCAAATAACATAATTGATTAATTTACTTAAAAGGTACTTGTTAACTATTTATCATACTGAAACGGGTTTAAAATCATCACGTTGCAGTATAGATCGAATCAGTGCGAAAATATATAATATTTTTTACTCGAATGAAAGTCCGAGGTTGAACACAGGGAGTAATATGGCAATTTAAAACACAAGATTACAATTTGAATCAAAGATATAAGAGATTGCAATCAGAATTAATTCAAAATGATATAACAATAAGGTCAAGTATCAATGTGTAAAAAGAATGGAGTAAAATGGTGATTTGAATCACTAATTACTCCTCACAATAATAGCAAATATCTCAACAGTGTCAATCAAGTTGGGAAGCTCAAATCAGACGTCTACTAGTAGGATCAAACATCTTAAACATCTGATTCTACAGTGTTTTTCTTCTTCTCTTCTTGTGCAGACTCTTCTTTCTTCTCCTTTCTTCTTCTTTAGAACTCTTTCTTTCTTCTTTACCTTTCTACTGCTCTCCTTCTCTGGGTTTTCTCATCTTCTTCTCTTCCGGCTTTTCCTTCTTCCTTCTTCTTCCTTCTTTACGTGCAAGGGGGGCACTCAGATTTGGCTAAGTGTCATATTGGACAAAACCCTCTCCTACCCCCATGCTCTCTTGTTCTCTCTCTACGATCTGCCCTCCTAGGGCCACAGTCAGGACAGTTGAGTTATCGGGTACACGCACACCCGAGACCAGGGCTGTCGGATGTGTGTGGCAGCTGAGGAGTGCTTGGCTAGGCAGGTAATCAGATGCACCAGACCAGTGTGAGCAGTGTCATGGGCGAGGTGTGTTGGGGTGTATGGGACCTCACCCTGTGGCTCAGAGGCAAAGAGCCTATACAATAAAATCAATTTATGTGAGCGCGGCGCTTGTCAACTTCCGAGGTGGGACTAATCCTACATCCCTTCCTCTGCATGCATTGCACTGAAGCTTCGTGCCATTGTGGTCAAAGACTCAATCAAAGAGCCAAATTGGCTCCTTGGTTGCGCTGTTGGATAGGTTCCGCTGAGCCTAGAGCAAACACCTGGGCTTCAACTGTAAGAACATGACCTGGAGCTCGGTTGAAGAAGCTTCATTAATGGCGCAAAGACTTGGTACCTGAAATCCAAGAATAAGGCCTCTTAGCCATGTTAAAGCAGTCAGGAAGAGTCGTTGGACGACGACAAATGTAATCATGGTGGTGCGGAGGTGATTGGAGGAGTGAGGCGGTCTGACAACCTTGGATTGTTGGTGAGGAGGGTGTGGTGTTCGGTAGAGGGTTTGGAGGAGATTTCGACCTAACTAAGTTATGACTTTTGCTCCTGAGGTCGAGGAGGAGGTGTAGAGCATGGAAGCGACAGTGTAGGTGGTCTGTGGTGGACGCTGGAGTTCGCCGGTGGTACGCCGGCGAGGTAGAAGATGAAGTTGCAGAGGGCGGTGTGGAAGTCAAAGCGGAGTGTCAGAGTTGCTGTCGTGACGTGAAGCTGAGGAGTCGATAGAGATAGGTAGCGGATGATGGGGATTAGAGTTGGCGTTGGTTGCGGTATGGCTGATGATGAGAACCTCATCATGAGCCATAACTAGCTCATTTTGACCTAATACAAAGGATAAAAGCTCCTACATATCTCAAGGAAAGGCTTAACTCAGAGAATTCTGAGTTTGAGAAGAAAACAAGTCATAAGGGGTAAAAATGCAATTTTACCAGTATAATCTGCATACAGGGTAATTCAGGGCCCAAACATAGGTCAAAGCAGCTTAATAAGAATAAAAGTGGGATGAGATGATCTAGCAAGGGCTACAGCACTTCCAAGAAACTAAATGATAATCTGTAATCCTAAAATAACCCACTTCAATTCACGAGGTTCGAGGCAAAGTAAAAATAGAATAAACCCTCTAAAATTCATAGAAAAATAATCTCTAGGGTTTAGAACCTTCAATTTGGCCTTCAGAACCCATTTTGACCTACATTGAGAACCATGCCCAATTAATAACTTAATTTCGGTTTTTGCATAAATTGACCGGTCAAACAAGGTTTAATATAGAAATGAAATTCACCATCAAATTCCTTAGGTCCTAATTAATCATGTATAAAAACTTGAGCCTGAGAAGAAACCTCCTTGACCGACTTCACACTTTGGTCCTCATATATTTACTTTTTGGCCCTCAACTTTTGAACCATCGCATTTTGGCCCCTAACTCTCCTTCGTTCTTCGCATTCAGGTCCCCCCTGCAAAACCTGCCAGCAGCATGCTCCGGCGACCTTGCGCGGAGCATGGCGCCACGCAGGGTGAGGGGGGAAGCCTGGCAAGTAAACCGGGGGTGCCCTGCGTCGTCAGCCGTCGCAGGGACACCCCCCTGGTCGCTGTAGCCCACCATACCGGCCGTGCGAACGCACGGACGGTATGGGTTTTTGTTTCCGGCCATCCTCTGGCGAGGGAGACACGTCGTCTCCCTCCGCCTTCCTCCCTGTTTTGATCCCTATAAATACCCCCCGTTGCTCCACCGACCGGGGCAGCTCGGGTCTGACGGAGAAAACCCCCAACTTTCCTCTCTTCTCTCTCCGGCAGACGCTCACCAGCTCCGGCGGTTCCTCCCCCTTCTCCGCTTCGCTCTGCCGCAATACCAGCAGCAGAGACTTCCTCCCCTGCTCTTCCCGCGCCACGCCGCACCCAGCTGGCGCCTCTCCGGCTCTCTGCTCGCCGCCGCCCCTTTCCCTGAGCATCGTCTTCTCCGGTGACAGTCGATACGACTGTCGCCCTGCTGCTCCCCCTTCGTCCCTGCAAGTAAGCTAGAACTACTTCCCTTCTTCTCCTCTTTCTTTCCCCGCTTTCAATTTGTTCAATTAAGCCCTCGATCGACCCTGACCATCGTCACCCCCTTCGTCTCCGGCCACCCTCCGGCGAGATGCTCCCATCGCTCCACAGCCTCACACACCTCGCCGACCCTCACCGAACCTCCGCCTCATCACACTGAGCACCCCCCACCCCTCCACTGCCACTCCACACCTCCGTAACGCTCCCCCGAACAAACCCATTCCTCCGGTTGCAGTCCAACCTAGGGCTGCCGCCAGACACCACCTTGCGGCTTGCCGCGCAGCTCCACACCTTCGCCGTGCCACGGCGAAGGTTCCCCAGTGGTTTGATCAGGCCGAGAGGCCATATTCGTGTCCGACAGGTTTTGAGGTTCGACCGCCATTAACGCACATTGAAGCAGCTTCTCCCGCGCTCCAGGCTTGAGGACTCTAGGTCTCCAGCTGCTGCGGATTACGGGGAGTCTTGCGAAGGCAGCCAGCTAGCAACCGACGCAAATCGAAGCCGCAGCTGCAGAAGCTAGGCCGCGGTCTCCCAGCAGGCGCACGCGAGGAGAGGCCTTCGTTTAGTCCCACATCGGTAAGCCTCACAACCTCTTCACCGTTTAAATTGATTTTGTGCATTAGCCTTACTGCCTCAGCACACGGGGTGAGGTCCCCTTCACCCGCCCGGTTACCCGGTCTCGTCCGCGCTCACGCCCCGCGGACCTGACCCGACCCGACTTAAGACTGACCTGCACTCCTCGCCCACCACGCACGCCGGTGGGCCTGGACCCGGACCTGACCCGTACCCGACTACCCGGCAGCTCTGGGAGAGCTTTCCCAAGAGTGGTTTCAGAGAGAGAGAGACGCGGGGGGAGAGGGTAGAGTAGGTTTTGTCCTCTGACGTAAGCTCTAAAGTGTGCAGGCACAAGTGAAGAAGAAGGACCGCGGAAGAAGAAGGAAGCTGAGGGAGACACTGTGCAACAGGCAGTTTAAGTCGTCTGATTTGGAAATCAGACGACGTCCTGAAGGGAAAAGAAGAAAGAAGGAGGGGCGACGTCCTGACTGGAAAAAGAAAAGAAGAAAGGAGATCTGAAGAACAACAGAAGAAGGCGAGGCAGAGGAGAACACAAAAGAACAAGGGAAGAACTGAAAGAAGAAAAACAAAGAAGAAAGAAGAAGATCTGAAGAAAGACAGAAGAAAAAGGAAGAGCAGGAACAGCTGGAAAAAGAAGAAGAGCATCACCACTGCAGAAGAAGAAGATCACCTTTGCAGACAAAGAAGAAGAAGATCTGAGACGAGGAAAAACAAAGAGAAAACAACAAATCCTTTCTCTCTTTATTTTTTTTGTAAAAGAAACATGTATATCTCTAGAATACAACTTGCTCCCTGAGTTCGACCTCGGGAACTCTTTTCCGAGTAAAAAATTTATATATTTGAAATGATGGCAACAACTGGCTATACTACGACGCTATAACCCTGCTGTTGGAGCCACCATTTTTTGGTGCCGCTGCCGGGGAGCAACGGCTATTCTAGAGGTAAACATTCCTGTTTCTTTTTAATTTCTGATAATCTCCTCTCTTTTGTGCAGAAAACTACAGGAAATCAAGAAGACAAGCAACCGCACAACAACCACTCCGAGGACAGGTAAATTTTTCCTCTCGCTATTAACCCCTAAACTCTAAAGAGAAAAAAAAAGAAAAGAACAAGCAATATAGGGCTAACCTGTCTTCCATACTTAGTAACCATAAAAGTTGCATGTTTTCAACTCATTATTCCTGCACACTATTAAGGGTATTTAAGGGCTAACACATTCTTGCTTGAGCCCTAATTACCCAACAGAGAACTAACTGGACCAAGTAGAGCCAACATAAGATTCAACATTAGGGTTTTAGAGACACACTACTTAAATCAAGAATGGAGAAAATCCAAAAGAAGTGTGCCTAGACCATTGATTGAAAATACCTATTCAAAAGAAAACCTAAAACAATTGGCTCTCTAAACACCTGAACCCTAAAAGACAAGACCTAAAAGCTCTCAAAGAAAACAAGAGGTAAAGTTGACCCCTTGGGTCAACCAACCTTAAATTAGGTCACTCTTTGCACTTAAAAGACTAAAGTTCAAGTGAAACCTTAAGCACCCTGATCTTAACATTGGTATACTTAAGAGGTCAAGATCCCCATTCTGGTCTACCTGGAACCGCAGTGACAAGAGAGGTCGGGTGAGGGAAACCCTGTAACCTGTGGGGACGCTCTACCGTGTAGGGGTCTTCGCGGGACTCTCCCTCTCTGGCTGCCCAGGTAATTCTCAGGTGGACGATCTTTCTGATCAAGGGGTCCATCTGCCCCGCACCTCTATAGTCACCCAACACATTTTTGGGTGCCTTGATTGGGTCCAGCACCTTCTAAACTTACCTCTTCCAACAGTGCATGTACGGAAGGAGGTCCCTAAGACCACCCTTAAGACCTCCTTTAGAAATTCGCTCTCGTCAAGGCCAAGCCTCGATGCCCGTGTTTGTGCAGAAACACCCTCACATTATTCTCTCTTCTGATTCAGAACCAAGTTCTTCTTCTTCCCCCATCATGGCTCAGCCAGTTGAGGAAGAAAATAATCTGGAACACCAGCTCCAGCGACTCAATGACCTCTTCCAAAACTTCGTGCACCCACCACAGCGTCCTATGATGCGGGACCACTACAATCCTGCTGCGGTGGCCATTGAGCCTCGAGTCAGAATCCCGACTGGAGGACCTGATTCCGAACTAAAGCCCAACATGATTCATGCTATACCTAAATTCCATGGGCTTAATTCTGAAGATCCCTTCCAGCACATCAAACAGCTAAAGCATCTGGCCCACACTTTTGGATCAGATGCGCAAAATCGGGATATTCTTCTCATGAAGATGTTCTCCTTTTCTCTTATGGACAAGGCCGCCCATTGGTATCAAACTCAGACCCGGCCGATCAACACTTGGGAAGAACTTCAATCCGAGTTTTTGAAAAAGTTTTTTCCCGTTGGTCGGACCAACGCCTTGCGCCATCAGATTACACACTTCACTCAACAATTAGGAGAACCTCTTCATGAGGCATGGGATCATTTTCAGGATCTCATGAGGAAGTGCCCCCATCACGGAGTTCCTAAATGGGAACAAGTCCAATCTTTTTACCAGGGACTCCGTGAGGACATCCGCCTTTTCGTCAATGCAACTTGCGGAGGAAACATCATGGGTCAACATGAAGACACCGTATGGGAGATTCTCGAAAACATGTGCGAGAACTCCATCAACAATGACTCCATGGGATTATTCGACAGGACGAATACCCGCGCAGCGACGAATCTTAAGGGAGCACATGAGACGCAGGGCCTGTCCGCATCAGTCGACCTGGAATTAATGGCCAGTCGATTGGACAAGGTCTCAATCATTGAAAAGAAGGTGGATGAGCTGACTCAGCACCTGCAGCGAGCCACCTCCGCGCGTAACTCCTTTGCACAACCTCCTTCCACACAGGAGACTGTGCAAAACATCCTCCACCGATCTTCCCCTGGGATGGATCCATATCCATCCCCATCTGATTCTTGGACTGGAGGATCATCCGATCCTTTCTACACCAGCCGGGGGAACTCCATTCCCCCTTTCCCTGATTCTCAGGAGGTTCCTCAGACCTGCGAGGACCTCAACACCATCCAGAACGACCCATTCTCCAACACTTACAACCCTGGATGGCGAAACCATCCCAATTTTCAGTGGGCGGGAAATTCCCAAACCCAAAGACCACCTTTTCAGTCCCGCCCACAGCCCTCTCGTCACTACCAGCCGCCTCAGCCTCGGCCCAACCCTACTTATCCATCAGGGCCAAATCAAGATCAAATGTCCTTAATCCTTCAGACTCTGGCTGACATTCAAAAAACGAATGCGGCTTTTCAGAAACAGCACAAGGACGAGCTTACAGAAGTTAAAACTCAACTGGCCCAGTTGGCAAATTCTCGCCAACCAGGCACACTCCCTTCCCAACCTCTTCCTAACCCAAATAACGTGCCAACCCAGAAGCGCGTTATGAATCCAAATTTAGGCCACGCCCAATGGATTTATCAGGCTCCTACTGCTCCATCTCCAGACGAGATGGAAGCCTCAACTTCTTATGCGGGATTTCAGCAGCAGCCACCCCTCCTACCAAACCCAAACCAAAATCAGGCCGGATTAAATTCTGTAACAACACGTAGTGGTAAAACAACTCAAGACCCGCATTATCCAATCCACTCCAAGCCTGATAACCATGACCCTAGGATAGTTATCCAAGGTACCGCTGTTCCAGATCCACAACCTGGACCTATCCTAGAAGAACCAACCAAGATCCCGTTTCCCGAGGCCCTGACCAAGGGAAAGAAGACCACCAAACCCGTGGCCCCTGAGGAGGACCTGGTCAAGCTCTTTGAGCAGGTCCACATAAACATCCCCTTGATGGATGCAATCCGCCACGTACCAGCTTACGCACGATTTCTAAAGAATATATGGACACCCCAGCGTAAGCCGCGAACCAAGGGAGGGAGCCCAATTGTTCTGTCAGAGCAAGCCAGCTCTGTAATCCTTAGTAGACTCCCACCCAAGGCAAAAGATCCTGGAACTCCCCTGATTTCCTGTAAGATAGGTGGTACCCAATTTGATAGAGCATTGTTAGACTTGGGTGCATCCATAAACCTGATACCCACATCCTTACTTGACCATCTAGAAGAATCTGAGCTGAAACCAACCGAGGTGACATTACAATTAGCAGATCGATCTATAAAGTCACCAAAAGGGATTCTCGAGGATGTTATCATGAGAGTGCGGGATTTCTATTTTCCAGTGGACTTTATAGTCTTAGATATGGATGCACCTGAGAACCCTGAGGATACACCAATCATTTTAGGGAGACCTTTCTTGGCTACTGCTAGAGCCAACATCAGCTGTGAGGAGGGCCAAATAGAGCTTAAGTTTGGAGATCAAACACTAAAAATTGATATATTTAAGGCCCAACAAGGAATTAATTGCGGCGTCATCGAACAAATTTGTGACATCAAGACTTTGGTTGATGAATCACACCTCCAGAATGACTCGATTATGCCTCATCAACCACAGAAGGATCTTGACCCGCAAACAGAGGAGTCGAATCCAGATATGAACGACCCAGTAACTCCCACCCTTGAACCTCACATCTATACTGAACCACCCGCTGCTGCTGAAAACCCCATCCTCGAACTGAAACCCCTTCCTGCTCACTTGAAATACGTCTTTTTGGGTTCTAATCAGACCCTTCCTGTGATTATCAATTCCAACCTCAGTCCTGAACAGGAATCCCGTCTGATTGTTGTCCTCCAGCAACATCGCAGAGCCATCGGATGGACTCTCGATGATTTGACTGGAATAAGTCCCTCTTATTGTACTCATCATATCTATTCAGAAGAGGGCACACGACCTTCTCGAGAAATGCAGAGACGCTTAAACCCCAATCTGCAGGAGGTCTTGAAAAAGGAGATCATCAAATGGTTAGATGCTGGAATCATCTACCCGATCTCCGATAGTCGTTGGGTGAGCCCAATTCAGGTCGTGCCCAAGAAGGCAGGACTCACCACTATAACGACTGAGACCGGAGAAATCATTCCTACCCGATTAGCCAACTCGTGGAGAGTCTGTATAGATTACCGTCGACTCAATTCCTCCACGAAGAAGGATCATTTCCCACTACCCTTCATTGATCAAATTCTCGAAAAACTAGCGGGAAATAGGTTCTTCTGCTTTCTTGACGGGTACTTCGGTTATAACCAGGTGGCAATCCATCCTGAGGACCAAGAAAAGACCACGTTCACCTGCCCCTTCGGAACATACGCTTTCCGAAGGATGCCTTTCGGTCTTTGCAATGCACCCGCTACTTTTCAGCGATGCATGCTTGCCATATTCTCAGATATGGTAGGTGATTATCTGGAAGTCTTCATGGATGACTTTTCAGTTTTCGGAGCATCATTCGACGATTGCCTCCAACACTTGGTCCAGATACTCAGGCGGTGCATCGATGTGAATTTGGTTCTTTCCTGGGAAAAGAGCCATTTCATGGTGCCTGAGGGAATTGTCCTGGGACACTCAATTTCGGAGAAAGGTATCCAAGTGGATCGAGCTAAGGTTAATCTGATTTCTCTCCTTCCTATGCCTAGCTCGATCAGGGACATCCGATCCTTTTTAGGGCATGTCGGTTTTTATCGACGATTTATCCCTGATTTTTCAAAAATCGCACGCCCCCTGACCACTCTTCTCTCCAAGGATGTTCCCTTCGAAATTTCCAAGGAATGTACTCAAGCATTTGAAATCCTGCGTGACCGAGTCACCCAAGCCCCGATCCTACAGTCCCTTGATTGGTCTCAACCCTTTGAGATCATGTGTGATGCATCCGACTTCGCTGTAGGAGCGGTTTTGGGACAGAAAAATGACAAGAAACCTGTGGTCATTTACTACGCCAGCAAAACACTCGATGAGGCTCAGCGTAACTATACGGTTACTGAGAAAGAGCTGCTAGCTGTAGTATTTGCCCTAGAAAAGTTCAGATCGTACCTTCTGGGTTCCCGTGTCATCATATACTCGGATCACACAGCTGTGAGGCATCTCCTTGCAAAGAAGGACGCGAAACCTCGATTAATCCGATGGATCTTGCTATTGCAAGAATTTGACCTTGAGATTCGCGACAAAGCGGGAAAGCAAAACGTGGTAGCTGATCACTTGTCCCGTCTTCCTTCTGAAATAATTGACCCTTCCGGACCCATCACTGAGCATTTTCCCGATGAGCACCTGCTGACTATTGGTACTAGCCTTCCATGGTTTGCTAATATAGTAAATTACTTGGCATCTCATCAGACCCCGTCCGATTGGCCGAAGGCCAAGAAAGACAAATTACGCTCCGATGCCAAGTATTACATTTGGGAAGACCCGTACCTCTTCCGCATAGGTGCCGATCAGATCATCCGGAGATGTGTCCCGAAAGGGGAATTCAACAGTATCCTCTCTTTCTGCCATGACCAGGCATGCGGTGGCCATTTTGCCGGGCATAAAACCGCATCAAAAGTCCTCCAGTGCGGCTTTTACTGGCCCACACTGTTCAAAGACGCATACAATCACTGCAAGGCATGCAGTCGTTGCCAGACTTTGGGCAACATGAGCCATCGCGACATGATGCCTATGCAACCGATTCTAGTATGCGAAATCTTTGATGTTTGGGGGATTGATTTTATGGGCCCCTTTCCTGTTTCGGATGGTTTCGAATACATTCTGTTGGCTGTGGACTACGTGTCCAAATGGATCGAAGCCATACCGACCCGAACCTGTGATCACAAAATCGTTCTCAAATTCATTCATCAACACATTTTCTCAAGGTTCGGGATTCCTCGTGCAATAATCTCTGATGGGGGGACCCATTTAACAAATGCTCAGTTTAGGTCACTGATGACCAAATACGGGGTGTCTCACCGAATCTCTACTCCTTACCACCCCCAAACTAATGGTCTAGCTGAGCTGTCCAATCGGGAGATCAAGAAAATCCTGCAAGTCACTGTTCGACCTGACAGGAAGGACTGGTCGTCCCGACTTCCGGAAGCACTGTGGGCCTATAGGACCGCCCACAAAACCCAATTAGGCATGTCTCCCTTTAGACTGGTGTACGGAAAGGCATGCCACCTTCCCGTCGAACTGGAGCATAAAGCCTATTGGGCAGTACGAAACTGGAATCTAGATTTTTCCAAGGCTGGGACCCACAGAAAACTCCAAATCAGCGAGATCGATGAATTACGCATAGACGCGTACGAGAGCTCGCAAATCTACAAGGAGCGGGTTAAAGCCTTCCACGACAAACACATCTCGAGAAAGATCTTTCATCCTGGTCAAAAGGTCCTACTCTTTGATACCCGACTCAAACTCTTCCCAGGAAAACTGAGATCTAAGTGGGTCGGACCATATTTGGTCCGACAGGTTTTTGGAAATGGAGCAATCGAAATCAGTCCACTCAGCCACGATTCTGAACCTTTCATCGTGAACGGTCAGAGACTCAAGCCGTTCATCGATGTAACTTCTACTGATTTGGCTGAGGCATCTTATATCCTCCTTTCCCCTTGAGCTTATTGCGCCCAGCCGATGGCGTAAAACTCAGCGCTTAACGGGAGGCAGCCCGTCATTCTCTTTGAAAACCTGAAACTTGTTCTGACACCTTTTAGCACTCGAAGTTCACCCTTGTAGACAGCCGACCCCAACTCAGATGCTTGCATCTGGGATTTGAAATCGTCCGCAAAAATTCAACTCGACCCATCCACTCATCCAAATTTCTGTCTTAAGGAATGAACTAAGACCCCCTAGGTTACAATGAGGACATTGCAAATCTTAGGCATGGGGGGGTATGAAAGTGCAAAACTTGTAAGAAAAGGTTTCAAACAAAAAAATTCACATATGCCAAAAAACACCATAAAAATTAAAAAATTTTCGAAAAAGAATAAGAGGAAAAGAGGAGAAGGAAATTTTGTGAAGGAGAAAAGAAACAAAATGAAAAAGGAGCACAAAATTATGAGAAAAAGTGATAGTCATTAGTAAGGAACTAAGGAATTAACCTAAGTTCTAGACCTCATTCAAGAAAAGTGCACAAAGAGATTAGTAAAGAATGCAAACCTTAGGCATTCTTGAATAGACTCTTAGTACCCATTAAGATCTGGACACTCCTCAAGAGGTTGAGGAAAATGAAAAGCTGAAGTATTAGGTCTAAGGCTTAGGGAGTATTCGGCCTTGTTAACTAATTTTTGGTTTACGGGACTCAGTAACCTAAGCACCCTAACCTCACACACAGCCTGGTTCAGTAAGCGTAAAAATCAGAATCACGCAGAAGCGTCGCAAAATTCTGAAAAGAACACCTAGAATAGGAGCGGCCGATCAACACAAGTTGATTTGGACGAGTTCCCAGCGCGGAGAGGCGGGAAATCCCCTCGAAGATGCGTAACAAAATATCATCTCCTCGATGCTTGTCTCTTAGGATATTTATATATCCTACTGGGGGCATGTAAGCACTCTGCTGGTTCAGATTCCATGGATGGCATTATCTCGAAGTGTCAATTGCCAGGGTCTGGATTCGGCCACGGAACACCATGGATGGGATTATCTCGAAATCTCAATAGCCAGGGTTCCGGGGGTTGCCATGGGCGGTGCTATCTCGAAGCATCGATCGCCAGGAACCCTTGAGGATTGATGATGGGAGCAAGGAATCTGATACAGACCGTGTTGAAAAGCCAATCCTAGGCTAGAACTAAAAAGAAAAAGAGAGAGAAAACTCTCCAAACAGAAAAACTTTCTATCTCTCTCTTACAAAATGCACTGCGAACTGAGCCAGGGCTAAAATCATTTCAAGCACGGGTGCTTTAACCACGAAGTCCAATAAACCTTAGGTTAGTTCTTGTGGACCTTAAAAACCTTTGCTAAAAGACTGAGGCTAAGGCTAGACAGATTTGGATCTTGATTGGTACTAGAGTACCTTTTAGGCCTATGGTCAGCATTCTAACCTAATCTATGCTCAAATAAAAAAAGGCACTTATCTAAAACTATTAAAAACTTCATGGTCTAGAATAAGGGTTGAAACCTTAAGTTTTTGCTAAGGGACTAGCAAAAGCTAGGCATGGGGGTATGATGAGAACCTCATCATGAGCCATAACTAGCTCATTTTGACCTAATACAAAGGATAAAAGCTCCTACATATCTCAAGGAAAGGCTTAACTCAGAGAATTCTGAGTTTGAGAAGAAAACAAGTCATAAGGGGTAAAAATGCAATTTTACCAGTATAATCTGCATACAGGGTAATTCAGGGCCCAAACATAGGTCAAAGCAGCTTAATAAGAATAAAAGTGGGGTGAGATGATCTAGCAAGGGCTACAGCACTTCCAAGAAACTAAATGATAATCTGTAACCCTAAAACAACCCACTTCAATTCACGAGGTTCGAGGAAAAGTAAAAATAGAATAAACCCTCTAAAATTCATAGAAAAATAATCTCTAGGGTTTAGAACCTTCAATTTGGCCTTCAGAACCCATTTTGACCTACATTGAGAACCATGCCCAATTAATAACTTAATTTGGGTTTTTGCATAAATTGACCGGTCAAACAAGGTTTAATATAGAAATGAAATTCACCATCAGATTCCTTAGGTCCTAATTAATCATGTATAAAAACTTGAGCCTGAGAAGAAACCTCCTTGACCGACTTCACACTTTGGTCCTCATATATTTACTTTTTGGCCCTCAACTTTTGAACCATCGCATTTTGGCCCCTAACTCTCCTTCGTTCTTCGCATTCAGGTCCCCCCTGCAAAACCTGCCAGCACCATGCTCCGGCGACCTTGCGCGGAGCATGGCGCCGCGCAGGGTGAGGGGGGAAGCCTGGCAAGTAAACCGGGGGTGCCCTACGTCGTCAGCCGTCGTAGGGACACCCCCCTGGTCGCTGTAGCCCACCATACCGGCCGTGCGAACGCACGGACGGTATGGGTTTTTGTTTCCGGCCATCCTCCGGCGAGGGAGACACGTCGTCTCCCTCTGCCTTCCTCCCTGTTTTGATCCCTATAAATACCCCCCGTTGCTCCACCGACCGGGGCAGCTCGGGTTTGACGGAGAAAACCCCCAACTTTCCTCTCTTCTCTCTCCGGCAGACGCTCACCAACTCCGACGGTTCCTCCCCCTTCTCCTCTTCGCTCTGCCGCAATACCAGCAGCAGAGACTTCCTCCCCTACTCTTCCCGCGCCACGCCGTACCCAGCTGGCGCCTCTCCGGCTCTCTGCTCGCCGCCCCTTTCCCTGAGCATCGTCTTCTCCGGCAACAGTCGATACGACTGTCGCCCTGCTGCTCCCCCTTCGTCCCTGCAAGTAAGCTAGAAATACTTCCCTTCTTCTCCTCTTTCTTTCCTCGCTTTCAATTTGTTCAATTAAGCCCTCGACCGACCCTGACCATCATCACCCCCTTCGTCTCCGGCCACCCTCCGGCGAGATGCTCCCATCGCTCCACAGCCTCACACACCTCGCCGACCCTCACCGAACCTCCGCCTCATCACACTGAGCACCCCCCACCCCTCCACTGCCACTCCACACCTCCGTAACGCTCCCCCGAACAAACCCATTCCTCCGGTTGCAGTCCAACCTAGGGCTGCCACCAGACACCACCTTGCGGCTTGCCGCGCAGCTCCACACCTTCGCCGTGCCACGGCGAAGGTTCCCCAGTGGTTTGATCAGGCCGAGAGGCCATATTCGTGTCCGACAGGTTTTGAGGTTCGACCGCCATTGACGCACATTGAAGCAGCTTCTCCCGCGCTCCAGGCTTGAGGACTCCAGGTCTCCAGCTGCTGCGGATTACGGGGAGTCTTGCGAAGGCAGCCAGCCAGCAACCGACGTAAATCGAAGCCGCAGCTGCAGAAGCTAGGCTGCGGTCTCCCAGCAGGCGCACGCGAGGAGAGGCCTTCGTTTAGTCCCACATCGGTAAGCCTCACAACCTCTTCACCGTTTAAATTGATTTTGTGCATTAGCCTTACTGCCTCAGCACACGGGGTGAGGTCCCCTTCACCCGCCCGGTTACCCGGTCTCGTCCGCGCTCACGCCCCGCGGACCTGACCCGACCCGACTTAAGATTGACCTGCACTCCTCGCCCACCACGCACGCCGGTGGGCCTGGACCCGGACCTGACCCGTACCCGACTACCCGGCAGCTCTGGGAGAGCTTTCCCAAGAGTGGTTTCAGAGAGAGAGAGATGCGGGGGGAGAGGGTAGAGTAGGTTTTGTCCTCTGACGTAAGCTCTGAAGTGTGCAGGCACAGGTGAAGAAGAAGGACCGCGGAAGAAGAAGGATGCTGAGGGAGACACTGTAGCAACAGGCAGTTTGAGTCGTCTGATTTGGAAATCAGACGACGTCCTGAAGGGAAAAGAAGAAAGGAGGGGCGACGTCCTGACTGGAAAAAGAAAAGAAGAAGGAAGGAGATCTGAAGAACAACAGAAGAAGGCGAGGCAGAGGAGAACACAAAAGAACAAGGGAAGAACTGAAAGAAGAAAAACAAAGAAGAAAGAAGAAGATCTGAAGAAAGACAGAAGAAAAAGGAAGAGCAGGAACAGCTGGAAAAAGAAGAAGAGCATCACCACTGCAGAAGAAGAAGATCACCTCTGCAGACAAAGAAGAAGAAGATCTGAGACGAGGAGAAACAAAGAGAAAACAACAAATCCTTTCTCTCTTTATTTTTTTTGTAAAAGAAACATGTATATCTCTAGAATACAACTTGCTCCCTGAGTTCGACCTCGGGAACTCTTTTCCGAGTAAAAAATTTATATATTTGAAATGATGGCAACAACTGGCTATACTACGACGCTATAACCCTGCTGTTGGAGGCACCAGCTGACACCGGAGATGAAGGAGATAGGGATGTCGGCCGATATTGCACGACGTGGAGGAAGACGAGGAAGGAGTATTTGTTGCTGGTATTGCGATCAGATGACGAGGAAAGGCAGGGAGAGTCACCGGAGCTCGAGGGGCCTTTCGACCAAATTAGGAGGGAAGAATTTAGGGTAGATCCGATCGAAATCGAGCTTGAGAAGTTCGGTATGATCTGGAGGTTCTTATATAGGGCTTAGGAGGTCAATTTATGCTTGGAAGCCAAGCTTCCAAGCTAGGAAAGCTCGCTGGAATAGGATTTTTATAGGATAGCCAAATCTCTCATGCGTTCACATCAGAGATTGGGAAGGTTTTGGGGTGTGGAAATTGGCTTAAAAGGAAGGGAATTCCTTGACGAACTTCCTTTTCAAATATGAGAGGGATTCGTCAAGGAATCAAGGAGAACTTGCCAAATTAAAGTCGTTGGAGTTTGTAGGAATAGGAATCATGGTAGCAGGGACCTTTCTATGAAGAAGATAAATAATTTGGGGGGCTATTTGTAAGGAATTCAAAAGTTAATGGTCTAAATGAGATAAAAAGAGTTTGACTGGACCAAAATGCAAACTTGGTAAAGATTATCTCAGATTGGGCCCAAGTTTTGGTAAAAACCTAATTTAGGCCCAAGGAATCCAATGGTGAAGTTAGATTTAGGTTTTGACCTCCTTTGACTGGGTAATTTATGCAAAAACCTAAATTAGGACAAATGTCAGTCTGAGACTATTTTGGGTCAAGATGGGTTCTGATGGAAAATTTAAGGTTCCAAACCTTAGAGAATACTTTTATATGACTTTGAGAGGGTATAGGTGAATTTTATCTTGACTAAAACCTCATTTAATAAAGCGGGTCTGTTTTTAGGATTTCAGAAGTTATTTAATTCTCAAAACACGTGAAAACCCATTTCTGTCTATACTAACCCACTTGTTAGACATTTAAGGTCATTTGACCCTTATTTACCCCCTGGGAAAACTCGTGGTTGTACTGTATTCATGATATGATGGTAAAATTGCAGTTTTGACCCTATTTTCTTATATATCTCTTAGAATGGATTTGTAGTGACTTAGGGCTCTTTGGCAGTTATGTAGGAGTGTTTATTCCTTGATAATAACTAAATTGAGCTAGTTGTGGCTAATTATGATGCTTGTATCATACCCCTATGGCTAGCTTTTTCTAGTCCCTTAGCAAAATCTCATGGAATTAACTTAAATTCTTGACCATATGCCTTTTTATGCTCAGATTTTGTGCTTTCTTTTGTAGATTAGGTTAGAATGCCGATAGTAGGCCTATAGGTACTCAAGTACCAACCAAGATCCAGACTTAACCAACTTTAGCCTTAGTCCGTCATGAAGGTTTCTAAGGCCTACAGGAAATAACCTAAGGTTCGTTGAACTCCACGATTAAAGTACCCGTGCTTGTAACATGTTTTAGCCCAGGTTCAATTTGCAGTGTGTTTTTGTAAGAGAGTGACAGAAGATTTTTTTATTTTTTGAGAGTTTTCTCTCTCTTTTCTTTCTTTATTTCTAGCTTCAGATCGTCTTTATAACATGGTTTGTATTGGATTCCTAGCTCCCACCATCAATCCTCTCAAGGTCCCTGACAATCGATGCTTTGAGATAGCATCGCCCATGACAACCCCCAGAAACCTGGCTTTCGAGATTTTGGTATAATCCTACCCATGGCATTCTGTAGCTAAATCTAGAACTTGGCAATTGACATTTAATGATAATGCCGCCCATGGCATCTGAACCAGCATAAGGTGCTTACATGCCCCCAGTAGGATATTTAGATATCCTAGGAGACAAGCACCAATGAGATGGTGTGTTATTGCGCATCTTCGAGGGGAATTTCCTGCCTCTCCACGTCGGGAACTCTTCTAAATCAACTTGTGTTGATCAATCGTTCCTAATCTAGGTAGCTTTTTCAGAATAGGATTTAACGCATTTTACGTGATTTTGATAATTAAGTGCACTGAACTAGACTGTGTGTGGATTAGGGTGCTTAGGTTACAGAGTCCCATAAACCAAAGGTTGTTAATGAGGCCGAATAATCCTTAAGCCTTAGACCTAATACTTAAGCTTCGTATTTTCCCCAACCTCTTGAGGACTATCTAGATCTTAATGGATACTTGAATTTTTAAGCTTAAAATCACAGCCCAAGAGTCCTAAGATCAGCGGTCATACTAATCTCTTTTTGCCTTTTAGCACTTTTTCCTTCATTTTCTCTCTTTTGATTTGGTCTAGAACTAAGTAGATTCCTTAATCTTTTACTAATGACTATCTCTTTTTTCTTTTCAAATTATGCTCCTTTTTGACATTTATGTTACCTCCCCTTTTCCTCCTCAAGAATGATATGCAAATTGATTCTCAATTTTCTCCCTTCTCCATTTTTTCTTTTTTAGTTTTTTATTTTTTATTTTTTATTTTTTTTTGGTTTTTTGGAGTATGTAATTTTTTTGATGAAACCCTTTCTTCTGAAGTGATTCTTACAGCATTTTGCACTTTAATACCCCCCCATGCCTACGATTTGCAATGTCATCAATGTAAATTAGGTGGGTTCGAGTTTAGCTTAGATCGTTCATCAGAACAGGTTTTGGGTGGGTGGACAGGTCAGAGTGACTGTTGTGGACGATTTCAAGCTCGAGTGCAGGTACCAGAGGTGGAGTCTGTTGTTGTAATGGGCAAACCTTAAAGTGCAATATGAGTTCAGTATAAGATGTGTCAGAAGGGTTTTGGGTTTTTCAAAAAGATGACGGGTTGCCTCCTGATGAGTGGCTACTCATCATGGCTAAAAGGCCGAAATTAAGCTAGACACTAAGCAAAATAATATCAAATTAACACATAAAAAGGATTAAGTGTGGGAATTAAAGAAAAGACCTAAAACTTTTAATGTGTGTTAAAACCTCCTAATTAGGTCACAAAAATGAGATATTCTGAAAACTAAAGAACAAATGATGATCCATGCATCAATTGAACACATAAACAAGTTTGAAAAGATAAATCAGAAGTAAAATCAATGTCTTAAATGTTCAATTAAGCACATGTAAAAATTTGAAAGCAATTGGACATCATTTAGGCTTAGAAATAAATAGATTACAATTAGGTCCTTCATGCATTACATTTCTACCCTTCAAAACTCCTTCTTGGACCTTTTTGCAAGCCGCAGGGACCCATCTGTATGACTGCAAGGCCCTTCCAGTTATAGTTCTTCTCACTTTTGGACCTGCACGCTATTCTTCTACCCCTTCGTTCAAGGGTCTTCCTGCAAGTTTTCCCTCATTTCAGAGAGAAGCCTGTGTTCTTCACGCGCACTGTAGCACGCGAAGAACACAGCCATTCTCGACTGTCCATCGCACTTTTGATCTCGATCTGCGGCTGGAATCAAATGGAACCTTCGCGCGATTCAGTGCGTGCGTTCACCTCTCTTCCCAGATCTCATCTGACGGTCAGATCTCTCTCTTGACTCGCCGCGCGCTCTACCCATCTCATCCTCACCGCCGGCCTAATTTTGATTAACCTCACCCTTGCGGTGATCTCAATCACTGAGCTGCTACTTAAGCACCTCAGTGGTGTCGCGCGCAAAGGATCGCTCCCTCCTACATCTCTTAGCGATCAGTTTGTCCACTCCAGTCTCTCCTCCTCATCTAGACCCTGATTTCACAGCCACCGGCTGTGGAATCATCGCTTGCTCTCGACCCTCCTCGTCGCTAAGGACCTGGTAGCACCTGAGGACGACCCTAGAGTCTCACTAGCAGACTCTTCCCTCCGCTGGAGTCACCCTCCTCCTTTCTTCCTCCTTAGCCGCCGGCTAAGGACCCATAGGTCCCATTCTTCCTTTTAGTTTAGGTTTTTAATTCTGCACAAGTAGTGTTAGATTTAGTTTGCAGTAGTTTAGAATAGATTTAGTTTTAATTGTTAGTGTTTAATGTTAGCTGTAGTTAGATTAGTCTTAGGAGTAGAATTAGTATTAGATCCCCTCCCTCACCTCCTCTGATCAGTCCAGATCAGAGGGGAAGAATCATATGTTCATTGTTCAATTTATCTCCCTCTTCATGTTTTGTTTTTCCATCATCCAAATTCTGATTCTTGTTTTTTCCTTTTTAACGACGAATTTTTCATCAATCACCCACACATCCTGACCCAATTTCAGATCTGATGGCACACTGCCTCAGATCTGAAAGTGGCGTCACAAGCACCATTTGGGGCTTCTCACTCACTCCATTTGTTTCACAAAAGCCCCTCTGTTTTAAATGGATTGCCTCAGTTTGTCAGAGCACTTTTGATTTGGATTTTAAAGGATTTTTACTCTCTGAAATGTTTTGACAGAACTGACAAATTGAAGGGATTTTTGGTTTTCATTGTAGGCAAGGATTCTGAGAAGTTCTCTGGTGACAGAGAACCAATCAGAAGAGCCTTTCATGATTCTGTTTATACTTTATTTTGAATGCATTCGCCAGCTTCCATTAAATTTCCTTAATGCATTCTTAGTCTCTTTTGCTATTTCAGAACTGCCATGCACTATTTGTGTTGATGATCATTTCTGTATGGTGATTCTCTAACCTAAGGAGTTTTCCATACTCCTTAAGGTTGCAAGAAACTGGGATTGTGTTTCTTTGGTTTTAATTGATCGAGCTAAGTCTTCCTTCATGCTGTCTATGGCATTAGGAAGACTAACTCAATGCCATTTGAATGTTGATCTGAAAGGATGCTTCTGATAAGGTTTTTCCTAATGAGTATTTGAGCTGAATTTACATGAGATTTTCGTGAGATTTAAACCCCTTTCAGATTTGGATTTCATCTCTTCAATGTTTAGTTTGTTTTGAATTTAATCTTGTTCCCAGTTATACAGCAACATGCTGCAACTTGCAGCTACATTTCCCTCCATCTCCAAATTCTCTTCTCCTCCAAATTCCCCTTTCATCTGTGAATTTTTTGTTCCCCTTTCTCCAAGTGGACTAACTGCAGCAGCAGTTAGCCATTTGACAGTGGCTTAAGCCACTGCTGCTGCTACAAAAACTCACCCTGAACAGCAACTAAAACCAACACTAAAACAGCACATTCTTCTCTTCTCCATCTCCTCTGACAGTAGCTGCGGCTGCTGTCTAAACTCAAATAAAAACTCAATCAACTCTAATTCCCTAACTTTATACAAAAGCCTAATGGCATAGACTTATTTTAAAACTGTAAATATACCTATCCATAGTATTATAACTATAACTATAGCATATCAGTTAGATACATAGTTATACTGTAAATATGTATAAAACCTGTACAGAAATTGATATACATATGTAATCTATGTAAAAATATGTATATATACTAATCTATTATGCATGTATTTACAGATTTATATATATATGTATGTACAGATTTATATTTACTTATTTAGTAGCTAAGATAATAAGTTAGAGCAATAATCAAGTAAATAAATCTATAAACTTGGGAATATATATATATATTAAGTAATTTAAGTTAGTCAAAGTATAATTATACCTAGTATAACTTACTGTAACTTAGTTTTAATTATAAACTACACAGAATTGCTATTTTAGCCTAAATAAAACATAAATAAATTCGTAAAAATACAATAAAAATATGTATTAAATACTTAAGTATGTAAGTTAAAACTGTTTAAGGTCAATTAGACCATTTATTAATTATTTTATAAGTAATTAACCATTTAATCACTTAAATAAACCTGTATAATCGGCCTAGTTTAGCGAATTTATTTGTATAGTAAATATATTTAAAATTCAAAATTAATTAATCAATTATGTAGTATTATGTAAATATTTTATTTACCATATTTTATTTTATTTTTTTTAATAATTTATGGCCCCCAAATCGAGGGCCAAAAACGCGCACAGACGCAGCTGCGTCTGGTTTCCAGCGCACGATGTGGCGCTGGAATAGCACCACATCGTGGGCTGCAAACCAAACGCAGCATATAAATATAATTTATGTTATACCTTAAGCAGTCGTCATAGCACAGGGCGCCCGAAACACCGCCTGTTATGTCTGGTCCGATTACCCGATGTGTGCTGAACTTCGATGTATGTGTGGGGCTGGGGGCCCGAGCGTGCGCGTATATGTCTGGCGTTGGGCTGAGGCCCTGCGCTGATACGAAAACATAATTAAGGCACCTAATCTGAGATTAGGGCGCGCTTAGTAGAGGTCTGGTCCCACCCGAAGGGTGCTGTGTATCCCTCGAAAAGCGCGCCCGCTAATTAAGCACATTTTACACTAAGGACTCTCCACCGCAGCCTCTGAAATACCACACAGAAGAAATTGAAAGGACAGACGACTTAAAAGAAGGAACACACGAACAGAAAGACTTACTGTACATACAGCAGTAGAATAAGTAATATACATACGTATAAGTAAACCCACATAATTACTAACAGAATAAAATGACACTATAAATGTCGCTAAAGACCTCAGTTTGCTTCTTTAGGTTGTATATAGTTTTTTCTGAGATTTAGCGACGTTTATATCTGTCACTAAAACTGATATATATGTCACTATAAATAAAAGACTAGTAAGTTAAGTTTTTACACTATGGTATCCTAATGTAGTATGAACTAACATATTAGTGTTAATAGTATAACTTGTAAATACATAGTTTAGAGTATAATAATAGATTGTTTGATGCTTGTTCATAAGTAGTATTTTTTTGCAAGCACTTCTTAGTAACTAGGTAAATAAAACATTCATTCATTCTTTAAATGTAAAGTTTCTTTTTGAATAAGAAGACAATTTTGGAGATAATCAAAGAGTGACCGAATTAAATTCAATAAATTGCCTCCCAGAGAACGACCTGGAACAAAACCAGTAAAAATTAGATAAATAAGCAAATGATAATAATGGTTGTAATGACTGGTACTCACCCATACTCACCACTATACGACATCCTTAATGTTATATTATACACCCTATACTACAACGACATGATCATAACAATAATCATTACAATTATCACCAACAAACATTTACACCATCACCTCCCATTAAGCGCTGAGTTTAACACCATCAGCCGGACGCAATATGCTCAGGTAGAATGGATTGATTGTATGAATGATATGATCATGATGGATGAGAATTGGTTGGTCACAGATATGTATCAAAGCATGGTGGAGAGTCATTCCAGAGCATCTCTGATATAGGTCAGGCTAATTCATTTCTGGATGATCTGTCTTGAGTTTTTGCGAAGGGAACATTTGGAAGGTATAGTGATCATGGGATTTTGTAGTAGGGTTATGGTGATTCCAAGGCTCAATAGAAATGGGTCTGGTTAGTGTACCCCAAATGTGTGGTTCCTCTCATGCTCTATGACCTATCAAATTGATACCTGATGAGTCATTGAGATTCTTTTCTTTTGGGTTTGAGATTATCTCCTCAAGAAATGACTTGTAGATTAGGTCTTCAAATGAATCTTCCCTATAATCTTCAACCAAAAAAATGAATGCTTGGAGAGTGCCTTTTGAATATAAAGCTTGAAATTTGTAAAAGATTCATATTCTGGGTGAAGGTCACTCTCAATATTGTCCAATCCTAATTCCTGGTGGTCCTTAAAACAAAATGTCTCCATATCCATGGACTTTGAATCTGGTTCATCACCATGTTTCCTAACATTTTTGGGTATATCTTCAAGTCCAAATGTGAAAACCTCCATTGTGCTCATATCCTTATGCCCGACTAGATCATCATCTAGGATATGAAAGGTTTCCAATTCAGGTTCTAGGTTTCCTACTAAGGATATGGTCATGAGATCCTGTATAAAACATAGTTGTTCTGTCAAGCATTTTCCTTTTGCTACCTCAAAAATATTCATCTCAGTATGTTGATCTCTAGAGGCAATTGTCATATGTCCCAATTTGTAATTGATTATGGCTCTAGAAGTGGCCAAGAATGGTCTTCCCAAAATCATGGGCATATCCTGTATCTTTTGTGGTGTCTCCATGTCAAGAATTAGGAAATCTACTAGGTAGCTGAAATCCTTAATTTTAATTACCACATCCTCTATCATCCCAATTGGTGTGATCAAGGTTTGGTCAGCTAGTTGCAAAGTGATAAGAGGGGGTTTTAGCTATCCAGTTGGTAATTTTTTTAAAATGTTGGTAGGGATGAGGTTGATTGAGGCACCCAAGTCTAGCACAGCCCGCTTGAAGTTTGTATCACCGATATTGCAAGAAATTAGCGGGGTGCCTGGATCAAATTTCTTAGGATGTAGACTATTTTGGATTAAGGCACTTATACTTTCAGACAATACTACCTTTCCTGGTGTTTGTTCTTTCATCTCCTTCCTGGGTAAGTTAGGTGGGGTTGTGTTGAGAGTGAGGATATCCAGTAGTGGAATCGTGACTTGTGCATTCCTCAAAGGTCCTGTTATATCATTTTCTGACAATCATTTAGTGTGGAGGAGAGATATGACCTGGGATAAGGTGATATTGGCTAGGGATGGGTTTCTGTTCTTTCATAACAGTGATCATAGCACAATCATGGTGGGGAGGTGGATGGGGAAAAGTCGGACCTTGCAGTTGCTATGGGGGTGGGGTTGGGTAAGTCATGGTGTGCTTTGGCTCAGTTGAGGTGGATGGAGAAAATACACAGGTATGAGTTATTGGACTAGGTTGGGTATAACATGTTTGACCTTGGATTTGGTTTACAATGTGTTTTTGGGTTAGCATGTTGTTGAGATTTGGCAAAGGTTGGGAAGGAAGTGTGCCAAGCTGGCAAGAGCTTTCCAGCTGGATCACTTGATTGCGAAGTTTGGTAATCTCTTTTTTGTGTTGTTTTGTGCATGTCAACCAAGGTTTGAAGGATCAAAGATGTCTGATCTTCTTTAGGTAGTCTTTGGGTGGGCCTTGGTTGGGTGGGCTGGTAAGGATGCAGAGCCTGTGGTCGGGGTTGAAACTGAGGTCTTGGATTCGGGTTATTGGCAGACCATGAAAAGTTAGGATGATTATGCCACCTAGAGTTGTAAGTGTTGGAGTAAGGATTATTCTGGACAGCGTGAAGATCCTCATAGGTTTGAGGAGCTTTGAGATAATCAGGGTATGGGGGTTCAGAGTTCCCCCAACGGAGGTGGGCTGACCCAGAGTTGCCTCCGAAGCCATAATCAGACAGGGGTGGATATGCATCCATCCTCAGGGGGTGGTGGATATTGTGTGCAACCTCCCTTCCCGTGGGCGGGTGCACGCATGTGCTTTGAGGTGCAGAGGTGGATTTGTGTAGTTGACGAGTGATGTCGTCCACCTTCTTCTCAATAATGGAGACCTTATCCAATTGACTCGCTACCAACTCCAAATCAACAAATGCAGAAAGGCCTTGGGATTCGTGTACCCCCCAATTATTTGTTAATGCGCGGGTGGACGTCCGGTCATACGCACCCAATGACTCATTGTTCAGGGAGTTCTCGCACATGTTCTCGAGAATTTCCCAGATCGTGTCCTCATGTTGACCCATGATGCTACCACCACAAGTTGCATTGATAAAGAAATTGACATCTTCATGTAGTCCGTGGTAAAAGGATTGGACTTGTTCCCACTTCGGAACTCTGTGATGGGGGTACTTATGCATGAGATCCAGAAAGTGATCCCATGCCTCATGTAGAGATTCTCCTGCTCCTTGGGAGAAGTATGTGATTTGGTGCTGCATTGTGTTGGTACGACCAATGGGGTAGAATTTTTGCAGGAAGGTGGTTTGAAGTTCTCCCCATGTGTTGATCGTGTGTGGTTGAGTCTGAAACCAGTGAGCGGCTTTGTCAGCCAAGGAGAATGAGAAGAGTTTCAAGAGTAATCCATCCCGATTATGTACATCTGCCCTAAAAGTGTGGGCCAGATGTTTTAGGTTTTTGATGTGTTGGAAAGGATCCTCAGAGTTTAAGCCATGAAATTTTGGGGTCATATGAAGCATGCTAGGCTTGAGATCAACCTCAGGTCCTCCCACGGGAATGTTGATTCAGGGTTCGATCTCCACCACTGCAGGATTATAGTGATCTCGAATTTGAGAACACTACGGTGGGTTATTGATTCAATTTTGGAAATCATGGAATTGTTTCTCAAGATTAGGTTGTTCTTCTTGGTGATCCATAGCTGATGAAGTGGTAGTAGGTTCTGAATCACAGGATATGTCAATGTGATCTGGTTGTTGCACAAACATAGAAGTCGAGGCTCGACCTCGATGAGAGTGAATAGCTAATGGAGGCCACAAGGGTGGTCTTAGAGACCTCCTCCCAAACATGCACTGATGGATTAGATGAGAGGTAGAATGTGCTGGACCCAATCAAGACACCCAAAAATTTTGGATGACTATAGAGGTTTGGGGCCGATGATAGGCCTTAGTCAGAAAGCCATCAACTTGAGAATTGCCTTGGCAGCCAGAGAGGGAGAGTCCCACGAAGACCCCTACATGGTAGAGCACCCCCATGAGTTACAAGGTTTCCTCCACCTAACCTCCCTTGTCACTGGGGATCCAAGTAGACCAGAATGAGGACTTGACCTCCTAAGTCTACCAGTTTTAGATTAAGAGAAAAGGTGCTTATGATTTCACTTGACCTTTAAAATGTTTTTGTGCAAAGTGACCTAATTTGAAGATTGGTTAACCCAATAAGGTGGGTCAACTTCACCTATTTTGTCCTTTGAAAAATTTAGGTCCCTCTTTTAGTGTTCAAATGAAATTAAGAGCTTGTTTTTAGGGTTTGCTTAAATAGATCAATTCAACCAAGGCTTAGGCACATAATGTTTGGGAAGATTAATTCTTGATTAAGAAAGTGTGTCTCTAAAACCCTAAATTGGAAACCCTAATTGGCTCTAATTGGTCCAATTTAATCCGTCCAAATGTGGTACCTAGGGCTCAAGCAAGAAGGTGATAGCCCTAGATACCTTAAGCTTTAAGTAGGTGCATAAATCAGGGTTTGAATTTTTCTTTAGAATGTATCAAATCAGGCAACTTGATGATTAATCTAAGAATAGAATGCAAGTAGCCCTAATTGATTTTTTCCTTTTCTAGCCTTCTAGAATCAAGGGCTTAGAAGAGGGTGGATGGAGTTTACCTTCCCTAAGAATAGCTGATGTGCAACTGATCTCTTTCAATGAATCCCCCATTTGAAACAAATCATAATCAAAGTACCAAATCAGATATTGCAATCAAGAGATCTAAATTGCGCGTTGCTCCCTGCAATGGTGCCAAAATGTTTGTTGCTCTGAAATGGGTCTTAAAATCGTCGTGTTGCAGTAAAGATCGAATCCATGCAAAAACATATAATATTTATTACTCGAATGAAAGCCTAAGGTCGAACGCGGGGAGAAATATGGCAATTTCAAACTCAAGATCATAATTTGAATCAAATATATATGATATTGCAATCAGAATTAATTCAAAATGATATAACAATAAGGTTAAGTATCAATGTGTAAAAAGAATGGAGTAAAATGGTGATTTGAATCACCAATTACTCCTCACAATAATAGCAAATATCTCAATAGTATCAATCAAGTTGAAAATCTCAAATCAGACGTCTGCTGGTAGGATCATACGTCTTAAACGTCAGTGCTTTTCTTCTTCTCTTCTGGCTTTGCCTTCTTCCTTCTTCTTCCTTCTTCACGCGTAAGGGGGAAACTCAGATTTGTCTAAGTGTTGTATAGGGCAAACCCTCCCCTAGCCCCACACTCTCTTCTTCTCTCTCTAGGATCTGTCCTCCCAGGGCCACAATCAGGATAGTCAGGTTATCGTGTACACGTGCATGATTGTGCAGCAATCATAGGTCTTAATTGACCAAAATTAAGCTAGGACTTAGCATAAGTTAGGGTAATTCATGCATGCATAAGCATTGTCTGCATCTTTACTACTTTACTTTAGTTATGCATAAAATAATGTTATAATGTGTTGATTAAGTGCATTATGTCAATTGCAGGCAATAAGCTGATCAGAAGCTGGATCTGGAGCAGGATCTGAAGCTGGATCAAGAATAACGGGAGTTGCGGTAGAGCTGGGGCAAAAGGCTTAGATTAGATGTAGGAGTAATGATGTAAGGGAGTTAAAGGTTTGCTATTCTATTAAGTAGGAATAAAGCAATAAAATGTGAATAGCTTAGGTCCATCCTAGACCTAGGATAGGCTAGAGACTTCCCCAAGCCTTAGCCACCCTTAGATTAGGTCACAACATCCTAGGAAGCCCTAAAACCCTAGTTCCAACCCTTATCTAGATGTCCAGATAAGTTATACGACGTCCAGGACCCTTAGCCAACTCCCACACACCTCAAATCCACTTCTGCAGTGTTATTGGACGTCCAGACACTTTGTCAGGTGTCCAATTTCTACAGAATACCCAAAGCAGAACCTTGATTTCCCCCTGACTCATATTGGATGTTCAAAAATGAAGTCTGGACTTCTGATTTTTGAGTATAAGTCATCTGATCAGATTTTTGGACGTCTGGTACTAGTCTCCAGTCTCTGTTTTGAGATTCAAGCCTTGATCTTGGATCTCTAGCTCCCTAGACCTAATCCCAACCCCATAGGAACCTAAATTAAGGTGTCCTAACCTAGTACATCACCTTTAGACCTACCTAAGGACCTAATTAGGTCCTCACCAAACCCAATTGACTTTGATCAAAGTCAATTACCTTCACCTAAGTCTATTGGACTCATTGAGTTCAATTGAGCTTAGATCTCAAACCACACAAGTTCAATTGGACTTAGTGAGAGTCCTTGACCTAAACCCAACCTAATTGAGTTATTTCACTCTCAATTAGGTTCACACACATCCAATTAAACTTAGGTTAAGTTTAATTGCATTTTCCCTTAGCAATTAGGGTTTGTAACCCTAATTCAAGACATACACCTACTTCAACCCCTTAGGACCTAACCTAAACCACCTAGCCACATAGAGCACGACCACACACACACACCCATTCATGCACACACACTTCTCTAGAGTTCTCTAGAACTCTCTTGAAGTGGCGCCACCTCTTGGTTGCCAAATTTAGCAACCAAGAGGCATTCAAAATGAGATCCACAATTTTTGGATCTCATAACCATATGGCCGGCCACTCTTGGACTCTTTCTAGAGAGTTCCACACCTCTCTAGAGAGGTGCCCTTAGGTCTATAAAAAGACCCAATGGGTGGCCATTTGCACACATTCACATTCTTGGCACCACTCACTTCAGTGGCTCCATGCACGCCTACCTCCACTTAGGTTAGCCACTCCACCTCCATGAGCTCATCACCACCATGAAGGACACCATGCTAGGATACTGGATCACTCCTCTCTCTCTCCAAGGGTTGGCCTAAGCTCCATTGGCCACCCCTCATTCTCCTCCTGACCATTCCAACGCCATCAGGAACCACCCTTGAATGCCCTTTTATTCTGCTAGATTTAGATTATGCTCTTCATAGTCTTACTGCTTTTTATTACTACTTAGTAGCGTAGTCTTTATTCTCCCCCAATGATGCATGCAAAATCCCCCCATAGATTCTTGTATGCAATCGTTTTCTTGTAGCTAGATTTACATTATAAGCATTTCTGTATAGGCTTTCCTCTACAATTCTTGTGCAAACAACTCTCCCATTGATAGAATGAAAAATGCTTTTATATATATACATATATCTCCATGTTGTGAAATCATCATGAGCTTATTGATTGCTATAATATTTACGTGATTCAAGTTGCCTGTTTTTCAATTGTTCATTTATTCTACAACAAGCATGTCATTTTTCGAGAATATAGAGAATCTAATGATAGACACATTCTCCATAAATAGTCACCACTGATGAGAGCCTCATCATGAGCTCTAACTAGCTCATTTTGACCTAAGAAAGAGAAGAAGAGCTCCTACATAACCTGGAGAAGGGCTTCATTGAAGGAATAAGTGTTTTGAGAAGAAAACATGAAACAAAGGTTAAAATTATAATTTTACCATTATAGTGTATAAACTGAATTTCTCAGAGGCAAAACATTGGTCAAATAATCTAAATAAGATAAAAAGTGGGTTGGTTCAGTCAGAAATGGGTTCTTGTGCAATCCAAGAATTAAATGACATTCTGCAACCCTAAAATAGACCTGCTTAATTCAACAAGGTTCTGGTCAGGATAAAAATCAAGTAAGCCCTGTAAAATTCATGGAAAAAAAATCCCCTAGGGTTTAGAACCTTCAAGTTGGCCTTTGGAACCTATTTTGACCTAGATTGGGGTCCTAGCTCATTAATTGACCTAATTTGAATTTTTATGCAAAATGTCCAGTCAAATGTGGTCAAACCTAAAATCCAACTTCACCATTGGATTCCTTAGGTCCAAATTAGGTTTGTGCAAAAATTTGAACCTAAGGTGAGGTCCTCTTTCTCGTCTCTCTGCCACAATACCAGTGGCAGGGCTGTCCTCACCATCTTCCTCCTCGGCAAGCAACACCCGCACGAGCACCTCTAGCCCCATTGTCGCCGTCGCCGTCTCCCTCCACTGGACACCTTCTTCTCCGACGACAGCAGGTACTGCCAGTCGCCATCTCTACCCCTTCGTCCACTTAATTAGGTTAGACTTACTCCTCTCTATCCCCTCTTCAATTCCCCTTAATCTATTTCACAAATTACCCCTCGACAGCCACTGTCCACCGCCATCTTCCCCATCTCCAACCAACCTCCAGCGAGACGCACCCATCACTCCACACCTCCACACGTCTTGCCACCAATCTCTTCACCTCCACCATCGACCATTGAACATCTTCCACCCATCCATCGACCACTAACACCTCCCTAAACACCCCCTGACCCAACCCATAAGCACAGCCACAGGGTGACCTAGGCACGCATGCCTAGGCTACCCCGTGGCCTGCCACCTACCGTCCCACCTTCGCCTTCACACGGTGAAGCTTCCCATATGTTTTAATAAGGACACCAAGCCGTATTCGTGTGTGACAAATCTGACCCCTCTGCCGCCATTAGCGACGGCTTGAAGGAGCTCGCAAGCTTGCTCCAGGCTGAAGCACTTCAGGGTCCCAGGTCCAGAAGGTGTGGGTTAGTCTCGTGCATTCATCTGTCCAGGTAATTAGCTCTGCGAGGCCTCCAGCTACAGCAATTGGAAGAAGACATCCGCCTACAGGTGCGCGCAAAAGTGGGTGGAACATTTAGTCCCACCTCGTGAATGCATGAGCATGGCAGGTAACATAAATTGATTTTGTGTTTCGTTTTATTCCCCTCGAGACACACAGGGGTGAGGTCCCTCGCCCTTACCACGCCTCGTCCATGACACACCCCCGCGGACCTGGCACCCGACCCGATTAACCTATCCGTGCACTCCTCGTGCACCACACCCACGTCAGTGTGCCTGGGCCCAGGCATGCGACCAACCCAATTACCCAGCTCTGGGAGAGCGTACCGAAGAGAGATATACAGAGGGAGAGAGACGTGGGGGAGGGTAGGGTTAGGCTTTGCTCTTCAGTGTGTGTAGGGAAGGAGGAAGGAAGGCGCAGCTGGGGCTAAGGAAAGGTGAAGCTGACACTTTGCCGCAGATAAGAGAAGTCAGAAGAGAAGAAGGAAAGACAAAGCAAGAAGAAAGGCTGAAGCCAAGGGAAGCAGAGCTAAGGCTGAAGAAGGAAGAAGAAAGAAGAAGACTTGCAGAGGAAGAAGCAGGAGAAAGAGACACTGTGCCAAAGAGAAGGAAGAAAGCCAAAGCTAAGAAGGACGGCTGAAGAAAAAGACAAGCAGAGATAGAAAAAGAAGGAGAAAGGCAAAAGCATAGGATAGAGAAGAAAGGAAGAAAATGAAAGACAGCGGACAAGAGAAGACTTAAGACGGAGAAGGAAATAAAAGTTTAAAGAGAATATCTTTTTAAGATGCATGATTCCATGATCAGACGTCCAATTTCTCTATTTTTTCCACAATTGACTCTTAAACTCTTGCATTTATATTCTGAATTAAGTTTTGAGTAATTCTAAGTGTTCGATTACATTATTGAGATTAGTGAATAATTTCCATTTGCTCCCTGTGTTCGACCTCAGATACTTAGGTTTCCGAGTAATAAATTCTAATTTGTTGCTAACGCTTGGTCACCTATGCTACAATGCAACTGACTTAAAAAGCCCGACAAAGCATTGCAAACAACCACCTCACTAGAATCGTGCACACAGAAACTCACACGTTCACCTTTGTGATTTATTTAACGCATACACACGTAATCAGAGTTCATAATAGAAGTGGTGAAATTTTAATTAGGAGATTGGAAACTGGCGTGCGTTTTTAAACAGAGTAGAGCGGTATAAGATTGAATTCAAACATAAAGCAAATGCCTCCCAGAGATGAATGACTGGGACTCAAGTCTCGTTATCTTTTTCTATAAATATTTTTGTTGGATCGTATTTCGCAACTATACTATGACATTTTCCAATCAAATACGCGATCTACGCCTTCCGTCAAATGGCGCCTTTGTCGAGGAGGCAATGCCATTTTCTTTGATTTTGATCTTTTAAACCATCACTGACAAATTTCACTCTACTTTATTTTCGATGTGCAGGACAACACGGAAGAAAAATGGGATCTGCGACACAACGAGCACGGCAAAGAAAAAATCAGGTGCACTAGGACTAGATTAGGTTTTTTTTCTGAACCTTTAGATTAGGTTTTTTTTCTGAACCCTAGGACTAGATCTACTTCCTGCAATCTCTTTTGAAAAAAAAAATATTTATTCAATTTCGTGAAAAAAATAAAAAAAAATTTTTTGAAAAAAAATCTAGATTAAGTTTCTTTTCTGAATCTTAGGTTAGTTCGAAAAGGAAAAAGAAAAGATATTTTCTTTGAATCCTTTGAAAAATTCTTTCTAAAAAAAAAATTTGCAAAATTTTTCAAAAAAAAAAAAAACATTTTTGGTGGAAAGCTTGGATTTCAACCCAAACCTCTTTAAAAAGTTTTTCCACCATCTTCTAATTTTCAGTCAGATTTCAAGTCTGATTTAAAAATTCGATTGCTGAAAAATTAGTAAGAGAAAAATTCTGAAATTCAAGCTAAATCTTCATTTTCAAACCATCTTTCAAACACCATCATGCTTTTGTAAAAGTGTCAAGTACAAAATTTTTAAAAATTCACGAAGTGCATGTTGGTCAGACTAACCCAAATTCAAGATTTTTCAAATTTCAAAAAGCAATTTCGAGTAATCCGCGAATCTGTTTTGACTAAAAATAGTGAGGTTTGAAAGCTGATCTAATCGGATTTATTGTCCATATTTTTTCTGAATTTTTGAAGGTCAATTGATACTATTTCAAAGTAAAAAACTGACCAGGGGTCAAAATTCCAAATCTGACCCCCTGACGTTCAAAAATCCCTAAAAATTTGGTTGAAATAGTAAATATTTTAAAAAAAGATTCTCTGAAAAGCTAATTGAAAAGGGAATCTACTCTCAAAATTTCAAGTTAATTGGATTCCAATTATTGTCAGAGAACGAACATTACTTTTGTAGTCTGCTGAAACAGAACAAACCCTAAAAGTGCATGAAACTTAGGTTGAATCTTTAGGGTTACAACTTAGAGAACACACTTGGGCTAACCTAGACTTAGTCAAGTCTAGTGCTTAGCCGGTGAGATTGGTCACCTTGTGGGCCACTCACCACAAACCCCACTGAAGAAAACTGGTTAAAATTAATTTTAAAACATGAAATCAACCAGAATTCATTATCATACTACTGGGTGTTTTTAACCTCTCTTGCCAAACCTGGTGACTAAGTCTGCGGAGCAGTGTCAAATGACTGCAGCTCGAGGGTTAATGGAATTGGAGGCTAAGCCAAAGGAAGAACCTTCCCCTTAGTCCCCTCGTAACCAGATTGGCTGGGTTAGCTTGAGAGGCGGGATTCACTTTCAGTCGGTTGAACGATGAATTTTTCTTCAGGAATTCAAACTTCTAACAAAAAATCTGTTCACCTGATCCATAAGGACCATTTGATTGACAGGGCCTCAGCCTTGTCCTACTTGGCTACACCAACCCAGGGGTTGGGTGGTGTATGCAAGGAAGGAGGTCACTTCGACCTCACTTGGTTGGACCTTCGGAGCCACTCCCAAGGAGGAGAGTCACCTTGCCCGGACCATCTTCTCCCCCCACTTCTTCTACTCCCAGAGCCACCATGGCAAATCCTGGACTTGGACCTAGACCGGGTTAGGATATCGTGAATCTGGACCTGATGGCTCGTCTAGAAGCCCGGGTTGCCGAATCCGAGGAGCGGCATCAGCAGAGCATGGATCGCATCTTGACAGCACTTGACAGGATGTAGCACCCACCGCGAGGAGAACAATTACGGATTTCTACAACCTAGCCGCACAAATTGTCGCACCCTTTGTCAGAATTCCTACAGGCGGAGATGCATTTGAGCTCAAGCCCAATGTGATTGGGTTGAGCAGCACTCCTTTCTATGGGAACTCAAGCGAAGATCCGTTCCAGCACCTTGAGGACCTGAGTCGACTCACTGAAATGATTCGACCCAGGAATATCGATCTTGGTATTATTCTAATGAAGCTTTTCTCGTTCTCTTTGAGGAACAAAGCTTCATACTGGTTCAAGACTATTGGGAAGCCAATTGGAACCTGGCCGGAATCACGATGTGAATTCCTGCAAAAGTTCTTCCCAATCGATCGAACAAACGCAATGCGGCGTGCAATCACGACTTCCCCAGGGAGCTGGGGAGAAGTTACATGAAGCTTGGGACAGATTTCACAACCTTCTCCGGAAATGCCTGCATCATGGTATACCCAGATGGCACTTAGCTCAGATCTTCTACCATGGGCTGGATGACACACATCGGTATCTGGCCGATGCATCTAGCGGTGGGAATTTCCTCGCAAAAGATGAGAATAGTGCATTTGAGCTGTTTGAATCATTAGTGGAGAACTCGATGAATGCCGCATCCATGAACTAATTCCAGCGGCTTGGTCAGCAGCGGGTTGGTGTCCACGAGGCTCACACCGAGTCTATTCGAGCTGACATGGACATCATCGTCAAGCAGCTGGATAGAATAAACCTAATCGAGAAAAGGATTGACCAGATTAGTCAAGGTCAATCTGACTTGAGCTCTACTGCCTCAAGACCCTCTTATGCACCTCGAGCCCCTCCTGCTCGAGTTAATCTACTCACTCGGGATGCATCTTCTCCGTATTTACGAGATCCCGCATATCATGATCCCATAAATAATCCAGATCTGGCACCCTATGATCAGGGTTACGCGCCACCCGCAGATTATAATGCGTATCCCCTTGACGGATATACGTCTCAGACATCTTCGGCCTACGAGGACGTTAGTGCCATCAAAGGATGCGGGTGTAATAACCCGTATTCAGAGAGGTATAACCTTGGTTGGTGCTAGCATTCAAACTTCTCCTGGTCTGGTAATTCATAGAGACCACATCAAGATCCACACTACCAGACCAGGCAATATGGGAATGCGCAAAACACGTACCCTAGGTAGTAGCAATTTTCGTCTCAACAGCAGCAACCCCGCTCTTTATACCAGCCGCTGCACCAAACTTGCAACGACCTTCCAAAGCGGGCTGACCCTTTGGAGGCATTGAAAGAGGAGCTGCAAGAATCAATGAGGAAATCAACACAAGATAGCTTGCAGATTATGAAGGCGATGGCTGATCAGATATAGACCATAAAGAACACGCAGAACTAGCTGTTGCAGGAGCATAGGACTCAGGGAGCCTTGCCTTCCCAACCCATCCCGAACCCGCGATATGTGCAGAACCAGGGCACCCCGCCTAGGTTCTAGGCATTGCAGGGATAGGCACACGCCATACCACAGGTGCCTCCTGCACCACCCAGTTACGCGCAAGGCCAGCTGCCTTTGTAGAACCCCGCGTATTCTGCCCCTTTCGCTCCCCCACCACCTCATGGACAGCAAGCCGATGCACATGCTGTCTCTTTGAAGAGCGGAAGGAAGACATTTGACCCACCACTTAGACAGATAGGTCCTGATCTTTCCCACCCTTTGTCGTAGGCGGGTTTGACTCCTTCGTCATCTAAGGAGCCACCTGTGGTAGATATGGGTAAGAGGCCACTTAACCCTAAGATTCCCATCCCTTTTCCTGAGGCTATGACACGAAATGCAGTACGGAAAAAGGACACGTGGAATTTTGAGGACCTGAAGTTAATGTTCAAGGAAGTACATATCTAGGTCCCCATCCTTGAGGCAATCGATCACATTCCCGCTGTCGCTAGGTTCTTCAAGGACACTGTACCCCAAAGCGACAGCCGAGAATTGGACAAGTGGTACTATCAAAAGAGGCTAGCGCCGTGATTCTAGCTGACCTACCACCGAAGAAGAAAGACCCTGGCACCCCACTCATATCCTGCTTCTTGCAGGATTCTCCATTTGATCGGGCCCTTCTAGATTTGGGTTCGTCCATCAACCTAACTCCCACTACCGTATTTCATCAATTTCAATTTGGGGAGTTGAAGCCCACCTTGATTACGATTCAGCTAGCTGACAGATCAGTCAAAACACCAAGGGTGGTGATTGAGAACATGATCGTGAAAGTCCGCAGGTTCTGCTTTCCAACAAATTTTTTCGATCTCGATATGGAAGTTCCTCCTAATCTCCGAGATGCACCAATTATTTTGGGTCGCCCATTTCTGGCGACAGCCTGCGCGAACATCGATTGTGCATCTGGGTGTATGGAAATAGCCCTAGGCAATGAGCAACTTCGACTGGACATATTCAGGCCAGCAAAGAACTTCGACTGTGATCGATCAGAGGAGGATAGTGAAGACGAAGAATCGGCATATTGTGGCAACATTGGGCTCCTTTGTGACGACCCAATGTCTTATTCGTCTACATTATCAAGGTTCTTGGACCTTGATCCACACGGGACTGAAACCACTGTACTACACATATCTCCTCGAGGATCTGTCTATTTAAGGTGTGCTTCTGACCACAGCACCCCTGAATCCAGCTATCCTGATCCATACATTACTAAATCGCCCCTGTTGATTAGCCCATATTCGTGAGCTATTTAAGCATCTAAATGTCCAGACATTAAATTAATTTAAACATTTAGGTAGCATACATTAGGATGTAAATAAATTAATTCATATTTTTAGCTTAAGTACATAATTCATGCATTTAGAATTAACCTAGGGTTGCATACATTTAATTAGTTTATTAATTAGATTCACTATTTTAATTAACATAGAAGTTATGGTGTTATGTATAGATAACCCTAATTATTTTACTCTTTTATTCTTTTTCTCCCCGCACAGGTAACTCCTCCGGCTCCGCCTCCTCCTCCTGCACATCACATTCATGCTACGGCATTTTGAATTTGAAATTAGTGTGGTTGTGGCTACAAAAGGAGAAGGGAGAGCTGCTGTTGAGAGGGGGCCACCACCCTTTGTTCCTCACTGTGTTTAGAGGACCTTGCTCCTCTTCCATTCCATACCACTGGCCTCACCGCGGCAGATCGACTCACCACCGTGGGCATGTGGGGTGATAGCCCACACCGCCAAAGAGTCTCTGCAACTCCTCACCTCAGCCAACTCACACCAGCCTCTGCGCACCCACCTTCAATGCCCGTGGCATCTACCACCGCGCCCTCGCCTTCACCAGCTACTCCAACCCACCTCCAACACTTGCACCACCACACACCCTCTCTTCATCACTAGCAACGTCGACGCCTTCATCAGCCACCTGCGCGCACGCGCTCTCACCCCAGCACCCTCACCTCAGCCAGTGCACACTGCAGCAGCCCCCCCGCTCCATCAGACCCACCACGTGCCTCCAGCCTAGCCAGCACGCCCGCGCCTCCTCGTCTTCTCTAGAACCTCCAGTGCCCCTGCACTTCCACACCTTTGCTCACCCACAGCGCGTGCTTTACGCACCTTCATGCCCGTGAGCCAGTAGCCCACGCTCCAGTACCCATGCCAGTGCACCCCTTGCGGCCTAGAAAGCAGTGCCCCCACACACCCATGCTCCAACGCCTCCTTGTTGCACCTACAAACGGTGCCACCAGCACTCTCGCGCACACCTGTGCGGCCTACAGAGGCCGTGCCTCCACACGCCCACGCTCCGTGTGCATCTGCAGTGCCTGCAGTGCCTGTGCGCTGCTCTCCTTACGCCTGTAGCACGCACGGCCAGCAGCAGGCACCTCCACTGCCGCCACTCCTTTCATCTGGCAGGTCAGCTCTGGCCATCTCAAGATGCACCACCGCCACCACCGCGAAGGCCTCGCTTCAACAGACCTCTAGTAGGAGTAGCTCCTCGAATGAGCCTCTCTCCCGTGTGCGAGGAGGAAAGATGTAGAATCCTTTGCTTTTACTTTAATTAATAATTACATTTGAATGTCATTGCCATGAAAATGAATTTTGATTTATGATTATAATATTGAGTGAAATTGCGACTTCATACTCAAGCTTTCTTACAATTGCGGGGCTTTTGTGATTCACATTGTTTGACATTGGTTTTGGATTAAGATGTGCATAAATTTTATCTAATGCATGTCAATTGGAAATTACATAGATTCATCACATATTTATTGAATATTTCAATGAGGAAAAATTGCACATCTACCCTTATATTTTCGAGTTATTGTGCATCTTCTTTCCGTCGCATTTCATGTCAGATTTGACTATGGATTTCACACTTGATTGAACAAATACAAAATAATCGAGATTTTATTGCATCGTTGCCTCCCCTTGGACACGTCCCACTCTTCTGCGAGTGGTTTAATTTTAATTTTAATTATTTTGTTAAGCGGTTTTCCACCACTTTGATCCTACTACAATAAATCATCTTAATACATTATTTGAAAGTGAAAATCATCTTATCAAATGGCGCCGTTGCTGGGGAGGCAACAGGCTTAATTAAATCGCATTCATTCATTCGTTCGTTCACATTGGTTTAAATTTTGAATCAAATTTAACTCTGAATTTTTTTCTGATGCGAGTGCAACGATCTACAACACACATTCTACGACTCGCAATCACACTAGCCATTGTAAGAGGGACCCTTGACGTCGCTAGAGGAGAAATTGTTCGAGCTACCTTGCAATGAACTAGATCACTAGGAGGAGAAGGCCGAGGACGCGACGATCATCTCTGCACATTTAGTTGCTGATTTGATTAGAGTAGAATTAAGACTTTAGACTTAATTTTTCATTGCACATTTGGTTTGAAACCCTTGTTTTGGGGTATAGTTGAGGGGTTTGTTCCTCGATTTTGTTTTAGGCCCATGTTGGGTAATTTTTGGGAACCTATTCCCTTTTCTTTAGATTTAGGTTTTTAATTTATTTTATGGATTGTTTACCTTTAATTTGTTTGTGCATAAGTAGTTAAAAAAAAACTAAAATAAGAAAAACACGAGCTACCTGCTAGAAGCTGCTTGCCCTTAGGTCGAATCATTTAGGATTGAATGAGCAGCATCTAGATCTAATTCTTATCTTGCATATTGCATGAAGAATGCTGGAATCGGGTATGCACTTCTAACTTTGCATTTCTACCTATCATGCAAATGCATTTGGACTAATTTCAAGACCACCTAATTTGTATTGAATAGATCTAACAAGTGGTCACATATTTTCTAGAAAAAGGACTAATTAAAGGAGGGACATTTTAAAAACCAAGGATTTGATTTTCAAACTTGGCGTGTGATTCAAAATTCAAAATCTTTTGCGGTGTATGCACACTTATATCTCTTTCACCACGGCACGCTTTTAGACACTCCTTAGGTTTAGAAATACTAGGACAAGAGCCCTCCTATCGTTGGATTCTGAAGTGTTTAGAACTTGAGATCCAAGGTTTTGCAACTCCAAAGAGGGGGATACCTTGTCACGGATTTTTGGGAGTAGTTGAGAAGCACCGCGAAAGCACAGCTTCAAAGGAAGGCTTAGGCCTACTTGCATCCCTCGATCTTCCATCTTTGGAGTTGCTCTACCATTTGAGATTTAGGGAAGAACACCTAAGCTCCAACTAGGTCTTCTTAGGCGAGCTGTAGGTCGAGAATAAGTGCGTAAAATGATTGAACAAATTGTATTGTCACCTACAATTTGACTTAAAAGCAAAACCCTAAATTGGGAAAGACCTAAAAAGTCCTTTTTGAATTGTGTTTTGCTTAGGGAATTCTGATTGAGGTGTGAGTTAGAATGGACCGCATTGATTTTCATCCTTTCACATCTTGCCTACACCCTTACCCCCACTCTGCACTCTTCAATCCCATACACCGAGATGGTCTATCCTTTGATGGACATAATGACAATCATTAGGATCCATTTTACTCCTATTATAGGAGTACTGGCTTAGTTAAGCCCCAAATCAGTGAGCAGAACATAGGAGCAGGATTTGCTTTGCCCAATATCCCACACACCATAGAAATACCCAACCCACCCTCCCTGAATAATTATAATGGTTGGACAGACACTCCTGGGTACTATAAGCTTGAGCCTAACTTCTCTCATGATAGAAATGGCCTCTCCTCCTTGAAGATGGAAATACATAAAATGCAAGACGAAATGATTGAATTGTTGGGAGAATCTTCGAGAGAAGGTCAACAAGAAAGAGATGAAATTAGCCACCCAATCTACCCCATTGAGGATGACGTACACCCATCTACAATTGATTCATCTCCCGTGGGAGAGCTACACTTTAAGTTGGAGGGAAATTTTGGGGATTGTGTAAGGGAGAATAGCTACTTTTCGAGGATCGATTTTGAAACCTCCCCATTAGATGACACTTCCTTGAGAGATCCATGCCTTAAGTAGGAGGAAGATACATATGAAAGTAGCTATGCATTGGATGAAAAAAGTTTGCAACCTGAGGAAGATGATGATAAGGTTGAGTATCCACCTGAATTATATTAGAGTCAAAAGAAGGGAATGATGGTACCATTGGAAAACCTCGACCTAGATGATAGTATTTTCGTGATATTTGATGAAGTGGGTCGAAGTCAAGTTGTTAATCCTGCCCTCCCTTCTGATCACGAGATGGAACTCAAGCCCACCCTTAGGGAACCTAACCCTCAAGAAATTGACCTATCTGAGGAGTCCGATGTTACCAGTGTAAACCATTTACCTCAGATAGAGTACCCTAGAGGATCTGTTGAGATATTAAATGATTTTTGACCTCGGGTATATGATGAATCATATGATGAGGAGAACAACGAATTATATGAGGAACCTACATTCAAGATTTGGAGTGACACTATGGGTGATTATGTCTTATTTGAGGAGTTAGCCCCTGAGGATGTCACAAATTTGACCAAATTAGGTTTCCTTAGCACACCCATTGATGATATTTCTCCTCATGATGAAATGATGGAAAATTTGGAAGAACCTTCTAAGATTTATGTGGATTCACATATAGACTCCGAGGAGGATTTGAGTACAGAACAAGAACCCGGAGATGACATTGATAGGATAATCCCTAGATCTGTTGCTTCCAACTTTCCTTCATTTGTTTCGAAGTCACCCTCTGATTCGCTTATGTCTGAAGGTGAAATTTTGACTCCTGATGAAGTGCAGGAAAATACTTGCGATAGTGCAAGGAATGCTAGGGATGTAATTGAGGATTTGGAAAGATTGTTAGGGACGGACGCCGAGCTGATTAAACCCAACCTAGATCTTATGGCCATCTCGCAACCTCGAAACTTGGACACCCTAGACAATACTTGCCTTAGATATTTGCTCACTTTTGTTCTGACCGGGGGGCTTAACAAACCAATATTTCGTGTAATGGAGTATCGAGTATGGATTGATGATTTCTTTAGTCAGTCCATTGCCCTGGGGGTTTATCTCTGCACCGTTCCTTCCCCATTCCTTTTGGAGGATCCTTGTTATCCTTCCCCTACCCCTTTGGAGGTTGTTATGCTAGTTTATCCTTTAGAACCTCTTCTGGTGACCTGGGAAGATTTTATTCCCATCCTGGTTGGGTGAGCATTTGCTATCAGGATTCATCATCAGCTTGCCAACATCCTAGGTTACCTATTTTCTAGGCCGGCATTACTTTGCTCATTTTTTGGGCCTATTTCTGTGATCCTTGAACCTGATTTGCAGGTTCTTTGGCTACTTGGCTGCTAACAAAAGAATGGCAACCCATCTCTGACCTAGGTAATATCCTTCTATGCAATGAGAACATTGCAGATTTTAAGCATGGGGGGTGTACCTGGGGATATACATAGCATAGTGCATTCATGCATTTAATTAAAGCATTTTGCATTGCATACATTTGCATTGAAACATATATATATATATTGTAATTATTAAACTTAACTGGCTAGGCCCTGCATTCTTAAGCAAATCAGAACTCTAGGTTAGACTAAGTTGATTCTAGGATCAAACTTTAGAAGCTAAGTGAGCTACTAGCTTTAGACCTTTAGGGTCCTTTGTGGACTTAAAAACTTAAGTGGGAGTTAAGTTGCAGACCATACCTCAAGAGGTTGAGGAAGGAAAGCTAGGGATTGAGTTAAAAGGTTTGGGTAGTACCTGGAGTCTTGTTCTACCTTTTGGTTTTCGGGTCCTTGTAACCCAAGCATCCAAATTTCACACACTTGGACTTATGTAAGTAAGTGATCACCTTAATTCCTTTCTTAAAAGAAATTTGGTTCTCTTAGTTTTGACTTAGGAGAGGCTTGAAAACAAAATTTGATTGGAAGAGTTCCTGCCACAGAAGAGGTGGAGTATATACTCACCTTCAGGATGCGATGATAACATATTACCTCCTCGACACTTGTCTCTTAGGATATCCATCCTACTGGGGGCATGTAAGTGCATTGTGCGGTTCAGGTACCATGGGTGGCCCTATCTTGAAGTGTCGATTGCCACAGGCCTAAATTCGCTTAAGAAATCCATGGGCGATACTATCTCGAAGTGTCGATTGCCAAGAGTTCTTGGGGTTGCTATGGTCAGTGCTATCTTGAAGCATCGAAAGCCAGGCACCCTTCGAGGCACGATGATGGGGACAATGAGTCCGACACAGACCATGTTGATAGCTGATCCGAGCTTAGACTCAGAGGAATCAAACAAAAAAAAATATTATTAAAAAAAAAAACTTTTTCCTTTAACTCAAATAACTCAGACCAATGCACATGCACGGATGCTTTAATCTCAGGGATCAATAAACCATAGGGTAGAGTTAGAAATCAGAGAAACTTGTGCCTGCAACCTATCTTTAGCCGACCTAGTCTGTAACTTAGCAACTACTTGGGAACCTTAGGTCTAAAGTCTAAACTTAATATGTTTCTAAAGGAAGACCGATTCATTTGATTAGCCCATATACGTGGGCTATTTAGGTGTCTAAATGTCTAGACATTAAATTAATTTTAACATTTTAGGTAGCATGCATTAGTTTGTAAGTAAATTAATTCATATTTTTAGCTTAAGTACATAATTCATGCATTTAGAATTAACCTAGGGTTGCATACATTTAATTAGTTAATTAATTAGATGCACTATTTTAATTAACATAGAAGTTAAGGTGTTATATATAAATAACCCTAATTATTTTATTATTTTATTCTTTTTCTCCTTGCACAGGTAACTCCTCTGGGTCTGCCTCCTCCTGCGCATCACATTCATGCTATGGCATTTTGAATTTGAAATCAGTGTGGCCGTGGCTACAAAAGGAGAAGGGAGAGCTGTCGTTGAGAGGGGACCACCACCATTTGTTCCTCATTGTGTTTAGAGGACCTTGTTCCTCTTCCATTCCATACCACCGACCTTACTGCGGCAGATCAACCCACCACTGTGGGCATGTGGGGTGACAACCCGCACCGCCAAAGAGTCTCTACAACTCCTCACCTCAGCCAACTCATGCCAACCTCTGTGCACCCACCATCAGTGCATGTGCCATCTGCCACTGTGCCCTCACCTTCACTAGCTGCTCCAACCCACCTCCAGCATTTGCACCACCGCACGACCTCACTTCATCACTAGCAGCATCAACGCCCTCACCAGCCACCTACGCGTGTGCACTCTCACCCCAGCACCCTCACCTCAGCCAGCACACACGCCAACAGCACCCCCTCCACTCCATCAGACCCACCACACGCCTCCAGCCTAGCTGGCATGCCCGCGCTTCCTCACCTTCTCCAGAACCTCTAGCACCCCTGCACTTCCGCACCTCCGCTCGCCCACAGTGCGCTCTCCATGCGCCTTCACGCCCTTGTGCTAGTAGCCCGTGCTCCATCACCCATGCCCATGCACCCCTTGTAGCCTGTAGAGCCGTGCCTCCACGCGCCCACGCTCCAGCGCCTCACTGCAGCACCTGCAGCCGGCGCCACCAACACGCCCGCGCATGCCTGTGCGCCCTGCAGAGGCTGCGCCTCCACATGCCCATGCTCCACGTGTGTTTGCAGCGGCTGCAGTGCCTACGTGCTACTCTCCTTGCACCTACAGCACGTGCGACCAGCAGTAGGCTCCTCCACCGTCACCACTCCTTTCCTCCAACAGGCTGGCTCTGGCCATCTCAAGACGCACCACCGCCACCATCGCGAAGGCCACGCTTTAGCCGACCTCTAGTAGGAGTAGCTCCTCGAATGAGCCTCTTTCTCGTGTGGGAGGAGGAGAGAGGTAGAATCCTCTGCTTTTACTTTAATTAATAATTACATTTGAATGCCATTGCCATGAAAATGAATTTTGATTTATGATTATAATATTGAGTGAAATTGCGACTTCATACTCAAGCTTTCTTACAATTGCGTGGCTTCTATGATTCACATTGTTTGACATTGGTTTTGAATTAAGATGTGCATAAATTTTCTCTAATGCATGTCAATTGGAAATTACATAGATTCATCACATATTTATTGAATATTTCAGTGAGGAAAAATTGCACATCTACCCTTATATTTTCGAGTTATTGTGCATCTTCTTTCCATCGCATTTCATGTCAGATTTGACTATGGATTTCTCACTTGATTGAATGAATACGAAATAATCAAGATTTTATTGCATCATTGCCTCCCTGTGGACACGACCCGCTCTTCTGCGAGTGGTTAATTTTAATTTTAATTATTTTGTTGAGCAATTTTCCACCACTTTGATCCTACAATGATAAATCATCTTAATACATTATTCGAAAGCGAAAATCGTCTTATCACCTATCGTTGCAAGAAGACGTGACCACAGCTAACAAGTTTTCCATTAACGTAGTCACAACCGATTATTCCACAGGGAGTGACTCAGTGGGAATTCATGTGCACATGGATTAGTAGATTCCCACCCTCAATTCTACTCCTCCCACTCTCATTCTGACTCTGACCCACCCATAATTAAATTGAAGCCCTTACCTGACTCACTCAAGTATGTGTCCTTGGGTGAAAGTAAGACATACCCAGTCATTATCAATGCCCACTTAACCCAAGAATAGGAGCATCAATTGATTTCTACGCTTTAAGACCATAGGGCTGCTATCGGGTGGAGTATTGCTGATCTCTGCGGTATTCGCCCCTCGTATTGCACTCATCACATTTACACGGATGAGGGGGTGAAACCTTCGAGACAACCTCAGAGATGACTTAACCCGAATATGCTTGAGGTTGTTAAGAAGGAGATCATGAAATGGCTGGATGCAGGCATTGTATATCCAATCTCAAATAGCCAGTGGGTGATTCTGATCCAGATAGTGCCCAAGAAAGTAGGACTCACCTCATGAAGAATGATAAGGGCGAATCCATCCCGACCCGCACTGCGACATCTTGGCGGGTCTACATCGACTGCAGGAAACTAAACATGGCTACCCAGAAGGATCACTTTCCTTTACCATTCATTGATCAGATCTTGGAACGGTTAGCTGAACGCAGTTTCTTCTACTTTTTGGATGGATACTCTAGGTACAATCAAGTAGCAATTAGCCCAGAAGATCAAGACAAGACCACATTCACATATCGCTTTGGAACATTCGCTTTCAAGCAGATGCCCTTTGGCCTCTGCAATGCACCAGTGACATTTCAACATTGTATGATGGCCATTTTCTCTGACATGATTGGGGACTATGTGGAGGTATTCATGGATGACTTCTCCATTTTCAGAAATGATTTCGCATCTTGTCTTGATAACCTCACCAAGATCCTGAAATGGTGTATTGAGGTAAACCTAGTACTATCCTGGGAGAAAAGCCATTTCATGGTGAGGGATGGCATAGTACTAGGGCACAGGATCTCCAAAAATGGACTCGAGATCGACCGAGCTAAATCAGAGATTATCTCCCACTTACCGCCACCTAGCACAGTCAAGCAGATCAGATCATTCTTGGGTCACGTCGGCTTCTATCAAAGATTTATACGTGATTTCTCAAAAATTGCACTGCCTTTGATGAATCTCCTAGTTATCGATGTCCCATTTGAGTTTGACACCTTGTGTCCTAGCACCTTCAGGACTTTACGAAGTGCTGTCTCTGATTCCCCGATTCTCCAACCACCAGACTGGTCGCTTGATTTCGAAATGATGTGCGATGCTTCCGATTTTACTGTCGGTGCTATTTTAGGCCAGCATCAGGAGAAACAACCCTTCATCATATACTATGCTAGCAAGACGCTGAATGAGGCTTAGCGCAATCATACAGTCACTGAAAAAGACCTGCTAGTAGTAGTATTTGGGTTGGAGAAATTCATATCATATTTATTAGGGTCCAAGATCATCATTTTCTCTGATCGCTCTACCCTCTAGCATTTGTTGGCAAAGAAGGATGCCAAACCACGACTCATTAGATGGATCCTTCTATTGCAGGAATTTGATATCAAAATCCGTGACAAAGTCGGAAAATAGAATGTTGTAGCGAATCACCTATCCAAACTAGACCCAGATCACATTCCTTATTCCCTACCTATCCATGAGAAATTTACAGATGAATCTCTTTTGGCAGTTCATTCTGTTGAGTTTCCCTGGTACGCGGATTTCGCGAACTACCTTGCCGCAGGCAAAATTCCCACAAACCTATCTAAGGACTAGAAACTCAAATTCACTGCAGAGTCCAAATACTACCACTGCAATGACCCACTACTCTTCCGCATTAGAGTAGACCAGATTATTCAAAGATGTATCCCAGATTCTGAGATCCCCAGTGTGTTATCTTTCTGCCACAATGATGCTTGTGGTGGCCATTTCTCAGGATGGAAAACCACTGCAAAAATTTTGCAGTCGAGATTTTTCTGGCCAACTATCTTCAAAGATACACACGAATACGCCCAACACTACAAAAGATGCCAGTTGGTCGGTTCTATGACTAAGAGAGACATGATGCCACTCCAACCCATCATGGTTGTAGAAGTGTTCGACGTCTGGGGCATCGATTTTATTAGCCCTTTTCCGAACTTGCATGGCTTCGAGTACATATTACTAGCCGTCGACTATGTCTCGAAGTAGGTCGAGGCCATCCTAGCGAGACAGCTGACCATAAGACCGTCATTTCTTTCATACGGCAGAACATCTTTGCAAGATTCGAAGTACCCCACACTCTGATTAGCGACAGGGGAAGCCACTTCATTCACTCCCATTTCAGGTTGTTATTAAAGAAATACGAGGTACATCACTGTATAGCCACCCAATATCACCCGCAAACCAATGGGCAGGTTGAAGTGTTTAACCGTCAGATCAAGCTGATTCTCCAGAAGACGGTTAGACCAGACAGGAAGGACTGGTCCGACAAATTAATCGATGGACTCTGGGCGTATCGGATCGCATACAAGGTTCCACTCGGAATGTCACCATATCACATTGTATATGGCAAGGCCTGTCACCTTCCTATAGAGCTGGAACACCGTGCCTTTTGGGCGGTGCGAAAATGTAACCTTGACCTCGATGCAAGAGGTCAAGAACGGAAACTCCAACTCAGCGAATTAAAAGAGATCTGGCGGGAGGCCTATGAGAATTCATTAATATACAAGGACAAGACCAAGGCCTTTCATGACCGCCACATCCGGAGGAAAGCATTCAAGCCCAACTAGCGAGTATGGTTGTTTGATTCACGGCTGAAGCTGTTCGTAGGGAAGCTCAAGTCCAAGTTGACTGACCCGTATATTGTGATCCATCGATATCCTAATGGGGCAGTCCAAATCAAGAACCCAAAATCTGGGCATATTTCCATGGTTAATGGCCAGCGCCTCAAGCCATTTTTGGCTTAGGAACCTCCTCCACCTGACGAGGTTGTCCATCTTATTGAGGACGTGTAATTGAGTGCTCGCCCAGCTAGAGGCATTAAACTCAACACATATAGATAGCATATCCCACATTCCACCATCATCTATACATAACCATTTTTATACATAGCATATTTTTCTTTTAGCATATTTCCTTTTCGTATATTGCATGCTAATAGGTTGGCTGATGCTGAATATAATTTTAGGAGCAATTATAGGTGATTTCTATCCATTCTCTCCCTGCAGTATTTATTTTCTTTTATATTCATGCATGAGGACATGCAAGAACTTAGGCATGGGGGGGTAGATACAGAAAAACTGAAAAATTTTTATGGCAGCCCTTAGGAAAAACCTCAGAGCTGCATGTAAAACATACTTTAGGATCCAAAATAAAAGAACAACCGACTCCACCTCCAATGCTCTCATTGGAGCTAGAAATCATCCGCAGTAGCCACTTCCGACTCACCCGCTCACCTCTTGTTCTAAATTTAGGGTCAACCCGATACGGGAATTTCATGAAGTACAAATATAAGAGGTTACTTGTTTATAGCATATAATACATATTGCATTCATGAAAAAGATTATTTTATTAAGAGAATGCATTAGGGATTTTATCCACTAGTTGATTCCTGTAATCTAGAATCCAGTACAACTTTTCACACACACGTAGAATTTGCAATGGATTCAAGGTGAAGGCTGATAAACATCTTCAGTCTGTCGAGACATAGCAGTGCTTCTTTTCCTGAACCCCTGGACAGTGTTTTGGGAGTCAGGCAGATTTTCTTCCAAAAATCCACCAAATAGTGTGAGATGAGAGTAGAGTGTACTGGTGCTCTAAGATTAGTACAAGGAATCTGGAATCCTAGATAATTAGGTGATGATACTCAGAGATTAGTTTTCGCTCTCGGTTCCTGCGTATACATTTTGCGTGAATTTTGAGAGCCACCAAATAAGGCAAATACGCGAAGAGCGAGTTTTCATAAAACTAGGGCTAAGGTAGATGGTTACAACCATTCTCTACAGAATCCTCGGCTAAAGGAGGGTATTGATATCAAGGTCAGAAATACACCGTCCTATCCATCTCTCCCGGTGTTGTGAGTAGGCATTTCCACCAAATAAGCCACCCAATGTCTCTTGAGTACCACCAATCCCTAATAATGCTTCCTCAATAAAGTTCATGGATGTGTGCTAGTTGCGTTATGTTGAAAAAAAAAAAAGAAATAAAATTTCAAAAGAAAGATGAAAAGAAAGAAAAATTGAAAAAAAATAGAAAAATAAAGCAAAGAAAAAAAGAGTGAATATTTAGTTCAGTTGCATTGAGGCAATACCACCAAATAAAATTGAGATCCACCAAATATGACCTTAACCTACTTTTCTTGTGTTTCTGACCGTTCGAATACTGGCTGAGGAATTCTGACTTAGTGTTAGGGTTTGAGAACTCAATTAAAGTGTTAATGCCTAGTGAGACCACCAAATACAGGTCATATATGTGAATCTAGTGAGGTTGTGACCTCTAAGAAAGAAAAAGAAAAGAAAAAGAAAAAGAGGAAGAGAGAATGAATACAAAGGAATCAAAAGGGAGCATAGTTTTTCTCGCCATTCTCTAAGTTGAGTTACTTAGTAGTCTGAGAAACTAGATTCTGCAGTACTAATCCCCATGTAGCACCAAGTGAGAGTGAGCCACCAAATATATAATCTTTTCCCTCAAAGATTCTCTACCTAAGCTTAAAAGCCGAGGTGAAATTCATAGAATGTTTTGAATACCTCGAGGGAAGAAGTCCGCTTATCCCGCTAGAATTTTTACTAGGGGTCAAGTACAAGCCTTAGAGGTGTATTAGTTTTTCACTCGAATCCGTTGCAAAAGCTACATAGCTGCACTTTCACGATTGTCTGGATTCTAGAGCATAGGATGAAAATAAAAGGAGAAAAATATCTAGGCAAACACTTGATAAAATAATCATTCCCTTAGGGACCCTTGCTGCAAATAATTTAGTCTTGCATTTGCTAGGGACTAGCAAGATTTAGGCAAGGGGTTATGATTGCGTGGCAACCATAGGTCTTAATTGACCAAAATTAGGCTAGGACTTAACATAAGTTAGGGTAATTCATGCATGCATAAGCATTGTCTGCATCTTTACTACTTTACTTTAGCTATGCATAAAATAATGTTATAATGTGCTGATTAAGTGCATTATGTCAATTGTAGGTAATAAGCTGGATTTGGAGCAGGATCTGAAGCAGGATCAGGAATAACGGGAGTTGCAGTAGAGCTAGAGCAAAAGGGTTAGACTAGATGCAGGAATAATGATGTAAGGGAGTCAAAGGTTTGCTATTCTATTAAGTAGGAATAAGGCAGTAAAATGTGAAGAGCTTAGGTCCATCCTAGCCTTAGGATAGACTAGAGACTTTCCCAAGCCTTAGCCACCCTTAGATTAGGTCACAACACCCTAGGAAGCCCTAAAACCCTAGTTCCAACCCTTATCAAGATGTCCAGATAAGTTATAGGACATCCAGGACCGTTAGCCAACTCCCGCACACCTCAAACCCACTTCTGTAGTGTTATTGGACGTCCAGACACTTTGTCAGACGTCCAATTTCTGCAGAATACCCAAAATAGAGCCTTGATTTCCACCTGACTCAGATTGGATGACCAAAACTGAAGTTTGGACATCTGATTTTTGAGTATAACTCGTTTGATCATATTTTTGGATGTTTGATACTGGTCTCCAGTCCCTGTTTCGAGATTCAAGCCTTGATCTTGGATCTCTAGCTCCCTAGACCTAATCCAAACCCCATAGGAACCTAAATTAAGGTGTCCTAACCCTAGTACATCACCTGTAGACCTACCTAAGGACCCAATTAGGTCCTCACCAAACCCAATTGACTTAGATCAAAGTCAATTACCTTCACCTAAGTCTATTGGACTCATTGAGTCCAATTGAGCTTAGATCTCAACCCACACAAGTTCAATTGGACTTAGTGAGAGTCCAATTGACCTAAACCCAACCTAATTGAGTTATTTCACTCTCAATTAGGTTCACACTCATCCAATTAAACTTAGGTTAAGTTTAATTGCATTTTCCCCTTAGCAATTAGGGTTTGTAACCTTAATTCAAGACATACACCTACTTAAACCCCTTAGGACCCAACCTAAACCACCTAGCCACATAGAGCACGACCACACACACACACACACACCCATTCACACACACACACTTCTTTAGAGTTCTCTAGCACTCTTTTGAAGTGGCGCCACCTCTTGGTTGCCAAATTTAGCAACCAAGAGGCATTCAAAATGAGATCCACAATTTTTGGATCTCATAACCATATGGCCGGCCACTCTTGGACTCCCTCTAGAGAGTTCCACACCTCTCTAGAGAGAAGCCCTTGGGTCTATAAAATGACCCAATGGGTGGCCATTTGCATCCATTCACATTCTTGGCACCACTCACTTCACTGGCTCCATGCACGCCTACCTCCACTTAGGTTAGCCACTCCACCTCCATGAGCTCATCACCACCATGAAGGACACCATGTCGGGATGTTGGATCACTCCTCTCTCTCTCCAAGGGTCGGGCTAAGCTCCATTGGCCAACCCTCATTCTCCTCCTGACCATTCCAAGGCCATCGGGGACCACCCCTGAATGCCCTGTTATTCTGGTAGATTTAGATTATGCTCTTCATAGTCTTACTGCTTTTTATTACTACTTAGTAGTGTAGTCATTATTCTCCCCCAATGATGCATGCAAAATCCCCCCATAGATTCTTGTATGCAATCATTTTCTGGTAGCTAGATTTACATTCTACGCATTTCTGTATATGCTTTCCTCTATAATTCTTGTGCAAACATCTCTCCCATTGAATGAATGAAAAATGCTTTTATATATATTCATATATCTCCATGTTGTGAAATCACCATGAGCCTATTGATTGCTATCATATTTGCGTGATTCAAGTTGCCTATTTTTTAATTGTTCATTTATTCTGCAAGAAGCATGTCGTTTCCCGAGAATATAAAGAATCTAACGATAGACGCATTCTCCGTAAATAGTCACCACCTCACTAGAATCGTGTGCACAGAAACTCACACGTTCACCTTTGTGATTTATTTAACACATGCACACGTAATCAGAGTTCATAACAGAAGTGGTGAAATCTTAATCAGGAGATTGGAAACTGGTGTGCGTTTTTAAAAAAGGTAGAGCGGTATAAGATCGAATTCAAACGTAAAGCAAATGCCTCCCAGAGATGAATGACCGGGACTCAATTCATGTTATCTTTTTCTATAAATATTTTTGTTGGATCATATTTCGCAACTATACTGTGACGTTTTCCAATCAAATACGCGATCTACGCCTTTCAATAGTGCACGTGGGACCAGGGCTGCTGGACGTGCGTGGCAATCAAGGAGTGCTTGGCTAGGTGGCTAATTAGATGCACCAGACCCGTGTGAGCAGTGTCACGGGCGAGGTGAGTGGGGGTGTATGGGATCTCACCCCGTGGCAAGGAGGCGAAGAGCCTATACAACAAAATCAATTTATGTGGGTGCAGGTGCTTATCAACTTCCGAGGTGGGACTAATCCCACCTCCCTTTCTCTGCATGCGCTGCACTGATGCTTCATGAGATTGTGGCCAAAGGCTCAGTCAAAGAGCTAAGTTGGCTCCTTGGTTGCGCTCCTGGATAGGTTTTGCTTAGCCTGGAGCAAACACTTATGCTTCAACTGCAAGAACATGGCCTAGAGCTCAATTGAAGAAGCTTCGTTAATGGCGCGAAGACCTGGTACCTGAAATCCAAGAATAAGGCCTCTCGCCAAGTTAAAGCACTCAGGAAGCGTTGTCGGACAACGAAAAATGTAACTGTGGTGGTGCGGAGGTGATTGGAGGAGTGAGGCGGTCTGACAACCTGGGATTGTTGGTGCAGAGGGTTTGGAGGAGCAATCGACCTAATTAAGTTAGGGCTTTTGCTCCCGAGGTCAAGGCGGAGCTGTAGTGTTTGGAAACAGTGACATAGGTGGTCTGTGGTGGCTTTTGAAGTTCACCAGTGGTATGCTGGCGAGGTGGAAGATGAATTTGCGGAGGGTGGTGCGGAAGCTGAAGCGAAGTGTTGGAGGTGCTGTCATGACATGGAGAAGCTGAGGAGTCGATAGAGATAGGTAGCAGACGATGGGGATTAGAGTTGGCATTGGTTGCGGTATGGCCGGCGCTGGAGACAAAGATAGCTCCGGTGGGGGTTGGATGGCAAGGACGATGGAGATAGGGACGTCGGCTGGTATTGCACGACGCGGAGGAAGATGAGAAAGGAGTATCTGCCATCGGTATTGTGGTCAGATGACAAGGAAAGGCAGGGAGAGTCTTTGGATCTCATGGAGCCTTTCGGTCGGATTAGGAGGGAAGAATTTAGGGTAGATCCAGTCGAAATCGAGCTTAAGAAGTTTGGTATGATTTGGAGGTTCTTATATAGGGCTTAGGAGGTCGATTTGTGCTTGGAAGCCAAGCTTCCAAGCTATGAATGCTCATTAGAATAGGAGTTTTCTAGGATACCCAAATCTGTCATGCATTCGCATGAGAGATTGGGAAGGTTTTGGGGTGTGGGAATTGGTTCAAAATGAAGGGAATTCCTTGACAAACTTCCCTTTCAAATCTGAGAGGGATTCATCAAGGAATCAAGGATAACTTGCCGAATTTAGGTTGCCAGAGTTTGTAGGAATAGGATTCATGGTGGTAGGGACCTTTTTGTGAAGAAGATAAGGAAGTTTGCGGGCTATTTGTAAGGAATTCAAAAGTTAAGGGTCTGAATGAGATAGAAAGAGTCTGACTGGACCAAAATGCAAACTTGGTCAAGATGATCTCAGATTGGGCCCTATTTTTGCTATAAGCCTAATTTGGGCCCAGGGAATTCAATGGTGAAGTTAGATTTATGTTTTGACCTCGTTTGAATGGGTAATTTATGCAAATACCAAAATTAGGGCAAATGTCAGTTTGAGACTGTATTTTGGGTCAAGACGGGTTCTAATGGTCAAATTGAAGGTACCAAACCCTAGGGAATATTTTTTTATGATTTTTAGAGGGTTTAAGTGAATTTTATCCTGATTAGAACCTTAGTTAATAAAGCAGGTCTATTTTTAGGGTTTCAGAAGTCATTTAATTCTCAAAACACGTGAAAACCCATTTCTGTCTGTGTTAACCCACTTGTTGGACATTTAAGGCCATTTGACCCTTAATTACCCCCTGGGAAAACCCGTGGTTGTACTGTATTCATGATATGATGGTAAAATTATAATTTTAACCCTATTTTCTTATCTTTCTCTTAGAATGGATTTGCAGTGACTTAGGGCTCTCTGGCAGTTATGTAGGAGCATTTATTCCTTGATAATAACTAAATTGAGCAAGTTATAGCTCATGATGTTGTTCCCATCATTAACCCAAAAGTATTGGTACTAAAGATTAGTATCGGTACATGTGAGTTATAGGTTTGGGTTTTTTCAAAGAAACAAACCTGTACCTTGCAAGTACCAGTACTCATGATCAGTATCAGTACAAGTGGGTTATAGATTTGTGTTAAGTGTTTAAAACCTAAATATGGAAGAACTGAGTACTGGTACTCATGATTAGTATCGGTACCCAATAGGTACTATCTGTGACAAGCTAATTTAAAACATAAAATAGTATGTCACTAGTACTGGTACCCATACTTCAGTATCAGAACCAGTTAGTCGTTGGCCCAAAACTAAATGGCTAGAAAATTAATTTTGGCTATATGAATGTTGGGATTTAAACCCCAACGTCTAGTAGACGACCCACTAAGGTCCTAACTCTATAAAAAGACCTTAAGACACTTAGTTTGCATACAAGAAACAGAAGAGAAAAATTCTAGAGCTACATTTTATATTTCCATCACATTTTGAAGAGAAGAAATATTGTTTGCTGGTTTCAATCTCTTTACGCCTTTGCAAACTTGTTGACATGTTTCTTTCACACATTCATAAGGTGATTCACGTCTTTACTAGTCTCTCAAATCGGTAATACCATTTATATACTTATTGAGAGGCTTAGGTATTCAGTTGTAAGATTTCTTTTATCTTACACCAGTGGTTAATTTGTAATTGAGCTTTTGCTCATTATTTGGGTTGTAACAAACCCGTTGTTGTATTTGGGTTGAGGTAACCTGCTAATTACCTCATTTAGTAAATTGATTCCCTTCGGGTTGAGGGAATAGGGTTAAAAAACCTAAGTTGGGAGGCTTAGGTAGTGGAGTACCCAAGTAAGTGGGGAACCACTATACATCTTGTGCCAATTTTTGCATTTGTAATTTGTGCAAATCTTTCTTGTTATTACTGATATTGTGTTTTAGTGTTTGTGCACATAGCCATCTATCTTTATATCCTATCAGCTAATCAAAGAGATTAAGTTCAGTTGGGATGATTAGGGGTGAGATTCGAGCTAAAAAGATCACAATCTCGAAAAGTGAATCTGCCTAATTTTGGTCGATCAAAACAAGAAATGATAGATCAATTAAGTTAATTGGTGGATTAGAGTTAAAATGATTGGAGGGAAAATTCCCACCCAACTGGATTGGTCAACCAAACAACTAATTTGATCAATCAAAACTCAAATTTTTGGAGGGAAATTTCCTGCCAAAGAGTTTGGTCGATCAATCAAGGACTTTGGTCAAACAAAAAATTTGGTCATCAATTTCAAAAAGGGATAGAATTATCCATGAACCTATCCACCATATCCATAGTCCTATCCTACTATCCTTAACCCTAATCCACTTATCCAATACCCTATCCTTGGCCTAGAAACCTATTTAGGTTCATACTACAATTAATTGACTCAGTCTGAGTCAATTAGGTTAGCCACTAGTTAGTTAGGTCCATGGGACCTAATTATACTAATCCTTAATTGATTAGACTTATTTGAGTCTAATCAAACCGAACCTATATCCAATTGGGTGCACACTTACTTGATTGGGGGTGCACCTGAATTCAATTAGGTTCACCCAGAACCTAATTGAGGAAATACCAACCCACACAAGTTTAATTAGGTTCATTATTACCTAATTAGACTAATCCTTAACCTATTTAGGTTTCCCTTAACCCAATTACACATTTACACACACAATTAGACTAGGACCTACCTATTTGGACCCAATCCACTAGACTTAGGGTCAACATAGCCTAATTAGTAACCTATTCTAACAACTTATGTCTACAAAACCTAGCCCTAACCCCACCATCATAAGACCCAAAAAAATCCTAGCCAAATCCTCTTATGTTGGTGCCAACTTAAGAATATTTTATCCCTTAGTGGCTAGCCAAGAGATAAGATCTTATCTCTTGGTAAGATTTTATCCTTGGTAGCTACCCACTTAGGTTGCCTATTTTTAGAAAATAGTCACCCTATCCTAGCCTTATAACTTAGATCCTAAGGTCCCTATTCAATTAATCCTTGGCATCACTTTTGATTAAATCTAAACCATCCAAATTAGTGATCCTAGGCACTCTAGATCAACCAATAGGAAGCCACCTAGATTCCTATAGAAAGACTTAGGCTCCAACCCTTAGAGGGCACTTAGTCTCTGGGATAATTACCTGCGGTATAGTTTAGTCCACCATTGTCCACACCCCCTCTCTTTCCCAGCATTCTCTAGTCTTCTTCTTCCTGACACCTTGGATCTGAAGCTTTGTCGAGTTTCATACAACCATCACTCAAGAAGCTTTGCAATCTCTCTCTCTATTTCATTACTTTATTTCTAAGCTATTTGTAAGCTTTCCTCTAAAATTCATGTGTAAGAATATTCAAGATTAGCAATAAAGTTCACCATTCAATGAATATTTTGTCTCTCTTTATGTGCTTTCATTGGAATAAAATAATTGGTGCAAAGGTTTTAAGAATCTTGATTCGGTTGAAATCACTTGGTCGAAATCACGAGGGATTTTATTTTAAGATGCAGTTAGTAGTTTGTCACCTATATATAAGTTCAGACGTCTAAGTTGAATCTTAAGATGTCTGCTAATCTTATCAAGTGTCTGATTTTGCATAGACAGTGCATTTAATCTCTGAAATGATTTGAAGGAAACCTGACCTGATAAAATCAACATTCCTTTATTGTTCATTGTACATAAGTGTAGCACCTAAGTCAATGAGCTTACATATGCCCAATGTTCTACGTATGAAATTAAATCGATCATAGTTCAAAGGATGACTAAAAATACTAGCTAATTGCAATTCAGTACTAATAAATTCAACCTTGATTTCCCCTTTGAATACATTGTCCCTCAAAAAATGATGTTGAACATCAATATACTTTGTACAGGAGTGATGTACAGGGTTCTTTGAGAGGTTGATAGCACTAGTATTATCACATAATATTTTTATTTTACTAAATTTCAAATCAAAATCCCTAAGAGTATTCTTCATCCATAAAACTTGGGAACATGCTACAGTAGCCTAAAATGTCTATTTATGCATGTTCTTAGCGTTATAGAAGCATCATGCATTGTAAATATTGCATGACATGCATCATCATGCATTTAGGTTAATTTGTATAAATTGTATAATAATTTGCCTCTTTTTGTGGCTAGGTTAATTTGTATAATATTTATCAGGGCCATAGATTGAAGATCCAACCGTATGGATCTGATAAGGGTGACAATCGCAGTTCAACGACTTTGAGATCGCCCTGATCAGATTTTCGTAGCATCAAATATAGTCCGAGAAAGATCAGGGGTCAGGGGCCAAGGTGGTGTAAATCCGTACCTCAGATGACAAATCCAACCGCATGGATGGGTTCGGATCGATGATCATAGCCCAATTCGACATCTGTGGCACCACCTACAAGCAAAAGAAGCTGGGCAGCTTCGATGGTGCCACGTGGCACAAAATGTGGTGGCGGATCATCTTTCGAGACTCCTAAGTGATTCTTCTCATCCGGATATTCCAATTACTGATACTTTTCCAGATGGGACTATTCTTGAAGTTTCAGGTGTCCAAACCCCTTGGTTTGCAGATATGGTAAATTATTTGGCTGTTGGTCAAATCTCCCAGGATTGGACCAAGCAACAACGGGATAGACTTATATCTGAGGTCAGATAAGATGATTTTTGCTTTCGAATAATGTTATAAGATGATTTGTCGTTGTAGGATCAAAGTGGTGGAAAATCACTTAACAAAATAATTAAAATTAAAATTGAACTGCTCACAGGAGAGCGGGTTGTGTCCATAGAGAGGCAATGACTTATTTAAACTCGCAATTAGGTCGAAATCAAGTTCGCTAAACTATTTACCAGATCAAACAATGCCTGTGTAACTCTGAAAGTAAACCTTAAATTTATGGAGAAGTCAAGGGGTGTTAATGTAATTTTTACGTTAGAAAATTATCCATGTGCAAGGGCATGCCATGAACTATTTACTTGCATGCATACTAAAATGTAATTCAAAATTAAATTCAATGCACATAGAGATTAATAATAAGGTTTAACAATTCTCTAGAAGCATGAACATGAAGGCATAACTTCAACATAATAAAATAGTGATAAATCAAAATTCATTTTGTGGCAGTGGCATGAAATGTAAATATTAATTCCACCATAAACGGAGGATTCTACCTCTCTCCTCCTCGTGCATGGGAGAGAGGATTGTTTGAGGAACTCTTCTGGGCATAGATTGGCCGGAGCGAGGGCTCCGCAACGGTGGCTGTAGCAAGTTGCGATACGGTCGAAGTCAGCCGGATGGAGAAAAGCGGCGGCGGTGGAGGTTGCTGCTGCTGGCCATGCTTGCTGCAGGCGTGAGGAGGGGCGACGTGCGGGTGCTGCAGGTGCGAGGAGGAGTGGGAGTGTGGAGGGGCGGGTGCTCTGCAAGCTGCATGGGCACGCGTGGGGTCTGATGGCACCGGCTGCAGGTGCTGCAGGGAGGTGTTGGAGGTGCTGAAGCATGGTGAAGGCGAGGGGGCTTGGGCGCGTGGAGTTGAAGGCGCTGCGGGAGGACGCGTGCTAGGCAAGGGCACGCGGGCGTGCTGGCTGGGGGTGAAGGCACGTGGTGGGCAGGTGTGCTAGGTGAGGGTGCGGGGTCTGATGGCGCAAGGAAGTGTGGGTGCTAGGGCGTGGGTGCACTGGAGGTGAAGGCGCGGGCATGTAGGCGTTGGGGTGGGATGTTGGCTGAGGTGAGGGCAATGGTTGAGGTAAGCGCGCGCACGCCTGCTGAGGTGGAGTTGCAGCGCGTGCGCTTGGTTTGCTTCAGAAGATGAAGTGCGCTGGCTAGAGGCACGCACGATGGCACGCTTGGCAGGGTTGAGGCACAGGGAGAAGAAGTTGTAGGGATTCTTAGCAGTGTGGGCAGTCACCCCACATGCCCACTGTGGTGGAGTCACAATGCTGCGGTGGGAGGTCGGTGGTATGGAATGGATGAGAAGCAAAGTTCTCTACGCAGTGAGGAACAAAGGGGTGGTGGCCTCCTTTGAACGGCAGCCCTTCGTTCTCTTTTGTAGCCACAGCTACAAAGATTTGAAATTCAAAAGCCACCGTAGAATCAATGCTGATGCGCAGGAGGAGGAGGTGGAGATGGAGGAGTTACTTGAAAAGGAGAAGAAAAATGAATAAAATAATTAGGATTATTTATACATAACTCCTTAACTGTTAATTAAAATAGTGTATGTAATGCATTAATTAACTAATCAAATGTATGCAATCCTAGGTTAATTCTAAATGCGTGAATTATGCACTTAAGCTAAAAATATGAATTAATTTATTTACATCCTAACGTATGCTATTTAAATGTTAAAATTAACTTAATGTTTAGACACTTAAATACTTAAATAGCCCACAAATATGGGCTAATCAAATACCCCCATGCCTTGTTTTTCCAAGTATCTAGTAAATCCAAGCAAAACCTAGCACTCCAAGTAGACTAGCCAACCAAATCGGTCTTCCTTTAGAAACATATTAAGTTCAGACTTTAGACCTAAGGTTCCTAAGTAGTTGCTAAGTTACAGACTAGGTCAGCTAAAGACGAGTTGCAGGCACAGGTTTCCCTGATTTCTAAATCTACCCTAAGGTTTATTGTTCCCTGAGATTAAAGCATCCATTCATGTGCATTGGTCTGAGTTATTTGAGGTTGGTATGATTGCCAACTTAGAAATGAAAAAGGATTTTTTTTTTGAATAATATATATATATATATATATATATATATATATATATTTTGTTTGATTCCTCTAAGTCTAACCTCAGATCAGCTATCAACACGGTCTGTGTCAGATTCATTTTCCCCATCACTATACCTTGAAGGGTGCCTGGCTTTCGATGCTTCGAGATAGCACTGCCCATAGCGACCCTAAGAACTCCTGGCAATTGACACTTCGAGATAGTATCACCCATGGATTTCTTAAGCAAATTCAGGCCTGTGGCAATCGACACTTCGAGATAGGGCCGCCCATGGTACCTAAACCGCACAATGCGCTTACATGCCCCCAGTAGGATGGATATCCTAAGAGACAAGCACCGAGGAGGTAATATGTTATCATCTCATCCTCAAGGTGAGTATATACTCCACCTCTCCTACGGCAGGAACTCTTCCAGTCGAATTGTGTTTTCAAGCCTTTCCTAAGTCAAAACTAAGAGAACCAAATTTCTTTTAAGAAAGGAATTAAGGTGATCACTTACACAAGACCAAGTGTGTGAAATTTGGATGCTTGGGTTACAAGGACCCGTAAACCAAAAGGTAGAATAAGACACCAGGTACTACCCCACCTTTTAACTCAATCCCTAGCTTTCCTTCCTCAACCTCTTGAGGAATGGTATGCAACTTAACTCTTACTTAAGGTTTTAAGTCCACAAAGGACCCTAAAGGTCTAAAGCTAGTACCTCACTTAGCTTCTAAAGTTCGATCCTAGAATCAACTTAGTCTAACCTAGAGTTCTGATTTGCTTAAGAATGTAGGGCGTAGCCAGTTAAGCTCAATTTTATATATATATATATTTTTTATTTTTTTAATGCAATATGCATGAATGAATGCAAAATGTAGACATGCTATAAACAAATGGCTCAGGTCCTCTCCCCCATGCCTAGTTCCAACAATGTCCTCATTGGAAATAAAAATAGTTAAAGGAAGATATTACCTGAGGCAGAGAATGGTAGGAGCTAAGGCTCCTCAAGAGTGACCTCGTCAACCAGATGGCCATCCAAAGTAATGTATGATTTTAACCGTTGACCGTTGATGGTAAAGGGAGTTGCTGAAGAGGAAGGGCTTTTAATCTCCACAGCTCCATGCGAAAACACTTTAGTGATTATGTAAGGTCCATCCCAACGAGATTTTAACTTCCCTAGAAAAAGCTTAAGTCTGAAATTGAAAAGCCAGACTTGTTGGTTAGGCTGAAAGGTCTTTCGAAGTATATACTTATCATACAAGACCTTATTTCTTTCTTTATAAGCTTGAGAGGTGTCATAAGCATCATTCCTCAACTCCTCAAGCTCACTTAATTCCAGAAGTCGTGCCTTACCCACCTTTTCTAAATCCATGTTAACACTTCAAATAGCCCAAATTGCCTTTTGGTCCAACTCAATGGGTAAATGGCATGCTTTCCCATACACAATTTGAAAGGGAGAAGTACCCAAAGGGGTCTTATAGGCCATTCGATATGCCCACAAAGCATCATCGAGCTTTTGGGACCAGTCTTTCCTATTAGGTCTAACGGTTAAAATATTTTTTATCTCCCTATTCGACACTTCAACCTGGCCACTCATTTGAAGATGGTAAGGGGTAGCGACCTTGTGAGTCACTCCCACACTCCTGATTAGCCGATTGAAGTGGTGGTTTCGGAAATGAGGTCCCCCATCAGTTATAATGGTCTTGGGGCAGCCGAAATGAGATATGATATTGGCCTTCACAAATTTCAAAACCACAGAGTGGTCATTTGTGCGCGTAGGAATGGCCTCTATCCATTTAGAGACATAATCAACTGCCACCAAGATATATTCAGAACCATGGGACGATTGGAAGGGGCCCATAAAGTCAATTCCTCACACCTCAAAAATTTCAACAGATTGAATAGGGTGTTGAGTCATTTCATTCCTCTTCCCAATCGTTCCAATCCGTTGACATCTAACACAAGCCTTAACAAAATTATGAGAATCCTTAAATAACAAAGGCCACCAAAAACCAAACTGGAGAACCTTAAAAGCAGTTTTCTTAGTGCCAAAGTGTCCTCCACAATGCAATTCATGGCAAAAACTCAGCACACTTTGTTATTCCTCTTCAGGTACACAACGTCTCAAAACTTGGTCTTGTCTAATTCTAAAGAATTCATGCTCTTCCCAATGAAAGTATCTCGCTTGGGAAATGAATTTCTTTCTTTTCTGCTCATCCCAAGAGCCAGGAGTTTCTCCAGTGACCAAGTAATTTACGGTATCAGCATACCAAGGTAAAGTTGGTGTTATTGCCATCAGGGTTTCATCGGGAAATGTCTCGCGGATATCTCTGAAAAGAGATTCATTAAGTGGAAGGCGAGACAGGTGGTCAGCCATGACATTTTCTACTTTCTTTTCATGTATCTCCAAGTCAAATTCTTGAAGGAGTAGGATCCACCTAATCAGACGTGGCTTAGAATCTTTCTTAGCAATGAGATGTTTCACTATCGCATGATTAGTGAAAATAACCACCTTAGACCCAAGAAGGTAAGACTTAAACTTCTCCAGAGCAAAAACTACAGCAAGTAATTCTTTTTCGGTGACGGTGTAGTTTTGCTGCGGTTTGGTTAAAGTCTTGCTGGCATAATGCAGCACATGAGGTCTTCCCTCAACCCTTTGTCCAAGAACTACTCCCACTGCATAATCCGAAGCATCACACATCAGCTTAAATGGGAGTGTCCAATCAGGAGCTCGGAGAATAGGCACAGAGATCAAGGCCTCCTTCAGAGTTTGAAAGGCCTCGGCACACTTTGAATCAAAGTTGAAGGAAGATTCCCTTGCCAACAAGTCACAAAGTGGCCTAGAAATTTTACTAAAATTTTCAATAAAGTGCCTATAAAAGCTGGCATGGCACAGAAAGGCTCTAATCTGTTTGACATTAGTGGGCAATGGGAGTTTGGAAATAGAATCAATCTTGGCTTTATCTACTTCCAAACCTAGCTTAGGCACAACATGTCCAAGTACAATTCCTTTCTGTACCATGAAATGACTTTTCTCCCAGCTGAGGACTAAACCAGTCTCCTTACATCGCTTCAACACATTCTCCAGGCGCAGGTGACATTGGTCTAAAGATGAGCCATAAATGGAGAAGTCATCCATAAACACTTCAACACACTCGTCAATCATGTCCGAAAAAATGGACATCATACACCGCTGGAAGGTTGCAGGGGCATTACATAATCCAAACGGCATACGCCTGAATGCAAAAGTACCATAAGAACTCGTGAATGTCATCTTCTCCTGGTCATCAGGGAAGACTGCAACCTGGTTGTACCCAGAATATCTATCGAGAAAGTAATAGTACTTATTCACAGCCAATTTCTTGAGAATTTGATCAATAAAAGGCAAGGGAAAGTGATCCTTCTAGACAGTGGTGTTCAGCTTGCGGTAATCAATACAGACCTTCCATCCAGTTGAGGGTTTAGTGACAACTTGTTCACCTTGGTCATTAAATTCCATAGTAAAGCCTGCCTTCTTTGGCATCACATGAATAGGACTTACCCATTTACTATCTGCAATGGGACATATGATCCCAGCATCCAACCACTTCAGGATTTCCTTTTTAACCACCTCCCTCATATTAGGGTGCAGACATCTCTACATGTCCCTAAATGGCTTGATGGAATCATCAGTATAAATGTGGTGCATGCAGAGTGTAGAGTCTATACCCATAATGTCAGTAATGCTCCAAGAAATAGCTTCCTTGTGCCTAGACAAGCATTCAATCAGGGCTCCCTCTTGTGCCTTACTTAGCATAGCCGAAATGATAACGGGGAGCGTATCATTGGCACCTAGGAAGGCGTACTTGAGAGTGTCAGGGAGGGGTTTCAAGTCAAGGTCAGGGGCTTGTATGGTTGAGGGTTTCATAATAGATGTCCCCATCTCAGGTAGCAGATCTACCCTGGGCAGAGATGATGGGGGAAGAGACTCAGCAGAAACACCTAGCAACTCCTCAAGTTCAAGTATATCCACTTCACATTCCTCCAAGAGATGGGAATGCTCATTTAGCATGACATGCTGAAGGGGGTCATCACATAACATTGCAGGGGTTGCCTCTTCAATCAGGTCATCTATCACCTCAACTTGAGAACAATCCTCAAGTTCGGCTTATTTGTAATCATCAAACACATTAAGCTGGATTTTCCTGTTCCAAAAGCCCATTTTCAATGCCCCAGTATTGCAATTGATTGAAGCATGCGAAGTTGCAAGGAAGGGGTGACCCAAAATGATGAAGGGTTTGGTTGGCTTGTTGGTAGGGTCAGTGTCCAAAACTAAGAAGTCAATGGGAAAGAAGAAATCCTCCCCTCTTACAAGGACATCTTCCAAAATTCCCCGCGGTGTCTTAAGTGATCGATCAGCAACTTGAAGGATTACAGGGCTAGGCTTCATATTGCCTCCCCCAAGTTGTTCATACACGTAGCTCAGAAGGATGTTCACCCTTGCACCCAGATCAAGTAGAGCCTCATCAATCTGTAAGTCACCAATAACCACTGAGATGTACGGGGCTCTTGGGTCCTTAAGTTTCAGGGGTGTGCCATGTTGAACAATTGAGCTAACAGAATCAGGCAGGACAACTTTTGATTGGACCTATTTCCTAGATTGTCGCTTTTTCGTGCACAGGTCCTTTAAGAAGTGGGCATAAGATGGAATCTGCCTGATAGCTTCAACAAAGGTAGGTTAATCTACACTTGCTTGAAAGTTTCCATGATCACATCCATCTTATCTTTGGCTCTAGATGAGCCAGCAGAAGTCTGCCCAGAGGTGGATAAGTGCTCTGGATAGGGAACTCTCGATCTCTGGGTGGAAGGGTTGTCATGTCGAGTAAGGGGTGGAACAGGGGCAACTTCTTCCGGTGAGGTGATTTCAAGCAGAGAACATTTCGGCAAGTCTTCTCTGGTGGGGGTGAAAGTCAGGGTGGATGGTTTTTTAGGGGGTGAGACTATAGGAGCATCAGGTTTGGAAATTTCTTTCCCACTCCTCAGAATAGTCACCGCCTGAGCATGCTCCCTAAAGACAATCCCTTTTCCTTTAGGATTCACCTCAGCAGCACTGGGGAGCTTCCCAGTTTCCCTCTGTCTAATGGCCTCAATGACATGTCCTATCTATGATTTCATCTCATGTATAGCCTTGTCATGAGATTGGATGATGGCACTTTGACTTTCTTGCATAGTTCTCAAAATCACCTTCAATTCATCCATCTCAGAGGTCATAGGTTGGGCAAAGGTCTGAGGTTGGTTCATTTGATGGTTTTGAAAGGATTGTGGTTTATAATTCCCTAAATTTGAGACATTTTCTTGTCTCCATGAAAAGTTTGGGTGGTTCCTCCATCCCTCATTATAAGTGTTCGAAAAAGGGTCATTACGAGGTCTAGGACGGAACCTTTGAGCGGCATTCAGATCCTCTTGTACAAGCTCAGGGAATTGGGAGGCCAAGTGGCAGTCCACAGTGGCATCTGTATTGCCTTGGCAAATGGAGCATTCAGAAGCTTGGGATGTGGAGGTGTTAGATACGAATTGGCTCAGGCTCGACATAAGCCTTTCCATGTTTTAATTCAATAATTGAATCTGATAGGCTAAATTTCGGGTGTCCCTTGCCTCATTCGCCTCCAACTTTCTTTGCATGAGAGTGGGTTTTCTATCCATGTAGGTAGAATTCAAGTGAATAGAATTCTCACTCAAAGTATCAAAATGGTTCCAATCTTCATCCTCAGTCTTAGATAGAAAGGTTCTTGCATAGGCACCATCCACAGTTTGCCTATGCGAATCATTAAGTCCGGTGTAGAACCTTTCAACCACTTGCCACTTAGGCACCTGGTGATGTGGGCAAAGTCTCAGCAAGTCATTAAAGTGCTCCCACGCAACATGGAAAGCTTCCCCATCCTTTTGAACAAAACTCATAATTTCCCTCGTAAAGTGATTTGTTTGGCTCATGGGGAAGTACTTCTTCAAAAACTCCTTCAGGGCATCCCAAGTGTTAATATCATCAAGGGTGTGATACTAATACTTGGCTTTGTCCTTAAGGGAAAAGGGAAAGAGGGCCCGCATTTGAGCGTCATCAGTAATGCCCTGCAGCTTCACTATGGAACAGACCTCATGAGTTCCTCTATTTTCCTGTAAGGGTCTTCCCTAGTAGTACCATAAAAGGAGGGCAGTAAGGATATGGTACTTCTTTGATCTCATAAGGATTGTCCCCTCCAGGTCTATGTAGTGTAGGGCCAGCTTGATTGGTTGGAATGAAATATTCCTTAAGGCTCCTTTGACCGGCCATTTCTACCCTTGGAAGGTTTCTTCTTAAGATTCTTTCAGGTTCAGGATCAAACACAAGTTGTCTCCTAAAAGAACGCCCACCAACCATGCACTACAAACACAATTCAGAAGTACTTGTTTGGTCTTTACAAATTTAGGCTTTTGACTTTAGTTCAAATTGTAGGTGACAAAGCAAGTTGCCCAGTCAATTACACACCTAATGTCAACCTTCGAAATGCCTAAAAAGACCTAGTTGGAGATTAGGTGTTCTTCCCTAAATCTCAAATGGTAGAGCAAATCCAAAGATGGAAGATCGAGGGATGCAAGTAGGCCTAAGCCATCCTTTGAAGCTGTGCTTTCGTGATGCTTCTCAACTACCCCCAAAAATCCATGATAGGGTATCCCCCTCTTTGGATTTACAAACCTTTGATCTCAAGCTTCGAACACTTCAGAATCCAACGGTAGGAGGGCTCTAGTCCTAGTAGTTCCAAGACTAGGAGTGTCTAAATGCGTGCTGTGGTGAAAGAGATATAAGTGTGCATACACCACAAAAAGATTTCGAATTTTGAATTACAGGCCACATTTGAAAATCAAGTCATTGATTTTTAAATGTCCCTTATTTAATTAGTCCTTTTTCAAGAATTAAATGTGACCACTTTATTAGATCGCTTCAAGATAGATTATGTGGTCTAAAAATTAATCCAAATGCATTTGCATGACAGGTAGAAATGTGAAGTTAGAAGTGCATACCTGATTCCAGCATTCTTCATGCAATATGCAAGACAAGAATTAGATCTAGATGTTACCCATTCAATCCTAAATGATTCAGTCTAAGGGCAAACAGCTTCTAGTAGGTAGCTCGTGTTTTTTTTTTTTTTAGCTACTTATGCACAAGCAAATTAAGGATAAACAATCCACAAAATAAATTAAAAACCTAAATCTAAAGAAAAGGGAATAGGTTCCCAAAAATCAGCCCCAGCTACTACAAGGGCGAGAAAACAGAAATAAAACTTATGACATGGAGAATCTCCTATGGAGGTGGGATCCAGGTCTCCCGCGTCTTCCCCGCGTGTAGGCGTCGCTCAAGGTCGACGTCGTCCCCCAGATGTGCCTGTCACCTCTCTCAAATTCCTTTCTAAAATTCCTCGCTCAAATTCCTCTCACAGAAAAGATAATAAATGGTCAAATCACTATGCAATGAGAAATAGTCAGAACTAAAAATTAGGTGAAATTATTGCATTTGTTGCCTCCCCGACAACGATGCCATTTGATAAGATGGTTTTTGCTTTCGAATAATGTTGTAAGATGATTTGTCGTTGTATGATCAAAGTGGTGGAAAATCGCTTAACAAAATAATTAAAATTAAAATTTAACCACTCATAGGAAAGTGGGTCGTGTCCACAGGGAGGCAATGACTTATTTAAACTCCTAATTAGGTTGAAATCAAGTTCGCTAAACTATTCACCAGATCAAACAATGCCTATGTAGCTCTGAAAGTAAACCTTAAATTTATGGAGAAGTCAAGGGGTGTTAATGTAATTTTTATGTTAGAAAATTATCCATGTGCAAGGTTATGCCATGTACTATTCACTTGCATGCATACTAAAATGTAATTCAAAATTAAATTCAATGCATATAGAGATGAATAATAAGGTTGAACAATTCTCTAGAAGCATGAGCATGAAGGCATAAATTCACCACAATAAAATAGTGATAAAGCAAAATTCATTTTTGTGGCAATGGCAAGAAATGTAAATATTAATTCCACCATAAATAGAGGATTCTACCTCTCTCCTCCTTGCGCATGGGAGAGAGGATTGTTTGAGGAACTCTTCTGGGAGTAGATTGGCTGGAGCGAGGGCTCCGCAACAGTGGCGGTGGCAAGTTGCGAGAAGACCGGAGTCGGCCGGATGGAGGAGAGAAGCGGTGGCAGTGGAGGTTGCTGCTGCTAGCCGCGCTTGCTGTAGGCGCGAGGAGGCGTGGGTGCGTGGAGGGGCAGGTGCTCTGCAGGCTGCACGGGCATGCACGGGGTCAGATGGCGCCTCCTGCAAGTGCTGCAGGGAGGCGTTGGAAGCGTTGAAGCATGGAGAAGGCGAGGGGGTGTGAGTGCGTGGAGTTGAAGGCAATACTAGAGGACTCATTCTAGGCAAGGGCGCATGGGCGTGTTGGCTGGGGGTGAAGGCGTGCGGTGGGCATGTGCGCTAGGCAAGGGTGCAGGGTCTGATGGTGCGAGGAAGCGTGGGTGCTAGGTCGTGGGTGTACTGGAGGTGAAGGCGCGGGCATGCAGGCACTGGTGTGGGATGTTGGCTAAGGTGAGGGCAGCAGTTGAGGTTGGCGCATGCACGCCTACTGCTGTGGAGGTGCAGCACGTGCGCATGGTCTGCTTCAGAAGATGAAGTGCGCTGGCTGGAGGCACGCGCGATGGCGTGCTTGGCAGGGTTGAGGCACGGGGAGGAGAAGTTGCAAGGACTCTTGATGGTGTGGGTTGTCACCCCACACACCCACGGTGGTGGAGTCACACTACTGCGGTAGGAGGCCGGTGGTATGGAATGGATGAGAAGCAAAGTTCTCTATGCAGTGAGGAACAAAGGGGTGGTGGCCTCCTTTGAATGGCAACCCTTCCTTCTCTTTTGTAGCCACAGCTACAAAGATTTGAAATTCAAAAGCCACCATAGAATCAATGCTGATGCGCAGGAGGAGGAGGAGAAGATGGAGGAGTTACCTGCAAAGGAGAAGAAAAAAGAATAAAATAATTAGGATTATTTAAACATAACTCCTTAACTTCTATGTTAATTAAAATAGTGTATGTAATGCACCTAATTAATTAACTAATCAAATGTATGCAATCCTAGGTTAATTCTAAATGCGTGAATTATGCACTTAAGCTAAAAATATGAATTAATTTATTTACATCCTAATGTATGCTATCTAATTGTTAAAATTAACTTAATGTCTAGACACTTAAATACTTAAATAGCCCACAAATATGGGCCAATCAAGGTCAAATATTACTTTTGGGATGACCCTAAACTATATCGCATCGGCTCTGATTAGATAATTCACTGATGTGTTCCTGAGAATGAGTTTCAAACCATACTTGAGTTCTACCATGCATCAGTGTGTGGTGGACATCTATCCGGGAAAAAGTTGACTGCAAAAATTTTGCAATCTGGATTTTATTGGCCATCTTTATTCAAGGATGCCCAAGAATTCTTAAGATCGTGTTCCCGATGCGAGGCACTCGGGAGCATAGTCAAGAGAGACATGATACCTCTAAACCCGATTCTTCCCATCAGGATCTTTGACATTTGGGTTATCGATTTCATGGGACCCTTCTAATGCGAAAAATTGTGTGATTTGTAATTAGGGTTTTTAATGTTGCTATAATACGTGAATTCGCATACGCTTTTAAATTTATATTCCTAGATAGGGAGTATCTAGGGTCGTCCAAGGAGGCAGATTTGCAATTCAACTCTCCTTCTTAGAAAATAAATCTCAACTTTCTTTTGGTATTTTAAATATATATATATATATATATATATTAGTTTTGAAATAATAAAGGCAAAGTGCGAATTGTGACGGAAAAGTACTAACACGTACAATGCTAAGCTAAAACTTAAGAGATGAAAATGTCCACTACCTAAGCTCACTCTAGGCAAGTGGAGGCCTAGAGTAATTAGAGAGTGGAAGTAGAACAAGTGCTAGAACAAAAGTAACAATTGCAACAAGAAATTAAAAAGAAGGTAATTTAGTTAAGCAGAATTTGTGTTCTCTTACAAAGATAAGTAAAGGAATGCTTCTGCTAGAGATGTAAAATATAAAAGCAATAGAAGAAACACAAATCCTCTTGTAGAATCTGGTGAAGAAGGGAGTCTTCTTACTCCAAGCCTAATAGCTCCTTGGCTTGAAAAGAGGGTCTCCTTCTTCTCCTTCCTTGAAAGCTCCTCCAAGGTGGGTGCTCTCCACCTTCAACACCTCCTCCAAAGATCTTCCTTGCCTAGGTCCTCGTTTGGTTGGCGTGGGCACAAGAGAGAAGGGAAGAGGGGAAGGCACCAAGGGGACAAAATTTCCCCTTAATCTTCTTCTTCTTCTTCTCTCTTGGGCGTGGGCTCTAGTTAGAGTATGAGAGGAAATTTGCTAGCCAAGGATGGTTTGAGTGGTGGTGGGTAGTGGTCTTTTTATAGGGTAGGATGAGGGGTTAAGGTGACTCTTGAAATGGAGGGCTAAGATGGGAAGATGGAGGTGGTTAGGTGATCCTAGGGTTAAGGATGGTTGGCGCCACCTAAGGGGTGTAAGGGGGGTAGTTATGGGTTGCCAAGAGACACCTAAAAGTGGTGCCAACCATGGAGAGTTGCCATGGGTTGGCACCAACTTCTAGGCTTCTTGAAGGGGGGATTATGTGGATGGTGGAGATGGGTTTAAGGGAAGATGTGTGGTGGAGATGAAGGGGGTTTTTGGAGGGAAAAAGTGGCACCAATAAGGAGGTACTTAGGGTGGTTTTTGTGCCACTTATGGTGTCTTTTGGAGGTAGTGGGTAGGCTAGGTTGGCGCTAAGGTGAGGTGGAAGTAGGGTTAGCTTATGTGGAGCTTAGGTGGAGCTAGTTGGTGGAGTTGTTAGTTAGGACTTTTAGGTGGTAAAAGCCAAGGGAGCTGGAGCATAGCTAAGCTAAGCTAAGCTAAGCTAGCTTAGCTAATGGTGGAGTAGAGGAGGAGGTGTTGGAGCTAGGGTTTGGAGGGAGGAGCTGGATCTGAAGAATTTGGAGCTGAAGTGGAGCTGACAGCTACTGAAGAGGTCAACATGGGGCTACTCTAGCTGGCTTAGCTTGCTAGTTCTTTGCTAGCTACTAAGCCAAGCTAAAATGTGCTGGCTTCTGTTGAATGGAGCTGAGGTGAGCTGGGTTTGGTGCTCCCAAGGAGGATTGAGCTGGTTGAGACAGCTAAGGTAACTTAGCTCAACCAAGTTGAGCTAAGCTGAGTCCTCGGGAGCTGGACTTGAGCTTCCTGAGCTGGGATGAGTTCTTCTTCAGCTGGCTGGAGTTGAGTGGAGTTGGATGTAGCTGGATCTGAGTTGGGATGAACTCCAGTCAACTCAGCTGAGCTAGCTAGAGCTCCCTGTGGACTAGTGGGAGCTGAGATGAGCTAGACTCAACTAAGTTGAGCTGGATTTGAGCTGACCTAAGTTAGGGTGAGCTAAGATGAGCTCTCTTGAGCTGGCATTTAGCTGAGATTAGTTGAATGGAGTTAGGATGAGCTAACCCTAGTCCAAGTGAGCCAGATTCCAACTATGGTGAGCTGGATCAAGCTGAGTTCTAGCTAGTCTGAGCTCCTCCTTCACCATTTGCCTTCTTGAGTGCTAGGGTCTTAGGGATCTGTATGCCTGTTCATCCCTAACACTCACAAAAACACATTAAAACAACAAGAAAAAATGCAATGCATGCCTATCCTAGTTAATGCCTAAATGCAGCCCAAAAACTCATTTACGGAGAAAAATCCTAAGAGCTAGGTTTATTTTAATGCATAAGAATGATGATAAAATGGCATTTATCACCTTCCTCCCTTCATTTGGACATCAGTACATTCTTGTTGCTGTTGACTACGTGCCCAAGTGGATTGAGGCTATTTCCACCCGAACCAATGACCACAAGGTGGTCATCAATTTTTTCAAAAATATCTTCAGTCGGTTCGGGATTCCAAGGGCCATCATCAATGATGGTGGCACTCACTTCACCAATGGCCAGTTACGTAATTTACTAGAAAAATACGGGGTGAATCACAGAATTTCCACACCTTACCACCCCCAGATGAATGGACAGGCCGAGATCTCCAATCGGGTGATCAAGAACATCCTGCAAAAGATGATTAGGCCGGATAAAAAAGACTGGACTCAAAAGCTTGATGACGCTCTTTGGGCCTGCCGTATGGCATACAAAATGCCTATTGGCTTGTCACCATTTCGTTTGGTGTATGGAAAGGCATGCCATTTACCCATGGAGATTGAACATCGGGCATTCTGGGCAATCAAGAAGTGTAACTTTGATTTAAGTTTTCTTGGAAAGACCAGGAAACTCCAACTATCTGAGTTGGAGGAGCTTAGAAATGACACATACGAGAATGCCAAGATCTATAAGGCTAGGACAAAAGCTCTTCATGACCAGCTGATTTCCTGCAAGAGCTTTGAGCTGAACCAGAAGGTCTTGCTCTTTGATTCTCGACTTAAGCTCTTTCCTGGCAAGCTTAGGTCAAAGTGGAACAGCCCGTTCATCATTGATCGGATATTCCCAAATAGAGCTGTTGAGATTTCTAACCCAAAGATGGGTAATTCCTTCAAGGTCAAGGGACATCATCTGAAACCTTATGTTCACTGCGTTATTCCAGAACACGTCTCAGACAAGGTTACTTTAACCTTAATCTGACTTTCTTTGGCTGGACGGCTCCTAGCTGATGGCATTAAACTTAACACTTGTATAGTTTGACTCAGAGCTAACCAGAGCATCATGGAATACAAGTGATATTTTTCCATGCTACCCTTTTCTCATGCCTTTTATTTTCAATGAGGACAATGCATAAGCTTGGCATGGTGGGGTGGATTCATTTTTTAATCATTTTGTTAGCTCTATGGATTCCTTGTAAATTTTCCTTATTTTTCCTTTTCATTTAAAAAAAAATTGATTTAGGAAAAGAAAACTTGGGCTTTAGAAATTCAACCTTAGGAAATAATGCAGTAGGACTTGAACACTTAGACCCTTCAGGTCTTCAGGCTTAATCAGCTTGGGTGTCCACTAAAATGTGGACTTGTTTCTCAAGTCCTCGCCATTTGAAAATTCATTTCAAATTGGTTAAATAAGCTGGGGTGATAAGTACACAACTTATCAATCCGCCCTCTAATTTGAGGGGACTTTAAGTCTAAGCATCTGCACACTATCTTGCACTGACTCACTATTTAGTGATTTTAATGAAAATTTGGTAGCTAATGAACCTTCTAGGGTGGTATGGCTAGCAAGTTGACGGGGGTAACAACTCATCAGCTATTTGTCTAGAGCCCAGCCACACGACCATTTTCTTCCTGCTGCCTTTAGGTAAATCTTAGATCAAGGAAGACACCTACTTGAAAAAAAGAAAAAAAAGAAAAATATCCTAAAAGAAAAGAAGACGAAACAAAAAAGAAGAAAAGAAAAAAGAAAAAGTCCACACTTCACTGCACTAGTATGGTTGGTGGTCACGCGTGTTTCACATGTTAGAAATCGAGGCTACAAGTAACCTGTCGTCGTAGTTACAAAACACATCGATTAGATAAAATTTATACTGAAACTCCAAGGGAGTCCCGGGTCGAACACAGGGAGGCGACATTTACTTTAAGTGAAAACCACGCTTCATTTAGCTTCTTTTTGATATTTTAGGGTTTTGATATTTTTTTGTATTTTTGAAAAGAGGACCAACAGAATAAATCACAAGAGAGAAATGGAACAAATATGATATATATATCATTAATGTCTATTACAATAATCTACAAAAGCATAAAAAGAGAGGAAGGTGAGAGAAAATCTCCCGAATCGACTGTTCGGCGAGACGACGGCACCTGGAAGAAGCTCGTATGAAGGAGGTGAGGAGTGGGACGATGGAGGTGAGATGCAAGAGGACGTCGGGTTGAGGAAAGCTTTGGCATGGCTCTGGAATGGTGGTGAGAAGATGGAGATAATCTGCTATCAGAATGGAGGTGGGAAGACGGCTCCAAGGAGACCTATGAAGGAGGATGGGAAGTTAGAGGAGTATTTGGTGGGGTAGAGATTCGCTACACTAATAGGCGCCTTGGGAGCTTTAGAACAAGCTCTAATGGAGCATTGGTAGGCTTGGTAGAGCTTAGGAGTAGGTGGGAATAGAGTAGGTAGAGATGGCTTGGAAGGGAGGGGGTGTAGGTCCTTTTATAGTGGAGGAGAGGAGGATAAAAATGGGTAAAGGACCTTTAGCGAACTCCAGACTGTCGTTGGAAACGTTGTTGTAGATAGCTCACATCCACTCACGCCCTTAGCTAGCTCTGCTAACTTGCAATGAAGTAGCAATGGCTGTAAGCGTTGTTGTATGCCAGCCCAGCTATCACTGAAAACTGGCACCAACCGCACTTGTGTCTGTGCTGTGCTGATAACACTGCACAAGGGGGTGATAATTATGTTGAATATGGCCCATCTTAAGAATAAAAGGCATAACATAAGTAGAATGGGAGCATTGCATGCATCATGTACCAAGATTGCTTATAAAAGTATATTAATGGCCATTTGTGTAAGCATTTGTCAAAGCAGGCCTCAGATGAGCAATCTGACTGCACGGATGGATTTTGAACGACAAACGGAGTCCAACGAACTCAAGATCCGCCAAATCTGACATCTGGAGCTCCTACAATGGGCCCAAGAAGTTCTGACCGTTGATCTGGAGATCAACGGCCCATATTACGCCACGTCAGCCCTGCTCCACCGCGTGCCGCGCCTTCATCCAGCCAAGATCAAATCTTGCCTGTCGATCTTCGATCGAACGGCCGAGACTCGCGCACCCGCCCGCGGTCACCACGACAAAGCGCGGGCATGGCTCAACGGTTAGCGCGCATGGCTGCATGCACGCGACGCGGGTTCGACCCATGCGGATTCGAAATTGAAGACGGGGGACACGCGCGGTGAAATTGGGCCGCCCGATCAGTAGCGGGCGGCCGAGATCTTGCCACGTGGCGCAACCGCAGCTCACGAGCATCCAAGTGCGTGCGCACGCCGGGCGATGACTCCCACGCACACGCGCGCCCGAGGCGTGATCCCAATGCAGCCGAGGAGGATTCTCAGCCATCCGATCTTTGATCGGATGGCTCTCGTTCAATAGCTGCGGATCGCACGAGGAGAAGAAACGAGGCGGGTGGCTTACCAGTGGCTGGAGGGCTTCACCGATGAATTTGGCAATGGTTTTAGTGACGCTCCGAATGTCGCTAAAGCCCCTTCTTCTTTTAGGAAGCCCTTAACCCTATTTAAACCCCCTCCAACCACTCATTCAAGGCATTCACTCCCCTTGCAACTACTCCACCCCTCTCTTAACTAGCTTTAGGCCCTCTTGTAATCGTCGGAGACGACGAGCCGCCGACGAAGCCTCCTCCACCGCCATGGCTGCCTCATCGCTCTCCACACACATACTCTCTCTTTCTGTCTTTTAAGCTTTCTATTACTTTTGTTGAAGCATGTATTTAATGTTGTAAGCTATGAACTACAAATGCATGATTAATGAAATTATTTTCCGTTCAATTGTCATTTTAATTTCCATTCAAGTTGCATGATCAAGCAAAGAACTTTCTAACCCTAAACTCAACCTATCTCTATCTCCCTCTCTCACTTTTCAAAATCGCATCTTCCGCAAGCAAAACTCTGCACTTTCCATGACAACAGGTGATAAGAAAAAAGCCGATTTCCACGCCTCCCTGAGACCGACACTCGGACTCACCTCCGTTTAATTATTTTAAAATCGACGTTGCAAGTGCGACTATAACGACACTCCTTAACACACACGCACAAAGACATGTCAGCTTTTGGCGCCGTTGCCGAGGAGGCAACGGATTTGTTTTATCACCTCCATTCCACATTCATCCTCACATCGTCTAATGCCCTATTTTTCTTTTTACTTAATGGTTGCAGGAATTCGGCGCGTGGACGGCAAAGCGATGCTTCCCACGACAGTAGCAAGGGAGTAGGTGCTACGAGGATCGATAGTGAGTAATCTTTCTCTCATGATTGTTTGCTTACATGAAAAAACTAAAAAAAATTGTAAAAACTGAAAAAAGTGGCGTAGTGTATGATTGCTTGACCCACATCCTTAACACATCACCCCACAAAAAAAATGTACACTCTAACATTCTGAATAAATTATTGGGGTGTTCTTTTCTTGAGTGGTGTTTGTGAAGCCACCGTGAGTTGACCAGGGCTGCACCACTTAACCTTAAAACTGACTCATCTAATAGAAGCTGCAAGATCATTTGGATGAGTACACTAGGGTTTTAGAGCCTCTACAGAATAAAAGGGAAATCTACTTTCACCGAATTGTGTGCAGAACTTGACGTGCCCACTGAAACTTGGTTGAAAACATTAAGACATGTTAACCCTAAAAAGTACTAAAGTGAGGATGAAACACTAAAAGACACATCTTAACAAATCCTTGCTTGAAAACCATGTTTTGCTAGAAGCACACACCTTGAAAGTGGAAAATTAAGAGGCACCACCCCAATCAATGCCTCATCACATCACCCTAAGCACAATCGCTATCCTAACCTTTTAAAACTTAGTAGACATGCCCTAGGTAGGACTGAGTTAAGTCTCAAAAGGCAAGGTTTTGTTCGCTAGGCACTTGGCTTTCACACCCTTGGTAGAATCTGGTGACTAGGCTGCGGGGCAGTGCCAAAGGAAGAACCTTCCCTGCAATCCCCTCGTAATCAACCTGGCCAGATTAGCCTTGGGAAGGGGAGTCCAGTGCTTACAGACTTCATCACCCTTTGTGAGATTTCTAGGTCTCCTAAGGAATACACCATAAGGACTAGGCTTGTGTGCTTGATTGAAACAGATTTCTTGCATTTGTCGCCCTCCGCATCCCCTCCTGTTCTTCTCTAGTGTATGCACGGGAGACGCCCACTGCATCCCGGGTTGTGTGTTTTGGGGCAGGAATCTAGGCAACATAATTCTGTTAACATGGCTGAACCTAGGGTAGATGAGGCTAACGATCAACCCCCACCAGATGCTATGGCCATCATCCAAGCTCAAATCAATGCTAACCATTGGCTTCATCAACAACAAATCCACACCATCATGCAAGCCATACAACAGTTACAGAACCCACAAGAACGGCCACCACCACCTTTCCAAGACATACCAGGACAACCACAACTTGATTTACCGCCATTTCAGGATCGGTCGAGGCCCCTCCGCGATTTCTATAATCCTTCTGCTATTAGACTCGAGCCACACCTTAGGATCCCCGTGGGGGGAGATGATTTGAGCTAAAACCGAATGTCTTAAGTTTGATCCAGAGCCACTTTCATGGAAGCTCAAATGAGGACCCCTTTCAGCACCTAGAGGATCTCGACCGCATAGCACGAACTGTGAAACCTAGGAACATTAGCCTTGACATTATTCTAATCAAGATGTTCCCCTTCTCATTAAGAGACAAGGCTTCTCATTGGCTTAGAACCCTAGGTAGACCCATCACCACCTGGGAAGAACTGAGGCATGCATTTTTAAAGAAATTCTTCCCCATAGGAAAGACCAAGTCCCTCACAAGAGCTATCACTACCTTTACACTTCAGGGTGGGGAACAATTTCATGAGGCGTGGGAAAGATTTAATGAACTTTTGAGGAAATGCCCACACCACGAAGTTCCAAGGTGGCAATTGGCCCAAATCTTCTACCCCGGTCTGGACAGCAACCTACGGAACTTCATCGATGCATCATGCGAGGGAAACTTCCTGAACAAAGACGAGGAGAGTGTGTTTGAGCTGTCTGAGTATATGAGCGAGAATTCGCTCAACAATGCCTCCATGAACCAGTTTAATAGATCCAGTCAACCCCGTGGCGGGATTTATGAGGTGCAAGCAAATTCTGGAATGGTTGACATGGACATCATTCCAAAAAGTTGGATCGAGTGGAATTGGTGGACAAAAAGATTGATGAGCTACTGAACCAGACCAGGAACCCCTTGCAGACTTTCTCCCTAGCAAAGGGAGCACATAATGTTGACCTGGTCCAGCTCTTCACCCAACTGAACCTGGAACAACCCCTGACCACATTCTAGGGAGGGACCTTTGCTCCCTTGACCCTTGATTACTCCCTTCCCTCTTCATCAACATCGGCTATCTTAGAAGATATGCAAGATGTCCAAGGTTATGCGAAACCTGACCCTTTCTCCAACACTTACAACACTGGCTGGCGTAACCACCCAAACTTTGGTTGGATAAACCAGAAACCATCGTAATTCCAAAACCAGCCTAGGCCAAACCAGCAGCCACACTTGCCCCCTATCAGTAAGGACCACCAGTTAGACCTCAATATAATCAGAATAAGGCGGCCCCTCCCCTACAAAACCAAATGGATACCCTCATAAAGATGATGGCTGACATGAACCAGAAACATCAGGAAGAAATGGCCTTGGTAAACGGACAGTTAAGCCAACTCTTGGACTGTAAACAACAAGGATCCCTACCTTCCCAACCACAACCAAACCTGCGAAACATAATTAACAGAGGCCCCAATTCGCAAGGGTTCCAAAGCAACCCCGGGTAGGATCACATGGTCTAGCCAGCCCCGCAAACACCTCCTGGGTTTGGCTCTTCTTCGTCCTCGTCTTCTCAAGGATCAACCCATGGCCCCAGTGCCTCTGCGAATGCGATGACCTTGAGAAGCGGCACCAAAACCCAGGATCCCAAATGGCTGACTCTCCCCGAGACTTCACCCGTTGAAATACCCGACTCAGAAGAGGCACCAACCAAGGACACAGACATGGAACCAATCCACATTCAGACACCCTACCCAAAGGCCTTGGAAACAATCAAAAAAAGAAGAATATTGTGGAAACTGAGGAGCTGTTGGAAATTTTTAAGCAAGTACATATTAATATTCTGATCCTAGAAGCCATCAAACACATCCCTGCTTACGCCAAGTTTTTAAAGGATGCCTGTACACCCAGGCATAAGCCGAGACCGCAAGCACCTAGGAAGGTTGTACTCTCTGAGCAAGCAAGTTCCGTGATATCAAGCAACCTTCCACTCAAGCGAACTGACCCAGGAGCGCCCCTGATTTCCTGCAATATCGGGGACATGACGTTTGATAGAGTGCTCCTGAACCTTGGTGCTTCTATCAATCTGATTCCAACAACCTTGTACCACCAATTTGGTTTTGGGGAGCTGACACCAACCCCTGTCACCATCCAACTAGCTGATAGATCGGTAAAAACCCCGAAGGGGGTTGTCGAGGACGTGATTGTATGGGTCAAGGACTTCTATTTCCCGGTCGACTTTTTGGTGCTCGACATGGAAGTCCCTGAAAAGTTACAGAACGCACCCATAATCTTAGGCAAACCATTCTTAGCTACGGCTAAAGCAAACATTGATTGCGACACGGGATGTATGGAAATCGCCTTCGGGTACAGGAAAATGCAATTGGATATCTTCCGGGCAACAAAGTCTTTTGATTGCGATTACATTGAGGAACATGATCCCGTGGAAACTATAATCGAGGAATGCCTCACCCTCAATTCTGTCTCAGACCACCGAAACTGTAGTGACTGTTCTGACCCGTCACCATCATTACCCATGGACCTCTGTAAGGCTGAGTACCATCACATGACAACATTTGAAGAGATCGATGTTGATCAACTACCGCCCTTTCCCTTCCCATCGACTGTGGTTCCACCCGCACCTGAACTTAAACCATTGCCCGAGAATCTTAAGTACGTCTTCTTGGGACCTGACCAGACCTTCCCAGTGATTATTAATTCTCATCTAACCAAGGATCAGGAACTCAGGTTGACTGCGACACTTTCAGAACATCGGGCCGCCATTGGTTGGACCATTTCGAATTTAAGAGGAATTTGCCCCACCTATTGCACCCACAAGATTTACCTGGAAGACGGGGCCCGACCTTCCCGCCAGATGCAGAGACGTTTAAACCCAAACATGTGGGAGGTCGTTAAAAAAGAAATTATCAAGTGGCATGACGCCGACATCATCTACCCTATCTCCGATAGCCCTTGGGTGAGCCCTACTCAAGTGGTTCCAAAGAAAGCTGGGCTCACCGTTGTCACCAATGATCATGGCGAATCTATCCCCACCCGCACCACCACCACATGGCGGGTGTGCATTGATTATAGGAAGCTTAATGAATCCACTAAGAAGGACCACTTCCCCTTGCCATTCATTAACCAAATCCTTGAACAATTGGCAGGGCAAAAGTATTTTTGCTTCCTGGGTGGATATTCAGGATATAACCAAGTCGCAATTGCTCTGGAAGATCAGGAAAAGACCACATTCACTTGCCCATATGGCACGTTTGCATTCCGTCGAATGCCATTCTGGTTATGCAACGCATCTGCGACCTTCCAGCGTTGCATGCTAGCCATTTTTTCAGAAATTATGGGTGAATACTTGGAGGTCTTTATGGATGATTTCTCTGTATTCGGGAATTCATTCGACCATTGTTTGAGCAACTTGGAGAAAATCCTGAAATGATGTATCGAGGTTAACTTGGTGTTAAGTTGGGAAAAGAGCCATTTTATGGTTCAAGAAGGAATTATCCTCGGTCACATCGTTTCGCATAGGGGCACCGAGGTAGATCAAGCTAAGGTTGATTTAATTTCCAAACTTCCTCCACCTAGTTCAGTCCAGCAGATTCGCTCCTTCCTAGGACATGTTGGCTTATACCGAAGGTTCATCAATGACTTTTCCAAGCTTTCCAAACCCTTGACTGACCTTCTAGCCAACGACGCCATATTCCACATGTCTCCTGATTGCATCCAGGCTTATCACACCCTCCGGGACTTAGTCTCCACCGCACCTGTACTTCAACCCCCAGACTGGTCCTAGGACTTTGAGATTATGTGTGATGCATTAGATTTTGCCATAGGCACTGTCCTGGGACAAAGGCAAGACAAGAAGCCCGTGGTGATCTACTACGTGACAAAACGTTGGACGAGGCCCAACGTAATTATACTATCACAGAGAAAGAGTTGCTCACTATAGTCTTTGGACTTGAAAAATTCCAATCGTACTTGCTAGGATCCCACGTGACTATTTACACTGACCATTCAGCCATCCGGCACCTGTTGGCCAAAAAGGACGCAAAACCCAGGATCATCAGATGGATCCTGCTTTTGCAGGAATTTGACCTGGAAATTCGAGACAAGGCCGGATCGAAGAATGTGGTGGCTGACCACTTGTCGAGATTTCATCCAGACCACATTGGACCCTCCCTACCACTCTCTGATGCCTTCCCTGATGAACACATCCTAGCCGTGCAAGACAAGAAAATGCCATGGTATACGAACTACGTCAATTACCTGGTTGTAGGACAAACTCCGCACAGCTGGTCCAGACAGCAACGGGACAGGTTCTTGGCTGAGGCCAAGCACTATTTCTGGGATGATCCCATGCTGTTTTGCCTCTGTGCTGATCAGATCATCAGAAGGTGTATCCCTGAAGATGAAGTTCAGAGTGTGCTTTCCTTTTGTCAAGATCAAGCATGTGGTGGCCACTTCTCTGGAAAGAAAATAGCTGCAAAAGTTTTGCAGTCTGGATTTTACTGGCCGTCCCTATTTAAGGATGCACACATCTTTGCCAAGACTTGCTCACGCTGCCAAACACTGGGGACCATGACCAAGAAAGATATGATGCCCCCTTCACCCCATTTTGATTGTCGAAATCTTCGATGTTTGGGGTATCGATTTTATGGGCCCCTTTCTACCATCCAACGGCTTTGAGTACATCATGGTCTCGGTTGACTATGTTTCCAAATGGATTGAAGTCGTCGCCACCCGACAATGCAATCACAGGACTGTCATGGACTTTGTGAAGAAGAACATCTTTTCCCGGTTTGGAATACCCAAGGCCATGATCAGTGATGGTGGAAGCCATTTTATCCATTCCCAATTCCGTGCCCTACTTAGAAAATACGGGGTAAACCACCGCATTGCCACCCCGTATCATCCACAAACAAACGGGCAGAATGAGGTCTCAAATAGACAAATCAAGAACATTTTACAAAAGACTGTGAGACCTGACAGGAAAGACTGGTCCACACGACTTGATGATGCCCTGTGGGCATACAGGACCGCTTTCAAGCCCCTGATAGGCATGTCACCTTATCGCCTGGTCTTTGGCAAAGCCTGCCATCTTCCTGGGCTTACTGGAACATCGGGCTTACTGGGCTATCAAGCAATGTAACATGGATCCCCAGTTAGCCGGTGCGCAGAGGACGCTTCAATTATCTAAGCTCGAAGAAATTCGTCGGGATGCCTTTGACAATAGTTGGTTGTATAAGGAGAAAATGAAAGCCGTCCATGACCGACTCATTCATAGAAAAACCTTTGAGCCTATCCAGCAAGTTTGGCTGTTTGATGCACGCCTGAAACTCTTCCTAGGGAAACTCAGGTCCAAATGGACAGGACCATTTCGGGTGGTTAAGCCCTAATCTAATGGGGCGGTTGAAATTGTTGATCATAACACTGGGCACACTTTTACAGTTAATGGTCAAAGATTGAAGCATTTCCTGGCCCAAGTACCCCCCAAGGAAAGTGTCACCCTCGTTGAGGGCTGACACCGAGCACCGCCCAGTTGGAGGCGTTAAACTCAGCGCTTCCTAGGAGGCAACCCAGAGAATTCAGACTGATCTGATAGTTTACGTCACTCAGGTACTATCTTTTTGAACACTTTTGCATCCATGTATCTGCCAATGAGGACATTGTCTAACTTAAGCATGGGGAGGTGGTAAATTGCATAATCCTGAGCTCAATTAATCAGTTCGAATGAATAAATAAATTTAAATTTAAAAAAAAATTTTGAATTTAGGGAGAAAACTTAGGCATTAAAAACTTGTCAATAGTGGGAAATAATACAAAAAGAACTTAAACACTTAGACTTTTCAGGCCTTCAGGCTTAATCAGCCTTAGTGTCCGTTAAAATGTGGATTTAGCGACGAATCCTTGCAACCTTAAGCTATTCTAATCCACCTACTAAATAAGGTAATAAGTATACAACTTATCAACTTACCCTCTAACTCAGAAAAACTTTGAGTCTAAGCATCTGCACACATTTTTGCACAGACTCACTTCTCGGAGATTTTGATAGAAATTGGGTAGCTAATGAACTCTCTAGGGTGGTATGGCTGGCAAGTTGTTGTGGGTAACAGCCCATTGTCAGGTTGTCCAGAACTCAGCCACAGGCCATTTCTTCTTCATTGCCTCTAGGTACATTTGAGATCAGGGAAGCCACCTACGAAAAAAAAAAAGGAAGAAGAAGAAAAGAAACCACACTTCACCGCACAAGTATGGCTGGCAAGTGATCGTGGGTAACAACCCATTGGTCGGTTGTCCAGAGCCCAGCTCAATAATTGCACAAAAAAAAGACCAAAACACCTAAGGAAGAAGCGGGGAAGTAGTGCAAATTGGGGAGATATACACTGGAAAAATCCTTGTGTTGACCCCAATTAAAACAAACGTAGGGAGTAAGCTACCAATCGAACAAATACACATTCAGGCAAATTTGTTTCATTTTCCGATCGCCTAGAGGCGTAGAAACTCGAAGTCTGTCTCAATTACCGTTAAGTGAGTCTATCACAACATTCACACCAAGATGCTTAGCACTTAGGGTTTTGACTGAGTTTTGGGTGGGTTGGGTAGCCGTAAAAAGTTACCAACCCACACTGAATTCTAAAAAAAAAAATTCTAAAAAAATATATATATGCATATACATTTGTATAGATATATACATTAAAGCAAGGATTCAGGCGATTTGTAATTTGGCAGACACCCGGGCGCTGCTTAGTATTTGTAGATTAAAATCTTCGTATATTTTCTCTTATTGACAAGTAACGAAGTGTTTAAGCAATTACTTCTTAAATTTTGAAAGGAAATAAAGGCTAGAATAAACCTTGCTAGGGACTAGCAAGGAGTACGCATGGGGGTATGATAACACTGCACAAGGGGGTGATAATTATGTTGAATATGGCCCATCTTAAGAATAAAAGGCATAACATAAGTAGAATGGGAGCATTGCATGCATCATGTACCAAGATTGCTTATAAAATTGTATTAATGGCCATTTATGTAAGCATTTGTCAAAGCAGGCCTTAGATGAGCAATCGGACCGCACGGATGGATTCAGAACGACGAAAGGAGTCCAACAGACTCAAGATCGGTCAAATCTGACATCCGGAGCTCCTACAATGGGCCCAAGAAGTTTTGACCGTTGATCTAGAGATCAACGGCCCATATTGCGCAACGTCAGCCCCGCTCCACTGTGCATCGTGCCTTCATCCAGCCAAGATCAGATCTTGGCCGTCGATCTTCAATCGAATGGACGAGACTTGTGCACTCGCCTGCGGTTGCCGCGACAAAGCGCGGGCGTGGTGCAACAGTTAGCGCACACGCCTGCACGCACGTGAGGTGGGTTCGAGCCGCGTGGAGTCAAAATTGAAGACGGGGGATGCGCGCGGTGAAATTGGGCCGCCCGATCAGCAGCGGGCGGCCGAGATCTTGCCATGCGGTGCAACCGCAGCTCACGGGCGTCCACACGCGCACGCACGCCAGGCGATGATGCCCACACACACATGCGCCCGAGGCGTGATCCCAGTGTAGCTGAGGAGGATTCTCAGGTGGCTCTCGTTCAACAGTCGCGGATCGGACGAGGAGAAGAAACGAGGCAGGCGGCTGACCAGCGGCTGGAGGGCTTCACCGATGCTTTTGGGAGTGGTTTTAGTGACGCTCTAGATGTTGCTAAAGCCCCTTCTTCTTTTAGGAAGCCGTTAACCCTATTTAACCCCCCTCCAACCACTCATTCAAGGCATTCACTCCCTTTGCAACTACTCCACCCCTCTCTTAGCTAGATTTAGGCCCTCTTGTAATTGTCGGAGATGACGAGCTGCCGACGGAGCCTCCTCCACAGCCGTGGCTGCCTCATCGCTCTCCACACACACACACACTCTCTCTCTCTTTTAAGCTTTCTATTACTTTTTTTGAAGCATGTATTTAATGTTGAAAGCTATGAACTACAAATGCATGATTAATGAAGCTATTTTCCGTTCAATTGTCATTTTAATTTCCGTTCAAGTTGCATGATCAAGCAAAGAACTTTCTAACCCTAAACTCTCCCTCTCTCTATCTCCCTCTCTCGCTTTTCAATACCACATCTTTCGCAAGCAAAACTCCGCACTTTCCGTGACAAGTGATAAGAAAAAATCCGATTTCCATGCCTCCCTGAGACCGACACTCGAACTCGCCTCTGTTTAATTATTTTAAAATCAACATTGCAAGTGCGACTATAACGACACTCCTTAACGCATGCACACAAAGACACATCGGGACTCAGCTAGATCCAGCTCATCACAGCTAGATACCAGCTCAACTAGGTTAGGTTTAACTCTCTTAAGCTCCATTAAGCTCATCTTAGCTGGATGGTAGCTCAGGGTAGCTCAACTTAGCTCATGTCATCTAAAATCCAACCCAACTTAGTTGAGTCTAGCTCAACTTAGTTCCAATCAATTCACTGGGAGCTTAAGCTAGCTCAACTTAGTTGAAAAGAGTTGATTTCAGCTCAAAAGAAGGTCCAGCTAAACATAGTTCTAGACAAGTTGAGTCTAGCTCAACTTAGCTCCACTACTCAAGCTTAGCTGCTAGCAGAAGAACTAGCTAGCTAAGCTAAGTAGCTGAGCCCTTATGAAGACCTCTTTAGTAGATTCAGCTCCAAGAAATTAACTTTAGCTCTAGATAAACTTCAGACTACTCTCCTCAAACCCTAACTTCCTTCTACCTCATCTTCTACTCACCTACTAGCTATGCTAGCTTAGCTATGCTTCACCCCTATGGCCATCCACCCTCCTCACTTAACCACACCATAACTCTACCTACACCAACCCTAAACCACTATGGTTGGTGCCAAAACACACCATTAGCAACCCTTCAATTTGGCACCAACCATGGCACCCTTTCCTTCCATAGCCACCACCCTTAATCTCCCATAAGTTGGCACCAAAAACCCCTTACACCTCTCCAAAAGTGCCACCAACTTGAACCCTTATCACAACCCTACATCCATCCCCATAAATCCATCAACACCCTACACCTAACCCCCTTCTAGAAGACACTTTTGGTGCCAAGATTAAACACCCCTCCACCACCATAACTACCTCTTAACCTACCCTAAGTTGGTGCCTGATTACGCAATAATCATAGGTCTTAATTGTCCAGAATTAGGCTAGGACTTACCATAAGTTAGGGTAGTTCATGCATGCATAAGCATTATTTGCATCTTTAATGTTCCTTTTATATCTATGCAAAGAATAATGCTATAATATACTAATTAGGTGCATTATATAAATTGCAGGAAATAAGAAGCTCAAGAGCTGAATCTAAGACTGGATCTGAAGCTGGATTTGAAGCCAGAGTTGCAGCAGAGCTGGAGCAGAACACCAAGAATAAGATGTAGTAGACAATAATATAAGGGGTTGAGGTATGTTATTCTGTTAGGTAGGAATAAAGTAGTAAACTATGAAGAACTTAGATCCATCCTAGCCCTAGGACAGCCTAGAAGCTTCCCCAAGCCTTATCCACCCTTAGATTAGGTCACTGTACCCTAGGAAGCCCTAAAACCCTATTTCTAGCTTCTATTTGGATGTCTAGATGAGTTACAGGATGTCCAGAACCCTTAGCCACAACCAGCACACCTAAAGCCCACTTCTGCAGCATTTTAAGATGTCTAGACACTTGGTCTGGACGTCCAATTTCTACAGACAGAACCTTAATTCTTACCTGCCTTTGTTTGGACATCCAGACAACAAGTCTGGACATCTAACTTTTCATTTTAAGACCTTTTACACTATTGTCAGATATCTGGAACTGCTCTCTAGTTTTTGTTTTTGAATTCAAGCTTGGATCTTGAATTCCTAGGTCCCTGAACCCAATTCCAATCCCATAGGAACCTAAATTAATGTACCCTAACCCTACTACATCACCTCTAGACCTCCATAAGGACCTAATTAAGTCATCACTAAATCGAATTGACTTGGATCTTAGTTAATTCCATCAGCCTATTCAATTGGACTCATTGAGTCTAATTGAGCCCTAATCTCAGCACACACTGTCCAATTGGACTCAGTGAGAGTCCAATTGACCTAGACCTACCTTAATTGAGTTGTTTTACTCTCAATTAGGGTTTATCACATCCAATTAAACTTGTATCAGGTTTAATTGCATATTACCTTAATGAATTAGGGTTTACAACCCTAATTTGAGACCTACCTTGACTTAAACCCACTAAAACCTAACCTAATCAACCTAGCCACCTAGGTTTCGACCCACACACACCCACACACACCCCTACACAAAAATACCTAGCCTAGAGTTCTCTAGAACTCTCTACCATGTGCTATTCCCTTGGTTGCTAAAAATAGCAACCATGATGCATTCTATTTTTAGATCCACCAAATGTGAATCTAAAAACCACCCATCCATCCTCTCTCTCACTCTCCCACGATCTCCCACCATAGGCCTCTCTAGAGAGTTCCACACTTCTCTAGAGAGGCTCCCTTCAGTCTACCTAAAGGACCTTTGGGCGGCCATTTGCACCCATTTAGCCTTCCATCTAGTTTTAGCTTCATTCCACCTCCATTACTCCACCTCCATCTCCACGAGCACACCATGGCATCCCCATCACCTCCACACCAGGCCTAGATCACCTCCAACCTCTCTCCAAGGGCCAGCCTAAGCACCATTGGCCGCCCCTCCTCCTCTTAACCAAGTCAAAGGCCATTGGAGCTACCTCCAAATGCCCTTCATTCTGTTAGTTTGATATGTAGCATAGTTCTTCGTAGATTAATGCTTTATTATTTCTTAGTAGTGTAGCTCCATATTCTTCCCCAATGATGCATGCGTAATCCCCCCATAGATTCATGTATGCAGTTGCTTTCTGTTAGCTAGTTTATTGCTTTCAAGCCTTCCTGTATAAGCTTTCCATGAGCTTCACTCTGTGGTCACCATGATGCAATCAATGAAATCATCTTTTATATATCTCTTTGTCTCTGTGCGAAAATCACCATGAGCTGATTGCCATATTTCCTTGTGATTAAAGTTGCATGCACGAAATTTGTATTCTCTTGCAACTAAGCATGTCATGCATCAATACGAATTATTGTAAATGGGCATGCATTTCTGAATACGTAGAGTGAGTTAGATCGAATTCATATCTACATTTTCTAAACACCTCCCAGAGACAAATGACTAGGACTTAAGTCTCGTTAATTTATAAATTATTTTTGACGAGCGTTTTCGCGCACTATGCTACGACGAGATCTCTGTTTTCAAAACATGCACGAGAACCGCCTCTCGTCAAATGGCGTCGTTGCTGGGGAGGTGTTCGTCGCGCTTTTGTGAGGTTTGTTAAAAGATAATATCGCGTTGTAGTATAGCCGCTAAAGCGTTCAAAACAAATAAAGATTTTTATTACTCGAAGACCGGAGTATCCGAGGTCGAACACAGGGAGCAAATGGAATTTACTACTAGTCAAAATGTAATTGAACACTCTAATTTACTCAAAATATCAATCCAAATGTGAATGTATGCAATTAAAAGTTATTAGGACAAAAATATGAAATTGGACGTCTGATCACAAGATCAGACATCTTAAAAGTATTTCTCCTTTTCTTCTTCTTCTGCAGTCTCTCATTTTCTTCTTCGTTTTGCTTCTCTCTGCTTTCTTTCTTGTCTTGCGAAGCCTTCTTCTTCTTCTTTTGATCTTCTAATCTTTTCTTTGCCTCTTCTTCTCTATGTCTTGCTCTTTCTTTTCTTCTTCTCTACCTTGCTTCTTACTCTTCTCATCTGTGGTCTTGCCTTACTTCTCTCTTCTGCAGCGGCCAAGTCCTTCTCCTGCGATCAGCCTGCCTGTACAAGAGCAAAACCTAACCCTTCTCCCTCTACCCGCGCATCTCTCACTCTCACGCAATTCACTCTGAGCTGCTCTTCCAGAGCCACATGCATAATCGGGTCGGATCGTACCCGGGACCAGGCGCACCTGAAGGTGGTGTGATGCGCGAGGAGTGCGTAGGTCTAGGTCGGGTCGGATCCGCCAAGTCCGCGTGGTCAGGTCTCGGACGAGGCGGGTGTGCGGTCAGTGAGGGACCTCACCCCTGTGCTTTCGAGGCAGTAAAGCTATATCACAAAAACTCTTTATACCATACCTGTGCCTTGAGATTCCACGATGTGGGACTAAACGTTCCGCCCTTCCTTTGCACGCACCCGCAGACTCTCGTGTGCAATTGCCCACACTGAAGGCCCTGCTGGTGCTCCTCGCTGAACTCAGTCACCTCGCGATACTTGCGAGAGTCTGCTACACCTGCCGCCTGGGAAGCCTGACGCCTGCTGCTGCTCCAAGCTTCCTGCTGCTTCGGCTGTTAATGGCGGCCGGGGCGTTCACCTGAGATTCCACAGAACGGACTATTGGCCCAATCAGAATAGCTAGAAACCTTCGCCGTAGCACGGCGAAGGCGGTGGGTGATGCTGCAGGTTGCCGGTCGGCCTAGGCGTGCGCGCCTAGGTCAACCTGTGGCCGGAGATGGTGGGTTGTTCGGGGGGTGGTTATGGAGGTCTGGAGTGGCAGTTGTGGGGTGGAGCGAGTTCCTGGTGGTAAGGCGGAGCTCACGAGGTGGTTGGCGAGCCGTGTGGAGTGGCGGAGTGGTGTAGGCGGCTCGCCGGAGTGCGGTCGGTGATGTGGAAGATGAGGGTGGTCAGCGTCGGTCGAGGGGTAACCAGATGAGATAACAGGGGGAAAAGAGAGAGGATAGGATGGAGAGGAGTTCTAACCTAATTGTAAGGACGAAAGGGGACGGAAGGCGGACAGCAGTACCTGCTGTCGCCGGAGAAGATGACGCCCAGTGGGGGAGAACGGCGGCGACGACGGGGCTGAGGCGGCGTGCGCTGGTACTGCGCGACGCGGAGGGAGGTCAGGAAGCTAACTCTGCCACTGGTTTTGTGGCAGAGCGAAGAGGGAGGGGAGGGGGGTTCGCCGGAGCTAGCTGGGACATTTGGCCGGGCAGGAGGAGAGGAATTGAAGGGGGAAACTCGGCCAAATCAAGCTCAGCCTCTTCGGCCGGAGTTGTGGGTTCTTATATAGGCGCTGGACTGGGTGTGCAGGGCGTGAAGGGCACGTAATTGCCTGAGGTTGGTCGCCGGAGATGGAAAGGAGTTAGGATACCCAAATCTCTCGTGCGTTCGCACGAGCGATTGGGTTCACACCAGGGATCGAGATCGGTCTTAAATGGAAGGGAATTCCTCAGAGAATCCTCCTTCCATTTCTGGGAGGGAATCTCTGAGGGATTAGAGAGCAATCCCTCTCCGAACCTCGCCGGAGCTCGGTTCTGCCCTAGCAATGGCGGCAGGACCGGTTTGCAAAGGAGGCGAAGAACCTAGGGGGTTCTCTGCAACGGTATTCAAAAGATAGGGACCAATTTGTGATTTGGGTGTACTAAATTGCAAAGTAGGTCAAGATGACCTCTCCTTAGGTCCAAATTTTGGTATAGACCTAATTTGGACCTAAGGAATCCAATGGCGAAGTTAGATTTCAGGTTTGACCTCGTTTGACTAGACATTTTGCGTAAAAACCCAAATTAGGTTAATTGAAGAGCTAGGACCCTAATCTAGGTCAAACTAGGTTCCAAAGGCCAAATTAAGTGTTCTAAACCCTAGAGTATGTTTTTCCATGATTTGTAGAGGGTTTACTTGCTTTTTTTTCTGACCGGAACCTTGTTAATTTAAGCGGGTCTGTTTTAGGGTTACCAAGTGTCTTTTAGTTCTTAGATTGCACATGAACCCATTTCTGATTGACTCAACCCACTTTTTATCTCATTTAGACCATTTGACCTATGTTTTGCCTCTGAGAAATCCCGTTTATGTACTACAATGGTAAAATTGCAGTTTTAACCTTTATTTCATGTTTTCTTCTCAGAGCACTTGTTCCTTCAGTTAGGCCTTCTTCTAGGTTATGTAGGAGCTTTTATCTTCTTTATTGGGTCAAAATGAGCTAGTTATGGCTCATGATGAGGCTCTCATCAGGAGGCAATGAAATTGATTTCTATCTTTTGCATTTTTAGTAACAAATATTCCTCTGCTTGTTTGTTGGATGTGCAGGAAAGGAAAATCGGGATCTACGCACACATCGAACTCAGAAAAATCATCAGGTGCACATCTCTTAGATTAGGATTTCCCCTTTTTGAACCCTCGGTTAGATTTCCTTCAAGAAATTTCATTTGAAAAAAAAAGCCAATTTATTTTCATGAAAAAAAATAAAACAAAGTCTAGGTAGTTAGATTAGGTTTCCGTTTAAATCTTAGGCTAGTTTGCTTGAAATAAGAGGAAAAAAGATTGAAAAAAAAGCTTTTCCCTTCAAAAAAAATTGAAAAGTTTTGAAAAAAAATTTTGAAAAGAAAAAAAGAATTATTTTGGTGGAAAGTTAGAATTTTGAATTCAAACACCTTTTAAAAGCTTTCCCACCATTCTTTAATTTTTGGCTAGATTTCAAATTCCAAATTAAAAATTCAATTGCCAACAAATTAATGATCAAAAAATTCTAAACTTTGGGCTATACCTTTATTTTCAAATCATCTTTCAAATGGCGTAGTTCATTTGAAGAAATTCAAAGTAGAAAAGTTTCAAAAATTTGTGAAGTTCAAGGGGGCCAGAGTGACCCAGATTTGAAAATTTTCAAAATTCAAAAATCAATTCTGAGCAATCAGCAAATCTATTTTGACTAAAAATGGTAGTGTTTGAAATTTGATCTCATTAGCTTTAATTTTCATATTTTCCCCAAATTTTTGAAGGTCATTTGATATTGTTTCAAATCAGAAAATCGACTAGGGGTCAAAATTCTAGATCTGACCCCCTGACATTTAAAAATCTCTATAAATTCTGTTGAAACAGTAATAATTATAAAGAAATATTTTTGAAAAGATAATTGAGAAAGGAATCTACTTCACAAATTTCAATTTATTCTGATTCCAATTTTCATCAGAGAATTGTTCCTATTTTTGTGGTCTACTGAAGAAGAAAAAAAAACCATAGAATTTCATGAACCCTAGGTTATACCATTAGGGTTATATTGTAGAGACCATACATTTGGGCTAGCATAGACGTAATCAAGACTAAGGTTTAGTCGGTGAGCTTCGTCACCTTGTGGGCCACTCACCATAAACCCCAACTGGAAAAAAGGGGTTAAAATAAATTGTAAAACACAAAATAAACTCGAATTCGTTGTCGTACTACTAGGTGGTTTCAACCCCTCTTACCAAACCTGGTGATTAAGTCTACAAGGTAGTGTAAAATGACCGCGGCTAAGGGGTAACGAAATCGGAGGCATGAGCTGAAGGAAGAACCTTCCCCTTAGTCCCTTCGTAACCAGACTGGCTGGATTAACGTGAGAGGCGGGAATTACTTTCAGTCGGTTGAATGATGAATTTTCTCTTCAGGAATTAGAATTTTAAACGAAAAATCTGGTCATCTAATTGTAAGGACCATTTGATTGACAGAGCCTTAGCCTTGTCTGGCTGGCTGCACCAACCTAGGGGTTGGTTGGTGCATGCGTGGAAGGAGGTCACTCAGACCTCGATTGGTTAGACCTTGGGAGCCACTCCCAAGGAGGTGAGTCACTTCGCCCAGGCCATCTTCTCCCCCATCCTCTTCTTCTATCTGCTTAGCCACAATGTCTAACCTTGGATCTGGACATAATTAGGATCCAGAAGAGCTGGACCCATGAGCATATCTGAGAGCTTGGGTCACTGAATTAGCTTAATCTTGGGATCAGAACCCAAGGTGGTGAAGATGACTTTTCGCTTCACTTGATCCTCTTCCTCTAGTTATCGAAATGGTTAACCCATATCCCAACCCTAGATATTATGACCCATACCAGTCGGTCCCTCAAAGAATCGCATCTTATAACCCAGGATATGGATTTCATACTCCTGCTTCTCACCCATGGAATATGGGTACACCTAATTCAACCCTGGAACCCTTGAAGAACTACCAGTGCATATGCAACTGCATTACAGAATATAGAGAGCCATAGGTAGTGCTATGCAGAAGGCCGCATTCTATCTAAACGAAATCCATGCTACCACTGATCCAAACCAAAGATGAAGCTGGATTTTGTATCAAGTAGCTTTGATGGAGCACCTTCAGGGAACAACAGGGATAACAAAGCTAATTGGACAAAATCAGGAAACTCAAGAACTACTGCTTTTGAGATATCAAGTGGAAAATAACCTTGACGACCTTGAAGAACCTGAATGACTATGCCAGATGGATACACAGGAGATTCTCGGGAGCAGATGCCAGAAGATAATTCAAGGGAAGAAGAATCCAGCTTGGATATGAGACAGGAGCTGGAAATATTCAGAATGGGTTCGTCTGAGAACTCCATTCAGGAAACTGGGGAGGAAAGGACTGATATCTCCAGGACTGAGCCACAATCGGATTATCCTAAATCCTGGGAGATACCTCTTGGGTTAGATAACCCAACCATGATAAGGGAAGTAGATCCATTTGAGGATATGGATCTTGAGGCAAACATTACATGTGACACTATTGATAAGTCTAGACCACTTTCCATTATAGGTGAACCTGTGCTAGGGCCAACATCTTCTAATCTGCACTCTTCTTCTTTCACCTACATCCCTAATGCGGATGCTAGAGATTTTGAGATGGCACTTTCTATCCCTAATCCTGACATCCAAAGACTAGAAGTAGCATGGATGACTTGACTGAAGAAATAAATATGCTACCTAAGGTACAAATTACTGAGGAGCCCAACGCATGCGAGGTTGAAGCTTTGAGTAGAATGAGCTGGGGACGCATCTACCATCTTAGTCAATCTAATGGATGGCTCAACTCCGAGCCTAAAGAGTTAGCCTTCGATGAGTCAGAGATGAGTACTGATAAGGATGAAATAATTTCTGACGAGGATTTCAGTGACCTCCCCACAGATCTTCTACTTTCACGGATACCCCCATATGATCCAGAGCCTGGAGTGGGCATGATCTTTGATGTCAATTATCGTTATGAGGATTCCTATGACTTAGATTTTGGTTATGAGATACATGTTGACCTACTCCCTCAGCAACTTCCTATTGAATTGTCGGACATGATAAATCAGCTGAATCAACATCATGACCCCCCCTCTGATTATCCTCTATTTTCCACCACCACTCCACACTTTCTTATAGCTAGACATTTTGGAGTAGGGGCGTACAATCAGTTGGTTCGCATCTCCGGACCAATGATTCTAGGAGCATACAAGAACATCTTTCTCTTAATCTTGACCGGCTCCTATGTTAGAACTGATACATTTGATTGAGTTTTCGCCCACCTGGAGGCGTTAAACTTAGCATCTACCCCGCAATCTACCATCACCTATACATACTACTTTTATACATAGGATATTTTTCTTTTAACATATTTCCTTTTCACATATTGCATACTGTCAGGTTGGTCGGTGCTGAACGTTAAACTTCAGGAGCAATTCTTGGTGATTTCTGCCCATTTACTTCCTGCTGTATTTATCTTCTTTCATATTCATGCATGAGGACATGCGAGAACTTAGGCATGGGGGGGTAGATACGACAAAATTGAAAATTTTTATGCTAACAATTAGGAAAACCTCGGAGCTACATTCAAACATACTTTAGGACCCTAAATAAAAGAACAACTGACTCCACCTCCAATGCTCGCATTGGAGCTAAAAATCATCCACAACAACCACTTCTGACTCACCCGCTTACCTTTTGTTCTAAATTTAGGGTCAAGCTGAATGTAACCCGAAAGGGAAATTTCATGAAGTATGAATATAAGAGATTACTTGTTTATAGCATATATACATAGTGCATCGATGAATAAGATTATCTTATAATGAGAATGCGTTAGGGATTTTATCCTCTAGTTGATTCCTGTAATCTAGAATCCAATACAACATTTCACACAAACGTAGAATTTGTAATAAATTTACAATGAAGGTTGATAAACATTTTTAGTCTATTGAGAAGAAGCAGTTCTTTTCTAGAACCTTTGGACAGTGTTTTGGGAGCTAGGAATATTTTCTTCCAAAAATCCACCAAATAGTGTGAGATGATAATAGAGAGTACTGGTGCTCTAAGATTAGTGCAAGTAATCTGGAATCCTAGATAATTAGGTGATGATACTCAAAGATTAGGCATAGTTTTTGCTCTCAGTTCTTGCGTATACATTTTTGTGTGAAATTTTGAGAGCCACCAAATAAGGCAAATACGTGGAGATCTAGTTTTCATAAAACTAGGGCTAAGGTGGATGGTTACGACCATTCTTTACGGAATCCTCGAATGAAGGAGGGTATTGATGTCTAGGTCAGAAATACACCATCCTATCCGTCTCTCCCGGTGCCGTGAGTAGGCACTTCCACCAAATAAGCCACCTAATGTCTCTTTAATACCACCAATCCCTGATAATGCCTCCTAAATAAAGTTCATGAATGTATGCTAGCTTGTGTTGCGTTGAAAAAAAATTATATACATAGAAAAAAAAGGAGAAAAAGAAAAAAATGAAAAAAAGTAGAAAAAGAAGAAAAGCAAGAAAAAAGAGTGTGTGAATATTTAGTGTTTATTTCAGTTGCATTGAGGCAATACCACTAAATAAATTTGAGATTCACTAAATAAGGCCTTAACCTATTTTTCTGTGTTTCTGACCCCCCGAATACTGACTGAAGAATTCCAACTTAGTGTTAGGGTTATGGAACTCAATTAAAGTGTTAATGCCAAGTGAGACCACTAAATATGGATCATACGTGAGAATCTGGTGAGATTGTGAGCTTTAAGAAAAAAAAATAGAGAGTAGGAGAGAATGAATACAAAGGAACTAGAAAAGAGCATAGTTTTTCTCATCTTTCGCAGAGTTGACTTACTTGATAAACCAGGAATCTAGATTCTGAAGTACTAATCTCTATGTAGCACCAACTGAGAGTGAGCCACCCAATAAACACCCGTATCCCTCAGACATCCTCTACCCAAGCTTAAAGCCAGGGTGGAATTAATAGAATATCTTGAATACCCCGAGGGAAGAAGTCCGCCTATCCTGATAGAATTTTTTTACTAGGGGTCAAGTACAGGCTTTAGAGGTGAATCAAGTCTTTCACTCAAATCCATTGCAAAAGCTATGTAGCCGCACTTTCACATTTGTCTGGATTTCTAGAGCCTAGGATGAAAACAAAAAGGAGAAAAATCTCTAGGCATACACTTGATAAAATAATTGTTGGACCCTAGTACCATCTCTTCTATGTTTTGATGTCAACAAAATTGTTTTAAATTCTAATATGTTTATGAAGTAATTACAGGTCAAAAGAATTTGTGGATGCAAGCAAAAATATTGCACATGAAGGAAGAAGTTTTGAAGACTTTAGTTTTTATTGTATCTTAGAATTTTTGTATGTCTCCAAACAAGTAAAACATAATCTAGGTGTTAAAATCAAAGTAGAGATAACTAGGATTCAGAATATCGTTCATTTACTCGATTCTTAACTCAAAATCGACTCTTTCAAAACAAAGTCTTCTAGAGTAGATTGGATTTCTCTAATTGATTTACACTAATGATCTTTGGTACTTGCTTGGCACAGGTTTAGACCTAAGTTCCAGACTGTGAACATCAAGTACCGGTACTCATCATGAGTACCGATATCTACTGGTCATAGTTTGTGAACTAGATTTTTGCCTGAACCTTATAAGTACCGGTACTCATCATGAGTATTGGTACATGTAGGTCATAGGACCCAAGACTATGCATCACAAGTACCGGTACTCACAATGAGCACCGATACACAGTGATTTGGTTGTACTAACTATATGCAGTCAGTACTGGTACCAAGAGTTCAATACCGGTACCAACTAACCATTATGACCAGTCTAATCGGCTAGTTTGCAATTAATCATATTTCTAATGTTCCTAAAATACCCCTAATGGCTAGAATTCGTGGGAGAGGTGATTAGTGGCCTATATAAACACTCTTTGAGTGTTGTTTTACACATATCTCTAAAAAAGAATTATACTCTTGCCTACACCTTCAATTCTCAATTTTCAAGCTAAAAGAGAGTTTGTTTTGTTGTATACATTTCAAGGCATCTCATCATTTGCAACAAATCATCAAAGGCGATCGTATCTTTCTGTAATCAATCGTTTGTTTTACGCCTTAGTTTTTCTTGTTAGATTTGGTTATACTTGTTATAAGATATATTCTTGTTGGAGACTTAGGAAATAGTTGTAAGCTTCTATTTACATTTTGCTTTATCTTCTTTTCTTATCTTGTAATTGGGTTGAGGTTACCCGTTAATTACCTCTAATATTAGTAAATTGATTCCCTCTAAGTTGAGGGAATCGGGTTAAAAATCCTAACTGAGGAGACTTAGGTAGTGGAGTACCCGAGTGAGGGGAACCACTATATATCTTATGCCTTTGTTTTTGTGGTTTGTTTTGTCTTGCAATTTTTATTTCCCACACTATTCATCCCCCTTCTAGTGTGCTTGTGATTTACAGATCCTACAGGTGTTATCAGAGCAGGTTGTGAAAAGAAGTGACAATTCTCTTTTGCAATGGCATCTCCAGTAAAGTGCACTGAAGGACAGTCATCCACACGTCCTCCCTACTTTGATGGGATGGACTATGGATACTGGAAGAGGAGGATGCAAATCTTCCTCAAGGCCATGGATGAGGACTCATGGATGTTTATTCAAGAGAAATACATGGATCCGAAGCCACAAGAAGGAGTGGCATGGACGGCGGAACAAAAGAAAAGGATCGCTGGAAATGCAAAAGCAATGAACGCACTCTATTGTGCGTTATCAAGGGAAGAATTTAACCATATCTCTGGTTGCGAGTCTGCATACGAGATATGAAACACATTGCAAGTCACCTATGAAGCTACGAGTAAAGTTAAAGAAACACATATATCTATTCTAATAGAAAGCTATGAGTGTTTCAGGATGCAGAAAGGTGAAACAATCAAAGGGTTGTACACAAGTTCTGGAGAGATCATGAATCCAATGAAGAATATTGGAGTCAAGCTGAAGGAGGAACAACTTGTAAGGAAAATCTTAAGATCCCTTATAAGCGACTGGTCTCCAAAGACCACAGCATTAAAGACGCAAAAGATCTTTCTACTCTCTCCTTAGATGAGTTAATTGGAAGCCTCATGGCATAAAAAGTTCAGTTGGAAAATATGAAGAAGAATGAAGAAAAATCCATAAGCAAGAAAAAGGAGCTTGCTTTCAAAGCTTTAAAGGAGGTATCGGACTTTGATGACTCAAATTCCGACGAAGAAGAAGAGCTTGCTCTTCTAATGAGAAGTTCAGAAGATTCATCCAAAAATAAGGTAAGAAAGTCAATAAATTTTCAAATGACATTATTTGTTTTGAGTGCAAGAAAAAGGGGCACGTATGGAAAGATTATCCAATGATCAAGAAGAAGAAGGAAGAAAAGAAGGACAAAGAACTTGATCGAAAGAAAAAGAAGATTTCAAGAAAGGCATACAAGGCAACTTGGGATGATAGTGATTCTGACACGGAATCGTCTTCCGAAGAATCTGAAGAAACAGAGGTTGCACATCTTTGCTTAATGGCAAATGATGACAACTCAGAAAATCAGGTAGATTCTGAAGTTACCTTTAATGAATTAGTACAAGCATATGAAGATTTATATAATAAGGCTAGAATGATTAAAAAGGAAAATAAGGTTTTGCATGATAGTTATAGAACTCTAGAAATAGAGAAATCTTGGTTAGAAATAGAATTAGATATGACCAAAGAAACTAATAATAAATTACTAGCAAAAGTAATAGAATTAGAAGATATTTATGAACACTTTGAGGACACTTTGAATAATTTAAAAACAACTAAGCTGAATACTGAATTTTGTAATAATTTAAAAGCTAAGTTTAATAATAAAAAGAACACACAAAATAAATCACATGTACCTAGACATGAATGGATTTATCAAAAGGTCAAGAATCCTAAGAATTATAGATCTAACACTAAAGTGATCTATAAACCTACGGATTTGAAAGGTACTAACCATCAAGGATCCAAAAGAAAATGGGTACCTAAAATAGATTTAATAAATTATCTTGCAGGTCAAAAAGGATAAATGGATCCTAGACAGTGGGTGTTCCAAGCACATGACGAGACACTTTGACCTCTTTATCAAATGGACCAAAATCGAAGATGGACATGTCAAGTTGGGCGACAACAAATGTTGTCGCATTATTGGTGAAGGTACAATAGGAAACTCTTCTAAGCAGGTACGTAATGTTCTTTTAATAGAAAACTTAAAACATAACTTGCTTAGTGTTAGTCAAATATGTGATAATGGATGTGATGTTTTGTTCACTAAAGTTGGATTTAAATATTAAAAGAAGGAACAAATACTGTTTTAATTGAAGGCTTTAGATATGAAAATATCTATGCTCTTCATTTTTCAAAAGAGAAGTATGTAAAATGTTTGCTTGCCTCCCATATTGAAGTAGATCTTTGGCACCGTAGGCTAGGTCACATTAATCACAAACATCTTAATAGGTTAGCCAAAAATGAGTAAGAGGCCTTCCTAAACTAACTTATAAGAAGGATGTTTTGTGCAAGTCGTGTGAACTCGGAAAAATGTACAAAACCTCTTTTAAACCTAAAGACTTAGTTTCAACAACACGACCTTTAGAGTTGTTATGCCTTGATCTATTTGGGCCAACACGATTTGAGAGTCTAAATGGATCAAAATTTTGCCTAGTAATTGTTGATAACTTCTCTAGGTTCACTTGGGTCATCTTCTTGAAACATAAGGATGACTCATTTGATTCCTTCCTAAGTCTTACTCGAAAACTTCAAAAGGAAAAATCATCCACTATTCTTAGACTTAGGACTGATCATGGGGGTATTTGAAAATGAAAAATTTTCAAGTTTTTGTGTCAATTCTGGCATAACCCATGAATTTTCATTTCCTCGGGCTCAATCCCAAAATGTTCTTGTAGAGCGCGAGAATCGCACTCTACAAGAATGCACCCGAACTTTGCTCTTGGAGTCTGGGCTTCAAAAATATTTCTGGGCAAAAGCCATTAATATGGCATGTTATGTTCTAAATAGAACACTTTTAAAGCCTATTATTAAGAAAACTCCATATGAGCTTTATTATGAGAAGTCTCCTAGGATATCATATTTTAGGGTGTTTGGAAGTAGATGTTATTTATTAAACACCCGTGATTGACTTGATAAGTTTGATGCTGAAGGCGATGAAGGCATTTTTATTGGCTATTCAACAAGAAGCAAAGCTTATCAAGTCTTTAATAAAAGGACTTTTGTCATTGAAGAATCCCTGCATGTTTCATTTGATGAAACAAACTTAGGAGAATAGGAACCAAATCATTTAGATCCTGATGATGAAGATACCCCCTTCATTGATGTATTAAAAATAAAAGATTCATGAAATGTACATGATCTTCCAAAATAATGGGTACACCATAAGGATCACCCTCAAGAACAAATTATTGGTGATATTGAACAAGGTGTAAAAATCCGATCTCACTTTAGAGCTGATTTTGTCCTTAATGTTTTTGTTTCACAACTTGAACCCAAGAAAGTTGATGAGGCATTAAAGGATGAATCATGGGTTGTAGCTATGCAGAAGGAGCTACTCCAATTTACTAGGAACAATGTATGGAACTTGGTACCCGCTCCTGAGGGTAATTCCATCATTGGAACCAAGTGGGTGTTCTGAAATAAATTGGATGAATCTAGTTTAGTGATCAGGAATAAAGCCAGACTTGTGGCACAAGCTATAACCAACAGGAGGGTATTGACTTTGATGAGACATATGCTCTTGTTGCTCGCTTGGAGTCCATATGGATGCTACTTGCCTTTGCAAGTGCAAAGGACTTCAAGTTATATCAAATGGATGTCAAGAGTGCTTTTCTTAATGGTTATATTAGGAAAGAAGTTTATGTTCATCAGCATCCCGAGTTCGAGGACCCAGCACACCCAGAGAATGTATACAAGCTTAATAAGGCATTATATGGACTTAAACAAGCTCCCAGGGCCTGGTATGATAGGCTCAGGACCTTTCTTCTTCAGCATGGTTTTAGATTTGGAGTTGTTGATTCAACTCTTTTTGTAAAAGAAGGTAATGACATCTTATTGGTTCAAATATATGTCAACGATATTATATTTGGATCAAATAAGGAGTCCCTGTGTCAACATTTCTGTGAGACTATGAAGACTGAGTTTGAAATGAGTATGATGGGTGAACTTAGATTCTTTTTAGTACTCCAAATTCAACAATTAGACACACGAATTTACATTAGTTAAACAAAATAGCTTCTTGAAATTCTCAAGAAATTTGACTTTGAAATTTATCTGGCAAGAGGGTAGATGAAAAGAAATACTGGGGAATGATAGGTTCATTACTATGTCTCACAGCTTCTAGACCTGATATTCTTTTTGCTACATGTTTATGTGCAAGATTCCAGTCCAAGCCCAAGGAATCTCATTTTATTGCAGTAAAAAGAATATTTAAATACCTAAACAACACAAAAGACCTTGGTCTTTTCTATCCTAAAGCACAATCCTTAGATCTATTATCCTATAGTGATGCAGACTATGTAGGGAGTCGGATAGACCAAAAAATCACAAGCGGCACATGTCATTTTATTGGAGAATCTCTAGTCTCATGGTTCTAGAAGAAGCAGACTTGTGTTTCACTTTCTATGACTAAAGTAGAGTATATTGCAGCTTCACTTGCTTGCTCTCAAGTCATTTGGATGAGACAGACTTTGTCTGACTTTGGACTGATTTTTGCACAATCCAAGATATTATGTGATAATACAAGTGCAATAAATCTATCAAAAAATCCAGTACATCATTCACGTACCAAACATATAGACATTAGACATCATTTTCTTAGAGATAATGTTCTTCAAGGCTCTATTCAATTAGAATTCATTGACACTCAAAACCAATTGGCAGACATCTTTACAAAACCTCTTGCAACAGAGAGATTCTGCTTTATAAGGAGAAAATTAGGACTTTATACAATAAAAGAGATTCTAATCTAACATTTTATTTGATATAAACTTTGTTTGTATTTATGAAAATTTCGTGAGGGATTTCTTGCAAATTACCCCTACTTACTAAAAGAGGAGTAAATTGTAATATTTTCATATATCTGGAAATACCTGGGTGTTGTTTGCAATTTGGTTGCTTAACTTAGGTTGTTGACTACATTATTTCTTCAACACCTAAGTTGTCAATTTTTCTTCTCACAACCACTTAAATGGTCATGTGACAAGCACATGACCCATCCCATATAAAAGAGGTCAAGTGCAAACACTTGCCTCATTTCTTCACAACCAAACCCTAGTTCCACCACAAGTCTCTCCAAGCCCTTGACAAGAAGAAGAATCATCTCCATTCTTCATACCCTAGGTATATTCTTCTCTTCTCATCAAATCTTGTTTCCTTGAGTTGTTCTACATCATTTTTTTTTTCTTTCTCGACATCATTTCTGCTCTTGCAATATGTTTTCATCAGGTACCATATGGTATCGGTACCCATCATTGGTACTGGTACTTGCTGGGTGCAGCAGTGCTTGCTTTAGAGAGTAGGTATCGGTACTAAAGATGAGTACCAGTACTAGCTTGTATTTCTGATTGGGACAAAAACCAACTAGTACCGGTACCAATCATCAGTACCGGTACATGCAGGCTTTATGTGTTGTTACCTGAACACATGATAAGAAATGATCTTTATCTCTAATTGTATTTCCTATTCCTTGTTGTTGTATGTTTTTAGATGGCACCGAAATCTAAAAGTAAGGGAAAAGCACCTCAAGATGCATTCCACAAGTTTTGCATCAATGAGGATGCTAAATCAAAATTTGATTGGTATAAAGGCCTAAAACTCCATCACTGTAGGCCAATTGAGTGGAAAGATTTTTCTCTTCAAATCTATGAGTTTACTACTTGTTTTTCCAAATAGCATCTTATGCATTTCTTTGATGAGTCATTTTTTGCTGATGTTCCTGGTGTTTACCCTGACATTAATTATCTATTTTTTACTAATCTCCAAGAACAAGAAAATCAAGGCCATCTAGTCTTAACATCCAAAGTTTTTGGTCCAAAAATCACCATTACTTCTAAATTTTTATCAACCATCACCCAATGCCCTAATGAAGATCATCCTTTTAACACACTTAAGGAGTAATTTCGTACTCACAAAATTCATGAAACTCTATTGCTTCCTAATTGCCAGGGCAAAGCATCGGTTGCCCCCAACATGACTCTTTTTGCTCGTGTTCTTTTCCGTATCTTAGCATGGAATTTAAGGGCTAAAAATTCAGATTTTCACAAAATTCCCATTGACATTTTACCCTTAATTTATGTTATCATTACAGGATTTCTGGTCAACTGGAACATGATTTTCATTCACTTTCTTAGACCTCATTACCGTGCATTGGCTTTACCCTTGGATATCTTGGTGTCACATATTTCATAAAAATAAAATTGATCTTTCTAATTTCACTCCTCTTAGAAAAGTAGTCTATTTCAAATGGACCACTCTTTGGAAAATGGGAGTGAAACCCGCTAGAGTGGAATCTACTAGTGATGATGAAGAAGATGAAGTTGATCCAAATGCTCAATCTTCTTCTCATCCACCTCCTAAATCATCTTCGGCCAAAACTCCTTGGAGGAACCTATCTCATGAGTCTGGCACCGATCCTTACATGATCAACACTTTCAATTACATTGGCCAAAATTTAGCGAATCTGAATTTTGCCTTCCATCACATGGAACGCAAATTTCATGAACTTTCTATGTCTCTTGAGTCTTCCTATGTTGCATCTTCCACTCAACAAACCAAACAAAGAAAGTGGACTCAACCAAAAGCACCTTCGAAATACAGTGAAAGAAGATAGAAGCACTTCCAAGATCCATCTTTTCTAGCAGAAAAGAACATATTATCCATGAAGATGAGGAAGAAGAAGACACAGAAGACGAAGAAAATGTTTCATATGAAGAAGACGATGATGATGACGACAACGGCAATGATGATGATGATAATGGTGACAACAACGATGATGAGGATGAACAACCACTTATTAGAAAACGTCATAGAAATTAGTTTAGTTTTTTTTATGTAAGCTTGTTGTTACTTGTATGACTTTTAAGATTGTTAAACTTCTATGGCTCTTAATATTTCTTTTGTGTAATGAACTTTATCATGTTATGAAAGTTAATGCTTTGTTTGATAATGTAAGCTTGTTTGATAATGTCATGCTTTATGATGTTTGCTCTTTTTTTCTTACTTGCTTGACAAAAAGGGGGAGAAATGAAATGAATGGATACTTCATATCTAAAATAGGGAGAGCTTAGCTTGAGGGGGAGGTTTTTTACTCTCTTGTGGACTTTTTTTATTCTTCTCTTATTAAGTCTCCGTTTATTTTTAATATGAGTATCTTATTTGTTTTGTCAGCATCAAAAAGGGAGAGATTGCTGGACCCTAGTTCCATCTCTTCTATGTTTTGATGTTAACAAAATCGTTTTAAATTCTAATATGTTTATGAAGTAATTTCAGGTCAAAAGAATTTGTGGATGAAAGCAAAAAGATTGCACATGAAGGAACAAGTTTTGAAGACTTTAGTTTTTATTGTATCTTAGAATTTTTGTATGTCTCCAAACAAGTAAAACATAATCTAGGTGTTAAAATCAAAGTAGAGATAACTAGGATTCAAAATATTGTTCATTTACTTGGTTCTTAACTCAAAATCGACTCTTTCAAAACAAAGTCACCTAGAGTAGGTTGGATTTCCCTAATTGATTTACACTAATGATCTTTGGTACTTGCTTGGCATAGCTTTGGACCTAAGTTCCAAATTGTGAACATCAAGTACCGGTATCCAGTGGTCACAGTTTTTGAACTGGGTTTTTGCCTGGACCTTACAAGTACCGATACTCATCATGAGTATCGGTGCATGTAGGTCATAGGACCCAAGTTTGTGTGTTACAATTACCAGTACTCATCATGAGTATCGGTATAAGTAGGTCACAGGACCCAAAACTGTGCATCACAAGTACCGATACTCATAATGAGTACCAGCACTCAGTGATTTGGTTGTATTGACTATATGCAGTCAGTACTAGTACCAAGAGTTCAGTACCGGTATCAACTAACCGTTGTGACCAATCTGAATGGCTAGTTTGCAATTAATCATATTTCTAATGTTCCTAAAATAACCGTAACGGCTAGAATTCATGGGAGAGGTGATTAGTGGCCTATATAAGCACTCTTTGAGTGTTGTTTTACACATATCTATAGAAAGGAATTATACTCTTGCCTACACCTTCAATTCTCAATTTTCAAGCTGAAAGAGAGTTTGTTTTGTTGCATACATTTCAAGGCATCTCATCATTTGCAACAAATCATCAAAGGCGATCATATTTTTCTTTAATCAATCGTTTGTTTTACGCCTTAGTTTTTCTTGTTAGATTTGGTTATACTTATTATAAGATATATTCTTGTTGGAGACTTAGGAAATAGTTGTAAGCTTCTATTTACATTTTGTTTACACCTGTATCTTTATCTTCTTTTCATATCTTGTAATTGGGTTGAGGTAACCCGTTAATTACCTATGATATTAGTAAATTGATTCCCTCTAAGTTGATGGAATTGGGTTAAAAATCCTAACTCAGGAGACTTAGGTAGTGGAGTACCCGAGTGAGGGGAACCACTATATATCTTGTGCCTTTGTTTTTGTGGTTTGTTTTGTCTTGCAATTTTTATTTCGCACACTATTCATCCCCCCTTCTAGTGTGCTTGTGATTTATAGATCCTACAATAATCAATCCCTTAGGGACCCTTTCGTGAATAATTTAGTTTTGTATTTGCTAAGGACTAGCAAGATTTAAACAAGGGGTTATGATTGTGCAGCAATCATAGGTCTTAATTATCCAGAATTAGGCTAGGACTTAGCATAAGTTAGGGTAGTTCATATATGCATAAGCATTATTTACATCTTTACTGTTCCTCCTATAGCTATTGATGTAGACATAATTATTGATGGTAAAATGCCTATTCATACATGTTCCTAGGCTTAGATTTGCATTTCATGTTATAAATATTCCATTGCATGCATCATTCTGCATTTACAGTAGTTGTATATAATTTAGGTTAATTGCATCCTTTTTGTGATCAGGAGAGAACGATATTTACTTTAGAGCCTCGGATTGACGATCCTACTGTATGGATCTAATCAAGCCAACGATCGGAGTCCAACACCTTCGAAATCGCCTCGATCGGAGTCCTGTAGCACCATATGCAATCCGAGGAAGATCAGCGGCCAAGAGACTAGGTGACAAAATTCAAAGCTTCAAATGAGAAATCTAATTACATGGATGGATTTGGGTCGACTATTGCAGCCCAACGGCGCGAAAATTGACTCAATCCGACTTCTGTAGTAGCCCCTACAATGAAAAGAAATGGACGGCCTAGATTGCACCATGTGGTGCAGCCCAGGCTGCCCATGTGCACGCATGCACCACCGCATGCGCACAGTAACTCGAGTGCACGCACGTGCACGGAGGCACGCTTGCATACAGGACAGTGCTAGTGCATGAGCGTACGCGCGGGCGGCAAACAGAGCGCATAGCATAGTGCCAACGGGGCATGGGGCAGGTGCGTGCTCGGTTGGTGCCAACCTATAGCGACACTTACAGTCATCGCTAATTATTCACACGTCGGCAAGGCCAGCTACGGACTCCAGCGAGCATGAGCTGCCTACAGCGACACTTCCAGCTATGACCTGGAGTCGCTAATGGTCCCATACCTATTTTAGCCTCTTCTCCTCTACTATAAAATGACCTACACCCCCTCCCTTCCAAGCCATCTCTACCTACTCTACTCCCGCCTACTCCTAAGCTCTAGAAAACCTACCAACGCTCCATTAGAGCTTACTCTCAAGCTCCCAAGGCTCCTATTAGTGTAGTGAACCTCTGCCTCTCCAAGTATTCCTCCATCTTCCCATCCCTATTCATAGGTCGCCCTGGAGTTGTCCTCCCACCTACATTCTGGTAGCAGATCATCTCTGCCTCATCACCTCCATTTCGGAGCTACGCTGAAGCTTTCCTCTACCTGACATCCTCCTGCATCTCACCTCCATCATCCCGCTCCTCACCTCCTTCGTCTGAGCTTCCGCCAGGCGCCGTCGTCTCGCCGAACAGCTGATTCGGGAGATATCTTTTCACCTCCATCTCTTTTTATTCTTTCGTAGATTATTGTAATAGACATTCATTATATATATCATATTTGTTCCATATCTCTTGTGATTTATTCTATTTTCCTTCTTCTTTCAAAAGCACAAAAAAATAACAAAACCCTAAAACACCAAAAAGAAACAAATCGAAGCATAGTTTTCATTCAAAGTAAACGTCGCCTCCCTATGTTCGACCTGGGAATCCATTGAAGTTTGGGTATAAATTTTATTTGATCACGAGTTTTGCAGCTATGACGATGGGTTACTCGTAACCCTAATTTCAAACAAGCGAAACCCATGCGATCATTTTGGCACCGTTGTAGGGAGGCAACCGAATTTACTTTATTGTTTTCTACACTTCTTTGCATTTACATAGCACTAACCCCACTTATCTTTGATCTACTGTCTTGTAGGTACCCTAGCATGGAGATCCAAGTGTGGTAGATCGGGGTAAAGTGCGGGTAGAGTGTTTTGTAAGTGTGCCGCACATTCCCCCCCACTAGTTCATTTTGCCACAATCATAACCAAGACCAATCTACTTAGGTGTTTGCATAAACCCTAGGATAGACTTTGTTTGTCTTGTTTTCCACCTTCACCCATCTCACCCACATCTTATAAAAAAAAAATAAAGATATTTTCTATGGGACGAATCAATTTACACACTTTATACACCCACATCAAAGGCACATAACCTGACTTGATTTTCATCTACTCAACCGGGATTCCGATCTGTGACCCGGTACATGAATTCAACACATAAAAGAGTATAAATCAAATTAGGTTAATCAGTTTTTTTGTGTGCCTTAATCGGTGGTGCAATCGAACCGATTGATTGAATTGTTTGGGCCGCATCACCTAATTTAAAAGAGATTCATTTTGTAGCTACCCCATAGGATTCAATACTGAGGTCAAACTAGGCACTCCATAGTTTATTGATTTACAAAGGAAAAATGCTTGAACTCGTACTTTCAAAACTTGGATTGCCTCACAAAACTTGATTGAATATACTTAGTATTTGAATCCTGAAAGCTACTAAGCAAGATTCGAGCCCTAAAACTCACCTCATCATTAATAATCTTGCTTGAAAACCTCTTGGTCATGCACATTCACACATTCTCAAACAAATCATTAAGGGCACAAGCCATTAAGGGCCCATCACATTCCAGAAGCACCATTGTCGCAAGCCTAACTAAAATTGAGTAGACGTTGGCCTTAAGGACTGGTTCACTCTACGGGATCCAGACTGAGATTATTCATGATTGACCTACTTCTACTAGTCAATCTGATGTCTAGCTAGGGGAGTAGCATCAAACGACTGCAGCTGGGGCGTACATTAGGAGCCAGAGGTGCAAGCCAAAGGAAGAACCTTCTCCCTAGTCCCTCCTAACTGGTTGGATTGCCTGGACATAAGTAGAGTAAATCGGCCAAAGTCTTAGGATGGATTCTGAGAGTCTGTAGACCTTTAGGCTACCCAACCTAAGGACAAGCTTGTATTTTTGTGCTGTAGGGTCCCTTTTCCTCCCCATCCTTCCGACTTCCTTCCAGTGTATGCTTGGAAGGAGGTCATTGAACCCTAGATTGGAAGGACCTTTAGACCAATCCCAGAGGCAGAGGTTGAGCTTTATCCAACTAGATCCCATGGCTGATCAACAACCACCTCCCCTACCCCCGAACCAGTAGGAGCTGATTCAAAGGTAGTTGGAAGAATTGCAGTAGATGTAGCAATGGTTCCAATGAATGAATGGTCAGGGTGCTCGGCCCTTGAAGGATTTTTATGATCCTTCAAATTATGAGGATTGTCTTGGCGTTGTGATTCCCGCTGGAGATGTTGAGATCAAGCCCCAGGTTTTGAGTCTAATTAAACACTTTCATGGGCTTGGCTCAGAGGACCCATTTCAACATTTGGAGGACCTAATCACTCTGGTTCAGACCACCAAATCGTGGAATGTGGATGAGGAATAGATGCTCATGAGGCTTTTCCCCCATTCACTAAGGGATAAGGTTGCACATTGGTATTATACCATTGGAGGACTGATTGCTACCTAGACAACTTTGAAATCGGCCTTCCTGAAGAAATTCTTCCCAATTGGGTGAACCAATGCATTGCGACGAGCAATTACCACTTTTGCCTAATGGCAGGGGGAACCATTTCATGAGGCCTGGGAGAGATTCCAGGATTTGTTATGGAAGTGTCCACACCACGAGGTGCCTAAATGGTAACTTGTGCAGATTTTTTATCACGGGTTGAATGATCAACTCCATAATCATGTGGATGCTTCTTGTGGAGGCAATTTCCTTAACAAAGATGCAGATAACGCGTATGATTTATTTGAGGAAATGAGCGAAAATTCTTTAAACCACGTCTCCATGGAAACCTTCAATCGATCCCAACAAACTAGATTAAATGCTAATGAGGTCCAAGATTCTCATACATCTGATATGGAATTGATCTGCAATAGATTAGATAAGATGGATCTAGTTGCTAAATGAATGGAAGAGTGGATGTCTGGAAACTCTAATTTTTCTAGATCCACTCAATCCCAAGGATCAGGATTCCATTCTTAGCAAGCTCCTATGGGACCAGAGTTTGTGAACCAACTGGAGCCAGCTCAACCTTTGAGCCAACTCTTCTCGGAACCTTATGGGTTCCAAACTGGGGCCTTTGATCCCAATCTTTTTGATCCTTCTTCATCCTCATCTTATGAGGATGTTCATGTTGTGCAAGAGAATGTTAGGTCCAACCCTTATTCAAATTCCTACAATTCTGGCTGGAAAAATCATCCTAACTTTTCTTGGAAAGATCAGGGGCAGCAGGCCCAATATAGACCCAACAACTATGTACCGTAAAAATCAATGGGTCAGGGTCATGTATATACTTAGTTGCCCCTGAATCAGGTTAATCATCCCATGTGGAATGCTCAACAACCCGCTGAGCAGGCTAACTTGAACCTGAAAATGGTAGAAATGCAAGGGTCAATGCTCCAGCTCATGCAACAAATGAAAACTTCACTGGACACCTTGCAATCTAGACTTAGTACAAACAACCGACAAGCCAGATCTGTACCATCACAATCTTTACCAAACCCAAGGAATGTACAGAACTAAGGCACTGGGCCTTAAGGGTTTGGTAATGATGGGGATCCGCATGCTCAAGCTCGTGATATCTACCAGGCTACCCCAGCCCCTCTTGGAGTGAACCAAGTTCCTACCATAATCAATCAGGAGCTTCTTGTTTTACCCAACCCTCCTCAAGGCACTAACCAATAGCATTTTGCCATGACAAACACCATCACCTTGAGGAGTGGTAGTAGACACAAGGGACCTTCCCAACCCCATGTCAACCGCATTAGGCCCCGTAGCAAGAAGTCCAAACTCCCAACTAAGAATGTGATCAACAAAACATCAGAGTCTGATTCAGGAGTATGTTGTTGTATGGGCAAACAGAAAAAGTTGGAGGAGAAATTGGAGGAAAGGATGTCCTTACTTCAGGCTTTCAAATTGACAATCATTTTACTCCTCGCAGCTATCGAATCAATCCCCACCTATGCCATAGGTTTATTGAATGCATATAAAGAAAGGCGTAGATCAAAATCTAAAATCAGTAGGAGAGTAGTTTTGTTTGATAACACAAGCACATTGATCATAAACAAGCTACCTCCTAAGAAGTAGGACCCGGGAGCCCCACTGATTTCCTGCACAATAGGAAACATTACTTTTGACCAGGCCCTTCTCGACTTGGGTGCTTCCATTAATGTGATCCCCACCTCACTACACATGGGTCTAGGCTACCTAAAACACACTGACATAACATTGCAATTAGCTGATAGATCCATTACAAAACCAAGGGTTATTTTGGATGATGTTTTAGTCAAGGTTAATGATTTGCATTACCTTGCTGATTTCATGGTCCTGGACATGGAAGCCCCAAAATAGCTCAACCACACCGCGATTGTTTTTGGAAGACCTTTCCTGGCTACTGCTAAGGCTAGGATTGATTGTGAATCGGGAAATATAGAAATGGCCTCATGGGATAAGACAAATCGATTTAATATTTTCGAGGTCTCAAAGAAGAATAAAATTAAGTGTGGTTTGATGGAGGAGCTTGGTAGAATAGAGGAAGTAATGGCCATACATACCTTAGACAACCTTTTAATGGCCAACTCAACCCAAACTCGGGAAGAAGATCACACAGTTGCGGAAATAATTGAGGACAAAGCAAAAATGCGACCAAATGTTGCAACACGCGATGAGGAAGATATACATGAAATCAAAAATTTGTTGGATGATTCACATGATCAAGATAAAACCCAACAACATCCTTATCCTGAATGTTTAGAGTTTGAGGTCCAACTTGTGGGTGGGAATTCTGAGGATCAGGATGGTTGGTTTAAGAACCCAGAGTGTAAAGATGAAATTGAACATTAGGGAAGAACTCTTCAAACATTAGGTATTCTAGAGTACCCACAAATCCCCAGCACAACACAAAACTCTCATTGTCCTTTTTCACCAAACCATTGCACAAATTCTATACCCAACCACACTTCCTCTGGAATAAATCAACAAAACTCCTATTGGAGACCATTTGGGCTCTCCCTGCACCACTAGCTTGCCACTTTCATTGTTCATCTCTTTGGCAAGCCCATTTTCACTCTCCGGGACCCATACTTGGGGGCCTGGAAACTATGTTGTTGTGGCCTTAATGTTTAGTTATTTTTGATTGAGGACCTCACCTAACTGAAGGCACTAAACTCAGCACATGTAAAGACTGTTCCAAGCTGACCAGAGTCTCATGGAAACCAGGTGCTATTCTTCCACTTCTACTCTCCTGCATGCTTTCATTTTTCATAATGAGGACATTGCATTAGCTAAGCATGGGAGGGTGGAAATATCTTATATCCTTTTTGTTAGTTGTAACAGTAATTTCCTATTATTTGATTCTTTTTTTAAAGAAATTGAAAATTCAAAAAGATTTAAAAAAAAAAAGGAAAAATTAGGAAAAGAGAACTTAGGCATTTGGAAGTTATTAACATTAGGAAATGATATGATAGGACCTGAATACTTAGACTCTTCAAGTCTTCGGGCTTAATTAGCCCCGATGTCCACTCGAATGCGGACTTAGTCTCGACTCCTTGCCAATTAAAGTTCATTTTAATTTGGTAAATAATTTGGGATGATAAGTATGTGACTTATCAATCTGCCCTCAGATTTGGGGGGACTTTAAGCCTAAGCCTCTACACACTTCTTACATTGACTCACTTTTTGGCGATTTCTTCGGAAATTGGGTAGCTAATGAACTATCTAGGGTGGTTGGCTGGCAAGTTGTTGGTGATAAAAACTTATCGGTTGGTTGTATGGAGCCCAATCACAAGATCATTTTCATTGTACTGCCTTTAGGTAAATCTTAGATCAGGGAAGCCACCTACTTAAAAAAAAAAAAAAGGAAAAAAATATATATAGAAAAAGGAGAAAAAAATAAAAAAATAAGCAGAACCACACTTCACCGCACGAGTAAGGCTAGCAAGTTGTCGTAGGTAATAGCCCATTGGCCAGTTATCTAGAACCCAGCTCACAAAAATACACATTAATTCCCAAAACACTTAGGGAAGAAGTGGGGAAGTAGAATAAACCGGGGAGATATACACTGGGTTCGCCGTTGTGTTGACCCCATAAATAAAAGTAGGGAGAAAACTATCGTTTGAAAAGATAAACCTCTAGGCAAGGTCACTTAGGGTCGTAGAAACCCGAAGTCCGTTTTAACGGCCACCTAGTAAGTCTTTCACTATTTTCACAAGATGCTTAGCACTTAGAGTCCTTTTCGAGTCTTGGGTAGGTCAGGTACTCGTAAAAATTAGAAAAGAAGAAAAATAAAAAAAAAGTATCTTCCCTTTTCAAATAAGGCGAGGACTTAGGTGGTCTACATTCTGGCAGACACCCGGGTACTGTTAAGTTTTCGTTGTTTAGGACCTTAGTTGAAATTTTCTATTGTTAATAAATGACTTAGGCCTAAGAGATCTAATCGGGTATTGTTTGTATACATATCATGTAGTTTAATTTTGCTAAGGACTAACAAAAGATAAGCATGGGGGTATGATGTAGACACAATTATTGAGGGTAAAATGCCTATTCATGCATGTTCCTAGGCTTAGATTTGCATTTCATGTTATAAATATTGCATAGCATGCATCATTCTGCATTTAGAGTAGTTGTATATAATTTAGGTTAATTGCATACTTTTTATGGTAAGGAGAGAAGGATATTTTTTCAGAGCCTCGGATTGACGATTCAACCAAAAGGATCTGATCAAGATGATGATCGAAGTCCAACACCTCCAAAATTGCCTCGATCGGAGTCTTGTAGTGATGAGAACACCATCATGAGTGCTAACTAGCTCATTTTGACCTAGAAAAGAGAACAAACGCTCCTACATAACCAAGTGAAGGGCCTAACTCAAGGAATAACTGGTTTGAAAGAAAAGCAAGAAACAAAGGGTAAAATGTAAATTTTACCATTGCAGTACACAACGGGATTTTTCAGGGGCTAAACATAGGTCAATTGGTCTTACAAGATAAAAGGTGCGTTGGTTTAGTCATAAAAGGGTTAATGTGAAATCTGGGAATTAAATGACTTCTTGTAATCCTAAAACAGGCCCACTTAATTTAACAAGGTTCTGGCTAGAATAAAATTCAACTAAATCCTCTTAAAATAATGGAAAAGTATCCCCTAGGGTTTAGAACCTTCAATTTGGCCTTTAGAACCTATTTTGACCTAAATAGGGGTCCTAATCAAATATTTTCCCTAAATTAGGTTTTTGTGTAAAATGCCCAGTCAAACGTGGTCAAACCTAAAATCCAACTTCACCATCGGATTCCTTAGGTCCAAATTAGGTTTATAAAGAAATTTGGATGTAAGGGGAGTTCACCTTGACCTACTTTGCAAAATAGTCCAAACCAATTACATTTAGGCCACTAGCTTTTGAAAGCCATTGCAAATACCCCCTAGCTTCCTCATCGTTCTTTGTAATAGGTCCCTCCACCATTACAGCAGAGGAATCCTACTCCGATGAGGACCTTAGGGGGACTTCTCCTTGATTCCTCAGAGACTCCCTCTCAAATTCGAAAGGAAGTTTCTCTGAGGAATTCTCGATCATATGAACACAATCTCAAGCCCTGATTGTCACCCAATTCCTCATGCGAACGCATGAGAGATTTGGGTATCTCTCACCTTCCATTTTTAGCAAGGCTAGCTGTGCTTGGAAGCTTACCTTCCAAGCACAAGGCCCTCTGCCAGAGGCTATTTAAAGGTCCCCTAACCTTAGCGTTCATCCCCAGCTTGTATTGGCCGAAGATAACCCCTCAATTTCGTCTCTTCTCCTCTGGCCAGACACCCAGCGAGCTCCGGTGACCTATTTCTCCTCTCATCACTCTGCCACAATACTAGTGGGAGAGTTGCCCTTGCCTCCGTCATCCGCGTCGCGCCGTACCTACGCACACGCCTGTATCCTCCTCGTCGTCACCATCCCCTTCTAACTGGGATCTTCGTCTCCGGTGGTGGCAGATACGCACCATCCGCCATCTCTTCCCCCTTCATCCTTAAACTAGGTCAGATACTTCCCCTTTCTCTCCTCTTCCAGTTTCCCCCTCTTTATTTCTGTTTTCACCCCTCGACGCTCACAGACCACCACCATCGTATCCACCTCCGGTAGACCACCGACGAGGTGCTTCTGTCATTCCACGCACCCATCCACCTCGCCAAACACCTCGAAAGCTCCACCATGACTCACTGATCACTTTCCCCCTCTCCATTAACTGCAACACACCACACTCTTCCCCAAACAAACCCAACTCCATGGCCACAGGGTGACCTAGGCACGCACGCCTAAGCCGCCCCACGCCACACCAACCACCGAGACATCATCGACGTGCCACAGAGGAGCCTCCTATGTGTTCTGATGAGGTCGCAAGGCCGTATTGCTTGAACGTAGGTTCTGACCTCCGTCGCCATTGAAGCAAACGTGAAGCTTGCTCACAAGCTCGAACCAGGCAGCCTCGCTCCAGGCATCCAGGTCCAAGCGACGCAGAATTGTTACATGCACGCTTCCAGCCAGGAGATTGGCTTTGGAGACCCTTGCATCTGTAGCAATTGAGTGTGACATCCCCTGCAGGTGCACGTGAGGGGGGTGGGACTTTTAGTCCCACCTCGGTAAGTTTAGAGAGGGTGGTGTGGCATAAATTGAAAATGTGTCAGGGGCTTGTTGCCTCCTGACATGAGGTGAAGTCCCACTTGCCTCCCTATTCCTCGTCCGCGATACACTACTCCGCGAACCTGGTAGCCTGACCCGATTACCTGTGCACTCCTCGGGCACCACCCACACCGATGCGCCTGGTCCCGGGCATGCTAAACCGACCCGTTTACACAAGATGGCTTTGGGAGAGTGAGCCTAAGAGAGAAAAGTGAGAGAGTTCACGGGGGAGGGTAGGGGTAGGTTTTGCACTTATAGTGAAAGGAAGAAGAAAGCCAAAGAGGAAAGAGGAATCTGAAGGCAAAAGGCACGGCAAGGACTGAAAGAAGAAGCCGTAGAGGAAGCTAAGGCAAAGAAGCTAAGGAAGGAGGAGGCACGGTTGAAGAAAAGGCAAAGCTGAAGCTAAAGAAAGAAGGAAGAAGAAGAGTTGAAGGCCAAGGTAGGAAGGAATAGAAGAATCAAAGAAGAAAGAAGGAAGAAGAAAAACTAGAGAAGAAAGAAAAGAAAGCCAAGGCAGGAAGAAGAAGATAAAGAAGAAAGAAGCCAACGATAAAGGAAAGAAGAACCGAAGAAGAAAGAAGCCAAAGAAGAGAAAGGCATAAAAGAGAAAAGAAATCAGAAAAGAAGCAGAAGGCAAAAAAATAAGAAGCACTGTAGCATTTGATTTTAAGATGTCTGATTCTACAATCAGATGTCCACTTCTTTCTAAATCTCTTTTATATATTTTCTAGGTACATTTTATTAACCATATACTCATGCTTTACATTTTGAATTAGATTTTGAGCAATTTTATGTGTTCAAATTGCCTCTATTATTGAGATTAGTGCATGCATTCCATTTTCTCCCTGTGTTCAACCTCGAACTTAAACTTCGAGTAATAAAATTAATTTGTTTTCAAAGTGATTTCAACTATACTACAACGCATTACTTTAAACTCAATTTTGCCTTGTTAACATTTTGGTGCTATTGCCGGGGAGCAACGCGTAATTCATCACTAGTCACTACATTATTTTGATTATATTTGAGCACTAACTTGCTTATTTTGCTGTGATTTTGAAGGTAGTTCACAAGGAGATCTCCTGTGCAAATCAACCACTCCAGGGCAGGTGATAGACGACTTTTCGCTTTGCGTTATAGTATTTAAGTGGTGGAAAAATCGACTAATCAAAAACATTGAAAATAACCACTTGCAGAAGAGCATGTAGTGTCCACAGGGAGGCAATTATGCAATCAATACTTAATTGTTTAATGTTATTTTGGACAGTGCGAAATCCCTATTCGAATCTAACTTAAAATGTAAAGGAAAGTAATTTGCAATAACTTAAAAAGATAAGGGTATATGTGCAGTTTTCCCTCACAGAAATCCTCAATAAATTTATGATGAATTTATGCAATTTTCACATGATGTGTTCTAGAGACAATTGGTACTTAAGTTAAGCCCCAAAATCAATCTTTAAACTAGTTAATATCAATATCATGCAATAGTAAAGAACTATGAGTGTTCAAATGCAATTCTGCCATAATATAATAATAATAAATAAAATCAAATTAGGTGGCAATGGCATTGAATGTAAATTTTAATTGGTGGGAAAACAGGGCTTTTTTCCTCTCTCCTCCTTGCGAGAGAGAGAGAGCACCACGGGGATGTTGCGAGGCTCAGGATGGCGAGGTCGAGGGCTCTCCGGTGGTGGTAGCGATGGCGACGGAGGTGGCCAAAGGTGGTCGGTGGAGGTGGCCGGAGCTCCGCCTGTTGAACAAGAGGCGGAGGTGCTGCTGCAGTGCCGCCTACGGCGTGGGGCATGCGCACGTTGGTGCGCACCCGTGTAGGCGATGAGGTAGAGGCTAGAGCGTGCGGGCGCGCCTGCATGGTGGCGCGAGTGTGCTGGTGGCGCGGATGCAGGGTGGAGAGGTAGGTGCTGGGAGGAAGGTGATGCGGTGCGGCATCTACAGCAGGGCGGTGGGGCATGCTGGCATTGCTGCAGAGTGGAGAGGCACGGCTTGGTGCTCGCGGGCAGGCACTTGCAGATGGAGCTGAAGGGAGCAAGCGGTAGGGCATGCAGGCACGATGGGCAGGGGGCGGCCTACAGGCGGTGTGGGCACCTGCTGTGCGGTGCGGGCAGTTGGTGTCATGAGCACCTGCAGCAGGGGAGAGGCACGCGATTGGTCGATGCGCCTGCTGTGGCGTGGATGCAGGATGGAGAGGTGCGGCTTGGTGCTAAAGGAGCGGGCATAGGTGGGCGGTGTGCTTGGATTGGAGAAGTAGCTGGAGATGTGCTCACGGAGAAGATGTAGATCTTGGTCCATAGTGCACGCTGGGTAGTTCCCTGCCAGGGGGAAGATGGATTTCCAGTGCATGCCGCCTCCTCTCCTTAACTCCTCTCTCTCCCCATGTGCGCCAATCAAGGGATTTTCAAGTCCCTTTTCTAATTTTGTCAGGAGGCTGTTGGGGAGACGTCGGCGGCTATTGAGGGTGGCCGATAGAAAGGGAAAAGAGCAACCGCCTGTTAAAAGGGTAATTTACCCTTTCCTCCTCATTCTTTTGCCACTTATTTTTCCTACACATAAAAAGAACATAATCATTACACATTAAATTATACAATGTTATAAAATTAAATCATGATGTATACAATTATTCTATAACTTAGTGTAGTTATTAACAAACCTAAAATGCACAATTAAAGTTACTTAGGCATAATATTAATCCATTAAAATGGACTCATCAAATACCCCTATGCCTAAGATTTGCTAGTCCCTAGCAAAAATGAATAATAGAAGTAATCAGAAGAGTTCTTCCTTTCTTATTTCAAAACTTTAGAAATCCAGACAAATGTGAAGTGCTGATAGCTTAGGTAACAGATCCAAGTGAAAGAGCCAATTCGCATCGGGAGTTCGTACATCACCCTTGGCAAATATTTCTGTCGGATAGGCAACTACTTCCCTCGGGGATAAAGCAGACGATAATCTGTAATTTGACCCTGACGTTTGGCTTAGGTAGGAGATATTGAGTTGAATGGATTTGTATTTGGTGGCACACACTCATCTGGTTCTACATATAGTCTAGTACTGCAGACTCTAGATCTCTAGACTATTAGACAAGTCAACTCTGAGAGAGGCTATACAACTTTGCTCTCTTGATGTTCCTAGGCACTCCCTCTTCTTTTTCCTTCTGAGATCACAAATCTCGCCAGATTCAGAAATTATACTCACTATTTGGTGACCTCACATGGCATCCACACTTCAATTAAAGTCCTAATAACTCTACAACTAAGTTAGAGTCCTCAACCAGTATTCGGGCGATCAGAAATACTAAAAGGTAGGTATTGGTCATATTTGGTGGAACATGCAAGGTGTTCTATTGCCTCAGAAATAATATTACATTAGAAACTTGGACTTTTTTTTTTGTAATGTAACTATTTCTTCTTTTTGTTCTTTCTGTTTCTTCTTTTTCTTCTTTTCTCTCTTCCCCATTTTTTTTTTATTTCTTCTTGTTTTTGTTTATTTTTCAATCAGCACAACACGATACAGACTTTTATTTACGAGGCATTATTAGGGATGATGATGATCAAGAGGAAGTTGTGTGGCTTATTTGGTGGAAGTGCCTATTCTTGGCACCAGGAAGGAATGGATAGGACAGGCATATTTCTGACCTTTAACACTATTACCCTCCTTCAGCTGAGGACTCTATGAAGGACGGTCGTAACCATCCACCATAGTTATAGCTTTATTAAGACTTAATCTCTGTGTATCTTCCTTATTTGGTGACTCTCAGGAATTCACACAAAATATGCACACAGGAACAGAGAGTGAAAACTATGCCTAACTCTAAAGTATCATCATCTAATTATCCAAAACTTAAGAGTCCTTGCACTAGACTTAGCGCACCAGTAATCTCTCTACTTTCTTCTCACAAATATGAGGTAGATCTATTAGAAGATAGTATGCCTGACTCCCTATGAACTGTCCAAGGGTTCAGTAGACTTGCAAATGCTCATTGGTTTTCCTTAAGGATCCATTACCAAATCTACGTGCACGTGAAATAAATGTACTGGATTCTAAACTTAAGAAATAATTCCAGAAGAAGAACCTCCAATAACAAAGGTATTTTGCTAGGGACTAACCCATTCAGCTCAAATTTTTTTTTTTTATACTAACCTAAATGCATAAATACTTCCTAAAATGCAAATGCACTCCCCCATGCCTAAATCCTACAATGTCCCCATTGTAAAATTAAAACAGGAGGAGAAAGGAAAAATATCACTTGACGTAGTCTGCTGGGTTGCCTCCCAACAAGCACTACATTTTCTGTCAACAGCCAGACTAAGAAGGAACCTATAAGTCTGGTTCCAAAAAAACAAAGTTAGGCCCTAAAAATATGCGTAACAGCGCAGGCTTAGAAAATAGGTAACCATGGATGTTGGTGAGCTAATGATGCAATGTAATTCGAAATGCTCGCCAGAAGAAATGAAAATAGAAAGTCTCGTTGGCTACCTGGGGAGGTTTAGGAATAAGAAAGGGAATATGAAAAGAGGCCTCCCGAAATGGAATAAGTGGAGGATAAGAAGGATCCTCCAAAGCAGGATGGGATTTTAAAAGATATAATCATTATTAGTTCAAACCCTTGAATGGCGAGAGTAAAAGTACAAGCATTAATCCATACTCGCCATTCTATCCTATGATGTACTGGCCTGATATATTCTCCAGAAAGAATGTACATGAGCAGAGATCTAAGCCATGGATCAGTTAGTGAGTATAAGGGTTGTTTGTAGTGTTGGAAGGTAATGGTTAAGTCCAATGAGGGCTTAGTTGGGTCCAATTCCAACAATGATTCAGATAGTGTACACTCCCTAGTTGTAGACAACTTCACGTTACCCTACCTAGTATTAATGATCGGAGTCATATTTGAATCAAGGGTAGACTCCAAATTATAACTCTTTGATGGCAGGGTGAAAAAGTCATAATCATTATCATTCCGCTCATCCCCAAATTCATTTGGTTCACTCAAATATTTGTCGGCGTGTATATGTGATTCATTAGGAGTTGGATCAGTATCTTTATTTATTTCTAACGGAGGATCAGTCTTACTATTTTGGAGGAAGCCTATATCATTGAATTCGTTATTGTTCTCGGGGTATAAATCCTCAAATGACGTGTTTTGTCCCCGAGAGTCTACCATAGACTTCTCATTATTTTGTTTGTCCTCCTCTAATATCAACTCCTGTTTTGATGGAGGATGACTCTCAAAAGAAAGGAGGAATCTGGATTTAATCATATTATTTCTATCCTTTGGAGTTAAATCCTCAAATGATAAATAATTCTCCTATGATTCACTCCAGATTTTCAGTCTAGGTTCCTCTGTTGGGGCATCCTCATCCTCTGAATTAGACTCTTCATATCCCTGAGACCAGAATTGATCATCCTCTATTCCCTTAGGGTCACCTTCATTAGGTGCATTTGAATCCTCAGGATATTGAATGATAGGTGTTGATTCCCTAAGTAGAGGGTTAGGAGTAGGCTTACTAAGGGTAGAATGGGATTCCACGAAATAATTAATAGGGGAAGTGATAGGAATAATACAACCTTGACCCAGGTTGGTAGGGTTAAGGAGAATACTATCGTTGGGGTCAAGGTCCTCAAGAGGTAGAATCCTCCCTTGCTTTTGACTGCAATATAATTCAGGTGGATAATCACTATGATCGTTATCTTATAGTGGTCATGTCTCATTAGGAGAGTCTAAGTGATAGCTACCTAAAATTGGATCCCTATTGTCATTAGGTTCCTCAAAATTATTTTCATGATCATGGTTGATTGGGTAGGGATTAGGATTATTGGGAAGCATGTAGCTAAGTTGTCTTATTTCTTCATTTAACTGTTGACTATTCCTCAACATCTCTCCCATTGATTCCATTATCTCCTTTTGCTGTTTTTGCATTTCCATCATAAAAGAGGAGAGGCTACTATTATCAGGTTGGGGAGGATATTCAATTTCAGGCTCTGGTTGCCTAGGGGTATCAGTCCAACCTCGATACGGAAAGTCATGAAGGGTGGGAGGGTTGGGTGTTTGCATGAAAGTAGGGGTTTCAAGATTGGAAAATCCTGCTCCTAGGCTCTGCTCAAAAGTGGAAGTTATCAAGCTAGTACTCCTAGGGTAAGAATGAGAATGATCCCATGAATTGTCAATGTTCCCATCAAAGGATGGATACACTCGGAGCATGGGATCCTGATTAAAAGATGGGAAGTATTGACTCTGATAATCTGAATGATAGGAGTAAGAGTAATCCATTTCTTTAAGCAAAACAATTTTAACTTTCCTAGGATTCAGCAAAAAACTTCCTAAAGAGTTCTATTGTCACAGCAAACGCAAATTCAATGAGATCTATTTTTAGTAGATTGCAGGTCTTAGAGTTAGATGTTTAGTTGGTGGCCACACAAGTTTTGCAAAAATTACACTTCCTAGGCCAACCTTCGCTGGTGCCTATAACCTACTCGCAAGGGATGGAAGTCTCGAATCGAGCCCACACACGGGGAACCGAAGTAACTTGGTGGATAGGCTTGTTGATTTCCAACTAACTTCCCTTGTGCAAAAGAGGAGAGGTAGAAATTTATCTAGTGACCTTATGTGAGGTGCACAGTGTCTCAAGTGTGCAAGCATAAGATCGTGTTTTGATTTTTTGAAATTTCGCAAACAGGATCCTTTTGCACAAAATTTTTAGTCACAGATTTGACAGTCCCAATTTTTTTTTTAAAGTGACCACTGAATTAATTTGATTCAAGCACCTTAGTGGTCTTAGATTTAGGTTCAATGCATATGCATGACAAGTAATTAATGCTCAAGAGAAGACGTACCTTACTCCAGCTTTCTTTGTGCAATAATGAATGCAGTGCAATAAAAATAAACTAGATGCTACTGATTCAGTCCTAGATGGTCCTCCTACAGATGTGCAGCTTCTAGTAGGAAGTTCGAATTTTTTTTTATATATATAATAAACAAATAGAATTAATCTAACTAACTAATCGAAATTCAGTTCAAATAGTGCAAATAAACCTATATTCTAAATAAATGGGAACATGCTCCCGAAAATATGCTCCTTATACAAAAGCGATAAGAAATAAAGTGGCACTGGGGACATGTTCCCAAAAATACCCAACAAGGGTCCAAAAGATAGAATTTAAATTCTAATGTCTATCTAACTAAATCTAAATAAGATCTACTGCCTAAATCAGAAATAGGCTTCTCTGTAAGCCTATGTGTGTGGGATCAAGGCCCATGTGTTCCTATTGTCGTCCTCCAGGTGGCTTCAAGGTCCACCAAAAAGATCGTCTCTGCCATACACGCCCGTCACATTCACCCCGTGTTTTTGCACAGAACAAAATCCACAGTTAATAATTCAAAAAATCTTTTAAAATAGCAAAAAAATAACATAAAATTCTCGAAAAATTAATAGTCATTTTTCCTCCACGGCAACGGTGCCATTTGGTAGATGACTTTTCGCTTTGCGTTATAGTATTTAAGTGGTGGAAAAATTGACTAATCAAAAACAATGAAAATAACCACTCGTAGAAGAGCGGGTCGTGTCCATAGGGAGGCAATTATGCAATCAATACTTAATTGTTTAATGTTATTTCGGACAGTGTGAAATCCCTATTCAAATCTAACTTAAAATGTGAAGGAGAGTAGATTTGCAATAACTTAAAAAGATAAGGGTATATGTGCAGTTTTCCCTCATAGAAATCCTCAATAAATTTATGATGAGTTTATGCAATTTTCACGTGATGTGTACTAGAGACAATTGGTACTTAAGTTAAGCCCCAAAATCAATCTTTAAACTAGTTAATATCAATATCATGCAATTGTAAAGAACTATGAGTGTTCAAACGTAATTCTGCCATAATATAATAATAAATAAAATAAAATTAGGTGGCAATGGCATTGAATGTAAATTTTAATTGGTGGGAAAACATGGCTTTTTTCCTCTCTCCTTGCGAGAGAGAGAGCACCACGGGGCTGTTATGAGGCTCAGGAGGATGGCGAGGTCGAGGGCTCTCCGGTGGTGTCAGTGGCGGCGACGGAGGTGGCCGGAGCTCCGACCTGTTGAACAAGAAGGTGGAGGTGCTGCTGCAGTGCCGCCTGTGGCATGGGGCATGCATGTGCTGGTGCATGCCCATGCAGGTGATGAGGCAGAGGCTGGAGCATGTGGACGTGCCTACAGGATGGCGCAAGTGTGCTGGTGGCGCGGATGCAGGGTGGAGAGGCAGGCACGTGGGTGGAAGGTGATGCGGTGCGGCGTCTGCAGCAGGGCGGTGGGGCGCGTTGGCGTTGCTGAGCAGTAGAGAGGCGCGGCTTGGTGCGTGCGGGCAGGCGCTTGCAGATGGCGCTGAAGGGAGCAAGCGGTAGGGCGTGTAGGCGCGGTGAGCAGGGGGCGGCCTGTAGGCGGTGCGGCCAGTTGGTGGCGTGAGCACCTGCAGAAGGGGAGAGGTGCACGGTTGGGTGGATGCGCCTACTATGGCGTGGGTGCAGGGTGGAGAGGCGCGGCTTGGTGCTGAAGGAGCGGGCATAGGTGGGCGGTGTGCTTGGATTGGAGAAGCTGCTGGAGATGTGCGCATGGAGAAGATGTAGATCCTGGTCCACAGTGCACGTTGGGTAGTTCCCCGCCAGGGGGAAGATGGATGTCCAGTGCACGCCGCCTCCTCTCTTTAACTCCTTTCTCTCCCTGCATGTGCCAATCAAGGGATTTTCAAATCCCTTTTCTAATTTTGGCAGGAGGCTATTGGGGAGACGTCGGTGGCTGTTGAGGGTGACCGATTGAAAGGGAAAAGAGCAGCCACCGGTTAAAAGGGTAATTTACCCTTTCCTCCTCACTCTTTTGCGACTTATTTTTCCTGCACATAAAAAGAACATAATCATTACACATTAAATTATAGAATGTTATAAAATTAAATCATGATGCATACAATTATTTTATAACTTAGTGTAGTTATTAACAAACCTAAATGTACAATTAAAGTTACTTAGGCGTAATATTAGTCCATTAAAATGGACTCATCAGCAGGTAACTTCTCTCTTCTTCCCTAATCCATCTCTTAATCTTGGGTAAACAAAAAGGAAGCAATCAAATTAGGAATCACTTACCTTCTTTTTATAGTAATTATCATTTAAAAGGCTAGTTTCCTGATCTGCGAAAATTTTTTGCACAACTTATTGAAGTGAAGTGATTTTTAGAAATCCTACCCCATAAATTCCTATGCCTATTAGAGATCACGCTTAATTCCTAAACCTCTGTGGACCACACACTTCTTGTTTGAAGTACAAAGAGAACTTTTGTGAAAATCAAAGAGGATTGGAAATAGAACTAAATTAGGGTTTCTACGGTAGGGTTTTGGAGTGCTAGTTCACACGTGCCTACACAAAAGGAAATAAACCCACCCGCATCTATGTGCTACTGAAGCCCTTGTTTGAAAGGATTTAACCAAAACAAACCCTAATATTAAGCTCTAAAATTACTTGAACCTTAAAAACGTTGGACCTAATAACTTGGGAGTCAAATTAGGGTGATTTCTAGGTCTTGACCAAGAATCATTTTGCCATCTTTAGGATAGGTCAGGTAAAATTGACCCCTTGTTAGGTCAACCAACCTCCAAATTAGGTCACAAAACCAAAACATCTAAAGTTCAAGTGAAACCCTAAGCACCTTTGATCTAAAATAAAAGTGGTAGACTTAAGAGGTCAAGGTCCCCATTCTGGTCTACTTGGAATCTCAATGACAAGAGAGGTTTGGAGGGGGAAATCCTGTAACCCATGGGGATGTTCTACCATGTAGGGGTCTTTGTGGGACTCTCCCTCTCGGGCTGCCCAGGTAATTCTCAGGTGGACGACTTTCCGATCTAGGGGTATCATGTTCCTCGAACCTCCATAGTCATCCAAACATCTTTGAGTGCCTTGATTGGGTCAAAAACACCTCTAGTCCCTCCTCCCTTCTCTTTAGAGCACACACATAGATTTTCAAGTGGGATTCTCTATTCAGATCTAATCATTTCACAACTTGATTCTACATCTTGATTCCACCATTTGGTCCAAATATGCAGCCTGGTTACTTAGGATTACCATTCAAAAAACCTGAATCACAGAGATCCATGAGAGATAGGATGATTGAGGATTCCTTGAATTCTATGAAATTAAATATAAAACCTCAACACCAGTAGAAGATATTCAGGTTAGTGTACCAACAACCACAACTTTCATCATAAACTGTGCCCAAGTGTTATTGACAGAAGCCACAAAATGATCAACCTGAGACATTATCATAATAGGATACATTAAGATAGAAAAATTACACAACTTTGAATACCTCCAATGCATGACAAATCTTGTACTATGGGAACAACACCAAGATGATCATGAAAAATGAGAAGAGATGATGAGATTATTGAAACAAATTATCGATCAGAAATACCCATACAGACCCCAAACAGATGATGAACCATCTTGGAATAATATTGAGGATCAATCCAATTTCCCAAATCTCGGGTTTGAGGCACAAAGTTGTTGAGGATTCCCAACCCAGATGGAGTACAACATGCCTGATCTTGAAATAGGTTGGGAAGTTCCTATTGCAGAACACAATGTTGAGCCAACCCTAGATCCTGGGTCACCAAGCATAGAATTTTGAGACTCCTGCAATGATGAGAGTAGAATTGAACCTCTCGAGAGTGTAAATCTCGACCCTTATTCTGATAAGGTGACCCTCGAAGGACATTCGGACCTAGATTCTAGTGATTCAACCCACATCTGCAGCTTAGAATCTGGATCTGAAACTTATTGGGAAGATTACGAGGCCCCGTATGACAAAGATCAAATTTTCAATAAAGAGTATGATTCTAGGCCTCTATTTGATGAATATCCCTCTCCATCATCCTCAAAGATACAAATCGATTTTTTGAAAGTCACACCAATCTACGATATAGAAACCGAGGAGTTGGGCAAGTAGGGTTTTAATTGGGTCTTTCTTACAAGCCTAGAACTTGATCCTAGACCAAATAAGGATACCTTTGGTCTAGCCAGCATAATCTATTTCTCCTCAAAAGTAGAAAAAAATTAGATTTCCCAAAAATTCAATTTTTTAAAAAAAATTTAAGTTTTGCTAAGAGACTAGCAAAAGATAAGCATGGGGGTGTGATAAACACCAGTTTATCATCATTTTTATGCATTAAAACAAACTTAACTCTTAGGATTTTGCTCCGCAAATGGGTTTTTGGGCTGCATTTAGGCATCAATTAGGTTAGGCATGCATTGCACTTTTTATTATCTTTTTAATGTGTTTTTGTGAGTGTTAGGGATATGCAGATTGTCAGAACTCCATAACCGTAGCACTCAGGAAGGCAACTGGTGAAGAAGAAGCTCAAACTAACTGGAACTCAGCTTGATCCAGCTCACCATAGCTGGATTCTAGCTCACTTGAACTAGGGTTAGCTCATCTTAGTTCCATTCAGCTCATCTCAGCTTAATGGCAGCTCAAGAGAGCTCAACTTAGCTCACCGTAGCTCAGGTCAGCTCAGATCCAGCTCAACTTAGCTAAGTCTAGCTCATCTCAGCTCCCATTAGTCCACAGGGAGCTCTAGCTAGCTCAGCTGAGTTGACTGGAGTTCACCCCAGCTCAGGTCCAGCAACATCCAGCTCTACTCAACTCTGGCCAGCTAAAGATGACTTCATTCCAGCTTAGGAAGCTCAAGTCCAGCTCCTGAGGACTCAGCTTAGCTCAACTCAGTTGAGCTAAGATACCTTAGCTGCCTCACCCAACTTGATCCTCCCCGGGAGCATTAGACCCAGCTCAGCTCAGCTCCTTTTAGCAGAAGCCAGCTTGCTTTAGCTTGGCTTAGTAGCTAGCAAAGAACTAGCAAGCTAAGCTAGCTAAGGTAGCTCCTTCCAGCTCTCTTTAGCAGCCACCAGCTCTAGTGCAACTCAAGATAAATACCTCCAACTCTTCTCCCTGAAAACCTTAGCTCCAAATGCCTCCAACTCTACTCCCTGCTAGCTAAGCTAGCTAAGCTATTTAACTTAGCTAGTCCACCTCCATGGCACCAAAACCTACTACCCTACAACCTAAGCTCCAGCAAAAAGACCACGTACTCCTACTTTATTTTGGTGCCAACTATCCCTTCCATCACCACCCTACATCCACCATCAAAACCCATCTCCACCCTCCATTTTTTTCCCTCCAAAATTGCCTTCTATAAGGTATTTTTGGAGGGAAAACCAAGGCACCTCTTCATTTCCCTCCCATTTTTCCCTCCAAAAATAACCAAGCACCCCTTCATTTCCCTCCAAAAAAACACCATAACCACCCCCCCTCCCATCCTATAAATACCCTACCTTACCACCACATAATTCCCATCCTCCATTAGTGTATTTTTCTACCTACATCCACCTATACCTACACCCAAGGAGAAGGAGTAGAGAAGGAGATTAAAGGGGCACATCACCAGCCCTTTTGGTGCCTTCTTCTCCCCACTCTCTTCAACTTGGGCCACGCCAAGGAGGAGGACTCTTCCACTTCAAGAAGGACGGCCAGGCAAGGGAGAAGGACCTAGGGTGGACGTCCACCCTTGGAGAGAAGCTTAGGGCACGCCCCCTTAGGGCTTGCCTTGGAGGACATCACCTTGGCGGAGCACTGCAAGGAAGGAGTTGAAGGACTCTTTTCAAGATTGGGATCCACCAACCTTGGAGCAAGAAGCCCTCTTCTTCAGCATCTATCTAGAGGATTTGTGTTTTCCTTTCTTTATGTCAATTTTCTAGTAGTAGAAGCATTTCTCTACTAAGCATTTTTGTTAAACACTTTTTTTTAATTATCTAGTTGCCTTCTTTGCAATTTCTTGTTTGCATTTCTATTTGCTTGTTTTTAGCATTCCTCACTCCCTCTCCCTAATTATTCTAGGCCTCCACTTGCCTAGAGTGAGCTTAGGGAGAGGCTCTACTTGCCACTTAGAAGTAGTATTTTAAATTGAAGTGTAAATCACCTTCCCGTCACCATTCCGCATGTTGTCTTAATTTAAAACAAAAAAATGATATATTGAAAAATACCAAAAAGAAAGTTGAGATTGTATTCCAAGCAAGAGAATCACTATTGCAAACATTTGGCCTCCTTGGACGACCCTAGATACTCCCCTATCTAGGAATATAAATTTAAGAGTTGATCGATTTTATGCGTTACAACGACGTATTTTAACAAACCGTGTGAAATCGCTATCACCGACACTGGAGACGAACGTGGTTCTGGTGAGGAAGAAACGACGAGGACGAATGGGAAACGGGTGTCTGCTGGTACAGTGAGATACAGAGAGGAATAGGGAGGATAAATCCATCACTGGTATGGCAGATGAACGACGAGGAGAAGCAGAAAAGGTTGCTGGACGGCGAGGAAGCTTTGGCCGCGAAAGAGATAGGAATTTAAGGGAGATCTTGGCTGATTTCGAGCGTGAAGAGTTCAGGAAGATCTGGCGGCCCTTTTGTATGGTTCTAGAGGCAAGGAAAGCATGGAAAGCAAGCTTTCCAAGCTCAGAAACATTCACCAGATTTGGGTGTTTCTTAATGTCCAAATCTCTCATGCATTCCCGTGAGAGATTGGGAAAGATTTGGAGCACAAGGATGGGTTTAGATTGGAGATAATTTCTCAAGGAGTTTCCCTTCCAATTTTGGAAGGGATTCACTAAGAGATCAAGGAGAAATCTCCTGTCAAAGATTGCCGAAGTAGGTTTCCTCCACGATAATGGTGGGGGGACCTAATTGTGAAGACGACGAGAAGGTTAGGGGCGTAAATGTAAAGGTTTTTGAAAGTTGGGGGTAAAAATGTAATCGGACATGTCCATTTTGCAAACTAGGTCAAGACAAGCTTATCTTGGCTCCAAATTTTGGTACAAATCCAATTTAAACCTAAGGAATCCAATGGTGATGTTGGATTTTGGTTTTGACTACGTTTGACTAGGTAATTTAAGCAAAAATCCAAATTTGGGCAAATATCTGTCTAGGACTCCATTTTAGGAAAAGATGGGTTCTGATGGTCAAATTGAAGGTACTAAACCCTAGAGAATATTTTTCTATGATTTTCAGAGGTTTAGGTGAATTTTATCCTAACCAGAACCTTAGTTAATTAAGTGGGTCTATTTTTAGGGTTTCAAAAGTCATTTAATTCTCAAAACATGTGTAAACTCTTTTCTTACTAATCTTACCCACTTGTTAACTTTTTAGGACCTTTTGACCCTTAATGGACCCTTAAGAAAACCCGTGGTTGCACAGCATTCATGATGTACTAGTAAAATTACAGTTTTAACCTTAGTTTCTTATTTTTTCCTTAGAATGATTATGTAGTGAAATATGACTCTCTAGCGGTTATGTAGGAGCATTTATTGACTTAATTTGGTCAAAATGAGCTAGTTATCGCTCATGATGGTGTTCCCATCATACCCCCATGCCTAGCTTTTGCTAGTCCCTTAACAAAATTTTAAGGTATTAACTTTGATTCTAGACCATAAAATCTTTTGATGCTTAAAAACTTTGTTGTGTGCTTCCTTTTGTAGATTAGGTTAGAATGCCGATAGTGGGCCTAGAGGTACTCAAGTACCAACCAAGATTTAGACCTAACTAGCTCTAGCTTCAGTCTACTGCAAAGGTTTCTAAGGCCCACAGGATCTAACCTATGGTTCGTTGAACTTCGCAGTTAAAGCACCCGTGCATATAACATGTTTTAGCCTTGGTTCAGTTTGCAGTGTATTTTTGTCAGAGAGAGACAAAGGAATTTTTCCTTAATTTTGGAGAGTTTTCTCTCCCTTTTCTTTTTATTTCTAACTTCGAATTGGCTTTACAACACGGTCAACATCGAATTCCTAGTCCCCATCATCATTCCTCGTAGGTTCCTTGGCAATCGATGCTTCAAGATAGCACCATCCATGGCAACCTCCAGAACCATGGATTTTTAGATAATCCCACCCATGGCGTTCTGTAGCTAAATCCAAACCCTAGCAATTGACATTTCAGATAATGCCGCCCTTGGCATTTGAACCAACATAGGGTGCTTTCATGCCCCCGATAGGATATGTAGATATCCTAGGAGACAAGCACCGAGGAGATGATATTTTATTACTTATCTTCAAGGGGAATTTCCCACCTCTTCGTGTCGGGAACTCGTCCTAATCAACTTGTGTTGATCAGCCGCTCCTAATCTAGGTGACTTTTTCAAAATAATTTAAATGCATGTGCGTGATTTTGATACTTAGACGCACTGAACCAGATTGTGTGTGGATTGAGGTGCTTAGGTTACCAAGTCCCGTAAATCACAGGTCAGTTAACAAGGCCAAATAATCCCTAGGCCTTAGACCTAATACTTAAGCTTTGCATTTTCCACAACCGCTTGAGGACTATCCAGATCTTAGCAAGTACTTGAATTTTTAAGCCTAGGATTATAGCCCAAAAGGCCTAAAGTTAGCATTCCTACTAATTTCTTCTCTATTTCATTAGCACTTTTTTCCTTTCTTTCTTTTGATATGGTCTAGAATTAAGTTAATTCCTTAATCTTTTACTAATGACTACCTCTTTTCTTTTCTTCAAATTGTGCTCTTTTTTGACATTTTTAACTCCTCCCCTTTTTCTCCTTAAAATTTGATATGCCATCAAAATTTGCTCTCCTCTGATATTTTTGTTCTTTTCAATAATTTTTTTAGTTCTTTGGTATTTGTGGGATATGTGATTTTTTTAATGAAATCCTTTCTTATGAGATGATTTTCATGGCATTTTGCACTTTACTATCCCCCATGCCTACGATTTGCAATGTCATTATAAATTAGGTGGGTTCGAGTTCAGGTTAGATCATTCATTAGAACAGGTGTTGGGTGGGTGAATGGGTTAGGATGACTGTTGCGGACGATTTCAAGATTAGGTATGGGTACTAGAGGTGGAGTCGGCTGTTCTAATGGATGAACCCTAAACTGCAATATGAGTTCAGCATAGGATGTGTCAGGAAAGGTTTCGAGTTTTGCAAAAATGATAGGTTGCCTCCCGTTAAGTGCTGCGTTTAATGCCATCGGCCGCGCGCAATGAGCTCAAAGAGAATGGAGGGTAAAAGATATCTTAGCTAAATTTGTATCCGTAAGTTCAATGAACGGTTTGAGTCTCTGATCGTTCATGACAAAAAATTCTGAATCATGGTTGAGTTGACTGATTTCAACGGCTCCATTTCCAAAGATTTATCAGACAAGGTATGGTCCAATCCATTTTGATTTGAGTTTTCCTGGGAATAGTTTGAGTTTGGCATCAAAAAGTAGGACTTTTTTGACTAGGGAAAAAGATCTTTCTGGATATGTGCTTGTCGCGAAAAGCCTTAACTTGCTCTTTGTAAATTTGCTAGTTCTTATATGCATCATGGTGTAATTCATTGATCTTGCTCATATGAAGCTTTCTGTGGGTTCCTGCCTTAGAAAGATCGAGATTGTAGTTCTATACTGCCCAATAGGCTTTGTGCTCTAATTCAACGAGGAGGTGACATGCCTTCCTGTACACTAATCTGAAGGGAGACATGCCTAATTGGGTTTTCTGGGTGGTCCTATAAGCCCACAAAGCTTCTGGAAGTCGAGATGACCAATCTTTCCTGTCAAGTCGAACATTGACCTGGAGGATTTTCTTGATCTACCGATTCGATAGCTCAGCTAGACCATTAGTTTGGGGGTGATAAGTAGTAGAGATTCGGTGTGACACCTCGTATTTGGTCATCAGTGATCTGAACTGAGCATTCGTGCAATGGGTCCCTCAATCAGAGATTATAGCACGTGGAATTCCAAATCGAGAAAAGATGCTCTGATGAATGAATTTGATTACTACCTTATCATCGTTGGTTCATGTCAGAATGGCTTCAATCCATTTGGACACGTAGTCAATAGTGAGAAGAATGTATTCAAAGCCGTCTGAAATAGGGAAGGATCCCATAAAATCAATCCCCTAGACATTGAAAATTTTGCATACGAGAATCGGCTGTAAGGGCATCATATCATGGTGGCTAATGTTGCCTAAGGTTTGGCAAAGTGTGCATGCCTTACAGTAATTATATGCATCTTTGAAAATCGTGGGCCAATAGAAGCTGCACTGGAGGACTTCTGCTGCGATTTTATGACTAGAGAAGTGTCCACCGCATGCCTAGTCATGACAGAAGTACAAGATGTCCTGAATTTTCGCTTCTGGGACACATCGTCGAATGATTTGATCAGCACCAATGTGGAAGAGATCGGGACTTCCCAAAAGTAGTACTTAGCATCGGAAAGTAATTTGTCCTTCTTGGCTTTCAGCCAATCAGATGGGATCTGATGTGATGCCAGGTAGTTTACTAGATCAGCAAACCATGGAAGTCCTGTACTGATAGTCAGGAAGTGCTCATCGAGAAAATGTTCCATAATGGGTTCGGAAGGGTCAATAATGTCAGAAGGAAGGCGAGACGAGTGATCAGCTACCACATTCTATTTTCCTACCTTGTCACGAATCTCGAGGTCAAACTCTTGCAATTTCACAATCCAGCGGATTAGTCGAGGTTTCTCGTCCTTCGCAAGGAGGTGCCTCACAGTAGTGTGATCAGAGTAAATGATAATATGGGAACCCAGAAGATATGATCTAAACTTTTCCAAGGCGAATACTACGGCTAGCAGCTCTTTTTCAGTAACTATGTAGTTACGCTGAGCCTCGTCAAGTGTCTTGTTAGCATAGTAAATGACCATGGGTTTCCCGTCAATTTTCTGCCCAAGTATCGACTTACAGTGTAATCAGATGCATCGCACATGATCTCAAAGGGTTGAGACCAATCAGGGGATTGTAGGATCGGAGCTTGGCTAACTTGATCATGTAGGATCTAAAATGCTTGAGTGCACTCCATAGAGATTTCAAAAGGGACATCCTTAGATAGCAGATTAGTCAGGGGGCATGCGATCTTCAAGAAGTCTAGAATGAATCGACGGTAAAAATCAACGTGCCCCAGGAAGGATCGGATGTCTTTGGCCAAGCTAGGCATAGGGAGTTTGGAAATCAAATTTACCTTGGATCAATCAACCTGAATGCCTTTCTCAGAGATGAGATGTTCCAGGACAATTCCCTCAGGTACCATGAAGTGGGTCTTTTCCCAGGAAAGAACTAGACTCATGTCAATGCTCCGCCTGAGGATCTGGACCAAGTGCATGAGGCAATCGTCAAATGATTCACCAAAAACTGAGAAGTCATCCATGAAGACTTCCAGATATTCACCTACCATATCTGAGAATATGGAAAGTATGCACTGCTGAAAAGTAGCGGGTGCATTGCAGAGATCGAAAGGCATCCTTCGGAATGTGTACATCCCGAAGGGGTAGGTGAAAGTGGTCTTCTCTAGGTCTTCAGGATGGATTGCCACCTGGTTGTAACTAGAGTACCCATCCAAAAGGCAGAAGAATCTATTTCCCGCTAGTTTCTCAATGATCTGATCAATGGATGGTAGTGGGAAATGATCCTTCTTCATGGAGGTATTGAGTCTTCTATAATCAACTCAGACTCTCCATGAATTTGCTACACAGGTCGGTATGATTTCTTCGGTCTCAGTCGTGATTAAGGTGAGTCCTACCCTTTTAGCCACAACCTGGATTGGACTCACCCACTGACTGTCGGAGATCAGTTAGATGATCCCAGCATCTAACCACTTAATGATCTTTTCGACGACCTCCTACAGATTAGGATTCAGACGTCTTTGCATTTCATGGGAAGGTCGTGTGCCCTCATCAGTATAGATGTGATGTGTGCAGTAAGAGGGGCTAATACCAGTTAAATCATCGAGAGTCCATCCAATGGCTCTTCGATGTTGCAAGAGAAGAGAAATCAGACGGGATTCCTGATCATGTGCGACTCTGGAGTTGATAATCACAGTAAATGTCTAATTTGAACGCAAAAAGATGTACTTTAGATGATCGGGAAGAGGCTTTAGTTCTAAAATAGGGTTATCAGCAACAGCGGGTGGTTTAGGGTGGGTGTTGGGAGCAAGGGAAGGAGGCATGGGTGCATCTTGGTTGAGTTCAGACTCCTCTAATTATGGGTTTTGATCCTCTTGTGGCTGATCAGAAGTAGTTAGGTTTTCCTAGATATACCGATCATCAACTACAACCTCGATATCACATATTTGTTCTATAACCCCACAATTAATCCCTTGTTGGGCCTTAAAGATGTCGATCTTTAGTGTCTTATTCCCAAATTTTAGTTCAATTTGGCCCTCCTTACAATTAATGTTGGCCCTAGCAGTGGCCAGAAAGGGTCTCCCTACTATGATCGGTGTGTTTTTAGATTCTCTAGAGCATCCATATCCAAGACTATGAAATCCACTGGGAAATAGAAATCCCAAACCCTAATAATGACATACTCAAGAACTCCTTTAGGTGACTTAATAGATTGATCTGCCAACTGGAATGTCACCTGTTGAACGTGTGAGTTGCTACGCTAACGTGTTTGGTTTTGAAAAACTTGTCGTCGTAGCATGAAAGTGAGGAACTCAGGTTCAACAAATAAAATTTATACCGAAATAGAAATCCCAGGTCAAACATAGGGAGGCAGACGTTTGATTTAAAAACACACGTTTGATTTCTTTGTCACGAAGTAAATTAATTGATTAGAACTATCTAACTATTTACAATAAATAGAAGAGAGAGAATAAGAGAGAGAGAATAATACAAACAAAAATCAAAAGAGATATAGAATGCCATGGAATTCATTACTGAAAGGATTATTCATTACACTAAATATTACGACTAGAAAGAGGGAAAATGATTACACTAGAAAGTAGTAAATCTACTCTAGAAAGTAGTAAATCTATTCTAGAAAGCATTAAAAGAATGGAGAGAGAAATATCCTCCTCGACGGTTGCTTGGAGGACGAGCTGGACTGGACGACGCCTGGATGAAGGAGGATGGAGCAGGATGAAGGAGGGCGAAGCAGGAAGAATGGGAATGGGGCAGCACGTCGTCGTCGTCACGGGATCTGCTTTCGAAAGGGAGACGAAAAATTGACTTTATCTTGTGAGAAGCATCCCAGGTGTGGGACAAGCTTCTCTTGAGCTTTGGAGAGGGAGAGAAGAGAAGGAAGGGAAGAGAATTTCGTGTGGAGGGGGTATCCTTTTATAATTGCAAGGAGTGGGGGCAATTTTGTCATTACAACTCTAAAAACATTAATTCAGGACCTTTACTGACGGATAAAACCATCGCTAAAGGTCCGAACGTGGGTGTAGTGGGCGGCGCGCACGCACCCGCTCGCCTTCCGCACCTCAATGTACGTTCACGTACTTTAAATCTCGACCGTTCGATCGCAAGATCGAACGGCTGAGATGCGTCCATCGCCTACCTCAGCCACGTGCCTCATCGCGTGCGATTCCGCGTGGTGCGCGGTGTGCAATAGCGCGTGCAATTCTGCGTGGCGCACGGCATGCAATAGCACATGTGCCCGATCGGGTGATCTGGGTCGTCCACAGCCGATCAAGCGGTCGAATTTAATTGCGCGCGTGCCGTAGATTGCGAGTCGAACTCACGTCCTATGATCGTGCAACTACTCGTGACTGCTGCGCTGCGCGGTGGATTGTGTCGCGCGGACGAAATCAGGCGATGCATCCACAGCCGTTGGATGCGCATCCAACGGCGGAGAAGTGACGCTCTGTTTGAAGAAGAGAAGGTGCGGTGGGTGCTTCGGCTGGTTTGGCAGCTGAGATGGCACCACGTGGCACCATCTAAGCCGTCCATCTTCTGGATGATGTAGATGGTGCCACGGTTGTCGAATTGAGTCGATTTTCACGCTATTAGGCTGTGATCGTCAATCCGAATCCATCCGTGTGGTTGGATTTATAGTTTGAAGTGTGGATTAACACCATCTTGGCCCTTGATCTTCTAGGGTTCCTCAGTCTCTATCTGATGCTACCGATATCCGATTAGGGCGATCTTGGAGTCGTTGAACTCCAATCGTCTCCCTGATCAAATCTGTATGGTTGGATCTTTGATCTGAGGCCCCAATAAATAGTCGCCCTGTCCACGAACATTAAAGGAAACAATTAACCTCCATTTTATTCAAACTAATCTAAATGCAAGATGATGCATGTTATGTAATATTTATAGGATGCAATGCAATCCTATGCTTAAGAACATGCATAAATAGACATCTTAAGTAATGTAAACATGTTTACATCATACCCCCATGCGTATCTTTTGCTAGTCCCTAGCAAAAACTATATGCTATTTATAGAAGAATCAGGTTGGATTATTTGGGCATGAGTTATTTTCAATCATTAAGAAAATGTCTACCTAGGATCTGAACTTTCAAAGACACAGCAGTGCCCGAGTATCTGCCAAAATGCAGACCACCTCAAGCCCTCGCCTTATTCAAAGAAAAATTTCTTTTTCTCTTTTTCCTCTTTTCTAATTTTTTTTTGGATTTTCAAGTTTTAGGGTTTAAGAGTGGCTTTCTACGGCCATTCAATTCACCTAAGAATTGATGAGAATCCTAAGTTCTAAGCATCTTATTGTGAATGTGATAGACTCATTGACCGGTAGTTAAAATGGACTTCGGGTTTCTATGCCTCTAGGTGGCCTAAAAAAAGAATTCTACCTAAAGGTGTATCTTTACAACTGGTAGCTTTCTCCCTACTTCTATTTTTTTACGGGGTCAACACAAGGGTGAATCTAGTGTATATCTCCCTGGTTTATTCTACTTCTCTGCTTCTTCCTAAGTGTTTTGGGGATTTTCAGTGCATTTATTGAGCTGGGTGTTGGACAACCGGTCGATGAGCTGTTACCACCGACAACTTGCCAGCCATACTCATGTGGCAAAGTGTGGCTTATTTCTTTTTTTCTTTTCTCCTTTTCTTTTTGACTTTTTCTTTTTAAGTAGGTGGCTTCCTTGATCTAAGATTTACCTAAAGGCAGCAAAAAGAGAAAGTTCAGTGACTGGGCTCTGGACAACCTACCTATGGGTTGTTACCTACGATAACTTGCCAGCTATATTACCCTAGAAGGTTCATTAGCTACCCAATTTTCGTTAGAGTCGCCGAACAATGAGTCAGTGACAAGATAGTGTGTAGATGCTTAAAACTCAAAATTCCCTCAAATCAGAGGGCGGGTTGATAAGTCGTGTACTTATCACCCAAACTTATTTACTCCAATTAAAATAAAAATTAGGTTGGCGAGGACTCGAAAAACAAATCCACGTTTTAATGGATATAAGGGCTGATTAAGTCCAAAGACCTGAAGGGTCTTTGTATTCAAATCATAATGTAGTATTTCCTAAGATTGAAAATTTTCTTAAACCTAAGTTCTCTTTCCTAATTCCATTTTTTTTTTATAATAAAAGAAAATAAAACAAATCTACAGAGCTGACGAATAAATTCATAGATGAATATCCACCCTCCCATGCCTATCTAATGCAATGTCCTCATTATATTGAAAAGACATAAAACAGAGTGGATGAGTGTAGAAAGCACCTGAATTGCGTGAACGTCAGGTCTGCTTCGAAATGAAAACTGAAAGGAACTGTATACATGCTGAATTTAGTGCCTTCAGCTAGGCACACTATACAAAGAGGAGAAATAAAGAATTCACAAGTGTAGGTCAGAATCAGAATAAACAGAAGAAACCTCTGACCTGTCAATAGATGTCCACAAATGTGGACCATATTGTGGTGTAGACCCATACCCCATAATCGAGAATATCTCAGCTTCTGGATAAAAATTACCCAAAACCTAAAATCAGTATTAAGCGGGGTCAGGCCTGCGATTTATGAGGATGCAACCCAAGACCAAAAAGTTGGGTTACAGAGAATTCAAACTCAAAAGGGTAATCATTGAATGTGTGCTTGGGTTTGACATCCTCAGAACAAATTTCGTAAGGATCCTGGTTTGATGGTTTCAGCTTAATAGGAACCCTTCGACTCAGTCTTCTATTTCCTCCGGAACTTGCTTCCCAAATCAAAATTTCCCAGCTCTTATCCTCCTCATTCAGCATGTCAAATTCTAGGACCTCTTGCATATTAATCACCCCAACTGAAATCTCCAAGTCTAAATGATGTGGCTGAATTAGAATTGACTTGGGTCAAATTATCTCAGAAACAAAATCATCAATAAGCTCAATGGGGTGTAACTGACAATCAGGGCATTGAATTGAATTCTTCAGAAAATGCGATTCCGGATCTGTAATGTGAGCCCTAATAAGATCAGTTTCCTCAATTATTGGGCTATCAAATGATCTATCAGATTCCTCAGGCCCAATCATCTCACAAAAATTGTGTTCTGTAAACTTGCGTGAGACTTTGCAACCTGAATCTTCACCATCAGAATCAAAGAAATCAAGATCCGTATTAACGTATGTCCCAAAATCATCTGTCACTTTCTGTTCCAAGGAGACATACATTTCCTCGTAACCTAGATCAGGGATCTCAAGTGAAGAAATCAGATCTTCCTTAATTGGTTGCTTTAATTCAATCTGGTCAACCTCGTAACACGAGTCCCCCTCAACAGGTGCCTGAACGGGTTCTGAAATTGGCTCTCCTGAAGAGGGTTCATCCTGGGAATCATCCCATGATTGAATCAAAGCGACCAAAAATCTCATCCTCAATTTCGCTAACTTCCCAAGTAGAAACTCACTCGGGTTCTTATCCTTAACATCCTGGAGCCAATCCAACAAATACTTGTTCAAATCATCAATCATTTCAATCAGAGGCTCCAATCTCTCAATGCAAGGTATTGGTTGAACTTCTAAAGATTGTATGATATTCCTCAAGTTAACTAGAACCTTTTCTTGGACCTGGTTACCCTGAACCAAATGAGTTGGTTCAGAGTTGGGAAGGTTTGGGATCAATGCAGGGGAATTAACGAATTGAGATTCGTTATACCCTTCCTGATAATAGGTCATTTTAGATTATTCAAAAAGTGGTGATGACCTAAAGGTAGTGTAATCAGAGGATGGGTAAGGATCAGTGTATCCTTCTTGATTGTAGATCGTATTAGGTTGTTCATGAAAGGGTGACGATCTATAATCGATGTGGCTCTAAGAAGGATAGCAATCACAATCAAAGTGTTCAGGGTTAGACCCTAAACACGGAGGTCCAGAACTGTATCGCCAATATGAGTTATCCCAACTAACTGATGGTTTATTATAGTATGAATCAGGATAATCGTCATGTTGAGGATAATTCAAAACAGGAGGGGAAGAGCGGGAATGCATATAATATGTGGAAGGATTCAAGAGAAATAGGAGGAAGAAAAGGCACCCTGTAATACAAGTAATCAAACCTATCCTTAAGTGGGCTAGCCTAAAGACCTACAAACTCCCAAAACCCATCTTGAGATAAAGGAACGATTTGAACTACTTCTGTCTGTTCAATCCAACCAGTTAGAAGGAGGGACTAGGGAGAAGGTTCTTCCTTCGGCTTGCGCCTCTAGTTCCTAGTGTAACCCCAGTCGCGATCGTTTGATTCTACTCCCCTAGCTAGACATCAGATTGAACAGTAGAAACAGACTAATCGAAAATAATCTCGTTCTAGGCTCTGAAGAGCGAGTCGAATCCTTAAGGCCAATGTCTACTCTGTTTTATTTAGTGCTAGGTTTGAATATGCTTTGGAATATGATGGGCCCTTTATATGGGTTGTGCCCTTAATGATTGATTGATTTGTGTGTGCGTGCACAACCAGTGGTTTTCAAGCAAGCTTATTTTTGAGGCGGTGAATTTTAGGATTCAAATCTTGCTTAGTAGCTTTTAGGATTCAACTTTAGGTGTTTTCAAACAAGTTTTGTTGGCACACCAGGCTTTGAAAGCACAGGTGGAGATGTTTTCCTTTAAAACTTAAAAGAATTTGGAGTGCCTGGTAAATCCCTAATAGTTGAACCTAAGTGGTAGCTACTTAATGAGTTGATTTTAATTGAAGTGGTGCGGCCCAATCAACTCAAACATTTGGCCTGTTGCACCACTTAATTAGGCACACAAGTGATTTCCTAATCTGATTTCTACTCAGTTATGTGTTTGAATGTGTGTACCGACTCCAAAGATCGGTTTACCAGTTGATTTTGAAAATCAGATGAGGTTGTGTACCTCTGTGAGATTTTTTTTTTAATTTTTCGTTTTTTAATTTGGGGGTTGGGGTGGATGTAGGTGTCAAACAACAAACAACCTAACCTTAGAGTTTATAAGAATACCTACGTTGATTGAAGTTTGTGTTATTTTGTGGTGAAATGAAATCTAATGGGTGGGAGGTGGGGGATAACTTACAAAACCTTCCACATCACTTTACTCCAATCTATCGTGTTTGCTTGTCTCAAAAGAGTACCTGCAATCATAATAAGAAAGGAGAGAAGTGAGGTAAATGATTTGTAAGTTATAAAACGTGAAGAAAAAATCAAAGATCGTCGCCTCCCCGGTAATGGCGCTAAAATGTTGAACGTGCGAGTTGCTACGCTAATGTGTTTGATTTTGAAAAACCTATCCTTGTAGTATGAAAGCGAAGAACTCATGTTCAACAAATAAAATTTATACCGGAATAGAAATGCTTGGTCGAACACATGGAGGTGGACATTTAATTTAAAAACACGCGTTTGATTTATTTGTCACAAAGTAAATTAATTGATTAGAACTATCTAACTATTTACAATAAATAGAAGAGAGAGAGAGAATAATACAAACAAAAATCAAAAGAGATATAGAATGCCATGGAATTCATTATCGAAAGGGTTGTTCATTACACTAAATATTACGACTAGAAAGCGGGAAAATGATTACACTAGAAAGCAGTAAATCTACTCTAGAAAGCAGTAAATCTATTCTAGAAAGCATTAAAAGAATGGAGAGAGAAATATCCTCCTCGACGGTCGCTTGGAGGACGAGCCAGACGGGACAACGCCTAGATGAAGGAGGACGAAGCAGGATGAAGGAGGGCGAAGTAGGAAGAACGGGAATGGGGCAGCACGTTGTCGTCGTCGCGGGATCCACTTCCAAAAGGGGGATGAAAATTTATCTTTATCTCACGAGAAGCATCTCGACTGTGGGACAAGCTTCTCTTGAGCTTTGGAGAGGGAGAGAAGAGAAGGAAGGGATGAGAATTTCGTGTGGAGGGGGTATCCTTTTATAGTTGCAAGGAGTGGGGGCAATTTGGTCATTACAACTCTAAAAACATTAATTCAGAACCTTTAGTGGCGGATAAAACTGCCGCTAAAGGTCCGAACGTGGGTGTAGTGGGCGGCATGCGCACGCTCGCTCGCCATCCGCTCCTCAATGCACGTTCACGTACTTTAAATCTCGGCCGTTCGATTGCGAGATCGAATGGCCGAGATTTAAAGTACGTGAACATGTGTTGAGGAGTGGAAGGAGATCGAATGGCTGAGATGCATCCATCGCCCGCCTTAGTCGTGCGCCTCATCGCGTACGATTCTGCTTGGGGTGCGGCATGCAATAGCACGTGCGCCCGATCGGGCGATCGGGGCCGTCCACAGCCAATCAAGCGGTCAAATTTAATCGTGTGCGCGTCGTAGATTGCGAGTCAAACTCACGTCCTATGATCGCGCAATAACTCGCGACCGCTGCGCTGCACGGTGGATTGTGTCGCATAGATGAAATTAGGCGCACGCATCCACTGTCGTTGGATGCGCATCCAACGGTGGAGAAGCGGTTCTCTAATTGAAGAAGAGAAGGTGCGGCAGGTGCTTCGGCCGGTTGGGTGGCTGAGATGGCACCATGTGGTGCCATCTAAGCAATCCATCTTCTGGATGATGTAGATGGTTCCACTGTTATCGGATTGAGTCGATTTTCGCGCTGTTAGGCTACGATCGTCAATCCGAATCCATCCATGCGGTCGGATTTGTCGTTTGAAGTGTGGATTAACACCATCTTGGCCCTTGATCTTCTAGGGTTCCTCAGTCTTTATATGATACTACGGATATTCGATTAGGGTGATCTTGGAGTCGTTGAACTCCAATTGTCGCCCTAATCAGATCTGTATGGTTGGATCTTCGATCCGAGGCCCCGATAAATAGTCTCCCTGTCCATGAACATAAAAGGGGACAATTAACCTCTATTTTATTCAAACTAATCTAAATGCAAGATGATGCATGCTATGCAATATTTATAGTATGCAATGCAATCCTATGCTTAAGAACATTGATGAGAACCTCATCATGAGCCATAACTAGCTCATTTTGACCCAATACAAAGGATAAAAGCTCCTACATAACTCAAGGAAAGGCTTAACTCAGAGAATTCTGAGTTTAAGGAGAAAACAAGTCATAAGGGGTAAAAATGCAATTTTACCAGTATAATCTGCATACAGGGTAATTCAGGATCCAAACACAGGTCAAACAAACCAAATAAGAAGGAAAGTGGGATGATCTGATAAGGGCTACAGCAATTCCAAGGAACTAAATGATAATCTGTAACCCTAAAGCAAACCCACTTCAATTCACGAGGTTCGAGGCAAAGTAAAAATAGAATAAACCCTCTAAAATTCATAGAAAAATAATCTCTAGGGTTTAGAACCTTCAATTTGGCCTTCAGAACCCATTTTGACCTACACTGAGAACCATATCCAATTAATAACTTAATTTTGGTTTTTACGTAAATTGACCAGTCAAACAAGGTTTAATCTAGAAATAAAATTCACCATCAAATTCCTTAGGCCCTAATTAGTCATGTATAAAAACTTGAGCCTAAGAAGAAACCTTCTTGACCAACTTTTCACTTTGGTCCTCATATATTTACTTTTTCGCCCTCAACTTTTGAACCCTCACATTTCTGCCCCTAACTCTCCTTCGTTCTTTGCATTCAGGTCCCTCCTGCCAAAACCTGCCAGCACCATGCTCCGGCGACCTTGCGCGGAGCATGGCGCCGCGCAGGGTGAGGGGGAGGGGCTGGCAAGTCAACCGGGGGTGCCCTGCGTCGTCAGCCGTCGCAGGAACACCCCCCTGGTCGCTGCAACCCACCATACCGGCCGTGCGAACGCACGGACGGTATGGGTATCCATCTCCGGCGTCCTCCGGCGAGGGAGACACGTCGTCTCCCTCCGCCCTCCTCTCTGATTCCGCCTCTATAAATACCCCCGTCGCTCCGCCGTTCGGGGTAGCTCGGATCTGACGGAGAAAACCCCCAACTTTCCTCTCTTCTCACTCCGGCAGACGCCCACCAGCTCCGGCGGTTCTTCCTCCTCCTCCTCTTCGCTCTGACGCAATACCAGCAGCAGAGACTTCTTTCCCTCGCTCTTCCCGCGCCATGCCGCACCCAGCTGGCGCCTCTCCGGCCCTCTGCTCGCCGCCGCCCCTTCCCCCGGGCATCTTCTTCTCCTGCGACAGTCGATACGACTGTCGCCCGCTCCGGCCCCTCCTCGTCCCGCTAAGTAGGTAGAACTCCTCCTCTTCCTCCCCTCTTCCTCTTCCTCACTTTAAACATTTACTGTCGCCCTCGATTCCGACCAATCACCCTCACCTTCTCCGCCTCAGGCCATCCTCCGGCGAGCCGCTCCCATCACTCCAGCAACCCACACGGCTCGCCGACCACCGCAGAACCTCCGCCTCCTCACCCTGATCAACCTCCGCCCTTCCACTTCCCCCAAATCACCCTCTGCAACTCCACCAAACAAACCCATCTCCCGACCCACAGACCGACTTAGGACAGCCCTTAGGCTCCGCCCCGCCGCCTGCACACCCCCCGACCACCTTCGCTGTGCCACGGCGAAGGTCCTCCGCGTTTCTGATTGGGCCGAGAGGCCGTTTCTCTGTGGGCAGGTACCTGCGCTCGCCGCCGCCATTGCTGAAGCGAAGCAGCTTCTTCACGTGCTGCCCCAGGTGCGCCGCGCCCAGGTCACGCTCTTGTTTTCTTTGAGAGCTTTTAGGTCTTGTCTTTTAGGGTTCAAGTGTTTAGAGAGCCAATTGTTTTAGGTTTTCTTTGAATAGGTATTTTCAATCAATGGTTTAGGCACACTTCTTTTGGATTTTCTCCATTCTTGATTTAAGTAGTGTGTCTCTAAAACCCTAATGTTGAATCTTATGTTGGCTCTACTTGGTCCAGTTAGTTCTTTGTTGGGTAATTAGGGCTCAAGCAAGAATGTGTTAGCCCTTAAATACCCTTAATAGTGTGCAGGACTAATGAGTTGAAAACATGCAACTCTTTGTGGTTACTAAGTATGGAAGACAGGTTAGCCCTATATTGCTTGTTCTTTTCTTTTCTTCCTCTTTAGAGTTTAGGGGTTAATAGCGAGAGGAAAAATTTACCTGTCCTCGGAGTGGTTGTCGTGCGGTTGCTTGTCTTCTTGATTTCCTGTAGCTGCACAAAAGAGAGGAGATTATCAGAAATTAAAAAGAAACAGGAATGTTTACCTCTAGAATAGCCGTTGCTCCCCGGCAACGGCGCCAAAAACTGGTGGTCGACCTTCCTCTATAGTTTTATTATTTCTTCGTAGTATAGTATAGAGAGAGGTGATTACCAATTTAATACAATTTGTAACTCGGAAAATAAAAGAGTTCCTGAGGTCGAACTCAGGGAGCAAGTTGTATTCTAGGGGTACAAGTTTCTTTTACAAAAGTAAAGAAAGAGAGAGAGAGAATTTGTTGGCTTTTCTTCTTTTCTCTTTGCTTCTTCCTTCTCAAATCTTCTGCTCTCTTCCTTTGTTCTTCTTCTGTAGTGGTGATGTTCTTCTTCTTCTTTCAGCTGTTTCTGCTCTTCCTTTTTCTTCTGCAGAGCGGTCCTGTTCTTCTTCTTCTTCTTTCTTTCTTCAGATCTTCTCGTGCTCTTCTTCTTCTGCAGAGTCTTCACTTGGCCTCTCTGTGTTCCTGCTCTGCCTTGCCTTCCTTCTCCTTCGTTGCCTTCAGGACGTCGTCTGATTTTCCAATCAGACGACTTAAACCGCCGCTGCTACAGTGACGCTCGGTGCTCCTCCCTCCTTCAGCCTTCGTCTTCTTCCACGGTTCTTCTTCACCTATGCCTGCACACTTACACAGCTTGATCAGGGGCAAAACCTAACTCTACCCTCCCCCGCATCTCTCTCTCACAGAAGCCACTCTTGGGAAAGCTCTCCCAGAGCTGCCGGGTTGCCGGGCACGGGTCGCGCCCAGGTCCAGGCCCACCGACGTGCGTGGTGGGCGAGGAGTGCAGGTCAGTCTAAGTCGGGTCGGGCCAGGTCCGCGGGGAGTGAGCGCGGACGAGACCGGGTAACTGGGCGGGTGAAGGGGACCTCACCCCGTGTGCTGAGGCAATAAGCCTCCAGCAGTTTTTCGGTTTATACTGCTGCGCTCCTTCAGAGCTTTCCGAGGTGGGACTAAATGTCCCACCTCCAATTTCGCACCTGCGCGACGGAAGCAGCTGGTAATCGCAGCTTTACGCGAGGCCTTCGCGTGAAGGATTCTCCTCGACTGCAGCCTACGCTTTGCCGAAATGCCCCCGCACAGCCTGGGAGCGTGACCTGGGCGCGGCGCACCTGGGGCAGCAGGTGAAGAAGCTGCTTCGCTTCAGCAATGGCGGCGGCGAGCGCAGGTACCTGCCCACAGAGAAACGGCCTCTCGGCCCAATCAGAAACGCGGAGGACCTTCGCCGTGGCACAGCGAAGGTGGTCGGGGGGTGTGCAGGCGGCGGGGCGGAGCCTAAGGGCTGTCCTAAGTCGGTCTGTGGGTCGGGAGATGGGTTTGTTTGGTGGAGTTGCAGAGGGTGATTTGGGGGAAGTGGAAGGGCGGAGGTTGATCAGGGTGAGGAGGCGGAGGTTCTGCGGTGGTCGGCGAGCCTCGAGTCAGAATCCCGACTGGAGGACCTGATTCCGAATTAAAGCCCAACATGATTCATGCTATACCTAAATTCCATGGGCTTAATTCTGAAGATCCCTTCCAGCACATCAAACAGCTAAAGCATCTGGCCCACACTTTTGGATCAGATGCGCAAAATTGGGATATTCTTCTCATGAAGATGTTCTCTTTTTCTCTTATGGACAAGGCCGCCCATTGGTATCAAACTCAGACCCGGCCGATCAACACTTGGGAAGAACTTCAATCCGATTTTTTGAAAAAGTTTTTTCCCGTTGGTCGGACCAACGCCTTGCGCCATCAGATTACACACTTCACTCAACAATCAGGAGAACCTCTCCATGAGGCATGGGATCGTTTTCAGGATCTCATGAGAAAGTGCCCCCATCACGGAGTTCCTAAATGGGAACAAGTCCAATCTTTTTACCAGGGACTCCGTGAGGACATCTGCCTTTTCGTCAATGCAACTTGCGGAGGAAACATCATGGGTCAACATGAAGACACCGTATGGGAGATTCTCGAAAACATGTGCGAGAACTCCATCAACAATGACTCCATGGGATTATTCGACAGGACGAATACCCGCACAGCGACGAATCTTAAGGGCGCACATGAGACGCAGGGCCTGTCCGCATCAGTCGACCTGGAATTAATGGCCAGTCGATTGGACAAGGTTTCAATCATTGAGAAGAAGGTGGATGAGCTGACTCAGCACCGCAGCGAGCCACTTCAGTGGGCGGGAAATTCCCAAACCCAAAGACCACCTTTTCAGTCCCGCCCACAGCCCTCTCGTCATTACCAGCCGCCTCAGCCTCGGCCCAACCCTTCTTATCCATCAGGGCCAAATCAGGATCAAATGTCCATAATCCTTCAGACTCTAGCTGACATTCAAAGAACGAATGTCGCTATTCAAAAACAGCACAACGACGAACTTACAGAGGTTAAAACTCAACTGGCCCAGTTGGCAAATTCTCGCCAGCCAGGCACACTCCCTTCCCAACCTCTTCCTAACCCAAATAACGTGCCAACCCAGAAGCGCGTTATGAATCCAAATTTAGGCCACGCACAATGGATTTATCAGGCCCCTACTGCTCCATCTCCAGACGAGATGGAAGCTTCAACTTCTTATGCGGGATTTCAGCAGCAGCCACCCCTCTTACCAAGCCCAAACCAAAATCAGGCCGGATTAAATTCTATAACAACACGTAGTGGTAAAACAACTCAAGACCCGCATTATACAAACCACTCCAAGCCTAATAACCATGACCCTAGGATAGTTATCCAAGATACCACTGTCCCGGATCCACAACCTGGACCTATCCTAGAAGAACCAACCAAGATCCCGTTTCCTGAGGCCTTGACCAAGGGAAAGAAGACCACCAAACCCGTGGCCCTTGAGGAGGACCTGGTCAAGCTCTTTGAGCAGGTCCACATAAACATCCCCTTGATGGATGCAATCCGCCACGTACCAGCTTACGCACGATTTCTGAAGAATATATGTACACCCCAGCGTAAGCCGCGAACCAAGGGAGGGAGCCCAATTGTTCTGTCAGAGCAAGCCAGCTCTGTAATCCTCAGTAGACTCCCACCCAAGGCAAAAGATCCTGGTACTCCCCTGATTTCCTGCAAGATAGGTGGTACCCAATTTGATAGAGCATTGTTAGACTTGGGTGCATCCATAAACCTGATACCCACATCCTTACTTGACCATCTAGAAGAATCTGAGCTAAAACCAACCGAGATAACATTACAATTAGCAGATCGATCTATAAAGTCGCCAAAAGGGATTCTCGAGGATGTTATCGTAAGAGTGCGGGATTTCTATTTCCCAGTGGACTTTATAGTCTTAGATATGGACGCACCTGAGAACCCTAGGGATACACCAATCATTCTAGGGAGACCTTTCTTGGCTACTGCTAGAGCCAACATCAGCTGTGAGGAAGGCCAAATAGAGCTTAAGTTTGGAAATCAAACACTGAAAATTGATATATTTAAGGCCCAACAAGGAATTAATTGTGGTGTCATCGAACAAATTTGTGACATCAGGACTGTGGTTGATGAATCACACTTCCAGAATGACTCGATTATGCCTCATCAACCACAGAAGGATCTTGACCTGCAAACAGAGGAGTCGAATCCAGATATGAATAACCCAGTAACTCCCACCCTTGAACCTCACATCTATACTGAACCACCTGCTGCTGCTGATAACCCCATCCACGAACTGAAACCCCTTCCTGCTCACTTGAAATACATCTTTTTGGGTTCTAATCAGACCCTTCCTGTGACTATCAATTCCAACCTCAGTCCTGAACAGGAATCCCGTTTGATTGTTGTCCTCTAGCAACATCGCAGAGCCATTGGATGGACTCTCGATGATTTGACTGGAATAAGTCCCTCTTATTGTACTCATCATATCTATTCAGAAGAGGGCACACGACCTTCTCGTGAAATGCAGAGACGCTTAAACCCTAATCTGCAGGAGGTCGTGAAAAAGGAGATCATCAAGTGGTTAGATGCCGGAATCATCTACCCGATCTCCGATAGTCGTTGGGTGAGCCCAATTCAGGTCGTGCCCAAGAAGGCAGGACTCACCACTATAACGACTGAGACCGGAGAAATCATTCCTACCCGATTAGCCAACTCGTGGAGAGTCTGTATAGATTACCGCCGACTCAATTCCTCCACGAAGAAGGATCATTTCCCACTACCCTTCATTGATCAAATTCTCGAAAAACTTGCGGGAAATAGGTTCTTCTGCTTTCTTGACGGGTACTCCGGTTATAACCAGGTGGCAATCCATCCTGAGGACCAAGAAAAGACCACGTTCACCTGCCCCTTCGGAACATACGCTTTCCGAAGGATGCCTTTCGGTCTTTGCAATGCACCCGCTACTTTTCAGCGATGCATGCTTGCCATATTCTCAGATATGGTAGGTGATTATCTGGAAGTCTACATGGATGACTTTTCAGTTTTCGGAGCATCATTCGACGATTGCCTCCAGCACTTGGTCCAGATACTCAGGCGGTGCATCGATGTGAATTTGGTTCTTTCCTGGGAAAAGAGCCATTTCATGGTGCCTGAGGGAATTGTCCTGGGACACTCAATTTCGGAGAAAGGTATCCAAGTGGATCGAGCTAAGGTTAATTTGATTTCTCACCTTCCTATGCCTAGCTCGATCAGGGACATCCGTTCCTTTTTAGAACATGTCGGTTTTTATCGACGATTTATCCCTGATTTTTCAAAAATCGCGCGCCCCCTGACCACTCTTCTCTCCAAGGATGTTCCTTTCGAAATTTCCAAGGAATGCACTCAAGCATTTGAAATCCTGCGTGACCGAGTCACCCAAGCCCCGATCCTACAGTCCCCTGATTGGTCTCAACCCTTTGAGATCATCTGCGATGCATCCGACTTCGCTGTAGGAGCAGTTTTGGGGCAGAAAATTGATGGGAAACCTGTGGTCATTTACTACGCCAGCAAAACACTCGATGAGGCTCAGCGTAACTATACGGTTACTGAGAAAGAGCTGCTAGCTGTAGTATTTGCCCTAGAAAAATTCAGATCATACCTTCTGGGTTCCCGTGTCATCATATACTCGGATCACACAGCTGTGAGGCATCTCCTTGCAAAGAAGGACGCGAAACCTCGATTAATCCGATGGATCTTGCTGTTGCAAGAATTTGACCTTGAGATTTGCGACAAAGCGGGAAAGCAAAATGTGGTAGCTGATCACTTGTCCCGTCTTCCTTCTGAAATAATTGACCCTTCCGGACCCATCACTGAGCATTTTCCCGATGAGCACCTGCTGACTATTGGTACTAGCCTTCCATGGTTTGCTAATGTAGTAAATTACTTGGCATCTCATCAGATCCCGTCCGATTGGCCGAAGGCCAAGAAGGACAAATTACGCTCCGATGCCAAGTATTACATTTGGGAAGACCCGTACCTCTTCCACATAGGTGCCGATCAGATCATCCGGAGATGTGTCCCGGAAGGGGAATTCAACAATATCCTCTCTTTCTGCCATGACCAGGCATGCGGTGGCCATTTCGCCGGGCATAAAACCGCATCAAAAGTCCTCCAGTGCGGCTTGTACTGGCCCACACTGTTCAAAGACGCGTACAGTCACTGCAAGGCATGCAGTCGTTGCCAGACTTTGGGCAACATGAGCCATCGCGGCATGATGCCTATGCAACCGATTCTAGTATACGAAATCTTTGATGTTTGGGGGATTGATTTTATGGGCCCCTTTCCTATTTCGGATGGTTTCGAATACATTCTGTTGGCTGTGGACTACGTGTCCAAATGGATCGAAGCCATACCGACCCAAACCTGTGATCACAAAATCGTTCTCAAATTCATTCATCAAAACATTTTCTCAAGGTTCGGGATTTCTCGTGCAATAATCTCTGATGGGGGGACCCATTTCACAAATGCTCAGTTTAGGTCACTGATGACCAAATACGGGGTGTCTCACCGAATCTCTACTCCTTACCACCCCCAAACTAATGGTCTAGCTGAGCTGTCTAATTGGGAGATCAAGAAAATCCTACAAGTCACTGTTCGACCTGACAGGAAGGACTGGTCGTCCCGACTTCCAGAAGCATTGTGGGCCTATAGGACCGCCCACAAGACCCAATTGGGCATGTCTCCCTTTAGATTGGTGTACGGAAAGGCATGCCACCTTCCCGTAGAACTGGAGCATAAAGCCTATTGGGTAGTACGGAACTGTAATCTAGAGCTTTCCAAGGCTGGGACCCACAGAAAACTCCAAATCAGTGAGATCGATGAATTACGCCTAGAAGCGTACGAGAACTCGCAAATCTACAAGGAGCGGGTTAAAGCCTTCCACGACAAACACATCTCGAGAAAGATCTTTCATCCTGGTCAAAAGGTCCTACTCTTTGATGCCCGACTAAAACTCTTCCCAGGAAAACTAAGATTCAAGTGGGTCGGACCATATTTGGTCCGACAGGTTTTTGGAAATGGAGCAATCGAAATCAGTCCACTCAGCCACGATTCTGAACCTTTCATCGTGAACGGTCAGAGACTCAAGCCGTTCATTGATGTAACTTCTACTGATTTGGCTGAAACATCTTATGTCCTCCATTCCCCTTGAGCTTATTGCGCCCAGCCGATGGCGTAAAACTCAGCGCTTAACGGGAGGCAACCTGTCATTTTCCTAAAAATCCAAAACTTTTTCTGACACCTTTTTGCACTTCAGGTTCACCCTTATAGACAGCCGACCCCACCTCAGATGCTTGCATCTAGGATTAGAAATCGTCCGCAAAAATTCAACCCGACCCATTCACTCATCCAAATTTCTGTCTTAAGGAATGAACTAAGTTAAATAAAAACCCCTAGGTTACAATGAGGACATTGCAAATCTTAGGCATGGGGGGGTATGAAAGTGCAAAACTTGTAAGAAAAGGTTTCAAACAAAAAATTCACATATGCCAAAAACACCATAAAAATTAAAATTTTTTCAAAAAAAAAAAAAAAAGAATAATAATAAAAGGAAAAGAGGAGAAGGAAATTTTCTGAAGGAGAAGGAGAAAAGAAAGAAAATGAAAAAGGAGCACAAAATTATGAGAAAAGGTGATAGTCATTAGTAAGGAACTAAGGAATTAACCTAAGTTCTAGACCTCATTCAAGAAAATAACTAAAAAGTGCATAATGAGATTAGTAAGAACGCAAACCTTAGGCATTCTTGAATAGACTCTTAGTACCCATTAAGATCTAGACATTCCTCAAGAGGTTGAGGAAAATGAAAAGCTGAAGTATTAGGTCTAAGGCTTAGGAAGTATTTGGCCTCATTAACTAATTTTTGGTTTACGGGACTCAGTAACCTAAGCACCCTAACCTCACACACAGCCTGGTTCAGTAAGCGTAAAATTCAAAATCACGTAGAAGCGTCGCAAAATTCTGAAAAGAACACCTAGAATAGGAGCGGCCGATCAACGCAAGTTGATTTAGACGAGTTCCCAGCGCGGAGAGGCGGGAAATCCCCTCGAAGATGCGTAACAAAATATCATCTCCTCGGTGCTTGTCTCTTAGGATATTCACATATCCTATTGGGGGCACGTAAGCACTCTGCTGGTTCAGATTCCATGGATGGCATTATCTCGAAGTGTCAATTACCAGGGCCTGGATTCGGCCACGGAACACCATGGATGGGATTATCTCGAAATCTCAATAGCCAGGGTTCCGGGGGTTGCCATGGGAGGTGCTATCTCGAAGCATCGATCGCCAGGAACCCTTGAGGATTGATGATGGGAGCAAGGAATCTGATACAGACCGTGTTGAAAAGCCAATCCTAGGCTAGAACTAAAAAAAAAAAAAAAAAAAAGAGAGAGAAAACTCTCCAAACAGAAAACTTTCTATCTCTCTTATAAAACGCACTGCGAACTGAGCCAGGGCTAAAATCATTTCAAGCACGGGTGCTTTAACCACAAAGTCCAATAAATCTTTAGTTAGTTCTTGTGGGCCTTAAAAACCTTTGCTAAAGACTGAGGCTAAGGCTAGACAGATTTGGATCTTGATTGGTACTAGAGTACCTTTTAGGCCTATGGTCAGCATTCTAACCTAATCTAAGCTCAAATAAAAAAGCACTTATCTGAAGCTATTAAGAACTTCATGGTCTAGAACAAGGGTTGAAACCTTAAGTTTTTGCTAAGGGACTAGCAAAAGCTAGGCATGGGGGTATGATGAGAACCTCATCATGAGCCATAACTAGCTCATTTTGACCCAATACAAAGGATAAAAGCTCCTACATAACTCAAGGAAAGGCTTAACTCAGAGAATTCTGAGTTTAACGAGAAAATAAGTCATAAGGGGTAAAAATGCAATTTTACCAGTATAATATGCATACAGGGTAATTCAGGATCCAAACACAGGTCAAACAAACCAAATAAGAAGGAAAGTGGGATGTTCTGATAAGGGCTACAGCAATTGCAAGGAACTAAATGATAATCTGTAACCCTAAAGCAAACCCACTTCAATTCACGAGGTTCGAGGCAAATTAAAAATAGAATAAACCCTCTAAAATTCATAGAAAAATAATCTCTAGGGTTTAGAACCTTCAATTTGGCCTTCAGAACCCATTTTGACCTACACTGAGAACCATACCCAATTAATAACTTAATTTGGGTTTTTACGTAAATTGACCAGTCAAACAAGGTTTAATCTAGAAATAAAATTCACCATCAAATTCCTTAGGACCTAATTAGTCATGTATAAAAACTTCAGCCTAAGAAGAAACCTTCTTGACCAACTTTTCACTTTGGTCCTCATATATTTACTTTTTGGCCCTCAACTTTTGAACCCTCACATTTCTACCCCTAACTCTCCTTCGTTCTTTGCATTTAGGTCCCTCCTGCCAAAACCTGCCAGCACCATGCTCCGGCGACCTTGCGCGGAGCATGGCACCGCGCAGGGTGAGGGGGAGGGGCTGGCAAGTCAACCGGGGGTGCCCTGCATCGTCAGCCGTCGTAGGAACACCCCCCTGGTCGCTGCAACCCACCATACCGGCCGTGCGAACACACGGACGGTATGGGTATCCATCTCCGGCGTCCTCCGGCGAGGGAGACACGTCGTCTCCCTCCGGCCTCCTCTCTGATTCCGCCTCTATAAATACCCCCGTCGCTCCGCCGTTCGGGGCAGCTCGGATCTGACGGAGAAAACCCCCAACTTTCCTCTCTTCTCACTCCGGCAGACGCCCACCAGCTCCGGCGGTTCTTCCTCCTCCTCTTCGCTCTGCCGCAATACCAGCAACAGAGACTTCTTTCCCTCGCTCTTCCCACGCCACGCCGCACCCAGCTGGCGCCTCTCCGGCCCTCTGCTCGCTGCCGCCCCTTCCCCTGGGCATCTTCTTCTCCGGCGACAGTCGATACGACTGTCGCCCGCTCTGACCCCTCCTCGTCCCGCTAAGTAGGTAGAACTCCTCCTCTTCCTCCCCTCTTCCTCTTCCTCACTTTAAACATTTACTGTCGCCCTCGATTCCAACCAATCACCCTCACCTTCTCCGCCTCAGGCCATCCTCCGGCGAGCCGCTCCCATCACTCTAGCAACCCACATGGCTCGCCGACCACCGCAGAACCTCCGCCTCCTCACCCTGATCAACCTCCGCCCTTCCACTTCCCCCAAATCACCCTCTGCAACTCCACCAAACAAACCCATCTCCCGACCCACAGACCGACTTAGGACAGCCCTTAGGCTCCGCCCCGCCGCCTGCACACCCCCTGACCACCTTCGCCGTGCCACGGCGAAGGTCCTCCGCGTTTCTGATTGGGCCGAGAGGCCGTTTCTCTGTGGGCAGGTACCTGCGCTCGCCGCCGCCATTGCTGAAGCGAAGTAGCTTCTTCACCTGCTGCCCCAGGTGCGCCGCGCCCAGGTCATGCTCCCAGGCTGTGCGGGGGCATTTCGGCAAAGCGTAGGCTGCAGTCGAGGCGAATCCTTCACGTGAAGGCCTCGCGTAAAGCTGCGATTACCAGCTGCTTCCGTCACGCAGGTGCGAAATTGGAGGTGGGACCCACCTCAGAAAGCTCTGAAGGAGCGCAGCAGTACAAACCGAAAAAGTGCTGGAGGCTTATTGCCTCAGCACATGGGGTGAGGTCCCCTTCACCCGCCCGGTTACCCGGTCTCGTCCGCGCTCACGCCCCGCGGACCTGGCCCGACCCGACTTAGACTGACCTGCACTCCTCGCCCACCACGCACGCCGGTGGGCCTGGACCCGGGCGCGACCCGTACCCGGCAACCCAGCAGCTCTGGGAGAGCTTTCCCAAGAGTGGCTTCTGTGAGAGAGAGACGCGGGGGAGGGTAGAGTTAGGTTTTGCCCCTGATCAAGCTGTGTAAGTGTGCAGGCACAGGTGAAGAAGAACCGTGGAAGAAGACGAAGGCTGAAGGAGGGAGGAGCACCGAGCGGCACTGTAGCAGCGGCGGTTTAAGTCGTCTGATTGGAAAATCAGACGACGTCCTGAAGGCAACGAAGGAGAAGGAAGGCGAGGCAGAGGAGGAACACAGAGAGGCCATGTGGAGACTCTGCAGAAGAAGAAGAGCACGAGAAGAAGATCTGAAGAAAGAAAGAAGAAGAAGAAGAACAGGACCGCTCTGCAGAAGAAAAGGGAAGAGCAGAAATAGTTGAAACAAGAAGAAGAACATCACCACTGCAGAAGAAGAACAAAGGAAGAGAGCAGAAGATTTGAGAAGGAAGAAGCAAAGAGAAAAGAAGAAAAGCCAACAAATTCTCTCTCTCTCTTTCTTTATTTTTGTAAAAGAAACTTGTACCCCTAGAATACAACTTGCTCCCTGAGTTCGACCTCGGGAACTCTTTTATTTTCTGAGTAACAAATTGTATTAAATTGGTAATCACCTCTCTCTATACTATACTACGACGAAATAATAAAACTATAGAGGAAGGTCGACCAAACATGCATAAATAGACATCTTAAGTAGTGTAAACATGTTTACATCATCACCTCTGTTAGTTTGAGATTAGATTCCTCAAGATGGTCAAGTAGGGATGTAGGTATTAGGTTTAAGGAGGCTCCTAGATCCAATAATGCTCTATCAAATTGGATATTACCAATTGTACAGGAAATCAGAGGAGTACCTAGGTCTTTTGCCTTAGGTGGGAGCCTACTCAAAATGATGGAGCTGGCTTGTTCCGACAATACGATTGGGCTCCCACTTTTGGTTCGTAGCTTACGCTTAGGTGTACACATGTCTTTCAGAAATTGTGCGTAAGCCGATACGTGGCAAATTGCATCCATCAAGGGGATGTTTAAATGGACCTGTTCAAAGAGCTTGACCAGGTCCTCTTTAAGTGCCATAGGTTTGGTTGTCCTATTTCTCTTGTTCAAGGCCTTAGGAAATGGAACCTTAGATGGTTCCTTTGGATTAGGTCCAGCTTCTTGATCTGGGACAGGGGTATCCTGGATGACTATCCTAGGGTTTGGGTTAACACTTCCAGGCTACAAGTGGCTTAGGTAAGGTGGGTCTTGTGTTGCTTTGCTACTATGGGTCATAACTGAATTCAGTCCTACCTGGTTCTAGTTTAGTGTAGGTAAAATAGGTGGCTACTGCTGAAATCCCAAGTATGATGTCGAATCTTCCATCCTGTCGGGTGATGGAGCAGAAGGGGACAGATAAACCATGTGGGCTTGGCCTTGATTTGGGTTTATAACATGCCTCTGATTTGGCATGTTATTGGGATTAGGTAGAGGTTACGAAGGGAGTGATGAGAACCTTATCATGAACCCTAACTAGCACATTTTAACATAATAAAGTGAACAAAAGCTCCTACATAACCTAAGGGAAGGCCTAATTCAAGGAATTGTTAATCTTAGAATAGAACATGACACTAGGGGTAAAACTATAATTTTTCCATTGCAGTGCACCATCGGGATTGCTAAGGGTCTAGACATAGGTCAAGTGGACTTAAAAAGAAAAAAGTGGATGGTTTGGTCAGAAAAGGGTTATGAAGAAATCTATGAATTAAATGACATTCTATAAGCCTAAAACAAGCCCACTTTAACTCACGAAGTTTCAGGTAAGATAAAAATCAACTAAACCATCTAAAATTCATGAGAAAATATCTCCTATGGTTTAAAACCTTCAATTTGGCCTTTGGAACCTGTTTTGACCTAGATTAAGGTCCATACCCAATTTTTGACCTAATTTGGGTTTTTGTACAAAATATCCAGCAAAACGTGGTCAAACCTAAAATCCAACTTCACCATTGGATTCCTTAGGTCCAAATTAGGTTTCGTCTTGACCAACTTTGCAATTTGGTCCTCAAAATTACTTTCTGACCCTCACTTTTTGAAACTCTTGCATTTACCTCCTCAACTTCCTCGTCATTTTCTTCACTTCAGTCCTTTTTCCACCCGTAGCAGCAAACCATACCTTCAGCGACTTTGCGTGGAGGATGGCGCCTGATCTGCATGGGGAGCAGGCCCCAGATTTGAAAGGGGTGCTCCCTACGGAGCCCCCTACCACATGGGCTGCTCCCCATGCCCTGAAGACCACCATACCTCTCGTGCGAACGCGTGAGAGGTATGGGTGTCCGACCGACCATCCCTCTGACGTGACTTTCCTGCCGCTCTCGCATGCCTCCTGGCCGACCTTTGCCTATTTAAGGAGCAGCACACCACGCCGCATCCTTCAAGCTCAATTTCGCTAGAGATTCCCCTCCAAATTCGTCTCCTCCCAACTTCGGCCGACTGCCAGAGCTTCCGACGACTCCTCTACCCCTTTCTCGTCGCTCTGCCACCGTACTAGTGGCAGGGCTACCTCCTCCATCCTCCGCCACGCTGTGCCGTACTAGCGGGCGCTCTCCAACCCCTCTTCCTCGTCGTCGTTCTCTCCCCCTGGAACCTTCGTCTCTGGCGACGGCAGTACCAACCACTCGCCATCTACTCTGCCCCATTCGCTCCTAACTTACCAAATAAGCTTCCCTTACTCTCCTCTTTATTTCCCCCCTATTAATTTATTCTTTCGACCCCTCGACTGCACTATCCACCATCACCATCTCTACCTCCAACCATCAACTCCGACGAGGCCATTTCACCACCACGGACTGCTCCACCCCTTGCCGATCGGTCCCTGAGCTTCACCACCTCTCACTGATCACCTCTCATCCTTCCACTCACCATGCCACCCACTGAAACCTCCCTCCGAACAAACCCACCTACACACACACAGTGTGCCCTAGGCACACTCCCATAGGCGACTTCACACCACGCTGACCCTCGAGCCACCTTCACCATGCACTGACGAAGCTTGCCGAGTGTTCTGACAGGGCCGCAAGGCCGTGTTCATGTTTTCAGGTCCAGAGCTACCTCCGCCATTGACGCCGAGTTTGGAGCAAGCTTGCAAGCAGCTCTAGATCTCACTAGCTCCAGGAGAGAACCCCAGGCAACGCGGAATTGAGTTGCACACACGTCCAAGCCTCTGATTAGCATCAAGGGACTCTGCAGCCTCACTAATTGGGGAGACCTTCTATTGCAGGCGGTTGCACAACAAAGGTGGGACATTTAGTCCCACCTCGGAAGCTGACGAGCAGGCACGGGCGCTTAAATTGAAAAACTGTATAGGGCATATCGCTTCAAAGCCACGGGGTGAGGTCCCACTCACCTTCACCCGTCTCATTCATGACCCATCCTTCGCAAACCTGGTGTGACCCATTTACCTGACCCTGCACTCCTCGCTCACAACCGCATGCCGGTGGGCCTGGTCCCGGGCACGTACACCTAACCCGATAACCCGGCTGGCTCTGAGAGAGTAGTGACCTGAGAGAGAAATAGAGAGATAGAGACGCGGGGGAGGGTAGGGGTAGGTTTCTGCATAACCATGCCTATATAGGGAAGAAGGAGGAGCAAGAGCTGAAGCAGAAGAAGAGGAAAAGGAGAAGCCAACTGAAGAAGAGAACGAGGATGAAGTCTTAGCCGCAGGAGTAGGAGCTGAAGAAGAAGAAGGCACAATGCAGGAGAGGAAGAAAAAGAAGGAAATAAAGGGAGCTGAAGAGGAAGAAAGAGCCAAAGAAGAAAAGAAAAGAGAAGGAGGGAGCTGCTGCAAAGAGGAAGACCAAGCAGAAAGGGAAAAGAAGAGAAGAAGAAAAAGCCAAGGAGAAGAAGCAGCAGCAGCATTCAAAGATAAAGGAAGAAGAAGAAGAACACGTGCACTGTAGCAAGTTGCTACTTAAGGCATCTGATTCCCAAAATCAGATGTTTGAAGACAAAGAAAAGAAAAAAGAGAAAGCAAGAAGGAGAGAAAAGAAGAAAGAGAAAAAGATTAATTCTACTTTTATTCTCTACAATTCTTTTTGTAAAACATTTTAGTATTGTAAATTGTGATCTTTTTGCTTCTAAAATCAAGTTTTCTCCCTGAGTTCGACCTCGGAGTATTTTTGACATTTTGAGTAAAAAAATAAAATCAAACTGATGACACAGTCAGTTTTTGGTGTCGTTGCAAGCGAGCAACGAGCATTTTAGAAGCTTCAAAGTCACAATTTTTGATTTTATACTGACTTAATCCCTCTTTTGTTGTGTTGCAGGGAAAGAAGGCAAGAAAAGACAAGCAGTAGAACAACAACCACACCAGGGGACAGGTAACCTTCGACCTTCTCTCTTAAGCCCCTCACATTCTAAAGAGAGAAAACACAAAAGAAAAATCAATCTAGGGCTACCTGTCTTCCTTACTTAGTAATTCACAGAGTTGCCTGTTTTTGAGTTTCAACACATCTTAACTGCATATCACTTAAGGTAACTAGGGCTAAAACCTTCTTGCTTGAGCCCTAGTTACCCATTTCTGAGGCAACTAATTGCACCAACTAGAGCCAACCTAAAATTCCAAGCTAGGGATTTTAGAGACACATCTTCTAAACAAAGAATTGAAAATTCCAAAAGAAGGTGTACCTAAACCATTGTTTGAAAAGATTTATTCAGGAGAAACCCTAAGCAATCAGGCTCTTAATCTACTTGAACACTAAAAGAAAGGACCTAAGAAGCCCTTATAGGAACAAAGAGGTGAAGTTGATCCTTTAGGTCAACCAACCTTTAAATTAGGACACTTTTGCACATAAAAGGCTTAAAGTTCAAGTGGAACCCTAACACCTTGATCTTAATTAAAAGTGGTAGACTTAAGAGGTCAAGGTCCCCATTCTGGTCTACCTGGAATCTCAGTGACAAGAGAGGTCGGGTGGGGAAACCCTGTAACCCATGAGGACGCTCTACCGTGTAGAGGTCTTCATGGGACTCACCCTCTCTAGCTGCCCAGGTAATTCTCAGGTGGAGAACCTTCTGATCAAGGGGTATCATCCGCCCCGAACCTCTATAGTCACCCAAAATATTTTGGGTGTCTTGATTGGGTCCAACATGTTCTAACCTCATCCAGTCTATCAGTGCATGTTTGGTAGGAGGTCATTGAAACCTCCTCTAGGAATCCACTCTCCTCGAGGCCAAACCTCGGCACCCTTGTTTGTGCAGCAACCCGTCCACATAGACCTTTCTTTCGATTTTGCACCTAGTTCCCCTTCTTCTTCCATCATGGCATAGCCTGTTGAAGAAGTGAATAATCTTGAGTACCAACTTCAGCATCTCAATGACCTCTTCTAGAATTTCATGAACCCACCGCAATGCCCCATGATGCGAGATCACTATAATCCCACTGCGGTGGCAATTGAGCCTCGAGTCAGAATTCTGACTGGAGGGCCTGATTCTGAATTGAAGCCCAATATGATTCATGCCATACCTAAATTCTATGGGCTTAACTCCGAAGATCCCTTCCAACATATCAAATAGCTCAAGCATCTAGCCTAGACCTTCATGTCAGATGCGCAAAATTGGGTTATCTTACTCATGAAGATGTTCTCTTTCTCCCTCATGGACAAGGGGGCTCATTGGTATCAGACACAGACCCGTCTGATCAACACTTGGGATGAACTTCATTCTAACTTTTTGAAGTTTGTTCTCGTTGGTCGGACAAATGCCTTGCGCCATCAGATTACTCACTTCACCCAGCAGACGGGAGAACCTCCTCATGAGTCATGGGATCGATTTCTGGATCTCATGAGAAAGTGCCCCCATCACGGAGTTCCTAACTGGGAACAAGTCTAGTCTTTTTACCAGGGACTCTGTGAAGACATTAGATTATTCGTCAATGCAACGTGCAGAGGGAATATCATGGGTCAACATGAAGACACCGTGTGGGAGAATCACGAGAATATGTGTGAGAACTCCATCAACAATGACTCCATGGGGTTATTCGATCAGACGAATACCTGCGCATCGATGAATCTTAGGGGAGCACATGAGATGCAGGGCTTGTCCACATTTGTCGACTTGGAACTGATGGCCAGTTGGTTGGACAAGGTCTCTATCATCGAGAAGAAGGTGGACGAGCTGACTCAGCATTTGTAGCGAGCCACCTCTACGCAAAACTCCTTCGCATAGCCACCTCCTGCAAGGGAAACTGTGCAAAATATCTTCCACCGATCTTCTCCTGGGGTGGACCCATATCCACCCCCATCTGACTCCAGGACTGGAGGGACCTCCGATCCTTTCTATTCTTGTTGGGGGAACTTTGATCCCCCATAGTCTAACTTTCCTGAGTCTCCTCAGACCTACGAGGACCTCAACGTCATCCAGAATGACCCATTCTCCAACACCTACAACCCTGGATGGTGAAATCATGCCAATTTCTAGTGGGCAGGAAATTCTCAGACACAACGACCACCTTATCAACCCCATCCACAAGCCCCTCATCCTTATCAGCCACCTCAGCCTCGGCCTAACCCAACCTATCCATCCTGGCCCAACCAAGACCAAATGTCCCTCATTCTCCAAACTCTGGCTGACATTCAAAGAACGAATGCGGCTATACAAAAATAGCAGAAGGACGAAATCACATAGGTCTACAACCAACTCGCCCAAGTGGTGAATTCCCGCCAACCGGGTACTCTTCCTTCACAACCTTTGCCAAACCCTAACAACGTGCCGACCCAACGGCTCATTATGAACCCAAACCCAGGCCAAGCACACATGATTTATTAGGCCCCTTCTGTTCCATCACTTGACGGGATGGAAGCATCAACCTCCTATGCGGGTTATCAATAGCAGCAACCCATCTTACCAACCCCCAACCAGATCCAGGCAGGATTAAACTCGGTGACAACCCGTAGTGGTAAAGCAACCCAAGACCCACCTTATCCAGACCACTCCCAGCCTGGTAGTGACCCAAGCCCTAGGATAGTTATCCAGGATGTCCCTATCCCAGATCAAAAAACCTGGACCTATTCTAGAGGAACCAACAAAGGTTCCATTTCCCAAAGCCTTGACCAAGGGAAAGAGGACAACTAAACTCGTGGCTCTTGAGGAGGACTTGATCAAGCTCTTTGAGCAGGTCCAAATAAACGTCCCGCTGATGGATGTAATTTGCCATGTACCAGCTTACACGTGATTCTTGAAAAACATGTGTACACCCCAGCGTAAGCTACAAACCAAGAGTGGGAGTCCGATTGTACTATTAGAGCAAGTCGGCTTCGTGATCCTGAGTAAACTCCAACCCAAGGCAAAAGACCCAGGCACTCCCCTGAGTTCATGTAAGATTGGTGAAACCTAGTTTAATAGAGCATTATTAAACCTAGGTTCCTCCGCAAACCTGATACCCACATCCCTGCTTAACCACCTTGAAGAATCCGAGCTTAAACTGACTGAGGTGACATTGCAGTTAGCTGATCGATCCATTAAGTCACCTAAAGGAGTTCTCGAGGATGTTATTGTTAGGGTGCGGGATTTCTACTTCCCAGTAGATTTTATAGTTCTAGACATGGATGCACCCGAGAACCCAAGGGATACACCAATTATACTAGGGAGACCTTTTCTGGCCATTGCTAGGGCCAACATAAGTTGTAAGGAGGGCCACATAGAGCTGAAATTTGGAAACCAAACCCTTAAGATTGATATCTTTAAGGCCCAACAAGGGATTAATTGCGGTATAGTAGAACAAATATGTGATATCGAAATCCTGGTTGATGAACCGCAAATTAAGGACAACATGATTATCACCAATCAACCACAAGAAGATCTAAAACTACAATTAGGGGAGTCTGAACCCGATCTAGACACACCCATAACTCCTACCCTTGTTCCTCACACCCACTCAGACCCACCCGCTGCTACTGATAATCCCATTTTGGAACTCAAACCCCTTCTCGATCATCTGAGATCTGTCTTTTTGGGTTCCAATCAGACACTTCCTGTGATTATAAACTCCAGACTCACCCCTGATCAGGAATCCCATCTGATTACTATTCTCCAGCAACATTGTAGAGCCATTGGTTGGACTCTCGATGATTTGACTGGAATAAGTCCCTCTTATTGCACACACCACATCTATTCCAAAGAGGGCGCACGACCTTCACATGAGATGCAGAGACGTTTGAACCCTAATATGTAGGAGGTCGTGAAAAAGGATATCATTAAGTGGTTAGATGTAGGGATCATCTACCCGATCTCCGACAGTCGCTGGGTGAGCCCAATCCAGGCTGTGCCTAAGAAGGTAGGGCTCACCACCATCACGACTGAAATCGGAGAGGTCATACCTACTCGTATAGCCAACTGGTGTAGAGTCTATATTGATTACCGAAAACTAAATTCCTTCACAAAGAAGGATCATTTCCCACTACCGTTTATTGATCAGATCCTCGAAAAACTAGCAAGAAATAGATTCTTCTACTTTCTTGACGGGTACTCCGGTTACAACCAAGTGGCGATCCATCCAGAAGATCAAGAGAAGACCACGTTCACCTGCCCCTTCAGGACATACCCGTTCCGAAGGATGACTTTCGATCTCTGCAATGCACCCGTGACTTTTCAGCGGTGCATGCTTGCCATATTCTCTGATATGATAGGTGATTATCTGGAAGTCTTCATGGATGTCTTCTCAATTTTTTGGGCATCATTTGACGATTGCCTTCAGCACTTGGTTCATATACTCAAGCGATGCATTGACGTGAACCTGGTTCTTTCCAGGGAAAAGAGCCATTTCATGGTACCTGAGGGGATCGTCCTGGGACATCTGATTTCTGAGAGGGGCATCCAAGTTGATCGAGTCAAGGTTAACTTGATTTCCAAACTTCCTATGCCTAACTCGATCAGGGACATTCGATCTTTTCTGGGGCACGTCAGTTTTTACCGTCGTTTCATCCCTGATTTCTCGAAAATCGTGCACCCCCTGACCACTCTTCTCTCCAAGGATGTGCCTTTTGAGATTTCCAAGGAATGCACTTAAGCATTTGAGATCCTTTGTGACCAAGTTACCTAAGCCCCGATCCTACAGTCCCCTGATTGGTCTCAACCCTTTGAGATCATGTGCGATGCATCTAACTTCGCTGTAGGAGTGGTTCTGGGGCAAAAGATTGGCGGGAAACCCGTGGTCATCTACTACGCTAGCAAGACACTTGACGAAGCTCAGCGTAACTACACGGTTATGGAGAAAGAGCTACTAGCTATAGTATTTGCCCTTGAAAAATTCAGATCATATCTTCTGGGTTCCCACATTATTATCTACTCGGATCACATAGCTGTGAGGCATCTCCTTGCAAAGAAGGACGCAAAACCTCAATTAATCCGATGGATCTTGCTGTCGCAAGAATTTGATATCGAGATTCACGACAAAGTGGGAAGATAGAACGTGGTAGCTGACCACTTGTCCCTCCTTCCTTCTGAAATCATCGACCCTTTCGATCCCATCACGGAGCATTTTCCTGATGAGCACCTCTGAACTATTGGTATAGGCCTTCCATGGTTTGCTAACATAGTAAACTACTTGGCATCACACCAGATCCCGCCTAATTGGCTGAAGGCCAAGAAAGGCAAGTTGTGCTCCGATGCCAAGTATTACATCTGGGAAGACCTGTACTTATTCCACATAGCTGCTAACCAAATTATCCGGCGATGTGTCCCGGAGGTCGAAATCAATGACATACTCTCTTTCTTCCATGACTAGGCATGCGGTGGCCATTTTTTTGGGCATAAAATCGCATCAAAAATCCTCTAGTGTGGCTTTTACTGACCCACTATCTTCAAGGACACATATAATCACTATAAGGCATGCAGCCGTTGCCAAACTTTGGGCAACATGATGCCATTACAACCGATTCTCGTATGCAAGATTTTTGATATTTGGGGGATTGATTTTATGGGCCCCTTCCCCATCTCAGACGGCTTCAAGTACATTTTACTCGCTGTTGACTACGTGTCCAAATGAATCAAAGCCATTCCGACCCGAACCAGTGATCACAAGATCGTTATCAAATTCATTCACCAGAATATCTTCTCACGGTTCAGGATTCCTCGAGCGACCATTTCTGATGGAGGGACCCATTTCACAAACGCTCAGTTCAGGTCACTGATGACCAAATACGGGGTGTCACACTGAATCTCTACTCCTTATCATCCCCAGACTAATGGTCTAGTTGAGCTATCAAATCGGGAGATCAAGAAAATCCTTCAAGTTACTGTTCGACCAGATTGGAAGGACTGGTCATCCCGACTTCTGGAAGCTTTGTGGGCTTATAGGATCGCCCAATTAGGCATGTCTCCTTTTAGATTGGTGTACGGGAAGGTGTGTCACCTCCCCGTCGAACTGGAGCATAAAGCCTATTGGGCAATAAGGAATTGCAACTTAGATCTTTCTAAGGCTGGAACCCACAGAAAGCTTTAGATAAGTGAGATTGATGAATTACGCCTCGATGCGTATGAAAACTCGCAAATCTACAAAGAGCGAGTTAAAGCTTTTCATGACAAGCACATTTCTAGAAATATTTTTCACCCTGGTTAGAAGGTCCTACTCTTCGATGCCCGACTAAAATTGTTCCCTGGCAAGCTGCGATCCAAGTGGGTCGGACCATATCTAGTCTAGCAAATCATTGGAAATGGAGCCGTCAAGATCAGTCCACTCAGCCACGATTCCGAACCCTTTGTCGTCAATGGTCAGAGACTCAAATAGTTCATTGACGTGACCAATACAGATTTGGCTAAGTCATCCTTTACCCTCCATTCTCCCTAAGCTCATTACGCCCAACCAATGGCATAAAACTCAACACTTAACGGGAGGCAACCCGTCATTCTTTTGAAAACCCAAAACCTTTGCTGACATTTCTTTGCACTTTAGGTTCATCCTTTAGGACTGCTGACTCCACCTCAGGTACTCATACCTGAGATTGGAAATTGTCCGCAACAGTCACCTCGACCCATTCACTCACCCAATACCTATCCTAATGCATGAACCAAGCTAAATAAAAACCCATGTAATTTATAATGAGGACATTGCAAATCTTAGGCATGGGGGGGGGGGTATGAAATTGCAATGAAAACTCATAACAAGAAAAGGTTTCGACAAAAAAATCGCATATGTCAAAAATAGCAAAAAATTAAAAAATTTTTTAAAAAATAACAAAAAAATAGGAGGGAAGAAATTTTTGTGAGCTTTACAAAAGGAGAAAAAAAAGAACAAAAGGCGAAAAAGGAGCACAAAATGAAAAAGAAAGAAATAGTCATTAGTAAGAAATTAAGGAATTAACCAAAGTTCTAGACCACATTAAAGAAAAGTAAAGACAAAGTGCTAAAGAAACACAAAAAGATTAGTAAGAACGCTAACCTTAGGCCTTTTTAGATGGACTCTTAGTACCCATTAAGATCTAGATATATTCCTCAATAGGTTGAGGAAAATGAAAAGCTTAAGAATTAGGTCTAAGGCTTAGGGAGTATTCAGCCTCGTTAACTGACCTTCGGTTTATGGGACTCGGTAACCTAAGCACCCTAATTCACACATAGCCTAGTTCAGTGGGCATAACTATCAAAATCGCGTAGAAGCGTTTATAATGTTCTGAAAATGTTACCTAGATTAGGAGTGGCCGATCAACACAAGTTGATTTGGAAGAGTTCTTAGCGTGGAGAGGTGGGAAATTCCCCTCGAAGATGCATAACAACATATCGTCTCCTCGGTGCTTGTCTCTTAGGATATTCACATATCCTATTGGTGGCATGTAAGCACTCTGCTGATTTAGATACCATGGATGGCATTATCACAAAATGTTAATTGCCAGGGTTTGAATTCAGTCATGGAACACCATGGGCAGGATTATCTCGAAATCTCGAAAACTAGGGTTCCGGGGGTTATCATGGGCGGTGCTATCTCGAAGCATCGATTGCTAGGGACCTTTGAGGATTGATGATAGGGATGAGGAATCTGATACAGACCGTGTTGTGAAGCCAATCCTAAGCTAGAATTAAAGAGAAAAGAGAGAGAGAAAACTCTCCAAACAAATAAACCCTCTGTCTCTCTTACAAAATGCACTGCAAACTGAACCAAGGCTAAAAATATCTCAAGCACAGGTGCTTTAACCACGGAGTCCAATAAACCTTAGGATAGTTCCTGTGGGCCTTAAAACCTTTGCTAAGGACTGAGGCTAAAGCTAGACAAGTCTGGATCTTGGTTGGTACTGGAGTACCTTTAAGCCTGTTATTGGCATTCTGACCTAATCAAAGAGAAAAGAGGAGAAGAAGCACTTATCAAAATTGATGAAAGGAATTCATGGTCTAGAACAAAGGTTAAAACCTTAATTTTTTGCTAAGGGACTAGCAAAAGCTAGGCATGGGGGGTATGATGAGAACCTCATCATGAACCCTAACTAGCACATTTTAACTTAATAAAGTGAACAAAAGCTCCTACATAACCTATGGGAAGGCCTAATTCAAGGAATTGTTAATCTGAGAATAGAACATGACACTAGGGGTAAAACTATAATTTTTCCATTGCAGTGCACCAACGGGATTTCTAAGGGTCTACACATAGGTCAATTGGACTTAATAAGAGAAAAAGTGGGATGGTTTGGTCAGAAAAGGGTTATGACGAAATCTTTGAATTAAATGACATTCTCTAACCCTAAAACAAATCCACTTTAATTCACGAAGTTCTAGGCAAGATAAAAATCAACTAAACCTCTAAAATTCATGAAAAAATATCCTCTAGGATTTAGAACATTCAATTTGTCCTTTGGAACCTATTTTGGCCTAAATTGAGGTCCATACCCAATTTTTGACCTAATTTGGGTTTTTGTTCAAAATGTCTAGTCAAATGTGGCCAAACCTAAAATCCAACTTCACCATTGGATTCCTTAGGTCTAAATAAGGTTTATACCAAAATTTGGATTTAAGGGAAGGTCGTCTTGACGCAGTTTGCAATTTGGTCCTCAAAATTACTTTCTAACCCTCGACTTTTTGAAACTCTTACGTTTACCTCCTCAACTTCCTCATCATTTTCTTCACTTTAATCCTTCTATCACTTGCAGTAGCAGGCCATACCTTCGGCGACTTTGCGCGGAGGATGGCACCTAATTTGCATGGGGACCCGGCCCCAGATTTGAAAGGGGAGCTCCCTGCGGAGCCCCCTACCGCATGGGCTGCACCCCATGCCTTGTAAACCGCCATACCTCTCGTGCGAACATGTGACAGGTATGGGTGTCCAACCGACCATCCCTCCAGCGTGACACTCCCGCCGCCCTCGTGCGCCTCCCGGCTGGCCTTTGCCTATTTAAGGAGCGGCCCACCACGTCGCATCATTCAAGCTTAATTTGGCCTGAGATTCCGCTCCAAATTTGTCTCCTCCCAACTCTCGTCGACTGCCAGAGCTTCCGGTGACTCCTCTTCCTGTTTCTCGTCGCTCTACCACCGTACCAGTGGCTGGGCTACCTCCGCCGTCCTCCACCACACCGCGTCGTACCAGCAGGTGCTCTCCAACCCCTCTACCTCATCTCCGTTCTCTCCCTTTGGCACCTTCATCTCCAACGACGGCAGTACCAGCTGCTTGCCATTTGCTCCCCCCCGTTCGCTCCTAACTTACCAGATAAGCTTCCCTCACTCTCCTCTTTATTTCCCCTATTAATTTATTCTTTCGACCCCTCGACTCCACTGTCCACCATCACCATCTCCACCTTCGACCATCAACTCCAGCGAGGCCATTTCACCACCACAGACCGCTCCACCCCTCGCTGACCGGTCCCTGAGCTTCACCACCTCCCACTGATCACCTCTCATCCTTTCACTCACCACGCCACCCACTGAAACCTCCCTCCGAACAAACCCACTTACACACACACAGTGTGCCCTAGGCACACTCCCACAGGCGTCTTCACGCCACGCTGACCCCCGAGCCACCTTCGCTATGTTCTGGCAAAGCCTGCCGAGCATTCTAACAAACCTGCAAGGCCGTGTTCATGTTTTCAGGTCAAGAGCTACCTCTGCCATTGACGCTGAGTTCAGAGCAAGCTTGCAAGTAGCTCTAGATCTCACCAACTCTAGGAGAGACCCCAGGCAGCGTGGAATTGAGTCACGCACGCGTCCAGGCCTCTAATTAGCATCAAGGGACTCTGCAGCCTCACCAATTGGGGAGACCTTCTGCTTTAGTCCCACCTTTAAAACGAGTGGGCACGGGCACTTAAATTTAGAAACTGTATAGGGCTTATTGCCTCAAAATCATGGAGTGAGGTCCCACTCACCTTCACCCACCTCGTCCATGACCCGACCTCCGCAGACCTGGCGTGACCCATTTACCTGACCCTGCACTCCTTGCCCACCACTGCACACTGGTGGGCCTGGTCCCGGGCACTTACACCCGACCCGATAACCCAGCTGGCTCTGAGAGAGCGATGACCTGAGAGAGAAATAGAGAGAGAGATGAAGGGGAGGGTAGGGGTAGGTTTTTGCATAACCATGCCTGTGTAAGGAAGAAGGTGGAGCAGGAGCTGAAGCAGAAGAAAAGGAAGAGGAGAAGCCAACTGAAGAAGAGAACGAGGCTGAAAACTTAGCCGCAGGAGCAGGAGCAGGAGCTGAAGAAGAAGAAGGCACAGTGCAGAGGGAATGGAAGAAAAAGAAGAAGGAAAGAGAGGGAGCTAAAGAGGAAGAAAGAGCTGAAGAAGAAAAGAAAAGAGAAGGAGGGAGCTACCGCAAAGAGGAAGACCAAGCTAAAAGGGAAAAGAAGAGAAGAAGAAAAAGCCAAGGAGAAAAAGAAGCAGCAGCAGCAACCAAAGAGAAAGGAAGAGGAAGAAGAAGAACATGTGCATCGTAGCAAGTTGCTACTTAAGGCGTCTGATTCCTAGAATCAGACATCTGAAGACAGAGAAAATAAAAGAGAGAAAGCAAGAAGGAGAGAAAAGAAGAAAGAGAGAAAGATTAATTCCACTTTTATTCTCTACAATTCTCTTTGTAAAACATTTCAGTATTGTGAATTGTGATCTTTTTGCTTCTAAAATCAAGTTTGTTCCCTGAGTTCGACCTCGGAATATTTTTCACATTTCAAGTAATAAAATAAAATCAAATTGATGACACAGTCGGGGAGTGTACCAGGTTGGCGGAAATTTGCCATCTGGGCGAGTTGATTGTGAACCTTTGTGATCTCATCTTTATGTTGTTTTTGCATAGCTGCATTCGTCGTTTGAATGTCAACCAAAGTCTGAAGGATAAGAGTCATTTGATCTCCTTGAGTTGGCCCAGATTGATAGGTAGGGTTGGGCCGAGGCTGAGGTTGTTGATATGGATGAGAAGCTTGTGGATGGGGCTGATATGGTGGTCTCTGATTCTGATTGTTTCCCATCCACATGAAATTAGGATGATTTTGCCATCCAGGGTTATAGGTACTAGAGAATGGGTCATTCTGGATGGCGTTGAGGACCTTGCAGGTCTAAGGAGCCTCAGAAAAGTTAGAATACGAGGGTTCAGAGTTCCCCCAACTAGAATTGGTAGGTCCGAAGTTTGCTCCAGCCCTAGAGTCAGACGAGGGTGCATACGGGTCCAACCCTTGAGAAGATCGGTGGTACATGTTATGCACAACTTTCCTCCCAGAGGACCGCTGTGCGAATGGGTTTTGCGTAGTGATGGCTCGGGGAAGTTGTCGAGTTAGCTCATCCACCTTCTTCTCAATAATAGAGACCTTATCCAAATGACTGGCCGTCAGTTCCAAGTCGACAGAAGAGGACAGGCCCTGCATCTCGTGTGCTCCCCTTAGATTCATCAATGCGTGGGCATTCTTTCGATCGAAAATGCCCATGGAGTCATTATTGATGGAGTTCTCGCACATATTCTTGAGAATCTCCTACACAGTGTCTTCGTGTTGACCAATGATATTTCCTCCGCAAGTTGCATTGACGAATAATCAGATATCTTCATGGAGTCCTTGGTAAAAAGACTGGACTTGTTCCCATTTAGGAACTCCGTGGTGGGGGCACTTTCGCATGAGATCTAGGAAATGATCCCATGCTTCGTGAAGTGGTTCTCCAGGCTATTGTGTGAAGTGCGTGATCTGGTGTCGTAAAGCATTCGTCCGACCAACTAGGAAGAACTTTTGTAGTTCAACCCATGTGTTGATTGGATGCATTTGAGTTTGATACCAGTGAGCTACCTTATCCATGAGAGAGAAGGAGAACATTTTCATGAGAAGAATATCTTGACTCTGAACATTTGACCTGAAGGTTTGGGCCAGATGCTTGAGTTGTTTAATGTGTTGGAAAGGATCCTTGGAATTGAGCTCATGAAATTTTGGAATAGCATGAATCATGTTGGGCTTGAGTTCAGTATCAGGACCTCTAGCCAGGATTTGGACTCAAGGTTCGATTGCCACCACAACGAGATTGTAATGACCTCGCATCATACGACGCTGCGATGGATTCACAAAGGCTTAGAATAGATCATTAAGGCACTGAAGTTGATTCTCGAGGTTGTTCTCTTATGCAGGTTGTGCCATGATGATGGATGAAGGAGAATTATGCTCAGATGAATTAGAAGAGATGTCTATGTGATGGGGTTGCTGCACAAACATGGAAGTCGAGGCTTGGCCTCGACGGGAGTGAATAGCTAATGGAGGTCTCAAGGGTGGTCTTAAGGACCTCCTACCAAACTTGCACCGATGGACTGGATGAGAATAAAATGTGATGGACCCAATCAAGACACCCAAAAATTTTGGATGACTATAGAGGTTCGGGACGGATGATACCCCTTAGTCAAAAAGCTGTCCACCTGTGAATTACCTGGGCAGCCAGAGAGGGAGAGTCCCATAAAGACCCCTACACGGTAGAGCGTCCCTACGGGTTACAGGGTTTCCCCCACCTGACCTCTCTTGTCACTGATGTTCCAAGTAGACTAGAATGGGGACTTGACCTCTTAAGTCTACTAGTTTTATTAAGATCAAGGGTGCTTAGAACTTCACTTGAACTTTTAAGATGTATTGAGTGCAAGAGTAACCTAATTTAAAGATTTGTTGACCCAACAAGGTGGATCAACTTCACCTGCTTGTCCTTTGAGAAGTTTATGTCCCTCTTTTAGGATTCAAGTGAGATTAAGGGCCTGATTTTTCGGGTTTGCTTGAATAAATCAATTCAACCAAGGCTTAGGCACACATTGTTTGGAAAGATTAGTTCTTGATTATGTAAGTGTCTCTAAAACCCTAACTTGGAATCCTTACTTGGCACTTGTTTAGGTCCAATTTAGTTTGTCAAATGTGGTATCTAGGGCTCAAACAAGAATGTGATAGCCCTAGTTACCTTAAGTGGGTGCACAAATCAGAGTTTGTTGTTTAAATCAAATCAGGAAAATTGATGAATTATCTAAGAATGGAAAGCAAGTGGCCCTAATTGATTTTTCTTCCTTTTAACCTTTTCAGAATCAGGGGCTTAAGAGAGAGAGTAATTAGAACTTACCTGACCCTAGCATGTTTGATGTGCGGCTGAACTTTCTTCAATGAATCCCTCCTGAATCGACAACAAAGAGATAAGGTAAGTTAGTACCAAATCAGGAATTGTAATCAAGACTTCTAAATTGCCCGTTGCTCCCTGGCAACGGTGCCAAAATGTTCGTCAAGCTAAATCGGTGTTTTAAAAGGTGTTGCGTTGTAGTATAATCGAAATAGCGTTCAAATAAATATAATTTTATTACTTGAAAAAGATTCCGAGGTCGAACACAGGGAGCAATATGGAATTTAGAAATCAAGATTACAATTTAACTCGTAAAGTATTGCAATAAGAATGCCAAGGATCAATGTGCCAAAAAATGGGAGTAAAATGGTGATTTACATCACCAAATACTCCTTACAAAATTAGGGTTTAGTATATATATGAAATAAACTCAAATCGAACATCTGATTTGTAAATTAAATGACTTAAATGTCTGATACTACAATGTTCTTCCCTTCTGATTTATTCTTCTTTCTCTGCTTCTCTTCTGCTTAGCCTCTTCTTATTTCTTTCTCTAACCCTTTCTTTGTACCTCCTCTTCTTCTTCGACCCTTCTCCTTCTTCTTCTTTGGCTTCTGTCTCTTCTCTTCTTCCTCTTCTTCTTCCCTTCTCTTCTTTCTCTTGTCTCTCTTCTTCAGCTACAACCCTTCTTTCCTTCTTCAGAATTTGGCTAAGTGTCAGGGCCAAGCTTCTTAGGGCAAAACCCTCCCCCTACCTGCACGGCTCTCCTTCTCTCCTTCTCTCTTAGGATCTACTCTCCCAAAGCCACGGGTAATCAGGTTATCGGATTCAGGCATGTACCTGGGTTTAGGCTCACTGGCGTGTGGTGGTGAGCGAGGAGTGCAAGTCTAGGTGGGTTATCGGGTCGAACCAGGTCCACGTGTACGTGTCACGGACGAGGCTGGGTGAGTAAGTGAGAGGGACCTCACCACGTGAATTGAGGTGAACAACTTATGCAACTTTTTCAACTTGTTCGCCTCAATGCACTTTTCAGTCGACAATGTGGGACTATCTGCGTCCCTCTCCTTCACGTGTCTGCAGCAGGGGGTCTTCTCCTCAATTGCCTCAGCTCGCGAGGCAGAGGTGTCCAATTGACTGCCTAGACTTGTTCGTAGGAGGCTTCCGCGCTACCTGGAGCTGAGACTTGGGACAGAAGCACCTGGAACGACTCTCAAGAAAGCTCGAAGCTTGCTGCTTCCATGAAGGCAAGGTCGAATACTTAAAATCAATAAAACGGCCTCTCGACCCTATCAGAATGTTCAGGGAGTATCACCGAGTCACGGCAAGTGCAATGGTGCAGGTTATGTGGCATGTGGATGTTTGTGGGTTCGTGGTGAGGTCGAACTGCGTGTGTGTGAGTGGGTGTGTTCAGGGGTGCGTGTGAGTGAGTGAAGTGGTGAATAAAGATAGGGGAAATGATTGGAGAGGTGTGGCGATGTTTGTAGGGTGGTCGGCGAGGGATTTGGTGGCCTGTGGTGGTGAAATAGTCTCGCTAGAGGGGATGGCCAGAGATGGAAGGGATGAAGTCGCGGAGGGTCGTCAGTGGTCGATTTGAAGTGGAGCGGATGTGAAAATAAAGTGCAAAAGATGAGGAACTTAGCTAGGAGATAGGTGTATGAAGTGAGGCAGAGATGGCGTCGGATGCGGTGTTGCCGATGCTGAAGACGAGGTGGTTCCGATGAGGGAGAAATGGTGAGGACGAATGGGAAATGGTCGTCTGCTAGTAAGGTGAGACGAGGACAGGAATAGGGAGGATAAATCCACCGCTGGTATGGCAAACAGATGACGAGAAGCAGAAAAGGTTGCTGGACATCGAGGAACCTTCGGCCGCGAAAGAGAGAGGAATTTGAGGGAGATCTTGACCGATTTCGAGTGTGAAGAGTTCAGGAAGATCTGGCGGTGCTTTTATAAGGATCCAGAGGCAAGGAAAGCTTGGAAATCAAGCTTTCCAAGCTCGAAAACATTCACCAGATTTGGGTGTTTCTTAATGTCCAAATCTCTCATGAATTCGCATGAGAGATTAGGAATGATTCATAGCACAAGGACAGGTTCAGATTGGAGATAATTTCTTAAGGAGTTTCCCTTCCAATTTTGGAAGGGATTCACTAAGATCAAGGAAAAATCTCCTGTCAAAGATCGCCGGAGTAGGTTTCCTCCGCGATAATGGTGGGGGAACCTAATTGTGAAGACGATGAGGAGGTTAGGGGCTTGAATGTAAGGATTTTTGAAAGTTGGGGGTAAAAATGTAATTAGACAGGTCCATTTTGCAAATTAGGTCAAGACAAGCTTATCTTGGATCTAAATTTTGGTACAAACCTAATTTGGAGCTTAAGAATCCATGAAGTTGGATTTTAGTTTTGACCATGTTTGATAGGGTAATTTATGTAAAAACCTAAATTAGGGCAAATATCTGTCTGGGACTCCATTTTTGGTCAAGATGGGTTCTGATGGTCAAATTGAAGGTACTAAACCTTAGAGAATATTTTTCTATGATTTTTAGAGGGTTTAGGTGAATTTTATCCTGACCAAAACCTTGGTTAATTAAGTGGGTCGATTTTTAGGATTTCAAAAGTCATTTAATTCTAAAAACATGTGCAAACCCTTTTCTGACTGATCTAACCAACTTGTAACCGTTTTAGGACCTTTTGACCCTTAATGAAACCCTAGGAAAACCCGTGGTTGCACTGTATTGATGATATGCTGGTAAAATTACAGTTTTAACCTTAGTTTCCTATTTTTCCCTTAGAATGATTATGTAATGAAATATGACTCTCTGGCGGTTATGTAGGAGCATTTATTGGCTTAATTGGGTCAAAATGGTCTAGTTATGGCTCATGATGGTGTTCCCATCAGTGAATGCCTCCCGTACCGAGTTGTCTCCTCCCCCCTCTTGTAGCTACAGCTAATACATTTGAAATCATTAGAGGCGGGAGAAGATCCTCGTGAATGCTAGTAGCTGTGAGGAATGAATGGGCGTAAGAAGAGGAAGTGGAGAGGTTACCTGCAGAAGAAGAAGAATAATAATAAAATAATTAGGATTATTTATACATAACTCCTTAACTTCTATGTTAATTAAAACAATATATGTAATGCACCTAAGTGGTTAATTAATCAAATGCATGCAATTCTAAGTTAATTCTAAATGCATTTATATATGAATGCCACACATGAATTATGCAATTAAGCTAAAAATATGAATTAATTTACTTACATCCTAATGTATGCTATCTAATTGTTAAAATTAACTTAATGTCTAGGCACTTAATAACTTAAATAGCCCACAAATATGGGCTAATCAGTAGGCTGCAGCTCTGTTTGCTGCTGAAGCTCGTGAAAATGAGGGGCGCGAGCACGTTGGGCGTGCGTAGCACTTGTGGAGAGGACACGTGAGAGAGGTGAGGCTGATCAGCGAGGGATGGTGGTGCACGACACGATTGGGGCACGGGGAGTGCCCTCACTGCTGCGGTGGGTGTGGTGCCCTTACCTATTGTAGCTGGGTGCACTCTCAGCGCTCGTGGGAGGTGCATTGGTCGCGTGGGTTGGAGGTGCAGCGAGGAGGGTTGGGTGGGAGGATGCATAAGGGGGCGACAGTGGTGAAGGAGGTAGTTGTTAGTGATGGTGGTGCTGGGTTTCTTTGAGGTGGAGGAGAAACAGAGGAAGAGGAAGAATGAAGAAAAAGAAGATGGAGATGCTGGTTGTGGTGAGGATGATTGTGGACAGGGGGATGTGGTGTTGGTGGTCAGGTGGTGGCACGGTGAGGTTGTAATGCGGATCTCTGCAATGGCAGTGTGGGTTGTAACCTCGTATGCCCACGCTGGCAAAGCTCTGCCGTAGTTGAGGCTGGTGGTGGTGGAGCAGATGAGAAGCTAAGTTCTCTGTACAGTAGGGAAAGGGATGAAGGCCTCCCTTGCTCTGAAGCCTCCTCCTTCCTCTTATAGCGGCTCGCCTATTTTGAATTGGGTTGCGAGGGAGCCAGATCCACTTTTTCCATTCTTTCCTTCTAGGATGAATGGATTGCTTCTAATTATTGAGGCTACAGCTGTTGCACGATGGCTCCATTCTTTCCTTGCACAAAGTCCTACGGAAGAAGAATAGATTAATAAATAAAAGTTGGCTTATTTATATTCAAAGCCTTGTAAAATATCTAATTTTATGTAATGCATGTATTATGTATAATGCTCACTAAATTAAAATGCAAACTAAAATAAAAACTAATCTAATGCATGCTAAGACCTAATTTACATAAAAAATGCGATGCATGAAACAAATCTATAATTAATGTATTTATATCCTAATGCATGCTAATACATGTTAAAATTAACTTAATGTTTAGGCATTCAAATACCTAAATAACCCACAAATATGGGCTAATCAGTCACCAACAGAGTTATTGTCATTGGCAGAAATATAAAAGAAATCACTAAGCTCAAGGGGAGAGAAGATCTTTGGGAAGTTGCCAAGATACATGCTCGCAAGTCATCCTTCCTAGTAGTATGTTTTTAAAGTCAACTATTTAAATGTTCATATAGAAGATCAGCCTCATAGCATTTTGAGAGATTGATGCAAGAAGAATACGAAGAAGCCAGAACTTTGATAAGGCACCAGATGCAGTGTTTAATCCAGTGGATAGATGCTTGATAGTAAATACTCGGTTGAGAATTAGTTCTATGGAAGTCTTGATGCATTATTTTCTCTCTCCATGTCAGGAGGAGCTAAGAAAATAGAGGATGCTCCACATCTCCTTTGGTTCAGAGCTAGAGTTCCATACCTGGATTGCAATTTTTGCTGATGTTTCACTAAACTTTGAAAAGCTGGTGTTGAACTTCATTTTTCAGGGATGGGTTTTTCATGTTTGACTCTTTTACTTGTATTTGCTACATTTTTTGTGTTTTTTTCTTGTTTCCTAGTGTATCCTCTTCAAGGGCTCGTATTGTACTTTTCGATTTGAGGATACATAATTTTGGGGTTGCTCAATATCGTATGTTTCAAGCTTGTTAAAAAATATACTTTTCAATAAATAAAATCAATAGTGGCAATGAAGTGATATAACAATGCATCATTAAAGTGAGTCAACAATGTCAATTAAATGACAAAAGAAAGTGTCATTAAAGTAAACTAATAGCGGTGATTTAGTGGTATAAGAAGGCATCATTAAAGCAAATCTATAGTGGTGATTTAATGGTATAAGCAATTGTTAAATGAAATATATAGCACCACTAATAGCATTAACTAAATTGCCACTAATATAATTCAATAGCGGCAAATAAATTGCCATTAAAGAAGATCATTAGCGACGTTAATTGCGGCAATTAAAGTGACACTACTACCAATGATTTAGGGGCAGTTATACAATCGCTGCTAACCTTTTAGTGACGCCAACAGAGGCAACAATTTAGTGGCAATTATTTTAAGTGTCGCTAATTCCTTATAGCAACAGATATAAGGTCTATAGTGGTAAATATCAATTGTCGCTAAAGGCTAGTTCTTTTGTAGTGACACCCAAGTCATGAAAACTCTATAGGAATGCAGACTTAAATGACTAAAGTAGCCCGCATAATTACCAATTTATAACATCAAGTAAAGGTTACTCTTGATCAAAGACTTGTTGGCAACTTGCCATCCCAATCCATGACTAACCCAAATAATCAGAGAAACCAATAAAAAGGTGGACATCCCAATCAACCTATTTATCCAGCACCTCAGCACCCACCGGGTTTCAATCAAAACCAAGCTTCCCTTCGTCCTCATAGAAACAACCACACTGCAAATGTAATTACTCTAAGGAACGAGAAAACTACTCATGATCCTTGCCTTGTTCAAGAAACCCACTTAAAAGAAAAGCAGATCAACTTTTCTCCCTTTTCCTCTAACCCCGTTCAGGAACCTGCAACTGCAAAATAGGAAAATCCCATACCTTTCCAATGAGCTCTTCATTCTTTACACAACAAGAAGAAGAAATTCGAGCCCACTGATAAGGAATTGATAGATCTTTTTGGGCATGTTGAAATAAATATCTCTCTCCTTGATGCCATAAAATATATCCCTGCCTATGTCAAATTCTTAAAAGATTTATGTATTCTAAAAAGGAAGCCAAGAAATTTAGGAAAGGTGATTCTCCCAAAGACAGTGAGCTCAGTTGTACAGAGCAAACTGCCTTTGAAAAGGAAAGATCCAGGCTGCCCCCTAATTCAAGTGGTCATTAATGAAACTTCATTTCATCGCACCTTATTTGATCTTAATGCCTCAATTAATCTCATCCCCACTGTTGTTTTTGAAGAATTCAAGATCGATGAATTAAAGCCTGTCGAGGTAAAACATCAATTAGCTGACCGATCTATAATTGAACTAAATGGGATCGTTGAGGATGTCATTGTCCAGGTCCAAAATTATGTATTTGTCTTAGACATTTTGGTCTTGGACATCGAGGTACCGGAAGCACTGAAGAATGCCCCCATAATTCTCGGAAGACCATTCTTAGCCACCACCAAAGCCAACATTGATTGTGATTCTGGAAAGATGAAAATCATGTGCGGTGGTGAATCTATTACCCTAGATATTTTTCAAGCTTCTAGGAGATTCCAAGAACTAGATTTCTTTAATGACTCGGATTCTAAGATAGAAAATTTAGTGGAGGAAACAATGCAGATTTCACACATGGGTTCTTGCTTTGTAGTTAATACAGTTCCTGAACAATCTGATTTAACCCACCCTTCGACCCTAACCACTCCTCCACTCGACTCTTCACCTAACTCCTCTCTCACTTCACCCTTGGACCACAAAGTAGACACCATTTCCGAGCTAGGCCCCCAACTAGAGTTAAGGCCTTTGCTTGACTCCCTTAAATATGTTTCCCTTGGACCAAACCAAAGCATGCCCCTGATTATCAATTTTGGACTTACCGGGGCACAAGAGGAAAAACTTCTCCAGGTTCTTTGTAAAAATAGAAAATCTATTGGCTGGACCCTTTTTGGCCAAAAGGCTATCAATCCATCCTATTGCACTCATAGAATATACCTTGAGGATGACTCTCACCCCTCCCACCAACCACAATGGCGTCTGAACCCTAATATGTAGGAGGTGGTAAAAAAAGGAGATAATAAAGTGGCATGATGCTGATATCATCTACCCCATTTCTGATAGCTCCTGGGTTAGTCCCATGTAGTTAGTTCCTAAGAAAGCTAGACTAACAGTTGTCACAAATGAACATGGGGAAAATATCGCCACTAGGATAGCTTCTTCCTGGCACGTGTGCATTGATTATCGCAAATTGAACACCGCCACCAAGAAGGACCATTTTCCGCTCTAATTTATTGATCAAATCTTGGAGCGATTTGCCGGATGTGATTACTCTTGTTTTCTCAATGGTTATCCTAGCTATAATCAAGTTGCAATCCATCCTGAGGATCAAGACAAAACTACATTCACTTGCCCCTTTGAAACCTTCACTTTTCAGAGGATGCCCTTCGATCTATGCAACGCACCTACGACTTTTCAAAGGTGTATGCTTGCAATTTTTTTAGACCTGGTAGGTGAATGTATGGAAGCTTTTACGGATGACTTCTCGATTTTTGGAGACTCCTTTGAGAATAAATGAAAGTGATACCATCACCAATCATCTTCCCAACTCACCTAAATCTAGCTCATGAGGATATGGAATCCCTAGAGGGACTTGACCATGAGATTACTGATTCTCCTCTTATAGATGATTAGGGTTCGGGATCAATGCCTACACCACCTTTCCTAAATTCTCCAAGAGGATTCCTTACATTTCCTTAGTGACCAAGACCATCTTATATCTAGGAACTATTATGAATTTGACACGCCTATCTCCCAGATAGAACTACCTGAGACACAACCTGATGTTATTGAGGAAACCACACCTCAGGTAGACATAGGGCCAAAGGAGATTTTTATGCCACTTGGATTGAGAATTTGGGATGACATTCAAAGTCGATATACATTACTTGGGGAATTACACCTTCAGGAAGCACTTATGACAATTAATAAAGAATCACCTAAACCACCCAGAGAGACTTTAAGTGAACAACACGATCCTGGGGTTGTAATCACGTATGGTAAAGGATTCCACATGTTAGGTGCTTCTACCTTGCTATCAAATGTGTCTGCTTCGGAGTCAACCCTGGATGCAGTTCCTCCCAAAAGCAAATCAATGACTCCATATCCTGACAAAAGCATTAGTGCTATGTATGTTAAGCTTGATTTGTATAAAAAGGGTACTAGGGATAACATGGCTTATCATGATTGGTTGTTTGGGATAGATTTGGAGCATACCAAACTATCTTTGGCTTTGGTAACCATTCTACAACGTCAAGACTTACACCCCCTATAAACCAACTTTCTCAAGTCTCTGCTTATTTTTATTTCTTCAGGGGGAATAATCAGATCGATACATCTTCTGTTGGAGTGGCGGGCTTGGATTGATGCTTGTACTGGATAGTCCAACATCCTTAGGATATTCCTCATAGTATCCTGTCTTCCCCAAATACCTCTATTTGAGGAGCCTTTGCCTTCTCGCTGCACACTCCTGGAGGTCACTACACATGTGTATTATATGCAACCTCCAACAAAAGGCCAAGAATATCCCATTTTTATTGATGCAAGGGCATCACGATCATTAATTTTGATGATAATAGATTAAGACGGACATCTAAAGAAGTGTTTTAAGATGTCTGGGAATCTAATCAGACGTCTAGTTCTAAATGAGTTTCCTTCCTGTTTTGTCTAGACCTAAACAGGGTTCTTGGCTAAGTTGCTCAGACGACAGGTGATGAGCCCATATTTTTGGGTTAAGTATGTATTTTAATGCCTAGACATTAAGTTAACATGTACATTTATATAGCATACATTATTGTGTAAATAGGATAACATAAAATCTCATGCATTTCATGCATTACATGCATTGATAATATAATTTAGAATATCATGCATTGAAATAGGTTGCATTACAATTAGTGTTTTCAATTTAACATATAAGTTAAGGTCTTACATATAAATAACCCAATAATCATTTTTCCTTATTTTTATTCTCTTCTCTGCAGCAATGGTTTCCCACAATGAATGCGCGCCTTAATTACTGAGGATAGAGGATACTGCATGTCATCGATGATCCCTCTTCTTCATGATGCTTCTTCTTCTCCATGTTCTTGCAGCCATAAAAGAAGACCTCAATTGCACCATCATGAGCAGGCCTCCACCCCATTCCCTACTGTGCAGAGAATAGCTTCTCGTCCGTTCCACCACCACCGACCTCAACTGCGGCAGTTTGCTCCATCACCGTAGGAGTGCATTGTGACAGGATGCTCTGCCAAATCGAACTAGCAGCATTACTGTGAGCACCTCAGTGTGCACACCTCTCCACGCTACAACAACAGTGTGCAGCACCACCCTCACCACCATCTCCAGCAACGACATCCAGCTCCTCACCCCCGTGCCAGTTAGGACGGCCAGGAAATTTCCCAGACATCTGATGCCCCTCCCCTCGCTGTGTCTTCTCTGCCTGACCTCGCCTCCAGCCCACACACCATTAGTGCACTCACACAGCACCACCCATACATGTAGTCGAGGGTGCGCACAACTCCACCAGCAGCTTCCTCATGTTTCCCTGTGCTCCTCTAGCGGTGTCGCGCGTCCTTCAGCAGCGCCGCACCTTACCGACTACCCCTCCACTCTAGGTGCATCTCCGAGCTACACCCCCAGTGTGTAGCACCGCACCTCACCTCCTGCAGCACGCATCAGCGTGCAGCACCACTTCTGCCACCTGTGCACGCCTTCAGCACACGCAGCAGGCGGTGTGCGTGTGTCCTTATGCTCCCCCTTACCTCCTACACCTCTGCCACATCTTCAGCAGCAGCAGCTACATTCACTAGCAGCTCCAATGCCTCCCCGCGTGCGCCTGCGTGCAACTCCAGCAGCAGCTGCTACTTTCACCAACAGCTCCAGCGCCTCCCCGAGTGAGCCTGCACGCAACTCTAGTAGCAGCAGTTGTGTTTGCAAGCATCCATCTTTCCCCTCCGCGCGGTTTGCATGCCTCCAGTAGCAACAACAGGAAATGCCCAACGGTGGCACCCACTGCCATCTCCTCCTAACCACCTCCACCTCCGACCATCGTTGGCCATGAGACCACCACCGCTGAATAGCCCTCAGCCTACTCGATCTCCGACTGCAGCCTCGCCATTCAGCTCTTCTTCCTCCATGCATGCGAGCAAGAGGAAGTCATTCCCCTATTTCGCTATAGTAAACAAGGTATTAGTTTGTATATTCAATGCCATTACAAACTTTTATTTTTATTATTGTGAACATTGGATCGATCTCCCTCTTGTTTGGAATAAATGCAATTTCAGTTTTGCTCTCATTCCAACTCATATCTAAGATGGTTTTCGACACAATTTTTTGGGGAAACAATTTATGAACGTCTATTTTTAACCCATACGAGTTTTAATAGGCCATTACCTCCCTGTGGATACAACTCGCTCTATCGAGTGGTTTATTTTCATTTTCATACTTTGATTAGTCGATTTTCCACCGCTTTAAAATACGAAAAGTCATCTTAATCATCTTATTCCAAAGCGAAAATTGACTCGTCAAATGGCGCTGTTGTCGGGGAGGCAACAGGCTTAATTAACTCACAATTGTTCATTTGTTAATATTTATTTAAATTGAGGCATATTTAACTTGTTTTATCTGATTTGGTGCGAGGTACATATATTATATACGAGTTGTCGCATCGGCCTCAGCAACATCATGGTGGACCTTGTTTCCACCACTTGGAGGAGGGATTGAGCTTCGCATCTTGGTGGACCTTGCAGCCATCTCCAAGATAATCACAGAAGCTTATGGGCCTTGATCCTACATGCATAGAGATGCACGGAGGACCATCTAAAAGGAGTCTTCCCTTAAAATTTTGATTCTGCATTTTAGAGTACTCTTTAGATTTAGTTTAGTTGCTTGTTTTCTCGCCCGTGTACTCTAGGGCCAATTTTAGGGGTTTGTCCCCCAATTTTGTTTTAGGCCCATGTTGGCTAATTTTTGGGAGTCTGTTCCCTCTTTCTTTAGATTTAGGTTTTTACTTTCGTTTGTGCATTGATTTTATTTTTCTTGATTCTACATAAGTAGCTGATAGCGATTTCACGCGGTTTGTTAAATACGTCATTGTAACGTGCAAAATCGATCAACTCTTAAATTTATATTCCTAGATAGGGGAGTATCTAGGGTCGTCCAAGGAGGCCAAATGTTTGCAAACTTGATTCTCTTGCTTGGAATACAAACCTCAACTTTCTTTTTGGTCTTTTTCAATATATCATTTTTATGTTTTTGAAATTAAGGCAACATGCGAAATTGTTGGCGAGAAAGTGACTTGCACTCAATTCAATATACTACTTCTAAAGTGGCAAGTAAAGCCTCTCCCTAAGCTCACTCTAGGCAACTGGAGGCCTAGAATAGTTAGGGAGAGGGAGTGAAGAATGCTAAAATCAAAGCAATTAAAAAAAAATGCAACTAAAGAAATTGCAAAGAAGGCAACTAGATTAATGAAAAAGTGTTTTACAAAAAAGCCTAGTTGATGAAAGCTTCTACTACTAGAAAAATTGTAATAAATAAAAGAAAACACAAATCCTCTAGATAGATGGTGAAGAAGAGGGCTTCTTGCTCCAAGCTTGGTAGCTCCCAAGCTTGAAAAGAGTCCTCCAACTCCTTCCTTGCTATGCTCCACCAAGGTGATGTCCTCCAAAGCAAGCCCTAAGGGGGCGTGCCCTAAGCTTCTCTCCAAGGGTGGACGTCCACCCTAGGTCCTACTTTGCCTGGCCGTCCTCCTTGGAGTAGAAAAGTCCTCCTCCTTGGCATGGCCCAAGTTGAAGAGAGTGGGGAGAAGAAGTCACCAAAAGGGCTGGTGATGTGCTCCTTTAATCTTCTTCTCTACTCCTTCTCGGTCGTTGGTGTAGGTGGGTATAGGTAGAAAAATGCACTAATGGAGGATGGGAATTATGTGGTGGTAGGGTAGGGTATTTATAGGATGGGAAGGGGGGTGGTTATGGTATTTTTTTGGAGGGAAATGAAGGGGTGCTTGGATATTTTTGGAGGGAAAAATGGGAGGGAAATGAAGAGGTGCCTTGGTTTTCCCTCCAAAAATGCCTTCTAGAAGGCAATTTTGGAGGGAAAAAATGGAGGGTGGAGATGGGTTTTGATGGTGGATGTAGGGTGGTGATGGAAGGGATAGTTGGCACCAAAATAAAGTAGGAGTAGGTGATCTTTTTGCTGGAGCTTAGGTAGTAGGGTAGTAGGTTTTAGTGCCGTGAAGGTGGACTAGCTAAGTTAACCAGCTTAGCTAGCTTAGCTAGTAGGGAGTAGAGTTGAGGCATTTGGAGCTAGGGTTTTCAGGGAGAAGAGTTGGAGGTAGTCATCTTGAGCTGCACTAGAGGAGGTGGATGCTGAAGAGAGCTGCAAGGAGCTACCTTAGCTGCCTTGGCTTGCTAGTTCATTGCTAGCTACTAAGCCAAGCTAAAGCAAGCTGGCTTCTGCTGAAAGGAGCTGAGGTGAGCTAGGTCTAATGCTCCCGAGGAGGATCAAGCTGGGTGAGGCAGCTAAGGTAGCTTAGCTCAACTAAGTTGAGCTAAGCTGAGTCCCCGGGAGCTAGACTTGAGCTTCCTAAGCTGGACTGAAGTCACCTTTAGCTGGTCGGAGTTGAGTAGAGCTGGATGTAGCTGGACTTGAGCTGGGGTGAACTCCAATCAACTCAGCTGAGCTAGCTAGAGCTCCCTGTGGACTAATCGGAGCTGAGGTGAGCTAGACTCAGCTAAGTTGAGCTGGATCTAAGCTGACCTGAGCTAGGGTGAGCTAAGATGAGCTCTCTTGAGCTGCCATTCTGCTGAGATGAGCTGAATGGAGCTAAGATGAGCTAACCCTAGTTCAAGTGAGCTGGAATCCAGCTATGGTGAGCTGGATCAAGCTGAGTTCCAGTTAGTCTGAACTTCTTCTTCACCAGTTGCCTTCCTGAGTGCTAGAGTTCTGACAATCTACATATCCCTAACACTCACAAAAACACATTAAAAAGATAATAGAAAGTGCAATGCATGCCTAACCTAATTGATGTCTAAATGCAGCCCAAAAACCCATTTGCGGAGCAAAATCCTAAGAGCTAAGTTTGTTTTAATGCATAAAAATGATGATAAACTGGCGTTTATCACACCCCCATGCTTATCTTTTGCTAGTCTCTTAGCAAAACTTAAATTTTTACAAAATAGAATTTTTGGGAAATCTAATTTTTTTCTACTTTTGAGGAGAAATAGATTAAGGGACCTTGGTTGATCTAAACACAAGAGGTACAGGATTTGTTGAAGATAAACATCAAGATTTGTTTTGGATCCAACCATTAGATGAAACAAGATCAATATATCCTCCAGAAACTTCACAAATTAACTCCTTGTTAATTCAGATGACTTGAAATTTTTGTTTTTAGGATTTTTCTGGCTCATGAATCTGATTCGCAACTTGCAAAAATCCTTTAAAACCTTGTGTTTGTGCTTGTGAAAAGCCAACATTTATAGGGGCATGTTAATTTATTATTACTTTTTGTTTTCTCCCCCATGCTTATTTTTAGCTTAGTCTTACAATAGATGTGTCGGGATCATCATTCCCGTTACCATTCCTCGAGGGGGCTTTGGCGCCAGTACTTCGGGATAGCACTGTCCATGACACCACCCAGGAGCTCACAACCCGAAAACACGATGCGGTGTAAAGAGGCGCTCCAAGCAAACTCAAGCTCTTGCTCTGACACTATAGGTAGAGCACCGTCCAAGACACTTGAGCTGCTAAAATGTGCTTTAATGCTCTGTCTAAAGATATGAAATATAGATATGGAGCAGCACCGAGGTGATAACATGTTGACATCGCATCCTCAAAGGAGGTATTTTCCTTCTTCTCGGCGATGGGAACTCAAACCAATGATCTGCTTCAGACTTTTACTAAGTCCAAACAAGGGATTTTTCAAATTTTTAGTTGTTTTTAAGTGTTGGCTTGTGTGTGAAAATTGACACAAGAAGTTTCTCAAGACATGCAAGTTTTTGAATCAGAAACTATGTCAAATACTTTCCGTATTACAAAATAGGATCAAGTCACCTGAACTATCATGAGTTCAGGTGGAATTTTAGAGAAGGATATCTGATCTAGTCTAAAATAGACCTTGGAATTCTAATGATTAGATCCATGTCTTCATCCTTAGTTTGTTAAAGATTAAATCCCATTGTACCAAAAGTGAATTTTTCGACCTTAGTCTCGATTTCAAAATTTTTCCTCAAAAAGTTTTTCATCATTTTTTTTTTGGTATGCAAGCAGGAAATAAATTAAAGAAAATTGCATGTTTTTAGGTTTTGAACATCCTAAATCGATCGTCAAAATTTAAAAACACCCCCCCATGCTTAAGATATGCCATGTCCTCATGTATTAGGAGGGAAAAGGGATCACCTTAGTGAAGAACGGTCGGGTTTAGGATGAACAAAACCTGGAAAAAGAAGAAAAAGGGAAAGCAAGAAAAAAATGATGGGTTACCTCCCATCCAGTGCTATCTTTTGTGCCATTCAGTCGGGCGTGAAGGTATGCACGGAAGACGTAAAATCATGTAAATAATTGGACACTTGGATGCCCGCAAAAAAGGTTTCTTCTTCTAGATCCCTAGTAAATTGATTAGAAGCAATGTTGGGATCAAAGTTGGATGGAAAATGATAAGTGTAGCCCGAGTCTGGCCGTGGTTTTAAATCAGGTTGGATGCCAAACTCGGGAGGGGTTGGTGGCAGGTCCGCAAGAAAGGAGTCGGGGAAGGAATGGTGAGGATTGGGTGAAGTTGGTGTGGAAAAATTAGGTGCGTGAATAGTGGGTGGGTTAGGGTGCTCAGGGGGTGTATCAAGAATAAATTTAAGGTCAAGACAAGCTTCCAGATCACAGATTTTGCCGACCAATGATTCTGAATCAGAGTCCTCAAAAAAATTATGGTCAGTAAGGGTATCTATTAACATCGTCTCCTCCACCATATTGGAAATTTCAGTATCTGAGTCCTCAAAAAAGTTCTCATCATGGAATCTCCTGGAGGATTTGAAAATATCTAAAGTGAGAGTTTGGCCTGCACAAGTGATATCCATTTTACCTATGTGGCAATTGATATTTGCCTTTGCAGTGGCCAAAAAAGGGCATCCAAGGATTGTTGGGGAGTCCAGTAATGATTCGAGTGCCTCAATGTCAAGAACCAGAAAGTCTGCAGGGAAGACACAATTCTGGATCTTGACCAAAACATCCTCGATAATTCCACGAGGTTTGATTGTAGATCGGTCGGCTAATTGCAGGGTAACCTCGACGGGTTTTAATTCACCGATATGAAATTCTTCAAATAAACTTGTGGGAATAATATTAACTGAGGCACCAAGATCAAGGAGGGCGTGATTAAAGGTAGTGTCATCAATAATTACAGAAATTAAAGGCCCCCTCGGATCTTTCATCTTAAGAGGCAACTTACTTTGTATGACAGAGCTTACTGTCTCCGAAAGATGCACCTGGCCTAGATTTTTGTCCTACCTTTTAGGAGTACAAATCTCCTTCAAATATTTATCATAGGCAGGTATATATTTGATGGCATCTAGGAGAGGAATATTGATATGAACTTGCCCAAATAGATCCATGAGTTCTTCTGTAGTGGGCTCAGATTTCTTTTTTCTGTTGGTGGTGGGGAGGAGAGATTGTGGGAAAGGGATAGGAATCTTGTCTTGAGATTTTTGTATTTCTTTTTCTTCCTGATGGGGAGGTGGGGAGTCAATTTGCACAGGTATTTCACCAGGTTTGTGTGAAGGCCCAAGGTCAGTGGTGGTTTTCGCACTCCTCAAAGTAACTGCATGTATAGTCGGATTATTATTTGGAGGAGGTGGGAGGGCTTGTGATTGTAGAAACCTGGGCGACTGCTGAGGTGGTGGATTAGGAGGAGGCTGATTCGGATAGTGTGGAGTTCTGCCTGTATAATGGTTTCCTTGGTGATTAGGGTTGGGCATGGGTTGGGACGGAAGATGTCCTGCAGGTCTTTGCGTGGGAGTAACCCCAATCTGATTGTTCAGATTTGTGATGGTGCGGGTTACTTCCATCATTTTTGTTTGCATATCCTGCAGGGTTTGCATCATCTGGGCATTGATGTCTTGTTGGGATGGACTAGGATGGAAGTTTGGATTCGACCCATACCCAATAAAATGATATGGTTGGGAGGAAACTTGATTATTCCAGGAGTAGTTCGGGTAATTTTTCAAATTGGAAGAATTTTTAAAGGGCTCCTGGATGGTAGAAATATTTTGAGTGGGGTTAAGATCTGGATAGTTATAATTCCCCAATGAATCATGGGTAACCTCAGAATAATCAACAGGAGTAGTGTTGAGATTGTGCAAATTTTCTCTTCGTGGAAAGTTAGGTTGGGTTAGATGTGGGTGTGGAGCTTGAGTTGATGTGGCCAGTCTTTCCTCAATTTTCTTTTGATTAATATGCATCTGGTCGAGTTTTTGAGTGATCAATTGAAGATCGTCTTGGGTGACAGGGATAGATTGAGTGCCTATTTCATGAACACTGAACTGCGGGTTTTGGGTTCTACAAAATGTGTTCATGGAAGCTTGATTAAATGAGTTTTCACTCATTTCCTCAAATAGGTCATAGGCACTTCCAGCATCTTCATTTAAGAAGTTGTCGCCACACGAGGCATCGACAAAATGTCATATTTGATCTTCTAATCCATGATAGAAGATTTGCACGAGTTGCCATAAAGGAATCTCATGGTGCGGGCAACTTCTTAAAAGATCTTGAAATCTTTCCCAAGAATCGTGGAAAGTTTTACCAGATTTTTGGTGAAAGGTCGTAATAGATCTTCGCAAGGAATTGGTACGACCTATGGGAAAGAATTCCTTGAGGAAGGCACTCTTGAGCTAAGGCCAAGTTATGATGGGTCGGCCAATGGTCCTAAACCAATAAGCGGCCTTATCTTTAAGAGATAATGGAAAAAGCTGCATTAGCCATATGTCTTCTTGCACATTTCGAGAACGGGTTGTTTGTGCAAGAAGAGTTAGCTCTTCAAGGTGGTTGAAAGGGTCTTCCCTAGGAAGGCCATGAAAGTGTTTAATTAGGTTCAGGATAGCAGGCATGATCTCAAAGTCCCCCTCTGGTATGACCACCCCTGGTCGTTCCTCATAATAAGAAGGATCATAGAAATCTTTTAGAGGAACAACAGGCTGCTGATGGGGTGGTGGGTTTGGCCTTGGATTAGCTAGGTTTTGGATGTTCCTGGTCAATGTTTGCTGATTGGAATTTAATTTATTAATCTGATAGGCCATCAATTTTAAAAGATTAGGTAGGGGGTCTTGATGTTGTGTTTGGGGCAACTCAAGATTAGGGAGCTCCAAGTGTGGGAAGTTAATGGTAGGTGGGTTTTGGGTGGAAGGGTTAGAATTAGGGTTAGTGATGGGGTTAGAGGTAAGGTTAAAGGTGGAAGTGGAAGGGTCAGTGGACCTATTTTGTTGTGTTTCCATTTTTTCAGGAGAAGAAGACAAAAAAAGTGGTCTTTTTGCGCTGGGGGTGAAATCAAATGGTCCTTCCAAGTGCGGATTTTGAGATCGTCGCCCATGCATAAAATGGAAGAACGGGAGGGGAGAAGAGAAAGAGATGAGAGAAAGTGTGCAATTCAAACAAACAAACCTAGACCTAACTTAAATGTGGCTCCCTAATAATAACCTAAGACTTGGTCTATATAGGAAATAAGTAGTCAATAGTGAATACCCGTTCTATCAACAAATCTAACCAAGTTGCTTAAGGGGAGGTTTGGGCCCAAACGTTTCCCAGGGAAAACCCCAGGTGCTTGTACAAACCCGTGCCTGGTCGTTTGACATGACCCCTCAGCCTGAACACCAGATATAGATGACAAAATTGGTACTAACTAAAGAAAACTTAAGACCTAAATAGCAAGCCTAAGTTGATAAAGCCTTAGGGGTCAAGTTGCTACAAATTTTAATTAGGTCTACGATGCTATAGTACACAGGGAATGTGGAGGGCGTTTATTGGGTTGTTGCCCTATTATTTTGATCTTTTTGTGTGTGTGTGCAGGAATTGGAGAGTGGCTCCAATGAAAATCAAGTTGTCACACAATTTTTTGTATTTTTGTCTTTTAGGATTTGATTTAATTAAATGTGTTTTAGGGTTTTTCTCTTTAAATTTTGAAACAAGTTTGAAAGTTTACAATCAAAGGAAAGACAAGTTGTATTGGTGATAGTTAGTTTCTTTTAACGTGAGTCTTTAGAAAGAGAGAAAGAAACCCTAAGTCAAATATCCCTAAGACAGAAATTTACTACCAATGAATTAATTTTAGGCTTTCTGTATTAAGTAGTGGTCCAAACAAGTCAAGAAACACCACTACTTTGAAGAAAATCAAACAAGGATTCCAAAAAAGATTTTTTTAAGATTTTATGAATTTGTTTGATAATTATTTTGAATTTTTAATTGTACTGGTGTTAAAGTTCAGAAATGATACCTGTGGGTATTTTGGACTTTTCAGTATTACCACCGACCTCATAAAATTTTAGTGATTTTGTATGATGTGTAAAATTTCATAAATATTTCAGCAAGATAAATTTTACAAAAATTGGATGAGTATAAAAATTCTAAAAATTCGCGGACTGTAGCAAAATAGGAAGATGAGAGGGTGTGACCCCTCTGTAGTCCACGAATTTTAAAAAATTAAATACAAATCCAACCGACCTTAAATTTATCACAGATGTTCCTAACTTAATTTGGAATCTCTGTTTGAAATTGTATGATTTTAGGAGGCCTGTGGTATTAGGAATCGATTTTTCAAGTTCGGATAGAAATCTGGACCCGAAAAATAAAACACCAATACTTGCAATGGAGTGGTGTTAACGAAGCATTCAAGCAAACAATGGATTTTATATGGGCACCACTCCACTTAATTAAAATTTTTATGGTCCTGAAAGCCATGTTTAATATTTTTTGGTAGTCTTTTACCCTAAATGTGATAAGAAAGGGGAACCAACCTGAATTTCATAGGAAGAAAAGGATCTTTGAGCTCTCGCTTCTAGATTCTCGCCTTCCCGCAGTAATTCCTACACACAAAAAAGAAAGAACGAGAAGGGGATGAGATCCACTTCAAGCAAGAGAAAATTAACTAATGCAAAGCCGTGCCTCCCCGGCAACAGCACCAAAAAGTGATAGCGATTTCACGTGGTTTGTTAAATACATCATTGTAACGTGCAAAATCGATCAACTCTTAAATTTATATTCCTAGATAGGGGAGTATCTAGGGTCATCCAAGGAGGCCAAATGTTTGCAAAATTGATTCTATTGCTTGGAATACAAATCTCAACTTTATTTTTGGTCTTTTTCAATATACCATTTTTATGCTTTTGAAATTAAGGCAACATACGAAATTGTTGGCAAGAAAGTGACTTGCACTCAATTCAATATACTACTTCTAAAGTGGCAAGTAAAGCCTCTCCCTAAGCTCACTCAAGCCAAGTGGAGGCCTAGAATAATTAAGAAGAGGGAGTGAAGAATGCTAAAATCAAAGCAATTAAAAAAAAATGCAACTAAAGAAATTGCAAAGAAGGCAATTAGATTAATGAAAAAGTGTTTTGCAAAAAAGCCTAGTAGATGAATGCTTCTACTACTAGAAAAATTGCAATAAATAAAAGAAAACACAAATCCTCTAGATAGATGGTGAAGAAGAGGGCTTCTTGCTCCAAGCTTGGTAGCTCCCAAGCTTGAAAGGAGTCCTCCAACTCCTTCCTTGCTATACTCCGCCAAGGTGATGTCCTCCAAAGCAAGCCCTAAGGGGGCATGCCCTAAGCTTCTCTCCAAGGGTGGACGTCCACCCTAGGTCCTCCTTTGCCTGGCCATCCTCCTTGAAGTAGAAAAGTCCTCCTCCTTGGCGTGGCCCAAGTTGAAGAGAGTGGGGAGAAGAAGTCACCAAAAGGGCTGGTGATGTGCTCCTTTAATCTTCTTCTCTACTCCTTCTTCTTGGCCGTAGGTGTAGGTGGGTATAGGTAGAAAAATGCACTAATGGAGGATGGAAATTATGTGGTGGTAGGGTAGTGTATTTATAGGATGGGAAGGGGGGTGGTTATGGTTTTTTTTGGAGGGAAATGAAGGGGTGCTTGGATATTTTTGGAGGGAAAAATGGGAGGGAAATGAAGAGGTGCCTTGGTTTTCCCTCCAAAAATGCCTTCTAGAAGGTAATTTTGGAGGGAAAAAATGGAGGGTGGAGACGGGTTTTGATGGTGGATGTAGGGTGGTGATGGAAGGGATAGTTGGCACCAAAATAAAGTAGGAGTAGGTGGTCTTTTTGCTGGAGCTTAGGTAGTAGGGTAGTAGGGTAGTGGGTTTTGGTTCTATGGAGGTGGACTAGCTAAGTTAAGCAGCTTAGCTAGCTTCGCTAGTAGGGAGTAGAGTTGGAGACATTTGGAGCTAGGGTTTTCAGGGAGAAGAGCTGGAGTTAGTCATCTTGAGCTGCACTAGAGCTAGTGGTTGCTGAAGAGAGCTGCAAGGAGCAACCTTAGCTACCTTGGCTTGCTAGTTCTTTGCTAGCTACTAAGCCAAGCTAAAGCAAGCTGGCTTCTGCTGAAAGGAGCTGAGGTGAACTGGGTCTAATGCTCCCGAGGAGGGTCAAGCTGGGTGAGGCAGCTAAGGTAGCTTAGCTCAACTGAGTTGAGCTAAGCTGAGTCTCCGGGAGCTGGACTTGAGCTTCCTAAGCTGGAATGAAGTCATCTTTAGCTGGTCAGAGTTGAGTAGAGCTGGATGTAGCTGGACCTGAGTTGGGTTGAACTCCAGTCAACTCAGCTGAGCTAGCTAGAGCTCCTTGTCGACTAATCGGAGCTGAGATGAGCTAGACTCAGCTAAGTTGGGCTTGATCTGAGCTAACCTAAGCTAGGGTGAGCTAAGATGAGCTCTCTTGAGCTGCCATTCAGCTGTGATGAGCTGAATGGAGCTAAGATGAGCTAACCCTAGTTCAAGTGAGCTGGATCAAGCTGAGTTCCAGTTAGTCTGAGCTTCTTCTTCACCAGTTGCCTTCCTGAGTGCTAGGTTTGGAGTTCTGACAATCTGCATATCCCTAACACTCACAAAAACACATTAAAAAGATAATAAAAAGTGCAATGCATGCCTAACCTAATTGATGCCTAAATGCAGCCTGAAAACCCATTTGTGGAGCAACATCGTAAGGGCTAAGTTTGTTTTAATGCGTAAAAATGATGATAAACTGGCGTTTATCAGTAGCTAAAAAAAGAATAAAAAAAAAACACGAGCTGCCTGCTAGAAGCTTCCTACCTTTCGGACGAACCATTCAGTTCTATATGAGTAACCTCTAGATTTATTTCTCTGCATTGCGTGCATTTTCGCATTGTTGATTGCTGGAAGCAAGGTACGCATTCTCTTACTTTGCATCCATATTTTGATCACGCATTTGCATTTGGACTTAATTCCAAGACCACATAAGTGTCATGAAACGATTTAACAAGTGGTCACATTTTCTGAAAAAAGACTACTTAAAGGAGCAACATATAAAACCCAAGGAGTTGATTTGAAACATTGTGTTGTGGTTGAAAATTTCAAACTTTTACGGTGAATGTACATGTGTTTGATTGCATACTAAAGCACGCAATTAGACACTCCTAGGTTTTGAGCTACTAGGAAAGAACTCTCCTACCATTGGATACCAAAGTGCTTGAAACGTAAGTTCAAAAGTTTTGTAACTCCAAGGAGGGGGATACCCTGTCATGGATTTTTGAGGGTAGTTAAGAAGCACCGCAAAAGTACAACTTCAAAGGAAGGCTTAGGCACTACTTCCATCCCTCGATCTTTCATCCTTAGAGTACTTTACCAGTTGAACTTTAGGGCAGAGCACCTAAGTTCCAATTAGGTCTTCATTAAGGCATTTCGTAGGTCGACAATAGGCACGTAATTGATTGGGTAATTTGTATTGTCACCAACAACTGGACTAAAATCTCAAAGGCCTTAATTGATTAAAGGCATAAAAGTCCTTTTGAATTGTGTTTGTGGTATATGCTCGGTAGGCAATCTCTGAGGAAACAACTTGCATTTAATTCAGAACCTGAAAGAATCCTTAGGAGAGTCAACCAAGAGAGAAGAGAGATGGCTGAAGAAGAGATAGTGGAGAATCAACAATCATTGAGAGACTATTTTATCCCTATCAATCAACCTGGCCATACACTGGGAAGACTTAGGGGGAATAATCCATATGAAATCATAGTAGTACCATATCTCTGTTGCCTTTGCTCTATGGTACTTCTAGGGAGGACCCCTACAAGCATCAGGAGGAATTCACTGAGGTCTGTTCCACGGTGAGATTGTAGGGTGTTACTGATGATGCCCAAATGCAAACCCTCTTTCCTTTCTCCCTCAAGGATAAGGTGAAGCATTGGTATCACACTCTAGATGGTAGAGTAGACACTTGGGATGCCTTGAAGGGAGAGCTTTTGAAAAAATACTTCCCCATGAGCAAGACTAATCACTATAGGAGGGAAATCATAGGTTTTGCTCAACAAGATGGAGAACAATTTCATGGGAGCGCTTCAAAGATTTGTTACACTTATGTCCTCATCATCAAGTGCCAAGATGGCAACTTGTAGAAGGTTCTACACTGGATTAAATGACAAGCACAGGAAAATAGTGGATGGTGCTTGTGCAGGAACCTTTTTCACAAAAATTGAAGATGAGGCTTGGGATCTTTTTGAGACCTTGAGTGAGAATTCTATCCACCTAAATTCTACCTATTTGGATAGGAAACCCACTCTTATGCAATGACATATTGAGGCAAATGAGGCTAGGGATACCCAGAATTTGGCCTTCCAGATTCAATTGTTGAAGAAAAACATGGAAAGACTTATGACGAACCCTAGCCAACTCATGCCAAATGCCTCCGCTTCCCAAGCATCTGAATGGTCCAGTTGCAAAGGCAATACGCACACTACTGTGGATTGTCATTTGGCCTCCCAATTCCCTGACCTTGTACAGGCGGACCTAAATGCCACCCAAGGGTTCCATCCTAGACCTCGTAATGACCCTTTTTCTAACACTTATAGCGAGGGATGGAGGAACCAGCCTAATTTCTCATGGAGATAGGGGAATGTCTCTAATTTAGGGAATTACTGACCCTAACCCTTTCAGACTCAATAGTATAATCAACCTCCTATTCCCTCCAAACCATCCAAGACTTCTAAGATGGATGAGCTTAAAGCCATGCAGGAGAATCAAAACACGATCATCCAATCTCATGACAAGGCAATCAATGAGATGAAATCACAAATTGGACACCTTGTTGAGGCCATGAGTAAAAGGGAGACTGGGAAGCTTCCCAGTTCATCTGAGGAGAACCCTAAAGGGAAAGGGATTATCTTTAGGGAGCAAGCCTAGGCGGTGACTATTCTGAGGAGTGGGAAAGAAATTTCCAAACTTGATGCTCCTATAGTCCCACCTTCTGAAAAACCATCCATCCCGACTTTCGACCCCACCAGAGAAGAGCAACCCAACTCTTCTCTACTTGAAATCACCTCACAGAAAGAGGTTGTCTCCGTTCCCCCACTTACCAGACATGACAACCCTTCCACCCAGAGATCTAGAGTGCCCTTTCCAGAGCACTTATCTGACTCTGGGCAGACTTCTGCTGGCTCATCTGGACCAAAGATAGGACGGACGAAATCATGGAGACTTTCAAATAAGGGCAGATTAACGTGCCCTTGCTTGAAGCTATCAGGAAGATTCCATCCTATGCCCACTTTCTAAAAGACTTGTGCACAAAAAAGCGTCAACCAAGAAAATAGGTCCAATCAAAAGTTGTCCTACCTAATTATGTTACTCAATTATACAACATGGGACACCCCCGAAACTTAAGGACCCAGGAGCCCCATACATCTCAGTGGTCATTGGTGACCTACATATAGATGAGGCTTTGCTTGATCTAGGTGCAAGGGTAAACATCCTTCCGAGCTATGTATATGAACAACTTGGAGGAGGCAATTTGAATCCTTCCCCTGTAATCCTCCAAGTTGCAAACCTTCTTTAAAGACACAACGGGGCCTGCTGGAAGATGTCCTTGTGAGAGTGGAGGATTTCTTCTTCCCCGTTGACTTTCTAATACTGGACACTGACCCTACCAACAAACCAACCAAGTCCTCCATCATCTTGGGCTACCCTTTTCTTGTGACTTCTAATGCTTCAATTAATTGTCACACTAAGGCATTAAAAGTGGGCTTTGGGAATAAGAAAATTTTGCTTAATGTGTTTGATGTTTATAAACAAGCTAGATTTTAGGATTATTCCTAAGTTGAGGTGGTAGATGACCTAATTGAAGAGACAACTCCTGCAATTTTATGTGACGACCCCCTTCAACATGTCATGCTAAATGAGCATTCCCATCTCTTGAAGGAATGTGAAGGGGACGTGCTTGAAATTGAGGAATTGCTTTGAGTTTATACTAAGATTCTCTCCCCGTCGTACCTGCCTAAGGTATATCTGCCACCTGAGATGGGGACTTCTATTTTGAAACCCTCAACCATCCAAGCCCCTGCCCATGAATTGAAACCCCTCCCAGACTCTGTCAAGTATGTATTTTTGGGCCAAATTATACTCCCTGTAATCATCTCATCTGCACTATCTGAAGTGCAAGAGGGAGCCTTGCTAGACTGTTTATCAACACATAAGGAAGCCATAGCTTGGACAAATGTTGATATTAAGGGTATAGACTCCACGCTCTGCATGCATCACATTTATACTGATGATTCCATCAAACCCTTTCGAGACATGTTGAGACGTCTTAACCCTAACATGAGGGAGGTGGTTAAAAAGGAGATTCTGAAGTGGTTGGACGTTGACATCATTTATCCCATCGCAGATAGCAAATGGGTTAGTCCAATCCATGTTGTGCCAAAGAAGGCAGGCTTCATGGTAGAAACAAATGACCAAGGTGAACAAGTGGTGACTAGACCATCAACTAGTTGTAGGGTCTGCATTGACTACCACAAACTGAACACTGCTACCCAGAAGGACCACTTTCCCTTGCCCTTTATTGAGCAAATCCTAGAGAGATTGGCAGGGAACAAGTATTTTTGCTTTTTAGATGGATATTCTGGGTACAACTAGGTTGCAGTCTTCTCTGATGACCAAGATAAGACAACTTTCACTAGTCCTTACGGCACTTTTGCATTTAGGTGTATGCTGTTTGGATTATGTAATGCACCAGCAACTTTCTAGTGGTGTATGATGTCCATTTTCTCGGACATGATTGACGAGTGCGTCGAGGTTTTTATGGATGACTTCTCCAATTATGGCTAGTCTTTTGACCAGTGTCTCCTGCACTTAGAGAATTTGTTGAAGAGATGTAAGGAGACTAGTTTAGTCCTCAGCTAGGAGAAAAGCCACTTCATGGTACAGAAAGGCATTGTACTTGGGCATGATGTGTTTGAAAGGGGCATGGAAGTAGATAAGGCTAAAGTTGATTCTATTTCCAAACTCCCATTGCCCACGGATGTCAAATAGATTAGATCCTTTCTAGGACATGCAGGCTTTTATAGGTGATTCATTAAGAATTTCAGCAAAATTTCTAGGCCACATTGTGACTTATTGGCAAAGGAATCTTCCTTTGATTTTGATTCAAAGTGTGCCAAAGCTTTTCAGACGTTGAAGGAGGCCTTGACCTTTACGCCTATTCTCCAAGCTTCTAATTGGACAATCCCATTTGAGCTGATGTGTGATGCTTTACATTATTCAGTGGGAGCCATTCTTGGATAGAGGGTTGAGGGAAGACAACATGTGCTGCACTATGCTAGCAAGACTTTAACTGAACCACAGCAAAACTGCACAATCACTGAAAAGGAATTACTTGTTGTAGTTTTTGCTTTGGAGAAGTTTAGGTCTTATCTTCTTAAATCCAAGGTGGTCATTTTTACTGATCATGCGGTAGTGAAACATCTCATTGCCAAGAAAGACCCTAAGCTACGTTTAATTAGATGGATTCTACTCCTTCAAGAGTTTGACTTGGAGATTTGTGAAAAGAAAGGAGTGGAAAATGTAGTGGCTGACCACCTGTCTCGCCTTCCCCTTGATGACTCTCCATCTGGAGACATTTGAGAGACATTTCCTGATGAAACCCTTATGACAGTAACACCAACTTCACCCTGGTATGCGGATACAGTTAATTACTTGGTCACTGGAGAAAGCCCTAGCTCTTGGGATGTGCAAAAATGGAAGCGATTCATTTCCCAAGCTTGATTCTTTCATTGGGAAGAGCCACAATTATTTAATATTGGACAAGACCAAGTTTGGAGATGTTGTGTGCCTGAAGAAGAGAAACAGAGTGTGTTGAGATTTTGCCATGAGCTTCATTGTGGAGGACACTTTGGTGCTAAGAAAACAACTTTTAAGATTCTCCAGTCCGATTTTTGGTGGCCTATTTTATTTAAGGATTCCCATAACTTTGTTAAGGCCTGTCTCAGATGTCAATGGACTAGAACGATTAGGAAGTGGAATAAGATGCCCCAACACCCTATCCATCCTGTGGAAATTTTTGATGTTTGGGGGATAGACTTCATGGATCCCTTCCCTTCATCCCATGGATTTGACTATATCTTGGTGGCAGTGGATTACGTCTCTAAGTGGATAGAAGCCATTCCTACACGCACAAACGACCACTTTGTGGTCTTGAAATTTGTGAAGGCCAATATCATATCTCGCTTTGGCTGCACCAACATGATTATAGGTGATGGGGGACCTCATTTCCAGAACCATCATTTCAATCGGCTACTCAGGAGTCTGGGAGTAACTCACAATATTGCTACCCCTTATCATTCATAGACAAGTTGTCAGGTTGAAGTGTCAAATATGGAGATCAAGAACATTTTAGAAAAGACTACTAGGCCAGATAAGAAGGACTGGTCCTAAAAGCTCGATGACGCTTTATGGGCTTATCAAATGGCCTACAAAACCCCTTTGGGTATGTCTCCCTTTCGAATTGTGTATGGGAAAGTGTGCCACTTACCTGTTGAACATCAACATAGGGCACTCTAGGCTATCCGAAGTGTCAACTTGGATTTAGAGCAAGCTGGTAAGGCACGTTTACTGGAGTTGGCTGAGCTTGAGGAGCTAAGGAATGATGCTTATGATACCTCCCAAGTTTATAAAGAGAGAACTAAAGTCTTGCATGATAAATATATCCTTAGAAAGACCTTTGAGCCCGACCAACAAGATTGGCTTTTCAATTCCAGACTTAAGCTTTTTCTAGGAAAATTGAAATCACATTGGGATGGGCCTTACATTATCACCAAAGTATTTCTACATGAGGCTGTGGAGATCAAGAGCCCTTCTTCAGCAATACCCTTTACCATCAATGGCCAACGATTAAAACTGTATGTAACTTTGGATGGCCATCTGGTTGACGAGGTCACTCTCAAGGAGCTTTAGCTCCTTTCTCTTTCGCCTCAAGAAATATCTTCCCTTGGTGTTTAATCGAAAGCAAAATCGGGTTTGTAAATATTACGTCACAGTATAGTTGAAATCGCTTTGAAAAATAGATGAAAGTTTATTACTCGAGAAACTATGAATTCGGGGTCGAACATGGGGAGCAAATTGGGATTTAAAAACTAAGAACACAACTTTCAATTTGATAAAATGTGATGATCAATCAAATTATGAAGCAATAAAAATTGTTTCAATGTATATAGAAGCTCAAAAATATGAATTTAGATGTAAAAATCAGATAATTTTCTCTTCCTTGCATCTTGAGCTTTGGCTTCTTCTTTCTCGTTCTTTCCTCTGATGTCTGATGTTGCCTTCTTCTTTCTCTCCTCTTCTTCTTCCTTTCTTCTGATTTCTGGCCTTAGCTTCTCTTTCTTCTCTTCTTTTTCTTCTCTCTTTCTCTACTTCTGACTTCAGCTGAGTCCTCTTCTTCCTTTGCTTTTCTACTGAAGCTTCCTTCTCCTTCCTTTTTCCTCCTTCTTGCTTGGCAACTTCACCCTTAGCCACTGCTGAGGCTTCCTCTTCTTCCTTGGCTTCGCCCTCCGGGAGAGTAAAACCTAACCCCTACCCTCCCCGCGAACTCTCCTCGCTTTCTTCTCTCTTAGGCTCTCTCTCCCAGAGCCTGCTCGAGTATATGGGTCGGGTCTAAGTGCCCGTGACCAGGTGCACTGGCGTGGGTAGTGCACGAGTGCATGGTAATTAGGTTAGGCTACCAGGTTCGCGGAGAGGTGTATCACAGACGAGGTGTGGGGAGGTGAGTGGGACCTCACCCTATGTCAGGAGGCAATAAGCCCCTGACATAATTACGCTTTATTCCACTTCGCTTGCTCAAAAATGCCTGAGGTGGGACTAAAAATCCCACCAGCTTCCTTGCGCGTGCCCACAGGGGTCACGCTCAACTGTTGCAGCTACGAGGCTTTGGCCTTCAATAGATGGGCTGATGCTGCTCGCGAAGGAAAGTCGCGCATCTGGGACTTGGTCTCCTGGTACCTACAGGCTACTTGCGAAGATAGCAAGCTTCTTCAGCTTGCTTCAATGGTGGATAGGGCCCTATACCTATCAACACAAATACGGCCTTACGGCCCTGTCAAAACACTCAGAAGGCTTCGCCGTGACATGGCGAAGGTAGCTTGGGTGTTGGTGTGGTGTGGGATGGCCTAGGCGAGTGTGCCTATGTCATTCTGTGACCGTGAAGATGGGTTTGTTCGGGGGTAGTGTGTGGAACATGTGTCGGTCGATGGAGAGGGGGAAAATGATCAGTGGAAGGTGGAGGAGCTTCTGAGGTGTTTGGCGAGGTGGATGGGTGTGTGGAATGACGGGAGGACCTCGCCGGAGGTCTACTGGAGGTGGAGAAGGTGAGGGTGGTCTGTGGTTGTCGAGGGGTGAAAATAGAAATTGATAAGGGGAAAAGAAAGAGTAGGGGAAGGAGACTTATCTGTGAGTGGTTGGACGAAGGGGGAGGCAGAGGGGCAGACGACGCATATATGCCGTCGCCGGAGACGAAGACCCTGAGATGGAGAGGTAGCGATGACGAGAGGGAGATAGGTGTGGGCATAGGTGTGGCATGATGCGGAAGGAGGCGGAGACAACTCTGCCATTGGTATGGTGGTAGAACGGCGAGAAGAGGGAGGAGGAGTCATCGGAGCTTGTAGGCTTTTTGGCTGGAGGGGAGAGGAGGAATTTTGGGGGTAATCTCAGGCCAAAGCAAGCTTGGGATGGATGGGAGGATCTAGGGACCTTTAATAGTCACAGGCAGAGGGCCTTGTGCTTGGAAGGCAAGCTTCCAAGCACGGCAACCTCACCGAACTTGGAAGGTTGAGAGATACTCATATCTCTCGTGCATTCACATGAGAGATTGGGTGAGAATTAGAGCACATAATTGGGTTCACATGATCGGGAATTGCTCAGAGAATCTCCCTTTCAAATTTGAGAGGGATTCTCTGAGGAATCAAAGAGATATTCCCCTTGAATCCTCCCCGGTGTAGGATTCCTCCGCTGTAATGGCAGAGGGACCTAAATGCAAAGAATGACAAGGAAGATAGGGGTTGTCTGCAAGGTTTTCGAAAGCTAGGGCATAAAAGTGATTGGGTTGGACTGTTTTGCAAAGTAGGTTAAGGTGAACTCCCCTTATTTCCAAATTTTGGTATAAACCTAATCTAGACCCAAGGAATCCAATGGTGAAGTTGGATTTTAGGTTTGACAACGTTTGACTGGGCATTTTGCATAAAATCCCAATTTAGGGCAAATGTTTGACTAAGACCCCTATTTAGGCCATAATAGGTTCCAAAGGCTAAATTGAATGTTCTAAACCTTAGAAGATATTTTTTGCATGAATTTTAAAGGGTTTAGGTGAATTTTATGCTAACTAAAACCTTGTTAAATTAAGTGGCTCAGTTTTAGGGTTGCTAGAAGTCATTTAATTTTTAGATCTCACATTAATCCTTTTCTGATTGAACCAACCTATTTTTTTATCTTGTTAAGTCCAATTGACCCATGTTTAACCCATGAGAAATCATGTTGTACTGCAATGGTAAAATTACAGTTTTACCCTTTGTTTCTTGCTTTTCTTTCAAACCAGTTATTCCTTGAGTTAGGCCCTACACTTGGTTATGTAGGAGCTTTTGTTCTCTTTTCTAGGTCAAAATGAGTTACTTAGGGCTCATGATGGTGTTCCCATCATACCCCCATGCCTAGCTTTTGCTAGTCCCTTAGCAAAATTTCAAGGTTTTAACTTCTGTTCTAGACCATGAGTTCCTTTCACAATTTATGGTGAGTGCTTTTTCTGTTCTTTTTGATTATGTTAGAATGCCAACGGTAGGCCTAGAGGTACTCAAGTACTAACCAAGATCCAGACCTGACCAACCCTAGCCTTGGTCCTCCGCGAAGGTTTTTTAGCCCCATAGGAACTATCCTAAGGTTCGTTGGACTCCACGATTAAAGCACTCGTGCTTGAGACATATTTTAGCATTGGTTCAGTTTGCAGTGCATTTTTTTTTGTAAGAGAGAGATAGAAGATTTATTTGTTTAGAGAGTTTTCTCTCTCTTTTCCTTTTGTTTCTAGCTTTGGATTGGCTTCTCACCACGGTCTGTATCAGATTCCTTGTCCCCATTATCAATCCTTAAAGGACCCTAGCAATCGATGCTTCGTGATAGCACTGCTCATGGCAACCCCCAGAACCCTGGCCTTCGAGAGTTCGAGATAATCCTACCCATGGCATTCTGTAGCCAAATCCAGACCCTAGCAATCGACATTTTGTGATAATGCTGCCCATGGCATCTGAACCAGCAAGGTGCTTACGTGCCCCCGATAGGATATGTAACTATTCCCAGGAGACAAGCACAGAGGAGACGATATGTTGTTATGCACCTTTGAGGGGAATTTCCTGCCTCTCCGTATCGGGAATTCATCCAAATCAACTTGTGTTGATCGGCCGCTCCTAATCTAGGAAACTTTTTTCAGAACATTTAAACGCTTTTGCGTGATTTTGATAGTTATGCGCACTGAACTGGACTGTGTGTAGATTGGGGTGCTTAGGTTACCGAGTCCCCCAAACTGAAGGTCAGTTAACGAGGCCGAACACTCCCTAAGCCTTAGACCTAATACTTAAGCATCGCATTTTCCCCAACCTCTTGAGGATTCTCCAGATCTTAGCGGGTACTTGAATTTTTAAGCCTAGGAGTCTAGCCCAAAAGGCCTAAGATCAGCATTCCTACTAATCTCTTTTGTGTCTTATTACCACTTTTTTCCGTCATTTTTCTTTTCCTTGATGTTGTCTAGAACTTCGGTTAATCCCTTAATCTCTTACTAATGACAATTCTTTTTCTTTTTCATTTTGTGCTCCTTTTTTGTCATTTTGTTCTTTTCCCCCTCATGGTTTGTATTGCCTCAAAAATTTTCTCTCCCCCCCTCAATTTTTTTTATTCTTTTTCAAGATTTTTTCATTTTTTCGGTGCTTTTTGTGATATGTGCTTTTTTGTTGAAACCTTTTCTTGTGAGATAAGTTTTCATGAAGTTTTGCACTTTCATACCCCTCCATGCCTACGATTTGCAATGTCCCCATTGTAAACTAGGTGGGTTCGAATTCAACTTAGTTCATTCATTAGGATAGGTCTTCGGTGGGCGAACGAGTCGAGGTGACCGTTGCGAACGATTTCTTGACTCGGGTACAAGTACCTGAGGTGGAGTCAGCTGTTCTAATGGATGAACCCTAAAGTGCACTATGAATTCAGCATAGAAATGTCAAGAAAGGTTTCAGGTTTTTTAAGAATGACAGGTTACCTCCCGTTAAGCGTTGAGTTTTATGCCACTGGTTGGGTGCAATGAGCTCAGGGAGAATGGAGGATAAAGGATTTCTCAACTAAATTTGTATCGATCACATCAATGAACAGTTTAAGTCTCTGACTGTTCAAGATGAAGGGTTCGAAATAGTGGCTGAGTGGATTGATTTCAATGGCTCCATTTCCAAAGATTCGTTGGACTAAGTAGGGTCCAATCCATTTTGATCGTAGTTTTCCTGGGAATAGTTTCAGTCTGGCATCGAAGAGTAGGACCTTTTGACCAGGATGAAAGATCTTTCAAGATATGTGCTTGTCGTGAAAGGCTTTAACTCGCTCTTTGTAAATTCATGAGTTCTCATACACGTCATGGTGTAATTCATCGATCTCGCTCATTTGAAGCTTTCTATGTGTTCCAGCCTTAGAAAGATCTACGTTGCAGTTCTGTACTGCCCAGTAGGCTTTATGCTCCAATTCGACGGGAGGTGACATGCCTTCCTGTACACCAATCTGAAGGGAGTCATACTTAATTAGGTCTTGTGGGTGGTCCTATAAGCCCACAAAGCTTCCGGAAGCCAGGATGACCAATCCTTCGTGTCAGGTCGAACAGTAACCTGGAGGATTTTCTTGATCTCCCAGTTTAATAGCTCAGCTAGACCATTAGTTTCGGTGTGGTAAGGAGTAGAGATTTGGTGTGACACCCCGTATTTGGTCATCAGTGAATTGAACTAAGCGTTTGCGAAAAGGGTCCCTCCATTGGAAATTATCGCACGTGGAATCCCAAACCATGAGAAGATGTTCTGGTGAATGAATTTGATAACAACTTTATAATCATTGGTTCAAGTCGGAATGGCTTCGATCCATTTGGACACATTGTCAACAGTGAGTAAAATGTATTCGAAGCTGTCCGAGATAGGGAAGGGTCCCATAAAATCAATCCCCCAAATGTCAAAAATTTTGCATACTAGAATTGACTGTAATGGCATCATATCTCGATGGCTCATGTTGCCCAAGGTCTGGCAACCGGTACATGCCTTACAGTGATTGTATGCGTCCTTGAAAATTGTGGGCCAGTAGAAGCTGCACTGGAGGATTTTTGCTACGATTTTATGTCCTGAAAAGTGTCCACCGCATGCCTGGTCATGGCAGAAAGAGAGTATGTCTTGGATTTCTGCTTCCGTGACACATCATCGAATTATTTGATCAGCAATGATGCGGAAAAGATACGGGTCTTCCCAAAAGTAATACTTGGCATCAAAAAGCAATTTGTCCTTCTTGGCTTTCGGCCAATCGGATGGGATCTGATGTGATGCCAAGTAGTTTACTATATCAGCAAACCATGGAAGACCTGTATTGATAGTCAGAAGGTGCTCATCGGGAAAATGTTCCGTGATGGGTCCAGAAGGGTCGATGATCTTAAAAGGAAAGCGGGACTAGTGATTAGCTACCACGTTCTATTTTCCCGCTTTGTCACGAATCTCGAGGTCAAATTCTTGCAATAGCAAGATCCAGCAGATTGATCGAGGTTTCGCATCCTTCTTTGTAAGGAGATGCCTCACAGCTGTGTGATCCGAGCAGATGATAATCTGGGAACCCAGGAGAAAAGATCTGAATTTTTCCAGGGCAAATACTACGGCTAGCATCTATTTCTCAGTAACTGTGTAGTTACGCTGAGCCTCGTCAAGTGTTTTGCTAGAGTAGTAAATGACCACGGGTTTCCCGTCAATTTCTGCCCTAATACCACTCCTACAGCGAAATTAGATGCATCGCACATGTTCTCAAAGGGTTGAGCCAATCAGGGGACTGTAGGATCGGGGCTTGGGTAACTCGATCACGGAGGATCTCAAATGCTCAAGTGCATTCCTTCGAGATTTCGAAAGGTACATCCTTGGAGAGAAGAGTGATCAGGGGGTGTGCGATTTTTGAAAAGTCAGGGATAAATTGACGGTAAAAATTGACGTGCCCCAGAAAAGATCGGATGTCCTTGATCGAGCTAGGCATAGGGAGTTTGGAAATCAAGTTCATGTTCGTACACTTTTGCAGGTTTTAAAAGAAAGTCACGTTGTAGTATAGCCGACAATGCGTTCAAACAAATAAAGAGTTTTTATTACTCGAAAATCGGAGTATTCGAGGTCTAACACAGGGAGCAATTGGAATTTACTACTAATCAAAATGTAATTGAACACTCTAATTTACTAAAAACTTAAATTCAAATACGAATGTATGTGGTTAAAAGTAATTATGACAACAGAAATGAAATTGGACATCTGATCTTGTGATCAGACGTCTTAAAAGTGTTATTCTTCTCTTCTGATATTTCTTTCTCTGCAGCCTCTCTTTTGCCTTGCTTCTTTCTCTTCTTCTCAGTAGTCTCCCCTTCTTCCTTCTTCTTTTCTCTTCTGCGAATGCTTCTTCCTCTTCCTTGGTCTTCTGTTCTTCCTTCTATCTTCTTCTGATTCTGTGTTGGCTTTCTACGAAGGCTCTTCTTCTTCCTTGGTCTCTTCTTTCTTCTCCTTCTTTGGCTCTGCAGTCCTTCTTTCTTCCTTCTCTTCTCTACCTCACTCAGCTAAGTCTTTCTTCCTCAACGTTCAACCTGCATACACAGAGAGCAAAACCTACCCCTTTCCCTCTACCCAAACGTCTCTCTCTCTCTGCAATTCTCTCAAGGTTGCTCTCGCAGAGCCACATGGGTAATCGGGTCGGATTTCGGACTCGGGACCAGGTGCACCTACAGGTGGGTGATGCGCGAGGAGTGCTTAGGTCAGGGTCGGGTCGGATCCCGCCAGATCCACGAGATGAAACCACGGACGAGGCGAGTGGGTCAGGTGAGGGACCTCACCCCTGTGCTTTCAGAGGCGGTAAGCAGATAACACAAAAATAATTTAAACTACAGTGGCACCTCGTATTTCCACGATGTGGGACTAAAGTCTCTGTCCCAATCTCGCGCGCGCCCGCAGAGCTGCGTGCAATCTCCACAGGTGCAGACTTCTCAGTGCCCCTTGCTAGACCCGAGGTCTTAGCACTGCTCGCGCGAATCTGCTGCACCTAAAGCTTGGAAGACCTGACGCCTGGAGCTACTGCGAAGCTGCTTCAACCTTCATCAATGGCGGTAGGAGCTTTGATACTGTCAAACACAAAACAAGCCTCTCGACTCAATCAGACCAGCTGGGGACCTTCGCCATGTCACGGTGAAGGTGGTGAGCCATGCGGTAGGTCGTGGGATGGCCTAGGCGTGCGTGCCTAGGTCAACCTGTGGCCGGAAGTGTGGGGTTGTTCGGGAGACTGTGGTGGAGGTGTAGAGGGATGGTTGATGGGCGGAAGTTGTTCCTTGTGATGAGGCGGAGCCTCTGAGTTGGTCGGCGAGCCGTGTGGAGGGGTAGAATGGTGGGAGCAGCTCACCGGAGGTCGGTCGGAGGCGAGGAAGATGGAGGTGGTCAGCGTCGGTCGAGGGCCAATTAAATGAAATAAAAGGGGGAAAAGAGAGAGGGTAATACGAGGAGTAGTTCTAACCTAATTGTAGGGACGAAGGGGGACAGAGGGAGGACAGCTGTACCTGCTGTCGCCGGAGAAGACGTTACCCAGTGGAGGAAGACGGCGGCGACGACGGGGCTGAGGCGGCATGCGCAGGTGTTGCGCGACGTGGAGGAGAATCAGGAAGATGACTCTGCCACTGGTTTTGTGGCAGAGCGAAGAGGATGGGAGAGGGAGCTCGTCGGAGCTTGCTGGACACTTGGCCGTAGAAGAAAGAGACGAATTGGGGGTGGAAGTCCGGCCAAGTCAAGCTGAAGATCTGCGGCCGGGCTTAGAGGTTCTTTTATAGGCACTGGGTCGTGCTTTCAGAGCGTGGAGGGCACGCCTATTGCCTCTGATGGCTCGCCGGAGTAGGAAAGAATTTAAAATACCCAAATCCCTCGTGCGTTCGCACGAGAGATTAGGTTCACACCAGAGATTGTGATTGGCCGTAGATGGAAGGGAATTCCTCAGAGAATCTCCCTTCCATTTCTGGGATGGGATCTCTGAGGAATCAGAGAGTAATCCCTCTCTAAACCTCGCCGGAGGTTGCTTCTGCCCTAACAATGGCGGAAGGATCTGATTGCAAAGGTGGTGAGGAAATTAGGGGGCTCTCTGCAAGGATTTTCAAAAGATAGGGACCAAGTTGTGATTTAGGTGTACTAAATTGCAAAGTAGGTCAAGATGACCTCCCCTTAGGTCCAAATTTTGGTACAAACATAATTTGGACCTAAGGAATCTAATGGTGAAGTTGGATTTTAGGTTTGACCACGTTTGACTGGACATTTTGTGTAAAAACCCAAATTACGTTACTTGAAGAGCTAGGACCTTAATCTAGGTCAAACTGGGTTCCAAAGGCCAAATTAAGTGTTATAAACCCTAGAGGATATTTTCCCATGATTTTTAGAGGGTTTACTTGATTTTTATCCTGACCGGAACCTTGTTAATTTAAGCAGGTCTGTTTTAGGGTTACCAAATATCATTTAATTCCTGGATTGCACCTAAACCCATGTTTGATTGAATCAACCCACTTTTTATCTCATTTAGACCTTTTGACCTATGTTTTGCCTCTGAGAAATCCAGTTTATGTACTGCAATGGTAAAATTGCAGTTTTAACCTTTAATTCATGTTTTCTTCTCAGAGCACTTATTCCTTCATTTAGGCCGTCTTCTAGGTTATGTAGGAGCTTTTATCTTCTTTATTGGGTCAAAATGAGCTAGTTATGGCTCATGATGAGACTCTCATCAGTTCACCTTGGCTCGATCAACTTGGATGCCTTTCTCTGAAATCAGATGTCCTAGGACAATTCCTTCAAGCACCATGAAATGGCTCTTTTCCCAAGAAAGAACCAGATTCACGTCAATGCACCGCCTGAGGATTTAGACCAAGTGCAGGAGGCATTCGTCAAATGATGCTCTGAAAATTGAAAATTCATCCATGAAGACTTCCAGATAATCACTTACCATATCTGAGAATATGGCAAGCATGCACTGCTGAAAGGTCTCGAGTGCATTGTAGAGACCGAACAGCATCCTTCGGAATGCGTATGTCTCGAAGGGGTAGGTGACGGTGGTCTTTTCTTGGTCCTTAGGATGGATTGCCACTTGGTTATAACCGGAGTACACATCAAGATAGCAGAAGAACCTATTTCCCGCCAGTTTCTTGAGGATCTGATCAATAAACGGTAGTAGGAAGTGATCCTTCTTCGTGGAGGAGTTGAGTCTTCTATAATCAATGTAGACTCTCCACAAGTTTGCCACACGGGTCGGTATGACCTCTTCGATTTCAGTCGTCATGACGGTGAGTCCTGCCTTCTTAGGCACAACTTGGATTGGACTCACCCACCGACTGTCGGAGATCAGGTAGATGATCCCTGCATCTAACCACATAATGATCTCCTTTTTTACGACCTCCTACAGATTAGGATTCAAACATCTCTACATTTCTCGCGAAGGTCATGTGCTTTCTTCGGTGTAGATTCAGTGTGTGCAATAAGAGGGACTAATGACAGTCAAATCATCGAGAGTGCATCCAATGGCTCTACGATGTTGCTGGAGAACAATAATCAGATGGGACTCTTGGTAAGGTGTGAGTCTAGAGTTGATAATCACAGGAAACATCTGATTGGAACCTAAAAAGATGTATTTCATATGGTCGGGAAGAGGCTTGAGTTCCAGAACGGGGTTATCAGTAGCAGCGGGCGATTCAGGATGTGTGTCAAGAGCAAGGGAAGGAGTTATGGGTGCATCTAGATCAGGGTCAGACTCCTCTGTTTGTGGGTCTTGATCTTCTGGTGGTTGATCGGGAATAATCAGGTTGTCCTTTATATACGGTTCATCAACCACGACTTTGATATCACATATTTGTTCTATAACACCGCAATTAATCCCTTGTTGGGCCTTGAAGATGTCAATCTTCAGTGTTTGGTTCCCAAATTTTAGTTCTATTTGGCCTTCCTTACAGTTTATATTGGCCCTAGCAATGGCCAGAAAAGGTGTCCTTCGTATAATCGGTGTATCCCTTGGGTTTTCAGGTGCATCCATATCCAAGACTATAAAATCCACCAGGAAGTAGAAATCCCATACCCTAACAATGACATCCTCGAGTACTCCTTTAGGTGACTTGATGGATCGATCAGCTAACTACAACGTCACCTCTATCGATTTAAGCTCGGATTCTTCAAGGTGGTCAAGGAGGGATGTAGGTATTAGGTTTATGGAGGCACCTAGATCTAATATGGCTCTGTCGAATTGGGTATCACCAATAGTACATGAAATTAAGGGAGCACCTGGGTCTTTAGCCTTAGGTGGGAGTTTGCTTAATATTACAGAGCTGGCTTTCTTTGACAGTACGATCGGGCTCCCACTTTTGGTTCGCAGCTTACGCTTGGGTGTACACACATCTTTTAGAAATCATGCATAAGCTGGTACATGGCGGATTGCATCCATCAAGGGGATGTTTATCTGGACTTGTTCAAAGAGCTTGACCAGATCCTCCTCAGGAGCCACGGGTTTGGTTATCCTCTTTCCCTTGGTCAAGGCCTCGGGAAATGGAACCTTGGTTGGTTCCTCTAGAATAGGTTCAGGTTCTTGATCTGGGATAGGGGTATTCTGGGTAACTATCCTAGGGCTTGGGTTACTACTAGGCTTGGAGTGGTTTGGATAAGGTGGGTCTTGAATTGCTTTACCACTACGGGTTGTTATGGAGTTTAGTCCTGCCTGGTTTTGGTTTGGGGTTGGTAGAATAGGTGGCTACTGTTGAAATCTCGCATAAGATGTCGAAGCCTCCATCCCGTCGAGTGATGGAACAGAGGAGGCCTAATAAATCATGTGGGCATGGCCTGGATTTGGGTTCATACCGTCCCTCTGGGTCGACACGTTATTTGAATTTGGTAGAGGTTGCGAAGGAAGTGTGCCAGGTTGGCGAGATTTCACCATCTGGGCGAGTTGATTGTGAACCTCTGTGATCTCGTCCTTGTGCTACTTTTGTATTGCCGCATTCGTTTTCTGAATGTCAGCCACAGTTTGAGGGATAAGAGTCATTTGATCTGCTTGGTTTAGCCCAGATTGATAGGTAGGGTTGGGCCAAGGCTGAGGCGGCTAATACGGATGAGGAGCTTGTGGACAGGGTTGATAAGGTGGTCTTTGATTATGAGAATTTCCCATCCGCAGGAAGTTGGGATGATTCCTCCATCCAAGGTTATAGGTATTGGAGAATGGGTCATTCTGGATGGCGTTGAGGTCCTTGCAGGTCTGAGGAGCCTCAGGAAAATCAGAGTATGAGGGTTTAGAGTTCCCCCAACTAGAATAGACTGAATCGGAGGTCCCTCCAGTCCTGGAGTCAGATGGGGGTGGATACGAGTCCATCCCCTAAGAAGATTGGTGATAGACGTTTTGCATAGTTTCCCTCACAAGAGGTGGCTGTGTAAACGCGTTCTGCGCAGAGGTGGCTCGCTGCAGATGCTGAGTCAGCTCATCCACCTTCTTCTCTATGATAGAGACCTTGTCCAGCTGATTGGCCATTAGTTCCAAGTCGACGGATGCAGACAGGCCCTGTGTCTCATGTTCTCCCCTAGGATTCGTTGATGCATGGGCATTTGTCCGGTCGAATAAGCCCATGGAGTCATTGTTGATGGAGTTCTCACACATATTCTTAAGAATCTCCCACACCATGTCCTCGTGTTGACCAATGATGTTTGCTCCGCAGGTTGCATTGACGAACAATCGAATGTCTTCACGGAGTCCCTAGTAAAACGATTGGACTTGTTCCCATTTAGGAACTCCGTGATGGGGGCACTTTCACATGACATCCAAGAATTGGTCCCATGCCTCATGAAGAGGTTCTCCCAATTGTTGAGTGAAGTGAGTGATCTGGTGGTGCAAGGCATTTGTTCGGCCAATGGGTGTTGAAGCTACGGGTTACTATGCTATCGTATTTGGTTTTTGAAAACCTATCGTCGTAGTTTCAAAGTGAAGAACTCGTGTTCAACAAATAAAATTTATACTAGAATAGAAATCCCAGGTCGAACTTAGGGAGGCGGATGCTTGATTAAAAATGCATGTTTGTTTTATTTGTCACAAAGTAAAATAATTGATTAGAAACTATTTATCTATTTACAATAAATGGAAGAGAGAGAGAGAGAATATTACAAACTAAAAACAAAAAGAGATGTAGAATGAACATGGAATTCATTATCGAAGAGATTATTCGTTACACTACTAATTACAACTAGAAAGCAGAAACTGATTACGCTAAAAAGCAATAAATCTACTCTAGAAAGCATTAAAAAGAGTGGAGAGAGAGATATCCTCCTCGACGGTCGCTTGGAGGATGAGCCAGAAGGGACGATGCCTGGAAGACGGGGAACGGAGCAGGACGAAAGAGGATGAAGCGGGAAGAATGGGAACGGGGCAACACGTCGATGTCATCGCGGGATCCACTTCCGAAATGGGGTCGAAAATTTGACTTAATCTCTTGAGAAGCATCTCTGGTGTGGGACAAGCTTCCCTTGAGCTTTGGAGAGGGAGAGAAGAGAAAGAAGGGATACCAATTTCGTATGGAGGGGTCATCTTTTATAGTTGCAAGGAGTGAGGGCAATTTGGTCTTTACAATTTCAAAATATTAAAAAGGGGTCTTTAGTGATGGAATTAAGCATCACTAAAGCCCAGGTCGTGGGCGACGTGTGCCGCGCCTGTCGCCCACTCACCTCTCGCACTGCCCACGTTCGTCAAATCTCAGCCATTCGATCGTGAGATCGAACGGCCGAGAATTGATAACCGCAGCGCCTCAACACGCGCATAACGCGTGCAATTCCACGTTACGCACGGGCATGCATTGGCGCTTGATCTGGATTGAGCACGCGTGGCCACTGGATCACCATCGGGCAGTCAATCGCACCCACTCACTTGTGCCTTAGCTCCCTCTCCATGCGGCTCGAACGTGCACCCGATTGCGAGTGAGCGCTCTATCCACTGCACTACGTGTGTGGATGGGCAGGCAGGGTGACTTTTGAGAACGTGATTAGGAACATTGGATTGAGATCCAACGGTCGAGGCTATTTCTTCAGTTGGTGCTTCAGAGAACAAGAGCGCCAATTGGGATCCACTCTCAGCCGTTGGATCTTGATCCAACGGCGAAGATGTGTGGGCGCTAGTAGCTTTAGAAGTTGAGGGCGGCTGGTTGGGCAGTCGAGATGGCGTCACGTGGCGTCATCTTGGCCGTTCATCTTCTAGATGATGTATATGGTGCCACGGGTGTCTGATTGTGTCAATTTTCACGCCATTAGGTTGCGATCGTCAATCCGAATCCATTCGTGCGGTTGGATTTTTCATTTGAAGTGCAGATTCACACCATCTTGGCCCTTGATCTTCTAGGGTTCCTCGCTCTATCTGATGCTACAGATGTCTGATTAAGGTGATCTTGGAGTCGTTGAACTCCAATCGTCGCCCTGATCAGATATGTACGGTTGGATCTTTGATCCAAGGCCCTAATAAATAGTCTCCCTGTCCTTGACCATAAAAGGAGACAATTAACCTCTATTTTATTTAGACTAATCTAAATGCAGGATGATGTTTGTTATGCAATATTTATATTATGTAATGCAATTCTATGCTTAAGAACATAAATAAATAGACATTTTATATAATGTAAACATGTTTACATCAACGGGGAAGAACTTTTTCAAAAATTTAGACTGGAGTTCAACCCATGTGTTGATCAGACGTGTTTGAGTCTGATACCAATGAGCAGCCTTGTCCATGAGGGAGAAGGAAAACATCTTCATGAGCAAAATATCCTAATTTTGTACATCTAACCAAAAGGTCTGGGACAGATGTTTGAGTTGTTTGATGTGCTGGAAGGGATCCTTGGAGTTAAGCCCATGGAATTTTGGAATGGCATGAATCATGTTGGGTTTGAGTTCAGAATCAGGACCTTTAGCTGGGATTTGGACTTGAGGCTCGATTGCCACCACAGCGAGATTATAGTGATCTCACATCATAAGACGCTGCGGCAGGTTTACAAAGTTTTGGAATAAATCATTCAAGCGCTGAAGTTGGTGTTCAAGGTTGTTCTCTTCTTCAATTGGTTGTGCCACGATGGAAGAAGGGGAACTTGGTTATAATGAAGCAGAGGAGAGATCTATGTGGTGGGGTTGCTGCGCAAACATGAGCGTCGAGGCTTGGCCTTGGTGGGAGTAGATTTCTAAATGAGGTCTTAAGGATGATCTTAAGGACCTCCTACCAAACATGCACCTAAGGATTAGATGAGATTAGAATGTGCTAGACCCAATTGAAACAGCCAAAATTTTGGATGACTACAGAGGTTCAAGGCAGATGATACCCCTTAGTCAGAAAGACATCCACCTGAGAAATACTTGGGTAGCCAGAGAGGGAGAGTCCCTCAAAGACTCCTATACGGTAGAGCATCCCCACGAGTTATAGGGTTTCCCCCACCCGACCTCTCTTGTCACTGAGATTCCAGGTAGACCAGAATGGGGACCTTGACCTCTTAAATCTACCACTTTTAATTGAGATCAAGGTGTTTAGGGTTCCACTTGAACTTTAGATCTTTTGAGTGCCACAAGTGACCTAATTTCAAGGTTGGTTGACCCAAGGGGTCAACTTCACCTCTTTTGTCCTTTGAGATCTTTTAGGTCCTTTCTTTTAGGGTTCAAGTGACTTTCCTTTCTTTTAGGGTTCAAGTGACTTAAAAGCTTGATTTTCTTAGGGTTTCTCTTGGATAAATCTATTCAATCAAGGCTTAGGCACACCTCTTTTTGAAAATTTGATTCTTTGCTTAGAGAAGATGTGTCTCAAAAAACCCTTGATTGAAATTCCTAAGTTGGCTCTACTTGGTCCAATTTAGTTGCCACAAAGATGGTATCTAGGGCTCAATCAAGAAGGTGCTAGCCATAGTTACCTTAAATGGATGCATAATTCAAAATTTGTTGAAATTAAAATCACGCAACTTCGATGAATTACTAAATATGGAAAGCAGGTCGCCCTAGATTGATTTTCTCTTTGTTTTCCTTTTCAGAATTGAGGGGATTAAGAGAGAGGGCTTCTAAGAAATTACCCGCCCCTGGTGTGGTTGTTGTGCGGTTGTCTTCTTTTCTTCCCCTGAAGCAATCACAATAGAAGAAATAGATCAAGTTAGTACTGAATCAGAAGTTGTGATCAAAGTTTCAAAATTTCCTGTTGCTCCCCAGCAACGGCACCAAAATGTTTAATTGAAATCAAAATCGGGTTTGTAAATATTGCATCATAGTATAGTTGAAATCGCTTTGAAAAATAGGTGAAAGTTTATTACTTGAAAAACTATGAATCCGAGGTCGAGCACGGGGAGCAAATTGGGATTTAAAAACTAAGAACACAACTTCCAATTTGATAAAATGTGATGATCAATCAAATTATGAAGCAATAAAAATAGTTTCAATGTATAGAGAAGCTCAAAAATATGAATACAGATGTAAAAATCAGATAATTTTCTCTTCTTTGCTTCTTGAGCTTTGGCTTCTTCTTTCTCTTTCCTTCCTCTGATGTCTGACGTTGGCTTCTTCTTTCTCTTTTCTTCTTCTTCCTTTCTTCTGATTTCTGGCCTTAGCTTCTCTTTCTTTTCTTCTTTTTCTTCTTTCTCTTTCTCTGCTTCTGACTTCAGTCAAGCCCACTTCTCCCTTTACTTTTCTGCTGAAGCTTCCTTCTCCTTCCTTCTTCCTTCTTCTTGCTTGGTGACTTCACCCTTAGTCGCTGCTAAGGCTTCCTCTTCTTCCTTGGTTACTGGCTTCCTGGCTTCCTCTTCTTCCTTTGCTTCATCCTCTGGGAGAGTAAAACCTAACCCCTACCCTCCCCGCAGACTCTCCTCACTTTCTCCTCTCTTAGGCTTGCTCTCCTAGAGCCTGCTCGGGTATATGGGTCGGGTCTGTGCGCTTGTGACCAAGCGCACCATCTTGGGTGGTGCGCGAGGAGTGCACGGTAATCGGGTCAGGCTATCAGGTCCGTAGAGAGGTGTATCGCAGATGTGGCATTGGGAGGTGAGTGGGACCTCACCCCGTGTTAGGAGGAGATAAGCCCTTGACACAATTACACTTTATTCCGCTCCGCTTGCTTGAAAATGTCCGAGGTGGAAGTAAAAATCCCACCTGCTTCCTCACACGCACCCGCAAGGGTCGTGCTCAATTATTGCAGCTACGAGGCTTTGGCCTTCAATAGATGGGCAGATGCTGCTCGCAGAGGAAAGCCGCGCACCTGGAACTTGGTCTCCTGGTACCTGTAGGCTGCTTGCGAAGATAGTAATCTTCTTCAGCTTGCTTCAATTGCGGATAGGGCCCCTATACCTGTCAACACAAATACGGCCTCACAGCCCTGTCAAAACACTTAGAAGGCTTCACCGTGACATGGCGAAGGTGGCTAGGGTGTTGGTATGGTGCAGGACGGCCTGAGCGTGCATGCCTAGGTTGTTTTGTGACCTTGAAGATGGGTTTGTTCGAAGGCAGTGTGTGGAACGTGTGTTGGTCGATGGAGAGGGGGAAAATGATTAGTGGAAGGTGGCAGAGCTTCTGAGGTGTTTGGCGAGGTGGATGGGTGTGTGGAATGATGGGAGCACCTCGCCGGAGGTCTGCTGGAGGTGGAGAAGGTGAGGGTGGTATGTGGTTGTCGAGGGGTGAAAATAGAAATTGATAAGGGGAAAAGAAAGAGTAGGGGAAAGAGACTTATTTGTGAGTGGCTGGATGAAGGGGGAGGCAGAGTGGCAGACAGCGTGTATATGCCATCGCTGGAGATGAAGACCCTAAGATGGAGAGGTGGCAACGACGGGAGGGAGATAGGCGCAGGTGCAGGTGTTGTGCAACGCGGAAGGAGGCAGAGACAACTCTGTGGTTGGTATGGTGGCAGAGAAATGAGAAGAGGGAGGAGGAGTCGTTGGAGCTTGTGGGCTTTTTGGCCGGAGGGGAGAGGAGGAATTTTAGGGGTAATCTCAGGCCAAAACAAGCTTGGGATGGAAGGGAGGATCTAGGGACGTTCAAATAGTCGCTGGCAGAGGGCCTTGTGCTTGGAAGGCAAGCTACCAAGCACGGCAACCTCGCTGGACTTGGAAGGTCAAGAGATACCCATATATCTCATGCGTTCGCATGAGAGATTGGGTGGGAATCAGAGCGCATAATTGGGTTCACATGATCAAGAATTCCTTAGAGAATCTCCCTTTCAAATTTGAGAGGGATTCTCTGAGGAATCAAGGAGATATTCCCCTTGAATCCCTGCAGGAGTAGGATTCCTCCGTTGTATTGGCGGAGGGACCTGATTGCAAAGAATGACGAGGAAGATACGGGGGTGACTGCAAGGATTTCGAAAGCTAGGGCCATAAAAGTAATTGGGTTGGACTATTTTGCAAAGTAGGTCAAGGTGAACACCCCTTAGGTCCAAATTTTGGTATAAACCTAATTTGGACCTAAGGAATCCAATGGTGAAGTTGGATTTTAGGTTTGACCATGTTTGACTGGGCATTTTGCATAAAAACCTAATATAGGGCAAATGTTTGATTAGGACCCCAATTTTGGTCAAAATAGGTTCCAAAGGCTAAATTGAAGGTTTTAAACCCTAGAGGATATTTTTCCATGAATTTTAGAGGGTTTGAGTAAATTTTATCCTGACCAGAACCTTGTTAAATTAAGTGGGTCTATTTTAGGGTTGCAAGAAGTCATTTAATTCCTAGATCTCACATTAACCCTTTTCCGATTGAACCAACACAATTTTTATCTTGTTAAGACCAATTGACCCATGTTTAACCCCTGAGAAATCCTGTTGTTGTACTGCAATGGTAAAACTGCAGTTTTACCATTTGTTTCTTGCTTTTCTTTCAAACTAGTTATTCCTTGAGTTAGGCCCTTCACTTGGTTATGTAGGAGCTTTTGTTTCTTTCCTAGGTCAAAATGAGCTAGTTAGGGCTCATGATGGTGTTCCCATCACTTGATCATTCTACTTTCAATGCGGACATTGTTTGAACAAGGCATGGGGTGATAGGACCTAAGGCATCTGTGCATAGCATTCATGCATTTAGTTAAAACATTCTGCATTGCATACATTTGCATTCTTAAATATATATATATATATATATATATATATATATATTGCATTTTTTTTCTTGTTAGCTTAATTGGGTTGGCCCCACAATCTTAGGTAGACCAGAACTTTAGGTTAGACTAAGTTGACCTAGGGCTTGACTTAGAAGCTAAGTTGAGCTATTAGCTTTAGACCTTTAGGGCCTTTTGTGGACTTAAAAACTCAAGTAGGAGTTAAGTTGTGGACCATTCCTCATGAGGTTGAGGAAGGAAAGTTAGAGATTGAGTCAAAGGCTGGGTAGTACTTGGTACCTTTTTCTACCTTTTCGTTTATGGGTCCTTGTAACCTAAGCATCTACATTTCACACACACTTGGTCTTGTGTAAATAGTGATCACCATAATTCATTTCTTGAAGAAAATTTGGTTCTCTTAGTTCTGACTTAGGAGAAGCTTGAAAATTTAATTTGATTAGAAGAGTTCTTGCCACAAGAGAGGTGGAGTATATACTCACCTTAAGGATGCGATGATAACATGTCACCTTCTCAATGCTTGTCTCTTAGGATATCTATCCTACTGGGGGCATGTAAGCACATTGTGCGGTTCAGGTACCATGGGTGGCTTTATCTCGAAGTACTGATTACCACATGCTTGAATTTGCTTTAGAGATCTATGGGCGATATTATCTCGAAGTGTCAATTGCCAAGAATTCATGGGGTCGATATGGGCGGTGCTATCTCGAAGCACTGAAAGCCAAGCACCCTTTAAGGTACGGTGATGGAGACAATGAATCCGACACAGACCGTGTTGATAGCTGATACAAGGTTAACTTAGAAGAATAAATATATATATATAAATCCTCTTTCTAGGTTGGAAATCATACCAACCTCAAATAAATCAGACCATTACACATGCATGGATGCTTTAATCTTTGTGACCAATAAACCTTAGGGTGGAGTTAGAAATCAGGGAGACCTACGCTTGCAACTCATCCTTAGCTGACCTAGTTTGTAACTTAGCAACTACTTGGGAACCTTAGGCCTAAAGTTCGAACTTAACAAGTTTCTAAAGAAAGACCGACTAGGTTGGCTAGCCCACTTGAGTAGCTGGGTTATTGCTTGAATTTGCTAAGGACTAGCAAAAACTAGGCATGGGGGCATTTGATGAGCCCATGTTTGTGGGCTAAGTATGTATTTTAATGCCTAGATATTAAGTTAACATGTACATTTATATAGCGTACATTAATGTGTAAATAGGATAACATAAAATCTCATGCATTTCATGCATTACATTCATTGATAATATCATTTAGAATATCATGCATTGGGATATGTTGCATTACAATTAGTGTTTTGAATTTAACACAAAAGTTAAGGTTATATATAAATAACCCAATAATCATTTTTCTTTATTTTTATTCTCTTCTTTGCAGCAACTGTTTACCATGCTGAATGCATGCCTTAATTGCTGAGGAGAGAGGATACTGCACATCGTTGATGATCCCTCTTCTCCACGATGCTTCTTCATCTTCATGTTCCTACAGCCATAAAAGAAGACCTCAACTGCACCATCATCAGCAGGCCTCCACCCCATTCCCTACAGTGTAGAGAATAGCTTCTCGTCCGTTCCACCACCACAGGCCTCGACTGTGGTAGTTTGCTCCATCACCGTAGGCATGCGTCGTGACAGGACAGTCTGCCAAATCGGAGCAGTTGCATTACCGTGATCACCTCAGTGTGCACACCCCTCTATGCTGCAACAGCAAATTGCAGCACCACCCTCACCGCCATCTCCAGCATCCACAACCAGCTCCTTGCCCCCGCGCTAGTTAAGACGTTCGGGAAATTTCCCAGACATCTGAAGCCCCTCCACTCGCTGCATCTTCTCCGCCCGACCTCGCCTTTAGTCCGCTGACCATTAGCACACTCACACAGCGCCACCACTGCGTGTAGTCGAGGGTGTGCGCAACTCCACCAATAGCTTCCTCGCATGCCCCTATGCTGCTTCAGTAGTGTCGTGCGTCCTTCAGCAGCGCCTCACCTCACCGGCTACCCCTCGTCTCCAGGTGCATCTTTGCACTGCACCCCCAGCACGTAGCACCGCTTCCGTCACCTGTGCACACCTTCAGCTCATGCAGCAGGTAGTGTCCGTGTGTCCCTATGCTCCCCCTTGCCTCCTGCACCTCCGTCACACCTTCAGTAGCAGTAACTTCCCGCTCTCCTGTATGACCTGTAGCATGTAGCACCAGCAGCAGCTACTGCGTTCGCCAGCAACTCCAGTGCCTCCCCATGTGCACCTGCGTGCAACACCAGTAGCAGCAGCTGCTGCGTTCGCAAGAACCCATCTTTCCCCCCTGCACGGTCTGCACACCTTCAGTAGCAACAGTAGGAAATGCCCAACGGTGGCACCCATCGCCATCTCTTCCTCACCGCTGCCACTTCCAGCCACTGTTGGCCACGAGACCACCACCACCGAATAGCCCTCGGCCCACTTAACCTTCGGCTGCAGCCTTGCCATTCAGCTCTTCTTCCTCCGCACATGGGAGCAAGAGGAAGCCATTCCCTTGTTTTGCTTTAGTAAATGGGGTATTCATTTTTACATTCATTGCCATTGCAAACTTTTATTTTTATTATTGTCAACATTGCATTGAGCTCCCTCTTGTTTGGTATAAATGTAATTTCAGATTATGCTCTCATTCAAACTCATATCTAACATGGTTTTCGACACAATATTTGGGGGAAACAATTCGTGAACATCTATTTTTAACTCGTACAAGTTTAATAGGTCATGACATCCATGTGGATATGACCCACTCTCTCGAGTGGTTTATTTTCAATTTAATACTCTGATTAGTCGATTTTCCACCACTTTAAAATACAATGACAAATCATTTTAATCATCTTATTCAAAAGCAAAATTTGGCTCGTCAACAGGTTGGACGTTTGGCAATGTGTTTGGACGTTTGCAAACAAAAAATCATTGCAGGACTGGATTTCCCGAGGTTCAAATGGCATAAGGTTTGAAGGAAGTAATTAGCGTCAGATCTTAGCCTAACATCTACTTATCAGACGTCTAGGGTTCTCTAAGGACGTCTGAAAATAAATGTTAATCAGATTAAGGGTTGATCCTCAATGATTAAGTCTGACAAGCCAACGATCCTCTAGTTGGATGTTTGGCAAAGTCCTCAGACATCTCTGAAGACATCTGGACTAAGGGCTGGTCATCTAAAATCAACAAACAGAAAGCACTAAGCCTAGCCTAAGTGTTTGGAAGTTTGATTGAATAGTCAGACGTCTTAAAGTGTAAGATCAGACATCTGATTTCCAGATTGGACATCTGATTAGGCTATTTGAAGCCTATTTTAGTTTTCTAAGTTCTCTATGAGAAGTTTAAGTATCCTAGGGTTGAGTAACTGTTCCAAGGACTACTGTTTTGTTACTTTGAGGCTCTTTAACATATAATCTAAAAAAAATAAGGAGCAAAGAACAAAGATGCAAAAACAAAGGATAGAATATAAGACAAAAGGAAATCTATCCTATTTTTCTTGTCTTCAAGCTCTCACTCTATGTGAAGCACCTTCTCCTCTATCAAGCTCTTCCAATCGACCATGGACGCAAGCCTGAGCTCCTCACACTTGTATCCATTTGCAATTTTCCAGAAACTCATAAACTCAAATTACAAATGTTAAATAGCAAGTGTTTTGTTATCATCAAAATTAATGATGGTGGTGCCTTTGCACCACTAATTTCTTGGATTTATATTTAAGGTTTTGTCATCATTGAAAAGGCGATGATTGTTGGTGCAATGGTAGCACAGTTGTTAATTTTGATGATAACAAAATATTTGTTATTTAACAGTTGAAATTTGAGTTTATGAGTTTCAGGAAAATTACAAATGGATACAAGTGTGATGGAGCTCAAGCTCATGTCCATGGTGGATTGGAGGAGCATGATAGAGGAGAAGGAGCTTTGTGTGGAGCGAGAGCTTGAAGACAAGAGGAATAGGATGGTTTTCTTTCTGTCCTATATTCTGTACTTTATCTTTGTATCTTTGTTCTTTGCTCTTTATTTTGTTTAGATTATATGTTAAAGAGCCTCAAAGTAACAAAATAGTAATCCTAGGAACACTTACTCAACCCTAGGATACATAGACTTCTCATAGAGAACTTAGAAAACCAAAATAGATTTCAGACAGCATGATTAGACGTTCAATCTGGAAATCAAACATCTGATCTTAGACTTTAAGACGTCAGACTGTTTGATGAGACATCCAAACACTTAGGCTGGACTTAGTGCTTTCTGTCTGTTGATTTCAGACGATCAACCCTTAGTCCAAACATCTTAGAAGATGTCTGAGGACCATGCTAGACGTCCAAGTAGAGGACCGTTGGCTTGTCAGTCTTAATCGTTGAGGATCAACACTTAATCTGATTAACATTTATTTTCAGATGTCCTTAAGGAACCCTAGATGTTTGAGAAGTAGACGTTAGGCTAAGACCTAACCCTAATTACTTCCTTTAGGCCTTATAGCCATTAGAGCCTCGAGAAATCCATTCCCGCAATGATTTTTTGTTTCCAGACATCCAGACATATTGCAAATGTCCAACCTGTCATCTGGGTAACTTAGCCTAGAACCCTGTTTAGGTATGGACAAAATAGGAAGGAAACCCATCTAGAATTAGACGTCTGATTACATTTTTAGACATCTTAAAACACCTCTTTAGATGTCCATCTTGATTTAACTAAGTCTAGATCTTCCACCTTTCTAGATCGTATAATAAATCCCTAAGATTAGACGATGTCCCAAACGTCTGATAATATATTTAGACGATGTCCCAGATGTCTGATAATCATTAATAGCCTTGATTCCAGCCTAATTAGCCTTAGATTTGTTTCCAACGGCTACCTAAGGCTACCACAGCCTTCCAAAAGGCTTCGTAATCCATCTATAAATAGAGGAGGACCTTTCCTTTGATATACACACCAAGTAACACTACTTCCACACTCTTTGTGTCATAAAGTAGCAATTATCAAGAAGAGAAGTAATTTTGCTCTCCAAGCCCCATTCAACAAATCTGAGAGCATCGATACTCTGCAGAGATCAGGCCTACACACTTTCTACTATGGGGAGATTCTTTCCTATAGTAGCATATTATTATATTCACTTTGTGGTTCTATAGGTTCTTATTTTTTCTTTATTCTTGGTTGGGTATTTGCTTTATGAATTCTCATCACCTTCATGGGACAAAATAGTTCTCATGAAGAGGAGGATTTGAGGTATGCTACCCTTGTTCAAAGTAGCATGGTTGTAAGAGGTTGTACTACCCTTGTTTAAGTAGTACGTTGTGGATTTGATCGACCAGGTCGATTGAGAAATCTTAAGTCGAGAGGCTTAAGTGGTGGTTTTTAGCCAGGTTTGGGTTTCCACCTTAAAATACCTTACGTAATTGTGATTGCTAATTTTTGTGAGTTTTATTATATTTCCGCATTTTATTTTATATCAAGCAAATCTCACCCCCTCTTGTAGAATCAACACTTGTTATTAGAGCAGGTCATGCATTTCAGCATCACACACCGGCAAGCAATCATGGAGGGAATCATTTTCGCAATGAGATCATCCAAGGGGTTGTCTACTCCTCGTCCGTCGTTCTTCGATGGGAGCAACTACCCTTACTGGAAGCTCTTAAAGAATACTTGGCTCCAAGCAAATGACTACACGATATGGCAGCGGTGCGAATTGCCATGCATCATCCAGGAAAGGCAAGTGGCAGGTTACTCCCAACAACAAACTCAGTAACTTTTACTCAACACCAAGACGATGAACGCTCTCTAATGCTCATTGAGCTCAGAAGAGTTCAATCGTATCTCGCAATGCACCACCGCATACGAGATTTGGCACACATTAGAGGTAACTAACGAGGGTACCTCAAAGGTAAAGGCTTCTAAAATTAACATTCCTTCTTGAGATTTTGAATCATTTTCTATAAAACCTAATGAGACTTTAAGTGAGATCAACACTAGGTTTACTCTCATAGTAAATAATTTGAAAACCTTAGGTAAGACCTTCATCAAGGGAGAGCTTTAGGGAAATCTACTTTGTTCCCTTGGATCATAATGGGAACAAAAAGGCACAGCCATGGAGGAGGCAAATGAAGTTGAGGAACTCATCATGGAGGATCCCCTAGTCAATCTCATGCCTATAAGACAAAGATGAAGTAGAAGAAAGACAAACCACAGCTGAAGCCAAGGAAGACTCTCTCCTTTAAAGTTACTTCGGATAGTGAGGTAAGTTTCGATGACGTGGATCTTAGATTTTTATTTAAAAATTTTTCTAAGTTTTATAGGGATTCATAGAAAGAGAAGAAGGAGAAGATGGAGAAGGAGAAGGAAAGCCTAAGACATTGCTATCATTGCAAGGAAAAGGGCAACTTTGACTCGAATGCCCCCTCCTCAAGAAGGAGAAGGAGGAGAAGAAATATAAGAAAAAGGCATTCCAAGCTACATGGGATGACTTGAGCTCGGAAGAAGAAGAAGATCATGAAGAGAAGAATGAAGTCGCTTGCATGGGCTTCATAACCATCACAAGCAATAGCAAAAGTGAAGATGACAAGGAGGTAAATTTTGAATTACAAGATGCTTTTAATGAACTTTATGAATTTAGTAAGTCATTAAAAGTAGAAAAAAAAACCTGAAAAAGAATCTTAATTTTCTAAACTCTGAAAATGAAAGATTAGAGATTCAATTTAAAGATCTAGAAATTAGTTATAGTCCTAATATTCCTAAAAAGGATGACTTGCTATTAAAGAATAATAACCTAATGAATGAAAATAGTAAATTAATTGAGAACACTAACTTAAAAACTGAAATCTCTAGTTTAAAAATCAAGATGCATGTTATAGAAGATGAACTTGCATATCTTAGGGAAAATTCTGATAATTTGATGAATAAATTAGATAATTTCTCTATTGATAGAATTAGCATATGACATAAAGTTGTGAATGGATCTCCTTCAAGGTGGCCAACTAACAAATCTGGATTCAAATTAACTTGGATAACAAAAAGAGAACATGAAAATTGTTTTGTAGGTTTCAAGGGAGACTACTATGTGAAGCATTAGACATACAATCTCAAGGACGGTCCAATCAAACTAGGTGGACCAACGTCAAGACCAAAGAGGAAGATGAGGAGATCGAAGAGAAGACCGATGCTTGATTGAACTACCATGTGTCAACTGCTCGACTGGAGACTCGCTTCGATTCGCAAACCTCTAATCTACAAATGGGGGCCCCATCCATTTTGGCATCAACCTCTATTTGGGCCATGCTATTGGCCTTGGTAAGTGAGGTAAAATCTTTACTTATCTTTTCATCTATAATATTTAGATAGGGGGAGTTAAAAATTTGATAAAGCTTTTTGTCCATAAATAAGGGGGAGTTTTTAAATGAATATACCAATAGTAACATTAGAAAGGGGGAGTTAATGGATAAATGAATAGCTATCTTGTTATGTCAAAAAGAATAAATTACAAAAGCATGCTTTAAGGGGGAGTATAGGATAACTAAAACTTATTAAATCTTTTTGATAATGTCAAAAAGAGAGAGAATTTCTTAGATATATATTTATGGTTTTGTCATCATCAAAAAGGGGGAGCTTGTTTGTGCAAGGGCACCATGATCGTTAATTTTGATGATAAAAAAACACTTGTTATTTAACATTTACAATTTGAGTTTACGAGTTTCAGGAAAATTGCAAATGGATACAAGTGTGAAGGAGCTCAAGCTCGCGTTCATGGTAGATTGGAGGGGCTTGATCGAGAAGGAGCTTCACGTGGAGCAAGAGCTTGAAGACAATAAGAATATGATATATTTCCTTATGTCTTGTATTGTATACATTGTTTTTGTATCTTTGTTCTTTGCTCTTTATTTTGTTTAGATTATATCTTAAAGTGCCTCAAAGTAACAAAATAGTTATCCTAGGAACACTTACTCAACCATAGGATACTTAGACTTCTTGTAGAGAACTTAGAAAATCAAAATAAGTTCTAAACAGCTTGATCAAACGTCCAATCTGGAAATTAGACGTCTGATCTTAGACTTTGAGACATCTGACTGTTTGATCAAACATCCAAACACTTACACTGGACTTAGTGCTTTCTGTCTGTTGGTTTTAGATAACTAGCCCTTAGTCCAGACGTCTTTGAGGATGTCTGAAGAACCTTGCCAGACGTCCAACTAGAGGACTGTTGGGTTATCAGACTTAATCTTTGAGGATCAACCCTTAATCTAGTTAACATTTATTTTCTGACATCCTTAGAGAACCCTAGACGTTTAATAAGTAGACGTTAGGCTAAGATTTGACCCTAATTAGTTCCTTCGGACCTCATAGTCGTTTGAGCCTTAGGAAATCCATTCTTGCAATGATTTTTTGTTTCCAGACATCCAGATATATTGCTAAATGTCCAACCTGTCGTCTGAGCAACTTATCCTAGAACCCTGTTTAGGTTTGGACAAAATAGGAAGGAAACCCATCTAGAATTAGACGTCTGATTAGATTCCAAGATGTCTTAAAACACCTCTTTGGATGTCCATCTTGATCTTACCGAGTCTAGATCTTCCACCTTTCTAGAGTGGACGACAAATCCCTAAGATTAGATGATGACCCAAACGTCTGATAATATATTCAGATGACTAATAACTCTATCAGAATCATTAATAGCCTTGATTCCGGCCTGATTAGCTGGTAGCGAAATACGCGTGATTTGTAAAAGCGGGTTTTTAACGTCGTTGTAACACGCGAATCCGCTTTCGCTTTTAAATTTATATCCTAGATAGGGGAGTATCTAGGGTCGTCCAAGGAGGAAAAAAAAAATGCAAAATTAATCCTCTTGTTTACAGATAGATCTCAACTTTCTTTTTGATATTTTTCAATATGTAATTTTTTTGTATTTTGAAAAGACGAGGGCAAACTGCGGACAGTAGCTAAAAGAACTAACACCTACAAATGATTAACTAAAATCTAAAAGATAGAAATATCTTCTTCCTAAGCTCACTCTAGGCAAGTGGAGGCCTAGGGTAATTAGGAAGAAGAGGTGAAACAAGTTCTAGAACCAAAACAAACAACTGCAATAAAAAGCTAAAAGAAGGCAATTTTGATTGAGTAGAATGAGTGTTCCTTTCAAGGACAAGTAGAGGAATGCTTCTACTAGAATTAAACAATCTAAAAGCAAGAAAAGAAACACAAATCCTCTTGTAACAATGGTGAAGAACTTTGTCTTCTTGCTCGAAGCCTAGCTGCTCCTTGGCTTGAAAAGAGGGCTTCCTTCTCCTCCTTCTTTGAGAGCTCCTCCAAGGTGGAAGCTTCCACCTTCAATGCTCTCTCCAAGGGGTGAGCGTGCACCACCCTCAAGAACTCCTCCAAGGTGGCGTGGACCACCTTCAAGATCTCCTCCAAGATCTTCCTTGCCTGGCTTCTCCTTTGGCTGGCGTGACCCAAGAGAGAAGGGAAGAGGGGAAGGCACCAAGGGGACAGAATATCCCCTTAATCTTCTTCTTCTTCTCTCTTGGACGTGGGCTTCTTGGTGGAATATGAGAGTGAAATTGCTAGCCAAGGATGGCTTGAATGGTGGTGGGTAGTGGTCTTTTTATAGGGTAGGATGGGGGGTTAAGGTGCCCCCTTGAAATGGAGGGCTAGGATGGAAGAATGGAGGTGGTTGGTGATCCTATGGCTAAGGAGAGTTGGCGCCAACCCAAGAGGTGTTAAAGGGGGTAGTTATGGTGGTGTTGGTGTCTTTTGGTGGTGGAGAGACACCACCATGTTGGTGCCAACATGGGGTCTTCTAGAAGGGGGGTTAGGTGGATGGTGGAGATGGGTTCAAGGGGGATTGTGTGGTGGAGATGAGGGGAGATTTTGGAGGGAAAAGTGACGCCATTAAGGGGTGGTTATGGGTAGTTTCTTGCGCCACTTTTAGGTGTCTTTTGGAGGTGGTGGGTAGGTTAGGTTGGTGCCAAGTAGGTTAGCTTATGTGGAGCTTAGGTGGAGCTAGTTGGGTGGAGTTGGTAGGTGGGTTTTTGGGGTGGTACAAGCCAAGGAAGTTGGAGCATAGCTAAGCTAAGCTAAGCTAGCTTAGCTAATGGAGGAGTAGAGGAGAAGGTAATGGAGCTAGGGTTTAGAGGAAGGAGCTGAGGAGAAGTCTGGAACTGAAATTTGGAGCTGGCTGCTGCTGAAGAGGCTGGCATGGGGCTATTCTAGCTGGCTTAGCTTGCTAGTTCTTTGCTAGCTACTAAGCCGAGCTAAGGTAAGCTAGCTTCTACCATAATGAGCGAACGTGAGCTGGGTCTGGTGCTCCCGGGGAGAATCAAGCTGGTTGAGGCAGCTAAGGTAGCTTAGCTCAACGGAGTTGAGCTAAGCTGAGTCCCCGGGAGCTGGACTTGAGCTTCCTGAGTTGGGATGAGTTCTTCTTCAGCTGGCTGGAGCTGAGTGGAGCTGGATGTAGCTGGATCTGAGCTGGGGTGAACTCCTGTCAACTTAGCTGAGCTAGCTAGAGCTCCCTGTGGACTATTGGGAGCTGAGATGAGCTAGACTCAGCTAAGTTGAGTTGGATCTAAGCTGACTTGAGTTAGGGTGAGCTAAGGTGAACTCTCTTGAGCTGCCATCCAGCTGAGATTAGCTGAATGGAGGTGGGATGAGCTAACCCTAGTTCAAGTAAGCTAGGTTCCAGCTGCGGTGAGCTGGATCAAGCTGAGGTGAGCTGGATCAAGCTGAGGTTAGCTGGATTAGGCTGAGTTCCAGCTAGTCTGGGCTTCTCCTTCACCATTTGCCTTCTTGAGTGCTAGGGTTTTAGGGATCTATATATCTGTACATCCCTAACACTCACAAAAACATATTAAAAAGACAATAAAAAGTGCAATGCATGACTAACCTATTTTATGCCTAAATGTAGCCCAAAAACCCGTTTGTGGAGTAAAATCCTAAGAGCTAGGTTTGTTTTAATGCATAAGAATGATGATAAACTGGCGTTTATCACACCCCCATGCTTATCTTTTGCTAGTCTCTTAGCAAAACTTAAAACGGAATTTTTGGGAAATCTAATTTTTTTGACTTTTGAGGAAAAAGAGATTAATGGACCTTGGTAGATTAAAACACTGGAGGTATGGGATTTGTTGACGATAAACATCAGGATTTTTTTTTGGATCCAACCATTAGATAGAACGGGATCAATATATCTTCGAGATAATTCACAAATTAACCCCTTGTTAATTCAGATGACTTGAAATGTTTGTTTTTAGGATTTTTCTGGCTCGTGAATCTGATTCGCAACTTGCAAAATCCTTTAAAACCTTATGTCTGTACTTGTGAAAAGCCAACTTTTATAAGGATGTGTTATTATTATTATTATACATATATATATATATTATTTTTATTTTATTTTTATTTTTTTCTCCCCCATGCTTATTTTTAGCTTAGTCTTACAACAGATGTGTCGGGATCATCATTCCCGTTACCATTCCTCGAGGGGGCTCTGGCACCAGTACTTCGGGATAGCACTGTCCATGACACCACCCAGGAGCTCACAACCCCAAAACACAATGCGGTGAAAAGGGGCACTCCAAGCAAACTCAAGCTCTTGCTCCGACGCTATAAGTAGAGCATCGTCCAAGACACTTGAGCTGCTAAAATGCGCTTTAATGCTCCATCTAAAGATATGAAATATAGATATAGAGCAACGCCAAGGCGGTAACATGTTGACATCGCGTCCTCAAAGAAGGTATTTTCCTTCTTCTCGGCGGTGGGAACTCAAACCAATGATCTGCTTCAGACTTTTACTAAATCCAAACACGGGAGTTTTTCAAAAAATTTTTAATTATTTTTAAGTGTTGGCTTGTGTGTGAAAATAGACATAAGAAGTTTCTTAAGATACGCAAGTTTTTGAATCAGAAACTAAGTCAAATACTTTCCGTATTACAAAATAGGATCAAGTCACCTGAACTATCAGGAGTTCAGGTGGAATTTTAGAGAAGGATATGTGATCTAGTCTAAAATAGACCCTGGAATTCTAATGATCAGATCTATATCCTTATCCCTAGTTTGTTAAAGATTAAATCCCATTGTACCAAAAGCGAATTTTTCGACCTTAGTCCCGATTTCAAAATTTTTCCACAAAAAGTTTTCAACATTTTTATTTTTATTTTTATTTTTATTTATTTATTTATTTTTGGGTATGCAAGTAGGAAATAAAGAAAATTGTATGTTTTTATGTTTTGAACATCCTAAATCGATCGTAAAAATTTAAAAACACCCCCCCATGCTTAGGAAATGCCATGTCCTCATGCATTAGGAGGGAAAAGGATCACCTTAGTGAAGAACGGTCGGGTTTCGGATGAACAAAACCTGGAAGAAGAAAAAAAAAAAGAAAGCAAGAAAAAAAATTGATGGGTTACCTCCCATCCAGTGCTATCTTTTACGCCATTTAGCCGGGCGTGATGTGCACTAGTGATCAAGGGTGGCTGGCTCAGTAAAATTAAAAGATTCAGATGGAATTCTAGGCGTATGGTCAAAATAGGGCTTTAAACGCTGGCCATTGACTTGAAATGTCGAATTAGTTTTTGTATCAAAAAGGTCAACAGCGCCGTATGGATATGTTTTATGGACAATAAAGGGGCCGGTCCATTTAGATTTTAATTTGCCAGGAAAAAGACGTAATCTCGCATCGAAAAGCCAAACACGTTGATTAACGTCAAAGTGTTTCCGAACAATATATTTATCGTGAAATTTCTTTGTTCGGTCTTTATAAATCCTCGCATTTTCATTGGAAAAATTACGTAATTCTTCCAATTCAGTTCATTGTAATTTTCTATGGCTACTGGCGTTAGATAAATCCATATTGAGTTGTTTTATTGCCCAAAAAGCCCTATGTTCTAATTCTACCGGGAGATGGCATGCCTTCCCAAAAATCAGACGGAAGGGAGACATGCCAAGTGGAGTTTTAAAAGCGGTACGGTAGGCCCATAAAGCGTCGTCCAATTTCGTGGACCAATCTTTACGGTCGGGCCTAACCGTCTTTTGTAAAATATTTTTAATTTCCCGGTTAGAAACTTCAGCCTGGCCATTAGTTTGGGGGTGATATGGTGTGGAAATTTTATGATTAACCCCGTATTTAGAAAGGAGGTGACGGAATTGTGAGTGGGTGAAATGTGAGCCTCCGTCACTGATAATGGCTTTTGGTATGCTGAATCTTGAGAAAATATTTTTCTTAAGAAATTCGACAACCACACGGTGATCACTAGTGCGGGTGGGTATTGCTTCTATCCATTTAGAAACATAGTCGACTGCAACTAATATATACAAATACCCACTAGAGTTGATGAACGGTCCCATGAAGTCGATGCCCCAAACATCGAAAATTTCAACTTCTAAAATAGGATTAAGGGGCATCATATCCTTTCGAGTCATGTTGCCGATGCTCTGGCAACGCACACAGGACCGAACGAAGTCATGAGCATCTTTGTGTAAGCTGGGCCAATAAAATCCCGCATTAAGGATTTTAGCTGCAGTTTTCTTGCCCGAAAAATGTCTGCCACAGGCCATGGAGTGACAATGTGTTAAAATATCATGGATTTCAGAATCGGGGACACATCGTCGAATGACCTGATCGGCACAAATGCGGAAAAGGTCGGGCTCCTCCCAAAAATAATATTTAATATCAGCAAAGAACTTATCCCGTTTTGTTTTTGGCCAATCATTGGGGATTTGTTCTGTTGCTAAGTAGTTTGCGATGGGCGCAAACCAAGGGAGAGTTGTAGTAGCTAAAATACTTTCATCAGGGAATTGATCTGGCGGGGTCATTATGTCATTCGTCATAAGACGAGAGAGATGGTCAGCCACTACATTGTGCAATCCTGCCTTATCCTTGATTTCCAGGTCAAATTCCTGGAGCAGCAGAATCCAACGGATAAGGCGGGGTTTCGCATCTTTCTTTGTCAGCAAATATTTAATTGCTGAGTGGTCTGTATAAACAGTGACATGTGACCCCAACAGAGAAGATCTAAATTTTTCTATGGCAAATACAATGGCAAGAAGCTCCTTTTCAATAACCGTGCAATTCCGTTGTGCATCATCAAGGGTTTTGCTAGCATAATAGATCACAACGGGCTTCTTGCCAATTCTTTGCCCTAGAACGGCCCCTACAGCAAAATCTGAGGCATCTGTCATTAATTCAAAGGGACTATTCCAATCAGGTCGCTGCAATATTGGTGCCTCAGTAACCTCTTTCTTCAACCTCAAAAAACTCTCCAGGCACTTATTATTAAAATCAAATGGCTGGTCTTTAGTAAGAAGCTGACTTAAAGGCTTAGAGATTTGGGAAAAGTTTTGTATGAATCGACGGTAGAAACCCACATGACCCAAAAAGGATCTGATTTGTTTGACAGTAGTGGGTGGTGGGAGCTTAGATATAGCATCTATTTTTGCTTTATCTACCGTGATTCCCTGTTTGGAAATAACATGGCCCAAGACAATACCTTCTTGGACCATGAAATAACTTCTTTCCCAGCTGAGGACCAGATTAACTTCTATGCACTTTTGGAGGGTTCTTTCAAGATTTTTGAGGCAATGGTCAAAAGAATCCCCAAAAATAGAGAAGTCATCCATAAAAACTTCTAAACATTCACCTACCAAGTCTGAAAAAATTGCAAGCATGCACCTTTGAAAAGTCGCAGGTGCGTTGCAAAGATCGAAGGGCATTCTTTGGAAAGCAAAGGTTCCGAAGGGACAGGTGAAAGTTGTTTTGTCCTGGTCCTCAGGATGAACCGCCACTTGATTATAGCCAGAATAACCATCCAAAAAATAGTAAAATTCCCGTCCGGCTAACCGCTCCAAGATTTGATCAATAAAAGGGAGAGGGAAATGATCCTTCTTGGTGGCGGTGTTTAATTTTCGGTAATCTATACACACGCGCCAAGAAGAAGCGGTTCGAGTGGCTATATTTTCCCCATTTTCATTGGAGACAACTGTTAGTCCAGCCTTTTTGGGGACAACTTGAGTTGGACTAACCCAGCAGCTGTCAGAAATGGGGTAGATGATATCCGCATCCAGCCACTTAATAATCTCCTTTTTTACCACCTCCTGCATACTAGGATTCAAGCGCCTTTGTGGTTGGCAGGAGGGGCGAGAATCGTCCTCCAAATATATACGATGCGTACAATAGAACGGATGAATGCCTTTAATATCAGAAAGGGTCCAGCCAATAGCTTTTCGATATTTACTCAAAACCTGGAGAAGTTTGTGCTCTTATGCCCCGGTGAGTCCATAATTTATAATCAGGGGCAAGGTCTGATTTGTACCCAGGAAGACATATTTAAGGGAATCGGGCAAAGGTTTTAATTCCAATTGTAGGCCCGGTTCCGAAAGAGTTTCTACTTTGTGGGTTAGAGGTGAGGTGACAGTGAAAGGGTCAGCTGGAATGTTAGCTGGTCGTGTGGTTGAGGTGGAAGGGTGAGAAAAAGTAGATTGTTCAGGAACCGTATTTACAGCAAAACAGGAACCTAATTGGGAAATTTGCAATGTTTCCTCCACAATGTTTTCTATTTCTGAATCCAAATCATCAAAGAAATCTGGTTCCTGGAACCGCCTAGAGGATTGAAAAATGTCTAGGGTTACAGATTCACCGCCACACATGATCTTCATCTTTCCAGAATCACAATCAATATTGGCGCGGGCGGTGGCTAAGAATGGTCTTCCAAGAATAATGGGGGCAAACTTAAGTGCTTCAGGTACCTCTATGTCCAGGACTAAAAATCTACTGCGAATAGACAATCTTTGACCCAGACAAGAACATCTTCAACAATTCCCCTTAGTTTAATCGTAGATCGGTCGGCTAATTGGAGAGTAACCTCAACAGGCTTCAATTCACCGATCTTAAATTCCTCAAAAATAACTGTGGGGATAAGATTAATTGAGGCACCAAGATCCAACAGAGCGCGATCAAATGAGGTATCATTAATGATAACTTGGATTAGGGGTGCGCCAGGATCTTTTCTCTTAAGAGGCAGTCGGCTCTGCACAACTGAGCTGACTGTCTCTGGAAGAATTACCTTTCCTAAATTCTTGGGCTGCCTTTTTGGAGTACATAAATCTTTTAGGAATTTTGCATAGGCAGGGATATACTTAATGGCATCTAGGATAGGGATATTAATTTCTACTTGCCCAAATAAATCCATTAATTCCTTCTCAGTGGGCTCGGATTTTGTCTTTTTCTTTTTTGAAGAGTGGAGGGCTTGTGGAAATGGGGCAAGGTTGCCCTGTTTTGCATGAATTGGTTCCTGAACAATAGGAGGGGAAGAGTTAATCTGTGTGTCATTAGAGCGGGTTTCTTTAACAGGCAGGGTATTGTGAGTGGTTTTCCCATTCCTCAAGGTAACTGCATTTGCAGTCTGGTTGTTTCTAGGATGAGGACGGGGGGCCTAGCTGTTATTGAAACCCGGCGGATGCTGAGGTGCTGGCTGAATAGGTTGACTGTGATATCCACCTTGAAATTATTCCTTTGATTATTTGGGTTGGGCATGGGTTGGGATGGTAAATTCCTAATAGGTCGATGATCAGGAGTAACCTTAACTTGGTGTTGTAAATTGGTAATCATGCGGGTTACTTCTGTCATTTGAGTCTGCATTCCTTACAGAGTTTTCATGACCTGATTATTAATATCATCCTGGGATGGTCCAGGTTGATACAAAGGTTGCCCATAACTCCCAAAATAGTTTTGTTTGGGAAAAGGAATCGGATTCGGGTTTTTCCAGGAGTGATTCGGGTTAGTCCTCCAATTTTGATTGGAAGTGTTGGAGGGGTTTCTAAATTGCTCTTGGAGAGCATAAATATTTTCCGAGGTGGAATCAAAAATATTTTGGTCAAAATTTCCAGTTAAATCTTGCGGGAAATTAGCCGGAATTTTCTAGCCAGCAGATGTGGCATCGATATTGTGTAGATTTTCTCTTCGGAGAATGTGTGGGGGGTTAGTGTGTGGAGAGTGGACGTGTGGAGCTTGTTTGTTTGTGAGCTTTTCTTCCATTTTCTTTTGGTGAATTTGCATCTGGTCCAGTCGTTGAGCTAACATATATAAATCATCATGTGTGACTGGAACAGAGGTGGTTTTGGAGTCAATTTCATGGACTCCGTGTCTGGGGTTTTGTGATCTGCCAAAAGTGTCCATTGAAGTCATGTTAAATGAGTTTTCACTCATTTCTTCAAAGAGAAGATAGGCACTTTCGGCGTCTTTGTTAAGAAAATTGCCTCCACATGAGGCATCCACAAATCGTTTTAATTGATCTTCTAATCCGTGATAGAAGATCTGCACTAGCTGCCATTGTGGAATTTCATGGTGGGGACAACTTCTTAGAAGTTCCTGAAATCTTTCCCAGGCTTCGTGGAGGGTTCACCAATTTTTTGTTGAAAGGTCGTTATAGATCTTCTTAATGCATTTGTTTGACCGATCGGAAAATTTTTTTTAAGAAAAGCACTTTTTAATTGGGGCCAAGTGGTAATAGGACGCCCAACAGTTCTAAACCAATGTGATGCTTTGTCTTTAAGAGAGAGAGGAAAGAGTCTCATTAACCACATGTCTTCCTGCACATTGCGGGAACGAGTGGTTTGAGCGAGGACAGTTAATTCCTCGAGATGACAAAAAGGGTCCTCTCTTGGAAGACCATGAAAATGCTTGATAAGGTTTAGAATGGCGGGTTTGATTTCGAAATCCCCTTGTGGTATGACCACCCCTGGTCTTTCCTCATAATTGGAAGGATCATAGAAATCCTTAAGAGGAACGACAGGCTGTTGGCAGGGTGGTGGATTTTGTCCTTGATTAGCTAGGTTCGTGACAGTCCTAGCTAGATCTTCTTGATTTTGTTGTAGTCGAGCCAAATGGTCGACCATTAATGCAAAGGGATTTGTATTATGGGTTATAATTGGAGGGCCACCTGGCCCTGCTGGTATTTCTGGTTGCTCCAAGTTAGGAAGGTGAGGGAGGGTGGAGTCAGCTTGTGGGTCAGCTGACGGGTTAGAAGTGGAAGCAGAATTTTTTTGATGGCTTCCTGGGTTTTCCATTTTTTTAGAAGACTAGGGGGAAGAAAACAATGATTTCTTGCTGCGGGGGGCGAAATCAGATGGTCCCTCGAGGTAGGGCTTTTGGGACCGTCGCCTGTGCATGCACTACTTGGAAGACTTGGAGGGGAGGAGAAGAGATAGAGATGAGAGAAAGTGTGCAAATCAAACAAACAAAACTAGACCTAACTTAAATGTGACTCCCTAATAACCTAAGACTTGGTCTATATAGGAAATAAGTAGTCAATAGTGAATACCCGTTCTATCAACAAATCTAGCCAAGTTGCTTAAGGGGAGGTTTGGGCCCAAACGTTTCCCTGGGAAGACCCCAGGTGCTTGTACAAACCCGCGCCTGGTCATTTGACACAGCCCCTCAGCCTGAACAACAGATATAGATGACAGAATTGGTATTAATTAAAGAGAACTTAAGACCTAAATAGCAAGCCTAAGTTGATCAAGCCTTAGGGGTCAAGTTGCTACAAATTTTAATTAGGTCTAGGATGCTATAGTGCACACAGAATGTGGAGGGCGTTTATTGGGTTGTTGTCTTGTTATTTGATTTTTTTTTTTTGTGTGTGCAGGAATTGGAGAGTGGCTCCAATGAAAATCAAGTTGTCACACAATTTTCTTGTATTTATGTCTTTTAGGATTCAATTTAATCAAATGTGTTCTAGGGCTTTTCTAATTAAATTTTCAAACAAGTTTGAAGATCCACAATCAAAGGAAAACAAGTTGTATGGGTGATTGTATATTTCCTTTTAATTGAGTCTCTAAAAAGAAAGAAGAAACCCTAAGCCAATTTTCCCTAAGACAGAAATTTTACTACCAATGAATTATTTTTAGGCTTTCAGAATTAAGTAGTGGTCCAAACAAGTCAAACAACACCACTACTTTGAATAAAATCAAACAAGGATTCCAAAAAAGATTTTTGAAAGATTTTAAGAATTTGTTTGATAATTATTTTAAATTTTTAATTGTACTGGTGTCAAAGTCCAGAAATGATACCCGTGGGTATTGTGGACTTTTTAGTATTACCATCGACCTCATAAAATTTTTTTAATTTTATATGATGTGTAAAATTTCACAAGGATTCCAGAAAAATAAAATTCACAAAAATTGGATGAGTATAAAAATTCTAAAAATTCGTAGACAGTATCAAAACAGGAAGAATAAAAGGTGTGACCGCTCTGCAATCCACAAATTTTTAAAAATTAAATACAAATTAAATTGATCTGAAATTTGGAATAGATGTTCCAAACTTAATCGGGAATCAGTCTATGAAATTTTATGATTTTAGGAGGCCTGTGATGTTAGGAATCGATTTTTCAAATCCGGACAGAAATCTGGACCTGAAAAATAGAACACCAATACTTGCAATGGAGTGGTGTTAAAGAAGCATACAAGCAAAAAATGGATTTTATAATGCACCACTCCACTTAATTAAGTTTTTTGGGATCCTGAAAGCCAAGTTTAATATATTTTTGGTAGTTTTAATTAATTATGTGACCAGAAAGAGGAACCAACCTGAATTTCGCGGGAAGAAAAGGAACTTTGAGCTCTTGCTTCCAGATTCCCGCCTTCCCGCTGTAGTTCCTGCACACACAAAAGAAAGAAAGAGAAGGGTATGAGATCCACTTCAAGCAAGAGAAAATTAATTAATGCAAAGCCGTGCCTCCCCGGCAACAGCGCCAAAAAGTGATAGCCAAATACGCGTGATTTGTAAAAGCAGGTTTTTAATGTCGTTGTAACACGCAAATCCGCTTTCGCTTTTAAATTTATATCCTAGATAGGGGAGTATCTAGGGTCGTCCAAGGAGGAAAAAAAAAATACAAAATTAATCTTCTTGCTTACAGATAGATCTCAACTTTCTTTTTGATATTTTTCAATATGTAATTTTTTTTGTATTTTGAAAAGACGAGGGCAAACTGAAGATTGCAGCTAAAAGAACTAACACCTACAAATGATTAACTAAAATCTAAAAGATAGAAATATCTTCTTCCTAAGCTCACTCTAGGCAAGTGGAGGCATAGGGTAATTAGGAAGAAGAGGTGAAACAAGTGCTAGAACCAAAACAAACAACTGCAATAAAAAACTAAAAGAAGGCAATTTTGATTGAGTAGAATGAGTGTTCCTTTCAAGGACAAGTAGAGGAATGCTTCTACTAGAATTAAACAATCTAAAAGCAAGAAAAGAAACACAAATCCTCTTGTAACAATGGTGAAGAAGGTTGTCTTCTTGCTCCAAGCCTAGCTGCTCCTTAGCTTGAAAAGAGGGCTTCCTTCTCCTCCTTCTTTGAGAGCTCCTCCAAGGTGGAAGCTTCCACCTTCAATGCTCTCTCCAAGGGGTGGGCGTGCACCACCCTCAAGAACTCCTCCAAGGTGGCGTGGACCACCTTCAAGATCTCCTCCAAGATCTTCCTTGCCTGGCTTCTCCTTTGGCTGGTGTGACCCAAGAGAGAAGGGAAGAGGGGAAGGCACCAAGGGGACAGAATATCCCCTTAATATTCTTCTTCTTCTTCTCTCTTGGATGTGGGATTCTTGGTGGAATATGAGAGTGAAATTGCTAGCCAAGGATGGCTTGAATGGTGGTGGGTAGTGGTGTTTTTATAGGGTAGGATGGGGGGTTAAGGTGCCCCTTGAAATGGAGGGCTAGGATGGAAGAATGGAGGTGGTTGGTGATCCTATGGCTAAGGAGAGTTGGCGCCAACCCAATAGTTGTTTAAGGGGGTAGTTATGGTGGTGTTGGTGTCTTTTGGTGGTGGAGAGACACCACCATGTTGGCGCCAACATGGGGTCTTCTAGAAGCGGGGTTAGGTGGATGGTGGAGATGGGTTCAAGGGGGATTGTGTGGTGGAGATGAGGGGAGATTTTGGAGGGAAAAGTGACGCCATTAAGGGGTGGTTATGGGTAGTTTTTGGCACCACTTTTAGGTGTCTTTTGGAGGTGGTGGGTAGGTTAGGTTGGTGCCAAGTAGGTTAGCTTATGTGGAGCTTAGGTGGAGCTAGTTGGGTGGAGTTGGTAGGTGGGTTTTTGGGGTGGTACAAGCCAAGGAAGTTGGAGCATAGCTAAGCTAAGTTAGGCTAAGCTAAGCTAAGCTAAGCTAGCTTAGCTAATGGAGGAGTAGAGGAGAAGGTAATGGAGCTAGGGTTTAGAGGAAGGAGCTGAGGAGGATAAGTCTGGAACTGAAATTTGGAGTTGGCTGCTGCTGAAGAGGCTGGTATGGAGCTATTCTAGCTGGCTTAGCTTGCTAGTTCTTTGCTAGCTACTAAGCCAAGCTAAGGTAAGCTAGCTTCTACCATAATGAGCTAAGGTGAGCTGGGTCTGGTGCTCCCGGGGAGAATCAAGCTGGTTGAGGCAGCTAAGGTAACTTAGCTCAACTGAGTTGAGCTAAGCTGAGTCCCTGGGAGCTGGACTTGAGCTTCCTGAGCTGGGATGAGTTCTTCTTCAGCTAGCTGGAGTTGAGTGGAGCTGGATGTAGCTGGATCTGAGTTGGGGTGAACTCCTGTCAACTTAGCTAAGCTAGCTAGAGCTCCCTGTGGACTAGTGGGAGCTGAGATGAGCTAGACTCAGCTAAGTTGAGTTGGATCTAAGCTGACTTGAGCTAGGGTGAGCTAAGGTGAACTCTCTTGAGCTGCCATCCAGCTGAGATTAGCTGAATGGAGCTGGGATGAGCTAACCCTAGTTCAAGTAAGCTAGGTTCCAGCTGCGGTGAGCTGGATCAAGCTGAGGTGAGCTGGATCAAGCTGTGGTGAGCTGGATTAGGCTGAGTTCCAGCTAGTCTGGGCTTCTCCTTCACCATTTGCCTTCTTGAGTGCTAGGGTTTTAGGGATCTATATATCTGTACATCCCTAACACTCCCAAAAACATATTAAAAAGACAATAAAAAGTGCAATGCATGCCTAACCTATTTTATGCCTAAATGCAGCACAAAAACCCGTTTGCGGAGTAAAATCCTAAGAGCTAGGTTTGCTTTAATGCATAAGAATGATGATAAACTGGCATTTATCATTAGCATTGGATTTGTTTCCAACGGCTACCTAAGGCTTCCATAGCCTTCCAAAAGGTGCTTAAGCCATCTATAAATAGAGGAGGACCCCTCCTTTGCTATATACACCAAGTAACACTACTTCCACACTCTTTGTGTCATAGAGTAGTAATTATCAAGAAGAGAAGTGGTTTTGCTCTCCAAGCCTCATTCAACAAATCCGAGAGCATTGATACTCTGCTGAGATCATGCCTACTCACTTCATACTAAGGGGAGATTCTTTCCTATAGTAGCATATTATTATATTTACTTTGTGGCACTATAAGTTCTTTTTTTTTCTTTGTTCTTGGTTGGGTATTCTCTTAGAGGGAATCATTTTTGCAATGAGATCATTCAAGGGGCAGTGTACTACCCGTTTGTCATTCTTCAATGGGAGCAACTACCCTTACTGGAATCTCCTAAAGAAGACTTGGCTCCAAGCAAATGACTACACGATATGGCAGCGATATGAATTGCCATGCGTCATCCATGAAAGGCCCATTGCAGGTTACCCCCAACAACAAACTCGGGAACTCGCTCAACGTCAAGATGATGAACACTCTCTATTGTGCATTGAGCTCGGAGGAGTTCAATCGGATCTCACAATGTGCCACCGCATACGAGATTTTGCACACATTAGAGGTAACTAACTCATGGGGGTACCTCAAAGGTAAAGGCTTCTAAACTTAACATTTTTTCTCGAGATTTTGAATCATTTTCTATGAAACCTAATGGGACTTTAAGCGAGATGAACACTATGTTCACTCTCATAGTAAATAATTCAAAAGCCTTAGGTATGACCTTCATCAAGGGGGAGCTTCAAGGAAAGCTACTCCGTTCCCTCAGATCGGAATGAGAACAAAAAAGTCATTGCCATCGAGGAGGTGAATGAAGTTGAGGAACTCAACATGGAGGATCTCTTAGGCAATCTTATGGCCTATGAGACAAAGATGAAGCAAAAGGACACACCGGAGCTGAAGCCAAGGAAGACTATCACCTTCAAAGTCACTTTGGATAGTGAGGTAAGTTCTGATGATGAGGATCTTAGATTTTTATTTAAAAAAATTTCTAAGTTTTATAGGGATTCAAAGAAAGAGAAGAAAGAGAAGGTGGAGAAGGAGAAGGAAAGCCCAAGATGTTGCTATCATTGCAATGAAAAAGGGCATCTTCGAACCGAATTCCCCCTTCTCAAGAAGGAGAAGAAGAAGAAGGAGAAAAAATACAAGAAAATGATATTCCAAGCTACATGGGATGACTCGACCTTGAAAGAAGAAGATCCTAAAGAGAAGAATAAAGTCACTTGCATGGGCTTCATGGTGATCACAAGAGATACCAAAAGTAAAGATGACAACAAGGAGGTAAATTCTGAATTACAAGATGCTTGTAATGAACTTTATGAGCTTAGTAAGTTATTAAAAGTAGAAACCAAAAATATTAAAAAGAATCTTAGTTTTCTAACATCTGAAAATGAAAGATTGGAGATTCAACTTAAAGATTTAGAAATTAGTTCTAGTCCTAATATTCCTGAAAAGGATGACTTGCTGTTAGAAATAATATCCTAATCAGTGAAAATAGTGAATTAATTGAGGAGAACACTAGTGATAAACACGCATGAATTCATGATAAAATGCTTATTTATGATAGTTCCCAGGCTTAGCATTGCATACCATGGTATAAATATTGCATAAACATCCATTGCATTGCATTTAGGATAATTGTATATTATGTACATTAATTCTTTTGGCTTACATGGCCAGGAGGCAGTGCGACATCTTTACGGGCTTCGGACAAAGAATCCAACTGTACGGATGGATTCGAATTGACGATTGCAGTCCGTCAATGCAAAAATCACCCCGATCAGAGCTCCGTAGCATCCTTTATAAGGAGAAGAAGATGGATGGTCCAGATGGTACCACGTGGCGCCATCTAGACCACCCTACACTAACCACAGCCACCTAGATTTACACATGGAGTGATCTCAGCCATTGGATCTCAATCCAATGGCTGAGAGGCACTCTACATTGCCTCGCCTTCATAAGAGGAGAGCTTAATATTATATCGTGACTGTTGGGTGAAAATCAAAAGGCCATGATCGCGCGATAAACAAATGCTGATAGCCCTTCAACACAACACTTCCTCTCCTTTGGCACATTGGTCACGCCGCACACCTCTTAAACCCATGGCGTGGGGTTGACTCCTCCAACGCCTTAATTCTTCAATCAGGCATGCATAGAGCAAATGAGCGCCAGCGCATGCACGTGAGATGCGGACACAGCTGCAGCCGCGTGCAGCAATAGCATAGCACATGTTAGCTCACCTGTGCGCGACAAGGGGAACGTGATGCCTGGGTAGGTAGGGGCGAAGGCTGGCGTAAATCTTCAATGACAGTTTGGGTGGACCTTTAGTGATGCTTACAGCCATCACTAATTGCCTGTAGGCATAAGGACAGCTGTAGGAATGAGCGGTGGGGGAACAATCTTCAACGATAGCTGCAGGGGTCTTTAGTGACGCTTGCAGCTGTCATTATAGCCCTCTACATGAACTTCTTCCTCTTCCCTCCACTATAGAAGCACCCCTACACCCCCATTCCTCTTTATCTCTATCTACTCTACTCCCACCTTCTTCTAAGCTCCATTAGAGCTTACTCTGAAGTTTCAAAGGCCTCCTATTAATGTAATATTGCTATTTCCCACCAAATATTCATTCTTCATCCCACCACTTTCATAGGTTGCCTTGGAGTTGTCCTCCCACCTCCATTCCGGTAGAATATTGCCTCTGTCTCCTTACCTCCATTCCAGAGCCTCGGTGAAGCATTCCACTACTTGACGTCCTCCTACATCTTACCTCCATCCTCCGGCATCTCACCTTCTTCATCTAAGCTTCCGCCAGGTGCTGTCGTCTCGTAGAACAGCCGATTCAGGAGATTTCCTCTTACCCCTATCTCTTTTATGCTTTCATAGATTATTGTAATAAACATTTGCGTGATATATCATAGTTGTTTCATCTCTCTTGTGATCTATCTTGCTTGCTTCTTCTATGAAAACAAAAGAAAAAAAATAACAAAACCCCAAAACACCAAAAAGAAACAAAATGAAGCGTGGTTTTCAAACAAAGTAAACGTCGCCTACCTGTGTTTGACCCGGGACTCCCTTAGAGTTTTGGCTATAAATTATATTTGATAGATGCATTTTGCGAGCTACGACACGGGTTCTCCAAACCCCGATTTTAATTCGCGAAAAATGACTCATCATTTTTGAGTCATTGCCGGGGAGGCAATGGAATTTACTTTCTTGTTTTCTGCACTTCATTGCATTAACATATTATTAACCCTGCTTGTCTCTGATATATTGTCTTGCAGGTACCGTAGCATGGAGATCCAAGTGCGGTAGACCGGAGTAAAGTGCGGGTAGAGTAATCTGTAATTGCCCCCTACATTCCCCACCCGCACTAGTTTCATTTTACCACATTAATAACCAAGACCTAATCTACTTAGGTGTTTGCATAAACCCTAGGATAGAATTTGTTTGTCTTGTTTGTCACCTCCACTCATCTCACCCTTGCATATTATAAAAAAAACAAAAAGATACATCTTGTGGGACAAATCAACATACACACTACATACCACATTTGTGGCACATAACCTAACTTGATTTTTATCTACTCAATTGGGATTTGGACTTGTGGAACCGATACAACAATTCAACAAATAAAGGAGTAGAAATCATACTAGGTTAATCACCTCTTTGTGTTCCCTAATCGGTGGTGCATTTAGGCAGTTGATTGAATTGTTTGGGCCGCACCACCTACTCTAAAAGGAGGTCATTTTGTAGCTGTCCCATAGGAATCAATAATTTAGTCAAGCCAAGCACTCCATATTTTTCTTGACTTCTAAAGGAAAATACTTGAACTCGTGATTTCAAACTTGGTTTGTGATGAGGCGTGTTTCACGTGGTAAAAATTGGGGATTGGAGGACCCGTCGTCATTGCTCACAAAACTCATTTATCAGATAAAATTTATAGCCGAAACTCAAAAAGTGAGTCCTAAGTCAAACACGGGGAGGGGAACGTTTGGTTTTGAAAAATCCGCATTTTGCTTTTATTTGCTTTTGTCATTTCTATCTTTTCTAATTTTTTTTGGTATTTTTAGCAAGGAAGAGATCAGGTCGATGAATTCTAGCTAAGCTACTTGCAAAATATAAGAGAGAGAGAGAATCACATATATTTCTGAATCAAACATTTGCTACAACTAAGAAAGTGGGAAAGATTACACTATGATAGCAATAAAGATAGAAAGAGGTGAGAGAATCTCCCTCGACGATTGCTTAGAGGACAACTCGCTCTGATGTTGCCTGGAGGAAGGTGGTGAGGAGCGGGATGAAGGAGGACTTAGTCGGAGGATGGAGGATGGGGCAAGATGGTATCATGGCGAGGATCTTCTTCCTGAAGGGTAGTAAGAGGATGGCAACAGGATTCTCCACGAAGGGAGATGAGAGGCGGGAACAAATGTTTGTTCTCTACTCTAGAGGATCATCCCAGGCTTGGGACAAGCTCTCTCTAGAGCCTTGGAGGTGGTGAAAGGAAGAAAGGAAGAGATGGTTTGGAATGGAAGGGGATAGATCCTTTTATAGTGGAGGAGAGACAAAATCGTCTATGGGTAATTAGTGACGGCTGTAATCATCGCTGAAGATCCACACCATTTAATTCATTTGCTAACGCATGCAAAGAGCAGGCCATTAGTGATAGCTACAAGCATCACTAAAGGCCCACCCAACTGTCGCTGAAGATCAACGCCCTTCAATTCCTTTACTGGCACCGAGCTCAATTGGCCAATTGTGGGGGGCTGCGAGGATTCGAACCAGTGCCCCTCTGTTGAGAGCCCACACCACCACCATTGGGCCAAATCGTCTGGATGGTCACGCAGACGTCTTAAGGCATTCGGTGGAGGAGAGCTCTCAGCCGTTGGATCAAGATCCAACGGTTGAGAGTTGATTATGAAGACGATGAGGGGGCACCTCCCAATTACTGCTGGCTGGTCTTGGGCAGCCTGGATGGCGCCACATGGGGCCATCTAGGCCGTCCTTCTTCTTTTTGTAGAGGGTGCTACAAAGCTCTGATCAAGATGATTCCCATGCTACCGGACTGCGATCATCGCTCCGGATCCATCCGTACAGTCGGATTTTTCATCTGAAACCCATATGGATATCGCATTGCTCCTTGGCCGTTGATCTTCCTCGGAGTTCATATGATGCTACGGGACTACGATCTAGACGATGTCAGAGGTGTTAGACTCCAATTGTCGTCCTGATAAGATCCGTATGGTCTGATAGTCCATCCGAGGCACTGAAATAATTATTCTTCTCTCTTGACGATAAAAAGGACCTAATTAACCTAAAATATATACAACTGCTCTAAATGCAGGATGATGCATGCTATGCAATATATATATATCTCTTGGAATGCAAATCTAAGCCTAGGAACATTCATGATTAGCCATTTTAACCTAAATAAATGTGTCTATGTCAGTTTGCCTACTGGAAATTTGGTTGAATATACCTAATATTTGAATACTAAAAGTTACTAAGCAAGATTCGAACCCTAAAATTCTCCTCATCCTCAATAATCTTTCTTGAAAACGTTTTTGGTTGTGCACATACACACATTCTTAAACAAATCATCAAGGGCACAACCCATTAAGGGCCCATCACATTTTGAAAGCACTAAATATCCCAAGCCTAAACTAAAATTGATTAGACATTAACTATAAGGACTGATTCGCTCTTCGAGGCCCAGATTGAGATTGTTCATGATTAACCTGCTTATACTAGTCAATCTAATGTCTACCTAGAGGAGTAGCATCAAATGACCGCGGTTGGGGGGTACACTAGGAACCGGAGGAACAAGCTAAAGGAAGAACCTTCTCCCTAGTCCCTCCTCTTAACTAGTCGGATTGCTTGGATATAAGTAGAGTAAATCATCCATAATCTTAGGACGGATTCTGAGAGTATGTAAACCTTTAGGCTACCCAACCTAAGGATAGGCTTGTATTTTTTGTGCTGTAGGGTTCCTTCTCTTCCTTGTCCTTCCGATTTCCTTCCAGTGTATGCTTGGAAGGAGGTCATTGAACCCTAGATTGGAAGGATCTTCAGACCATTCCTGGAGGTGGAGGTTGAGCTATAGGCAAGTAGATCCCATGGCTGATCAACAACCACCTCCCCCACCCCTGAACTAGTAGGAGCTAATTGAGAGGCAGTTGAAAGAATTGCAGTAGATGCAGCAATGGTTCCAACGAATAAATGGTCAGGGCGCTCGACCTTTGAAGGATTTCTATGATCCTTCAAACTATGGGGAATATCTTGGCATCATGATTCTTGCTAGAGACATAGAAATCAAGCCCAAGTCTTATGTTTGATTAAGCATTTCCATGGGCTTGGCTCGGATGACCCATTCCAGCACTTGGAGGATTTGACCACTTTGGTTTAGACCACTAGAGCAAGGAATGTGAACGAAGAGTAAATGATCATGAGGCTCTTTCCTTACTCTCTCAAGGACAAGGTTGTATATTGGTACCAAACCATCTGAAGGCTGATAGAAACATGGGCTGCTCTTAAGTCGGCTTTCTTGAAGAATTTCTTACCAATCGAACAGACCAATGCCTTGCAACGGGCAATTAGCACTTTCACCCAGCGGCCAAGGGAACCTTTTCATGGTGTCTGGGAGCGATTCCAGGAACTTTTGAGGAAGTGTACACACCATGAGGTGCCGAAATGGCAACTCGTGTAGATTTTCTATTACGGGTTGGTTGAACAACTCCGTAATCACGTGGATGCCTCCTGCGAAGGTAATTTCCTCAATAGGGATGCAGATAGCGCATACGACCTGTTTGAGGAAATGAACAAGAACTTAATTAATCACGCCTCCATGGATGCATTCGACCGGTCCCAACAACCTAGGTCAAATGCTAATGAAGTTCAGGATTCTCATTCATCTGACATGGAATTGATTTGTAATATGCTCAATAAGGTGGACTTGGTTGCGAAAAGAATGGAAGAATGGATGTTTGGGAATTAGGGAAACACATCTACACCTAGTCAATCCCAGAATTCAGGATTTCATTCCTCATGAGCTCCCACTGGGTGGGAGTTCATGAACCAACTTAAATCGGATCAACCTATGAGCCAGGATTTATAAGAACCTTATGGATTCCAAATTGGGGCCTTTGATCCCAATTTTTCTGATCCTTCCTTCTCTCCATCCTCGCCCTATGTGGATGCGTATACAGTGTAGGTGAATGTTAGGTCCAACCCGTATTCCCATACTTATAACTCAGGTTGGAGGAACTACCCTAACTTCTCCTGGAAAAGTCAGGGGCAACAGACCTAAACACGACCCAGCAACTATGCATCTCAAAGGCCTATGGGTCAGGGTCCAGTATACACCCAGTTGCCCCCAAGACCAGTTACTCAACCATCTTGGAATGCCCAACAATCTGCAGGGCAGGCTAATTTAAACCAACAGATGGTGGAAATGCAAGGGTCCATGCTTCAGCTTATGTAGCAAATGAAGACATCATTGGGCATCTTACAATCCAAGTTTATTTCTAACACCTTACAACCCAAATCTCTACCATCCCAACCTGTACCCAACTCGCACATGTGCAAAATCAGGGCAATAGAGCCCATGGGTACGGAAATCAAAGGGACCCACACGCACATGCTCAAGTGGTTGAGTAGGGTTCCTCCTCTTCTTCTTCTTTTGGTTACATGACCAACCAAGGACCTCCAATCTTCACTAACCTACCTCAAACCTGAACCCTTATGCCTCTGCAAACTCCGTCACCATGAGAAGTGGAAAGTTGACCCAAGACACTGAATTACCTTCTAGAAGCCAAAACCTTGGGGAGCTTGAGAGAGAAAAGGAGGACATTGAATAAGACAATAAGGTTCAGGGATCGGAAATTGAACATACCACTCACATCCTGTTCCCTGAAGCCCTATTGAAAATTAGGAAGAAGAAAACCTTAGATACCAATGAGGAGCTCCTAAATTTATTCAAGAGTGTAGAGATCAATATTCCTCTCCTTGATGCTGTTAAGCACATCCCAGCTTACGCTAAATTTCTGAAAGAATTATGTGCCCAAAAGCATAAGCCGAGAGAACCCACTCCGAGGAAGGCGATTCACTCTGAGTAGGCAAGTTCTGTCATCCTACATTACCTTCCTCAAAAGAAGAAAGATCCAGGGGCCCCTTGATTTCATGTGTTATTGGGGAATACACTTTTATAGGGCACTATTGGATCTAGGTGCATCCATCAACCTAATCCCGACTTCTCTTTATGAGAGGTTTAGGTCAGGCGAACTTAGGCCAACCTCAGTAATGCTACAATTAGCAAACCGCTCGATCACCACACCGAAGAGCGTTATTGAGGATGTAATCGTCAAGGTCAAGGATTTCTATTTTCCCATAGATTTCCTAGTCCTTGACATGGATGTACCTAACGATTTGAGGAACACGCCCATCATTTTGGGGTGCTTATTCCTAGCTACCACCAAGACCAACATAAACTGAGAGTGACAGTATGGAGATCGTCTTTGGGGAAAGGAAGCTAACTCTTGATATTTTTAAGGTGATAAGAGGATTTGAGGATTGTGGATTTATTGAGGAGCTCGAGGATCATGATTTTGAGACTTGTATGATGATCAATGCACTTGAGGACTCCACCAGCTTTAGTAAACCCAACCCACAACTCTCTGTGGCAGACCTGCCACATCCTGAAGAGGCTATTAGTTTTGTTCATTCCTAGCCTCTTCCACTAGATCGTCCTGATGAATCTTCATCAGCATCCTCCCTACCTTCTATACTTAACCCACCTCAGCTTGAATCGAAAACGTTGCCTAAAAATTTGAAATATGAGTTCTTAGGACCTAAAAACACACTCCCTGTGATTATTAGTGCTGATTTGACTAAGGAGCAAGAATTGTGGTTGATTAAGGTCCTTAAGAACAATAAGGAGGCAATTGGTTGGACCATCCACGACCTTACGGGGATTGTGCCATCTTACTGTAATCACTGTATTTTTATGGAAGATGGATCACACCCTTCTTACGAAATGAAAAGGAGACTAAATCCGAATATGCGAGAAGTGGTCAAGATGGAGATGATCAAGTGGCTTGATGCTAGAATTATATACCCAATCTCGGCTAGTCCATGGGTTAGCCCTATTCATATTTTACCCAAGAAGGTGGGAATAACCGTTACGACTAACAAAAAAGAGGAAACCTTCACCACTCGTTCAGCTTCTGCTTGGAGAGTCTGTATTGACTATAGGAAGCTAAACACAACCACCAACAAGAATCACTTTCCTTTGCCATTCATAGATCAAATCCTAGAAAGGTTAACTGGGCAAAAATACTTTTGCTTCCTGGATGGTTATTCAGGATATAACCAAGTCCCTATCCATCCCGAAGATAGGAAAAGACAACTTTCACATGTTTCTACGGAACCTTTGCATTCCATAGAATGCCATTCGTGCTTTGTAATGCACCTGCGACTTTTCAAAGGTGCATGCTGGCCATCGTTCTAACATGGGGGGAGATTGTCTCGAGGTGTTCATGGATGATTTCTCCATTTTTTAAGATTCTTTTGAGTCCTACCTAGCCAACTTGGAATTGATCCTCCAGAGATGCATCAAGACATGACTGGTCCTTAGCTAGGAAAAGAGCCACTTTATGACTCCGGAAGGCATTGACCTGGGTCACGTGGTCTCTAATTGGGGTATTGAGGTTGATAAGGCTACGGTGGATGCTATCTTTAGACTTCCTCCACCTACATCCATAAAATAGATCTGCTCTTTCCTTGGGCATGTGAGCTTTTATAGAAGATTCATCAAGGACTTCTCAAAGGTTGCTCGACCCTTGAGTAACCATTTGGCCAAAGACACGTTGTTCGAGTTTGATGAATCATGCCATAAGGCATTTGATTTGTTAAAAACGGCAGTCACCTATGCTTCGGTGTTGCAATCACCAGTTTGGATTACCCCATTTGAGATTATGACTGACGCATTTGATTATGCTGTTGGGGTTGTCTTGGGTCAGAAGATTGAGAAAAAGCCCTCTGTGATCTACTACGCAAGCAAGACTTTGAATGAGGCCCAAAGGAACTACACTGTTACTGAAAAAGAATTGCTAGTTGTAGTTTTCACATTAGAAAAATTCAAGGCTTGTCTTTTAGGTTCTCATGTAATCATTTATACCGACCACTCGCCCTTGAAACATCTCTTGGCCAAAAAGGATGCCAAGCCCCAGCTTATTCGCTAGATTCTGTTACTTTAATAATTTGATCTTGAAATCAGGGATAAAGTCGGGGTACAAAATGTAGTGGAGGATCACCTCTCGAGAATCCTAAATGATTCTCCTCATCCGGATATCTCTATTTCAGACACTTTTCTAGATGAGACTATCCTTACAGTCTCGGGTATCCAAACCCCCTGGTTTGCTGATATCGTCAATTGGCTATTGGTCAAATCCCCCAGGATTGGACCAAACAACAATGGGACAGACTGGTGTTTGAGGCTAAATATTATTTTTGGGATGATCCTGAGCTGTACCACATCGGTGTAGACCATATTATTCATCGATGCATCTCAGAAAATTGAGTTTCATAGTATACTTGAGTTCTGCCATACATCTGCGTGTGGCGGTCACATTTTTGGGAAAAAGACGACAGCAAAAATCTTGCAATCCAGATTCTATTGGTTGTCATTATTTAAGGATGCCCAAGAATTCTCAAAGTCATGCACCCGATGCCAGACACTTGGGAACATGGCTAAGAGAGATATGATGCCCTAAACCCAATACTTTCCATCAAAATTTTCGACACTTGGGGCATCGACTTCATGGGACCCTTCCCTCCATTTGGGCACTAGTATATTCTAGTCGTTGTTGATTATGTGTTCAAATGGATTGAGGAAATCCCCACCCGGACCAATGACCACAAGATGGTCATCGATTTTGTGAAGAAGTATATGTTTAGTAGGTTCGGGATTCCTCGGGTGATTATCAGTGATGGTGGGATACATTGCACTAATGCCCAATTTTAGAATTTACTGGGGAAATACGGGGTGAATCATCGGATTTCCACACCCTACCACCCTCAGACGAACAGAAAAGCTGAGGTCTCCAATCATGAGATCAAAAGCATTTTGCAGAAACTATAAGGCCTGATAGGAAGGATTGGGCCCAAAAGCTAGATGATGCTCTTTGGGCCTACCGTATGGCAAACAAAATGCCTATCGATATGTCTTTGTTCTATCTGGTGTTTGGCAAGGTGCATCACTTACCCGTAGAGCTAGAACACCGAGAATTTTGGGCCATCAGGAAATGTAATTTTGATCTAGAGTTGGCTGGGAAGACCAGGAAACTCCAACTATCTGAGTTGGAGGAGCTTAGAAATGATGCATATGAAAATGCTAGAATCTATAAGGCAAGGACCGAAGCTCTCCATGACTAGATGATTTCACGTAAGAGCTTTAAGCCGAACCAGAAGGTCTAGCTTTTTGATTCTCGACTGAAGCTCTTCCCCAGCAAGCTTAGGTCTAAGTGGGATGGCCCGTTCGTTATTGAGCATATTTTTCCTAATGGGGCCGTTGAAATCTTTGACCCAAAGATGGGTAATTCCTTCAAGGTCAACGGATAGCATCTCAAACCCTTTGTTGACCATGTGCTCCCTGAACCTGTCTCAGGCAAGGTTGCTCTTACCATGCCCTAACCATCGTGGGCTAATCATCGCCCAGTTGAAGGCACTAAACTCAGCACATGTAAAGACTATTTCGAGCTAACAATAATCTCATGGAAAGCAGGTGCTATTCTTCCACTTCTACTCCCGTACATGCTTTCATTTTTAACAATGAGGACATTGCATTAGCTAAGCATGGGGGGTGGATTTATCTTATGAAATAATCTTTTTGTCAGCCATAACAGTATTTTTCTATTATTCTAAAAAAAAAAGGAAAAATTAGGAGATGAGAACTTAGGCATTAGGAGTTGTAAACTTTAGGAATTGACACTTTGGGACCTGTATACTTAGACTCTTCAGGTCTTCGGACTTAATTAGCTTGGGTGTCTACTCGAATGTGGACTTAGTCTCAAGTCCTTGCTAATTTAATTTCATCTTTAATCTAGTAAATAAATTGGGATGATAAGTACATGACTTATCAACTTGCCCTTTGATTTGAGGGGATTTTAAGTCAAAGTATCTGCACACTATTTACACTGACTCACTTTCTGATGGCTTTTACGGAAATTGGGTGGCTAATGAACTCTCTTGGGTGGTATGGCTAGCAAGCTATCGTGGGTAACAGGCCATTGGCTGATTTTCCAGAGCCCAGCCACAAGACCATTTTCTTCATGTTACCTTTATGTAAATCTTAAATCAGGGAAGCCACCTACCTTTTTTTTAAAAAAAGGAGTAAACAAAAAAATAAAAGCCACACTTCACCACATGAGTATGGTTGGTAAGTTGCCGTGGGTAACAGCCCATTGGTCGGTTGTCCAGAGCCTAGCTCACAAAAATGCATAATAATTTTCAAAACACTTAGGGAAGAAGTGGAGAAGAATAATAAATCAGGGAGATATACACTGGGTTCGCCATTGTGTTGACCCCATAAATTAAAGATGTAGGGATAAAGTTACTGTTCGAAAGATAAACCTTTTGGCAAGGTCATCTAGGGTCGTAGAAACCTGAAGTCCATTTTAATGGCCTCCTAGTGAGTTTTTCACTCTTTTAACTAGACGCTTAGCACTTAGAGTCCTTTTAGACTCTTGGGCGGGTTGGGTAGCCATAAAAAGTTATCCTGAAACTCTCAAACACCAAAAGTCAAAAAATATTAAAAAAGAAGAAAAAAAAGTATCTTCTCTTTTCAAATAAGGCGAGGGCTTGGGCAGTCTGCATTCTGGCAGACACCTAAGCACTGTCGAGTTTTTGTAATTAGGTCTTAGGGTTGCAATTTTCTAAAGCAATCGACAAATCTTGGCTAAGTAATCAAATCATGATTCTACTTTTATACATAGCATTTAGGATAACTTTTCTATGGACCAGCAAAAAGTAAGCATGGGGGTATGATAAACACGCACGAATTCATGATAAAATGCTTATTTATGATAGTTCCTAGGCTTAGCATTACATACCATGGTATAAATATTGCATAAACATCCATTGCATTGCATTTAGAATAGTCATATATTATGTACATTAATTCTTTCGTCTTACATGGCCAGGAGCCAATGCGACATCTTTACAGGCTTCGGATGAAGAATCCAACTATACAGATGGATTCGGAGTGACGATCGCAATCCGTTAAAGCAAAAATCACCCCGATCTAAGCTTCGTAGCATCCTCTATAAGGGAAGAAGATGGACGATTTAGATGGTGCCACGTGGCACCATCCAGATCACCCTACACGAACCACGGCCCCCCAGCTTCACACATGGAGTGATCTCAGCCATTGGATGTCAATCCAACTGTTGAGGGTCACTCTACATCACCTTGCCTTCACAAGAGGAGAGCTGAAGAATATATTGTGATTGTTGGATGAAAATCCAACAGCCATAATCTCATAATCAGTGAATGTCGATAGCCCTTCAATGCACACGTCCTCTCCTTTGGCGCATTGGTCACGCCGCACACCTCTTAAACCCATGGGGCGGGGTCGAGTCCTCCAATGCCTCAATTCTTTAATCAGGTGCGCGCAAAGCAAATGAGTGCTAGTGCACGTGAGTGGGACGCAGGCATAGCCGCAGCCGTGCGCAGTAGCAGCACAGCACATGTCAGCGCGTGCATGTGCGACAAGGGGTGCGTGATGCACAGGCCAGTAAGAGTGAGGGTTGGCGCAGATCTTCAGTGACAGCCTGGGTGGACCTTTAGTGAAGCTTACAGCCATCACTAATTTCTTGTAGGCTCAAGGACATCTGCAGGCATGTGCGATGGGGGCACGATCTTCAACGACAGCTGCAGGGGTCTTTAGTGACGCTTGCAGCTATCACTACAACCCTCTATGTGAACTTCTTCCTCTTCCCTCCACTGTATTAACACCCGTACACCTCTCATTCCTCTTCATCTCTACCTGCTCCACTCCCACCTACTCCTAAGCTCTAGTAGCTTACCAAATCTCTATTAGAGCTTACTCTCAAGCTCCAAAGGCCTCTTATTAGTGTAATATTCCTATTTCCCACCAAATATTCATCCTTCATCCCACCACCTTCATAGGTTGCCTTGGAGCCATCCTCCCACCACCATTCCAGTAGAAGATCGCCTCTATCTCCTCACCTCCATTCCAGAGGCTTGGTGAAGCATTCCTCTACCTGACGTCCACCTGCATCTCACCTCGATCATCCCACATCTCACCTCCTTCATCCACGCTTCTGCTAGGCACCGTCGTCTTGCTGAACAACTAATTCGGGAGATTTCCTCTCACCCATATCTCTTTTATGCTTTCATAGATTATTGTAATAAACATTTGCGTGATATATCATAGTTGTTTCATCTCTCTTGTGATCTATCTTGCTTGCTTCTTCTATAAAATCAAAAGAAAAAAATAACAAAACCCCAAAACACCAAAAAGAAACAAAATGAAGTGCGATTTTCAAAGAAACGTTGCCTCCCTGTGTTCGACCTAGGACTCCCTTAGAGTTTCGATTATAAATTGTATTTGATAGACATGTTTTATGAGCTACGACGACAGGTTCTCCAAACCCCGATTTTAATTCACAAAACACGACTCATCAACTACCTTAAAAACTGAAATCTCTAGTTTAAAATCAAGATGCATGTCATAGAAGATGAACTTGCATGTCTTAGGTTCTGATAATTTGATGATTAAATTAGACAATATCTCTAATGATAAAGTTGGCACTAGACAAAAAGTTGAGAAAGGATCTGCTTCAAGGAGACCAACTGACAAATCTGGATCCAAATTGACTTTGATACCGAAAAGTGAACTTGAAAATTATTTTGTAGGTTTTAAGGGAGACTACAACGTGAATGATTCTACCTAAAATCTCAACGATGGCCTACTCAAACTAAGTGGATGATAGCAGCAGATTCACATGTGGAAAGGATTGGATTTTTGAAAACCTATTGTCGTAGTTCAATTCACGAGAAAATCCATCGATCAAATAAAATTTATAACTGAAACTCGAAAAGTGAGTCCCAAGTCGAACACTGGGAGGCGAACATTTATTTTGAAAATCCGTGTTTCACTTTTATTTATTTTTGTTGTTTTTGTCTTCTAATTTTTTTGGTATTTTTAGCAAGCAAGAGATTAGGTGGATGAATTCTTATCTACCTAATCTACTTGCAAAATATAAGAGAGAGAGATAAAGGGAGAGAAACAGTCATATATTTCAAAACAAATGTTTGTTACAACTAGGAAAGTGGGAAATCTATACTACAAAAGCAATAAAGATAGACATAGGTGAGAGAAACCCTCCTCAACAGTCGCTTGGAGGATGACTCGCTCTGATGTTGCATGGAGGAAGGTAGTGAGGAGCGAGACGAACGAGGACAAACCCGGAGGACAGAGGGTAGGGCAGGACAACATTGTGGCGAGGATCTTCTTCCCGAAGGGAGGTGAAAAGACGACCATGGGATGCTCCACAAAGGGGGATTTGAGGTGGGAAAAATATTTTATTTCTGCTTTAGAGGAGCATCCTAGGCTTGGGACATGCTCCCTTTAGAGCCTTGGACGTGGTGAGAGGAAGAAAGGAAGATATGGTTATGAATGGAGGGGTGTAGGCCTTTTTATAGCAGAGGAGAGGGGCTAAAACAAGTAAGGGATAATTATCGACAGCAAAGGTGTTGTTAAGTTCCAGCTCAGGTGCTGCTGTTGCCTCCGGCTCACGCTTACGCATGCATACTCATGGCTGGATCAGGCATGAACCATTCGCAGCTATTAGATCAGAGGTGGACAGTTGAGATGATGCGGGAATTGCGCGCTCAGATTGCACACTCATTGGCGCATCAGATTGGGCGTAGGTTGATGCATGTTCGTATGTTTGCAAATCACGTGTGTCTGATTATGCCACGTCTCCTCCCTCTCTACAGCTTGATGGCCATCCAACGGGTGCAATTCGATTGCGCCGGCACTTGCCAGATCGCCTCCCCCACCGTGGCTCGAACTCGTGCTCGTGGTTTGCGAGCACTTGTCTTCACTATTGCACCAAAGCCACAGTTTATCGAGCAAACATCTTGACGGTCGCGTGCCCATGGCCATTAGATCAAGATCCAACTACTCAGATCTGATGTCTGACTAGAGAAGGAGAGCTACGCTAATCCTTGGGAGTTGTGGGTGGTCTAGATGATGCCATGTGGCATCATTTGAGCGGTCTATTTGATATGCTTTGTAGATGATGCCATAGACATCGGATTGGGTCGATTCCTACGCCATTAGGTTGCAATCGTTGATCCGAATCTATCCATACAATTGGATTTGGCATTTAAAGCTCTAAATTACGTCACCTAGTCCCTCAGCCATTGATCTTCCTTGAACTGCATATGATGCTACAGGGTTCCGATCTTAACCATTTCTGAGGTGTTAGACTCCAATCATCGTCATGATCAGATCTGTATAGTCAGATCCTCCATCCGAGATCTTGAAATAAATTTCCTTCCCTACTGGCCATAAAAAGGACACAATTAACCTAAAATATACACAACTACTCTAAATGCAGGATGATGCATGCTATATAATATTTATAACATGAAATGCAAATCTAAGCTTAGGAACATGCATGAATAGGCATTTTATCTTCAATAATTGTGTCTACATCATACCCCCATGCCTATCTTTTGCTAGTCCCTAATAAAATTTAATTACATGCTATGTATAAAATCAGAATTAGGATTAGATCGCTTAGGCGTAAGTTGTTTATTAACAATAGAAAATTTTAACTAAGGTTCTAAACTACGAAGACTCAACAGTACCCGGGTGTCTGCCAGAATGCAGACCGCCCAAGTCCTCACCTTATTTGAAAAGGGTAGATACATTTTTTTAATTTTCTTCTTTTCTAATTTTTTTGGATTTTTGGAGTTTGAGAGTTTTAGGATAACTTTTTACGTCTACCCAACCCGCCTAAGGCTCGAAAAGGACTGAAAGTGCTAAGGATCTTGTGAAAGGGTGATAGACTCACTAGGTGGCCATTAAAACGGACTCTAGATTTCTACGACCCTAGGTGACCTTAAAGATTTTTGTCTAGAGGTTTATCTTTCCGAACGGTAGCTTTCTTCCTACTTTTAATTTTTTTATGGGGTCAACACAAGGGCGAACCCAGTGTATATCTCATTTTATTCTACTTCCCCCTTCTTCCCTAAGTGTTTTGGGAATTATTTGTGCATTTTTTGTAAGCTAGGCTCTGGACAGCCGGCCAATGAGCTGTTACCCACAGCAACTTGCCAGCCATACTCGTGCGGTGTAGTGTGGTTTATTTTTCTATTTTTTCTCCTTTTTCCTATCTTTTTTTTATTGAGTACCATTTTTTCTAAGTAGGTGGCTTCTCTGATCTAAGATTTACCTAAAAGCAGTAGAATAAGTGTGGTTGGTAGTTGGGCTCTAGATAACCAGCTAATAGGCTGTTATCCATGACAACTTGCTAGCCATACTATCCTAGAAAGTTCATTAGCTACCCAATTTTTGAAGAAATCACTGAAATGTGAGTCATTGCAAATAGTGTGTAGATGCTTAGACTTAAAATCCCCTCAAATCAAAGGGCAGGTTGATAAGTCGTGTACTTATCATCTCAATTTATTCACCAAATTAAAGTAAAATTACTTGATAAGGACTCGAGACTAAGTCCACATTCGAGTGGACACCCGATCTAATTAAGCCCGAAGACTTGAAGTGTCTAAGTGTTCAGGTCCTATCGTATCATTTCCTAAAGTTAATAACATCCAAATGCCTAAGTTCTCTTCTCCTAATTTCTTTTTTTTTCTTTTTGAATTTTCTTTTTTTTAAGAAACTAAAAGAAATTTTACAAAGTTAACAATATGATTTCAGGAATTAACTATCCACCCTCCATGCCTAAATGATGCAATGTCCTCATTGTAAAAATAAAGACATGAAAAGGATGGAGTAAATAGAATATCACCTGAATTTTGTGACAACCTGGTCAACTTCGCAGAGGGAATAGAGTATACACATGCGCTATGTTTAATGCCTTTAGCTAGGCATAAAATACATATAATGAAGAAATGGATAATTCACAAGTGCGGGTCAGAATCAAAATCAAAAGATTAATCCTCACACCTGCCAACAGAAGATGTCCACAGATGTGGACCAAATTATGATGCATACCCATGCCCCACGGTCGAGTGGTTATAAGGTTCTAGATGAAAATCACCCAGAATCGAAGATTGTTATATTTACGGGGTCGGGCCTATGGTTTGGTGGTGTACAACCCAAGACTAATGTGTCGAACAATGTGTAGAGATGGTTCAATAGGTTCGAATGTCCTTTTAGATTTCAACTCAAAAAGATAATCAATGATTTTGAGCTTAGGTTGCACGTGAAAGATATTATAAGGGTCCTGGTAGAAAGTTGGTGGTTTTAGGTCAATAGGTACCCTTAGATCCAAAATCGTATTTCCCTCAGAAATAGCTTCCCAGATCTTTATTTCCAACTTCCTATCCTCCAAGATCAAGGTTTCTGGGACCTCCAGATCGTTGTACACCCCATCTAAAATACCCAAGTCCAACAATTATGGTTGAATTAGGATTAACTTGAATCTGGTGGTCTCAAAATTATCATAATTTTTCTCTTCAAGGTGTGGTTGAGTAATGGGGCTACTGATTGAATCATCAGGATTCGGATCATCCACGTTAGCCCCAGCATGATCATAATCTTCAATAATCGGGCTATCAAAAGGTTCATCTTGCTCCTCGAGCCCATTAGTCTCACTGAAATCATTCTCCTTAAGCTACAGTGAGACTTCACAAAGAGATTCCTCACCCTCAGAATCAAAGAATTCATGATCCTCATTTATATATGTCTCAAAATCATATGTCATTTCATGGTCCATGGAGACATGTTTTTCGTCATTCCCTGGCTCTGGGATCTTGGGTGAGAGACTCGGTTCATTCTCAATGGGTTGCTCTAGCCCAACCTGGTCATCTTCAATCTCAGAATATGTGTCCCCCCTGACAGGCACCTGAGCAAGTTTAGACATTGGCTCTCTTGAAGGGTGTTCATCTTGAGAATCTTCCCAAGACTGGACTAGGGCAACCACAAATTTCATCCTCAACTTCGACAATTTCCCAATTAGAAACTCACCCAAGCCCATATCCTTAACATTTTGTAGCAAATCCAATAGAGGACTATTATGTTCATCAATCATTTTGATCATAGGGTCCAATGCTTCAGTGCATGGTATTGACTGGGCTTCTAAAGATTGGATGGTGTTCCTCAAGTTAGCCAACACCTTGTCTTGGACCTATTTCACCTGAACCGAATGTTTCGGTTCAGGTTTGGTTTGGTTTGGGTTAATTCTAAGGGAGTCAAGATATCGAGGTTCTTGGGTCCCTGCCTGATAGTAGGTCATTTTAGGTTGTTTAAAGAATGGTGGCAACCTATATTCAGTGGAATAATTGAAAGGGTAAGTATTATAATCAACATATCCTTCATGGTTGTAGATCTAATTAGGTTGATTATCAAAGGGGGAGATCTATAATCTTTGTAGCTCTGGGAAGGATAGCAATCATAGTCTTGTTGTCTAGGGTTAGACCCTGAACATTGAGGTCCGGATTCATATCCCCAATCAATGTTGTCCCAACTAGGAGATGGGTAGTCATAAGTCAAGTCGAGATAGTAATCATCTTGGGGATAAGTGTTGGTAGGAAGGTAGGATTGGAAATGCGTGTAAGATGTGGAAGGATACATGGTAGAATAGGAGTGAAATCTGAAGAGAGAAAGGAGCCTACAATACAAGCAATCAACCTTGTCCTTAGGTTGGTTACCCTAAAGACCTACAGACTCCCAAGACCCATCTTGAGATTATAACCAATTTGGTCTACTTTTATTCGGTCAATCCAACCAGTTAAAAGGAGGGGCTATGGAGAAGGTTCTTCCTTTGGCTTGCACCTCCGGTTCCTAGTGTACCCTCCAGCCACGATCATTTGATGCTACTCCCCTAACTAGACATCAGATGGACCAGCAGAAGTAGATTAGTATAAAAAAATCTCAGTCTGAGCCCCGAAGAGAGAATCAATCCTTAAGGCCAACGTCTACTTAGTTTTACTTAGGCTTGGGTTGATTGTGCTCTTGGAATGTGATGGGCCCTTTAGAAGTGTTGTGCCCTTAATGATCAATTCAACTGTATGTGCATGCACAACAAGGCTTTGCAAACAAGGTTATTTGATGATGTGTCTTTTAGGGTTTAACCTTGTTTAGTAGCTTTTATGGTTTACTCCTTAGGTTGGTTCAATCAGGGTTCAGTAGAACAGCCCAGGTTTTACAAGCACTGGTGATGATGTATTCCTTTAGAAAATAGAGAAAAAATGTGGAGTGCCTGGTTTAGCCCTAAAAATCAACATTAAGTGGCAAGCTACTGATGAGTCACTTTACTCTTAAGTGGTGCGGCCCAAATAATTCAATCAATTGGCTTGTTACACACTTAGTTAAGACACACAAAAATGTTTAACCAATTTAGATTTCTACTTATTGGTGTGTTGAGTTACTGTGTACCGGATCCACAGGTCAGATTTTGGTTAAGTGGTAGAATCGATGTGAAGTGGTGCACCTTAAGTCGAGAGTTGTGGGTGTTAAAGTGTGTAGCTTTCAGTTAAATCCCACAAGAGAAGAGTATTTTTCCTTTTTAATACATGCGAGTGGGTGAGGTGAGGCAAAGTGACAATCAAACAATCAAATCTATCCTAGGGTTTATGCAAGCACCTAAGTTGATTTGAGTTTGAGTTATTAGGTTATGGAATGGAAATCTAGTGGGTGGGTGTGGGGGAATAAATTACAAATGTCTCTACCTGCACTTTACTCCAATCTACTACTTTCGACCCCTCAATCGGGTTCTTGCAAGAGAAATAAATCGAAGAAGAAAGATAGGTTAGGAAAATATGTAAGTAATGCGGGAAAACACAAGAAAAACCAAAGAGAGTTGCCTCCCTGGCAACGGCGCCAAAATGATAGCGGCGGATTCGCACAGGAAAAGGATTGGATTTTGGAAAACCCATCGTTGTAGTTTGATTCACGAGAAAATCCATCGATCAGATAAAATTTATAACTGAAACTTGAAAAGTAAGTCCCAGGTTGAACACGGGGAGGCGAACGTTTGGTTTTGAAAATCCACGTTTCGCTTTTATTTGTTTTTTTTGTTTTTGCCTTTTCTAATTTTTTTGGTATTTTTAGCAAGCAAGAGATTAGGTCGATGAATTCTTATCTAACAATCTACTTGCAAAATATAAGAGAGAGAGACAGAGAGAGAGAAACAGTCATATATTTCAAAAGAAATGTTTGCTACAACTAGGAAAGTGGGAAATCTATACTACGAAAGCAATAAAGATAGCGATAGGTGAGAGAAATCCCTCTCAATGGTCGCTTGGAGGATGACTTGCTCTGACGTCGCCAGGAGGAAGGTGGTGAGGAGTTGGATGAACGACGACGGAGCCGGACGACGGAGGGTGGGGCAGGATGACGTCGTGGTGAGGATCTTCTTCCTGAAGGGAGGTAAGAAGACCACGGGATGCTCCATGAAGGGGGATGAGAGGTGGGAAGAATATTTGATTTCTACTCTAGAGGAGCATCTTGAGCTTGGGACAAGCTCTCTCTAGAGCCTTGGAGGTGGTGAGAGGAAAAAAGGAAGAGATGGTTATGAGTGTAGGTGTGTAGGCCTTTTTATAGTGGAGGAGAGGGGATAAAACAAGTAAGAGATAATTAGCGACAGCAAAGGTGTCCCTAAAGTTCCAGCTCAAGCATCACTATTGCCTCCAGCTCACGCTCACGCACGTATGCTCATGGCAAGATCAGGCGTGAACCATTGCCAGCCGTTAGATCAAAGGCAGACGGTTGAGATGGGACGGGGACTACGTGTTCAGATCGCGCACTTGTTGGCGTGTCAAATTGGGCATCGGTCACCGAGTGATTGTACGTGTGCAGATCATGCGAGGCTGATTGTGCCACGTTGCCTCCCTCTCTGTCACTTGATAGCCATCCAATGGGCACAATTCGATTGCACCTGCGCTCGTGAGATCACCTCCCCCACCGCAGGTCAAACTCGCGCTCGCGGTTTGCGAGCGCTTGTCTTCACCATTGTGCCAAAGCCATGGTTTGTCGAGCAAATAACTTGACGGTCGCGTGCCCATGGCCGTTGGATCAAGATCCAACTACCTAGATCTGATGTCTGACTGTAGAAGGAGAGCTACGCTGATCCTTGAGTAGCTATGGGCAGTCCTGATGATGCCACGTGGCATCATCTGAGCCGTCTATTTGATATTCTTTGTAGATGACACCACAGACATTGGATTGTGTCGAGTCTTGCTCTGTTTGGTTACAATCGTCAATTCGGATCCATCCTTGCGGTTGGATTTGGCATTTAAAGCTCTAAATTATGTCACCTAGTCCCTCAGCCATTAATCTTCCTCGAACTGCATATGATGCTACGAGGTTCCAATCTAGACGATTTCAAAGGCATTAGACTCTAATCATCATCATGATCAGATCCGTACGGTCAGATTGTTCATTCGAGGCCCTAAAATAAATATCTTTCCCTCCTAACCATAAAAGGACACAATTAACCTAAAATATACACAACTACTATAAATGCAAGATGATGCATGCTATGCAATATTTATAACATGAAATTCAAATCTAAGCTTAGGAACATGCATGAATAGGCATTTTATCTTCAATAATTATGTCTACATCAGTGGACCAGCGACAAGACCAAAGAGGAGGACGAGGAGATCGACTACAAGATCGGTGGATGATTGAATTACCAAGCATCGACCGATCGATTGGAGACCAGCTCCAATGCCTGAACCTCCAAGATATGGATGGGAACCCCATCCATTTTGGCATCAACCTCCATTTGGGCCATGCTATTAGCCTTGGTTAGTGAGGTAAATTCTTTACCATATCTTTTCATCTGTATCATTTAGATAGGAGGAGTTAAAAACTTGGTAAGATATTTGTCCGTAATTAAGAGGGAGATTTTAAATGAGTATAGCTATAGTTCCATTAGAAAGGGGGAGTTAATGGATAAATGAATAGCTATCTTGTTATGCTAAAAAAAAAATTACAAGAGCATGTTTTAAGGGGGAGTATAGAATAACAAAAACTTTTTAAACCTTTTTTATAATGTCAAAAAGGGGGAGAATTTCTTGGATATATATTTATGGTTTTGTCATCATAAAAAAGGAGGAGATTGTTGGTGTAAGGGCACCACAATCGTAAATTTTGATGATAACAAAACACTTATTATTTAACATTTGCAATTTGAGCTTATGAGTTTCAGGAAAATTGCAAATGGATACAAGTGTGAAGGAGCTCAAGCTCACATCCGGTGGATTGGAGGAGCTTGATAATGGAGAAGGAGCTCTGCGTGGAGCAAAAGCTTGAGGACAAGAAGAATAGGGTAGATTTATTTTTGCCTTGTATTCTATACTTTGCTTTTATATCCTTGTTCTTTGCTCTTTATTTTCTTTAGATTATATGTTAAAGAGCCTCAAAGTAACAGAATAGTTCTCTCAGGAATACTTACTCAACCCTAGGATACTTAGACTTCTCGTAGAGAACTTAGAAAACCAAAGTAGGTTTCAGACAGCCTGATCTGACGTCCAATTGGGAAGTCAGACATCTGATCTTAGACTTTAAGATGTCTGACTATTTGATCAAACATCCAAACACTTAGGTTGGACTTAGTGCTTTCTGTCTGTTGATTTCAGATGACCAACCTTTAGACCAGATGTCTTAAAAGACGTCTGAGGACCTTGCCAGACGTCCAACTAGAGGACCGTTGGCTTGTCAGACTTAATCATTGAGGGCCAACCCTTATTCTGATTAACATTTATTTCCAAATGCCCTTAGAGAACCCTGGATGTCTGATAAGTAGACGTTAGGCTAAGATCTGACCCTAATTAGTTCCTTCAGACCATATCATCGTTTGAGCCTTGGGAAATCCATTCCCGTAATGATTTTTTGTTTCCAGATGTCCAGACATACTGCCAGATGTCCAACCTATCGTCTGAGTAACTTATCCTAGAACCCTATTTAGGTCTTGACAAAGCAGGAAGGAAACCTGTCTAAATTGGATGTCTGAAGAGATTCCTAGATGTCTTAAAATGCCTCTTTAGATGTCCATCTTTATCTAACCTAGTCTAGATCTTCCACCTTTCTAGATTTGACTATCGATCCCTAAGATCAGATGATAACCCAGACATCTTATAATATATTCAGATGTCTGATAACACTATTAGAATTATTAATAGCCTTGATTCCAGCTTGATTTGCCTTGGATTTGTTTCCAACGGCTACCTAAGGCTTCCATAGACTTCCAAAAGGTTCCTTAGCCTTCTATAAGTAGAGGAGGACCCTTCCTTTGTTATACACACCAAGTAATACTACTTCCACACTGTTTGTGTCATAGAGTTTCAATTACCAAGAAGAGAAGTAATTTTTCTCTCCAAGGCCCATTCAACAAATCCGAGAGCACCGATGCTCTGTCGAGATCACGTCCACACACATCCTACTAAAGGGAAATCCTTTCCTATAGTAGCATATTATTATATTTACTTTGTGGCTCTATAGGTTTTTTTTTTTCCTTTGTTTTTAGTTGGGTATTGGCTTTGCGAATTCCTGTTTCCTTCATGTGATAAAGTACTCCTCCTGAAGAGGAGGGTTTGAGGTACACTACCCTCGTTCAAAGTAGTGTGGTTGAAAGAGGTTATACTACCCTTGTTTAAGTAGTACATAGTGGATTTGATAGACCACATCAATCGGGAAATCCTAAGTCGAGAGGCTTAGGTGGTGGGTTTTACCTGGGTTTGGGTTTCCACCATAAAATACCTTGTGTACTTGTGATTGCTAATTTTTGTGAGATTGTTTATTATATTTCCATATTTTATTTTATATCACACAAATCTCATCCCCCTACTGTAGAATCAACAATTTCACATGTGTTTGGTGTGCATTTGGCATCGCTCTCCACCACCAGCTTGCCAACATCTTGGGCCACCTATTCACTAGACCAGCATTGTTACGAATCTTTTTTGGGTCTCCCTCTGCTTCTTCTCCAGATGCCAATTTGTAGGAATCACCCATTGGGAGACATCCCAACTCTACCTTAGGTAATATCTTTTCTTACTTTTTTACTTTCCATTGGGGACATTACTAGATTTAGGCATGGGGGGGTATAACGTGAGGTTGTACATAGCATTTATACATACTTTGCATACATGTAGTCAGTATTTATCTGAAAGAAAAAGAAGAAAGAGAGAGAAAAATAAGAAGAGGAAAGGAGATAGAGAGGAAAATGAGCAAAAAATGCATTGGTCCCAACATTTGATTATGGAAGAGTTTACCTAAGTTCTGGACTGGAATGAATGATTAATTAAGACCTGAAGTGCTAAACATTATGGGATAAGTGAGATACATTGACTTTAGTCCTCTAAGGCCTGTTTGGCTCAAAAATTTGAGTATTTGTTAAAATATGGATTGTTCTTCTGGTGGTTGAGGAAGTTGAGAAGCTAATGTATTAAGTCTAAGGCTTAAGGAGTATTTAGCCTCTTTGTTTTCCCTTTGGTTTGCGGGTCTTTGTAACTTAAGCATCCACATCTCACACACTGGTCTAGTTCAATGATCTTAATGAAGAATATCATCAAAAATTCCTCTGTCTGAAGAAAGTGGTTTCTCGAAAATTTGATGTAGGAAAGGCTCAAAAACACAAGTTGATTAGAAGAGTTCCTGCCGCATGAGAGGAGTAAATACTCCCCTTGAGGACATGTGATAACATGCCATCTCCTTGATGCTTGTCTCTTAGGTTATTTAAATATCCTACTGGGGGCACGTGAGAGCATTGTGCTGTTCAAGTGCCATGGCGGCACTATCCCAAAATGTCAATTGCCAGGGCCTAGATTAGTTAAAGAATGCCTTGGGTGGTACTATCACGAAGTGTCAATTGCCAAGGTTCTGGGGATTACCATGGATGGTGATATCTCAAAGTATCAAATGCCAAGGATCCTTCGAGGATCGATGATGGGAACAAGGAATCTGACACAGACCGTGTTGAAGGATAATCCAAGGTTAGATTTAGAGGATTCAGAAAACTTACAAAAAGAGAAAAATCTCAACAATATCTACATATCTATTCAAAATAATGCGCTGGCAAGTTGACCCTAGGCTTTTTGCACGAACACATGCGTGCTTTAATCTTTGGGGTCAACAAACCCTTGGGTAGGCTCTGGGGCCTTAGAAACAAATGTTAGTGCACAATCCATAAATCCCATGTCAAATGATCCCATCACTCACGCACACCAAACTTCCAAATTATGCATGCACCCACCGCCTTTCTCTCTCCTTTCCTCTTTTCCAGGCTATGTGAAAAAAAAGGAAAAATCCTATGCAACCTTCTCCTTTCCTAATTCCCATGCACAAAAAAATTCCTAAACCGTCACCTTCCTCTCCTCCCTGTTAATTTCTCTGCTTAATCTCTCTCTCTTCCCTTGGCGTATTCCCTCTCTCTCCCTTGTTTCCTCGCTATACTCTCTCTTCCTCTCTCCATCTACGTAAACATTCCCCCTAATTTCTCTTATTCACCTGATACATATCCTACATCTCACTGCAGTAGGCATTCTCTCTCATCCACTGTCATTGTTGGATGCTACCCTTGATCGCACTCCACCCTCGAGACTTTCTAGTAGCTACACCACCACGTGAGCTTCACATCGTCAACCGTAGCCTAGACGTACCTTATCTCCCTTGCTAGCACTCCCACGAGCGCACGCCACCACGCATGTCCTCCGTATTGACAACGACAACTCGACCTATCGCCCCGTCAGACCTCCACTGTGCCACTCTGACCAAGCACGATGTACTCGATGTTCCCGACATTACCACTATCCGCCACTACGTCCGTTTGTGCTTGATGTCCATGATGTGCCCAGCCATGCACCGTGCCTCTCACTGCACTCTCCTTACCAAAATTGTACCGCATTAGGCTTCTTCACCACCTCATCTCATCTCTACTGCGACAACCGCCACTGCTTCTCATCCTCCACCTTGACCGTGTAGACACTCTCACCACAACTCACCACCGCGTCTCATCTACCGCTCAACCGCGATCACTCTCTGTGACAGTCCATCACTGCAATTGTGATGACAGCACCGACATCCGCAACTGCGACAATTACTGTGTTTGCCACAGTGACTTTGACCGCGCGTTCTTCTTCGACAACTCTTCATCAACTGCATTCACCCTCGATGTCATCGTACTGTGTCTGTAACTGCTCTTTCCATGATCTACCATGTTTTGCTTTTATTTTGTAGTTGAATTGTTTTCTTTGATTAATTGGAAATCATTGATTATCATTTTTATACTTGTATATAGAACCAATTTATGCGTACTTGCCTCCTTGTGGAGACGACATTATTTTATGTGATTCAATATTGATTTCATTTTTATCTAGATGAATGAGACGCATATTTGAGTTGATTACATATTTACTGCATTCTTATTTGACTGTATTTTTTATTCTGGATCTTTTCCTCCATTCTTTGTACTACGACGACGTATTATTTTTTGATATTATCTACAAAATTGAAAATTTCCCGATCACTAGTGATTCAACCAAAAAGTGGCATGTCCCACTAGTACTCTTCCTATCAGTGCTACTACCTACGTAGTCCACATCACTATATGTAACTAAGCTAAAATTGTTACTTCTAGGGTAGAATAGGCCATAATCTATTGTGTCAACTAGGTATCTAAATATTCTTTCAATGGCATTTAGGTGTGATTATTTAGGGTTTGATTGAAACCTAGCACACGCACAGGTACTAAACAAGATATCTGGCCTACTAGATGTTAAATACAACCAAGATCCAATCATACCACGATATAATTTTTGATCAGTAGATGTACCTGATTTGTCCATATTAGGACAAGTTGCAACACTCATGGGAGTGCTTTTACCCTTACTTTTCTCCATTCCAAATCTTTTGAGCATCTCCTTTGTATACTTGGATTGACACACAAAGGTGCCAAATTCAAGTTGAGTGACTTGTAAACCCAAGAAAAACTTGAGTTCACCCATCAAACTCATATCAAATTCATCCTGCATTAACTTGGAGAATTCTTTACAAAGGGATTCATTAGTAGCACAAATAAAATATCATCTACATAAATTTGAACTAATAGAATTTTTTTTCCTTTTCTTTCGATAAATAGTGTGGAACCGGCTTCTCCTATGAAAAAGTTTGCACCTAACAAGTAAGTTTTGAGTCTCTCTCATACCAAGCCCTAGGAGCTTATTTTAATCCATATAATGCCTTATTCAACCTGTAGACAAAATTAGGTTTATCATGAGACTCAAAACTGAGAGGTTGTTTTACAAAAACTTCCTCCTTAATGGAACCATTAAAGCACTCTTAACGTCTATTTCAAAAAGCTTGAAGCCAAGGAAGGTGGCATAAGTGAGAAGCATACGAATTGACTCGAGTCGAGCTACGAGAGTGTAGGTCTCATCGAAGTCAATCTCTTCTTATAGCCTTGTGGTACCAACCTAGTCTTCTTTCTAATAACCATATTGGACTCATCCAACTTATTCCGAAATACCCATTTGGTACCTATTATCTTTCCCTTCAGGCTTAGTTACTTGATCCCAAACGTCATTCCTTTGGAATTCGTTAAGTTTATCCTGCATAGCCATTAACGAAGGCTTGTCGAAACACCCTTCCTCAACACTCTTTGGTTCAACTTGAGATACAAAGGTGGAAAGATCGAAAGAGCAATTAAATCTAGATTGGGTTTTAATGCCATCGGAGACACATCCGATGTCTTGACTTTCAGGATGATTTCTTCGAAATATCCAATCTTTTGGAAGATTATGGATATTGGAGTCTTGAATGCTAGACACATCGATGAAAGAATCATCCTCATCTTCAACATTGACACGTTCAAAAGAAGAAGAGTTGGGTGATTCATCGAAAGAGACATGAAGAGTCACCTCTACAACCAATGTGGTTTTGTTGAAATCCCGATATTCTTCACCTTTAGTATCAAATTTATCTAAAATACAACAAGTTTGCAAAATTAAACATCAGCATCCAAAAACTTTAAAATAACTAATCTTATAATATAGTTCAAAACAAGCTTTTCACAAACGGGATCGAAGTAAGATGCGATTTAACACATAACAAGCCATGTTAACTACCTCAGCCTAAAAGTAGTTTGATAACCCGAAGTCTATGAGCAATGTTCGAGCACACACTTGAAGAGTGCGATTTTTCTCTCAACTATCCCATTTTGTTGAGGTGCCTGGGGGAATGAGATCTCATGAGAAATACCATGCTATTAACAAAAATCATCAAACAAGGAATTTTCAAACTTACCCCCATGTTCATTTTAATACTTTTGTTTTGACGTACCAAATTATATTTTTATTGAGGACTAACCATTATAGGTCAAATAAATTTATGATGTTCTCTTCAAGTGAAATCAACTTCAGATGAAGCTATTGAAGGCTCCTTTTTATCTTTATTGAGTTCATAACTATGTAAGGAACCTCATAAAATAACAAACAATGTGTTTTCAAATTCATAAAAGTTGTATTTTTCCTTTAAATGTAAGCTCTTATTACTATTGATCGACTAAACATCATTGATCGACCAACCCCCTTAATTAATCAATTAAAGACCTCCAATGACCATATTTTCCCTTTTGATCGATCAACCCTTTTGTTTAATCAATCAAAGACCTCAAATTGTCAAATTTTCCTTGAATTTAAAAAGTCGATCACAGCCCCAATTTAATTGATGAAGATAGAATCGATGAAACCATTCATTTAATTGACCAAAAGTAACTTTCAACGACCAAAAGTAATTTTGATAGACTAATCCTAAGTTTTGATCGACCAAAGTTGTGTTTTCAGTATTTCCAAAATAAGTTGAAAAACACCTATAGATAGGATCCTCGACTCCCCTCTTCAACACACACCTCAAGAGGATTTTATAAGCAAAACACAAATTTTTTTCTAGTTCTTTCGCACCTCTATGCCTACGATCACTATGATGCAAAGCATGATTCTTTGCGAATCAAAAAGCTTGATTTGCTCTATTTTCCTAAGGTTCCATAGGATTTGCTATTATATGAACGGGACATTTCATTTGTCAGAAAAATATATCAGAAAAAAAGGCCGTTGCAGTAATGTAAATCGTGGTGGAAAAATCCCATATCAAAAATATTTATCAATAAAATTAACCACGAAGGGTTAGGTTGTATCCACAGGGAGGAACAACTGCAATAAATTCACAAATACTTTCTCCTTATATTCACCTAATCATATGCAGAATTTGGGCCAAAATTTGATGCAAAATGAGGTGAAAGGAAGAAGACAACAATAGCTTAAGAATGTGAGGGTTGTGTGTAATTTTTCCTCAATAAAATAATTACAATGCATGTAATGTAATTAGACTTCAGGACATTGGGCTTTCTCCTCTGGGCCATGTGAGTGCTTGAAGATAGTTCATGCATTTGTGTAGAACCCTAAGTCAATATATAAAGATGTGAATGTGTGGCGAATAATGTGGAAACTTGAGGGCATGCATGCAAAGTCACTCAAATAGTTTAATTCATCAAATAAAGCAATAGTGTTTTGTCATAGTGTGTAAATTTTAATTGGCACTTGCACTGTAGCAAAATAGGGGATCTTCTCCTCTTGATCATGCATGAAGAAGAGGTGATGGCGGGCCATGTGGAGCTCAGAGGAGGTCGACGTTGTCGAGAGCTTTCTGTTGATGGTGGCAGTGTTGACGGAGGTGGCCAAAGGTAGCTGGATTGCGAGGAGAAGGCTACTGACTGTAGATTCTCCCGGCCATGTTTGTGGGCTATTGTTGGCGATTGGTGGCGTAGCCGAGGTCATGGCATCAAGACAAGCACAACGGAGTTGATGGTGTGAAGCTTTGTGGTCAGAGTTGATGGTTGCGGGTGGAGGAGCCAGTAGACTTTGGGTTCCTTTTCTCTATCAACAGAGAAGAAGAAGAGGAGGAGGCCAGGTGGGTGGGCACTAGTTGCACGTGAGGGCTTGGTCGTGCAAGGGCATGGGCGGCTGTGTGGGTGTACGCTGGGATGCTAGGCACGTGGTGAAGGGGCATGGGTGGTGGTTATGCGTGAGGAGGTGAGCACTGGTCGCACTGGCCACACATTTATGCGTAGGCTGAGGTGAACAGTGTCGGGAGTTGTTGTAGTTGCCCCGAGGAAGGTGCACTGGTGATGGAGTGTGGTCGTGGGTTGAAGGAGGGGAGCCTGTGGCGAGCAGCAGAGGGCACGTGCGAGGATGTTTGCATTGATACGCGGGGATGAAGGCACTACAGCCAACGCCGGTGGGAGGTAGCTGAGGCTATCTGGACATTCAGGAAGGCTTCCGGATGGCTTAAATGAAGGGGAGAGGGGAGTGCATAGTGGTGGTTGTCAAGGCGGTGGTGGCTCGTGGTGGTGAATAACATGGTCGTGAAGATCAGCAGAGTGTAGTGGTGGTCGCTACGAGGAGGAAGTCATTGAGGTCACGGTCGCGAGGATGTCAAGCACGATTGAGTCAACGAGTCACGGTGGCAGCGTCGGTGTTGTCACCACCGACTACAATGACGGAATTAGCGAGGGTATAGGTGAGACGTAATGGTGGTTTGGCGTCATTGGTGACTCGCGGTGGTCGATGGTCTCACGGTGGTGGGTGAAGCACAGTTAGAGGACTTTGGTTGTTCTGGTGGAGAGTGGTTCATGTCTTCTTTACCTATCTTGTTATATAAGGAGAGAGAAAAGAGATTGAGAGAGATTATCAAGAAGAGAGAGAGGGAAAATAACGAATGAAATTAGAGAAGAATATGCACTTAAGTTGCTTGTTATCAAAATATGAGAGACATCATTTCCTTTTTACATTTAGCTTGCCAAAAATAGTCGAAAGAGACTATAATAATGTATAGCTCTCCCACAAAAATTTTTGATTATCTTCCTTCCAAATAAACTTCTTTTCTAAATATTTTGATGCCAATGATATTACCAATTTTGTTTCTTTATTATTCCTACACATGTAATTAATGTATCAATCTTTATACGGAGTACCAAAAAAAATGTAGGAATAGTAAGTCGCAAGCTTACTCATTTCTCAATGTAATACGTTCTCCAAATTTATTCCCAACTCAATATTAAATGCTCTTAGGCATAATTTGAATCCACTAAAGTGGACCTATCATTATATACTTTATATTTTTGTTGTTCCTGATCTGGGATCCAAGTTGTCTTGGAAGTCCTATTGTTCTTCTTCTCTTAGTCAAGTATATAAAGAGAAGATGTCTTGTAAAGAGGTTATGCCACCCTTTTTCAAGTGGTAAATTAGTGGATTGGACTAGCGTCGAGTAGTAGGAGAATTCCTAAGGTGAGAGTCTTAGGTAGTGGTTTTTACCTGCAAGAATTTCCACTCTAAATCTAGGTGTTATCTCTTTTGGTTTGTGCATATTTAATTTTTGATTTGTGGTGAATAATTTTTAATTTGTAACTAGAGATCGATATTACAGTATTCACCCCTCTTTAGTGTATACATAGATCCTTCAGGCTCTGTATGCACTCACAGATCAACACAAAATTGAGTGATATGGTAGCCTTTCTCAACTTGAACCTTCCTACAAAAAATGAAAGATATGGAAAACAATTCATCTTTGGATCTCAAGAAGGTGACCCATGAAAATCAAGAAAAACCATCCACAGTAACAAGGCAATATTTGCATCCACTAAGACTCTCATACTTTGTTGGTCCAAACAAATCCAAGTGAGGTAATTCTAAAGTTCTAGATGTGGATATAACTTCTTTATTTTTAAAACTAGACTTCATGATTTTTCCTTGTTTACATGAATCACAAGCAACATCTTCTACAAATTTCCTTTTAGGATGACCTTAAACTAGTTCAAGTTTGGCTAGTTTGTGAACTAACCTCATATGAACATGTTCTAGTCTCCTATGCTAAATATTTAATTCATCATTTGCTATGAGACATTCATATGTTCCATTTTTCTCAAATTCCACAATATAACTGTCTTTATACCTAGTTACCTTAAGAAGGGTTTCATTGGTTAAGGCATGCATAATTTCAAACATCTTGGAAGTAAAAACTATCTTATATCCCTTATCATAAATTTGACTAACACTTAACAGGTTATATTTTAATCCCTTAATTAAAGAAACATTTGAGATAGGGGATGAAGGGTTATTTATCTTATCAAGGCCAATAATATGGCCCTTGTGGTTATTGCCAAAGGTGACCGTTCCCCCATCCGCAGGTTTAAGGTCCAAAAATAGGTGTCTGTCTCTTGTCATATGCTTGGAACATCCTGAATCCATCACCCATCGCCTTCCTTGGTGGTGGTCTCTTCATTGTCCTCCTTTCTCATGTGGCCTCTCATCTTGCAATTGTAGCATACCAGAGGCTCATCTTCCTTTTTCTTTCCCTTGATTTGTCTCCTATTCTTGAGAAACTTCTTAAATTTTTTAGCCAATAAAACAAATTCTTCATTGTTAGTACTTACCTCATCATCCAAAGTTGCTTTGAAGAACAAGGTCCTTTTCTTCAGCTCGGATGTGATGGACTTCCGCCTTTGTTCCATCTTGGTCTCGTAAGCCATTAGATTCCTAAGTAGTTCATCCGTATCTAGATCCTCTACTTGGTTGGCTTCTTTTATTGTTGTGACCTTTTGCTCCCATTCTGATCCAAGGGAGCAGAGGCGCTTGGCTTGAAGCTCTCCTCGAATAAACGTCTTTCCTAGAGACTTGAGGTTATTCATGATCAATGTGAATCGATTATACATGTCCCCAAGTCTCTCATTTTCCTTCATAGTGAAGGCTTCAAACTCTTACGATAAGTTGTTAATTTTAGAAGTTTTGACTTTTGATGTACCTTCATGAGTTACCTCAAGAGTCCATATTTCATAGGTGGTTTGTCATTGGCTAATGCTGTTGAATTCCTCTGAGCTAAGGGCAAAAAATAAATAGTTCATTGCCTTAGCATTGAGGTTGAGATGGTGGATTTGCTCCACAGTGTATGCTATCTTTGACTTCTCGAGAATCTTGTAGTGAGACTCGCACTTCTCCTAATTGGAGAAGTCATTGGCTTGAAGTGACAACTTCATCTAGAGCTTTCAGTATGCGTAGTTGCTCCCATGGAAGAGTGGTGGATGGGTAGTGGAATGCCCCTCTGTCCAGCTCATGGAAATGACCTTCCCCTTCATTGATCTCTAGCAGAAGTTACTCCTGAAATGTGGGAACCCACTCTGATACCAATTGAAATTGAACTAATGGAGGAGTGAATAGTGAAATTGAAATATAAGAAGTAAATAAAAGTTCAATTGCATAAAATAGCAGAATGATTTTTAGATATAAACCCAAATTCAGAGAAAGCCACCACCTAAGTCGACCTTGACTTAGGATTTACGATCACCAAGTGATCAATCCACTATCCACACCACTTAACTGAGGATGGTGTACCCAAATACAAATCCCACCTCTGATCCCAAAATGGAGGTTTCTTCCTTCGCATGAAAGAGATGGGGATCCAACAGGCCAGATAACCAAGTACAACAAAGTATAAAAAGAAAATGAAAGACACGCTATAGAGCCCCCCAAATAGATATGAAATCAATCTAGCAACTAAGGGTGAGTGAACTCCTTGAGGATGACGGAAGCAGCACAACAGTGAGGGAGAGAATGTTTGCCCAAGAGAGTTGCATAATAGTAGGGCAATGAAAGTGAGTAGAGATAGAGTTTTTACTTGTGGATTATCTCTAATTGGTGTGTATACCTTAAGGAGGGTTATGAGGTATATATAAGCCTCAAAAGAACCTTTAAGGTGGCTTAGGAGGCTCCTCCTAGCTGTTGGGGACATTTTTTAAATGATTTGGTTGAAATACAAATCAAATTAGGCTAATAAATACCCTTACAAGAGAATTAGATGATTGATTTTTGCGTTAGACGTCTTATCAGACATCTAGTAAAAGTTTTGGTCATTTGATTTAAAGGGTTAGCATTTGATGCTAACACCATCACCTTCCATAACTGGCCTAATTTAGTCAAATTCTAGGGATAAATGCTCCTTACTGATAAGAAATAGGGCATAATTCAAGTCTACCTTGAATTTGAGAAGAAAAAGGAAATTTAACTTAAGTCTATTGTTTTAATGAGTAATTACATATGCAGATTAACTAAGGGGTAAGCATGTTCCTAATAAAAGGTTAAATGAACTTAAATTCTCAAGAAGTAGGCTTAAACTAACTAAATTAGGGTTTTCCGAGAATTGAAGGTTAAATTATAAATAAAAGCCCTAATTATAGCCTCACTTCAATTGAAATGGTTCTGGTGGGAATAAATGTAATCTAAACCTTCTAAAAATCATTGAAAAATATTCTATGAGGTTTGGAACATTCACTTTTACAAAAGGAACCCATTTTGACCAAAAATAGAGACTAGGGTGGGAAATTGATATAGTTTGGATTAAAGTGCAAATTACCTAGTCGATCTTCATTAAATCAAAGTTTGAGGTCACCATTAGATTCCTTGGGTCTAAATTAGGTTAACCAAAATTTTGAGCCCAATCAGAGTCCATCTTGACCAAGTTTGCGTTTTAACCCTTTTATCTCTGATTACTACATAAACCCCTTTACATTTTGAATATTCCTACACCTAAGTCCTCGACTGACGTCACGATGAGGTTAGTCGGTCATCTCCTTACTAAACAAGCAGTAATAAGCAGCAAAAAATGAACCCAAAGCATGCGAGATTCGGATGATGAATTGATGAGCTAAATCTCAATCAAATCCCACCAAACATGGTGGGATTGATCTTTAGATCAAGCTCTATCTGGTAAGCATCATCACAAGCTCCAATTTGAAGCGTATCTTCTCAGTTTGGCCAAGATCTGAGGGACTCAAAATTGACCAAATTCGCAAGCAAAGCTTACGATTTTGGGATCATTTGACTCGGAATCCTCCTCTGTATAAGTGCTTGGACCTTCCCAAGCACATTTTCGTGTGAATTGGCTTGCATTTCTCCTCTCCTTCCTCCTCGTCGATGCCATCGAGCACCTTGGAGCGAGCTTATCCCACGTCCTTGCCATTTGCCACGTACAATAAGCAGAGGGTTTTCCTTCCTCTTCCTCCCACGAAGCTTCTCGTGAAGCTTCAAGCTCAAATTCTTCTTCCTCCTCTCTGACAACCTCCCCATCTTCCTCCTCTCTGACATTTCTCCAGTGAGCTCCTCTGCTCTTCTCTCTACAAAATAAATTAGGGCTTTCATCCCTCTCCCCTCCAATTAGGTTTCTGGAGCTCTAGAGCTCCATCCATCACCTCTACCAACTTCTTCGACCTCCACCATCGACAACCACCACCACCTTCACCGTCTAATCTCCTTTGCCTTCCCCTTGACAAACTAACTTGAGCAAAACCTTCTCCTCACCCTCACCAAACTTTTTCCCAAGCTAATTATACCCTACATCACCTCCATCGCCGTTCACCATTGCCACTGGTGAGCTTCTTCGAAGCTTCACCGACACTACCATCCACCTACCATTGCATCCAATAGCATTAGGGATTTGCTCCGGCGTGCTTCGTTGGAGCATTTGGTGGCTTTAATTGGGGTTAAAAGGCCATATTCATGCATGTAGGTAGTAGCTGGAGTTGTCTTCTTCTCCAGTGTTGAGCAGCAACGTCCGGCGGGTCAATGACAAGAGCATCACCTTCATTCACTACGAAATCATCTTGGCAAGACATCTAGGCCATGGATTTGAAATCCCATGGCCAATTGAGCTCCAATTCATCAGCAGCTCCTCATAGCAAAGAACGAAGAGAAAGTGGGACGTATAGTCCCACCTCTTCCAAGACAAAGCTTGTGAACGGCCACATAAGGCAACAAGCACCCTATTGGTTTGCTTAAGATTCAGGGGTTGGGTCCCCATCCTCCTCACGTGCACGCATAAGCCCGCACACACACGAGCGGGTCTTGGGCTTGGTCTGGGCCAAATTTTGGATCTGATTAATCTGAGAGGCTTTGGTTGGCTTTGGGTTGAGAGAAGTTGGGTTGATTTTTGGCTAAGTGTTGGGTGAGGCTCTTAGTTGATAAAAACACATTCTTTTGTTGCGTTAGCTTTTGATCATTAACTTTGAGTTTGATGATGGTATTTATTGCATAATTAATTTCTTTTTGCATCAAACTCCTGTGCCTCATTTCCAATTCGATTGATTAGTGGCAATTTGCAAATTCTTGCTTCCTGAGACGACCTCGGAACTCACATTTCGAGATTACAAATTTTAAATGTTTATGTTGCTCTAGTTGCTATATTACAATGCATATTTTAAACTTGACAAAAGTGAACGAACCTTTTGGCGCCGTTGCCATGGAGCAATAGACATTTACCACTTTTCATTTCATCTTCTTCTTACTTGATTTCTAACTTGTAATTGTTTTGATTGTTTTGAGGTGAACCATGCATGAGGTAACACTCAAGATCACCAGCTCAGATCAACCACACCAAAGGCAGGTTAGCCTTCTTTCCTTTCTTTCCTAATCCCCCACTTTCTTGTGCAAATAAAAAAGAAAAATAAAAAATTAAGAAGCCAACCTTTCCTTACTTTTCTAGAATTATCATTCAAGGTAAGAAATTCTTGATTTTCTTGATTTGATTGCTATCAAAGAGATTTGATTTGATTAGAAATACCCAATCCTTGCTTCCTATGCTTGTTAAGGATTGTTTGAGTTTAAGGTGCCATATTTGGAATCAAATTGGACTTGGAATAGAGCCAATTAGGGTTTGCACATTAGGGTTTGAAGTGGTAGTACACACGTGCCAATTATAGAAGAAACAAAAATCTTCCCACATTTGTGTGCTACTGATGAACAGAGATAAATTCATGATAAATTTCTTATTTTTGATAGTTCCTAGGCTTAGCATTGCATATCATATTATAAATATTGCATAACATCCATTGCATGGCATTTAGGATAGTTGTATGTTTTGTATATTAATTCCTTCATTTTATATGGCCAAGGGGGCAATGCGACATCCATACGGGTTTTGGATAGAAAATCCGATTGCACGGATGGATCCGGAGCGACGATCGTAGTTCAGCATTGCAGGAATCATCTCGATCTGAGCACCGTGGCTCCCACTACAAGAAGAAGAAGATGGACGGCCCAGATGGCACCACGTGGTGCCATCCAAGCCGCCCAACACCGGCGAGTAGCACCGCTCAACTCCTTCCTCCATGCCTTTCAATCCTAGCCGTTGGATCAATATCCAACGGCTGGGAAGTGGTTGCACCAAGCTGCTCCTCACGACACAAGGGAAGGTTTGGCGAAAAGGTTGGAGCGTAGGTTTACAAAGGGGGGCGCGGGTTCGAATCCCCGTAGCCCTTCCAATTCGTAATTGGGCGGGTGCATGGCAACCCGCGCACGCACGTGCACGACAGCACATAGCAAGCATGCACGCCAGCACATAGCAAGCGCACACACAGCAGGGCACGCGCGGTCGGCACACATGATAAGCGGAGCAGTGCAGCGTGGGCGCAAGGGTGGTTGGCGCCAGCTTTCAGCGACAACTGGGTTGACCTACAGCGATGCTTACTGCCATCGTTATTTCATTACAAGCCAGTAGAGTCAGCTAAGGGTGTGAGTGGAGGTGAGCTGTCTATAGCAACGTTTCCAACGACGGTCTGGAGGTCGCTAAAGGTCCTTTATCCATTTTTAGCCTCTTCTCCTCCACTATGAATGGACCTACACCCCCTCCCTTCCAAATCATCTCTACCTACTCTACTCCCATCTACTTCCAAGCTCTAGCAAGCCTACCAACGCTCCATTAGAGCTTGTTCTCAAGCTCCCAAGGCTCCTATTATTGTAGTGAACCTCTACCCCACCAAATATTCCTCCAACTTCCCATCCCCATTCATAGGTCGCCTTGGAGCCATCGTCCCACCTCCATTCCGGTAGCAGATCAACTCCGTCATCTCACCTCCATTCCGGAGCTACGTCGAAGCTTTCCTCAGCCTGACGTCCTGCTGCATATCACCTTTGTCGTCCCACTTCTCACCTCCTTCGTCTGAGCTTCCTCCAGGTGCCGTCGTCTCGCCGAACAACCGATTTGGGAGATTTCCTCTCACCTCCCTTTCTTTTTATGCTTTCATAGTTCACTATAATTAACATTGATTTGATATATATATCAGATTTATTCCGCATCTCTATCTTATGATACGTTTGCTTGTTTTCTTTTATTTCAAAAATACAAAAAATAACGAAACCCCAAAATACCAAAAAGAAATGAATTGAAGCGTGGTTTTCAATAAAATAAACATCGCCTCCCTGCGTTTGACTTGGGACTCCCTTGGAGTTTCAGTATAAATTTTATCTGATCGACGTGTTTTGCAACTACGACGATGGGTTACTTGTAACCACGATTTCTAACACGCGAAACACACTCGACCATTTTGGCTCCGTTGCTAAGGAGGCAACGGAATTTACTTTGTTGTTTTTTGCATTTCTTTGCATTTACATAGCACTATCCGTACTTGTCTTTGATCTACTGTCTTGAAGGTACCCTAGCATGGAGATCCAAGTGCAGTAGATCGAAGTAAAGTGCAGGTAGAGTACTCAGTAAGTGTCCCCCACCTTCCCCCCCACTAGTTCATTTCGCCACAATCATAACCAAGACCTAATCTACTTGGTGTTTGCATAAACCCTAGGATAGACTTTGTTTGTCTTGTTTGCTGCCTTCACCCATCTCACCCACATCTTATATAAAAAAAACAAAAAGATATTTTCTGTGGGACGAATCAATTTACACACTCTATACACCCACATTTGAGGCACATAATCGGACTTGATTTTCATCTACTCAATCGGGCTTCCGACCTATGGACTCGGTACATGAATTCAACACATAAAAGAGTAGAAATCATATTAGGTTAACCACCTTTTTGTGTGCCTTAATCGGTGGTGCATTTGAGCCAATTGAGTGAATTGTTTGGGTCGCACCACCTAATCTAAAAGAGGTTCATTTTCTAGCTGCCCCATAGGATTCAATAATTAGGTCAAGCCAGGCACTCCATATTTTTCTTGATTTCTAAAGGAAAATACTTGAACACGTGCTTTCAACAACAAACTTGGTTTGCCTCACAAAACTTGATTGAAAATGCCTAATATTTGAATCCTAAAAGCTATTAAGCAAGATTCGAATCCTAAAACTCTTGCTTGAATGCCTAATAATCTTGCTTGAAAACCTCTTGGTTGTGCACATTCACACATTCTCAAACAAATCATTAAGGGCACAACTCATTAAGGGCCCATCACATTCCAGAGCACCAATTTCCCAAGCCTAACTAAAATCAATTAGACGTTGGCCCCAAGGATTCATTTGCTCATCGGGATCTAGATTGAGATTATTCACAATTAACCAACTTATACTAGTTAATTTGATGTCTAGCTAGGGGAGTAGCGTTAGACGACCACGGTTGGGGGGTACACTAGGAACCGGAGGCGCAAGCCAAAGGAAGAACCTTCTCCCTAGTCCCTCCTTCTAACTGGTTGGATTGCCTGGACATAAGTAGAGTAAATCATCCATAATCTTAGGATAGATTCTGAGAGTCAGTAGACCTTAGGCTACCCCATCTAAGGACAGGTTTGTATTCTTGTGATCTTTTCCCCGTCCTTCTGACTTCCTTCCAGTGTATTCTTGGGAGGAGGTCGTTGAACCCTAGATTGGAAGGACCTTTAGACCATTCTAGGAGGAAGAGGTTGAGCTTTAGCCAAGCAGATCCCATGGCTGATCATCAACTACCTCCCCCGCCTCTGAACCAGTAAGAGTTGATTTAGAGGCAGTTGGAAGAATTGCAGCAGATGCAGCAATGGTTCCAATGCATGCATGGTTAGGGCGCTCAGCCCTTGAAGGATTTTTAAGATCCTTCAAACTATGGGGAATGTCCCAGTGTCATGATTCCCACCGGAGACATTGAAATCAAGCCCCAAGTCTTAAGTTTGATTAAGCATTTCCATGGGCTTGGCTCGGAGGACCCATTCCAACACCTGGAGGATCTGACCACTTTGGTTTAGACCACCAGAGCAAGGAATGTGTATGAAGAGCAAACGATCATGAGCCTTTTCCCCCACCCTCTCAGGGATAAGGCCGCACATTGGTACCGGACTATAGGAAGGCCGATTGAAACTTGGGCTGCTCTTAAGTCGACTTTCTTGAAGAAATTCTTCCCTATCGGAAGGGCCAATGCCTTGCAATGGGCGATTACCACTTTCGCCCAGTGGCCGAGGGAACCGTTTCATGGTGCCTGGGAGCGATTCTAGGAACTTTTGAGGAAGTGTCCACACCACGAGGTGCCAAAATGGCAACTCATGCAGATTTTCTATCACGGGTTGGTTGAGCAACTCCGTAATCATGTGGACACTTCCTGCGGAGGCAATTTCCTCAACAGGGATGCAGATAGCGCATATGACCTGTTTGAGGAAATGAACGAGAACTCAATTAATCATGCCTCCATGGATGCATTCAATCGGTCCCAACAACCTAGGTCAAGTGCTAATGAGATCCAGGATTCTCATTCATTTTACATGGAATTAATTTGTAATAAACTGGATAAAATGGACTTGGTTGCTAAGAAAATTGAAGAATGGATGTCTGGGAATTTAGGAAACACTTCTTTACCCACTCAATCCCAGAATTTGGGATTCCATTCCTCACAAGCTCCCATGGGGCGGTAATTCGTGAACCAACTCGATTCGGCTCAACCTGTGAGCTAGGATTTCTCGGAACCATATGGGTTCCAAACTGGGACCTTTGATCCCAATTTCTCTGATCCTTCCTTCTCTTCATCCTCGTTTTATGAGGATGCATATGCAATGTAGGAGAATGTTAGGTCCAAGCCGTATTCCAACACTTTTAACTCGGGATGGAGGAACCACCCTAAGTTCTCTTGGAAAAATCAGGGGCAATTCCCAATCTTGACCCAGCAAGTATGCTCTCAAAAACCTATGGGTCAGGGTCAAGTATACTCCCAATTGCCCCTGAGACCAGTTAATCAGCCATCTTGGAATGCCCAACAATCCGCGGGCCAGGTTGATTTGAACCGGCAGATGGTGGAAATGCAAGGGTTCATGCTTCAGCTTATGCAACAAATGAAGACATCCTTGGATAATTTGCAATCCTGGTTAATTGCAAACACCCGACAACGCGGATCCCTACCATCTCAACCCGTACCAAACCCGCATAATGTGCAAAATCAAGGCATAGGAGCCCAAGGGTATGGGAATCAATGGACCCACATGCGCAAGCTTAGATGGTTAAGTAGGGTCCCTCTTCTTCTTCTTCTAGTTACATGGCCAACCAAGGCCCTCCAATCTTCACTAATCCAACTCAAGACCTAAACCCCTATGCCTCTGCAAACTCTGTCACCTTGAGAAGTGGGAAGCAGACCTAGAACCCAGAATTACCTTCTAGAAGTCAAAATCTTGGGGAGCTTGAGAAAGAGAAGGAGGAGGTTGAAGAAGATAATAAGGCCCAGGGTTCCCTGAGGCCCTATTGAAAACCAAGAAGAAGAAAACCCTAGACAACTACGAGAAGCTTTCGAATTTATTCAAGAGCGTAGAGATCAATATTCTGCTCCTCGATGCTATTAAGCACATCCCGGCTTATACTAAATTCTTGAAAGAACTGTGTACCCAAAAGCGTAAGCTGAGAGAACCCACTCCAAGGAAGGTTATTCTCTCTGAGCAGGCAAGTTCTGTAATCCCGCATCACCTTCCTCAAAAGAGGAAAGATCCTGGTGCCCCCTTAATCTCATGCATTATTGGGGAATACACTTTTGATAAGGCACTATTGGACCTAGGTGCATCCATCATCCTAATCCCAACTTCTTTTTATGAGGGGTTTGGGTTAGGTGAACTCAAGCCAACCTCAGTAACACTACAATTGGCGTACTGATCGGTCACCACACCGTGAGGCATTATTGAGGATGTAATTGTCAAGGTCAAGGATTTCTATTTTCCTGTAGATTTTCTCATCCTCAACATAGATGTACCTAATGATTTGAGGAATACGCCCATCACTCTGGGCATCTATTCCTAGCTACCACCAAGGCTAACATAAACTGTGAAAGCGGTAGTATGGAGATCGCCTTTGGGGATAAGAAATTAACTCTGGATATTTTTAAGGCGATAAGAGGATTTGAGGATTGTGGATTCATTAAGGAACTTGAGGATCAGGATCTTGAGGAATGTATGACAATCAATGCACTCAAGGACTCCATTAGCTTTAGCGAACCCAACCCACAACCCTCCTCCATGGTAGACCTGCCACATCCTGAAGAGGTTGTTGATTTTGTTCATTCCCACCCTCTTCCACTGGATCATCCTGATGAATCTTCATCAGCATCCTCCCTTCCTTCTGATGAGTCCATTTCAATGGACTAATATTAAGCCTAAGTATCTTTAATCATACCGTTTAGGTGTGTTAATAATTGCAATTAAGTTGTGGAATATTTGTATGCATCATGATTTAAGTTTTTAACATTCTATAACTTAATATGTAATGATTTTGTTGTTTTTATGTGCAGGTATTAGATTAGAAAGAGCAAGGGTTGGGGAGCAAATTTCCCCAACAACCGGCGGGATCTTTTCCCTTTCCTCTAGCCAGTCGTAACTCTCCCCTCCAATGCCTGCCGGCCAAAAATAGAAAAGGGATTTGAAAATCCCTTGATTGGCGCACGCAGGGGGAGAGAGGAGTTAAAAGAGAGGAGGTGGGGTGCACTGGCCAGGATCATCTTCCCCCTGGCAGGGAAAAACTTCACTGCATGCACTATGCCCATGCCCGCTCCTTCACCACTAGGCGCCCATCTTCAGCACCAAGCATGCCAAACCCCTCCTGCAGGTGCAAGCACCGCTCGCGCCCTCACCTCTACCTGATTCAGCCTCTCCAACTCTCTCTCCCCAGCACCACCTGGCACCCGCAACTGCAGACCGCAGCACCGCGCGCCTCTCTCCCTAGCACCACCTAGTGCTCGCATCTGTAGACCGCAGCACCCGCGCTCAACCTGCAGGCATCCGCTTGCGCCCTTCTCCACCGCAAGTGCCATATGCGTGCACCCTTCTCCACCGCAGACCCGCGCCTTAGCCTGCAGCCACGCCTGCAGGCACTGCGTGCAGAGCGCACCACACAAGCCCGCACCGTACGCCTCACCGCAGCAACCCCAACCTCTCCAGTGCTCCCTGCAGTCCATGCCACCAACTGCAGGCACTGCACCCTAGGTGCTCACCGGGCTACCGCAGCACCAAGTGCTTCCATCTGCAGTGCGCGCCCACCTGCAAACCACCTCACCCTCCAGCGCCGCACCGTAGGCATCCGCTCGTGCTCCACTTCAGGTTGCGCCATTTGCAGCGTGCGCTCCCTTGCAGACCGCCTCAACCCGCAGGCTCCCGCAGACATCACAGCACACGTGGCAGCGGCGGCAGCAGCCTCCTCCGGTCCTCATCTCCTCCGCCGGCCGACCACCTCTGGCCATCTCCGTCGACACCGTCACCTCCATCGGATAGCCATTATCCTCGCCAACATCCCTTGCTCATGACAGCCCCACCAGTGCGCTCTCTCTCTCGCGAGGAGAGAGAGTAAATGCTCTGTTTCCTCCACCATTAAAAATTACAGAAAATGCCATTATCAAAGTTACTGTTCATTTATTTTTTGAATTAATATATTGCTGCACAATTTGCATGGACACCCCTTGCTTAATTTGAAATTACATATAATTGATTTCTCCTTCTGAATGACTTACAATATGAGATATTGATTATAGTGTCATTAGTTAGGAGATTAATAGTAACATTGTTTGCTATTACCAAGGTCATTATTTATAATATTATATTGTGGTAATTTTGCATGTGTGCCCTCATCTTCTTGATTAATTATCTATATTGAGAATTTATGCTGGAAATGAGAGCACTAGTTAGCATGCATCTCTATTAATATTCCCGATTCCTTTATGTATTATTACTCATTTTTTTAGGCTAATTCCTTCCTATGGAGACGACCTAACTCTTCGTGGTTAGTTTTGAAAATTTAAATGTTTTGAAAAGCGATTTTCTACCACGCGATTAAATACAATGGCACATCATTTTATGTTAATGTTTTCAACGAAAATGAAGATTGGTCTTTCAAATGGTGTCGTTGCCGGGGAGGAAAAATGCCTATTAATTTTTGAGGGATTTTATGTTATTTTTATGCTATTTTGAAAGCTTTTCTGAATTACTAACTATGGATTTTCTTCTGTGCAAAAACACGCGGCGAATACGACGATCGCGTACGTCGGAGACGATCTTTTTGGTGGACCTTGAAGCCACCTGGAGGATGGCAACAGGAACACGTGGGCCTTGATCCCATGCACATAGGCTTACGGAGAAGCTTATTTCTGATTTAGTCAGTAGGTTTTAGTTACATTTAGTTAGATAGACATTAGAATTTAAATTCTATCTTTGGACCCTTGTTGGGTATTTTTGGGAACGTGTCCCCAATGCCACTTTATTTCTTATTGCTCTTGTATGCGAGAGCGTATTTTCGGGAGCGTGTTCCCATTTATTTAGATTATAGGATTATTTGAACTATTTGAACTGAATTTCGGTTAGTTAGTTAGATTAAGTCTGTTTGGTTATTATATAAAAAAAAAATTTGAACTGCCTGTTAGAAGCTGCATGTCTATAGGATGATCATTTAGGACTGAATGAGTAGCATCTAGTTTATCTTAATTGCATTGCAAACATCCCTGCATTGAAGAAAGCTAGAGTAAGGTATGTCTTCTCTTGAGCATCAATTACCTGTCATGCATCTGCATTGAACCTAAATCTAAGACCACTAAAGTGCTTAATTGAATTAATTCAATGGTCATTTTAAAAGTTGGGACTGCTAAGAGGTTGACCTTAAAATCTGACTTAAAATTGTATGCAAAAGGATCTTGTTTGCGAAATTTCAAAAATCAAAACACGATCGTATGTTTGCACACCTGAGACACTGTGCACCTCACACATAAGGTCACTAGATAAATTTCTACCTCTCCTCTTTTTCACCACAAGGGAGGTTAGTCAGAAATCAACAAGCCTATGCACCAAGTTACTTCGGTTCCTCATGTGTGGGCTCGATTCGAGACTTCCATCCCTTCCAAGTAGGTTATAGGCACCAGTGAGGGTTGGCCTAGGAAGCATAATTTTTGCAAAACTTGTTTGGCCACAACTAAACATATAACTCTAAGACCTACAATCTACTAAAAACAGATCCTGTTGAATTTGTGTCTGCTTTGACAATAGAACTCTCTAGGAAGTTTTCTGCTTATACTTTGAATTTTGCTAAATCCTAAGAGAGTTAAAATTGTTTTGCTTAAAGAAATGGATTACTCTTACTCCTATCATTCAGATTATCAAAGTCAATATTTCCCATCTTTTAATCAGGATCCCATGCTCTGAGCGTATCCATCCTTTGATGGGTACATTGACAATTCATGGGATCATTCTCATTCTTACCCTGGGAGTACTGGCTTGATAACTCCTACTTTTGAGCAAATCCTAGGAGCGAGATTTTCCAGCCCTGAAATCCCTACTTCCATGCAAGCACCCAACCCTCCCACCCTTCATGATTTTCCATATCGAGGTTGGACCGATATCCCTAGGCAACCAGAGCTTGAAATTGACTATCCTCCCCAACCTGATAATAGTAGCCTCTCCTCTTTTATGATAGAAATGCAAAAACAACAAAAGGAAATAATGGAATCAATGGGAGAGATGTTGAGGAATAATCAACAGTTAAATGAAGAAATAAGACAACTTAGCTACACACTTCCCAATAATCCTGATCCCTACCCATACGATTGTGATCATGAAAATAATTCTGAGGAACCTAATGACAATAGGGATCCAATTTTATGTAGCTATCACTTAGACTCTCCCAATGAGACACCGCCACTAGAGCATAATGATCATAGTGATTATCCACCTGAACTACATTGGAGTCAAAAGCAAGGGAAGATGGTACCTCTTGAGAACCTTGACCCCAATGACGGTATTCTCCTTACCCCTACCAACCCAAGTCAAGGTTATATTGTTCCTATCACTTCCCCTCTTTATTATTTGGTGGAATCCCATTCTACTCTTAGAGAACCTACTCCTGACCCTCCACTTAGGGAATCAACACCTACCATTCAATATTCTGAGGATTCAAAAGCACCTAATGAAAGTGACCGTAAGGGAATAGAGGATGATCAATTCTGGTCTCAGTGATATGAAGAGTCTAATTTAGAGGATGGGGATGCCCCAACAGTGGAACTTGGACTGAAAATCTGGAGTGAATCACAGGAGAATTATTTATCATTTGAGGATTTACCTCCAGAGGTTAGAAATAATATGATTAAATGTAGATTCCTCCTTTCTTTTGAGAGTCATCCTCCATCAAAACAGGAGTTGATATTAGAGGAGGACAAACAAAATAATAGAAGTCTATGGGAGACTCTCGGGGACAAAACACATCAATTAAGGATTTATACCATGAGAACAATAATGAATTCAATGATATAGGCTTCCTCCAAAATATTAAGACTGATCCTCCTTTAGAAATAATTGAGGATACTGATCCAACTGCTAATGAATCACATATACACCCCGACAAATATTTGAGTGAACCAAACAAATCTGGGGATGAGCTGAATGATAATGATTCATACATTTTGACCCTGCCATCAAAAAGTTGTAATTTGGAGTCTACCTTTGATTCAAATATGACTCCGATCATTAATGCTAGGCAGGATAACTTGAAGTTGTCTACAACTGTTAGGGAGTGTACACAATCTGAATCATTGTTGGAATTGGACCTAACACCAACTAAGCCCTCATTGGACTTAACCATTACCTTCCAACACTACAAACAACCCTTATACTCCTAACCGATCCGTGGCTCAGATCTCTGCTCATGTACATTCCTTTTGGAGAATATATCAGGCCAGTACATCCTATGATAGAATGGCGAGTATGGATTGATGCTTGTACTTTTACTCTCGCCATTCAAGGGTTTGAACTAATAATGATTATATCTTTTAAAACCCATCCTACTTTGGAGGATCCTTGTTATCCTCCACTTATTCCATTTCGGGAGGCCTCTTTTCATATTCCCTTTCTTATTCCTAGACCTCCCCAGGTAGCCAACGAGATTTTCTGTTTTCATTTCTTCTGGCGAGCATTTGGAATTACATTGCATCATCAGCTCGCCAACATCTATGGTTACCTGTTTTCTAGGCCTACACTATTACGCATATTCTTAGGGCCTAACCTTTTCTGTTTGGAACTGGACTTATAGGTTCCTTCTTAGTCTAGCTGCTGACAGAAAATGCAGCACTTGTAGGGATGCAAACCAGCAGACTGTGTCAGGTGATATTTTGCCTTTCTCCTCCAGTTTTCATTTTACAATGGGGACATTGTAGGATTTAGGCATGGGGGAGTGCATTTGCATTTTAGGAAGTATTCATGCATTTAGGTTAGCATAAAAAAAAAAATCTCTTTTCTTAAGCTGAATGGGTTAGTCCCTAGCAAAATACCTTTGTTATTGGAGATTTTTCTTCCGAAATTATTTCTTAAGTTTAGAATCCAGTACATTTATTTCACATGCACGTAGACTTAGTAATGGATCCTTGAGGAAAACCAATGAGCATTTGTAAGTCTACTGAACCCTTGGACAGTTCATAGGGAGTCAAGCATACTATCTTCAAATAGATCTACCTCATATTTGTGAGAAGGAGAGAGATTACTGGTGCGCTAAGTCTAGTGCAAGGACTCTTAAGTTATGGATAATTAGATGATGATACTTCAGAGTTAGCCGTAGTTTTCACTCTCTATTCCTATGTGCGTATTTTGTGTGAATTCCTGAGAGTCACCAAATAAGGAAGATACACAGAGATTGAGTCTTAATAAAGCTATAACCATGGTTGATGGTTATGACCGTCCTTCATAGAGTCCTGAGCTGAAGGAGGGTAATAATGTCAAAGGTTAGAAATACGCCTGTCCTATCCATTCCTTCCCGGTGCCGAGAATAGGCACTTCCACCAAATAAGCCACACAACTTCCTTTTGACCATCATCATCCCTAATAATGCCTCGTAAATAAAAGTTCGTATTGTATTGTGTTGATTGAAAACGAAACGAAAGCAAAAAAAAAGGGGAAAAGAAGAAATAGTTATATTACAAAAAAAAAAAGTCCAAGTTTCAAATGTAATATTGTTTCTGAGGCAACAGAACACCTTGCGTGTTCCACCAAATATGACCAATGCCTACCTTTTAGTATTTTTGATCGCTCGAATACTGGTTGAGGACTCTAACTTAGTTGTAGAGTTATTAAGACTTTAATTGAAGTGTGGATGCCATGTGAGGCCACTAAATAGTGAGTATAATTTCTAAATCTGGCGAGATTCATGATCTCAGAAAGAAAGGAAAGAGAGAGTGCCCAGGAACATCAAGAGAAAACAATTGTGTAGCCTCTCTCAAAGTTGACTTGTCTAATAGCCTAGAGATCTAGAGTCTACAGTACTAGACTATATGTAGCACCAGATGAGTGTGTGCCACCAAATACAAATCCATTCAACTCGATATCTCCTACCTAAGCCAAATGCCGGGGTCAAATTACAGATTATCATCTGCTTTAACCCCGAGGGAAGTAGTTACCTATCTCGACAGAAATTTTTGCCAAGGGTGATGTACGAACTCCTAATGCGAATCAGCTCTTTAACTTGGATCTGTTACCTAGCCTATCAGCACTTCACATTTGTCTGGATTTCAAAAGTTTTGAAATAAGTAAAGAAGAAATCTTCTTATTACTTCTATTATTTTTCATTTTTGCTAGGGACTAGCAAATCTTAGGCACGGGGGTATTTGATGAGTCCATTTTAATGGACTAATATTAAGCCTAAGTATCTTTAATCGTACCATTTAGGTGTGTTAATAATTGCAATTAAGTTGTAGAATATTTGTACGCATCATGATTTAAGTTTATAACATCCTATAAGTTAATATGTAATGATTTTGTTGTTTTTGTGTGCAGGTATTATATTTAGAAAGAGCAAGGGTTGGGGAGCAAATTTCCCCAACAATCGGCAGGATCTTTTCCCTTTCCTCTGGCCAGTCGTAACTCTCCCCTCCAACACCCGTCGACCAAAAATAGAAAAGGGATTTGAAAATCCCTTGATTGGCGCACGCAGAGGGAGAGAGGAGTTAAAAGAGAGGAGGCGGGGTGCAGTAGCCAGGATCCATCTTCCCCCTGGCGGGGAAAAACTTCACCGCATGAACTGTGCCCATGCCCGCTCCTTCACCACTAGGCACCCATCTTCAGCACCAAGCATGCTAAACCCCTCCTGCAGGTGCAAGCACCGCTCGCACCCTCACCTCTACCTGATTCAGCCGCTCAAACTCCCTCTCCCTAGCACCATCTGGCGTCCGCAGCTGCAGACCGCAGCACCGCGCGTCTCTCCCCCTAGCACCACCTGGCGCCCGCATCTATAGACCGCAGCACCAGTACTCAACCTGCAGGCATCTGCTTGCACCTACAGGCATCCGCTCGCACCCTTCTCCACTGCAAGCGCCATCTACGTGCACCCTTCTCCACCGCAGACCCACGCCACAGCCTGCAGCTGTGCTCGTAGGCACTGCGTGCAGAGCGCACCGCACCAAGGCAGCATCGTACGCCTCACCACAGCCTCCCCAACCTCTGCAGCGCTCCCTGCAGTCCGCGCCACCAACTACAGGCGCTGCACCCTACGCACTTATCCGGCATCCGCAGCACCAAGTGCTTCCATTTGTAGCGCGCGCCCACCTGCAGACCGCCTCACCCTCCAACGCTGCACCACAGGCATCCGCTCGTGCTCCACTTCAGGCTACGCCATCAGCAGTGCACGCTCCCTTGCAGACCGCCTTAACCCACAGGCGCCCACAGACATCACAACACGCATGGTAGCGGCGACAGCAGCCTCCTCCGGTCCTCATCTCCTCCGCCGACCGGCCACCTCCGGCCATCTCCATCGACGCCGTCACCTCCATCGGATAGCCAACATCCCTTGCTCGTGACAGCCCCACTGGTGCTCTCTCTCTCTCACGAGGAGGAGAGAGAGCAAATGCTCTGTTTCCTCCACCATTAAAAATTACAGAAAATGCCATTGTCAAAGTTACTATTCATTTATTTTCTAAATTAATATATTACTGCACAATTTGCATGGACACCCCTTGCTTAATTTGAAATTACATATAATTGATTTCTCCTTCTGAATGACATACAATATGAGATATTGATTATAGTGTCATTAGTTAGGAGATTAATATTAACATTGTTTGCTATTACCAAGGTCATTATTTATAATATTATATTGTGGTAATTTTGCATGTGCACCCTCATCTTCTTGATTAATTATCTATATTGAGAATTTATGCTGGAAATGAGAGCACTAGTTAGCATGCATCTCTATTAATATTATCGATTCCTTTATGCATTATTACTCATTTTTTTTGGCTAATTCCTCCCTACGGAGATGACCTAACTCTTTGTGGTTAGTTTTGAAAATTTAAATATTTTGAAAAGTGATTATCTACCACGCGATTAAATACAACAGCACATCATTTTATGTTAAAGTTTTCAACGAAAACGAAGTCGCTCTTTCACCTTCTATTCTAAACCCACCCTAGCTAGAATTAAAACCATTGCCCAAAAATTTGAAATTTGAGTTCTTAGGACCTGAAAACATGCTACCTATGATTATTAGTGCTGATTTGACTAAGGAGTAAGAATTGTGGTTGATTAAGGTCCTTAAGAACAACAAGGAGGCAATTGGTTGGACCATCCATGACCTTAGGGGGATAGAGCCATCTTATTGTAATCATCCTATTTTCATGGAAGGTGTATCCCGCCCTTCTCGCGAAATGCAAAGGTGACTATACCCGAATATGGGAGAAGTGGTCAAGAAGGAGATAATTAAGTGGCTCGATGCTAGGATTATTTACCCAATCTCAGATAGTCCGTGGGTTAACCTCGTTCAGATTGTACCCAAGAAGTCGGGAATAACCGCTACGACTAATGAGAAAGGGGAAACCTTCACCACTCGTTCAACTTCTACTTGGAGAGTTTGTATTGACTATAGGAAGCTGAACATAGCCACTAAAAAGGATCACTTTCCCTTGCCATTCATCGATCCAATCCTCAAAAGGTTAGCTGGGCAAAAATATTTTTCCTTTCTGGACGGTAATTCGGGATATAACCAAGTCCCTATCCATCCCGAAGACCTAGAAAAGACAACTTTCACATGTCCCTACGGAACCTTTGCATTCCGTAGAATGCCGTTCGGGCTTTGCAATCCACCTGTGACTTTTCAAAGGTGCATGCTGGCCATCTTTTCTGACATGGTGGGAGATTGTCTTGAGGTGTTCATGGATGATTTCTCCATTTTCGGAGATTCTTTTGAGTCTTGCCTGGCTGGCCTGGAATTGATCCTTTAGAGATGCATCAAAACATGGCTGGTCCTTAGCTGGGAAAAGAGCCACTTTATAACTCAGGAGGGCATCGTCCTAGGACACATGGTCTCTAATCGGGGATTTAAAGTTGAGAGAGCTAAGGTGGATGCTATCTCTAGACTTCCTCTACCCATATCCGTAAAACAAATTCGCTCTTTCCTTGGGCATGTGGGTTTTTATAGAAGATTCATTAAGGATTTCTCGAAGGTTGCTCGGCCCTTTAGTAACCTTTTGGCCAAAGACACACCGTTCGAGTTTGATGAATCATGTCATAAGGCAGTTGATTTATTGAAAATGACTGTCACCTGTGCCTCGATATTGCAACCACCGGTCTAGACAGCCCCATTTGAGATTTTGGCTGACACATCTGATTATGCCGTCGGGGCTATCTTGGGTCAAAAGATTGAGAAAAAGCCCTCTGTGATTTACTATGCTAGCAAAACTCTGGACGAGGCCCAGAGGAACTACACCATTACTAAAAAAGAATTGCTAGCCATAGTTTTCACCTTAGAAAAATTTAGGGCTTATCTGTTAGGTTCTCGTGTCATCATCTATACCGACCACTAGGCCTTGAAACATCTCTTGGCCAAAAAGGATGTCAAACCCTGGCTTATTCGCTGGATTCTGTTGCTTCAAGAGTTCGATCTTGAAATCAGGGATAAAGCTAGGGCACAAAATGTAATGGGGGATCACCTCTCGAGAATCCTAATTGATTCTTCTCATCTGGATGTTCCCATCTCTGATACTTTTCCAGATGAAACTATCCTCACAGTCTCGAGAATCCGAACCCCCTGGTTTGTGGATATTGTTAATTATTTGGCCATTGGTCAAATCCCTCAGGATTAGACTAAACAACAATGAGATAGACTTGCGTCTGAGGCCAAATATTATTTTTGGGATGATCCCAAGCTGTTCTGCATTGGCGCAGACCAGATTATTCACCGATGCGTCCCGGAAGTTGAGTTCCATAGCATACTTGAGTTCTGTCACACATCCGCATGTGGTGGATAGTTTTCCAGGACAGGCCGAGGTCTCCAAACGGGAGATCAAGAACATTTTGCAGAAAATCATGAGGCCTGATAGGAAGGACTAGACCCAAAAGCTAGATGATGCTCTTTGAGCTTACCGTACGATGTACAAAATGCCTATCGGTATGTCTCCGTTCCATCTGGTGTTTGGGAAGGTGTGTCACTTACCTGTAGAACTTGAACACCAGTTATTTTAGGCCATCAAGAAATGTAATGTGGACCTTGAGTTGGTTTAGAAAACCAGGAAACTCCAACTATCTGAGTTGGAGGAGCTTCGAAATGATGCTTATGAAAATGCCAGAATCTATAAGGTAAGGACCAAAGCTCTCCATGACCAGATGATTTCACGTAAGAGCTTTGAGCTGAACCAGAAGGTCTGGCTTTTCAATTCTCGATTTAAGCTTTTCCCTGGTAAACTCAGGTCTAAGTGGGGTGGCCCATTCGTTATTGAGCAGATTTTCCCTAACGGGGCCGTCGAAATCTCTGACCCAAAGATGGGTGATATTTTCAAGGTTAATGGACAGCGCCTCAAACCCTTTATTGACCATGTTCTCCCTAAACCTGTCTCGGACAAGGTTGCTCTTACCTTGCCGTAACCACTGCGGGCTGATCATCGCTCAGCTGAAGGCACTAAACTCAGCACATGTAAAGACTGTTCCAAGTTGACCAGAGTCTCACGCAAACCAGGTGCTATTCTTCCACTTCTACTCTCTTGCATGCTTTCATTTTTTTTCACAATGAGGACATTGCAATAGCTAAGCATGGGGGGGTGGACATATTTTATAACCATTTTGTCAACTGTAACAGTGATTTCCTGTTATTTGATTCTTGATAAAAAAAATATATATAAATATAATAAATAAAGAAAATGAAAATTTGAAAGGATAAAAAAAAAATAGAATTAGGAGATGAGAACTTAGGCATTAGGAGTTGTAAACTTTAGGAATTAATTCTTTGAGATGTGAATACTTAGACTCTTTAGGTCTTCAGGCTTAATTAGCCCGGGTGTCCAATCAAATGTGGATTTAGTCTCGAGTCCTCGCCAATTAAAATTTATTTTAATTTGGTAAATAACTTGGGGATGATAACTATGGGACTTATCAACCCACCCTCTGATTTGGGGGGACTTTAAGCCTAAGCATCTACACACATTCTTTTCGCACTTACTCACTTTCCGACGGTTTTTACAGAAATTGGGTACCTAATGGATCGACTTGGGTGGTATGGCTGGCAAGTTGTCGGTGGTAACAGCTCATCGGCTGGTTGTCTAAAGTCCAGCCACAAGACCATTTTCATTGTACTACTTTTAGGTAAATCTTAGATCAGGAAAGCCACCTACTTAAAAAGGAAAAAAAAGTAGAAAAAGGAGAAAATAAAAAAATAAATAAAACCACACTTCACCACATGAGTATGGTTGTCCAGTTGTCGGTGGTAACAGCTCATCGGTCGGTTGTCCAGAACCCAGCTCAAAAAAAAAAAGCACAATAATTCCCAAAACACTTAGGGAAGAAGCAGGGAAGTAGAATAAACCGGGGAAATATACACTGGATTTGCCCTTGTGTTGAACCCATATAAAAGAAAGTAGGGAGAAAGCTATTGATCGTAAAGATAAACCTTTAGGCAAGGTCACCTAGGGTCATAGAAACCCGAAGTCCATCTTAACGGCCGTTTTGTGAGTCTATCACTTTTTCACAAAGATGCTTAGTACTTAGAGTCCTTTTCGAGTCTTGGGTGGGTCGGGTAGCTATAAAAAGTTATCCCGGAACTCAAACTCCAAAAGTACTGACGTAGAGAGTTTCACTTAATTAAAATAGCAATAGAATGATACGTCGTTGTAATTAATGTGGTGGAAATCTCTCAATTAAAGATTAAAATAGATATGAATTTAAACCACGAAAAGGATGTCCCATCCACAGGAAGGAATAGACCAATAAATTCACGAGTCGAGGAACATACTGTTTGCAGACACTATCACGACTTCAATGCGAGGAACATGCTATTTTAAATGGAGCTTGCAATTTCCTTAAAAGTTTAGGGGTATTTATGCAATTTTCATGTCAGGAATTAAGCTCCAAATATATGTATATGATGCATGTGAAATGGCATATCATGTAAATTTAACTTGCATGCAAATCTGATTTGAAATTCAAAGTTAAATCATGCACAGAACACAAGTGAAGTAATTTCAGGAAACTATGAGTGCATCAATGCAATGTGGCCTGAATAAAATATTAATATCTAAATGGCAATGGCGTTAGATGTAAATATTAATTTGGGAGAAAACAATGGATTTCTTTTCTCTCTTCCTCGTGTGGACGATCGTGCACGGTTGGCAGTGAGAGTCGACGAGGTGGTACACCTCAACGAGGGCTACGCAATGGTGGTGACGTGGTGGCCGGAGGTGGCCGGCAATGGCTGGACGGAGGAGAATGGCCGTCGGCCTGTTGTTCCTGTTGGAGGAGGTTCACCACGCTTGGAGAGGGTGGAGCTACTGTTGCAGCCCGCGTGGCTGTGCACTGGGTGCGCACGCGTAAGGCGTGCTAGGGCAGACTTGTAAGGCTGGCCGCTGGGTGCAGCGCCTGCGGCCGTGGGTATCCTGGAGGCTTGGCTGGCTGCCTGCGGGCGCTGGAGTTGGTGCGCCTGCAGGCGGATGATGCTTGCAGGCACTTGGCAATAGCATGAGGCATGCAAGGGCGATGGCATGGTGAGGGCAGGCTGGGGTGGGGCGCCTACAGGTAGTGTGGGTGCGGGCAGGCAGAGAAGGGCGATGGCGTAAGGCGCTTGTAGGCAGTGCGAGTGCAGGCAAGCGAAGAAGGGCGATGGCATAAGGCGCTTGCGGGCATGTGGTGTAGTTCCTACGGGCGCTTGGGCTGCAAGGGCATGGTGATGCAGTGCCTGCAGGAACTTGGGCTACAGTGTGCGCGGTTGGGACATGGGGGCAGCTCCTGCAGGGCCGCAAGGGCAGTGAGGCTTTGGTGCAGCGCTGAGGAAGAACATGCAAGGTAGGTAGGGGTGGCGTTGGTGCACAGTGCACGTAGTCTTCACTGTTGGCTCCCCCCAATCCCCTCCGCCTCTCGCTCTATATCTCCTCTCTTCCGCCTCTCAAGGGATTTTCAAAATCCTTTCCTAAATATGGCCAGCACCATTTTCATTTGTTGAGGGAGGACGACCATAGGTTAGATATTTGTGGGGAGGTGTTGAGGTCGGCCGGAGGACGAGGGAGGTGTTGAGGCAGCTGTTTGTTGGGGGAAATTTATCCCTCCCTCCTTGTTCTTTTCCAACATCTTGCCTACAACAACAAAACATAAAATAATTACATAGTAAGTTATAGAATGCGATAAAATAGATAAAAACTCAAGTAATGATGCATGCACTTATTTAATGACCTAATGTGATTATTAACAAACATACTATGTTAGAATTGAAGCAGTTAGGCGTAACAATAGTCCATTAATATGGACTCATCAAATACCCCCATGCCTAAGATTTGCCAGTCCTTAGCAAAAATGAAAAATAATAAAAGTAATCAGAAAATTTCTTCTTTTCTTATTTCAAAACTTAAGAGATCTAGACAAATGTGAAGTGATGATAGCCTAGGTAACAGATCCATGTGAAAAGCCAATTCGCATTGGGAGTTCGTACTTCACCCTTGGTAAATATTTCTGTCGGAATAGGCAACTACTTCCCTTAGGGATAAAGGAGAAGATAATCTGTAATTTGACCCCAGCTTTTGGCTTAGGTAGGAGATATCGAGTTGAATAGATTTGTATTTGGTGGCACACACTCATCTGGCGCTACATGTAATCTAGTACTACAGACTCTAGATCTCTAGACTATTAGACAAGTCAACTTGGAGAGAGGCTAAATAACTGTGCTCTCTTGATGTTCCTTGGCACTCACTCTTGCCAGATTTATTAAGTGTACTCACTATTTAGTGGCCTCACATGGCATTCACACTTTGATTAAAGTCCTAATAACTTTACAACTAAGTTAGAGTCCTTAGCCAGTATTCAAGCGATCAGAAATACTGAAAAGTAGGTATGCGTCATATTTGGTGGATCACGATAGGTGTTTTCTTGCCTCAGAAACAATGTTACACAAATAATATTATAAACTTGGACTCTTTTTTTTTTCTTCTCTCTCTCTTTTCTTCTTCTTCTTTTTTGGTAATATAACTGTTTCTTCTTTTTCTTCTTCTTTTCTCTTTTTTTTTTTATAAATCAACATAACATGACACAGGCTTTTATTTATGAGGCATTATTAGGAATGCTGATGGTCAAGAGGATATTGTGTGGCTTATTTGGTGGAAGTACCTATTCTCGGCACCGGGAAGGAATGGATAGGACAAGTGTATTTCTAACCTTTGACACTGTTACCCTCCTTCAGCTAAGGACTCTATGAAAGACGGTCGTAACCATCCACCATAGTCATAGCTTTATTAAGACTAACAAGGTCCTCATTGGAAACATTCTTAGGTTATACCCTTCCATGCCTAAGGCTGACAATGTCCTCATTGAAAAAATGTAGACATAGAAGAATATCACCTGAGGAGGAGAGTGGGAGGAGCTAAGTCAAGCTGAAGTGCGTCCAAAACCTGGCCATCTGAAAGAGTAATATAAGGTTTAAGTCGCTGGTCATTTACCTTAAAGCTCGCACCTGAAGTAGGGTTCTAAATTTCTACAACTCCATAAGGGAAAGTATTGATAACAACTTATGGCCCATCCCAGCAGGACTTGAGCTTTCTAGGAAATAATTTAAGTCTAGAATTGAAAAGCCAGACCCACTAGTTGGGCTCAAAAGTCTTTCTAATGATGTGCTTATCATGGAAGACTTTTGTATGTTGCTTGTAAGCTTAAGAAGTTTCATAGGCTTCATTATAAAGCTCCTCAAGCTCACTTAATTCTAACATACATGCCTTTCTCACTTTATCCAGATTCAAGTTAACGTTTTTAATAGCCCAATAAGCTTTATGTTGAATTTCAACGGGAAGGTGGCATGCTTTTCCATAGACAAGACGGAAAGGAGACAAGCCCAAGGGAGTCTTATACGCAGTTCTGTAGGCCCAAAGAGCATCATTTAGGTTTTTCTGAAATTCGCTTAATCTCCCTATTAGACACTTCAACTTGTCCACTCGTTTAGGGATGATAAGGTATGCCTTTCATGTGGTTGACTCCCAAATTTTGGAGTAGTCTAGTGAAGTGTACGATCTTGAAGTGAGGTCCTCCATCACTTACGATCGTCCTTAGGCACCCATATCGAGAAATGATATTAGCCTTAACAAAGCCCAAGACCACGGAATGGTCATTGGTTCGCGTGGGTATGGCTTCTATCCATTTCGATACATAGTCTACAACCACCAAGATGTATTCGTACCTGAAGGACACAGGAAAGGGACCCATGAGGTCAATGCCCCAAATATTAAAGATTTCAACAGGGAGGATAGGTTGTTGGGCATCATTTCATCCCTTTTTCGAATGGTTCCCGTCTACTGGCAACGTAGACATGCACCCACATACATATGTGCATCTCAAAATAATGTGGGCCACCAAAAGCCAGATTGAAGAACCTTATGGGTAGTCTTCTTCCCACTAAAATGTCCCCTACAATGGAGGTCATGGCAGAAACTTAGAACACTTCTTTGTTCTTCATCAGGGATGCAACGGTGAAAAAGTTGGTCAGGACCTACTCTAAAAAGCTCGGGTTCCTCCCAGTGATAAAATTTAGTGTTAGCAAGAAACCTGTCTCGCTTTTGCTTATCCAAAGTACTGGGGTAATGCCCATGACCAGATAGTTGATGAGTACATTTTAATAGACTAATATTACACCTAAGTAACTTTAATTGTACCTTTTAGGGTTGTTAATAACTACATTAAGTTATAGAATGTTTGCATTCATCATGTTTTAAGTTTACATCTATTTTATAGTATTCTATAACTTAATATGTAATGATGTTACGTATTTATGTTGCAGGAATGATATTTAGAAAGAACAAGGGGGGGAATAAATTTCCCCAAAAAATAGCCGGTGCTATCCCTCCCTCATCCTTCGGCCAACTGCAACTTCTCCCGCACATTTATCTAATCTCCTGCCGCCGTCCCTCAACAAACGAGGCCATATTTAGAAAGGATTTTGAAAATCCCTGGAAGGGCGAAGGAGAGGAGTTAAGAGGAGGCGGAGAAAGGAGAGGAGGGGCTTCATCATCCAGGAAGGCTGCAACAACCACATGCACTGTGCACCAAGTCTTCCACCGCTCCCTCCAGCTACCTCTCCAGCCACCACACTAGCACCGTCATAGCACCCCCCTTCCAGCGCCATAACTACGCCAGCCTCCACCTTGCGTGCCCCTGCCAGGCCGCAACCATCTCCAGCTGCCCCTATAGGCACCTGCTCCAACACCACCAACGCACGTCACTGCAGTGCCTCCACCTTGCATGCCCCTGCAGGTGCCCGCTCCGCGCTCGCCACTTGCACCCGTAGGCACGTGCCCTTCTCCAGTGCCTGCAGGCGCTCTACCTACCACCAGCACCCACCTTCAGGCGCACTGCCCCACCCGCGCCCTCACCAAGCAGCCTGCAGGCACCACACCTTCTCCACCGCAGTGCGCGCCCTTCTCCAGTGCCATTCACTGCAGGCGTTGTGCCCAGCCACCGTGCCCTGCAGGTGCAGCCTTACTAAGCAGCCTGCAAGCACCTGCATAATGCCCCCCCCACAGGCACCTTCTCCACCGCAACTGAAACCGCACTCGCCCCACCCGCACCCCTGCCAGGCCGTGCAGAACCTCCTCCTGCCACCTTCTTTTCCTTCTTGCATCCACCACAGGTTGCCATCAACCGCGCTGTCACCACCATCAGGTGTGGCCTGAGCGGGGTGATCTTCAGTCGCAGCCTCGGCATCCGTCTCTCCTCCTCCAGTGTGCACAAGCCGCAGCAACAAATCCTCTATTTTCAAGTTGATTAAAAATTACATTTAATGCCATTTCCACCAGAAATTAAATTTTCATTTATGATTATTTTATTATGGCAAAATTGCTAATGCACACTCATGCTTTCTGATAATTGCACATTATTGATATTCACCTATTTCAAGATTTGTTTTGGGATTAACATGTGCACCAATTTTCTTTAGTATATGTCAATTGAAAATTACATAAAATCATAATATATTTATTGAAGATTTTAGTGGGGGAAAATTGCACATATACCCTTATATTTTTGAGTTATTGTGAATCTTCTTTCCATCGCATTTTATGTCAGATTTGACTAGGGTTTTCGTACTTGACCGAAAGAATACGAAATAATCGAGAGTTCATTGCATAATTGCCTCCCTGTGGACACGACTCGCTCTTCTGTGAGTGGTTATTTTTATTATTGATTAGTCGATTTTTCCACCACTTAAATATTGCAACGCATTATCAAAATGGCGTCTGTTGCCCCTAATAGATTTACTTCATTATTTTTGAATATTCTGAGTTGCAAAATTATCTGATCAATTTTTTTTTTACGGTGAGAGGAATCTAACGAGACGTAACAGAGCAGCAACAGCAATCACGAGTTAAGCCACATGAGGAAAAGATGAAGGAGACCAAGATCCCGCTTTCACAGAGGATTCTCCGTCATCACAAAATTTATTTCTACCTTTTCTCCCTTGTAGTAATTGGGGTTGAATTTTTGGGGGTTTGTCCCCACATTCTTTAACTACTAAGGCTTGCATTATTTTCTTTTGCATGCGGGATTCTATTTTCTACTTGCCTGCCTTTAAAACCAATAAAGAAAATATCGAGTTACCTATTTAGAAGTTGCATGCCCTTAGGTGTGTGCATTTAGGGGTGATTGAGCAGCACGTTAGATCTTATTATTGCATTGCAAGCATATTAGCACGAAGATTGCTGGAGACAGGTACACCTTTCTAACTTTTGCATCCAGCTCCTGTTCACGCATTTGCATTCAAATTAAAATTCAAGACCACCAAGTTGTTTGAATTTACTAATTCAGTGGTCACATACCTAAAAGTGGGACTGATAATCAGATTCAACCCTAAAAGCAATTCACATTTGATCTAATTCTAAGGGACTTGTCTACGATTTCAAAAGAAATTACAAATATTTGTGGTGTGTTGCACACTTCTGACACTAAGCACGCACATTAGGCACTACACTAAGGCTTGATCCCTTAAGACTACAGGCACCGATCTCTTTATCGGTGCAGACCCTCCTATTGTACTTTGTGGTGGTGGTGATACTATCTTTTGAACAAGTGTTTTGATACTCCATGGAGGGAGACACCGCTTAAAGGAACAAAAGGGTAGTTAAGGGGCACCGCATACGCATCGCCTCAAAGGAAGGGTTCGCCCTACTTGCAACCCTTCGTTCGTCCTTGGAGTAACTTCTCACTTGATCACCTGGGAGTATCATCCAAGCAAAGTATAGGTCCTAGGGCACTCGAAGGTTGAATTAAGGCACGTAATCGTAGTGAAAAACTTGTTTGGCCATTTATATTAACTAATTCGACCTCTGCAATAAAGAAGGTTAAGATTTGATGTCCACACCCCTCTTATCCAACTTACGTGGGAACGGAGGAATAAGTCTTGATCTTTTGACTTATCTTTGGAGTGGAGGCATCACTTACTCAATAAGAACCTGAATTGTGTTTTATTCTTGGTAGATGCTCTCTTGAGGGTAGTCTAGTGTTTGATCCTGAGCCTGAGAGAATTCTTCGGAGAGCTCACCTAGGAGAGGAAAAAGAAGGAATGGCTGAGCAAGGTGCTAATCAACAAAGGACCCTAAGGGACTATTTTATTCCAACTAACCAACCGGCATAAGCACTAAGATGACTGGCAGGGGATAATCCGTATGAGATCAAGAGCAGTACCTTATCTTTATTGCCCTCTTTTTACAGTACTACTAGGGAGGACCCCTACCTGCATTTGGAGGAATTCACCGAGGTCTGCTCCACGGTGAAGCTCCAAGGGTTTACTGATGAAGCCCTGATGGGGACTGATTAGCCCATAGTTGTGGGCTATTTAAGTATTTAAGTGCCTACAAATTAGGTTAATTCTAACATTTATTTAGTATAAATTAGGATGTAAATAGATTAATTCATAGTTTTAATCTAATTACATAATCCATACATTGCATTCATATCTTAAGTGCATTTAGAATTAGCTTAGAATAGCATTCATCTAATTAGATAACCAATTAGGTACATTATTTTCATTAACATAGAAGTTGAGGGTCTGTACATAAATAACCCTAATATTTTAACATTATTTTCTTTATTCTTCTTCTTTCAGAATGGCTGGTTGCCGCTCCGACGCCCGGCTGCTGCAGTGAAGAAGCCATTCAAGGATGTGGTGGATCTGGTCGGGCTGCTGATTTCAAACTTGTGCAGGCCACTACAAAAGGAGGAGGGAGGCAGTCGAGCTCAAGAGGCCTCCGCCACCGACCCACCACTATGCAGAGAGAACCTCTCTCTTCCACTCCACACTACCGCCCTCTACTGTGGCGACGAGTCTCCATCACCGTGGGCGTGTGGTGTGACAGGCCACACTGCCATCCGGAGCTCGCCGCATCACCGTAAGCACCTTAGCGTGCATCCTCCTCGCCGTCATCGCCAACCACCATCACCGAGCTACTGATTCAGCCACCCTCTCAGTAACTTAAGACGTCTGGGGAATTTCCCAGACGTCTGAAGTTACCCGCTCACTTCACCGCACACGCCTGAAGTCGCCTGCAGACCCCTTCCCGCACCTGCAGAACCTTCAACGCACCCACGTCCGTCAACCTTCAGCTCAAATGTGCCTCAACTCTCCAACAGCCACGCCTCCGCCCGCGCCTGCAGACCACCGCAACCATCTTCCACGCGCCTGCAGACCAACGCTTCACCACAACTGCAGACACCTTCGCCCACGCGCCCGCCACCAGCAGCAGCCACCCGCGCACAGCTGCAGTCCAACCATGCACGCCCTCCTCGACCGCGCCCATCTCCACGCGCTCACCGGCTGCAGCGCTCTCCACTCGCCTGCAGACCCGCGCAACCATTCTCCCACGCCTGCAGATCAGCACAGAGCTGCAGAACGCCAACCGCTCTTCCCCGCGCTTGCAGCATCCTCCGCCCGCACTTGCAGAAGCGCCCGTAGCTTGCGCGCACACGCCAGCCGCCCGCAGCGCCCTCCGCCCACACACAACAGCCTGCGCGCCCTCATCAGCTGCAGCCGCACCCGCTCAATCGCCTGCTGACCGCCACCAGCAGCACCTCCGCCGGAGCTCGTCCGGCCACCTCCGGCCGCAGCGTGACTCGCCGCCACCACCGATTCGAAGCTCTTGGTCCAAGGGACCTCCTCCGAGCTTCTCGTGCCCGGCCATCGGCTCCTCGTCGCGCAAGACAACGGGAAAAAATTCCCCTGTTTTGCTACAGTAAACCGTCAATTAAAATTTACATTTTCTGCCATTGCCACATTTTAATCATATTTTATTGACTCTGCATTGCGAAAAATATCCTATAGTTTCTCATAATTGCCATTTGAGCATTATTTCTCGCTTAAACCTTAATCTAAAGGCAATCTTGGCTTGGTTCTCGTCCAAATTGACTACGAACAAACATTTTTAAGTGGCGCGAATTTTAATACGTTATTGCCTCCCTGTGGATACGACCCGCTCCTCTGCGAGTGGTTATTTCTTGTTAAAAATTGATTAGTCGATTGTCCACCACATTAAACTACAAATGACTTAAAAGCGAAAGATCGACCAGTCAAATGGCGCCGTTGCCGGGGAGGCAACAGACGCAATAATCTCGCCTAATTTTATTTTGATTATTTGTCAATTTCATAGATATTTGACCATTCATTATTTTCTTTTCAGTGCGAGAAAATTTGCGCAAGAATCAGCCAGTGTGAGAGGCGACCCTTGACGTCGCTAGACGAGAATTGGGCGGGCCATTTTTAAACGGAGGAGAAGGACGAGGACGCGACGGACACCATTTAGTCATTAGTTTAATTAGAATAGAATTAAGATTGTAGACTTAATTTTTCATTACAGTTAGTTTGAAACCCTTGTTCTGGGGCATATTTTGAGGGATTTGTTCCCCAATTTTGTTTTGGGCCCGTGTTGGGTAATTTTTGGGAGTCTATTCCCTTTTCTTTAGATTTAGGTTTATTTTTTTATTATTATTACTTTTATTTGCTTGTGCATAAGTAGTTCTAAAAAAAATGGAAAAAAAAAAAATGAGCTGCCTGCTAGAAGCTGCCTGCCCTAGGATGAACCATTTAGGTCTGTATGAGCAGCCTCTAGATTTACTTTTCTGCATTGCGTGCATTCTTCATCGTAGATCACTGGAGGCAAGGTATGCATTCTCTTACTTTGCATCCTATTTTTGATCACGCATTGCATTTGGGATTTAATGCGAAGACCACCTAATCTGTACTGAATAAATCTAACAAGTGGTCACATTTTTTTTTTTAGAAAAAGGCCTAATTAAAGGAAGGACATTTTAAAAACCAAGGATTTGATTTTCAAACTTGGCGTGCGATTCAAATTTCAAAATCTTTGACCGTGTATGCACACTTATTTCACTTGCACCACAGCACGCTTCTAGACACTCCTTAGGTTTGGAAATACTAGGATAAGAGCCCTCCTTTCATTGGATTCTGAAGTGTTCGGAACTTGAGATCAAAGGTTTTGTAAAACCAAAGAGGGGGATACCCTATCACGGATTTTTGGGTGTAGTTGAGGAGCACCGCGAAAGCACAGCTTCAAAGAAAGGCTTAGGCCTACTTGCATCCCTCGATCTTCCGTCTTTGGATTTACTTGACCATTTGAAATTTAGGGAAGAACACCTAAGCTCCAACTAGGTCTTCTTAGGCGAACCGTAGGTTGGCAATAGGCACGTAAATTGACTGAACAAATTGTATTGTCACCTGCAATCTGACTTAAAATCAAAAGCCTAAATTGGGAAAGACCTAAAAGGTCCTTTTTGAATTGTGTCTTGCTTGGGGAATTCTGATTGAAGTGTGAGTTAGAATGGACCACATTGATTTTCATCCTTTCACATCTTGCCCACACCCTCACCCCCACTCTGCATCCTTCGATCCCAGACGCCGAGATGGTCCATTCCTTGATGGACATAATGACAATCATTGGGATCCGTTTTACTCCTATTATAGGAGTATTGGCCTAGTTAAGCCCCAAATTAGTGAGCAAAACTCAGGAGCGGGATTTGCTTTGCCCAATATCCCACATACCAAAGAAATATCCAACCCACCCTCCCTGAAAACATATAATGGTTGGACAAACACTCCTGGGTAGTATAAGCCTGAGTCTGACTTCTCTTATGATAGAAATGACCTCTCCTCTTTGAAGATGGAAATACAGAAAATGCAAAATGAAATGAGTGAATTGTTAGGAGAATCTTTGAGAGCAGGCCAACAAGAAAGAGATGAAATTAGCCACCCAATCTACCCCATTGAGGATGACATACACCCCTCTACAATAGATGCATCTCCCGTGGGAGAGCTACACTTTAAGTTGGAGGGAAATTCTAGGGAGAATAGCTACTTTTCGAGGATCGATTTTGAAACCTCCCCATTAGATAACAATTCCTTGAGCGATCTACACTTTAGGTGGGAGGAAAATACACATGACAGTAGCTATGCATTGGATGAAGAAAGGTGGCAACCCGAGGAAGATGATGATAAGGATGAGTATCCACCTGAATTATATTGGAGTCAAAAGAAGGGAATGATGGTACCATTGGAAGACCTCGACCCAGATGATAGTATTTTCGCGACATTTGATGAAGTGGGTCAAAGTCAAGTTGTTAATCCTACCCTCCCTTTTGATCACGATATGGAACTCAAACCCACCCTTAGGGAACCTAACCCTAAAGAAATTGACATATCTGAGGAGTCTGATGTTACCAGTGTAAGCCATTTACCTCAGATAGAGCACCATAGGGGATCTGCTGAGATATTAAATGATTCTAGACCTCGGGTACATGATGAATTGTGTGATGAGGAGGAGGACGAATTATATGAGGAACCTACATTCAAGATTTGGAGTGACACTAAGGGTGATTATGTCTTATTTGAAGAGTTAGCCCTTGAGGATGTCACAAATTTGACCAAATCAGGTTTCCTTAGCACACCCATTGATGATATTTCTCCTCATGATAAAATGATGGAAAATTTGGAAGCAATTTCTAAGATTTATGTGGATTCACATATAGACTCCGGGGAAGATTTGAGTAAAGAACAAAAACCTGAGGATGACATTGATAGGATAATCCCTAGATCTGTTGCTTCCAACCTGCCTTCATTCACTTCGAAGTCACCCTCTGATTCGCTTATATCTGAAAGCGAAATTGTGACTCCTGATGAAGAGCAGGAAAATCCATGTGATGGTGCAAGGAATGCTAGGGATGAAAATGAGGATTTAGAAAGAGTGTTTGGGATGGACACCAAGCTGATTAAACCCAACCTAGATCTCATGGCCATCCCACAACATCATAACTTGGACACCCTAGACGATTGTTGCCTTAGAGAATTGCTCACTTTTGTTCTGACCAGGGGGCATAACAGATCAATATTTCCTGTAATGGAGTATCGGGTATGGATTGATGATTTATTTAGTCAGTCCATTACCCTGGGGGTTTATCTCTGTACCATTCCTTCCCCATTCTTTTTGGAGGATCCTTGTCATCCTCCCCCTACCCCTTTGGAGGTTGTTTTACTTGTTTATCCTTTAGAACCTCTTCTGGTGACCTGGGAAGATTTCATTCCCATTTTAGTTGGGCGAGCATTTGCTATCGGGATTCATCATCAGCTCGCCAACATCCTAGGTTACTTATTTTCTAGGCCAACATTGCTTTGCTCATTTTTAGGTCCTATTTCTGCAATTCTTGAACCTAATTTGCAGGTTCTTTGGCTATTCAGCCCAGCTCTAACCCAGGTAATATCCTTCTATGCAATGAGGACATTGCAAATTTTAGGCATGGGGGGGTGTACTTGGGGATATACATAACATAATTGCATACATTTGTACATATATAAAAAAAAGAAAAAAAAAAAGGGTTTTGAGCTTAACTGGCTAGATCTTGCAGTCTTAAGCAAATAAGAACTCTAGGGTAGACTAAGTTAATTCTAGGGTCAAACTTTAGAAGCTAAATGAGCTACAAGTGTTAGACCTTTAGGGTCCTTTGTGGACTTAAAAACTTATGTAGGAGTTAAGTTGTGGACCATTCCTCAAGAGGTTGAGGAAGGGAAGCTAGGGTTTGAGTTAGAAGGTGGGGTAGTACCTGGAGTCTTATTCTACCTTTTGGTTTACGAGTCCTTGTAACCCAGGCATCCAAATTTCACACACTTGGTCTGGTAATCAACTTAATTTCTATCTTTCTGAAAAGAGATTTGGTTCTCTTAGTTTTGACTTAAGAGAGGCTTGAAAACACATTTTGATTGTAAGAGTTCCCGCCGCAGGAGAGGTGGAGTATATACTCACCTTGAGGATGCGATGATAACATATTACCTCCTCGGCACTTGTCTCATAGGATATCCATCCTACTGGGGGCATGTAAGTGCATTGCGCGGTTCAGGTACCATGGGCGGCCCTATCTCGAAGTGCCGATTGCCATAGGCCTGAATTCGCTTAAGAAATCCATGGGCGATACTATCTCGAAGTGTCGATTGCCAGGAGTTCTTGGAGTCGTTATGGGTGGTGCTATCTCGAAGCATCGAAAGCCAGGTACCCTTCGAGGTATGGTAATGGGGACAATGAATCCGACACAGACCGTGTTGATAGCTGATCTGAGGTTAGACTTAGAAGAATAAAAAAAAAAAGAAGTATATATATATATAAAAAAACCCTTTAACTCAAATAACTCAGACCAATATACAGGCACGGATGCTTTAATCTCAGGGATCAATAAACTTTAGGGTAGAGTCAGAAATCAGGGAAACTTGTGCCTGCAACTTGTCTTTAGCCAACCTAGTCTGTAACTTAGCAACTACTTAGGAACCTTTGGTCTAGAGCCTGAACTTAATATGCTTCTGAAGGAAGACTAAGTGAGTTAACTAGTCTACTTAGAGTGCTAGGTTTCGCTTAATTTTGCTAGGGACTAGCAAAAACTAGGCATGGGGGTATTTGATTAGCCCATAGTTGTTGGCTATTTAAGTATTTAAGTGCCTACACATTAGGTTAATTCCAACATTTATTTAGTATAAATTAGGATGTAAATAGATTAATTCATAGTTTTAATCTAATTACATAATCCATGCATTGCATTCATATCTTAAGTGCATTTAGAATTAGCTTAGAATAGCATTCATCTAATTAGATAACCAATTAGGTACATTGTTTTCATTAACATAGAAGTTGAGGGTCTGTACATAAATAACCCTAATATTTTAACATTATTTTCTTTATTCTTCTTCTTTCAGAATGGCTGGCTGCCGCTCCAACGCTCGGCTGCTGCAGTGAAGAAGCCATTCAAGGGGGAGCGGATGTGGTGGATCTGGTCGGGCTGCTGATTTCAAACTTGTGCAGGCCACTACAAAAGGAGGAGGGAGGCAGCCGAGCTCAAGAGGCCTCCGCCACCGACCCACCACTGTGCAGAGAGAACCTCTCTCTTCCACTCCACACTGCCGGCCTCTACTGTGGCGACGAGTCACCATCACCGTGGGTGTGTGGTGTGACAGGCCACACCGCCATCCGAAGCTCGCCGCATCACCGTAAGCACCTTAGCGTGGATCCTCCTCGCCGTCATCGCCGACCACCATCACCGAGCTACTGATTCAGCCACCCTCTTAGTAACTTAAGACGTCTGGGGAATTTCCCAGACGTTTGAAGTTACCCGCTCACTTCACCGCACACGCCTGAAGTCGCCTGCAGACCCCTTCCAGCACCTGCAGAACCTTCAGCGTACCCACGTCCGTCAACCTTCAGCTCAAACGCGCCACAACTCTCCAACAGCCACGCCTCTGCCCGCGACTGCAGACCACCGCAACCATCTTCCACGAGCCTGCAGACCAACGCTTTACCACAACTGCAGACACCTTCGCCCGCGTGCTCGCCACCAGCAGCAGCCACCCGCCCACAGCTGTAGTCCAACCACGCACGCCCTCCTCAACCACGCCCATCTTCACGCGCTCACCGACTGCAGCACTCTCCACTCACCTGCAGACCCGCGCAACCATTCTCCCACGCCTGCAGATCAGCACACAGCTGCAGAATGCCAACCGCTCTTCCCCGCGCCTGCAGCATCCTCCGCCCGCGCTTGCAGAAGCGCCCGTAGCTTGAGTGCACACGCCAGCCACTCGCAGCGCCCTCCGCCCAAGCACAACAACCTACGCACCCTCATCAGCTGCAGCCGCACCCGCTCAACCGCCGGCTGACCGCCACCAGCTACACCTCTGCCGGAGCTCGTCCGGCAACCTCCGGTCGCCGCGTGACTCGCCGCCACCACCCATTCGAAGCTCGTGGTCCAAGGGACCTCCTCCGAGCTTCCCGCGCCCGGCCATCGGCTCCTCGTCGCGCAAGACAACGGGAAAAAATTCCCCTGTTTTGCTACAGTAAACCGTCAATTGAAATTTACATTTTCTGCCATTGCCACATTTTAATCATATTTTATTGACTCTGCATTTCGGAAAATATCCTATAGTTTCTCATAATTGCCATTTCAGCATTGTTTCTTGCTTAAACCTTATCTAAAGGCAATCTTGGCTTGGTTCTTGTCCAAATTGACTACGAAAAAACAATTTTAAGTGGTGCGAATTTTAATACGTTATTGCCTCCCTATGGATACGACCTGCTCCTCTGCGAGTGGTTATTTCTTGTTAGAAATTGATTAGTTGATTTTTCCACCACATTAAACTACAAACGACTTAAAAGCGAAAGATCGACCAGTCAGGGACTCTATTTCCTTTCTCCCTAAAGGATAAGGCCAAGCACTGGTATCATACCCTCGATGCAAGGGTAAATGATTGGGCCACCCTTATGGGAGAATTTTTGAAAAAGTATTTTCCTATGAGTAAAACCAACCATTACCGAAGAGAGATTATGGGTTTTGCTCAATAGGAAGGGTAGCAATTTCATAAGACTTGTGAGCGCTTTAATGACCTTCTTAGGTTATGTCCCCACCATCAAGTGCCAAGATGGCAGTTGGTCGAAAGGTTCTATAACGGATTATCTGAAAGACATAGGCAAACCATCGATGCAGCCTGTGAAGGAACCTTCATGACTAGAACTGAGGATGAAGCCTGGGCATTATTTGGAGCATTAAGCGACAACTCCATACATCTGTCCTCTGCCTATCAAGAAAGAAAACCATCAATCTTGCAGAGGAAGATAGAGGCCCATGAAGCTAAGGCTTCTTAGGATTTGGCTTATCAGATTCAACTATTGAATAAAAACTTTGATAGGCTTTTAGCAAACCTCGACATGAACCAGCAAGCAGCCTCTATTTTTCAGGCTTTGAGAGAATGCTCCATTTTCCAAAGCACAATGCACCGAGGAAGCTGCCTAGCTCCTATGAGGAGAACCCTAAGGGCAAGGGGGTTGTATTCAGGGAGCACGCCCAAGCAGTGACCATGTTGAGGAGTGGAAAAAGATTGACAAGCCTAATAACACTCCTATGGTTACATCTCAAAATTCCCCTTCCACACCTGACTCGACTTCCATCTCCACCGAGGAGGAGCCACACTACTCTCCCTCGGACAAAATCACCCACAATGAGGATGTCGTCCTTCCACCACCCCTTTCCCACCATGACGACCCCTCGACCCAGAAGCCGAGGGTGCCCTATCCAGAGCGTCAATCTACTCCTGGGGAATCTTCTGTTGGCTTGTCTAGAGCCAAGGATAGGACAGAAGAGATTATGGATACTTTTAGGAAAGTCCATATTAACTTGCCTCTATTGGAAGCGATTAAACAGATTCTGTCCTATGCCAAGTTTCTAAAGGACTTGTGCACCTAGAAGCACCGATCTAGGAAACAGGTCCAAACCAAGGTCATTCTGCCTGACCATGTTAGCTCGGTTCTTTAGCATGGAACACCCCCCAAAATGAAAGACCTAGGGGCCCCATATATTTCAGTGGTCATAGGAAACCAACACATTGACGAGGCTCTACTCAATCTGGGTGCAGGGCTGAACATTCTACCTAGCTTTGTCTACAACCTTTTGGGAGGAGACAAGATAAAGCCTAGTCCAGTAATCCTCCAGGTTGCAGACAGATCACTTAAGACATCGCGGGGATTGTTGGAAGATGTCCTTGTGAGAGTGGAGGATTTCTTCTTCCCCGTTGACTTTCTGGTACTTGATACTGACCCATCTAATAAGCCCACAAAGCCGTCCATTATTCTGGGATGCCCCTTCTTGGCCACAGCCAATGCCTCTATAAATTATAGATCTGGGGCACTTAAAATGGGCTTTGGGAACAAGAAGATCCGATTGAATGTTTTTGATACTTACAAGCAACCCGGATATGAAGATTGTTCTCAGATTGAGGTCATTGATGAAATAATTGAAGAGACTACTCCAGCACTCTTATGTAGAGATCCCTTTCAGAAGGTCATATCTAAGGATCATCCCTCGATTATTAAAGAAACTGAAAGGGAAATGCCCGAACTAGAAGAGTTGCTAAGGATACACATTGAGTCTCTGTCCCCACCCTGGACTACGAAGGTAGATCCGCTGCCTAAGGCGAGGACATCTCAACTAAAACCCTCAATCCAAAAGGCTCCTGAATTGGAGTTGAAACCCCTCCCGAGCACATTGAAATATGCTTTCCTTGGCCCTAATAACACGCTCCCCGTTATTATCTCGTCTACATTATCTGAATTGCAGGAGGGAGCTCTGCTTGAGTGTTTACAAAGGCACAAGGAAGCAATTTCCTGGACAATTGCTGATATTAAGGGTGTTGATCCCTCTCTTTGCATGCATCATATATACACTGATGAGTCCGTGAAGCCTTTTCGAGATATGCAGAGAAGGCTCAATCCAAATATGCGGGAGGTTATTAAAAAGGAGATTCTAAAATGGCTGGATGCAGGGATTATCTATCCCATTTCAGATAGTAAATGGGTCAGTCCTATTCACGTAGTTTCAAAAAGGCAAGAATCAATGTGGAAGAGAATGACCAAGGAGAACTGGTGACCACTAGACCCTCAATTGGTTGGAGGGTCTGCATTGATTACCGCCGTTTAAACACAGCTACCTAGAAAGACCATTTCCCCTTACCATTTATCGATCAAATTCTGGAATGATTGCGGGGAACAAGTACTTGTGTTTTCTTGACAGGTACTTCGGGTACAATCAGGTAGCCATTTTTCCTGATGATCAGGAGCGTACCACCTTCACGAGTTCGTATGGCACTTTTGCATTCCGCCGAATGCCATTCGGGTTATGTAATGCTCCTGCTACTTTCCAACATTGTATGATGGCTATCTTTTCTAATATAATCGACGAGTTCGTTGAAATTTTCATGGATGACTTCTCCATTTATGGCTCGGCATTTGACCTATGCCTTTCGCACCTTGATAAAGTCTTAACCCATTGCGAAGAGGCAAAGCTGGTGCTTAGCTAGGAGAAAAGCCACTTTATGGTCTAGCAGGGCATTGTGTTAGGGCATGTAGTTTCCAAGAGAGGATTAGAGGTGGACACCACAAAAATCGATTCCATCTCTAAGCTTTCATTGCCTGCCAATGTTCATTTGGTTAGATCTTTCCTTGGCCATGTTGGATTTTATAGGCGCTTCATTAGAGATTTCAATAAAATCTCTAAGCCACTTTGCAACCTGCTAGCGAAGGATGTCTCCTTCGATTTTGATGATAGATGTGGCAAGGCTTTCCAAGTTTTGAAGAAAGCCCTCATTACCGTGCTGATTCTCCAAGCACCAGATTGGACCCTCCCGTTTGAGCTTATGTGCGATGCTTCTGATTTAGTGGGAGCGGTCTTAGGTCAAAGGGTTGATGTCAAACCTCATGTGCTGCATTATGCTAGCAAGACCCTTACGGATCCTCAACAAAACTACACGATCACTGAAAAGGAATTACTTGCTGTAGTATTTGCTTTGGAAAAGTTTTGGTCTTATCTTTTGGGATCCAAGGTTGTAGTGTTCATTGGTCATTCTACCCTAAAGCATCTTCTAGCTAAAATGGACACCAAATCTCGCCTAATTCATTGGATTCTACTACTCCAAGAATTTGACCTGGAAATTAAAGACAAGAAAGGAGTTGAGAATGTGGTAGCAGACCATTTGTCTAGGATCCCTATTGAGGCATCAAACCCTACTGGTGGTATTCAAGAGACTTTCCCTGATGAGTCTCTAATGGCCGTGGAAGCTAAAACTCCTTGGTTCGCTGACATAGTGAACTATCTTGTCACGGGCATTACCCCCAGTACTTGGGACAAGTAGAAACGAGACAGGTTTCTCACCAATGCTAAATTTTATCACTGGGAGGAACCCGAGCTTTTTAGAATAGGCCCTGACCAGCTTTTTCACCATTGCATCCTTGACGAAGAACAAAGAAGTGTTCTGAGTTTCTACCATGACCTCCATTGTGAGGGACATTTTAGTGGGAAGAAGACTGCCTATAAGGTCCTTCAGTCTGGCTTTTGGTGGCCCACATTATTCTGAGATGCACATACGTATGTGGGCGCATGTCTACGTTGCTAGTAGATGGGAACCATTGGAAAAAGGGATGAGATGCCCCAACAACCTATCCTCCTTATTGAAATCTTTGATATTTGGGGATTGACTTCATGGTCCCTTTCCTATGTCCTTTAGATATGAATACATCTTTGTGGCTGTAGATTATGTATCAAAATGGATAGAAGCCATACCCATGCAAACCAATGACCATTCCGTGGTCTTGGGCTTTGTTAAGGCTAATATCATTTCTCAGTATAGGTGCCCAAGGTCGATCATAAGTGATGGAGGACCTCACTTTAAGAACGTACACCTCACAAGACTACTCCAAAGTTTTGGAGTTAACCACATGATAGCCACACCTTATCATCCCCAAACGAGTGGACAAGTTGAAGTGTCTAATAGGGAGATTAAGCGAATTTTAGAAAAAACTGTCAGGCCTGATCGGAAGGTTTGGTCTAAAAGACTAAATGATGCTCTTTGGGCTTATAGAACTGCATATAAGACTCCCTTGGGCATGTCTCCTTTCCGTCTTGTCTACAGAAAAGCGTAACACCTTCCCATGGAAATCCAACATAAAGCTTATTGGGCTATTAAAAACATTAACTTAAATCTGGATAAAGCGGGAAAGGCATGTATGTTAGAATTAAGTGAGCTTGAAGAGCTTCATAATGAAGCTTATGAAACTTCTCAAGCTTACAAGCACTGTAGAAAAGTCTTCCATGACAAGTACATCATTAGAAAGCCTTTTGAGCCCAACCAGTGGGTCTGGCTTTTCAATTCTAGACTTAAATTATTTCCTGGAAAGCTCAAGTCCCGCTGGGATGGGCCTTACGTTGTTATCAATACTTTCCCTCATGGAGCTGTAGGGATTAGGAACCCTATTTCAGGTGCGAGCTTTAAATATAATGGCCAGTGACTTAAACCATATATTACTCTTTTAGATGGCCAGGTTTTGGATGCACTTCGGCTTGAGGAGCCTTAGCTCCTCCCACTCTCCTCCTCAGGTGATATTCTTCTATGTCTGCATTTTTCCAATGAGGACATTGTCAATCTTAGGCATGTGGGGGTATAACCTGAGAATGTTTATAGCATTTATAAATATTTGCATGCATATATAATTATATGTATATATATATATAAAAATCACTTTTCTTGAGCTGAATGGGTTAGTCCCTAGCAGAATATCCTTGTCATTAGAGGTTTTTCTTCTTGAATTATTTCCTAAGTTTAGAATATAGTACATTTATTTCATGCGCACGTAAACTGGGTAATGGATCCTTGAGGAAAACCAATAAGCATTTGTAGTCTACTAAACCTTTGGACAATTCATAGGGAGTCAGGTATACTATCTTCTAGAGATCCACCTCATATTTGTGAGAAGAAAGGAGTGATATTACTGGTGCACTAAGTCTAGTGTAGGGACTCTTAAGTTTTGGATAATTAGATGAGGATACTTTAGAGTTAGGCGTAGTTTTCACTCTCTATTCCTATGTGTGAATCTGTGTGAATTCCTGAGAGTCACCAAATAAGGAAGATATACAGAGATGAAGTCTTAATAAAGCTATGACTATGGTGGATGGTTACGACCATCCTTCATAGAGTCCTCAGCTGAAGGAAGGTAATAGAGTCAAAGGTCAGAAATACGTCTGTCCTATCCATTCCTTCCCGGTGCCAAGAATAGGCACTTCCACTAAATAAGCCACATAATTTCCTCTTGACTATCATCATCCCTAATAATGCCTCATAAATAAAAGTCTGTATCGTGTTGTGTTGATTGAAAAAGAAACAAAAACAAGAAGAAATAATAATAAAGCAAAAAAAAAGGCAAAAAAAAAGAAAGAAAAAAAAGGGGGTCCAAGTTATAATGTAACGTTATTTCTGAGGCAACAGAACACGTATCACGTTCCACCAAATATGACCCATACCTACCTTTTAGTATTTCTGATCGCTCGAATACTGGTTGAGGACTCTAACTTAGTTGTAGAGTTATTAGGACTTTAATTGAAATATGGATGCCATGTGAGGCCACCAAGCAGTGAGTACAATTACTAAATCTGGCGAGATTTGTGATCTCAGAAAAAAAAAAAAAAAGAGTGAGCGCCCAGGAACATCAAGAGAGCACAGTAGTTTAGCCTCTCTCTGAGTTGACTTTTCTACTAGTCTAGAGATTTAGAGTCTGTAGTAGTAGACTACATGTAGCACCAGATGAGTGTGTGCCACCAAGTACAAATCCATTCTACTCAATATCTCTTGGCTAAGCAAAAAGCCAGGGTCAAATTACAGATTATCTTCTGCTTTATCCTCGAGGGAAGTAGTTACCTATCCTGGCAGAAATATTTACCAAGGGTGAAGTACAAACTCCCAATGCGAATTGGCTTTTTCACTTGGATCTGTTACGTAGGCTATCATCACTTCACATTTGTCTGGATTTCTAAAGTTTTGAAATAAGAAAAGAAGAAATCTTCTTATTACTTCTCTCATTTTTCATTTTTGCTAGGGACTAGCAAATCTTAGGCATGAGGGTTTTTGATGAGTCCATTTTAATGGACTAATATTATGCCTAAGTAACTTTAATTGTACCTTTTAGGTTTGTTAATAACTACATTAAGTAATAGAATGTTTGCATTCATCATGATTTAAGTTTACATCTATTTTATAGTATTCTATAACTTAATATGTAATGATGTTACGTTTTTATGTTGCAGGAATGATATTTAGAAAGAACAAGGGGGGAATAAATTTCCCCAACAAATAGCTGGTGCTATCCCTCCCTCATCCTCCGACTAGCCGCAACTCCTCCCGCACATTTATCTAATCTCCCGCTGCCCTCCCTCAATAAACGAGGACATATTTAAAAAGGATTTTGAAAATCCTTGGAAGGGCAGAGGAGAGGAGTTAAGAGGAGGCAAAGAAAGGAGAGGAGGGGCTTCATCATCCAGGAAGGGTGCAACCACCGCGTGCACTGTGCACCAAGTCTTCCACCGCACCCTCCAGCTGCCTCTCCAGCCACCGCACCAGTGCCATCACAGCACCCCCTTCCAGCGCCATCACTGCACCGGCCTCCACCTTGCGCGCCCCTGCCAGGTAGCAACCATCTCCAACCGCCCCTGCAGGCACCTGCTCCAGCACCACCAGCGCACCTCATTGCAGCACCTCCACCTTGTGCACCCCTGCAGGCGCCTGCTCTGCCCTCGCCACCCGCGCCCGCAGGCGCGCGCCCTTCTCCAGTGCCCGCAAGCGCTCTGCCTTCCACTAACGCCCCCCTTCAGGCGCACCGCCCCACCAGCGCCCTCACCAAGCAGCCTCCAGGCACCGCACCTTCTCCACCGCACCGCGCGCCCTTCTCCAGTGCCCTTCACTATAGGCGTTGTGCCTAGCCACCGTGCCCTGCAGGTGCAGCCTCACCAAGCAGCCTGCAGGCACCCACATAGCACCCCCTACAGGCACCTTCTCCACCGCAGGCGAAACCTCACTCGCCCCACTCGCGCCCCTACTAGGCCGTGCAGAACCTCTGCCTGCCACCTTCTACTCCTTCTTGCAGCCACCACAGCCCGCCATCAACCGCACCGTCACCACCATCGGGTGCGGCCTGAGCGGGGTGATCTTCAGCGGTAGCCTCGATGTCCGTCTCTCCTCCTCCTATGCGCACAAGTTGCAACAACAAATCCTATGTTTTCAAGTTGATTAAAAATTAGATTTAATTCCATTGCCACCAAAAATTAATTTTCATTTATGATTACTTTATTATGGCAAAATTGCGAATGCACACTCATGCTTTCTGATAATTGCATGTTATTCATATTCACTTGTTTCAAGATTGGTTTTGGGATTAACATGTGCACCAATTTTCTCTAGTATATGTCAATTGAAAATTACATAAAATCATCATATATTTATTGAAAATTACAATGAGGGGAAATTGCACATATACCCTTATATTTTCGAGTTATTGTGAATCTTCTTTCCATTGCATTTTATGTCAGATTTGACTAGGGATTTTGCACTTGACCGAAAGAATACGAAATAATCGAGAGTTTATTGCATAATTGTTTCCCTGTGGACACGACTCGCTCTTCTGTGAGTGGTTATTTTTATTGTTGATTAGTCGATTTTTCCACCATGCAAATACTACAACGTGTTATTTCCTTTGTGAAACTCAATCGAAAGTGGAAAATCGACTCGTCAATAGTTCACTATGTCAGCGAACCAAGGAGTTTTAGCTTCCACGACCATCAGAGACTCATCAGGGAAAGTCTCTTGAATACCACCAGCAGGGTTTGATGCCTCAATAGGGATCCTAGATAGATGATCTGCTACCACATTCTCAACTCCTTTCTTGTCTTTAATTTCCAGGTCAAATTCTTGGAGTAGTAGAATCCAACAAATTAGGTGAGATTTGGTGTCCTTTTTAGCAAGAAGATGCTTTAAGGCAGAATGATCAGTGAACACCACAACCTTGGATCCCAAGAGATAAGAACAAAACTTTTCCAAAGCAAATACTACAACAAGTAGTTCCTTTTCAGTAACCATATAGTTTTACTAAGGATCCGTAAGGGTGTTGCTGGCATAATGTAGCACATGAGGTTTTCCATCAACCCTTTGACCTAAGACCGCTCCCACTGCAAAATTAGAAGCATCGCACATAAGCTCAAATGGGAGGGCCCAATCTGGTGCTTGGAGAATCGACGCGATAATAAGGGCTTTCTTCAAAACTTGGAAATCCTTGCCACATCTATCATCAAAATCAAAGGAGACATCTTTCGCTAACAGGTCGCAGAGTGGCTTAGAGATTTTACTGAAATCTCTAATGAAGCACCTATAAAATCCAGCATCGCCAAGGAAAGAGCTAACTTGACGAACATTGGCGGCCAATGGAAGCTTAGAGATGGAATCAATTTTTGCGGTGTCCATCTCTAATCCTCTCTCGAAAACTATATGCCCTAACACAATGCCATGCTGGACCATAACATGGCTTTTCTCCTAGCTAAGCACCAGCTTTGCCTCTTTGCAACGTGTTAAGACTTTATCAAGGTGCGAAAGGCATAGGTCAAACGATGAGCCATAAATGGAGAAGTCATCCATGAAAATTTCAACGAACTCATTGATCATATCAGAAAAGATAGCCATCAGACAACGTTGGAAAGTGGCAGGAGCATTACATAACTTGAATGGCATTCAGCGGAATGTAAATGTGCCATATGGACTCGTGAAGGTGGTACGCTCCTGATCGTCAAGAAAAATGGCTATCTGATTATACCCAGGGTACCCATCAAGAAAATAGAAGTACTTGTTCCCCGCCAATCGTTCCAAAATTTGATCGATAAACGGTAAGGGGAAATGGTCTTTTGGGTAACCGTGTTCAAATGGCGGTAACCAATGCAGACCCTCCAACCAGTTGAGGGTCTAGTGGTCAGCAGCTCTCCTTGGTCATTCTCCTCCACAATGATTCTTGCCTTTTTGTGAGCGACATGAATAGGAATGACCCATTTACTATCTAAATGGGATAGATAATCCCTGCATCCAGCCATTTCAGAATCTCCTTTTTAACAACCTCCCGCATATTTGGATTGGGCCTTCTCTGCATGTCTCAGAAAGGCTTCACGAACTCATCCATGTATATATGATGCATGCAAAGAGTGGGATCAACACCCTTAATATCAGCAATTGACCAGGCAATTGCTTCCTTGTGCCTTTGTAAACACTTAAGTAGAGCTCCCTCCTACAATTCAGATAATGCAGATGAGATAATAATGGGGAGCGTGTTATTAGGGCCAAGGAAAGAATATTTCAATGTGCTCGGGAGGGGTTTCAACACCAACTCAGGAGCCTTTTGGATTGAGTGTTTTAGTTGAGATGTCCCTGCCTCAGGTAGCGGATCTACCTTCACAGTCTAGGGTGGGGACAGAGACTCAGTGTGTATCCCCAGCAACTCTTCTAATTTGGGCATTTCGCATTCAGTTTCTTTAATAATTGAGGGATGGTCCTTAGATATGACCTTCTGAAAAGGATTTCTATATAAGAGTGCTGGAGTAGTCTCTTCAATTATTTCATCAACGACCTCAATCTAAGAACAATCTTCAAATCCAGATTGCTTGTAAGTATCAAAAACATTCAACCGAATCTTCTTGTTCCCGAAGCCCATTTTAAGTGCCCTAGATCTACAATTTATAGAGGCATTGGCTGTGGCCAAGAAGGGACATCCAAGAATAATGGACGGCTTTGTGGGCTTATTTGATGGGTCAGTATAAAGCACTAGAAAGTCAACAAGGAAGAAGAAATCCTCCACACTCACAAGGACATCTTCCAGCAAAGTGATCTGTTTGCAACCTGGAGGATTACTGGACTAGGCTTTAGCTTGCCTTCTCCCAAAAGGTCGTAGATAGAGCTCGATAGAATGTTCACCCCACACCCAGATCGAGCAGAGCCTCGTCAATGTGTTGGTTACCTATAACCAATGAAATATATGGGGCCCCTGGGTCTTTCAATTTGGTGGGTGTTCCATGCTGGAGAACTGAGCTAACATGGTCAGGCAGGATGACCTTGGTTTGGACCTGTTTCCTAGATTGATGCTTTTGGGTGCATAGGTCCTTCAGAAACTTGGCATAGGACAGGATCTGTTTCATAGCTTCCAACAGAGGCAAGTTAATCTGGACTTGCCTAAAAGTATCCATAATCTCTTCCGTCCTATCCTTGGCTCCAGACGAGCCAACAGAAGATTCCCCAGGAGCAGATAGGTGCTCTGGATAGGGCACCCTCGGCTTCTGGGTTGAGGGGTCGTCTTGGCAGGAAAGGGGTGGTGGAAGGACAACATCCTCATTGTGGGTGATTTTGTGCAAGGGAGAGTAGTGTGGCTCTTCCTCGGTGGAGATGGAAGTCTGGTCAGGTGTGGAAGGGGAATTCTGAGACGTAACCGTAGGAGTGTTATCAGGCTTGTCAATCTTTTTTCCACTCCTCAACACGGTCACTGCTTGGGCGTGCTCCTTAAATATAACCCCCTTGCCCTTAGGGTTCTCCTCAGAAGAGCTAGGCAGCTTCCCCGGATCAAGTTGCCTAACTGCCATAGTAAGATGACCAATTTGGGATTGCATATCAGTAATCATCTTATTCTGAGATTGGATGACCATATTCTAATGCTCTTACATTGCTTTCATCATTGCCTTCAGTTCATCCATCTCAGAGGGCTTATTTTTAGGAGGGTTTTCATAAGATGGTTGGTATATGGGTTGGGGAGGTAAGGGTCTTGTATTCCCTAAGTTAGAAGCATCACCTTGCTTCTAAGAGAAGTTTGGATGGTTCCACTACCCCGGATTATAGGTATTGGAATAAGGGTTATTGCGAGGAGGGCGGAAACCTTGGGTCTCGTTCAAGTCAGCTTGAATCAACTCAAGGAATTGATTTGCCAGATGACACTCCGCAGTGGTCTGCATTGTGCTTTGGCAAATGGAGCATTCTCTTAAAGCCTAAAAGATAGAGGGTGCTTACGGGTTCATATTGGGGTTTGCTAAAAGCCTATAAAAGTTTTATTCAATAGTTGAATCTGATAAGCCAAATCCTGAGAAGCCCCAGCTTCATGGGCCTCTATCTTCCTCTGCAAGAGTGATGGTTTTCTTTCTTGATAGGCAGAAGACAGATGTATGGAGTTGTCGCTTAATGTTTCAAATAATGCCCAGGCTTCATCCTTAGTTCTGGTCATGAAGGTTCCTGCATAGGCTGCATCGATGGTTTGCCTATGCCTTTCAGATAATCCATTATAGAACCTTTTGACCAACTGCGATCTTGGCACCTGATGGGGGGGCATAACCTAAGAAGGTCATTAAAGTGCTCCCAAGTCTCAAGAAATTGCTCCCCTTCATGTTGAGTAAAACCCATAATCTCTCTTCTGTAATGGTTGGTCTTACTCATAGGAAAATACTTTTTCAAAAATTCTCCCTTAAGTGTGGCCCAATCATTTACCCTTGCATCGAGGGTATGATACCAGTGCTTGGCCTTATCCTTTAAGGAGAAAGGAAATAGAGTCCTCATCAGGGCTTCATCAGTAAAGCCCTGGAGCTTCACCGTGGAACAGACCTAGGTGAATTCCTCCAAATGCCAGTAGGGGTCCTCCCTAGTAGTACCATAAAAGGAGGGCAGTAAAGATATGGTACTGCTCTTGATCTCATACGGATTATCCCCTGCCGGTATAAATCTTAGTGCTTGTGTGGGTTAGTTAGTTTAAATAAAATAGTCCCTTAGGGTCCTTTGTTGATTTGCTCCTTGATCAGTCATTCCTTCTCTTTTCTCTCCTAGGTTTGCTCTCCTAAGAATTCTCTTGGGCTCAGGATCAAACACTAAACTACCCTCAAGAGAGCACCTACCAAGCATACAATATCAATCACAATTCAGGTTCTTATTAAGTAAGTGAAACCTCCACTCCAAAGATAAGTCAAAGGGTCAAGGCTTATCCCTCGGTTCCCACGTAAGTGGTATAAGAGGGGTGTTGACTTGAAATCTTAACCTTCTTTATTGTGGAGGTCGAATTAGTTGATATAAATGGCTAAACAAGTTTCTTACTACAATTACGTTCCTTAATTCAACCTTCGAGTGCCCTAGGACCTATACTTTGCTTGGATGATACTCCCAGGTGATCAAGTAAGAAGTTACTCCAAGGATGAACAAAGGGATGCAAGTAGGGTGAACCCTCCCTTTGAGGCAATGCGTATGCAGTGCCCCTTAACTACCCTTTTGTTCCTTTAAGGGGTGTCTGCCTCCGTGAATTATCAAAACACTTGGTAAAAAGATAGTATCACCACCACCACAAAGCACAATAGGAGGGTTTCCACCGATAAAGAGATTGGTGCCTATAGCCTTAAGGGATCAAGCCTTAGTGCAGTGCCTAATGTACATGCTCAGTGTCAAAAGTGTGCAACACATCGCAAATCTTTGTAATTTTTTTTTGAAAACGTAGGCAAGTCCCTTAGAATCTGATCAACTGTGAATTGATTTTACGGTTGAATCTGATTATCAGTCCCACTTTTAGTTATGTGACCACTGAATTAGTAAATTCAAACAACTTGGTGGACTTGAATTTTAATTTGAATGCAAATGCGTGAATAGGAGCTGCATGCAAAAGTTAGAAAGGTGTACCTATCTCCAGCAATCTTTGTGCTAATATGCTTGTAATGCAATAATAAGATCTAATGTGCTGCTCAATCACCCCTAAATACCTGCACCTAAGGGCATGCAACTTCTAAACAGGCAGCTCGATATTTTCTTTTGTTGGTTTTAAAGCAGAGAATGGAATCACGCATGTGAAAAAAAAAAATGTAAACCCTAGTAGCTAAAGAATTTGGGGAAAGACCCCTAAAAATTCAGCCCCAATTACTACAAGGGCAAAAAGACAAAAATAAATTTTGTGACGATGGAGAATCCCTTGTGAAAGCTGGATCTTGGTCTCTTACGTCTTTCCCTCTGTGGCTTAGCTCATGGTTGATGTCGCCTCTCTATTGCACCTCGTCGCCTCGTCAGATTCCTCGTACAATAAAAAAACTTACGTCAGATAATTGCGCAACTAAAACTTTTCAAAGATAATAACATGAATGTATTGCGTCTATTGCCTCCCCTGCAACGGCGCCATTTGACGAAGAGAGTTTCACTTAATTAAAATAACAATATAATGATACGTCATTGTAATTAATGTGGTAGAAATCTCTCAATCAAAGATTAAAATAGATATGAATTTAAACCACGAAAAGGATGTCGCATCTACAGGGAGGAATAGACCAATAAATTCACGAGTTGAGGAATATACTATTTGCAGACACTATCCCAACTTTAATGCGAGGAACATGCTATTTTAAATGGAGCTTGCAATTTCCTTAAAAGTTTAGGGGTATTTATGTAATTTTCATGTTAGGAATTAAGCTCCAAAAATATGTATATGATGCATGTGAAATAGCATATCATGTAAATTTAACTTGCATGCAAATTTGATTTGAAATTCAAAGTTAAATCATGCACATAACACAAGTGAAGTAATTTCAGGAAACTGAGTGCATCAATTCAATGTGACCTAAATAAAATATTAATATCCAATTGGCAATGGCATTAGATGTAAATATTAACTAGGGAGAAAACAGAGGATTTCTCCTCTCTCTTCCTCACATTGACGGCTGATGCGTGCGTTTCACTCAGCTCAGTAATTAAGTTAATTTCACTTAATTAAGTGTAGAAGAAATCACTTAGGTTAACTCGAAGTTGTGCAGGTTATATAGTATAGGGTCGAATTAACCTAACATTTAGAAATTTTTACTGGTTGAGTCTAGGTCGTTCACTGGGAGTTATAATAATTTTTCTCCAAATTCACCAATTCTCTTTAATTTCTATAAATTTAGGAGGTATAACTGTTTGATTTTAAAAACATGAATTTTGTCAAAATATTTAAACTATAAAGGATATACAAAATTCCATATGCAAAACATATTTACTCAAAATGTTGTACTTTATTAGCAAGTAAACATGTTAGTTTTTTTTCAATTCAATTTCATTCTAAGAAATTAAGGCAATTAAAAGTTATTCTATGAAACATGCCTTTTTACAATTAAGAACAAAAAGTAATTATGCAAGAAAAATTCATTTATTTTCATTTATCTCTTTAGCCTCTTATCTTCTTTCTTTCTTTTATTTTCTTCTCTATCTCTCGAACTCTCTTTCTTCTGTTGTTCCTGCCTTCTCTTCCCCTAGTTTTCTCCTTTGTTCCTCAGTCTCTTTTCCTTAACACTCCTTAGCGCCTATGCTTTCTTCTTTAGCTTTCAGCTTCAACAATTAGCATCCTTCAGCGGCTTCTCTTTTCCTTAAGTTCTTCAGCTGAACCAGGTTTTTTTTTTCTTTTTTAACCAAAAGTTATTTTATTTACGGCGAGGTCCTTTCGAGGATACACAACACCTTGAAACCAAGGTGGGACCAAATCCTACTCGGTCCTCACCTAATCTCAATTAGGTTCGTTTCGGTTCATTTGTTCATCGGTTCACAGTCTTGAGCCATTTCGGCTAAACCCGACCTCCCAGGCCACTCTCGCCCTCCCAGGGCACATTCTCATTCGCACGCCCCCAAGGGTGCACACCAGCAGGCATAAGCTCGCACACACACAACACATGCAATGCTCAAATCAGATGGAATCGGTAACCGGTGCACCAAGCACTGACGACTGCATAGCCAGAGAAAGGAATTACTTTTATCCCCAGGTGCGCGCTCGTGAACAACCGAGGTGGGACTAACTTAGCCCTTCCAGACCCGAATTCAAATTATCATAACTTTCTACCCAAAGCACCAAATTGAATGATTTCAAGTTTGTTGGAAAGCTCTAAGGGTAATCTATACAATTACAGGGTCAATTTAATGTTTTAATGATGTTTTCCATTTCAATTTAAATGATGAAATCAGGGGTTCCTACGGGGTTATTTAAGCCTGGAAGTGAAATTTAAGTCAGAGAGTCCTCAGATGGACCTCTCTCTTTTATTTAAAGGTCTGTATAAGTGATATAAATGATTCTGCATCTGTTAGAGTACGTTTGAAACTCTTAAGACCTTTAGAACATGCAGAGAAGCTTTTCACTTCTCTGCAAGCTTCAGAGTTTGATTTTTAAGATTTCAATAAGTGCAACAGACACTTAAAAGTGTTTCTAATCAATTTAGATTAATTCTAAGGGTTATAACAGATTAATCTGTCCAGGTTTTAAGTTTAAATTTCATCAGAACAGTACTCCTATTGGTTTGGGTTCGAAAGTAACCCAAATTAGCAGAAACTAAATTCTCAAACAATCAATCATCTAAGCATACTTTAATCACTCTCAGATCATCAAATATGATCCCAGAAACAATTTTCACTCCTCAAAATCTCAATTCAAGCTCATAACTCCATTATCAGACTCATATTTGACTATGGAAGCCTCAAGTTTGACTTTCTGTTTAAAATCTTCTCCCAAGAAATTAATGCCTCAAATAGAGTCTTCTCATCATCTAGAACTTATTCAGATCTTTAGAAAGTTGCTTTAACCTTGATTCCTAGGGTTTCAGGCTTGCCGCCTGAACTTAAAATCATGTTTATTCGACAAAGTCATTGGAAGGTTGCTATAGTGTGTTGAAGACTTAAACAGCTTCAGTGCATCGCACTGAAGCTTCTGAGCTCCTTAAATGCTCTTCAGATCTTTCCTAACAGACTTCTCAAACTCCAGTGGAGTTGGGGAAGATGAAGTCAAATCTATAGCTGCAGTGGTAAAATGCTCAAACAAATTTCTTTAAAATAATCAGTGATCCGTATTAAACTATTCTAGAGCTACTTAGCAAGGTCTAGAGGCTGTAACACAACTTTGGCTCGCCGGAGCTCCGGTGAGTCCAGAAAATTATAAAATTGTATACAGATTGACAAATCTAACCATTTTTTATTCAAAAAGGATCCTGAGGTTACAAGTAACTTCAGCATTACTTTTAATTCTTCATTTATCTCTTAGAATTAAGATTTGACAGTGAAATTATTTTCTTAAAAGATTTGAGTGGTTGAAGCTTAGGACTTATTTAACCACTCGGTTGAGAAGTTAAAACAAGTAAACAGGTGTTAATATTCATAAATATGTATTTAATCTATAGTTTGAACTATTCCTGAGCCGCCATGGACAGCGAACTCAGGAACTAAATTAAATTTGGGCATTTAATTATAGATGATAATAATAGGTATTATAATGTCGATTAGGGTTCATAAGTGGTGATAGATGATGAAAGAACCCAATGAAGGTGAAATTAAATTGACTACTGTCACCATAGATAGTGTTAGTAGTCGGTGAAGGTGAGATTTGAATTAGGCATTTAGGTGATTTAATTAAATGATTAAATGATTTAGAAGTGATCATGGAAGATACAGGAAGGTGGATAGTGAATTAAAAGACAAGATTAAAGCTCTGGGGAGCTCAAGGAACCTGTTGGAGTCGGAGAAGATGAAACTAAATTCTAACATTACTCTAACTTAACTAACTAAACTAACTAAGGTAGCCTACTCCTACTCATAGTCTACTATTACCTAGACAAAGGGGTCAATAGGGTTCCGTCGAAGGTTCATAGCGGACGACAAAATCAGAGGATTGAAGAAAGATCTCCGGCGAGCGAATTTGAGGTGGAGCAGAGGAATCCTAGGGTCGACGCCTATGTCAGAGGTGCGGAAGACCTCGGCGGATCTCCTTGGCTGCTTAAGATGGACGGAGGAAGTCGGAAAATGTAATGGGGAGTCACTGGAGGTTTGGATGAATATCCTATTGGGTTGGCTACAATGTTAAAAGAGGGAAGGGAGCCAACTTGAATAAAATCAGAGGTGTGAGGGGGTATTTATAGCAGTTTGCGGTGAAGAGAGTGGTGAGGTTTGGCCGAAGAAGGAGCTCGAGGAGCTTAACCTCCGTCGTTGTCTCCGATGATGGTGAGGTTATCTCCCACTGAAAAATAGGATTCTCGGTTAATCCAGACCGAAGGATGAAGTGGAGGTGGTGAGCGCAAGCTGCAAGAGCTTGGACAAAGAGGAATGATGTCGGCAGGGTGGTGATTGCGCGATGGGGTGACTCTCTGCCGCTAGCCATTCATTCAGCTAGAGAAGAAGAAGAAGAAGAAGAAGAAGACAAAGAGGGACATAAAAGTAATAAAACTTAAGGACCTATGTGAGAAATAAGGACCCGACTGTAATGAAAAGTAAGGACTAAAATTTAAACCCAGGTTTTGAAGGTTTATTTTAATTTAGATCTTTTTCAACTTTTTATATATGTTAGTAAATAAGGTAAATATTATGTTTACACCTTGAATTTACATTTTTAACCTTTTTAGGTTAATTTATTAGATTAAGTAAAATCACTTAAGTTATTACATACTTAGTTATACGTTATACCTAAGTTACTCAACTTATTAATTAAGGAAATGATTAATAGGATTTCGAGTCCAATTATTATCTAAATTATTAATAATGTTAATTGAATGATAAAATGTCATTTTTAACTTATTTTAAGGTCCTTAACTAAATATCCCTTATTCTATAATTAACCCTTATATATTCATAACCTTAGCTAATTAACTAGGAAGACTAGTTAATTAGGGGTAATTTGAGATCATGATGAGTGTCTCATCATACCCCCAAGCCAAAGTTTTGCTAGTCCCTAGCAAAATTAACTAAGACTATGATGATTTAAAGCACTTGGGTTTAAATTATTATAAATAGTAACTATGTAGAGGAAAGCTTAGGTCAGAAATTTTTAAATTTAATATAAATGATTAATGTATAGAGTATGTGTGAAAATTTTCTTACTTAGACTTATACTTATGACATTTTCAAAACACACTTAAAATAATTTGTAAACAAGAATTTTATTCAAAATTAGAATTCTTCAAAAATCTCTTAATCTTTGTAACTATTCTTAACTCAAATTAGAATACAAATTGTTTTAAGAAAAGCAAAACTTAAGGATTGAGAATTAAATTTAACTCAAAGACTCAAATAGATTTAAGTTAATCCTTTGTTTATGATATTTGACTTTTATCAATATAAGTTTAAGAAAATTAACCAGATACTCATTATTAATCAAACTTAGAGTAGTAAAACTCTAATTTACTAGCCTACAACACTAAAGATTAACTTCTAGACCTAGGATTCTGTCAATTCTTCTCCTTTACGTCTCAACTTAAAATCTTCAAAGCCCAATTTCTTAGGCTTCATTGCCCAATACCAAGTTTCAGTAGCTATGATTTTAAAACATCTATGCTTAGTGAAGAGAATTGTCCTAAAGACATCCAAAGTTGCAAAAATCCAGATCTTAAGACATCACTTTCCAATCCCAGTTATTCCAATTCAAGCCTTTGTGTAACGAGCTCGTGCCCCAGACGTCTTTTAAGACGTCTGGGAGGTGGCCCAGACGTCTGTAAAGACGTCTGGGATCACATCCAGACGTCTGACCAGACGTCCGGGATAGTTTACAGACGTCTGACGAACGGTTATATTCGCACGGGATATTCGTCTACGCGCCTGTGCGCGCAGACCTGCGATCCGCATCTTCTCTGCGGCTGCAGGCGACTGCGGCCGTCTCTCTCCTCCTCTCCGCGCGGCGTTAAAAGGGGGAGGGGGCGCGCCTCCCCTCCCGTCTCCACCATCTTCCTCCTCTCCTGCTGCGGGCGGAGCGAGCGGACGCGAGGGCGCAGCGGCAGCGGCGCAGTAAAGGCGCGGAGGAGCTGCGGCGTGCGAGGGCGGGACTCTGCCGTGAGGGCGAGCTCGCCGGGAGCGGCTTGGCCGGCCGGCGGAGGGCGCAGGGGGCGCAGAGCGTCGCGAAGAGGGACCTGCTGCGGGCGGAGCAGCGGACGCGCGAGGTGCGACGCGGGCGGCGTCGCGAGCGGAGGCCGAGCGAGGTTCTGATTCTGGAAAAATCTCCAGAATCAGACGTCTGGACTGATATCCAGACGGCAAGGTCGACGTCTGTGTGATCATACAGACGTCTGAAAGGTGAGTTCCGCTTTCTCCTTCTTCTTTTGTCGACTGACCGTACTGAAGGAGGAGGGTTGGCTGTGCGCAGGTGTTCGGATTCGTCATCCTTTGCGAATCCGACGTCTGGAAGTTGTACCAGACGGCGGGAGTGACCTCCAGACGTCCGGAGAGACCATCGGACGTCTGGGATCTAGGAGAGACGTCGCCACAGACTTCTGGACGTCCGGGGAACCAAGCCGAACAGGTAATTCTCTGATCCACCGTTTAAGACGTCTGGAAGGAGTTCCAGACGTCTGATTTTGCACAGTATTGTCTTTCTCGACCCGCTTAGGGCCCGTTTGGGCTCCGTTTTCCGCGATTCGAGTTGCGTTCGATTCAGAATTTATTCCTCTACCCGCCTACAGTAGCTATACACTATTTTAAGACACTCCTTGTGTTTGATCCTTGTGATAGGACCTTGTTCGGTTGCAGTCTTGAGAGTCGCGGAGGCACGCGGGATTCCCGACCACGCCCCCATTACTTCCGTTGTACCTGGTAGAGTGGTTTTAAGCATTAATAAAATCTGTTAAAGTATGGAACCATAACTAGAACCTAGGGCATTGCATGAACCCTAGGAATGAGAAATGTATGGAATGATAGCTCCTAGGTGTTGCATGAATCCTAGGGCCGGAAAACTAGATTGTATGATAGATCCTAGGATATGGCATGAATCCTAGGATGGAAAAACTAGTGGAATGTATATTACTGCAGTCTTGGAAAAAATGGAAAGGAATATATAAGCTGCCTGTGAAATTAATTAACAGCTGCCTGTTATGAACAAGGAAACATGTTGAGATCATGGAATGTGAGAACGTGAATCTGGAAAGTGAAACATATGATGTTCTGAGATAAAGAGCTGGAACCCTACGGGGAATTAGGAGTGGAACTCCTGGAAAGAAAAGGAATGGAACTGAGATGTAGTTGTACTGTCTCTTGGGTACGCAGTACCAAGGGAAGTACCTGTACCTGTTTTAGTGCAGAGTGGGGCCAGCCGCCCCAGGGACCCGGGGTTAGGCTTGGCCGCTCTGTACCGACTTGTTGGCCCTCGTGTACGTAGTACCGAGGAGAGCTAGTAGTGTTAGGAGAGTACTAGCTACCCCACGGGCCCCGGGGTTCTGCTAGCCTCCTTCACCGACTTGTTAGGCCCACTAGGGCAAACCAGGGTAGTCAGGCGAGGGTGCGCGGACTGTGGAGGGGCAAGGCCCCGGTTTGGTTACTGTGGAGGGGTTGGACCCCTGTTACTGAGAGGGCTCTGCCCTGGTTCCGTGCTGTGCTTTGGGCGCACCCGTTAACGGAAACGACTGACCGCGTGCCAGTACGGGCTAGCTACCTGTGCGTTTATCGCGCGTGCCGTAGTCACCGTTACGTCTGTCAGTGACCTTGGGGTGGTTGACTGAGGGTAGGATCACCACGGGGGACTCTCCCGGCCAGGAGAGCACCACGTGCTACTTCTACTGTTGGAAAAGACTGCAATCAAGATCGTCCCACGAGGACATTCGAGATCAAGTAAAGGATCTGAGAAGTAAATGAAATAGTGAGAAAAATTGAAAGATGTAAATAAAGGAAGTAATAGAACATAACAGCTACTGTACACTCTACTGTTGCCTTTAGTTAGTTTGCCACTCTACTCAGCGTTTTGCTGACGTGTTACACTCGTTACCTTTTTCAGGACCAGGTGTTGAGCAGCCAGGGTCGGCGGCTGCAGAGGACGCTGGGCCGAGTAGGGTCCAGTAGAGTTGCCACAGTTTTGTACCTTCTTTTGTTTCTGTTCTAGTGAGTAGTTTTGTTTCCGCTGTACCTTCTTTACCTGCAGTTTTTGTTATATGATAAATGTTGCTTTACTGTTGTGGCGGTACCTACTGTAGTAGTTTCTTTCCTTACTGCTGTACTTTTTACTGTTAGTTATATTCATGCTGAATGTGGTTTATTTTACTGTCTTTTGGTTACTTCCTCGTTGGACGACTGGGTCTTGGGATTAGTCGAGTCGGTCCGGTTCTCGTGTCTCGTAGGGACTCGGGAACCGGGTCGTTACACTTTGGCTTGGCCTTACTCAGGTTTGGTTGCTTTCTCCTCACCAGTTTTCAATCCCGAGGTCAACATCTTTTGTGTATATCTCCCCGGTGGACCACTGGGTCTCTTATTCTTAATGTTTTTTTCTCCATATTTTTTTCTCTTTTTCTATAGGTTAGAACACTCATTTGTAGCGAGGTGTTCTTTTTATTTGATGGAAGGAAGGGTAGCATCCATTTGTATTCAGATGCTTTTATTTATTTATGGAAAAACTACATAAGTACCCATTTTTAACGAGGCACTTAACTACAGGGTGTTTTATTTATTTTTTTCTTTTCTTTTCTTTTCCCCCCTTCTCATTTTTCTTACTACCATTATTCTCCAAATCCTTTTTCTAGGTGAGTGGCACATCCTTCACCCTTTCAAGAACCAACCCGCGGAAATCCTTGGACTAAAGAGGATTCAGAATTGATCTCTTAACCGCTGTGTTTTCGCGGTCTCAGATGTCAACAAGACAATTCTACGTAAGTGAATTTTAGATGTTTAGGTTACTTAGCTCTCAAACCAGAGCTTGGACAACAAAGCCCTTTACTCTTAGGTTCTTCAAATTCTTAGTTTCCTCCTATAGGATCCGTCAAGACAAAATTTACCAAGTCTAGTTATTTATCTCTAGCTTGTAAGTTTTGTAAACTAAAATTCTATCAACTCTCTATTTAATTAACTCTGAATATCTGTCCTTTTACTTAACTTTATGATAAAATCAAATTTTCAAAAAGCAAAAGATTACTTAATTTAATTAATTAAAAATTTATAATTCAATTCCAAAACTTAAGTTTAAAATCTTAGCACACTTAGTTTCTTAATTCAAGTAAGAATAGAAAAATAAATCTTTAAAAGATTTAAAAGATTCCTAATAAAATCTTGTTTTAAAATTTTAAACACAAAAGTGTGTTTTTACAAAATGTTTAAATAAAAATCTAATTAAGAATTGAATGCTCTTAAATATTTATATATATTCTATATTCATTTTAAACTTCTGACCTAAAAGAAAATTAAACTCTTAATTATAATATATATATATACATTCTTCTTCTTTTCTTCTTTATTAATAATGAATAAACCCCTCTTATTATTTTTATGAATTTTCTTTTCAAACTTTTGTATTTATATATTTTTATTTTTATGAATAAAGATTTTTCAATTTTTTATGATCTTTTTCCAAAAATTTTTCAAATTTTTATGAAATTTGTGAATTTTTTTTAAAATTTTTATCATTTTTAGATTTTCTATTTTTTAGATTTCATGGATATCTAATTTTTATGTATTTTTAGTTTTTAAACCAACAATTAAAGTGAAAATTTCACTTCAATACCCTCCCAAGCCAAAATTTTACAATGTCCTCATTGTAAGAAGGGTAAAAAATATTACACTTCATTTAGTATAGGGTGATGGAAGGAGTCGAATAGAGGAGATTAAAAATCTCTGTGCGAACGATTTCAAGTCTGACCAAAGGTCAGAGTGGTCAGTCGGGCTAAATGAAGGTAATCAATATGAAATGGAGTGAAATTTTAAAAGTGTATAAGAAAATCAAAAAGGATGAAGACAGGAAATAGCTATCTATAAGTGCTAGGTTTTACGCCTTCAGCTAGGCGTAAACCCTAGTAAAGAACTCCTAAAAAGAATAGGTATATAGTAAAAATAGAGGAGTTATGAAAGAATTAGATCAAAAAAATAGAAAACAGATTAAACCACCCAATCAAAACTCGTCCCAAAATTGCCTAGAATAAATCTCATAGATCCAAAAATCAGATTCTTGTGAAAAAAATCTCAGAAAGATTATAATGAAAATCATATGAAGATTAGATCTGATTTAGGTTGAGATGTAGAACGTTTAAGATTGAGGCAATTAAAAGAAATGTTTCCACCAAGTTCAGAAGATCAGCATAGTTAGTTTTGGTTCTCAATAATAGGTGGGTCATTTTGACACAAAATAGGTTGCCGATGCTGGTTTGATGGGCTCTTTTCAGGTAATACAGAGGACGGATTATGATTAGAATCAAAGGCCTGATTAATGAAATGGACTTGGCGTTGGTCTTGCCTAGGATTTGACACATTCCTAGGATTCAGAATTGGCTGAGATGGAAGAGTACCTGGCTGATGAGACTCAACCAAAAGCGTGATCTGATTTCATAAATTAGCCAATTCTACCTTACATTGCCTATGGATCTCATCGAGAGCTTCAGCATTTTGTCACTGACTCTCTGACACAGCTCTTAAAATCTGGTCTAGCTGTGTATCTCTATTTGGCCTAGAGTAATTCTGCATACTCATCGGGCTAGGCCTTAAATTTGATTGCTGAGGAGGCAAAGGATGTGGGTTAAAATGGGTCTGATTTGGATAATTTGGTCTTTGATTTTGATTTGGATCAGCCCAAGAAAAATTTGGTGGCTTCTCCATCCAAGATTATAGGTATTTGAATATGGGTTTGGTCTTGGAATATTTTCCTGAATGGCGTTTAATCCTAAAAGATATGGCGTGTTTTCTGCAACAGTAAAGGGTGGGGAAAAGGGTAGGTAAGATTGTGGGACAAAGGTCCCTCCTTGGGTTGGTGAAGTAGTAGATAGAAAACCCAAGGAAGATGGATCTCTAGAATCCAGATTATTCATAAATTCCCTCCCCGTGGGAATTTGTGAAATAGGTAAATACGCGGGATTCATAGCAAGTAGAGGCGTAAGAGTCTTCATTGTGTTTCTAACCTTGTCGAGATGCTTTGCTACGATATCTACTTTGTCTAGCTTTTCTGCAATAATCTCTAAATCCTTTGAACTGGACGGATTACCGATCTCATGAATGCCCTTATGCTGACTTTGGTGATTCGTATTTGCGCCCAGCGAAAATTGTGACATTGATGCATTGTTGATCGAGTTTTCCACCATCCCTTCAAATAATTCTGAAGTTGATTCTGCGTCGTGATTTAGAAAATTCCCTACATAAGAGGCATCGACTAGATTGCGAATGCCCTCTTGTAAACCATAATAAAAGATATGCGTGAGTTGCCAATTAGGGATGTCATGATGTGGGCATTTCCTTTGCAATTCATGAAAACATTCCCACGCTTCATGAGTTGGTTCTCCTTGATTTTGATTGAAAGTAGTAATAGCTCGCCTTAAAGCATTGGTTCGACCAATTGGAAAGAATTTCATCAAAAATGCGGATTCAAGTTCAGCCCAAGTTGAGATTGATCTTGCTATAGTTCTATACCAATAAACTGCTTTATCTTTAAGGCTAAAAGGGAACATTTTCATTAGTAGGATTTCCCTATTTTGATTTCGAGGACCAAGAGTTTGGGATAAATTTTTAAGATCTTCAATGTGTTGAAATGGATCCTCGGATGCAAATTCATGAAAGTGGGGGATTAAACCTATAATGTTTGGCTTTAATTCTGGATCACTTTCCCCAATAGGAATCCTAACATTAGGCTCTACTTGTGCATTAGATGGGTTATAATAATCTCTAAGTAGAGGCCTTGGATGATTGATCGGTAAATCAGGATTTTCAAAATCCACCTCAGGTCGAGGTGAAGAATGGGTTTGAAGAGTTTGTAGATTATTTAAGGCTGCTGTTAATAAATTGATTTGTCTTGTTTACTCTAGCATCCTAAGGTTCTGGTTCAGGAGTGCCTCATGAACATCAAAAGGCAGCATCTCCCCCTGACCAGAAGAAGAAGGAATCTCGGGATTAAGATTCTACATTGGATCCATAGAAGTAGATGGATCAGACGAGAAAACCATTGGTTGCTTATCTGCAACTGGCCTAGGATCACCTGTCAACGGTGGTGTAAGAGGTAGATGCAAGGATCACCTCCCATCCATAAATGGAAAATAAATGTGCAAATGCACACGCACACCACCGATAAGAAAATAGCGGCACAAGAAAAAACCTTCAAAATAGCGCAAAAGACGCGGGTTTTGCTCTTCTTTCAAAGGAAAGAAGAAATTCCTAAGATACGCAAAATAATTTGATGCAAACAAATAGAGTAACAGTATCAAAATACGCATCCTAATTCGTGACTACGCAGGTGCATACCTTAAAGCTCAAAGGTCTAAGGTCTAGGATCGAGACCGCTCACTACTGGCTCCCCGGAGCTCTAGTAATGAGACAGACTTGTTGATCTTCGGCCAAAGCCCTAAGAGGTGCAAAGAGGAGAGATAGAAAAATTGACTCGTGTGACTCTAGTGATCGCGCTGTGTGCGCGATAGCATGCAACAGATGATAGCGATATAAAAACCCGCATGCATTTTGCAAATAGATTAAAGTCACCAATTTTACTTCCTCTTTTTAGTTAATCTTTTTCAAAAATATATCAATTAAACTACAATGGCCGCTTTTTATATCTTTTCAAACAAAAATATGTGGTCTTTTTTAATTCTCAAAAGACAGGGATCTACGTGGGTTTTCTCGTATTTTCCTGCTGATGCGAGAAAAACACTTTTTATATCTTTTCAAACAAAAATATGTGGTCTTTTTTAATTCTCAAAAGATGGGGATCTACGTGGGTTTTCTCGTATTTTCCTGCTGATGCGAGAAAAACAATTTAAAAATTATTCCCGAGTCAGATCGTTCTTAATACTAGCAGAAAATATGCACTCCTAAGAGTGTATGCCTATGTTTATGCTACTGCTAGTAAAAAAAGATGTATTTTTGTATTTTTTTCAAATGCAACAAAACAAAAGATTAAGAAATGCTTACAAAAATGAAAACATTAAAATGGATTCCCGCCTTCTCCTGAGATTACTTGCAAAGGTAAACCTGAAAAGAAGACAGAAAATAAAATAAAAAAGAAAACAAAAACAAAACAAAACACACTAATTAAAACAAAAGTTAGTAAAAACAAAATATATTTACAAAATACCGCCTATTTAAGCAATTAATCCTTTTAAATTTTAGTGAATCAAAATATTTCCTCCTCGGCAACGGCACCATTAAAATGATGATTAGATGAAGCAATGCCAGGGAATATTTTGATGAGTAGAGTGAGTCAAAATATTTCCTCCCCGGCAACGGTGCCATTAAAATGATGACTAGACGAAGTAATGCCAGGGAATATTTTGATGAGTGGAGTGAGTCAAAATATTTCCTCCCCGACAACGACGCCATTAAAATGATGCGTGCATTTCACTCAACTCAGTAATTAAGTTAATTTCACTTAATTAAGAGTAGAAGAAATCACTTAGGTTAACTCAAAGTTGTGTCGGTTGTGTAGTATAGGGTCGAATTACCTAACATTTTAGAAATTTTTACTGGTTGAGTCTAGGTCGTTCACTGGGAGGTATAATAATTTTTCTCCAAATTCACCAATTCTCTTTAATTTCTAAAAATTTAGGAGGTATAACTAGTTTGATTTTAAAAACATGAATTTTGTCAAAATATTTAAACTATAAAGGATATACAAAATTCCATATGCAAAACATATTTACTCAAAATGTTGTACTTTATTAGCAAGTAAACATGTTAGTTTTTTTTCAATTCAATTTTATTCTAAGAAATTAAGGCAATTAAAAGTTATTCTATAAAACATGCCTTTTTACAATTAAGAACAAAAAGTAATTATGCAAGAAAAATTCATTTATTTTCATTTATCTCTTTAGCCTCTTATCTTCTTCTTTCTTTCTTTTATTTTCTTCTCTATCTCTCGAACTCTCTTTCTTCTGTTGTTCCTACCTTCTCTTCTTTCCTTAGTTTCTCCATGTTCCATAGTCTCTTTTCCTTAACACTCCTTAGCGCCTGTGCTTTCTTCTTTAGCTTTCAGCTTCAACACTTAGCATCCTTCAGCAGCTTCTCTTTTCTTTAAGTTCTTCAGCTGAACCAGGTTTGTTCTTACTTTTTTAACCAAAAGTTATATTATTTGCGGCAAGGTCCTTTCGAGGATGCACAGCACCCTGAAAACAGGGTGGGACCAAACCCTACTCGGTCCTCGCCTAATCTCAATTCGGTTCACTTCGGTTCATAGTCTCGAGCCATTTCAGCTCAACCCGGTCTCCCAGGCCACTCTCGCCCTCCCAGGGCACAATCTCATTCGCATGCCCCCAAGGGCACACACCCGCAGGCATACGACCGCACACACACAACACATGCAATGCTCAAATCAGATGGAATTGGTAGCCGGTGTGCCGAGTGCTGACGACTGCATAGCCAGAGAAACGAATTACTTTTATCCCCAGGCACGCGCTCGTGAACAACCGAGGTGGGACTAACTTAGCCCTTCCAGACCCGAATTCAAATTATCATAACTTTCTACCCAGAGCTCCAAATTGAATGATTTCAAGTTTGTTGGAAAGCTCTAAGGGAAATCTATACAATTACAGGATCAATTTAACATTTTAATGATGTTTTCCTTTTCAATTTAAAAGATGAAATCAGGGGTTCCTATAGTGTTATTTAAGCCTGGAGGTGAAATTTAAGACAGGAGAGTCCTCAGATGGACTTCTCTCTTTTATTTAAAGGCCTGTACAAGTGATATAAATGATTCCGCATCTGTTAGAGTAGGTTTTAAACTCTTAAAACCTTCAGAACATGCAGAGAAGCTTTTCACTTCTCTGAAAGCTTCAAAGTTTGATTTTTCAGATTTCAATAAGTGCAACAGACACTTAAAAGTGTTTCTAATCAATTTAGATTAGTTCTAAGGGTTATAACAGATCAATCTGGGTAGGTTTTAAGTTTAAATTTCATCAGAACAGTACTCCTGTTGGTTTAGGTTCGAAAATAACCCAAATTAGCAGAAGCTAAATTCTCAAACATTCATTCATCTGAGCTTACTTTAATCACTCTCAGATCATCAAATAAGATCCCGAAGACAATTTTCACTCCTCAAAATCTAAATTCGAGCTCAGAACTCCATTATCAGACTCATATTTTACTATGGAAGCCTCAAGTTTTACTTTCTATTTAAAATCTTCACCCAAGAAATTAATGCCTCAAATAGAGTCTTCTCATCATCTAGAACTTATTCAGATCTTTAGAAAGTTGTTTTAACCTTGATCCCTAGGGTTTCAGGCTTGTCGCCTGAACTTAAAAACATGTTTGTTCTACAGAGTCATGGGAAGATTGCTACAGTGTTTTGAGGACTTAAACAGCTTCAGTGCATTGCATTGAAGCTTTTGAGCTCCTTAAATGCTCTTCAGATCTTTCCTAATAGACCTCTCCAACTTCGCCGGAGTTGGGGAAGATGAAGTCAAATCTATAGCTGCAGTGGTTAAATCCTCAAACAAATTTCTTTAAAACAATCAGTGATCCTTATTAAACTATTCTGGAGCTACTTAGCAAGTTCTAAAGGCTGTAACACAACTTTGGCTCATCGGAGCTCGTCGGAGCTCCGATGGGTCCAGAAAATTATAAAATTGTATACAGATTGATAAATCTAACCATTTTTTATTCAAAAAGGATCTGTAGGTTACAAGGAACCTTAGTATTACTTTTAATTCTTCATTTATCTCTTAGAATTAAGATTTGACAGTGAAATTATTTTCTTAAAAGATTTGAGTGGTTAAAGCTCAGGACTTGTTTAACCATTCGGTTGAGAGGTTAAAACAAGTCAACAGATGTTAATATTCATAAATATGTATTTAATTTATAGTTTGAACTGTTCTTGAGCCGCCAGAGACAGCGAGCTCAGGAACTAAATTAAATTTGGGCATTTAATTATAGATGTTAATAATAGGTATTATAATGTCGATTAGGGTTCATAAGTGGTGATAGATGATGAAAGAACCCAATGAAGGTGAAATTAAATCGACTACTGTTACCATAGATAGTGTTAGTAGTCGGTGAAGGTGAGATTTGAATTAGGCATTTAGGTGATTTAATTAAACGATTAATTGATTTAGAAGTGATCATGGAAGATACAGGAAGGTGGACAGTGAATTAAAAGACAAGATTAAAGCTCTGGTGAGCTCAAGGAACTTGCCGGAGTCGAAGAAGATGAAACTAAATTCTAACATTACTCTAACCTAACTAACTAAACTAACTAACTAAGCTAGCCCACCCCTGCTCCTACTCCTAGTCTACTGTTACCTGGACAAAGGGGTGAATAGGGTTCCACCGAAGGTTCATAGCGGATGACGAAATCAGAGGATTAAAGAAAGATCTCTGACAGGCGGATTTGAGGTGGAGCAGAGGAATCCTAGGGTCAGCTCCTATGTCAGAGGTGCGGAAGACCTCAACGGATCTCCTTGGCTACTTAAGATGGACGGAGGAAGTCAGAAAATGGAATGGGGAGTTACCGAAGTTTTGGACGAATAGCCTATTGGGACAGCTGCAGTGTTGGAAGAGGGAAGGGAGTCAACTTGAATAAAATCAGAGGTGTGAGGGGGTATTTATAATAGTTTGCGGCGAAGAGAGTGGCGGGGTCTGGCCGTAGAAGGAGCTCGAGGACTTTAACCTCTGTCGTCGTCTCCGACGATGGTGAGGTTATCTCCCACTGAAAAATAGGATTCTCGGTTAATCTAGACCGAAAGATGAAGTGGATGTGGTGAGCGCAAGCTGCAAGAGCTTAGACAAAGAGGAATGATGTTGGCAAGGCGGTGATCGCGTGGTGGGGTGACTCTCTGCCACCAGCCATTCATTCGGCTGGAGAAGAAGAAGAAGAAGATGAAGAGGGACATAAAAATAATAAAACTTAAGGACCTATGTGAGAAATAAGGACCTGACTGTAATGTAGTGTAAGGACTAAAATGTAAACCCAGGTTTTGAAGGTTTATTTTAATTTAGATCTTTTTCAACTTTTTATATATGTTAGTAAATAAGGTAAATATTATGTTTACACATTGAATTTACATTTTTGACCTTTTTAGGTTAATTTATTAGATTAAGTAAAATCACTTAAGTTAGTACATACTTAGGTATACATTATACTTAAGTTACTTAACTTATTAATTAAGGAAATGATTAATAGGATTTCGAGTCCAATTATTGTCTAAATTATTAATAATGTTAATTGAATGATAAAATGTCATTTTAAACTTATTTTAATGTCCTTAACTAAATATCCCTTATTCTATAATTAACCCTTATATATTCATAACCTTAGCTAATTAACTAGGAAGACTAGTTAATTAGGGGTAATTAGAGATCATGATGAGTGTCTCATACAGTTGGCGGCGAGTCGACAGGGTGGTGCGCCTCGACGAGGGCTACGCAATGGTGGTGACGTGACAGCCGGAGGTGGCTGGCGGCGACCGAACGGAGGAGAATGGCCACCAGCCTATTGGCCCTATTGGAGGAGGTTCACCGTGCTTGGAGAGGGTGGAGCTGCTGCTGCATCCCGCGCGGCTGCACGCTGGGCGTGCGCGTGCAAGCCATGCTAGGGCACGCTTGCAAGGCTGGCTATTGGGTGTAGCGCCTACGGGCATGGGTCACTTGTAGGCTTGGCTGGCTACCTACGGGTGCTGGCGAGGGTGTGCCTGCAGGCGGCTGATGCCTGTGGGTGCTTGGCAGTAGCATGAGGCATGCAAGGGCAATGGCGTGGTGAGGGCAGCCTGGGGTGGGGCGCCTGCAGGCAGTGCAGGTGCGAGCAGGTAGAGAAGGGCGATGGCATAAGGTGCCTGCAGGCAGTGTGGGTGTGGGAAGGTGGAGAAGGGCGATGGTGTAAGGTGCCTGCGGGTGTGTGGTGCCCCACCCCAGGCTGCAGGCGCTTGGGCTAAGGGCGATGGCATAAGGCGCCTTGAGGCACTTAGGCTATAGTGCATGCGGTTGGGACGTGGGGGTAGTGCTTGTAGGGCTGTAAGGGCGGTGAGGCTTTGGTGCAGCGCTGTGGAAGGGCACGCAAGGAAGGCTGGGGGTGGTGTTGGTGCACAGTGCATGCAGTCTTCTTGGTTGGCTTCCCCCAATCCCTTCTGCCTCTCGCTCTATATCTCCTCTCTTACGCCTCTAAAGGGATTTTCAAAATCCTTTTCTAAATATGGCCAGCACCATTTTCATTTGTTGAGGGAGGACGAGCGTAGGTTAGATATTTGTGGGGAGGTGTTGAGGCTGGCCAGAGGATGAGGGAGGTGTTGAGGCGGCCGTTTGTTGGGGGAAATTTATCCCCCCTTCCTTGTTCTTTTCCAACATCATGCCTACAATAACAAAACGTAAAATATTTACATACTAAGTTATAGAATGCGATAAAATAGATAAAAACTCATGTAATGATGCATGCACTTATTTAATGACCTAATGTGATTATTAACAAACAAACTATGCTAGAATTGAAGTACTTAGGCATAACAATAGTCCATTAAAATGGACTCATCAAGTACAAAAAAATTAGAAAAGAAGAAAAAAAAATTTATCTTCTCTTCTCAAATAAGGCGAGGATTTGGATGGTCAACATTCTGGCAGGCACTCAGGCACTGTTGAGTTTTTGTAATTAGGTCTTGGGGTTGAGATTTTCTATAGAAATCAATGAATTTTGCCTAATTACTCAAACCTTGATTCTACTTTTATACATAGCATTTGGGTTAATTTTGCAAGGGACTAGCAAAAAGTAAGCATGGGGGTATGATGAACACACATAAATTCAAAATAAATTGCTTATTTTTGATAGTTCCTAGGCTTAGCATAGCATATCATGTTATAAATATTACATAACATCCATTGCATGGCATTTAGGATAGTTGTATGTTTTGTATATTAATTCCTTCATTTTATATGGCTAGGGGGCAATGCGACATCCATACTGGTTTCAGATGGAAAATCTAACCGCACGAATGGATCCGTAGCGATGATCACAGTTCAGCATCGCCGGAATGATCTCAATCTGAGCACCATGGTACCCTCTACAAGAAGAAGAAGATGGATGACCCAGATGGCACCACATGGCACCATCCAGGCCGCCCAACATCGACCAGCAGCACCGCTCAACTCCTTCTTCCTCCACGCCCTTCAATCCTAGCCGTTGGATCAAGATCCAATGGCTGGGAAGTGGTTGCACCAAGCCGCTCCTCACAACACAAGGGAAGGTTTGGCATAATGGTTGGAGCATTGGTCTGCAAAGGGGGGGCGTGGGTTCGAATCCCCACAGCCCCTTCAATTAGCAATTGGGTGGGCGCATGGCAGTGGTAGTGCCCGTGCATGGCAGTGCGCGCATGCACGCACACGACAGCGCATAGCAAGTGCGCATGCTAGTGCATAGCAAGCATGCACACAACAGGGCGTGCGCGGTTAGCGTGCGTGATAAGCGGGGCAGCGCAGTGCGGGTGCAAGGGTGGTTAGCACCAGCTTTCAGCAACAGCTGGGCTGACCTACAGCGACACTTATAGCTGTCGCTATTTCATTGCAAGCCAGTAGAGCCAGCTAAGGGTGTGAGTGGAGGTGAGCTGTCTACAACAATGTTTCCAGCAATGGTCTGGAGGTCGCTAAAGGTCCTTTAATCCATTTTTTGCCTCTTCTCCTCCACTATAAAAGGACCTACACCCCCTCCCTTCCAAATCATCTCTACCTACTCTACTCCCATCTACTTCCAAGCTCTAGCAAGCCTACCAACGCTCCATTAGAGCTTGTTCTCAAGCTCCCAAGGCTCCTATTATTGTAGTGAACCTCTACCCCACCAAATATTCCTCCAACTTCCCATCCCCATTCATAGGTCGCCTTGGAGCCATCGTCCCACCTCCATTCCGGTAGCAGATCAACTCCATCATCTCACCTCCATTCCGGAGCTACGTCGAAGCTTTCCTCAGCCTGACGTCCTGCTGCATCTCACCTTTGTCGTCCCACTTCTCACCTCCTTCGTCTGAGCTTCCTCCAGGTGCCGTCGTCTCGCCGGACAACCGATTTGGGAGATTTCCTCTCACCTCCCTTTCTTTTTATGCTTTCATAGTTCACTATAATTAACATTGATTTGATATATATATCAGATTTATTCCGCATCTCTATCTTATGATACGTTTGCTTGTTTTCTTTTATTTCAAAAATACAAAAAATAACGAAACCCCAAAATACCAAAAAGAAATGAATTGAAGCGTGGTTTTCAATAAAATAAGCATCGCCTCCCTGCGTTTGACTTGGGACTCCCTTGGAGTTTCAGTATAAATTTTATCTGATCGACGTGTTTTGCAACTACGACGATGGGTTACTTGTAACCATGATTTCTAACACACGAAACACGCCCGACCAGCTACCTAAGCCTTTGGTTGAATTGATTTAATCATCAAACCCTAAAATCAAGGCTCTAAGATCACTTGAATTGTAAAAATTGAGACCTAATAACTTGTTTGAGAACCAAAATAGGGTGGTTCGAGTGATTTGACTTGGATTTAATCCTAAACTTTAGGGCAGGTCAGGTGAAGTTGCTTCACTTTGTGAATCAACCAACCTAAAATTAGGTCACAATTTGAATCAACTTCTTAATCAAGTGATAGTTTAAGGCACATGTAGGCCCAAACTTGGTAGACTTAGGGCTCAATTCACACATTTTGGTCTACTTGGAATCGTAGTGACAAGGAAGGTTGGGTAGGGGAAATCTTGTAACCCGTGGGGATGCTCTACTATGTAGGGTCTTTGCAAGGCTCTCCCTTCCTAGCAGCCCAAGTAATTCTCAGGTGGGTGAATTTGTGATTCAGAATTCCATCTGCCTCGAACTGACCATAGTCATCCAATCATTTTGGGTGCCTTGATTGGGTCCAGGACATTTCCAGTTTCTCATCTGATTCTGTAGTGCATGTATGGGAGGAGATTTTTAAGACCTCCATTAGTGAGTCACAGTCATTGGGTTCAAACCCTGACCTGCTTGTTTGGGTTCTCTTTTGATGCACTCGATATCTCTTTTGATCCATCTACATCTAAACCCAGTTCTCCAACGTCTGCTTCCATGGAGAACCCAGATCAAGAAGGGGGTGATATTCAACACTTGCAATACTAGTTGTAGACTCTTACTAACTTGATTCATGCACTAGCCAACCCTCAATCGTGTCCACAAATGCGAGATCACTATAATCCCACAACTTTGGCTATCGAACCTAGGGTGCAAATTTCGACTGGGGGACCTAATACAGAGTTAAAGCCAAATATTTTTAACTTGATCCCCAACTTTCATGGATTGGGTTCTGATGACCCTTTCCAGCATATTCAAGAATTGAAGCATTTGGTCTAGACTCACAAGCAAAATGTTCAGAACTGGAACACCCTACTCATGAAAATGTTCCCTTTCTTATTGAAGGATAAGGCTGCCCACTGGTATCGATCTCTGACTCGACCAATCAATAATTTGGAGGAGTTGCAAGTGGAATTTCTCAAGAAATTCTTCCCAGTAGAGTGCACTAATGCCCTGAGGTACCAAATCACGCATTTCATGCAAAATGCGAGGGAACCTCTTCATGAGGCACAGGATCACTTTCTTGATCTCACGCGGAAATGCCCTCATCACGGAGTTCCTAAATGCAAACAAGTCCAGTCTTTTTACCGAGGACTCTGTAAGGATGTTAGTGTCTTTGTCAATGTAACATGTGGAGGTAACTTCATGGGTAAAGATGAAGACATCATTTTGGAGATTCTCAAGAATATGTGCGAGAGCTCCATAAATAATGAGTCTCTGGGTATGTTCGACTAGATGACTACCCATGCATTGACAAACACAAGAGGGACACACAAAACACAAGACCTATCCTCTTACATTGATTTAGATTTGGTGGCTAATCAATTGGATATGGTCTTTATCATCAAGAAGAAGTTGGATGATTTGACCCACCAACTCCAATGGGTCACTTCTCAGCAAAGCACGTATTCACGTTTGCCCACAGGGAGGGAGGTTGTGCATAATGTTCACCACCACCATTCTTACTTGGGGATAGATGAGTATCCACCCCCATCTGATCCAAGTTTTGGAAGGAACTCTAAACATTCTTACTCTAGTTGGGAAATCTTTGAACCCCCATATCCTGATTACTTCGAAGCTACTCAGCCCTGTGAGGAGCTCCACGCCATCCAGAATGATCCATTCTCTAATTCCTACAACCCTGGATGGCGTAATCATTCTAATTTCTTCTGGTCAGGGAATAGTTAGAACTCTAGACCACAATTCTAACCCTGACCACAAAATATGCATCCATATCAGCCTACTCATCCTAGGACCAACCTAAACTTTGAAAATAGGCCTAACAAAAAAGATCAAATGAGCCTAATTCTGCAAACCCTGGCTGATATGAAGAAGACTAATGTTTCCATGAAGAGGTAGCATAATGCGGAGATTACAGAGGTTCATAATCAGCTCGCACAGATGGTTGGGGCTAGCTAGCTTGGTGGACTTCCTTCCCAACCTCTATCGAACTCAAACAACATGCCGAACCGATGGCATATTGTGAACCCAAATCAATGTCAAGCACATTACATTTATCAAGCCCCTTTTATACCTCCATCTGATGGGTTGGAGGCTTTTACTTCTAACACAAGATATCAGCAATGATGTGTCCATATCTAATTGACCTAAAATGCCTGTTTATGCATGTTTCTAGTGTCATAGAAGCATTCACCATTATAGATATTGCATAACATGCATCATCGTGCATTTAGGCTAGATTGTATAAAGTTTAGGTTTTTTTTTTTTCTTTTGTGGTCAGGGAATAGGGCAACATTTATTGAGGCCTCGAATTGTAGATCCAACCCAATGGATCTGATCAGAGGGACGATCGGAGTTCAATGACTCCAAGGTTGCCTTGATCGGACCTCCTTAGCATCAGATGCAGTCCAAGGAATAGCATAGGTCAAGAGGCAAGATGGTGTAAAATCCAAACTTCAGATGACAAATCCAACCGCATGGATGGGTTTGGATCGAAGATCATAGTCCAACAACATGAAAATCGATCCAATTCGACATTCGTGGCACCATCTACAAGTCAGAGAAGATGGACGACTAAGATGGCACCACATGGCACCATCTCAGCCACCTAAACAACCCAAGGATAGCGGCTACTCTTTCTCTCCTCAACCGGCCATCAGATTTGGTCCATTGGATCTTGATCCAATGGCCATGGACACGTGTGCCTTAAAATGTGAGCGCGCCTCAAACACGGGCTTGGCACGTTAGGCGAGTGCCTCTTCATGTGGTAGAGGTCGCAGGGTTGAGCCCTCGTGCACCTCAAATCAAAGGTGCAGGCCAACGTAGCTCAAATCGAGCCATTGGATTGTGAGCGGGTAGTAGATTCGAGCGCTACGTGGCCCACCCAGATGCTACGATTCACATACGTGCGATCAGACATGCTGCTGGATGCCCTATTGCACGCAAATGAGTTAGGTGCTTAATGAAGGAGTGGGCGCGGATCCATCCTAAGCCTTGATCCTGGATGAGCGTTGAAGCAAAGGAAGAAGAGGAGGCAGGCATGAGCACATGCTACACATACATTCAGCCTTTATTGACATTTATATCTGTCATTAAAGGTTGATGCATTTTATCTTCTAATCCTTAAAAGACATTTTTGCCCCCAACCTCTACATCTATGAAAAGGCCGTATGACCCCTACATTCTTCTCATCTCTTCCGCTCTTCTCTCACCACTTCTAAAGCTCTAAGAGCTTGTCCCAAACCCCGAGATGCTTTGTTAGAGTTTAAAATAGAATGTTTCCACCTTCTCATCTCTGTTCATGGAGTACCCACGGTTGTCTTCTCACTGCTGCTCAGGAAGCAGATCCCGCTACAACGTCGTCCTGCCCCATCCTCCATCTTCCATCTTCATTCTCCCTGGTCTGTTGTCTCACCACCCTCATCCAGGCGCTCTGTCAATGCGGCTCATCCTCCAAGCAGCCGTCGAGGAGGATAACCTCTCTCCACCTTCTCTTTATCACTTTCTAGTATAGAGTTTCCGCTTTCTAGCGTAGTGAGTAGTTGTAATGAACATTAATCTGTGGCTATAAAATAGTTGTTCATTCTCTCTCTATTTTTTCTTTATTTGTATTATTCTCTCTTTGTCTTCTATTAATTATTCTTTAAGTAGATAGCTAGTGTAGATTTAATTCAACTAGTTAATGTACTTTGTGACAACAAATATAAATGTGATTTTTTATCAAACGTATGCCTCCCTGTATTCAACTCGAGACTCATTATGAGTTTTGGTAAAAATTATTTGATTGTTCAGATTTTCTTACAAATTACACTATGATTGGTTTTCAAAACTCAAATCTTTTTGTGATGAATTTTCCGTTCAACATTTTGGCACCATTGCCGAGGTTCGAACCTGGTCACCCACGTGACAGGAGGGAATACTCACCACTAGACTGCAACATTTTGGCACCATTGCCAGGGATGCGACGCTCTTTGATTTCTCACATTTCTCACCTTACTTATCTTTTACCTCACTTGTCTCCATTCCTATTGTGATTGCTGGTACTCTCTCGAGGCGAGCAAAAGCAATAGATTGTAGAAAAGTGCTGTTGAAGGGTTTGTAAGTATACCCCACCTCCCACCCACTTGTTTTCATTCCATCACCTAATAACACAAACCCTAATTAACCTAAGTGTTCTCATAAGCCCTAAGGTTAGTCTTGGTTGTTTGTTTGTCACCTCCACCCACCCTACCCTCCGCTTATAAAAACAAAAATCTAAAAAAATTCCATAGAGGTGCACAACCTCTTCTGATTCTTCATACTCAACCGGTAGCCCGATCTTTGCAACCGGTACACTCGTCAACACATAATTGAGTAGAAATTAGATTAGGTAATCACTTGTGTGCCTAATTAAGTGGTGCATCAAGCCAATTATTTGAGTTGTTTGGGCCACACCACTTCATCTAAAAATAACTCATCAAATAGCTGTCACATAGGTTCAACTTTTAGGGATTAAGAAAGCACTCCATATTCTTTTAAGTTTTAAAAAGAAGACATCTTCACTCATTCTTTCAAAACCTGGTGTGCCAACTAAACTTCATTTAATATACTTAAAGTTGAACCCTAAAAGACAAATCATCAATTAACCTTGTTTGAAAACCCTGGTTGTGCATGCACACACATGTCAATAAATCATTAAGGGCACAACCCGGATAAAGGGCCCATCACATTCCAAAGCATATTCAAACCTAACCCTAATTAAAACAGAGTAGATGTTGGCTTTAAGGATTGGACTTGCTCTTCCCAGCCCAAATCAAGATTATTTGCGATTAATTTGATTCTATCATTCAATATGATGTCTAGCTGTGGGAGTACAATCAAACGATCGCAGTTGGGGGTATCAATAGAACCTGAGGCGAAAGTCAAGGGAAAAACCTTCTCCTTAGCCCATCCCTCTAACTGATTGGATTGACCAGAAAGAGGTAGATCAAATCATTTCTTCAACTCAAGATGGGTTTTAAGAGTCTGTAGGTCTTTGGGCTAGCCCACCTAAGGATAGGTTTGATTGTTTGTACCATAGGGCACTTTTCTTCCTCCCATTCTATTATGGATCCTTCCACATCCTATTGGCATTTCCACTCCTACCCTCCAACCACTACTTATTCCCATAATGATTATTATTCCAACCAGTCCTATTATCATTGATGGCGAAAATACGCGGTTTGTTAAAATACGTCGTTGTAACGCGTAAATCCGCTTCAGCTCTTAAATTTATAATCCTAGATAGGGAAGTATCTAGGGTCGTCCAAGGAGGCAATATGGTTGCAAAATTGATTCTCTTGCTTGGAATATATCTCAACTTTCTTTTTGGTAATTTTCAATATACCATTTTTTTTTTTTTGAACTAAGGCAACATGCGAACTGATGCTGGGAAAAGTGTTTACACTTCCAATTAAGTAAACTACTCTAAAGTGGCAAGTAGAGCCTCTCCCTAAGCTCACTCTAAGCAAGTGGAGGCCTAGAATAAATAGGGAGAGGAAGTGAAGAATGCTGAAAATAAGCAAATAGAAATGCAAACAAGATATGCGAAGAAGGCAACTAGATAATTGATAAAGTGTTTAACAAAAATGCCTAGTAGAGGAATGCTTCTACTACTAGATAATTGAAATAAAGAAAGAAAACACAGATCCTCTAAATAGTTGGTGAAGAAGAGGGCTTCTTGCTCCAAGGTTGGTGGCTCCCAAGCTTGAAAAGAATCCTTCAACTCCTTCCTTGCAGTACTCTGCCAAAGTGATGACCTCCAGGGCAAGCCCAAAGGGGGCGTGCCCTAAGTTTCTCTCCAAGGGTGGACGTCCACCCTAAGCCTTTTGACCGAGTCGATCTTTCGCTTTTAAGTCGTTTGTAGTTTAATGTGGTGGAAAAATCGACTAATCAATTTTTAATAAGAAATAACCACTCGCAGAGGAGCGGGTCGTTTCCACAGGGAGGCAATAACGTATTAAAATTTGCGCCACTTAAAAATGTTTGTTCGGAGTCAATTTGGACAAGAACCAAGCCAAGATTGCCTTTAGATTAAGGTTTAAGCAAGAAATAATGCTGAAATGGCAATTATGATAAACTACAGGATATTTTCCGCAATGCAGACTGAATAGAATATGAATAAAATCTGGCAATGGCAGAAAATGTAAATTTTAATCAATGCTTTACTGTAGCAAAACAGGGGAATTTTTCCCCGTTGTCTTGCGCGACGAGGAGCCGATGGCTGGGCGCGGGAAGCTCGGAGGAGGTCCCTTGGATCAAGGGCTTCGAATCGGTGGTGGCGGCGAGTCGCGCGGCGGCCGGAGGTGGCCGGACGAGCTCCGGCGGAGGTGCTGCAGGCGGTTGTGCGTGGGCGCGCGGAGGGTCTGCGGAAGGCGCTGGCGCGCGGAGGCGTGGCTGCGGTGGTCTGCAGGCGGGCGCTGGCGCGCGGAGGCGTGGCTGCGGTGGTAGCTGCAGAGGTCGGTTGCTGGCGGTTCTGCAGGTGGCTGTGCGTGGGCGCGCGGAGAGTCTGCGGAAGGCGCTGGCGCACGGAGGCGTGGCTGCGGGTGTCTGCAGGCGGGCGCTGGCGTGTGCGGTGGTAGCTGCAGAGGTCGGTTGCTGGCGGTTTGCAGATGGCTGTGCGTGGGCGCGCGGAGGGTCTGCTGAGGGCGCTGGCGCGCGGAGGTGTGGCGGTGGTCTCAGGAGGGCGCTTGCGCGGTTCTGCAGACACAGTGGTGAACGGCGTGGACTGCAGGCGGTTGTGCGTGTTTGAGCTGAAGGTTGACGGACGTGGGTGCGCTGAAGGTTCTGCAGGTGCGGGAAGGGGTCTGCAGGCGACTTCAGGCGTGTGCGGTGAAGTGAGCGGGTAACTTCAGACGTCTGGGAAATTTCCCAGACGTCTTAAGTTACTGAGAGGGTGGCTGATCAGTAGGTTGGTGACGGTGGTCGGCGATAACGGCGAGGGAGTTGCACGCTAAGGTGCTCACGGTAATGCGGGCGAACTCCGGATGGCGGTGTGGCCTGTCACACCACACGCCCACGGTGGTGGAGACTCGCCGCCACGGTAGAGGCCGGCAGTGTGGAGTGGAAGAGAGAGGATCTCTCTGCACAGTGGTGGGTCGGTGGCGGAGGCCTGCTGCAGCCGGCAGCTTCCGTGCTCCTTTTATAGTGTCTTGAACAATTTTGAAATCAGTCGCCGACCAGATCCACCACATCCGCTCCCCCTTGAATGGCTTCATCACTGCAGCAGCCGGGCGTTGGAGCGGCAGCCAGCCGTTCTGAAAGAAGACGAATAAAGCAAATATTATTAAAATATTAGGGTTATTTATGTATAGACCCTCAACTTCTATGTTAATAAAAACAATATACCTAATTGGTTATCTAATTAAATGAATGCTATTCTAAGCTAATTCTAAATGCACTTAAGATATGAATGCAATGTATGGATTATGTAATTAGATTAAAACTATGAATTAATCTATTTACATCCTAATTTATACTAAATAAATGTTAGAATTAACCTAATGTGTAGGCACTTAAATACTTAAATAACCCACAACTATGGGCTAATCACCTTTCTCCTTTGCCTGGCTGTCCTCCTTGAAGTGGGAGAGTCCTCCTCCTTGGCGTGGCTCAAGTTGAAGAGAGTGGGGAGAAGAAGGCACCAAAAGGGCTGGTGGTGTGCCCCTTTAATCTCCTTCTCTACTCCTTCTTCTTGGCCGTAGGTATAGGTGGTTTAGGTAGAAAATATACTAAGGGAGGATGCTCCAAAATGGTGGTAGGTGGTGCCTTTTTATAGAATAGGATGGGGGGTTAAGGTGCCCCTTGAAATGGAGGGCTAGGATGGAAGGATGAGGGTGGTTGGTGATCCTATGGCTAGGGTGAGTTGGCGCCAACCCAAGGGGTGTTAAAGGGGGTGGTTATGGTGGTGTTGGTGTCTTTTGGTGGTGGAGAGACACCCCCATGTTGGCGCCAACATGGGGTCTTCTAGAAGGGGAGTTAGGTGGATGGTGGAGATGGATTCAAGGGGGATTGTGTGGTGGAGATGAGGGGGGATTTTGGAGGGAAAAGTGGCACCACTTTTAGGTGTCTTTTGGAGGTGGTGGGTAGGTTAGGTTGGTGCCAAGTAGGTTAGCTTATGTGGAGCTTAGGTGGAGCTAGTTGGGTGGAGTTGGTAGGTGGGTTTTTTGGGGTGGTACAAGCCAAGGAAGTTGGAGCATAGTTAAGCTAAGCTAAGCTAAGCTAGCTTAGCTAATGGAGGAGTAGAGGAGAAGGTGTTGGAGCTAGGGTTTGGAGGGAGGAGCTGAGGAGAAGTCTGGAGCTGAAATTTGGAGCTGGCTGCTGCTGAAGAGGCTGGCATGGAGCTATTCTAGCTGGCTCAGCTTGCTAGTTCTTTGCTAGCTACTAAGCCGAGCTAAGGTAAGCTAGCTTCTACCATACTGAGCTAAGGTGAGCTGGGTCTAGTGCTCCCGGGGAGAATCAAGCTGGTTGAGGCAGCTAAGGTAGCTTAGCTCAACTAAGATGAGCTAAGCTGAATCCCCGGGATCTGGACTTGAGCTTCCGGAGCTGAGATGAATTCTTCTTCAGCTGGCTGGAGTTGAGTGGAGCTGAATGTAGCCGGATCTGAGCTGGGGTGAACTCCTGTCAACTCAGCTGAGCTAGCTAGAGCTCCCTGTGAACTAGTGGGAGCTGAGATGAGCTAGACTCAGCTAAGTTGAGCTGGATCTGAGCTGACTTGAGCTAGGGTGAGCTAAGATGAACTCTCTTGAGCTGCCATCTAGCTGAGATTAGCTGAATGGAGCTGGGATGAGCTAACCCTAGTTCAAGTAAGCTAGGTTCCAGTCGCGGTGAGCTTGATCAAGCTGAGGTGAGTTGGATCAAGCTGAGGTGAGCTGGATTAGGCTGAGTTCCAGCTAGTCTGGGCTTCTCCTTCACCATTTGCCTTCTTGAGTGCTAGGGTTTTAGGGATCTGTGCATCTGTACATCCCTAACACTCACAAAAACACATTAAAACGACAATAAAAAAATGCAATGCATGCCTATCCTAATTTATGCCTAAATGTAGCCCAAAAACCCGTTTGCGGAGTAAAATCCTAAGAGCTAGGTTAGTTTTAAAGCATAAAAATGATGATAAACTGGCGTTTATCACACCCCCATGCTTATCTTTTGCTAGTCTCTTAGCAAAACATTAATTTTTTTGGAAAACGGAATTTTTGGGAAATCTAATTTTTTTTGACTTTTGAGGAGAAAAAGAGATTAAGGGACCTTGGTAGATTAAAACACAGGAGATACGGGATTTGTTGAAGATAAACATCAGGATTTGTTTTTGGATCCAACCATTAGATAGAACGGGATCAATATATCCTCAGAAAATTCACAAATTAACCCCTTGTTAATTCAGATGACTTGAAATGTTTGCTTTTAGGATTTTTCTGGCTCGTGAATCTGATTCGCAACTTGCAAATTCCTTTAAAACCTTGTGTCTGTGCTTGTGAAAAGCCAACCTTTATAAGGACGTGTTATTATTATTATTATTTTTTTTTTTTTTTTCTCTCCCCCATGCTTATTTTTAGCTTAGTCTTACAACAGATGTGTCGGTATCATCATTCCCATTACCATTCCTCGAGGGGGCTTTGGCGCCAGTACTTCGGGATAGCACTGTCCATGACACCACCCAGGAGCTCACAACCCCAAAACACGATGCGGTGACAAGGGGCGCTCCAAACAAACTCAAGCTCTTGCTCCGATGCTATAGGTAGAGCACCGTCCAAGACACTTGAGCTGCTGAAATGCGCTTTAATGCTCCGTCTGAAGATATGAAATATAGATATAGAGCAGCTCCGAGGCGGTAACATGTTGACATCGCGTCCTCAAAGAAGGTTTTTTCCTTCTTCTCGACGTTGGGAACTCAAACCAATGATTTGCTTCAGACTTTTACTAAATCCAAACAAGGGAGTTTTTCAAATTTTTAGTTATTTTTAAGTGTTGGCTTGTGTGTGAAAATTGACACAAGAAGTTTCTCAAGAACCGCAAGTTTTTGAATAAAAAACTAAGTCAAATACTTTCCATATTACAAAATAGGATCAAGTCACCTGAACTATCATGAGTTCAGGTGGAATTTTAGAGAAGGATATCTGATCTAGTCTAAAATAGACCCTGGAATTCTAATGATCAGATCCATATCCTCATCCTTAGTTTGTTAAAGATTAAATCCCATTGTACCAGAAGTGAATTTTTCGACCTTAGTCATGATTTCAAAATTTTTCCTCAAAAAGTTTTCAACATTTTTTTTTTTTTTGGGTATGCAAGAAGGAAATAAATTAAAGAAAATTGCATGTTTTTAGGTTTTAAACATCCTAAATCGATCGTAAAAATTTAAAAACACCCCCCCATGCTTAAGATATGCCATGTCCTCATGCATTAGGAGGGAAAAGGGATCACCTTAGTGATGACGGTCGGGTTTAGGATGAACAAAACCTGGAAAAAGAAGAAAAAAAGGAACGCAAGAAAATGATGGGTTACCTCCCATCCAGTGCTATCTTTTACGCCATTCAGCCGGGCGTGAAGGTATGCACGGAAGACGGAAAATCATGTAAATAATTGGACACTTGGATGCCCGCAAAAAAGGTGTCTTCGTCTAGATCCCTAGAAAATTGATTAGAAATAATATTGGGATCAAAGTTGGATGGAAAATGATAAGTGTAGCCTGAGTCTGGCCATGGGTTTAAATTAGGTTGGGTGCCAAACTCAGGCGGGGTTGGTGGCAGGTCCGTTAGAAAGGGGTCAGGGAAGGAATGGTGAGGATTGGGTGAAGTTAGTGTGGAAAAGTTAGGTGCGTGAATAGTGGGTGGGTTAGGGGGGGTATCAGGAATAAATTTGGGGTCAAGACAAGTTTCCGGATCACAGATCTCGCCGACCACTGAGTCTGAATCAGAGTCCTCAAAAAACTGTGGTCGGTAAGGGTATCTATTAACATTGTCTCCTCCACCATATTAGAAATTTCAGTATCTGAGTCCTCAAAGAAGTTATCATCATGGAATCTCCTGGAGGATTTAAAAATATCTAAGGTGATAGTTTGGCCTGCACAGTTGATATCCATTTTGCCTGTGTGGCAATTGATATTTGCCTTTGCAGTAGCCAAAAAGGGGCGTCCAAGGATTATCGGGGAGTCCAGTAATGATTCGGGTGCCTCAATGTCAAGAACCAGAAAGTCTGCAGGGAAGACACAATTCTGGACCTTGACTAATACATCCTCGACAATCCCACGAGGTTTGATTGTATATCGGTCGGCTAATTGCAGGGTAACCTCGACGGGTTTTAATTCACCGATCTGAAATTCTTCGAATAAACTTGTGGGAATAATATTTACAGAGGCACCAAGATCAAGGAGGGCGCGATTAAATGTAGTGTCATCAATAATTACAGAAATTAAAGGCGCCCCCGGATCTTTCATCTTAGGAGGCAGCTTACTCTCTATGACAGAGCTTACTGTCTCCGAAAGATGCACCTGTCCTAGATTTTTGGCCTGCCTTTTAGGAGTACAAATCTCCTTCAAAAATTTAGCATAGGCAGGTATATATTTGATGGCATCTAGGAGAGGAATATTGATATGAACTTGCCCAAATAGCTCCATGAGTTCTTCTGTAGTGGGCTCAGATTTCTTTCTTTTGTTGGTGGTAGGGTAGAGAGCTTGTGGGAAAGGGATAGGAATCTTGTCTTGAGATTTCTGTTTTTCTTTTTCTTCCTGATGGGGAGGTGGGGAGTCAATTTGCACAGGTATCTTACCAGGTTCGTGTGAAGGCCCGGGGTCAGTGGTGGTTTTCCCACTCCTCAAAGTAACTGCATGTGCAGTCGGATTATTATTTAGAGGAAGTGGGGGGGGCTGTGATTGCAGAAACCTGGGCGGCTGCTGAGGTGGGGGATTAGGAGGAGCCTGATAATGTGGATTTCTACCCATATAATGGTTTCCTTGGTGATTAGGGTTGGGTATGGGTTGGGACGGAAGATGTCCTACAGGTCTTTGCGTGGGAGTAACCCCAATCTGATTGTTCAGATTTGTGATGTTGCGGGTTACTTCCGTCATTTTTGTTTGCATATCCTGTAGGGTTCGCAGCATCTGGGCATTGATATCTTGTTGGGATGGCCCAGGATGGAAGTTTGGATTCGACCCATACCCATTAAAATGATATGGTTGGGAGGAAACTTGATTATTCCAGGAGTAGTTCGGGTAATTTTTCCAATTGGAAGAATTTTTAAAGGGCTCCTGGATGGCAGAAATATTTTGAGTGGGGTTAAGATCTGGATAGTTGTAGTTCCCCAGTGAATCATGGGCAACCTCAGAATAATCAACAGGGGTAGTGTTGAGATTGTGCAAATTTTCTCTTTGTGGAAAGTTAGGTTGGGTTAGATGTGGGTGTGGAGCTTGAGTTGAAGTGGCTAGTCTTTCCTCAATTTTCTTTTGATTAATATGCATCTGGTCGAGTTTTTGAGCAATCAATTGAAGATCGTCTTGGGTGACAGGGATAGATTGAGTGCCTATTTCATGAACACCGAACTGCGGATTTTGGGTTCTGCAAAATGTGTTCATGGAAGCTTGATTAAATGAGTTTTCACTCATTTCTTCGAACAGGTCATAGGCACTTTCTGCATCTTTATTTAAAAAGTTGCCGCCACACGAGGCGTCGACAAAATGTCGGATTTGATCTTCTAATCCATGATAGAAGATTTGCACGAGCTGCCATAAAGGAATCTCGTGGTGTGGGCAACTTCTTAAAAGGTCTTGAAATCTTTCCCAAGAATCATGGAAAGTTTCACCAGATTTTTGGTGAAAGGTCGTAATAGATCTTCGTAAGGAATTGGTATGACCTATGGGAAAGAATTTCTTGAGGAAGGTGCTCTTGAGTTGAGGCCATGTTGTGATGGGTCGGCCAATGGTCCTGAACCAATAAGCGGCCTTATCTTTAAGAGATAATGGAAAAAGCCGCATCAGCCATATGTCTTCTTGCACATTTCAGGAACGGGTTGTCTGTGCAAGAAGAGTTAGTTCTTCAAGGTGGCTGAAAGGGTCTTCCCTAGGAAGGCCATGAAAGTGTTTAATCAGGTTCAGGACGGCTGGCTTGATCTCAAAGTCCCCCTCCGGTATGACCACCCCTGGTCGTTCCTCATAATAAGACGGATCATAGAAATCTTTTAGAGGAACAACAGGCTGCTGACGGGGTGGTGGGTTTGGCCTTGGATTGGCTAGGTTTTGGATGTTCCTAGTCAATGTTTGTTGATTGTAATTTAATTTATTAATCTGATCGGCCATTAATTTTAAAAGATCAGGTAGGGGGTCTTGATGTTGTGTGTGGGGCAACTCAAGATTGGGGAGCTCCAAGTGTGGAAAGTTACTGGTGGTTGGGTTTTGAGTGGAAGGGTTAGAATTAGGGTTAGAGGTGGGGTTAGAGGTAGACGTGGAAGGGTCAGTGGACCTATTTTGCTGTGTTTCCATTTTTTTAGGAGAAGACAGAAAAAGTGGTCTTTTTACGTGGGGGGCGAAATCAAATGGTCCTTCCAAGTGCGGATTTTGAGACCGTCGCCCGTGCATAAAATGGAAGAACGGGGAGGGGAGGAGAAGAGAAAGAGATGAGAGAAAGTGTGCAATTCAAACAAACAAAAACTAGACCTAACTTAATTGTGACTCCCTAATAATAACCTAAGACTTGGTCTATATAGGAAATAAGTAGCCAATAGTGAATACCCGTTCTATCAACAAATCTAGCCAAGTTGCTTAAGGGGAGGTTTGGGCCCAAACGTTTCCCAGGGAAAACTCCAGGTGCTTGTACAAACCCGCGCCTAGTCGTTTGACACGGCCCCTCAGCCTGAACACCAGATATAGATGACAGAATTGGTACTAACTAATGACAACTTAAGACCTAAATAGCAAGCCAAAGTTGATAAAGCCTTAGGGGTCAAGTTGCTACAAATTTTAATTAGGTCTAGGATTCTATAGTGCACACGGAATGTGGAGGGCGTTTATTGGGTTGTTGCCCTGTTATTTGATTTTTTTGTGTGTGTGCAGGAATTGGAGAGTGGCTCCAATGAAAATCAAGTTGTCACAATTTTTTTATATTTTTGTCTTTTAGGATGTGATTTAATTAAATGAATTTTAGGGTTTTTCTCTTTAAGTTTTCAAACAAGTTTGAAAGTTCACAATCAAAGGAAAGACAAGTTGTATGTGTGATTGTATATTTCCTTTTAATTGAGTCTCTAAAGAGAAAGAAGAAACCCTAAACCAATTATCCCTGAGACAGAAATTTAACTACCAATGAATTATTTTTAGCTTTCAGAATTAAGTAGTGGTCTAAACAAGTCAAACAACACCACTAATTTGAAGAAAATCAAACAAGGATTCCAGAAAAGATTTTTGTAAGATTTTAGGAATTTTTTTGATAATAGTTTTGAATTTTTAATTGTACTGGTGTCAAAGTCCAGAAATAATACCCATGGGTGTTATAGACTTTTCAGTATTAACACCAACCTCAGAAAATTTTTATGATTTTATATGATATGTAAAATTTCACAGGGATTCCAACAAGATAAATTTCACAAAAATTGGATGAGTATAAAAATTCTGAAAATTCGCGGACAGTAGCAAAACAGGAAGATTAGAGGGTGTGACCCCTCTGTAATCCACGAATTTTTAAAAATTAAATACAAATCCAATTGATCTGAAATTTGGAACAGATGTTCCAAACTTAATTGGGAATCAGCCTATGAAATTTTATGATTTTAGGAGGCCTGTGGTGTTAGGAATCGATTTTCCAAGTGTGGACAGAAATCTAGACCCGAAAAATAGAACACCAATACTTGCAATGGAATGGTGCTAAAGAAGCATACAAGCAAACAATGATTTTAAAATGCACCACTCCACTTAATTTAAGTGTTTAGGGTCCTGAAAGCCAAGTTTAATATATTTTTGGTAGTTTTAATTAATTATGTGACTAGAAAGAGGAACCAACCTGAATTTTCGCGGGAAGAAAAGGATCTTTAAGCTCTCGCTTCCAGATTCCCGCTTTCCCGCTGTAGTTCCTGCACACACAAAAGAAAGAAAGAGAAGGGGATGAGATCCACTTCAAGCAAGAGAAAATGAGTTAATGCAAAGCCGTGCCTCCCCAGCAACGGCGCCAAAAAGTGATGGCGAAAATACGCGGTTTGTTAAAATACGTCGTTGTAACGCGTAAATCTGCTTCCGCTCTTAAATTTATAATCCTAGATAGGGAAGTATCTAGGGTCGTCCAAGGAGGCAATATGGTTGCAAAATTGATTCTCTTGCTTGGAATATATCTCAACTTTCTTTTTGGTAATTTTCAATATACCATTTTTTTTTTTTTTGAACTAAGGCAACATGCGAACTGATGGCGGGAAAAGTGTTTACACTTCCAATTAAGTAAACTACTCTAAAGTGGCAAGTAGAGCCTCTCCCTAAGATCACTCTAAGCAAGTGGAGGCCTAGAATAATTAGGGAGAGGAAGTGAAGAATGCTGAAAATAAGCAAATAGAAATGCAAACAAGATATGCGAAGAAGGCAACTAGATAATTGATAAAGTGTTTAACAAAAATGCCTAGTAGAGGAATGATTCTACTACTAGATAATTGAAATAAAGAAAGAAAACACAAATCCTCTAAATAGATGGTGAAGAAGAGGGCTTCTTGCTCCAAGGTTGGTGGCTCCCAAGCTTGAAAAGAATCCTTCAACTCCTTCCTTGCAGTACTCCGCCAAAGTGATGACCTCCAAGGCAAGCCCTAAGGGGGCGTGCCCTAAGTTCTCTCCAAGGGTGGACGTCCACCCTAAGCCTTTCTCCTTTGCCTGGCCGTCCTCCTTGAAGTGGGAGAGTCCTCCTCCTTGGCGTGGCTCAAGTTGAAGAGAGTGGGGAGAAGAAGGCACCAAAAGGGCTGGTGGTGTGCCCCTTTAATCTCCTTCTCTACTCCTTCTTCTTGGCCGTAGGTATAGGTGGTTTAGGTAGAAAATATACTAAGGGAGGATGCTCCAAAATGGTGGTAGGTGGTGCCTTTTTATAGAATAGGATGGGGGTTTAAGGTGCCCCTTGAAATGGAGGGCTAGGATGGAAGGATGAGGGTGGTTGGTGATCCTATGGCTAGGGTGAGTTGGTGCCAACCCAAGGGGTGTTAAAGGGGGTGGTTATGGTGGTGTTGGTGTCTTTTGGTGGTGGAGAGACACCCCCATGTTGGCGCCAACATGGGGTCTTCTAGAAGGGGAGTTAGGTGGATGGTGGAGATGGATTCAAGGGGGATTGTGTGGTGGAGATGAGGGGGGATTTTGGAGGGAAAAGTGGCGCCACTTTTAGGTGTCTTTTGGAGGTGGTGGGTAGGTTAGGTTGGTGCCAAGTAGGTTAGCTTATGTGGAGCTTAGGTGGAGCTAGTTGGGTGGAGTTGGTAGGTGGGTTTTTTGGGGTGGTACAAGCCAAAGAAGTTGGAGCATAGTTAAGCTAAGCTAAGCTAAGCTAAGCTAGCTTAGCTAATGGAGGAGTATAGGAGAAGGTGTTGGAGCTAGGGTTTGGAGGGAGGAGCTGAGGAGAAGTCTGGAGCTGAAATTTGGAGCTGGCTGCTGCTGAAGAGGCTGGCATGGAGCTATTCTAGCTGGCTTAGCTTGCTAGTTCTTTGCTAGCTACTAAGCCGAGCTAAGGTAAGCTAGCTTCTACCATACTGAGCTAAGGTGAGCTAGGTCTGGTGCTCCCGGGGAGAATCAAGCTGGTTGAGGCAGCTAAGGTAGCTTAGCTCAACTAAGATGAGCTAAGCTGAATCCCCGGGATCTGGACTTGAGCTTCCTGAGCTGAGATGAATTCTTCTTCAGCTGGCTGGAGTTGAGTGGAGCTGAATGTAGCTGGATCTGAGCTGGGGTGAACTCCTGTCAACTCAGCTGAGCTAGCTAGAGCTCCCTGTGAACTAGTGGGAGCTGAGATGAGCTAGACTCAGCTAAGTTGAGCTGGATCTGAGCTGACTTGAGCTAGGGTTAGATAAGATGAACTCTCTTGAGCTGCCATCTAGCTGAGATTAGCTGAATGGAGCTGGGATGAGCTAACCCTAGTTCAAGTAAGCTAGGTTCCAGTTGCGGTGAGCTTGATCAAGCTGAGGTGAGTTGGATCAAGCTGAGGTGAGCTGGATTAGGCTGAGTTCCAGCTAGTCTGGGCTTCTCCTTCACCATTTGCCTTCTTGAGTGCTAGGGTTTTAGGGATCTGTGCATGTGTACATCCCTAACACTCACAAAAACACATTAAAACGACAATAAAAAAATGCAATGCATGCCTATCCTAATTTATGCCTAAATGCAGCCCAAAAACCCGTTTGCGGAGTAAAATCCTAAGAGCTAGGTTAGTTTTAAAGCATAAAAATGATGATAAACTGGCGTTTATCAATCATCCATCTATTAGTTGGGATAATCATGATTAGGGATACAATTTTGGACCTCCATGTTCAGGGTCCAACTATGGACACTATGATCATGATTTTTATCCTTCTTTGAGCTATAATGATTATAGATCTTCACCCGTTAATGAACAATTTAACTTTATCTACAATAAAGAAGGATATCTGATAAGAAGCTCATCATAGTCTCTAATTACCCCTAATTAACTAGTCTTCCTAGTTAATTAGCTAGAAATATGTGAATATATGAATTAGTTATTAAATAAGGGATAAATAGTAAATGACATTAAAATAAGTTTAAAATTCTATATTATTATTAAATTAATATTATTAATAATCTAATTAATAATTGGAATCCAAATATTATCAATTATTCATCTACTTAATGTGTTAACTAACTTAAGTATAATATATAACTAAGTATGTAATAACATAAGTAATAATAAATAAATTAATCTAAAAAGGTCAAAAAATGTAAATTCAAGGCATAAATATAATAATTATCTTATTTATAATCATATATAAAAAGTTGAAAAATATTTAAATTAAAATAAACCTTGAAAACCTAAGTTTACATTTTGGTCCTTACATTTTATTTCAATCAGGTCCTTATTTTCCACTTAAACCCTTAGGTTTCATTGCGAATAAGTCCCTGGACTTCTTTTTCTCTTCTTCACCCATCTGGACGGTTGATGACTGAAGGTGCAGCCATCTCATGATCACCGCCAATCTGACGTCATCCCTTCTTCTCCAAGCTCCTGGAGCTTGCGCTCACCACCCCCTTTTCATCCACCGGTCTGGATGATGCCTAAATCTTAATTTAGGGTTGTAGATAACCTCACCGACTTTGGAGAAGATGCCGATGGTTATTCTCCTTCTATCCACAAATCCATCTAGATTCCACCTCCTTCTCAGTCGCTGTCGACTATAAATACCCCTTGACACCCTCGATTCCCACCAAGTTGGCTCCCTTCCCTCTTCTTCACTGAAGCTGACTTCGATAGGCTATTCTCTCCACAACTCCAGCGAACTTCCTCCACCTCATCTGACTTCCTCCATCCATCTTCAATAGCTCTGGATCTCCGCCGAAGTCAACTGCGTCTTCTGACAAGCATTGACAAGGAGCTCTCCTCTGCTTCACCTCACAATCGCCGTTTGAGATTTGTCAACAACCCTCTAATTTCCTCCTCCGTTATGAGCCGTCGACGAAGATCCTCTATCCCCTTTGTCCAGTTAACAGTAGACCAAGTAGGTAGGTTAGTTTAGTTAGTTAGTTAGGTAGCTTAGGTAGTTGTAATGCTAGAATTAGCTTTCATCTTCCTTAACTCCGGCGAGCTCCTTGAGCTTGTCAAGTGCATTAATTTCATTTTTTCAAGTCACTGTCCATCTTCTTCTATCCTCCATGAACATTTCTGACACCTTTAATTACTTATTTGATCACTAATTCACCTAAATCACTTCCACCTTCATCGACTACTCCTGCTATCCATGGTAGCAGTAGTTGAGCTATTTTTCACCTTCATGGGATCCTCCATCACCTATTCATCTCCTAAGGATCCTACTCACCACTATAATTCAAGTAAATACCACATATAACTTAAACACCCAAATGTAATTAAACACCTGAGCTCGCTGTCAATGGCAGCTCAGGAGTAGTTGAAATCCTTAATTATATATCTATTTATGATCGCAAACATTTGTTGACCTATTTTATTGACTCAATTGAGTGGGAAAACAAGTTCTGAACTGTAACCAATTCAGATTCTTTAAAAATTGAATTCATTGATAAATCTTTATTCTAATGATCAATTGAAGGAATTAACTTGTTCCTGAGGTTCCTTGTGACCTCAGGAATCTTTTCAAATCTTTAATGGCACAATACCATATTTTGTATCACAAATTTACCTTTTTCTGGACTCACTGGAGCTCCGGTGAGCTCCAGAGAGTCAAAACTAGTCTTCAGCCTGTAGAACTTGGTGAAAAACTCTAGATCAATGAAATAAGGATTACTGGTTATGTTGAGATTATTCATTTAAGATTTGAATGTCTAGAGCTTGAGATAGGTCTTCATCTTCTCCAACTCTGGTGGAGTTGGAGAATTCTGAGAGTTAGTTTTAGAAGCATTTAAGGGTTCTAGAAGCTTCAGTGCTGTGCATTGAATTCATTTCCAAGCTTAGACTGGTGTAACAACCCTTAAGTTGCTTTGACGAACAAACACCTTTTCACTCTCAGGCGACGATCTTAAAACCCTAGGAACTTTAGTTCAAACACCTATGTAAGGGTCTGAGCATGTTCCTGAGACTGAAGGGATGTTGTTTAAGGTGTTAATTCCCTGAGAAAAGGTTTAAAACAGAAAGTCAAAACTTTAGGCTTAGCAGTTGGCGTGGCTTTCGTGCGTATGTGTTAAGAAGTGTCATTATAGATTGCACTTGTAACGTCGGTTTTAAAGTAAAGAAACAGAGGTGAGTCCGAGTGTTGGTCTCAGGGAGGCATGAAGACTGGATTTTTCTTATCACTTGTTGTCACGAAACTCGCAGAGTTTTGCTTGCGAAAAGGTGCGGTTGAAAAGCAAGAGAGAGAGATAGAGAGAGAGAGATTAGGGTTAGAGTCGTTTCTTTCTTTAACATGCAACTTGGATAGGAAATAAAGTAAACAACTGAATGGAAAATAACTTCATTAATCATGCAGCTTTAGTTTACAGATTACAACATTAGATACATGCTTAAACATAAGTAAAAGAAAGCTTAAAAGAGTGGAAGAGAGAGAGAGAGGGAGAGTGGCGAGGCAACCACGATGGTGGAGAAGGCTCCATCGGCGGCTCGTCATCTCTGGCGATTACAAGAGGGCCTAAAGCTAGCTAAGAGAGGGGTAGAGTAGTTGCAAGGGAAGTGAATGCCTTGAATGAGTGGTTGGAAGGCGTTTAAATATGGAGAAGGGCTTTCTAAAAGAAGAAGGGGTTTTAACGACGTCCGGGCCATCGCTAAAACCCTTCCAAAAGCATCGGTGAAGCCCCCAACCCACCGGTCGCATGCTCGCGCTGTTCTTCTTCGTGCTCGATCTGTGGGTGCGGCATGAGAGCCATCCAATCGAAGATCGGACAGCTGAGATCCTCGCCTAGGCATGCTTGGATCACGCCTTGAGCGCGCGTGCTCACGGGCATCGTCGTCTGGCGTGTAAGCACGCGTGGCCGATCGCAGCCTGAGGGTACGCCGCGCGGCTCTATCGCCACCATCCAAGTGCGGATCTACGGCTAAATTTTATCCGCGTGCCTCACTGCCTTCAAATTCCCGCACCGCATGGTTTGAACCTGCGTCGCATGGGTGCGAGCGTGCACGTTAGCCGCTACGCCACACCTGCTGCTTTGTTGCGGGGACTACGGGCGTGCACACGGTTCTCGGCCGTTCGATTAGAAATCAACAGCTGAGATTTGATCTCTGGCTGAAGGTGGAAGCCACGTGCAGTGAGCGGGGGCCACATGGCGCATCGAGGGCCGTTGATCATCAGATCAACGGTCAGAACTTCTTGGGCCCATTGTGGGAGCTCTAGATGTTGGATTTGGTTGATTTTTAGTCCGTTGGACTCCATTCGTCATTTTGAACCCATCTGTACAGTCTGATTGCTCATCTGAGGCCTACTTTGACAAGTGCTTATACAAATGGCCATTAATACTGCTTTATAAGTAATCTTGGCATATGATGCATGCAATGCTCCCATTCTACTTATGTTGTGTCTTCTATTCTTAAGATTGGCCCTAGTTAACAGAATTATCACCCCCATATGTAATGTTACCATACCCCTATGCTTACTCCTTGCTAGTCCCTAGTAAGGTTTATTCTAACCTTTATTTTCTGTCAGAATTTAAGAAGTAATTGCTTAGACACTTCGTCACTTGTTAATAGGAAGAAATATACTAAGATCTTAATCTACAAAGACTAAGCAGTGCTCGGGTGTCTGCTAAAATATGAATCGCCTAAATCCTTGCTTTAATGTATGTAATTTTACGTATATATATATTTTTTTGAATTTTTTTTTGGAATTCAAAGTGGGTTGGCAACTTTTTACGGCTACCCAACCCACCCAAAACTCGGTCAAAACCCTAAGTGCTAAGCATCTTGGTGTGAAGATTGTGATAGACTCACTCAATGGTAATTCAGACAGACTTTGGGTTTCTATGCTCGTAGGTGACCGGAAAAGGAAGTATTTTGCTTGAAGGTGTATTTGTTTGATTGGTAGCTTTCTCCCTACGTTTGTTTTAATTGGGGTCAACACAAGGATTTTTCCAGTGTATATCTCCCTGGCTTGTACTACTTCCCCGCTTCTTCCTTAAGTGTTTTGGTTCTTTTTGTGCAATTACTGAGCTGGGTTCTGGAGAACCGACCAATGAGTTGTTACCCACAATCACTTGCCAGCCATACTCGTGCGGTGAAGTGTGGTTTATTTTATTTTCTTTTCTTCTCCTTTTTTTTTTTTTTAGGTGGCTTCCCTAATCTCAAATGTACCTAGAGGCAATGAAGGAGAAGTGGTCCCGTGGCTGGGTTCTGGACAACCTGCCAATGGGCTGTTACCCACGACAACTTACCAGCCATACCACCCTAGAGAGTTCATTAGCTACCAAATTTCTGTCAAAATCTCTGAGGAGTGAGTCTGTGCAAAAATGTGGGCAGATGCTTAGACTCAAAGTTCTTCTGAGTTAGAGGGTGAGTTGATAAGTCATATACTTATCACCTTATTTAGTAGGTGGATTAAAGTAGCTTAAGGTTGCAAGGATTCGAAGCTTACTCCATATTTTAATGGACACCAGGGCTGATTAGGCCTGAAGGACTAAAAAGTCTAAGTGTTCAAGTTCTTTTTGTATTATTTCCCACTATTGACAAGTTTCTAATGCCTAAGTTTCTTCCTAAATTCGAATTTCTTTTTTTTTTTAATTTTATTTTATTCAAACTGATTAAATGAGCTCAGGATCGTGCAATTTACCACCCCCCTATGCTTAAGTTAGACAATGTCCTCATTAGCAAATACATGGATGCAAAAAGATAGTACCTGAGTGACGTGAAATACTGAATCAATCTGAATCCTCTGGGTTCCCTCCTAGGAAGCGCTGAGTTTAACGCCTCCAGCTGGGCGATGCTTCGTGTCATCCCTCAACGAGGGTGACACTCTCCTTTGGGGGAAACTGGGCTAGGAAGTGTTTTAATCTTTGACCATTAACTATAAAAGTGTGCCCAGTGTTTGGATCAGCGATTTCAACCACCCCATTAGAGAAAGGCTTAACCACCCGTAATGGTCCTGTCCATTTGGACCTGAGTTTCCCCGGAAAGAGTTTTAGGCAGGCGACGAACAACCAAACTTGCTAGTTAGGCTCAAAGGTCTTTCTATGAATGAGTATGTTATAACCAGGGCATTAAATGTCGTTTAAGATGTCGGGGAAGTGGTCCAGACGTCTGGAAGCCTTCCCAGATGTCTGGAATTAAATTTTTTCGGCATACGGGTTCGCGTCTGCTCGCATGCACGTGCAGACTGAACCCACCGCCAACCTTCTTCTCCTTCCTTCCTCCCTGCAGACGCAGCTTTTTCTCTCTCTCCCCTCAGCAGCCTTCAAATACCCCTCTCCTCTCCTTCACCCTCACTACACTATTTCTTCTTCTTCTTCTTCCTATCAGCGAGAGCGTGAGTGGGCGAGGGCAGCCGCAGCGGCTGCTGTGAGGGCGTGGGAGGAGGGGCTACTGCGAGAGGGAGAGAGAGCCCGATCGCGAGGTTGCGAGCGCGCCGGAGCAGCCAGGGCCGGCCGACGGTTGCGCAACAGGCGTGTGGTGCTGAGGAGGAGCTGCTACAGCTCAGGCAGCAGGCAGGTGCGGCGCAGCACGGCCGTGCGCTGCGGGCGGAGGGCGAGGAGGTCCTGATTCTGGGAAAATTTCCCAGAATCATACGTCTGGACTTACGTCCATATGACGAAGGAGACATCTGGAGGAAGGTCTAGACGTCTAAAAGGTACGTTAATTTTTACCTTCTTTCGCGTGTACGGCCATGCAGCCGTTCCGCCAAAGGCGTCTACATTGCTTCGTGTTGAGGACGGCCATGTGCGTGTGCAGGACCCATTCGGGAAGGCGCAAGGGCACGCCATCCTACACAGATGGGATGTCTGGGCACAGCACCAGACGATGAAGTGGGTCTCTAGACGTCCAGTCGGATGTCTGGAAACTAAGTCCAGATGGTGCAGCGGGCTTCTAGATGTCTGAGGGACCATGCAGATCTAGGTATGACCTGAGCTATCATTTAAGACGTTTGGAAGAAGTTCCAGACGTCTGAGTTTAGGCAGACTTGTCATTTTTGACCTGTTTAGGGTCCGTTCGGAGTCCGTTTTCCGCATTTCAAGTCTCATTCTTCTCAAATTTAGTTCCTCTACCAGTTACAATAATTGTATACTGTTATGAGTAACTCCTTGCAATTAATCCTTGTGTTAGGACCCCATTCCGTTGCAGCTCTAGGGGTTGCGAAGGCGTGCGAGCTTGCCGATCACACCCCCAGTACTCCCGATTTTGCGGGTAGAGTGGCCCTTTTAATTATTTATCAAAAAAATTATGCACTTGTGAAATAATTAATAGAGTCTAGGGTATTGTATGAACCCTAGGACTCAAAAACTAGATTGAATAATAGATCTTAGGGTATTGCATGAATCCTAGGACTGGAAAACTAGATTGAATGATAGATCCTAGGGTATGGCATGAATCTTAGGACTGGAAAACTAGATTGAATATATTGATAACACTACACAAGGGGGTGATAATTATGTTGAATATGGCCCATCTTAAGAATAAAAGGCACAACATAAGTAGAATGGGAGCATTGCATGCATCACGTACCAAGATTGCTTATAAAACTGTATTAATGGCCATTTGTGTAAGCATTTGTCAAAGCAGGCCTCAGATGAGTAATCGGACCGCACAGATGGATTCAGAACGATGAACGGAGTCCGACGGACTCAAGATTGGCCAAATTCGACATCCGGATCTCCTACAATGGGCCCAAGAAGTTCTAATCGTTGATCTAGAGATCAACGGCCCATATTGCGTCACGTCAGGCCCCGCTCCACCGCACGCCGCCCTTCATCCAGCCAAGATCATATCTCGGCCGTCGATCTTCGATCGAATGGCCGAAACTCGTGCGCTCGCCCGCAGTTGCCGCGACAAAGCGTGGGCGTGGTGCAACGGTTAGCGCGCACGCCCGCACGCACATGATCTGGGTTCGAGCCGCGTGGAGTCGAAATCGAAGACAGAGGATGGGCGCTGATAACGATGGCTTCGAGAGATAACCGGGTTTTATTGTTATGTCGTTGTAATATAGCCAGTTGTTGCCATCATTTCAAATATATAAATTTTTTTTACTCGGAAAAGAGTTCCCGAGGTCGAACTCAGGGAGCAAGTTGTATTCTAGAGATATACATGTTTCTTTTACAAAAATAAAGAGAGAAAGGATTTGTTGTTTTCTCTTTGTTTCTCCTCGTCTCAGATCTTCTTCTTCTTTGTCTGCAGAGGTGATCTTCTTCTTCTGCAGTGGTGATGCTCTTCTTCTTTTTCTTCTGTCTTTCTTCAGATCTTCTTCTTTCTTCTTTGTTTTTCTTCTTTCAGTTCTTCCCTTGTTCTTTTGTGTTCTTCTCTGCCTCGCCTTCTTCTGTTGTTCTTCAGATCTCCTTCTTTCTTCTTTTCTTTTTCCAGTCAGGACGTCTCCCCTCCTTCTTTCTTCTTTTCCCTTCAGGACATCGTCTGATTTCCAAATCAGACGACTTAAACTGCCTGTTGCTACAGTGTCTCCCTCAGCTTCCTTCTTCTTCCGCGGTCCTTCTTCTTTACCTGTGCCTGCACACTTCAGAGCTTACGTCAGAGGACAAAACCTACTCTACCCTCTCCCCCCGCGTCTCTCTCTCTCTGAAACCACTCTTGGGAAAGCTCTCCCAGAGCTGCCGGGTAGTCGGGTACGGGTCAGGTCCGGGTCCAGGCCCACCGGCGTGCGTGGTGGGCGAGGAGTGCAGGTCAGTCTCAAGTCGGGTCAGGTCAGGTCCGCGGGGCGTGAGCGCGGATGAGACCGGGTAACCGGGCGGGTGAAGGGGACCTCACCCCATGTGCTGAGGCAGTAAGGCTAATGCACAAAATCAATTTAAACGGTGCAGAGGTTGTGAGGCTTACCGATGTGGGACTAAACGGAGGCCTTTCCTTGCGTGCGCCTGCTGGGAGACCGCGGCCTAGCTTCTGCAGCTGCGGCTTCGATTTGCGTCGGTTGCTGGCTGGCTACCTTCGCAAGACTCCCCGCAATCCGCAGCAGCTGGAGACCTGGAGTCCTCAAACCTGGAGCGCGGGAGAAGCTGCTTCAATGTGCGTTAATGGCGGTCGAACCTCAAAACCTGTCAGACACGAATATGGCCTCTCGGCCTGATCAGACCACTGGGGAACCTTCGCCGTGGCACGGCGAAGGTGTGGAGCTGCGCGGCAAGCCGCAAGGTGGTGTCTGGCGGCAGCCCTAGGTTGGACTGCAACCGGAGGAATGGGTTTGTTCGGGGGAGCGTTACGGAGGTGTGGAGTGGCAGTGGAGGGGTGGGGAGTGCTCAGTGTGATGAGGCGGAGGTTCGGTGAGGGTCGGCGAGGTGTGTGAGGCTGTGGAGCGATGGGAGCATCTCGCCGGAGGATGGCCGGAGACGAAGGGGGTGACGATGGTTAGGGTCGGTCGAGGGCTTAATTGAACAAATTGAAAGCGGGGAAAGAAAGAGGAGAAGGGAAGTAGTTCTAGCTTACTTGCAGGGACGAAGGGGGAGCAGTAGGGCGACAGTCGTATCGACTGTCGCCGGAGAAGACGATGCTCAGGGAAAGGGGCGGCGGCGAGCAGAGAGCCGGAGAGGCGCCAGCTGGGTGCGGCGTGGCGCGGGAAGAGCAGGGGAGGAAGTCTCTGCTGCTGGTATTGCGGCAGAGCGAAGAGGAGAAGGGGGAGGAACCGCCGGAGCTGGTGAGCGTCTGCCGGAGAGAGAAGAGAGGAAAGTTGGGGGTTTTCTCCGTCAGACCCGAGCTGCTCCGGTTGGTGGAGCAACGGGGGGTATTTATAGGGATCAAGACAGGGAGGAAGGCGGAGGGAGACGACGTGTCTCCCTCGCCGGAGGATGGCCGGAAACAAAAACCCATACCGTCCGTGCATTCGCACGGCCGGTATGGTGGGCTACAGCGACCAGGGTGGTGTCCCTGCGACGGCTGACGACGCAGGGCACCCCCGGTTTACTTGCCAGGCTTCCCCCCTCACCCTGCGCGGCGCCATGCTCCGCGCAAGGTCGCCGGAGCATGGTGCTGGCAGGTTTTGCATGGGGGACCTGAATGCGAAGAACGAAGGAGAGGTAGGGGCCAAAATGCGATGGTTCAAAAGTTGAGGGCCAAAAAGTAAATATATGAGGACCAAAGTGTGAAGTCGGTCAAGGAGGTTTCTTCTCAGGCCCAAGTTTTTATACATGATTAATTAGGACCTAAGGAATCTGATGGTGAATTTCATTTCTATATTAAACCTTGTTTGACCGGTCAATTTATTCAAAAACCCAAATTAAGTTATTAATTGGGCATGGTTCTCAATGTAGGTCAAAATGGGTTCTGAAGGCCAAATTGAAGGTTCTAAACCCTAGAGATTATTTTTCTATGAATTTTAGAGGGTTTATTCTATTTTTACTTTGCCTCGAACCTCGTGAATTGAAGTGGGTTGTTTTAGGGTTACAGATTATCATTTAGTTTCTTGGAAGTGCTGTAGCCCTTGCTAGATCATCTCATCCCACTTTTATTCTTATTAAGCTGCTTTGACCTATGTTTGGGCCCTGAATTACCCTGTATGCAGATTATACTGGTAAAATTGCATTTTTACCCCTTATGACTTATTTTCTTCTCAAACTCAGAATTCTCTGAGTTAAGCCTTTCCTTGAGATATGTAGGAGCTTTTATCCTTTGTATTAGGTCAAAATGAGCTAGTTATGGCTCATGATGAGGTTCTCATCAGGCGCGATGAAATTTGGCCACCCGATCAGTAGCGGGCTGTTGAGATCTCACCACGTGGCGTAATCGCAGCTCTCGGGCGCCCACGCGCGCGGGCACACCGGGCGATGACGCCCGCGCACATGCACGCCCGAGGCGTGATCCCAGCATAGCCGAGGAGGGTTCTCAGCCGTCTGATCTTCGATCGGATGCCTCTCGTTCAGCAACCGCAGATCGTACGAGGAGAAGAAACAAGGCAGGAGGCTGACCAACGGCTGGAGGGCTTCACCGACCCTTTTGGGAGTGATTTTAGCGACTCTCTGGACGTCGCTAAAGCCCCTTCTTCTTTTAGGAAGCCCTTAACCCTATTTAAACCCCCTCCAACCACTCATTAATGGCATTCACTCCCCTTGCAACTACTCCACCCCTCTCTTAGCTAGCTTTAGGCCCTCTTGTAATCGCCGGAGACGACGAGCTGCTGACGGAGCCTCCTCTACTTCCGTGGCTGCCTCGTCGCTCTCCACTCTCTCTCTCTCTCTTTTAATCTTTCCATTACTTTTGTTTGAAGCATGTATTTAATGTTGTAAGCTATGAACTACAAGTGCATGATTAATGAAGTTATTTTCCGTTCAATTGTCATTTTAATTTCCGTTCAAGTTGCATGATCAAACAAAGAACTTGCTAACCCTAAACCCTCTCTCTCTCTATCTTTATCTCGCTTTTCAAAACTGCATCTTTCGCAAGAAAAACTCCACACTTTCCATGACAACAAGTGATCAGCAAAAATCTGATTTCCATGCCTCCCTGAGACCGACACTCAGACTCACCTCCGTTTACTTATTTTAAAATCGACGTTGCAAGTGCGACTATAATGACACTTCTTAACACACACGCACAACGACACGTCAGTTTTTGCCACCGTTGCCGGGGAGGCAACGGATTTGTTTTATCACCTCCATTCCACATTCATCCTCACATCGTCTAATGCCCTATTTTCCTTTTTACTGGATGGTTACTGGAATTCGGTGCGTGGATGACGAAGCAACGCATCCCACGACGGTAGCAAGGAAGTAGGCGCTACGAGGACCAATAGTGAGTAATCTTTCTCTCATTGTTTGCTTGCGTGAGAAAACTAAAAAAAAAATTGTAAAAACTGAAAAATATTGGCGTGGTGTATGATTGCTTGACCCACATCCTTAACACATCACCCCACAAAAAAATGTACAGTCTAACATTCTGAATAAATTCTTGGAGTGTTCTTTTCTTTTTCTTGAGTGGTGTTTGCGAAGCCACCATAAGTTGACCTTGGTCGCACCACTCAACCCTAGAACCGACTCATTTAATAGAAGCTGCATGATCATGAGGATGAGTATATTAGGGTTTTAGAGACTCTATAGAATAAAAAGGAAATCTACTTTCACCAAGTTGTGTGCAGAACTTGACGTGCTCACTGAAACTTGTTTGAAAATATTAAGACACGTCAACCCTAAAAAGTACTAAAGGATGAAACACTAAAAGACACCACATCTTAACAAATCCTTGCTTGAAAACCATGTTTTGCTAGAAGCACACACCTTGAAAGTGGAAAATTAAGAGGCACCACCCCAATCAAAGCCTCATCACATAACCCTAAGCACAAGCACTATCCTAGCCCTTTAAAACTGAGTAGATGTGCCCTAGGTAGGATTGAGTTAAGTCTCAAAAGGTGAGGTTTTGCTTGCTAGGCACTTGGCTTTCATTCCCTTGGTAGAATCTGGTGACTAGGCTGCAGGGCAGTGTCAAACGACCGCGGTTGTGGGGTCTACGGAACCGGAGGCGCAAGCCAAAGGAAGAACCTTCCCTGCAATCCCCTCGTAATCAACCTGGCCAGATTAGCTTTGGGAATGGCAGTCCAGTGCTTACGAGCTTAATCACCCTTTTGGAGATTTCTAGGTCCCCTAAGGAACACACCATAAGGACTAGGCTTGTTTGCTTGGTTGAGTACATAACTCTCTCATCTGTTCTTCCCACATCCCTCCATTTCTTCCAAACCATGGATTCCAATGCCTATCCATCTTACCCAAACTACCCCCAACAGGATTTATATGTGATGGGAACGGTGCCTTCGAGAGATAACTGGGTTTTATTGTTATGTCGTTGTAATATAGCCAGTTGTTGCCATCATTTCAAATATATAAATTTTTTACTTGGAAAAGAGTTCCCGAGGTCGAACTCAGGGAGCAAGTTGTATTCTAGAGATATACATGTTTCTTTTACAAAAAGAAAGAGAGAGGGAAAGAATTTGTTGTCTTCTTTTCTCTTTGTTTTCTCCTCGTCTCAGATCTTCTTCTTCTTTGTCTGCAGAGGTGATGTTCTTCTTTCTTTCTTTCTTCAGATCTCCTTCTTCTTCTTTGTTCTGCAGAGGTGATGTTCTTCTTTCTTTCTTTCTTCAGATCTCCTTCTTCTTCTTTGTTCTGCAGAGGTGATGCTCTTCTTTCTTTCTTCAGATCTCCTTCTTCCTTCTTTTCTTTTTCAGCCAGGGACGTCACCCCTCCTTCTTTCTTCTTTTCCCTTCAGGCCGTCGTCTGATTTCCAAATCAGACGACTTAAACTGCCTGTTGCTACAGTGTCTCCCTCAGCTTCCTTCTTCTTCCGCGGTTCTTCTTCTTCACCTGTGCCTGCACACTTCAGAGCTTACGTCAGAGAACAAAACCTACTCTACCCTCTCCCCCCGCGTCTCTCTCTCTCTGAAACCACTCTTGGGAAAGCTCTCCCAGAGCTGCCGGGTAATCGGATTCGGGTCATGCCCGGGTCCAGGCCCACCGGCGTGCGTGGTGGGCGAGGAGTGCAGGTCAGTCTAAGTCGGGTCGGGTCAGGTCCGCGGGGCGTGAGCGCGGACGAGACCGGGTAACCGGGCGGGTGAAAGGGGACCTCACCCCGTGTGCTGAGGCAGTAAGGCTAGTGCACAAAATCAATTTAAACAGTGGAAAGGTTGTGAGGCTTACCGATGTGGGACTAAACGCAGACCTTTCCTCGCGTGCGCCTGCTGGGAGACCGCGGCCTGGCTTTTGCAGCTGCGGCTTCGATTTGCGTAGGTTGCTGGCTGGCTACCTTCGCAAGACTCCCCGTACTCCGCAGCAGCTGGAGACCTGGAGTCCTCAAGCCTGGAGCGCGGGAGAAGCTGCTTCAATGTGCGTTAATGGCGGTCGAACCTCAAAACCTGTCGGACACGAATATGGCCTCTCGGCCTGATCAAACCACTGGGGAACCTTCGCCGTGGCACGGCGAAGGTGAGGAGCTGCGCGGCAGGCCGCAAGGTGGTGTCTGGTGGCAGCCCTAGGTTGGACTGCAACCGGAGGAATGGGTTTGTTCGGGGGAGTGTTACGGAGGTGTGGAGTGGCAGTGAAGGGGTGGGGGGTGCTCAGTGTGATGAGGCGGAGGTTCGGTGAGGGTCGGCGAGGTGTGTGAGGCTGTGGAGCGATGGGAGCATCTCGCCGGAGGGTGGCCGGAGACGAAGGGGGTGACGATGGTCAGGGTCGGTCGAGGGCTTAATTGAATAAATTGAAAGCGGGGGAAGAAAGAGGAGAAGAAGGGGAGTAGTTCTAGCTTACTTGCAGGGACGAAGGGGGAGGAACAGGGCGACAGTCGTATCGACTGTCGCCGGAGAAGACGATGCTCAGGGAAAGGGGCGGCGGCGAGCAGAGAGCCGGAGAGGCGCCAGCTGGGTGCGGCGTGGCGCGGGAAGAGCAGGGGAGGAAGTCTCTGCTGCTGGTATTGCGGCAGAGCGAAGAGGTGGAGGGGGAGGAACCGCCGGAGCTGGTGAGCGTCTGCCGGAGAGAGAAGAGAGGAAAGTTGGGGATTTTCTCCGTCAGATCCAAGCTGCCCCGGTCGGTGGAGCAACGGGGGGTATTTATAGGGATCAAAACAGGGAGGAAGGCGGAGGGAGACGACGTGTCTCCCTCGCCGGAGGATGGCCGGAAACAAAAACCCATACCGTCCGTGCGTTCGTACGGCCGGTATGGTGGGTTACAACGACCAAGGGGGTGTCCCTGCGACGGCTGACGACGCAGGGCACCCCCGGTTTACTTGCCAGGTCCCCCCCCTCACCCTGCGCGGCGCCATGCTCCGCGCAAGGTCGCCGGAGCATGGTGGTGGCAGGTTTTGCAGGGGGGACCTGATCGCAAAGAACGAAGGAGAGTTAGGGGCCAAAATGCGAGGGTTCAAAAGTTGAGGGCCAAAAAGTAAATATATGAGGACCAAAGTGTAAAGTTGGTCAAGGAGGTTTCTTCTTAGGCTCAAGTTTTTATACATGACTGATTAGGACCTAAGGAATCTGATGGTGAATTTCATTTCTATATTAAACCTTGTTTGACCGGTCAATTTATGCAAAAACCCAAATTAAGTTATTAATTGGGCATGGTTCTCAATGTAGGTCAAAATGGGTTCTGAAGGCCAAATTGAAGGTTCTAAACCCTAGAGATTATTTTTCTATGAATTTTAGAGGGTTTATTCTATTTTTACTTTGCCTTGAACCTCGTGAATTGAAGTGGGTTGTTTTAGGGTTACAGATTATCATTTAGTTTCTTGGAATTGCTGTAGCCCTTGCTAGATCATTTCATCCCACTTTTATTCTTATTAAGCTGCTTTGACCTATGTTTGGGCCCTGAATTACCCTGTATGCAGATTATACTGGTAAAATTGCATTTTTACCCCTTATGACTTATTTTCTTCTCAAACTCAGAATTCTCTGAGTTAAGCCTTTCCTTGAGATATGTAGGAGCTTTTATCCTTTGTATTAGGTCAAAATGAGCTAGTTATGGCTCATGATGAGGTTCTCATCATACCCCCATGCCTAGTTTTTGCTAGTCCCTTAGCAAAAACTTAAGGTTTCAACCCTTGTTCTAGACCATGAAGTTTTTAATAGTTTTAGATAAGTGCCTTTTTTATTTGAGCATAGATTAGGTTAGAATGCTGACCATAGGCCTAAAAGGTACTCTAGTACCAATCAAGATCCAAATCTGTCTAGCCTTAGCCTCAGTCTTTTAGCAAAGGTTTTTAAGGCCCACAAGAACTAACCTAAGGTTTATTGGACTTCGTGGTTAAAGCACCCGTGCTTGAAATGATTTTAGCCCTGGCTCAGTTCGCAGTGCGTTTTGTAAGAGAGAGATAGAAAGTTTTTCTGTTTGGAGAGTTTTCTCTCTCTTTTTCTTTTTAGTTCTAGCCTAGGATTGGCTTTTCAACACGGTCTGTATCAGATTCCTTGCTCCCATCATCAATCCTCAAGGGTTCCTGGCGATCGATGCTTCGAGATAGCACCGCCCATGGCAACCCCCGGAACCCTGGCTATTGAGATTTCGAGATAATCCCATCCATGGTGTTCCGTGGCTGAATCCAGACCCTGGCAATTGACACTTCGAGATAATGCCATCCATGGAATCTGAACCAGCAGAGTGCTTACATGCCCCCAGTAGGATATGTAAATATCCTATGAGACAAGCACCGAGGAGATGATATTTTGCTACGCATCTTCGAGGGGATTTCCCGCCTCTCCGCGCTGGGAACTCGTCCAAATCAACTTGTGTTGATCGGCCGCTCCTATTCTAGGTGTTCTTTTCAGAATTTTGCGACGCTTCTGCGTGATTCTGATTTTTACGCTTACTGCACCAGGCTGTGTGTGAGGTTAGGGTGCTTAGGTTACTGAGTCCCGTAAACCAAAAATTAGTTAACGAGGCCGAATACTCCCTAAGCCTTAGACCTAATACTTCAGCTTTTCATTTTCCTCAACCTCTTGAGGAGTGTCCAGATCTTAATGGGTACTAAGAGTCTATTCAAGAATGCCTAAGGTTTGCATTCGTTACTAATCTCTTTGTGCACTTTTCTTGAATGAGGTCTAGAACTTAGGTTAATTCCTTAGTTCCTTACTAATGACTATCACTTTTTCTCATAATTTTGTGCTCCTTTTTCATTTTGTTTCTTTTCTCCTTCACAAAATTTCCTTCTCCTCTTTTCCTCTTATTCTTTTTCGAAAAATTTTTTTAATTTTTATGGTGTTTTTGGCATATGTGAATTTTTTTTGTTTGAAACCTTTTCTTACAAGTTTTGCACTTTCATACCCCCCCATGCCTAAGATTTGCAATGTCCTCATTGTAACCTAAGGGGTCTTAGTTCATTCCTTAAGACAGAAATGTGGATGAGTGGATGGGTCAGGTTGAATTTTTGCGGACGATTTCAAATCCCAGATGCAGGCATCTGAGTTGGGGTCGGCTGTCTACAAGGGTGAACTTCGAGTGCTAAAAGGTGTCAGAACAAGTTTCAGGTTTTCAAAGAGAATGACGGGCTGCCTCCCGTTAAGCGCTGAGTTTTACGCCATCGGCTGGGCGCAATAAGCTCAAGGGGAAAGGAGGATATAAGATGCCTCAGCCAAATCAGTAGAAGTTACATCGATGAACGGCTTGAGTCTCTGACCGTTCACGATGAAAGGTTCTGAATCGTGGCTGAGTGGACTGATTTCGATTGCTCCATTTCCAAAAACCTGTCGGACCAAATATGGTCCGACCCACTTAGATCTCAGTTTTCCTGGGAAGAGTTTGAGTCGGGTATCAAAGAGTAGGACCTTTTGACCAGGATGAAAGATCTTTCTCGAGATGTGTTTGTCGTGGAAGGCTTTAACCCGCTCCTTGTAGATTTGCGAGTTCTCGTACGCGTCTATGCGTAACTCATCGATCTCGCTGATTTGGAGTTTTCTGTGGGTCCCAGCCTTGGAAAGATCTAGATTACAGTTCCGTACTGCCCAATAGGCTTTATGCTCCAGTTCGAAGGGAAGGTGGCATGCCTTTCCGTACACCAGTCTAAAGGGAGACATGCCCAATTGGGTCTTGTGGGCGGTCCTATGGGCCCACAATGCTTCCGGAAGTCGGGACGACCAGTCCTTCCTGTCAGGTCGAACAGTGACTTGCAGGATTTTCTTGATCTCCCGATTAGACAGCTCAGCTAGACCATTAGTTTAGGGGTGGTAAGGAGTAGAGATTCGGTGAGACACCCCGTATTTGGTCATCAGTGACCTAAACTGAGCATTTGTGAAATGGGTCCCTCCATCAGAGATTATTGCACGAGGAATCCCGAACCTTGAGAAAATGTGTTGATGAATGAATTTGAGAACGATTTTGTGATCACAGGTTCGGGTCGGTATGGCTTCGATCCATTTGGACACGTAGTCCACAGCCAACAGAATGTATTCGAAACCATCCGAAACAGGAAAGGGGCCCATAAAATCAATCCCCCAAACATCAAAGATTTCGCATACTAGAATCGGTTGCATAGGCATCATGTCGCGATGGCTCATGTTGCCCAAAGTCTGGCAACGACTGCATGCCTTGCTGTGATTGTATGCGTCTTTGAACAGTGTGGGCCAGTAAGAGCCGCACTGGAGGACTTTTGATGCGGTTTTATGCCCGGCAAAATGGCCACCGCATGCCTGGTCATGGCAGAAAGAGAGGATATTGTTGAATTCCCCTTCCGGGACACATCTCCGGATGATCTGATCGGCACCTATGCGGAAGAGGTACGGGTCTTCCCAAATGTAATACTTGGCATCGGAGCGTAATTTGTCTTTCTTGGCCTTCGGCCAATCGGACGGGGTCTGATGAGATGCCAAGTAATTTACTATATTAGCAAACCATGGAAGGCTAGTACCAATAGTCAGCAGGTGCTCATCGGGAAAATGCTCAGTGATGGGCCCGGAAGGGTCAATTATTTCAGAAGGAAGATGGGACAAGTGATCAGCTACCACGTTTTGCTTTCCCGCTTTGTCGCGAATTTCAAGGTCAAATTCTTGCAACAGCAAGATTCATCGGATTAATCGAGGTTTCGCGTCCTTCTTCGCAAGGAGATGCCTCACAGCTGTGTGATCCGAGTATATGATGACATGGGAACCCAGAAGGTACGATCTGAACTTTTCTAGGGCAAATACTACAGCTAGCAGCTCTTTCTCAGTAACCGTATAGTTACGCTGAGCCTCATCGAGTGTTTTGCTGGCGTAGTAAATGACCACAGGTTTCTTGTCATTTTTCTGTCCCAAAATCGCTCCTACAGCGAAGTCGGATGCATCACACATGATCTCAAAGGGTTGAGACCAATCAGGAGACTGTAGGATCGGGGCTTGGGTGACTCGGTCACGCAGGATTTCAAATGCTTGAGTGCATTCCTTGGAGACTTCGAAGGGAACATCCTTGGAGAGAAGAGTGGTCAGGGGGCGTGCGATTTTTGAAAAATCAGGGATAAATCGTCGATAAAAACCGACATGCCCTAAAAAGGATCGGATGTCCCTGATTGAGCTAGGCATAGGAAGGTGAGAGATCAGATTAACCTTAGCTCGATCCACTTGGATACCTTTCTCCGAAATTGAGTGTCCCAGGACAATTCCCTCAGGCACCATGAAATGGCTCTTTTCCCAGGAAAGAACCAAATTCACATCGATGCACCGCCTGAGTATCTGGACCAAGTGTTGGAGGCAATCGTCGAATGATGCTCCGAAAACTGAAAAGTCATCCATGAAGACTTCCAGATAATCACCTACCATATCTGAGAATAAGGCAAGCATGCATCACTGAAAAGTAGCGGGTGCATTGCAAAGACCGAAAGGCATCCTTCGGAAAGCGTATGTTCCGAAGGGGCAGGTGAACGTGGTCTTTTCTTGGTCCTCAGGATGGATTGCCACCTGGTTATAACCGGAGTACCCGTCAAGAAAGCAGAAGAACCTATTTCCCGCTAGTTTTTCGAGAATTTGATCAATGAAGGGTAGTGGGAAATGATCCTTCTTCGTGGAGGAATTGAGTCGACGGTAATCTATACAGACTCTCCACGAGTTGGCTAATCAGGTAGGAATGATTTCTCCGGTCTCAGTCGTTATAGTGGTGAGTCCTGCCTTCTTGGGCACGACCTGAATTGGGCTCACCCAACGACTATCGGAGATCGGGTAGATGATCCCGGCATCTAACCACTTGATGATCTCCTTTTTCACGACCTCCTGCAGATTGGGGTTTAAGCGTCTCTGCATTTCACGAGAAGGTCGTGTGCCCTCTTCTGAATAAATATGATGAGTACAATAAGAGGGACTTATTCCAGTCAAATCATCGAGAGTCCATCCGATGGCTCTGCGATGTTGCTGGAGGACAATAATCAGACGGGATTCCTGTTCAGGACTGAGGTTGGAATTGATAATCACAGGAAGGGTCTGATTAGAACCCAAAAAGACGTATTTTAAGTGAGCAGGAAGGGGTTTCAGTTCGAGGATGGGGTTTTCAGCAGCAGCGGGTGGTTCAGTATAGATGTGAGGTTCAAGGGTGGGAGTTACTGGGTTGTTCACATCTGGATTTGACTCCTCTGTTTGCGGGTCAAGATCCTTCTGTGGTTGATGAGGAATACTCAAGTCATTCTGGAGGTGTGATTCATCAACCAAAGTCTTGATGTCACAAATTTGCTCGATGACGCCGCAATTAATTCCTTGTTGGGCCTTAAATATATCAATTTTCAGTGTTTGATCTCCAAACTTAAGCTCTATTTGGCCCTCCTCACAGCTGATGTTGGCTCTAGCAGTAGCCAAGAAAGGTCTCCCTAGAATGATTGGTGTATCCCTAGGGTTCTCAGGTGCATCCATATCTAAGACTATAAAGTCCACTGGAAAATAGAAATCCCGCACTCTCACGATAACATCCTCGAGAATCCCTTTTGGTGACTTTATAGATCGATCTGCTAATTGTAATGTCACCTCGGTTGGTTTTAGCTCAGATTCTTCTAGATGGTCGAGTAAGGATGTGGGTATCAGGTTTATGGATGCACCCAAGTCTAACAAAGCTCTATCAAATTGGGTACCACCTATCTTACAGGAAATCAGGGGAGTTCCAGGATCTTTTGCCTTGGGTGGGAGTCTACTGAGGATTACAGAGCTGGCTTGTTCTGACAGAACAATTGGGCTCCCTCCCTTGGTTCGCGGCTTACGCTGGGGTGTACATATATTCTTTAAAAATCGTGCGTAAGCTGGTACGTGGCGGATTGCATCCATCAAGGGGATGTTTATGTGGACCTGCTCAAAGAGCTTGACCAGGTCCTCCTCAGGGGCCACGGGTTTTGTGGTCTTCTTTCCCTTGGTCAGGGCCTCGGGAAACGGGATCTTGGTTGGTTCTTCTAGGATAGGTCCAGGTTGTGGATCTGGAACAGTGGTACCTTGGATAACTATCCTAGGGTCATGGTTATCAGGCTTGGAGTGGTTTGGATAATGCGGGTCTTGAGTTGTTTTACCACTACGTGTTGTTACAGAATTTAATCCGGCCTGATTTTGGTTTGGGTTTGGTCGGAGGGGTGGCTGCTGCTGAAATCCCGCATAAGAAGTTGAGGCTTCCATCTCGTCTGGAGATGGAGCAGTAGGGGCCTGATAAATCCATTGAGCGTGGCCTAAATTTGGATTCACAACGCGCTTCTGGGTTGGCACGTTATTTGGGTTAGGAAGAGGTTGGGAAGGGAGTGTGCCTGGCTGGCGAGAATTTGCCAACTGGGCCAGTTGAGTTTTAACTTCAGTAAGCTCGTCCTTGTGCTGTTTTTGAATAGCCGCATTCGTTTTTTGAATGTCAGCCAGAGTCTGAAGGATTAGGGACATTTGATCCTGATTTGACCCTGATGGATAAGTAGGGTTGGTCCGAGGCTGAGGCGGCTGGTAATGACGAGGGGGCTGTGGGCGGGACTGAAAAGGTGGTCTTTGAGTTTGGGAATTTCCTGCCCACTGAAAATTGGGATGGTTTCGCCATCCAGGGTTGTAAGTGTTGGAGAATGGGTCGTTCTGGATGGCGTTGAGGTCCTCGCAGGTCTGAGGAACCTCCTGAGAGTCAGGGAAAGGGGGAATGGAGTTCCCTCGGCTGGTGTAGAAAGGATCGGATGATCATCCAGTCCAAGAATCAGATGGGGATGGATATGGATCCATCCCAGGGGAAGATCGGTGGAGGATGTTTTGCACAGTCTCCTGTGTGGAAGGAGGTTGTGCAAAGGAGTTACGCGCGGAGGTGGCTCGCTGCAAGTGCTGAGTCAGCTCATCCACCTTCTTTTCAATGATTGAGACCTTGTCCAATCGACTGGCCATTAATTCCAGGTCGACTGATGCGGACAGGCCCTGCGTCTCATGTGCTCCCTTAAGATTCGTCGCTGCGCGGGTATTCGTCCTGTCGAATAATCCCATGGAGTCATTGTTTATGGAGTTCTCGTACATGTTTTCGAGAATCTCCCATACGGTGTCTTCATGTTGACCCATGATGTTTCCTCCGCAAGTTGCATTGACCAAAAGGCGGATGTCCTCACGGAGTCCCTGGTAAAAAGATTGGACTTGTTCCCATTTAGGAACTCCGTGATGGGGGCACTTTCTCATGAGATCCTGAAAACGATCCCATGCCTCATGGAGAGGTTCTCCTGATTGTTGAGTGAAGTGTGTAATCTGATGGCGCAAGGCGTTGGTCCGACCAACGGGAAAAAACCTTTTCAAAAATTCGGATTGAAGTTCTTCCCAAGTGTTGATCGGCCGGGTCTGAGTTTGATACCAATGGGCGGCCTTGTCCATAAGAGAAAAGGAGAACATCTTCATGAGAAGAATATCCCGATTTTGCGCATCTGATCCAAAAGTGTGGGCCAGATGCTTTAGCTGTTTGATGTGCTGGAAGGGATCTTCAGAATTAAGCCCATGGAATTTAGGTATAGCATGAATCATGTTGGGCTTTAATTCGGAATCAGGTCCTCCAGTCGGGATTCTGACTCGAGGCTCAATGGCCACCGCAGCAGGATTGTAGTGGTCCCGCATCATAGGACGCTGTGGTGGGTGCACGAAGTTTTGGAAGAGGTCATTGAGTCGCTGGAGCTGGTGTTCCAGATTATTTTCTTCCTCAACTGGCTGAGCCATGATGGGGGAAGAAGAAGAACTTGGTTCTGAATCAGAAGAGAGAATAATGTGAGGGTGTTGCTGCACAAACACGGGCGTCAAGGCTTGGCCTTGACGAGAGCGAATTTCTAAAGGAGGTCTTAAGGGTGGTCTTAGGGACCTCCTTCCGTACATGCACTGTTGGAAGAGGTAAGTTTAGAAGGTGCTGGACCCAATCAAGACACCCAAAAATGTGTTGGGTGACTATAGAGGTGCGGGGCAGATGGACCCCTTGATCAGAAAGATCGTCCACCTGAGAATTACCTGGGCAGCCAGAGAGGGAGAGTCCCGCGAAGACCCCTACACGGTAGAGCGTCCCCACGGGTTACAGGGTTTCCCCCACCCGACCTCTCTTGTCACTGCGGTTCCAGGTAGACCAGAATGGGGATCTTGACCTCTTAAGTCTACTAATTTTAAGATCAGGGTGCTTAAGGTTTCACTTGAACTTTAGGTGTTTTTGTGAACAAAGTGGCCTAGTTTGAAGGTTGGTTGACCCCAGGGGTTAACTTCACCTAGTGGTTTCCTTGAGAAGTTAGGCCTTGTTTTAGGGTTCAAGTGTTTAGAGAGAGCCAATTGTTTAGGATTTTTCTTGTTAATTATTTTCAATCAATGGCTTGGGCACACCTCTTTTGGATTTCCTCAATTCTTGATTAAGGGGTGTGTCTCTACTGAAATCCTAATGTTTGACCTTATGTTGGCTCTACTTGGTCCATTTAACTCTTTGTTGGGCAATTAGGGCTCAGACAAGAGTGTGTTAGCCCTTAAATACCCTTAATAGTGTGCAGGAGTGATGAGTTGAAAACATGCAACTCTTTATGGCTACTAAGTATGGAAGACAGGTTAGCCCTATATTGCTTGTTCTTTTCTTTTCTTCCTCTTTAGAGTTTAGGGGTTAATAGCGAGAGGAAAAATTTACCTGTCTTCGGAGTGGTTGTCGTGTGGTTGCTTGTCTTCTTGAGTTCCTGTAGCTGCACAAAAGAGAGGAGATTATCAGAAATTAAAAAGAAACAGGAATGTTTACCTCTAGAATAGCCGTTGCTCCCCGGCAACGGCGCCAATTGTTTGGAACGGTGGCTTCGAGAGATAACTGGGTTTTATTGTTATGTCGTTGTAATATAGCCAGTTGTTGCCATCATTTCAAATATATAAATTTTTTACTCGGAAAAGAGTTCCCGAGGTCGAACTCAGGGAGCAAGTTGTATTCTAGAGATATACATGTTTCTTTTACAAAAAGAAAGAGAGAGGGAAAGAATTTGTTGTCTTCTTTTCTCTTTGTTTTCTCCTCGTCTCAGATCTTCTTCTTCTTTGTCTGCAGAGGTGATGTTCTTCTTTCTTTCTTTCTTCAGATCTCCTTCTTCTTCTTTGTTCTGCAGAGGTGATGTTCTTCTTTCTTTCTTTCTTCAGATCTCCTTCTTCTTCTTTGTTCTGCAGAGGTGATGCTCTTCTTTCTTTCTTTAGATCTCCTTCTTCCTTCTTTTCTTTTTCAGCCAGGGACGTCACCCCTCCTTCTTTCTTCTTTTCGCTTCAGGCCGTCGTCTGATTTCCAAATCAGACGACTTAAACTGCCTGTTGCTACAGTGTCTCCCTCAGCTTCCTTCTTCTTCCGCGGTTCTTCTTCTTCACCTGTGCCTGCACACTTCAGAGCTTACGTCAGAGAACAAAACCTACTCTACCCTCTCCCCCCGCGTCTCTCTCTCTCTGAAACCACTCTTGGGAAAGCTCTCCCAGAGCTGCCGGGTAATCGGATTCGGGTCATGCCCGGGTCCAGGCCCACCGGCGTGCGTGGTGGGAGAGGAGTGCAGGTCAGTCTAAGTCGGGTCGGGTCAGGTCCGCGGGGCGTGAGCGCGGACGAGACCGGGTAACCGGGCGGGTGAAAGGGGACCTCACCCCGTGTGCTGAGGCAGTAAGGCTAGTGCACAAAATCAATTTAAACAGTGGAAAGGTTGTGAGGCTTACCGATGTGGGACTAAACGCAGACCTTTCCTCGCGTGCGCCTGCTGGGAGACCGCGGCCTGGCTTCTGCAGCTGCGGCTTCGATTTGCGTAGGTTGCTGGCTGGCTGCCTTCGCAAGACTCCCCGTACTCCGCAGCAGCTGGAGACCTGGAGTCCTCAAGCCTGGAGCGCGGGAGAAGCTGCTTCAATGTGCGTTAATGGCGGTCGAACCTCAAAACCTGTCGGACACGAATATGGCCTCTCGGCCTGATCAAACCACTGGGGAACCTTCGCCGTGGCACGGCGAAGGTGAGGAGCTGCGCGGCAGGCCGCAAGGTGGTGTCTGGCGGCAGCCCTAGGTTGGACTGCAACCGGAGGAATGGGTTTGTTCGGGGGAGCGTTACGGAGGTGTGGAGTGGCAGTGAAGGGGTGGGGGGTGCTCAGTGTGATGAGGCGGAGGTTCGGTGAGGGTCGGCGAGGTGTGTGAGGCTGTGGAGCGATGGGAGCATCTCGCCGGAGGGTGGCCGGAGACGAAGGGGGTGACGATGGTCAGGGTCGGTCGAGGGCTTAATTGAATAAATTGAAAGCGGGGGAAGAAAGAGGAGAAGAAGGGGAGTAGTTCTAGCTTACTTGCAGGGACGAAGGGGGAGGAACAGGGCGACAGTCGTATCGACTGTCGCCGGAGAAGACGATGCTCAGGGAAAGGGGCGGCGGCGAGCAGAGAGCCGGAGAGGCGCCAGCTGGGTGCGGCGTGGCGCGGGAAGAGCAGGGGAGGAAGTCTCTGCTGCTGGTATTGCGGCAGAGCGAAGAGGTGGAGGGGGAGGAACCGCCGGAGCTGGTGAGCGTCTGTCGGAGAGAGAAGAGAGGAAAGTTGGGGATTTTCTCCGTCAGATCCAAGCTGCCCCGGTCGGTGGAGCAACGGGGGGTATTTATAGGGATCAAAACAGGGAGGAAGGCGGAGGGAGACGACGTGTCTCCCTCGCCGGAGGATGGCCGGAAACAAAAACCCATACCGTCCGTGCATTCGCACGGCCGGTATGGTGGGTTACAACGACCAAGGGGGTGTCCCTGCGACGGCTGACGACGCAGGGCACCCCCGGTTTACTTGCCAGGTCCCCCCCCTCACCCTGCGCGGCGCCATGCTCCGCGCAAGGTCGCCGGAGCATGGTGGTGGCAGGTTTTGCAGGGGGGACCTGATCGCAAAGAACGAAGGAGAGTTAGGGGCCAAAATGCGAGGGTTCAAAAGTTGAGGGCCAAAAAGTAAATATATGAGGACCAAAGTGTAAAGTTGGTCAAGGAGGTTTATTCTTAGGCTCAAGTTTTTATACATGACTGATTAGGACCTAAGGAATCTGATGGTGAATTTCATTTCTATATTAAACCTTGTTTGACCGGTCAATTTATGCGAAAACCCAAATTAAGTTATTAATTGGGCATGGTTCTCAATGTAGGTCAAAATGGGTTCTGAAGGCCAAATTGAAGGTTCTAAACCCTAGAGATTATTTTTCTATGAATTTTAGAGGGTTTATTCTATTTTTACTTTGCCTTTAACCTCGTGAATTGAAGTGGATTGTTTTAGGGTTACAGATTATCATTTAGTTTCTTGGAATTGCTGTAGCCCTTGCTAGATCATTTCATCCCACTTTTATTCTTATTAAGCTGCTTTGACCTATGTTTGGGCCCTGAATTACCCTGTATACAGATTATACTGGTAAAATTGCATTTTTACCCCTTATGACTTGTTTTCTTCTCAAACTCAGAATTCTCTGAGTTAAGCCTTTCCTTGAGATATGTAGGAGCTTTTATCCTTTGTATTAGGTCAAAATGAGCTAGTTATGGCTCATGATGAGGTTCTCATCAATATGCTAACCCAAGTAGACCATACCCACAGCCTACTTGGGCTAACCAACTACCAAGTTGGGGATACGACCTTGAATATCCCCCTTGGTCCAACTGTCCCAATTATGACCAAACCGCACCAACCTCTTATTGGAATACACCCAACATATCCACCCAAGTGTATGATTTAAATCGTGGGGCTCCATATCTCGATTCTCCTCACGATGCCTCCTCATTTAGGTCCTACCCGCTCTATTATGATAGGACCTACACTTTAGGAGAACACCAAGAACCCTACCCTTCTCAGGATAATAACCAAGAAAGGTCATCTGAATTCAACAACCTTTCCTACTTGACCTTTGGATTGGAAGGAGTTCTAGACAAATGGAAATTAGAAAATGATCAGAAATCTAGGCAAGCCCAGGATCTTCAACCTTTGATTTGGTCCCCTGATGAAGAATCTGACTGGGAGGAGAACATAGAACCTCAACTATTCTGGAGTAGAACCAAACAGAGAATGGTTCCTCTTGAAGAACTGGACCCTGAACATGATAGAATTGAGGACCCACCCAAGAACCTAAACACCAGTGTGGGTTCTGATCCACAACCTCAACCATACTCTCTTAATTTGGATTTCAAGGAGGAAATCCAAAGGACACCAAATGACACCATGTCAATTCTTGATAACCTCCAGTTAGAACTACATAGACAGAATCAATAATTGGTTAAAGGGCAATAGGCCATGTTGGATTTGTTCCAACAATTGGGAGAAGAAGGCCAGAGAAATCTGTTGCACGCAACGCCATTCATGGAATTCATAAAGCAAGGACCTACCATGATCAATTGGACTACACCCAGTCATCCTGAATTGGTTTAGTCCACCATTGATACCCCTCAGGAGTTGGACAACTCAGTGGATAAGGACAGTAAGGATTCCTCGGAACACAATTTGGGGAGCATTGAGGACAAACATCAGGAGGAAACTGAGAATGTGAGGGGAGATGCCTTGGAATCTGAATCTAATCGGCCCAAGAGAAGCAATCCGGTGGGAACAGCAACCAACATCGGAAATGGGGAATGGAGTTACAATTTCAAAGAAATTGATTATGAATCGGTTGGAATCCCCATTACAAATTCGGAGGCAAGCCGAGAGAAAGAATATGATCAAAAGGATGAAATTGACCCTACCTCTAATGCAACCCCAAACAGTGAATCTGATACAAAGGAGGTTGAAGAAATTATTCTTGAGATCGAAGGCTTGTAGGGAATGAGCAATGAAACCATAGTTGCGGAAGAGATAGATTCGTCTTTGGAGAGAGGCCTCATGCTTGATTGTAGGGCTCATTATGAAACTCTTGACTTTGTTACCTGCCCTACCAGAATGAAGATCCCGCAACCCGAATGCACTGGAATTGATACACTTTTGATAGATTACAATTTTATGGGTGTACAGGCTGAGTATAAAACCTACATCTTTAGTGTCTATCATGTCGTATTTGGGGTGCGTTCATCCACATCAACTTGTTTGCATGCCTACAGACTAAGAGAGGATCTGACATGGGCATGCATGATACAGAATTCCCGCCCCTTAGGAACGGGACTCCACCACAACCTTGTTCGCATCTGTGGAGTTCTGATTTTGGGTTTGGTTGATACCTCCTTGACCGAAGACATTCCTGTTTGTGCACCGCCTAGCTGGAGGCATCAAACTCAGTGCTTCCTAGGAGGCAACGTAGAGGATTCAGATTGATCTGGTAGTTTACGTCACTCAGGTACTATCTTTTTGAACCCTTTTGCATCCATGTATCCGCCAATGAGGACATTGTCCAACTTAAGCATGGGGGGGTGGTAAATTGCATAATCCTAAGCTCAATTAATCAGTCTGAATGAATAAAAAAAAAATTGAATTTAGAAAGAAAACTTAGGCATTAGAAACTTGTCAATAGTGGGAAATAATACAAAAAGAACTTAAACACTTACACTTTTTAGGCCTTCAGGCTTAACCATCCCTAGTGTCCGTTAAAATATGGATTTAGCGGTGAATCCTTGCAACCTTAAGCTATTCTAATCCACCTACTAAATAAGGTAATAAGTATACGACTTATCAACTCACCCTCTTACTCAGAAAAACTTTGAGTCTAAGCATCTGCACACATTTTTGCACAGACTCACTTCTCGGAGATTTTGACAGAAATTGGGTAGCTAATAAACTCTCTAGGGTGGTATGGCTAGTAAGTTGTCGTGGGTAATAGCCCATTGGCAAGTTGTCCAGAACCTAGCCATAGGCCATTTCTTCTTCATTGCCTCTAGGTACATTTGAGATCAGGGAAGCCACCTACGAATAAAAAAAGGAAGAAGAAAAGAAAATAAACCACACTTCACCGCACAAGTATGGCTGGCAAGTGATCGTGGGTAACAACCCATTGGTCGGTTGTCCAGAGCCCAGCTCAATAATTGCACAAAAAAGACCAAAACACTTAAGGAAGAAGCGGGGAAGTAGTACAAGCTGGGGAGATATACAGTGGAAAAATCCTTGTGTTGACCCTAATTAAAACAAACGTAGGGAGAAAGCTTCCAATCGAACAAATATACCTTCAGGCAAATTTCTTTGCTTTTCCGGTCACCTAGAGGCATAGAAACATGAAGTCTGTCTCAATTACCGTTAAGTGAGTCTATCACAACATTCACACCAAGATGCTTAGTACTTAGGGTTTTGACCGAGTTTTGGGGGAGTTGGGTAGCCGTAAAAAGTTACCAACCCACACTGAATTCCGAAAAAATTCTAAAATATATATATATATATACATATACATATGTATAGTTATATACATTAAAGCAAGGATTCGGGGGATTCGTATTTTGGCAGACACACGGGCGCTGCTTAGTCTTTGTATATTAAGATCTTCATATATTTCCTCTTATTGACAAGTAATGAAGTGTCTAAGCAATTAATTCTTAAAATCTAAAAGGAAATAAAGGCTAGAATAAACCTTGCTAGGGACTACCAAGGAGTAAGCATGGGGGCATGATAACACTACACAAGGGGGTGATAATTATGTTAAATATGGCCCATCTTAAGAATAAAAGGCACAACATAAGTAGAATGGGAGCATTGCATGCATCATGTACCAAGATTACTTATAAAACTGTATTAATGGACATTTGTGTAAGCATTTGTCAAGGCAGGCCTCAGATGAGCAATCGGACCACACGGAAGGATTCAAAACGACGAACGGAGTCCGACAGATCCAAGATCGGCCAAATCCGATATTCGAAGCTCCTACAATGGGCCCAAGAAGTTCTGACCATTGATTTGGAGATCAACGGCCCATATTGCGCAACATTAGCCCCCACTCCACCACATGCCGCCCTTCATCCAACCAAGATCAGATCTTAGCCGTCGATCTTCGATGGAACGGCCGAGACTCGCGCACCCGCCCGCAGTCGCCACGACAAAGTGCGGGCGTGGCGCAACGGTTAGAGTGCACGCCCGCACGCACGTGATGCAGGTTCGACCCGCGCGGAGTCGAAATCGAAAACAGAGGATGCGTGCAGTGAAATTGGGCCGCCCGATCAGCAGCGGGCGGCTGAGATCTCTCCACACGGCGCAACCGTAGCTCACAGGCGCCCACGCGCGCGTGCATGCTGGGCGATGACGCTTGCGCACATGCGCGCCCCAGGCGCGATCCCAGCGCAGTCGAGGAGGGTTCTTAGCCATCCGATCGAACTCGTTTAGCAGCCGCGGATCACACGAGGAGAAGAAACAGGGTGGGCGGCTGACCAATGGCTGGAGGGCTTCACCGACGCTTTTGGGAGTGTTTTTAGTGATGTTCTAGACGTCGCTAAAGCCCTTCTTCTTTTAGGAAGCCCTTAACCCTATTTAAACCCCCTCCAACCACTCATTCACGGCATTCACTCCCCTTGTAACTACTCCACCCCTCTCTTAGCAAGCTTTAGGCCCTCTTGTAATCGTCGGAGATGAGGAGCCACCGACGGAGCCTCCTCTACCGCCATGGCTGCCTCGTCGCTCTCCACTCTCTCTCTCTCTCTTTTAAGCTTTCCATTACTTTTGTTTGAAGCATGTATTTAATGTTGTAAGCTATGAACTACAAGTGCATGATTAATGAAGTTATTTTCCGTTCAATTGTCATTTTAATTTCCGTTCAAGTTGCATGATCAAACAAAGAACTTTCCAACCCTAAACCCTCTCTCTATCTTTCTCTCGCTTTTCAAAATCGCATCTTTCGCAAGCAAAACTCTGCACTTTTCGTGACAAGTGATAAGCAAAAATCTGATTTCCACGCCTCCCTGAGACCGACACTTGGACTCAGCTCCGTTTACTTATTTTAAAATCAACGTTGCAAGTGCGAACTATAACAACACTTCTTAACACACACGCACAACGACACATCATATATATACATTGCAGTCTTGGAAAAGTAGAAAGGAAATGATAGTTTCCTGTTTATGAATGGATAATTATTGTTGAAAACATGGATTATATGAATATAAACCTGAAATGATGAAACCTAGCATGGCTTGGCCTGAGGAAACATGAGCACCAGCCCTACGGGGAATTAGGAGTAGAGCTCCTGGAAATAAATGCAATGGAACTAAAAAAGTAAAACGTGAAAGTGTGTTGTCTCTTGGGTTTGTGATACCAAAGAGAGCACATATTACCTCTTAGTGTTGAGGGGAGCTTGCCACCCTCAGGTCGAGACCAGGGTGGGTTTGGCCACTTTGCATCGAATTTCTGGCCCTTGCGTACACCGTACTGGGGAGAGCTGCTAGTGTAGGGAAAGAGCTAGCTACTCCACGGGCCCCAGGGTTCTGCTAGCTCTCCTACAATGACTTGTTAGGCCCACTAGGCAAACCAAGGTAGTCAGGCAAGGGTGCGCGGACTGTGGAGGGGTTGGACCCCTATTACTGAGAGGGCTCTGCCCTATACTGGTTTCGTGCTATGCATTGGGGTGCACCTTTTAACAGAAACGACTGACCATGTGCCAGTGTGGGGTAGCTACCCGTGCGTTTATCGCACGTGCCGTAGTCACCGTTACATCTGTTAGTGACCTTGGGGTGGTTGACTGAGGGTAGGACCACCACGGGGTACTCTCCCGGCCAGGAGAGCACCACGTGTTACTTCTACTTTTCGGAAAAGACTGCAATCAAGATCATTCCCACGAGGAACATTCAAGATCAAGAGAAAGATCTGAGAAATAATTTAGTAATGAATAAGTGGAAAAATTAAAGAAAGAAATTAAAAATATAACATCTACTGTCCACCTTGCTGTTTTTCTTAGCTTTTGGTTGCCACTCTACTCAGCATTTCTCTAACGTGTCACGTTTGTTGCCTTTTCAAGACTAGGTGTTGAGCAGCTAGAGTCGGTGGCTGCAGAGGGTGCTGGATCTAGTAGAGCCCAGTAGTGTTACTTGTGTAGTACCCACAGTACTTTTCCTTCTGTGGTAGTGAGTAGTTTCTGTTACCCTTGTACTCTTTTGTTGTAAGCATCATATTTATGTACATGTTTATTTCTTTACTGTTGTGGTGGTGTATACAGTAGTAGTTCTTTTCTTTACTGCTGTATTTTGTTACTGCTAGTTATATGCATGTTGAATGTGGTTTATTTTACTGCTCCTTTGGTTACTTTCTCGTTGGACGACTGGGTCTTGGGATCAGTCAAGTTGGTCCGATTCTCGTGTCTCGTAGGGATTCGAGAATTGGGTCGTAACAAAATGGTATCAGAGTAAGGTCGTCCCGAGAAGTGAACCAACTGACTAGAAAATAACCAATTCACGTGTCTGTAACTAGAGTAGCCACCACAACGCTTCTTTTGACATAAGCTCTTAGACTTCTTCGTTAGATATCATTCGATATTGAAGTGTTTCCATTCTATTTTCGTGTCTCCTTGCAGGAGATGCCTCGTCACAGGACTAGCTAGGTGGGCCGCGGGCGCGGTCGAGGACGAGGTCGGAGGGGTAGGCGTGTTGAGGTCGACGTTTCAGTAGACCAGCCACTGCTCCCGGGCTTTCAGGCCCAAGACCTCTCCCAGCTAATACGGGACATAGTGCAAGAGGAGCTCCACCTGCCGCCTTGAGCGCCTCTCCCTGGGGCTGCGGAGGGGGAGTCCTCTGTAAGACCACGTGACAAATGTGGCGCTGGACGTGGGGGAGGGGGTGGGCCGCCATCGCCCCCACCTTCCTCCGACACTTTTGTGCACGAGGCTTCTTTACCTGGGGGTGCACCAGCATCTCCATTGCAGTGCCACTTCAAGCTTTTCGGGCAATTTCGGAAGCTGAAGCCCCCTCCTTCAAGGGGGATGAGGACCCGACCGAGGCGGAGGACTGGCTCGAGCAGATCGAGAAGGTTTTTGACACCCTTCACCCCCCGGTGGAGTGTCGCGTGGCCTTTGCCACGTACCAGCTAGAGAGCGCGGCACACAGGTGGTGGAGGGCGGTCAGGGGACAGGAGAGGGACGAGCCAACTTGGGACCGGTTCGTCACCCTCTTCTGCGAGCAGTACTTTCCCCAGACGTGGCAGGACTAGAGGAGGCGGGAGTTCCACACTCTCCGCCAGGGGACGATGACCGTGAGCGCGTACCACACGCATTTTCTAGAGCTGTCCCGCTTCACAGCGACAGTAGTAGCCACTGAGGAGGAGCGCCTTTGGAGGTTCACTGAGGGGCTCTGACCTACGATTCGGGGGTATGTCAAACCCCTGAAGCTGCCTATGTTCTCGAGGGTGGTGGAGGCAACTATGACATATGAAGAGACCAACTCGTCCGCGCGAGATACTGACAGCAAGCGGAAGAGGCCCTATCAGCCAGACTTCTCACAGTGCCGGCGAGAGAGGAGACACGTGGTGCCTGCAGGAGAGCCGTCACATTTTGCAGGGCCATCAGTGGCCTTTGGGGGCTCTTGATAGGAGCCAGTTGCTAGCACCGGACCCCCGCCCAGCCGACAGTAGGCACCCACTGAGGGCGGGAGTCGGGTTCCCCTTTGCAACCAGTGTGGCCAGTTGGGCCACATCAGGAGGGACTTCCCGTCTAGGGCAGGAGGTCAGCAGATGCTTCCCGTGCCCAGCACTGGAGGGCGAGCAAGAGGTCGCGGTTTCCAGGTGTGTGGAGGAGGACAGTAGTCACGGGGAGGGTACCGGCCAGCAGCTACCCATCCGACATAGAGTGTGGCTGCTTCGTCCACACCTAGGGCTGAGGGGCGTATCAATGCCCTGACACACAGGGATGCCAGGGCTTCGGGATCAGTGGTGGCAGGTATGGTTTCAGTTTTCGGCAGACTTGTTTACACGCTTTCTGATTCTGGTGCCACACACTCATTTGTCGCCGCCAGTTTCGCGGTTAGTATGGGGAGGATTGTGTGCTGTTAGAGGATCCATTCATGATCAGAGGTCCGAGTGGTCAGCTGTTTGTAGCTGAGGAGTTATACACGGGTTGCGAGGTCAGTGTTGGGGGACACAGCCTTCCCACTGACCTGATTATGATACAGATGGAGGACTTTGGCGCAATTCTGGGGATGGACTGGCTATCCGCTTACCATGCCTTGGTGGACTATTTTGAGAGAAAGATCGTCTTCTCCATACCGGAGTTTCCTTCTTTCGAGTTCCACAGGCAGTCAGTGGACGAAGGTTTCAAGTGCATTTCTGCACTTCGGGCGGCGAGACTTTTGAGACAGGGGTGTGAGGACTTCCTAGCTTGTGTGGTGGCAGAGCCCATCCCTGTAGCAGACTTCCAGAGTATCCTGGTGGTCAGAGAGTACCCCGACGTGTTCCCAGACGAGTTGCCAAGACTACCGCCTGAGCGTGAGATCGAGTTTGAGATCTCACAAGTATCAGGGACCAGCCCCATCTCCACAGCATCGTATAGGATGGCACCACTTGAGCTGCAAGAGCTCAAGTCTCAGTTGCAGGATCTTTTGGAGAAGGGCTTTGTGAGGCCCAGCGCGTCTCCCTAGGGAGCCCCGGTACTGTTTGTAAAGAAGAAGGATGGTACCCTACGCCTTTGTGTGGACTATCGACAGCTAAATAGGGTGACCATCAAGAATAAATATCCGCTGCCGAGGATCGATGACTTGTTTGACCAGCTACGAGGTGCCATGGTATTCTCCAAGATCGACTTGAGGTCTGGATACCACCAGTTGAGGATCAAGGAGGCAAACGTCTCCAAGATAGCTTTTCGCACCCGGTACGGAGACTATGAGTTTCTGGTCATGCCGTTTGGGCTGACCAATGCCCCCACTGCCTTCATGGACTTGATGAACCGGGTGTTTAGACCGTACTTGGACCAGTTTGTGGTGGTATTCATTGATGATGTGCTCATCTATTCTCGAGATCAGACGCAGCACGGACAACACTTGAGGATGGTTTTGGACACACTGAGACGACGTAGGCTGTACGTCAAATATAGCAAGTGCGAGTTCTGGTTGAGGGAGGTGACCTTCTTAGGTCATGTGATCTCGGGGGATGGCTTGGCTGTGGACCCAGCCAAGGTCGAGGTAGTGCTCAGGTGGGAGAGATTGCGTACGGTTACTGAGATTCGCAGTTTCTTGGGATTGGCAGGCTGCTACAGGCGATTTATCAGGGGCTTTTCACAGATTGCATGTCCTATGACACAGTTGACCAGGAAGGACGTGCCCTTTACTTGGATAGACGCCTGTGAGGCATGTTTTTAGGAGCTGAAGGAGAGGCTGACTTCGGCTCCCATGCTCACCATCCCAGATAGTAGTGGTGGGTTCATTGTGTACACGGACGCCTCTTTGCAGGGGTTAGGGGGTGTGCTCATGCAAAGGGGTCACGTTGTCGCTTACGCTTCGTGGCAATTGAAGCCCCATGAGCATAGTTACCCTACCCACGACCTGGAGCCGGCAGCTATCGCCTTCGCACTGAAGACCTGGAGGCACTACTTGTATGGTGAGACCTTCGAGATTTTCACAGATCACAAGAGCCTCAGATACTTGTTTGATCGAAGGAGCTCAACATGAGACAGAGACGTTGGTTGGAGCTCTTGAAGGACTATGACTGCAGCATTTCCTACCACCCGGGAAAGGCCAACATGGTGGCTGACACCTTGAGTCGGAAGGCGCCCGCACACTTGGCCAGTTTACAGGTGCAGAGTTGGAGCCTCTTAGAGGAGATGGGTAGTTGGCTACCCCTAGAGTTACGGGGGAACTGTGGGGCAGTGACTGTGATGCAATAGACGAGGCCAGTGCTGATAGATCGCATCATCACAAGACAGATGGCCAATCCATACTTGCAGTCCTTGCGTGACAGAGTACTATCAAGAGACCCTGGAGACTTCTCTTTTACAGACTAAGTGCTGCGCATGAGGGGATGTTTGTGCGTTCCCAGAGACAAGGAGCTGTTGAGAGAGCTCCTGACTGAGGCACACGGTTCCAAATTCACCATACATCCCTGAAACACGAAGATGTACCATGACTTGAGACGCGACTTTTGGTGGAGGGGGATGAAGCGGGATGTGGGTGAATTCATGCAGTAGTGTTTAGTGTGCCAGCAGGTGAAATTCAAGCATTAGAGGCCTGCACGGCCACTACAGCCACTTCCAATGCCAGAGTGGAAGTGGGAGAGCATCACCATGGACTTAGTGGTGGGCTTACCTGTTACCCAGCTAGGACAAGATGCAGTCTGGGTAATTGTTGACAGATTGACGAAGATGGCACGTTTCTTGTCAATCCTAGTCACCTTGGGACCAGCACAGTTGGCAGAGAGGTATATCCGCGACGTGGTACGTCTACACGGAGTTCCACGGGAGATCGTATCTGACCGGGATACCTGCTTTATGTCCCAGCAAAAACTGGTGGCGACCTTCCTCTATAGTTCTATTATTTCATCGTAGTATAGTATAGAGAGAGGTGATTACCAGTTTAATACAATTTGTTACTCGGAAATAAAGAGTTCCTGAGGTCGAACTCAGGGAGCAAACTGTATTCTAGAGATACAAATTCTTATTACAAAAATAAAGAGAGAGAGAGAGAGAGTTTGTTGGCTTCTTTCTTCTTCTCCTCTTTTCTCTTTGCTTATCTTCTTCTGCTTGGCTCTTCTGCTTTATCTGCAACAGTACTGATGCTCTTCTTCTTCTTTCAGTTCTTGTTTCTACTCGTCTCTTTCTTTTTCTTCTCCATTGCGGTCCTGTTCTTCTTCTTCTTCTTCTTTCTTTCTTCTTTTCCTTTCTTCAGATCTTCTTCTTCTTCAGAGTCTTCCCTTGGCCTCTCTGTGTTCTCCTCTGCCTCGCCTTCCTTCTCCTTCTTTGCCTTCAGGACGTCGTCTGATTTTCCAATCAGACGACATACACCGCCGCTGCTACAGTGCCGCTCGGTGCTCCTCCTTCCTTCAGCTTTCGTCGGCCTTCTTCTCTGTTCAGCGGGCATCTTTCTTCTTCTCTGCCTACACACTTGCACAACTTGATCAGAGGGGCAAAACCTAATTCTACCCTCCCCCGCGTTTCTCTCTCACAGAAGCCGCTCTTAGGAAAGCTCTCCCAGAGCTGCCGGGTATTCGGGTACGGGTCGTGCCCGGGTCCAGGCCCACCGACGTGCGTGGTGGGCGAGGAGTGCAGGTCAGTCTAAGTCGGGTCAGGCTAGGTCCGCGAGGCGTGAGCGCGGACGAGACCGAGTAACCGGGCGGGTGAAGGGGACCTGACCCCGTGTGCTGAGGCGATAAGCCTCCAGCACTTTTTCACTTTATACCGCTGTGCCGCTTCGGAGTCTTCCGAGGTGGGACTAAATGTCCCACCCCAATTTGGCGCCTGCGCAGAGGAAGCAGCTGGTAATCGCAGCTTTACGCGAGGCCTTCGCACGAGGGATTTGCCTCAACTGCAGCCTAACGCTTTGCCGAAATATCCCTGCATAGCCTGGGAGCGTGACCTGGGCGCGGCGCACCTGGAACAGCAGGTCGAAGCAGCTCCTTCTGCACGGCAATGGCAGCGGAGGACGGGTGACCTGTTCACAGTAAAACAGCCTCTCGGCCTAATCAGAAGGTGCCGGGAGCTTCGCCAGAGTGCGGCGAAGCTCGTGCAGGTGGTGGCGAGGCGTGGGGCGGCGTGCAAGGGCTGCCCTAGGTCGGACTGAGGGTCGGAAAGTGGGTGTGTTCGGTGGATTTGCAGAGGTCGGGTGGTGGGAATTGGAAGGGCGGAAATGGATCAGGGTGAGGAGGCAGAGATTATGTGCAGGTCGGCGAGCCGTGTGGGATGCTGGAGTGATGGGAGCGGCTCGCCGGAGGATGGCCGGAGGCGGAGAAGGTGAGGGTGATTAGGCGCGGTCGAGGGGTAATTAGATAAAAATAGCAGGGGGAAAAGAGAGAGAGAATAGAGGGAAGTAGTTCTAACCTAACTAAAGTGACGAAGGGGGCGAGGAGGCAGACGGCTGTACCTGCTGTCGCCGGAGAAGAAGGTGCCCAGTGGGGGAGGACGGCGGTGACGACGGGGCAGAGGCAGCGCGCGCCGGTATTGCGCGACGCGGGAAGAGCAGGGGAAGAAGTCTCTGCTGCTGGTATTGCGGCAGAGCGAAGAGGAGGAGGAGGAAGAACCGCCAGAGCTGGTGGGCGTCTGCCAGAGTGAGAAGAGAGGAAAGTTGGGGGTTTTCTCCGTCAGATCCGAGCTGCTCAGAACGGCAGAGCGACGGGGGTATTTATAGAGGCGAAATCAGAGAGGAGGGCGGAGGGAGACGACGTGTCTCCCTCGCCGGAGGACGCCGGAGATGGAAACCCATACCGTCCATGCGTTCGCACGGCCGGTATGGTGGGTTGCAGCGACCAGGGGGGTGTTCCTGCGATGGCTGACGACGCAGGGCACCCCCGGTTGTCATGCCAGACCCTCCCCCTTACTCTGCGCGGCGCCATGCTCCGCGCAAGGTCGCCGGAGCATGGTGATGGTCAGGTTTTGGCAGGAGGGACCTGAATGCAAAGAACGAAGGAGAGTTAGGGGCAGAAATGCGAGGGTTCAAAAGTTGAGGGCCAAAAAGTAAATATATGAGGACCAAAGTGTAAAGTTGGTGAAGAAGGTTTCTTCTTAGGCTCAAGTTTTTATACATGACTAATTAGGACCTAAGGAATCTGATGGTTAATTTTATTTCTAGATTAAACCTTGTTTGACTGGTCAATTTACGCAAAAACCCAAATTAAGTTATTAATTGGGTATGGTTCTTAATGTAGGTCAAAATGGGTTCCTAAGGCGAAATTGAAGGTTCTAAACCCTAGAGATTATTTTTCTATGAATTTTAGAGGGTTTATTCCATTTTTGCTTTGCCTTGAACCTCGTGAATTGAAGTGGGTTTGTTTTAGGATTACAGATTATCATTTAGTTCCTTGGAATTGCTGTAGCCCTTATCAGATCATCCCACTTTCCTTCTTATTTGGTTTGTTTGACCTATGTTTGGACCCTGAATTACCCTGTATGCAGATTATACTGGTAAAATTGCATTTTTACCCCTTATGACTTGTTTTCTCCTTAAACTCAGAATTCTTTGAGTTAAGCCTTTCCTTGAGTTATATAGGAGCTTTTATCCTTTGTATTAGGTCAAAATGAGCTAGTTATGGCTCATGATGAGGTTCTCATCATACCCCCATGCCTTGCTTTTGCTAGTCCCTTAGCAAAAACTTAAGGTTTCAACCCTTGTTCTAGACCATGAAGTTCTTAATAGCTTTAGATAAGTGCTTTTTCATTTGAGCTCAGATTAGGTTAGAATGCTGACCATAGGCCTAAAAGGTACTCTAGTACCAATCAGGATCCAAATCTGTCTAGCCTTAGCCTCAGTCCTTAGCAAAGGTTTTTAAGGCCCACAAGAACTAACTTAAGGTTTATTGGACTTTGTGGTTAAAGCACCCGTGCTTGAAATGATTTTAGCCCTGGCTCAATTCGCAGTGCGTTTTGTAAGAGAGAGATAGAAAGTTATTCTGTTTGGAGAGTTTTCTCTCTCTTTTTCTTTTTAGTTCTAGCCTAGGATTGGCTTTTCAACACGGTCTGTATCAGATTCCTTGCTCCCATCATCAATCCTCAAGGGTTCCTGGCGATCGATGCTTCGAGATAGCACCGCCCATGGCAACCCCCGGAACCCTGGCTATTGAGATTTCGAGATAATCCCATCCATGGTGTTCCGTGGCCGAGCCCAGACCCTGGCAATTGACACTTCGAGATAATGCCATCCATGGGATCTGAACCAGCAGAGTGCTTACATGCCCCCAGTAGGATATGTAAATATCCTAAGAGACAAGCACCGAGGAGATGATATTTTGTTACGCATCTTCGAGGGGATTTCCCGCCTCTCTGCGCTGGGAACTCGTCCAAATCAACTTGTGCTGATCGGCCGCTCCTACTCTAGGTGTTCTTTTCAGAATTTTGCGACGCTTCTGCGTGATTTTGATTTTTACGCTTACTGAACCAGGCTGTGTGTGAGGTTAGGGTGCTTAGGTTACTAAGTCCCGTAAACCAAAAATTAGTTAATGAGGCCAAATACTTCCTAAGCCTTAGACCTAATACTTCAGCTTTTCATTTTCCTCAACCTCTTGAGGAGTGTCCAGATCTTAATGGGTACTAAGAGTCTATTCAAGAATGCCTAAGGTTTGCGTTCTTACTAATCTCATTATGCACTTTTCAGTTATTTTCTTGAATGAGGTCTAGAACTTAGGTTAATTCCTTAGTTCCTTACTAATGACTATCACCTTTTCTCATAATTTTGTGCTCCTTTTTCATTTTGTTTCTTTTCTCCTCCTTCACAAAATTTCCTTCTCCTCTTTTCCTCTTATTCTTTTTCGAAAAATTTTTTAATTTTTATGGTGTTTTTGGCATATGTGAATTTTTTGTTTGAAACCTTTTCTTACAAGTTTTTGCACTTTCATACCCCCCCATGCCTAAGATTTGCAATGTCCTCATTGTAACCTAGGGGTTTTTATTCAACTAAGTTCATACATTAGGATAGCTGTTTTGATGAGTGAATGGGTCGGGGTGACTGTTGCGGACGATTTCTAATCTCAGATGCAAGCACCTGAGGTGGAGTCGGCTGTCCTAAAGTGTGAACTTCAAGTGCAAAAAGGTGTCAGAACAAGTTTCAGGTTTTCAAAGAGAATGACGGGCTGCCTCCCGTTGAGCGCTAAATTTGATGCCTTCAGCCAAGCGGGAAATGCGATGGAGAGGGGATGGTCAAATCAGCGGAGTTTTGTAAGACAAGCACCTTGATTAAGAGCCTGGTTGGTCCAACCAGGTGCTTGTTCAGATCAACAGGCTGATGATGCAGCCCAAACCCAATCAATCTAGTGGGTTGGTAGATGTGGATAAAAAGGTGTGGAACCCACCATATACTATGAAGCTCAGATAGATGTGGAAGTGTAAACGCAGGGTTTGGCTGAGTCGAATCAGCCTGGTCAGAGTAGGGACCCGTAGAATAATCAGTGATTGATGCAGGAACCCTACAGGGGTGATCAAAGAATGATAGAGCATGGTATGTAGTCTGATCAATGTTCGAAACCTGATGTGGAAATGCAATCGGCTCGGTGAGAGGTGAATCTAAATAGAAATTGAGTCCGGTTGCGGGTCGGGGTTGGGAAGAGGTTTTGATTCGTTCTGTGTATGCGGATGAGGTGGCCATTGTGTACAAGGGCTCTTCTAGAAACAGATGATAGGTGGTTTTCTGTAGAGAGTCCTCTGGGTAACTATCAAATGCCGGAAGAGTGTCTGTAGGATGAAAGAAATCGGATTCGAGAAAAAATTTCGATTCTTGGTTGCAATCACTCTTGGCATTTTCTGTTTTTAGTTCCTGAGGATCGAAAAGGAATGATTCTGTGTTATCAGTGATCTCGGGAATCAGGACCTCAGAGTCGGAGTTAGAGTCATGAGAACTGAGGTCGTAGATAGGCCTGGCGTGTTCAGGAAGGGGAATCTCTCCGCAATTATAGTCAGATTTGAAATTGTCGGAGAGTTGGCGAAAATGAGATTCATGATCATGAATTCCACCACAGCAAAAATTATCAGATGTGGAATCAGCAGCCTGACTGGGGTCTAGCCTATATGTCAATTTTGGGCTCGAAAAGGTATTCTGTCTAGGCTCAAGCTCCAAGCTGGTAGGATAGACCCAATTGAAATCCAACTCGTCCAACTCCTCAGTCTCTGTATCATAAATTGGCATGACTTTCGAAAAATCGATCAGATTTTCTGAAGATGTTGGAGAGGGATATTCATCAAATAGAGGCCCAGAATCATATTCTGCAAAAATTTGATCTTTCTCAAAAGGGGCCTCATAATCTTCCCAATAAGTTTCAGATCTAGGTTCTAGGCTTAGGATGTGGGTAGAATTATTAGAACCTAAGTTCGAATAACCTTCGAGGGCCACCTTATCAAGATAAGGGGCGGAATTTATACCCTCAAAAGGTTTAGTTCTGATCTCATTATTGCAGGAGTTTTGGAATTCTAGGCTTGGCAATTCATGGTCGAAGTTTGGCTCATCATTGTGTTCTCCTGCAATATCCCAACCTAATTCAACATTGTCTTCTATCTGGGTTGGGATTTCACAACCACTTTGTGCCCCAGTCCCGAGATCTGGGAAACTGGATTGTTCCTTAATACTGTTCCAAGATGGTTCATCCTCTGTTTCTGGTATATACGGGTATTTTTGGTTGATAATTTGCTCTACTGATTTCATCATTTCTACCTGTTTTATAAGGGCATCTTGGTGTTGTTCCCAAAGTACAGGATTTGTCAAGCATTGAAGGTATTCAGATTGGTGTAATTTTTCTATCTCAATGTATCCTGTCATGAGCATATCTCGGGTTGATCCTTTTGAAATTTCAGTCAAAAGAATTTGGGCACAGTTTATGATGAAAGTTGTGGTTGTTGGGACATCAACCTAAATGTTTTCTATTGGTGTTGAGGGTTTATATTTGATTTCATAGAATTCAAGGGCATCCTCAATCATCTTATCTTTCATGGATCTCAGATATTCAGGTTTTTTACATGGTAGTCTTGCTAGGTAATTAGGCTGCATCTTCGAATCAGGTGGTGGAATCAAGATATAGAATCAGAAGTTTGAATTAATGGAAAAAGGGGACTTTGTTCAGAATCAGAGGAAAGAGGGGCTATGTGAATGATTTCTGCAAAAACAATGGAGCCGAGGCTTAGCCTCGGGGAGAGTGAATTTCTATAGGAGGTTTCAAGGACCTCCTGCAAGATACTGAAGGACTGGATGAGATAAGCAGGTGCTGGACCCAATCAAGACACCTAAAAAATGTTGGGTGACTATAGAGGTGCGGGGCAGATGGACCCCTTGATCAGAAAGATCGTCCACCTGAGAATTACCTGGGCAGCCAGAGAGGGAGAGTCCCGCGAAGACCCCTACACGGTAGAGCGTCCCCACGGGTTACAGGGTTTCCCCCACCCGACCTCTCTTGTCACTGAGATTCCAGGTAGACCAGGATGGGGATCTTGACCTCTTAAGCCTACCAATTTTAGCTTAAGATCAGGGTGCTTAAAGTTACACTTGATCTCTTAAGTATTTTGAGTGAGAAAGTGACCTAATTTTAAGGTTGGTTGACCCAAGGAGTGAACTTTACCTCTTGTTCCTTTGAGAGCTTTTGGGTCCTTTCTTTTTGGGTTCAAGTGTTTAGAGAGCCAATTGTTTAGGGTTTCTCTGAATAAGTATGTTCAATCAATGGTTTAGGCACACTTCTTTTGGATTTTCTCCATTCTTGATTTAAGTAGTGTGTCTCTAAAACCCTAATGTTGAATCTTATGTTGGTTCTACTTGGTCCAGTTAGTTCTTTGTTGGGTAATTAGGGCTCAAGCAAGAATGTGTTAGCCCTTAAATACCCTTAATAGTGCGCAGGAATAATGGGTTGGAAACATGCAACTTTTTATGGTTACTAAGTATGGAAGACAGGTTAGACCTTGGAACGTGGGTTTTACCGGGTTTGAGGGTTTTGTTATAACGTTGTAGTAAAGCCGGTTATTACCAACATTTCAAATATAAATTTTTTTTTTTACTCGGACAATGAAAGAGTTCCCGAGGTCGAACTCAGGGAGCAAGTTGTATTCTAGAGATATACATGTTTCTTTTACAAAAAGAGAGAGGGAAAGAATTTGTTGTTTTCTCTTTGTTCTCCAGAGGGGATGCTCTTCTTTCTCTCTTTCTTTAGATCTCCTTCTTTCTCTCTGTTCTGCAGAGGTGATGTTCTTCTTCTGCAATGGTGATGCTCTTCTTCTTCTTCCTGCTGTTCCTGCCTTGGTGATGTTCTTCTTTCTTCAGAGCTCCTTGTTCTTCTTCTTCGTTCTGCAGAGGTGATGCTCTTCTTCTGCAATGGTGATGCTCTTCTTCTTCTTCCTGCTGTTCCTGCCTTGGTGATGTTCTTCTTTCTTCAGAGCTCCTTGTTCTTCTTCTTCGTTCTGCAGAGGTGATGCTCCTCTTCAGATCTCTTTCTTCTTCTTCCTCGGTTTCTGCCTTGACCTCTCTTCTTCTTCTTCTGCTTTGGCCGTTGCTCTTCCTTCTTCTTCAGCCTGCCTTCTTTCCTGCTCTGGCTGCTGACCTTCCGTCGTCTGACCCGGTGCTTAGACGACTTAACTATGCCTTTGCTACAGTGCAGCTCCTTCTTCTTCAGCGGGTCTTCTTCTTCGCCTGTGCCTGCACACTTCAGGGTTTTTCGTCAAGAGGCAAAACCTACTCTACCCCCCTCCCCCCGCGTCTCTCTTCCTCTCTGAAACCACTCTTGGGAAAGCTCTCCCAGAGCTACCGGGTAATCGGGTTCGGGTCACGCCCGGGTCCAGGCCCACCGGCGTGCGGTGGTGGGTGAGGAGTGCAGGTCGGTTTAATCGGGTCGGGCCAGGTCCGCGGAGCGTGGTCACGGACGAGGCCAGGTCGGGTGAGAGGGACCTCACCCCGTGGTCAGGAGGCAGACAGCATAAGGAACTTTTTGCCTTTATGCGTCCGCGCGCCTCCGAGAAGTTCCGAGGTGGGACTAAATGTCCCACCCCAATTGAGCGCCCGTCGCGGAGGGAGCAGTGGGCGATCGTGGCTTCACGTGCGGCCTTCGCCCCATCTGCGAGCCTGGGACGTTTCGCTGAGACTCCCCACGCAACCTGGGAGTCGAACCTGGGCGAAGGCGTGCCTGCACCTGCAGGTGAAGGAGCTCTGCCTGCTCAGTAATGGCGACGGCGGGTGTTTGCACCTCAAAACACGCCTATAGGGACGCCTTCTTATGCTATTTTCTAGCATTAACTATGTATATTATAATCCTATTGTCGCATCTGTAAAAATACTTGCATTCATGCATTTAATTAAGAGGAGGGAAGATTGGAATAAAAGGGCTTCATAATTTACATTCTCCTCAAGTGCCTCTTTGCAAAAATTCCCTTCTCTATTTTTATTTCCTCTTGATTTCTATTTTTTTTTTCTCTCCTGCGGCTGCAACTTCTCCGCAACCTCTCCCCGCCATGCGCCTTCCCGCAGCCGCATGCAGCAGTCCCGCCTCTCCCTGCTGTCCTGCGGTCCTTCCCGCGCGCGTCCGCCCTCTCCCTGCCCAAGCCATTCCCTGCGGCTGCCATTCCTCCCATCTCCCGCTGCTGCAACCTCTTCTCCGCTGCCTCTCCCTGCCGTCCTTCCCGCTGCTGCAACTTCCCGCGCCTCTCCCTGCAGCAGCCACTCTCCAACGCCTCTCCCTGCTGCTGCCATGCCTCCCCGCCATGCTCTCCTCCTCTATAAAGCAGCAGCTCTTCCTCGCGACGAGGCAGGGGGGGAAGATTGCTGCAATACGCAGCTGCGGGCTGGCTGCAGCAAGAAAGAATCACCACCAGCAGGCCGCCACCTTCCTCTCCTCCCTCTCCCCTCCATACGTCGGTCCTCCTCCGAGGAGAAACCCGACGGGCAGGAGCTCACTGTGGTGCACACTACCACAGTGAGACCATCACCGCCCAGCTCTTCAAAGAGCCGGTGGGCGTGGTGGCTCTCTGTTTTCATTTGTTTTCCGTTCCTGCCCTTCTCGCCATTGCTGCTTCTTCAAAGTCTGAAGCGGAAGCAGCAGCAGCAGCTAAGCGGCGGCAGCAGCAGCAGCAGCGGCAGCGGCCCCCGCAGCTTCCGCGAGCGCCTGCAGGCCTCCCCCGCAGCTTCCGCGAGCGTCTGCAGGCGCCCCAGCCCCTCTGCACGCGCCTGCAGGCCTCCCCCGCAGCTTCCGCGAGCGTCTGCAGGCGCCCCAGCCCCTCTGCACGCGCCTGCAGGCCTCCCCCGCAGCTTCCGCGAGCGTCTGCAGGAGCCCCAGCCCCTCTGCACGCGCCTGCAGGCCTTCCCCGCGTCCGCTTCCTCGCTCTGTCGCGAGCCTCCGCGCTCGCAGCAGGTTGACGCAGACTCATCTCCTCTGCGCGAATACGCGCCCACGACCATCAGACGACGGTCTTCACCTCCGGACGTCTTAACTCGCCTCCTGCAGTGCGGCTGCCTCCGTTCTCTCCGCTCCTGCCAGCTCTCTCCTGCTCTCTCTCTCTCCCATTCTCTCTCTCTCTCTCTCTCACTCTCTCTCACAACACTTTCTCACACACTACACCGACGCACACAGACATCTACACCAACACTTTCACACACACACACTCACACACTAATAGTAACTTATATACATATATATATATATATATATATATATATACATATACATATATCTATATATATATACTTATATATACATAGTATATCTATATAGTTATGTATACATACATATAATATAATATATATATGCATATACATATATAATATATATATATATATATATATATATATATATATACACATACTCATATACATATATATATATATACATATCTATATACTTATACATATACACATATATATATATACATATATATCTAGATACATATATACCTATACACATATATATATATACATATATATATAGATACATATATACCTATATACATATATATATATATATCTATTTAGTATTATATATATATACTTATATACATATATACATAGCTATATACATATATACATATATATATATATATATATATATACACCTATATATATATATATATCTATATATATCTATACATATATAATTATACATTTATATACATATATATGTACATATATTTTCACGTTATTTATTATACGCTGTATCGCGGGGATATCTGCACCAGTTGCTGATATTCCCTGATACACGCGTACAAAAAAAAAGCGTGGTCCCATACATCATCCATCCTCCATCCACACTCCACGCGGCACCTAGTCGTGTTGGTTGCGTCTCTCTAGACGTCGGCTGACTCGACATAGTGCTACACTCCATCGTCACCTCCACCCCCACCCCTTTATATATATACTACATATAAATATATATCTATAGCTACTATATTTACTTTCTATCTGATAGCTTCCTTAGTAAAAAGATTAAAAAAAAAAAAAAGGGTATAAAAGTGAAAAGATAATCTTTGATTTGCAGGTACCCCATCTTGCAAGTAGCAAGACGTGTTTTGAAACTCTGTTTTGGCTAAAAGCCAAGGACACAATTTTGAGGGTGTGCCTCAAGAACAAGGATTACCAGAAAAAAAAAAACCTAAATAAGAAAAATACCAAAAACAGAATAAACGAACGGAAGAGACGCGTTTTAAGGAAAACGTAGAAACTCGACTTGAACCCCACTTCCCTGAGTTCGACCCTGGGCTTAAAAGTGACAAGATAAAATCAATTAGGCCAGGTTAAAAATTTTGTAAAGAGATGGTTAGGTCTGAATTAGGTTAACCACTATACACATTTCAACGATAAAAATATCATATTAACAACCTATCCAGGTCGACCATCATAGCTTTTCTGGCGCCGCTGCCGGGGAGGTGCGCTTTCGAGTAAGTTTCTATCCAATTCCTTTAAATTTGTCTCTTCTCTCTTCACGGGTATTATTGTTTTTGGTGTGCAGGTGAACCTGGTGGAAGGAGAAGAAGGCTAACGAAGTCGAGGACGTGAGCAGATCCAAGGCGGGAACGAGAGCGTGAAGACGCCGACATCGCATTGGAGCTTCGCACACGTTGCCGAACAAGTAGGTTTTCTTTTCTCATCAAATTAGTGTTAACTTGCCACCACAAAAATAAAAAAAAAAAAATTTAAAAACTAAAAATTAGAAAAACTTCTTGGGATTTCTTGAGGGCAAGTGGATTAAAATTCACTTGATTGATTGGTTGTCTTCACTCCCACTGCCCCGGGATTTCCCGCCTTACTTCGCATAGCGAAAATTCTAGAATCTTGATTCTTAGATTTTTCGCCATGGGAAGTATTCTTTGAGGCAAAGAAGAAGATTGCTTGTATCCCTCTTTTGCCTCAATTATCTTTAATTCAGGATCACTTTTTTTTGTGGGGAGATTTGGAATTGAGTTGATTCCAATCCCACCACGACTTTTCAAACTTGCCTGTGATTCGATCCTGAATACTTCAACCCCAAAAATTTTATTTTCTTTATCTGTTGGTTGAAGCCTTGTGTGTGGATATCTTTCTAGTGATTGGGAGCACTTGAATTGAAGTGCTTTGGCTCCCTTTCACATTGGTATAAAATTGATTCGCGCATCCACACATAGAAATCTCCATTTAGGGTAGCCCATTGCATTTTAGCATGCATTAACTAATTGATAATTGAAGAAGGGTTTCTTGGGTTTTAGAAGGAAAACCTGTATTTTTGCAAAAAACCCGGAGATTGGTTGAATTGGTAATTCAGCAAAACCCTAAAATTCATACTACTTAAGGCTGAACTCTAAAAAACCATTCGCCAATAAAAACTTCAATTCGGGGAGATTTCCCCGTTGCATGCTTGTTCTTACACACTCTTAAAATCAATCACTTGGGCATTACCCGTAAACAACGCCCTTCACATTCCAAAAGCACTTGACCCTAAGCCTCTAATTAAAACTGGTAGTAACTTGACCCTTACTAAGGATTGGAGGTCTAACTACCTGTGTGTAGCGACTACGTGCTGGTGAGAGTTCCCGCGTGCTATCGGGTGTCTAAGACTGGGGCAAACGGCCTTTCAATCTGGCTCGGTGGTTCCGCGGTGCTCGCATTCGGTTCCGTAGTTCGTGATAGTAGGTAACTTAGATCTTTAGGTCTAAGGGCACACTGTAGAGGTTAGGAACTTGACTGTATTGATTTGTAATCAAGTGTACCTTTGCGGCGTCATTTCTCTCATCCCTTTTCCCTTCTCATCTCCCCAATTCTTCCTGCGGTAGTGCATGTTTGGGAGGAGGTCACAAAACCCTGAACTATTTGAATTGACTGATAAATCTAGAAAACAAGTCGAATCGTCCTCCTCCTCCACAAACATGGCTGCACGCCCACCCCCAAATCCCGAGGGAGGAAACCGCCCTCAGAATCCACCAGGTGGTGGAGCCTTAGAACCCATAACCCGCCTCCAAGCCCAAATGGAAATGTATAATGAGCAAATCGAAGCCATTCGGGAAACATTGGAGGAAATGCAGAACCCTCCCGAACGGGAGGAGCCTAGGTCTCTTAGCTCTTATCAGAATCCCGCTGCTACAGAGACCATAGGACAAATTCGGGTTCCCATGGGCGGGGACGACTTTGAATTAAAACCAAACATAATTGGCCTAATCAATTTTCACTTTCATGGTCTTGCAAGTGAAGACCCATTTCTCCACTTGGAAGACCTAACCCGACTTGCTGAAACCGTTAAACCAAGAAATGTCGGGTTATCTATAGTCCTCATGAAGATGTTCCCGTTTTCATTACGGGATAAAGCGTCGCAATGGTTACGCACCCTTGGGAGAACCATCCACTCTTGGGAAGAGATGCGAACAGCATTTCTCAAGAAGTTCTTCCCAATCGGGCGAACCAATGCGCTTCGCCGTGCTATCACTTCATTTATGCAACAAAACGGCGAACAATTTCATGAGGCATGGGAGAGGTATAACGACCTCCTCAGGAAGTGTCCGCATCACGGTCTGCCTAAGTGGCATATAGCCCAGATTTTCTACTATGGGCTAAATGAGACTTTGAAGCAGATTGCAGATGCTTCCTGCGGAGGGAACTTTATGAATAAAGACGAGAATGGAGCATTCGAGCTGTTTGAAAATATGAGTGAAAACTCGATGAACAATGCTTCCATTGTCGCCTTTAATCGTACCAGCCAGCCCCGAAATGTCCACGAAGTTGACACGGGACCCTCCCATTCATCCACTGATCTAAGCCTTATTGCACAAAAACTGGATGAAGTCTCCGTCGTGCACAAGAAGCTGGACGAGCTTCTGGCCAACCCCGCCCGATCTATGGCAAACACCACCTCTTCACCACTTCGTCACAATCCAAGTTCTTCTAATACCAGGCTTATCCCGAGAAACCCCGTTAGACCTTCCTTACCAAGTGTCGCGCCAAGCGACTCGGTAAGTCATGTGGAACTGGCTTCTGCGAGCCAGTATTTCGACACGGAGGACCAAGCCTCCGTGTGCTCTGACGCATATCTACATGCGGACGCGTCTTCTGGCATAGAAGATGCTTGCGCCCTGGGGAACAACCCGTTCTCTGCCACTTATAACCCAGGGTGGCGTAATCACCCGAACTTTGCATGGTCCAACAACCCGCAGCGCCAAAACCCCGCGGGTGGACCAATGCGACCGTCCGCACCCGTCATCCCAAGGGTCCAGTTTAATCCTATGGCAAATCCGCCATCAGGCCCTTGCGTACCACAAACTGAACACGCATCAAGCCCTCTTGACAAATTGATGCGAATGATGACGGAAATGTCAAAGCGCCATGAAGAGAACATGACCTCTCTTCAGCACCAATTGGCGCAGCAGAATGCCGAGATCAGTCAACTACGCATGGCGACTCGATCTCAGGGCACTCTTCCCGCCCAACCTGTTCCAAACCCGCGAAATTTCGTGCCCCGTGGTTCTCAACCACAGGTACGACCTTCTCAGGGACAGGTTAATCAAGTTCTGCAAGCTCCGAACATTCCACCGGGATTTCAGGCTAATCCTGCTGCAGCACCACACTCTTATATCCCCATTGCAAACCCTCCTCCACCGTATGATCCCACTGGACCCGCATCGTCCAATGCTATCACTACGAGGAGCGGTAAGCAGACCGTCGATCCGCCTCGACCTGATCCTGGCCCATCTTCTTCTTCGCCCTCTCATTCGGAATGCATACCGCATTCGCGAGAGGATGATGCACCAAAACTTGTGCCAGAATCAGTCCCATTCCCTGAGGCTCTACTAAGGGAGCCAAAAGGCAAAAAGAAAAATACGCAGGCCTTTGACAACCTACGTAATTTGTTCAGGGATGTAGAAATCAAGGTACCCCTGCTCGAGGCAATCGACCACATACCTACTGTCGCTCGATTTTTCAAAGACTACACAACACCCAGGCGACAGTCAAAGAAGACTAAGAATCCGGTGGTTCTCTCGCCTCATGCGAGTTGTGCTATACTATCAAACTTACCACCGAAGCAGAAAGATCCGGGCACACCACTGATTTCCTGTAGCATCCAAGGCTGCAGTTTTAACCGTGCCTTGCTTGATCTAGGATCTTCCATCAATCTCATACCGACCATCATGCTCAAAAAATTTTCCTTGGGAAATCTGAAACCCACCCCTGTCACGTTACAGTTGGCAGATCGTTCTGTCAAAATCCCGAAGGGTGTGGTGGAAGACGTGGTGGTTAGGGTCAACAGTCTCTGTTTTCCTGTTGACTTTCTTGTTTTAGATATGGAAGTTCCTAGTTCACTTTCTGATTGTCCGATCATCCTCGGTCGACCTTTCTTGGCCACAGCCCGCGCCCACATCGACTGCGAGTCGGGCTGTATTGAGATTGCCGTTGGATCTGAGAAGCTCAAGCTTAACATATTCAAGGCAGCCAAGAACTTTGATTGCGATTGCATTGAGGATGACACGTCTGACGAGGACATGGCCGTCAGCGCGTGTATCGGACTAATTGGGACCTATTCGGACTGTTGCGGATTACCTATAAACACTGATAACTGCCTGACCAACGCATACTGTGACGTTCCCCAATCCCTCCCTTGTCCAGTACCTTCTCCTGGCCAGACTTCTGACGAGGTTTTCTCCGCTTCCCATACCTCGTGGTCTGAGTCATATCCGGGCTACTCACTGTCAGTCCACACTCATGAAGACCGAATTGCCCTTTCTTCCCCGCCAAATCAGGCGGATTTACAAATCCACACTGGGACCTTGAGCCCATATACTTCTCACTGGGGCTATTCATTTTTGGATCCATCTATCCAAGAAGCCCCTCTTCTTGGCCAATCCCCTACCCGTCTGGGACACTCTCGTCCCAAGAAATGCCAGATCCTTCCCCATCCACTCCCGAGCTAAAAGTGCTGCCTAATACACTCAAGTATGTTTTCCTGGGACCAAATGAAACGCTCCCTGTAATCATCAGTTCAAAATTAACCATGGAGCAGGAGTGCAAACTAACTAAGGTCCTCCTAGAACACAAGGCAGCTATTGGATGGTCTTTATCAGACTTATCTGGTATTAGTCCCTCCTACTGCACTCATCGTATATATACGGAGGAGGAGGCTCGACCTTCTCGCGAGATGCAGCGACGTCTCAACCCTAACATGCGGGAGGTCGTTAAGAATGAAATAATTAAGTGGCTGGATGCGGGTATAATCTACCCGATCAGCGATAGCCCCTGGGTGAGTCCGATTCACGTTGTGCCCAAAAAGGCAGGACTCACCATCCGTGTCAATGACAGGGGCGAATCCATCCCTACACGCACTCCTACATCTTGGAGAGTGTGTGTGGATTATAGGAAACTCAATGCTGCAACCAAGAAAGATCACTTCCCGCTACCATTTATTGACCAAATCCTGGAGCGGTTAGCGGGAAATAAATTTTTCTGCTTCCTGGATGGATTCTCAGGATATAACCAGGTGGCAATAGACCCCCGAGACCAAGAGAAAACCACTTTTACCTGCCCTTTCGGCACCTTCACCTTTAGAAGGATGCCGTTCGGACTTTGTAACGCGCCAGCAACTTTCCAGAGATGCATGCTGGCGATATTTCATGACATGGTGGGTGACTTTCTTGAGGTCTTCATGGATGACTTTTCAGTCTTTGGACCATCTTTCGACGAATGTCTTGCCAACCTGACTCGCATCCTTAGGAGATGTATTGATGTAAACCTCGTGCTTTCCTGGGAAAAAAGTCATTTTATGGTGCACGAAGGAATTGTTCTTGGACATATCATCTCCGATAGGGGTATCGAGGTTGACAGAGCTAAGCTCGATATCATTGCTGATTTACCTGTGCCTGGTTCTGTCAAACAAATCCGCTCCTTCTTGGGACACGTCGGTTTCTATAGGAGATTCATCAAAGACTTCTCCAAAATTTCTCGACCCTTAACTCATCTCCTATCAACCGACGTGCCCTTCGACATGGGCCCTGACTGTATACAAGCATTCACGCAACTGCGTAATGCTGTCACCAAGGCCCCTGTTCTCCAGCCGCCTGATTGGTCCCTCAACTTTGAACTTATGTGTGACGCTTCAGACCTTGCAGTCGGAGCCATCCTGGGACAAAGACGCGATAGACACCCCTTCGTGGTATACTACGCCAGTAAGACGTTGGACGAGGCCCAGCGTAATTATACTACCACTGAAAAGGAACTACTGGCAGTCGTCTTTGGGCTGGAAAAATTCCGTTCTTACCTTCTGGGCTCTCACATTATTGTTTTCACTGATCACGCGGCCATTCGCCATCTCATGCACAAGAAGGATGCCAAGCCTAGACTGATTCGTTGGATCCTTCTGCTCCAGGAATTTGACATTGAGATTCGTGATAAGGTCGGAGCCCAGAATGTTGTGGCTGATCACCTTTCCAGACTGGACCCTGACCATATTGGACTTACTCTGCCAATCAATGAAGTTTTTCCTGATGAGCACCTATTGGCAATAAATGCGGCAAGTGGACCGTGGTATGCCGACATTGCCAATTACCTTGCTTCTGGATCTCTTCCACGTGGCTGGCCTAAAAACCAGCGTGAGCGTCTCATGGCAGAAGCAAAGTATTATTTCTGGGATAATCCACTTCTTTTTCGGATAGGTGCTGATCAAATCATCCGTCGCTGTATTCCTGACAGTGAGTTCCCCAGTGTGCTATCCTTCTGCCACGATCAGGCCTGTGGAGGCCATTTCTCTGGGAGGAAAACTGCAGCCAAGGTGTTGCAGTGCGGTTTCTTTTGGCCCTCCCTTCACCAGGATGCGCACGCTTATGCCAAACATTGCACTAGGTGCCAGTCTTTAGGGTCAATGGCACGTCGTGACATGATGCCCTTGCAACACATCCTAGCTGCGGAAATCTTCGACATCTGGGGAATTGACTTCATGGGTCCCTTCCCTCCATCCAACGGCTTCGAATTCATCCTCGTGGCCGTCGACTATGTTTCAAAATGGATCGAGGCTATTCCCGCGCGCCGTGCTGACCATGTTATCTCCACCCGATTCGTCAAAGACCATATCTTTGCGCGTTTTGGGATCCCTCGGGCCATTATCTCGGATGGAGGAAGCCACTTTACCCATGCTTCTTTTCGGGCACTTCTGAGGAGATACGGAGTCCACCATCGTATCGCATCCCCGTATCATCCTCAGACGAACGGCCAGGCGGAAGTGTCGAACCGGCAAATCAAGCAGATTCTCCAGAAAACGGTTCGGCCTGACCGTAAGGATTGGTCCGACAAGCTGACTGACGCACTTTGGGCGTATCGGACCGCCTTCAAGGCTCCCCTTGGTATGTCTCCATATAGAATCGTTTACGGGAAGCCTTGTCATTTGCCTGTGGAGTTGGAGCACCGCGCTTATTGGGCGGTTCGCCAATGTAACCTCGACCCAGACTTGTGTGAACGAGAAAGGAAACTCCAACTCCAAGAGCTGGAAGAGCTCCGTCGTGAAGCCTATGATTCTGCTCTAACCTTTAAACAGCGCACTAAGGCTTTTCATGACAGCCATGTTCGGCGGAAGGAATTTGAGCCATCTCAGCAAGTTTGGCTCTATAATGCCCGACTCAAATTCTTTCCTGGGAAATTAAAGTCCAAATGGACTGGTCCTTTTCTGGTCTCAAGACCATTCCCCAATGGGGCCGTCGAAATCGAAGATCCCAAATCTGGGCGTAAATTTACGGTCAACGGGCAGCGTTTGAAACCCTATCTGACTCATGAACCTGCCCCCGTTGGAGAAACCGTTGCCCTGCTGGAGGGTAACTAATTCTTTGCCTCATTCTGAGTCCAGCTGGGGACATTAAATTCAGCGCTTGTTGGGAGGCACCCTAACAGCACTCACCATCCACCATCACTTTTCACACCTCTATCGCAATCACTTCACTTTTCTCTTCACCACCCACCATCCACCCACCCTTCCACCCTGATCTATACCCTGAACCTCAGCTCTTGTTACCCGATCTTCCTCTGCCTTTCCCTGCATGCATATGAGGACATAGCATTGTTTGGCATGGGGGGGTGGATAGGCATCCATAGGATCCGGGTATTTTATGGTATCAGACAATTACCACCTATTTATAAATATGCAAAAAAAAAAAAAAAAAAAAAAAAAATATATATATATATATATAGTAATAAATGGTGTTTAGTAATGATCTAAAAGCTGAAACAAAAATACAATAAGTGTTTATGGATATTCAACCTCTGTTTTGAAAAATTTCCAGGCCACAGAAGCTTGATTCGCTCAGGCTCGGCTTAATTCACTTAAAGCATTGACGAAATAGATCAAAATCTCTCCTAACTAAGAACGTTTCTTGTACCTGAGACACAGTACAGGATTCGTTGGTTTGCTTTTTCTTGAGAGCTTAAGTAAACTTGGTTCACACTACACATATCAGGAAAGATCAGGTGAACATAAGATCCAACCCTAGTGTTCATTAGGAAAGGTGGAGTCCTTACCTGTGCGTGCAGGTAGACTTTTTATCCCAAGTTTTAGTCTTGTGTTTAGGAGTGGCTCTTTCCACCAAAAAGAAACTCTCCCACAAAAAAAAAAAAAAAAAAAAAAAAAAAAGTGTGCTCTTTCAAAATGTGTTGTAAGAGATATACTGACATATGTTTCAAAAAAAAAAAAAAAAAAAAAAAAAAAGATGTTGCAAAAGAATCAGTATATCTCATAAATGTCGGTATAATTTGTTTTTCAAAAATGGGAGTTGAGTTTTCCGTAATCATCTTAAGGGTCAATCCGAAAACACGAGCTGAAATTGGGACCAACCTGTACTTAAAAATTCGTGAAACCCTGGGAGTGAGTCTTAAGGTTCATCTGGTCAGTCTTGATCCTTCACTATGCACAAACCATAACCTCTTGAGCTCTCGAGTATGGAAAAACCTCCTGGGTCCTGGAAATCGTACTTAAGGTTTAAATATCAAGAGTCCTGGTTAGTTGAGAGATAATCTTTGTCATGTAAGACTTAAAGTACTGGTAGTCTTCTTTACAATTGGTTCTCACAATATCCGATAATAAACACACCGATATCATCTCAGAAGAAAATCTTCAGCTTAAGAACATTTCTAAATACGGTTTTGCTAGGGACTAGCAAAAGATAGGCATGGGGGTATATGTTTGCACCTCAAAACACGCCTATAGGGACGCCTTCTTATGCTATTTTCTAGCATTAACTATGTATATTATAATCCTATTGTCGCATCTGTAAAAATACTTGCATTCATGCATTTAATTAAGAGGAGGGAAGATTGGAATAAAAGGGCTTCATAATTTACATTCTCCTCAAGTGCCTCTTTGCAAAAATTCCCTTCTCTATTTTTATTTCCTCTTGATTTCTATTTTTTTTTTCTCTCCTGCGGCTGCAACTTCTCCGCAACCTCTCCCCGCCATGCGCCTTCCCGCAGCCGCATGCAGCAGTCCCGCCTCTCCCTGCTGTCCTGCGGTCCTTCCCGCGCGCGTCCGCCCTCTCCCTGCCCAAGCCATTCCCTGCGGCTGCCATTCCTCCCATCTCCCGCTGCTGCAACCTCTTCTCCGCTGCCTCTCCCTGCCGTCCTTCCCGCTGCTGCAACTTCCCGCGCCTCTCCCTGCAGCAGCCACTCTCCAACGCCTCTCCCTGCTGCTGCCATGCCTCCCCGCCATGCTCTCCTCCTCTATAAAGCAGCAGCTCTTCCTCGCGACGAGGCAGGGGGGGAAGATTGCTGCAATACGCAGCTGCGGGCTGGCTGCAGCAAGAAAGAATCACCACCAGCAGGCCGCCACCTTCCTCTCCTCCCTCTCCCCTCCATACGTCGGTCCTCCTCCGAGGAGAAACCCGACGGGCAGGAGCTCACTGTGGTGCACACTACCACAGTGAGACCATCACCGCCCAGCTCTTCAAAGAGCCGGTGGGCGTGGTGGCTCTCTGTTTTCATTTGTTTTCCGTTCCTGCCCTTCCCGCCATTGCTGCTTCTTCAAAGTCTGAAGCGGAAGCAGCAGCAGCAGCTAAGCGGCGGCAGCAGCAGCAGCAGCGGCAGCGGCCCCCGCAGCTTCCGCGAGCGCCTGCAGGCCTCCCCCGCAGCTTCCGCGAGCGTCTGCAGGCGCCCCAGCCCCTCTGCACGCGCCTGCAGGCCTCCCCCGCAGCTTCCGCGAGCGTCTGCAGGCGCCCCAGCCCCTCTGCACGCGCCTGCAGGCCTCCCCCGCAGCTTCCGCGAGCGTCTGCAGGAGCCCCAGCCCCTCTGCACGCGCCTGCAGGCCTTCCCCGCGTCCGCTTCCTCGCTCTGTCGCGAGCCTCCGCGCTCGCAGCAGGTTGACGCAGACTCATCTCCTCTGCGCGAATACGCGCCCACGACCATCAGACGACGGTCTTCACCTCCGGACGTCTTAACTCGCCTCCTGCAGTGCGGCTGCCTCCGTTCTCTCCGCTCCTGCCAGCTCTCTCCTGCTCTCTCTCTCTCCCATTCTCTCTCTCTCTCTCTCTCACTCTCTCTCACAACACTTTCTCACACACTACACCGACGCACACAGACATCTACACCAACACTTTCACACACACACACTCACACACTAATAGTAACTTATATACATATATATATATATATATATATATATATATATATACATATACATATATCTATATATATATACTTATATATACATAGTATATCTATATAGTTATGTATACATACATATAATATAATATATATATGCATATACATATATAATATATATATATATATATATATATATATATATATATATACACATACTCATATACATATATATATATATACATATCTATATACTTATACATATACACATATATATATATACATATATATCTAGATACATATATACCTATACACATATATATATATACATATATATATAGATACATATATACCTATATACATATATATATATATATCTATTTAGTATTATATATATATACTTATATACATATATACATAGCTATATACATATATACATATATATATATATATATATATATATACACCTATATATATATATATATCTATATATATCTATACATATATAATTATACATTTATATACATATATATGTACATATATTTTCACGTTATTTATTATACGCTGTATCGCGGGGATATCTGCACCAGTTGCTGATATTCCCTGATACACGCGTACAAAAAAAAAGCGTGGTCCCATACATCATCCATCCTCCATCCACACTCCACGCGGCACCTAGTCGTGTTGGTTGCGTCTCTCTAGACGTCGGCTGACTCGACATAGTGCTACACTCCATCGTCACCTCCACCCCCACCCCTTTATATATATACTACATATAAATATATATCTATAGCTACTATATTTACTTTCTATCTGATAGCTTCCTTAGTAAAAAGATTAAAAAAAAAAAAAAAGGGTATAAAAGTGAAAAGATAATCTTTGATTTGCAGGTACCCCATCTTGCAAGTAGCAAGACGTGTTTTGAAACTCTGTTTTGGCTAAAAGCCAAGGACACAATTTTGAGGGTGTGCCTCAAGAACAAGGATTACCAGAAAAAAAAAAACCTAAATAAGAAAAATACCAAAAACAGAATAAACGAACGGAAGAGACGCGTTTTAAGGAAAACGTAGAAACTCGACTTGAACCCCACTTCCCTGAGTTCGACCCTGGGCTTAAAAGTGACAAGATAAAATCAATTAGGCCAGGTTAAAAATTTTGTAAAGAGATGGTTAGGTCTGAATTAGGTTAACCACTATACACATTTCAACGATAAAAATATCATATTAACAACCTATCCAGGTCGACCATCAGCGGGCGAGTCACCTGGTCACAGAAGAACGGCCTCTCGGCCAAATCAGACAGGCGGGGGACCTTCGCCGTGGCACGGCGAAGGTGGTCAGGGGGTCTGCAGGGGGCGTGATGGAGCCAACAGGTCGTCCTAGGTCAAACTGTGAGCGAAGAAGTGGGTGTGTTCGGTGGATCTGCAGAGGGCGTTTGGTGGGAAGTGGAGGGGCGGAAGAGGATCAGGGTGAGGAGGCGGAGGTTCTGCGGTGGTCGGCGAGCCGTGTGGGTCGCTGAGGTGATGGGAGCGGCTCGCCGGAGGGTGGTCGGAGGCGGAGAGGGTGAGGGTGAACAGGAGCGGTCGAGGGTTTAATCAAATAAAAGACAGTGAGGAAAAGAAAGAGGGGGAGATGGGGAGGAGTTCTGACCTAGCTATGGAGACGAAAGGGGCCGAGACAGGGCGACAGTCGTATCGACTGTCGCCGGAGAAGAAGATGCCCAGGGGAAGGGGCGGCGGCGAGCAGAGGGCTGGAGAGGCGCCAGCTGGGTACGGCGTGGCGCAGGAAGAGCAGGGGAGGAGGTCTCTGCTGCTGGTATTACGGCAGAGCGAAGAGGAGGAGGGGGAGGAACCGCCGGAGCTGGTGGGCGTCTGCCGGAGGGAGAGGAGAAGAAAGTTGGGGGTTTTCTCCGTCAGATCCAGGCTGCCCTGGTCGGTGGAGCAGCGGGGGGTATTTATAGGGATGAAACAGGGAGGAAGGCGGAGGGAGACGACGTGTCTCCCTCGCCGGAGAATGGTCGGAACATGAACCCATACCGTCCGTGCGTTCGCACGGCCGGTATGGTGGGCTACAATGACCAGGGGGTGCTCCTGCGACGGCTGACGACGCAGGGCACCCCCGGTTTACTTGCCAGGTCCCCCACCTCACCCTGCGCGGCGCCATGCTCCGCGCAAGGTCGCCGGAGCATGGTGCTGGCAGGGTTTTGCAGGAGGGACCTGATTGCAAAGAACGAAGGAGAGTTAGGGGCCAAAATGCGAGGGTTCAAAAGTTGAGGGCCAAAGAGTAAATATATGAGGACCAAAGTGTGAAGTCGGTCAAGGAGGTTTCTTCTTAGGCTCAAGTTTTTATACATGACTAATTAGGACCTAAGGAATCTGATGGTGAATTTCATTTTCATATTAAACCTTGTTTGACCGGTCAATTTGCGTAAAAACCCAAATTAAGTTATTAATTGGGCATGGTTCTCAATGTAGGTCAAAATGGGTTCTAAAGGCCAAATTGAAGGTTCTAAACCCTAGAGATTATTTTTCTATGAATTTTAGAGGGTTTATTCTATTTTTGCTTTGCCTCGAACCTTGTGAATTGAAGTGGGTTGTTTTAGGGTTACAGATTATCATTTGGTTCCTTGGAAGTGCTGTAGCCCTTGCTAGATCATCTCATCCCACTTTTATTCTTATTAAGCTGTTTTGACCTGTGTTTGGGCCCTGAATTACCCTGTATGCAGTTTATACTGGTAAAATTGCACTTTTACCCCTTATGACTGGTTTTCTTCTCAAACTCAGAATTCTCTGAGTTAAGCCTTTCCTTGAGATATGTAGGAGCTTTTATCCTTTGTATTGGGTCAAAATGAGCTAGTTATGGCTCATGATGAGGTTCTCATCATACCCCCATGCCTAGCTTTTGCTAGTCCCTTAGCAAAAACTTAAGGTTTCAACCCTTGTTCTAGACCATGAAGTTTTCAATAGTTTTAGATAAGTGCCTTTTTTATTTGAGCATAGATTAAGTTAGAATGCTGATCATAGGCCTAAAAGGTACTCTAGTACCAATCAAGATCCAAATCTGTCTAGCCTTAGCCTCAGTCTTTTAGCAAAGGTTTTTAAGGCCCGCAAGAACTAACCTAAGGTTTATTGGACTTCGTGGTTAAAGCACCCGTGCTTGAAATGATTTTAGCCCTGGCTCAGTTCGCAGTGCGTTTTGTAAGAGAGAGATAGAAAGTTTTTCTGTTTGGAGAGTTTTCTCTCTCTTTTTCTTTTTAGTTCTAGCCTAGGATTGGCTTTTCAACACGGTCTGTATCAGATTCCTTGCTCCCATAATCAATCCTCAAGGGTTCCTGGCGATCGATGCTTCGAGATAGCACCGCCCATGGCAACCCCCGGAACCCTGGCTATTGAGATTTCGAGATAATCCCATCCATGGTATTCCGTGGCCGAATCCAGACCCTGGCAATTGACACTTCGAGATAATGCCATCCATGGAATCTGAACCAGCAGAGTGCTTACATGCCCCCCGTAGGATATGTAAATATCCTAAGAGACAAGCACCGAGGAGATGATATTTTGTTACGCATCTTCGAGGGGATTTCCCGCCTCTCCGCGCTGGGAACTCGTCCAAATCAACTTGTGTTGATCGGCCGCTCCTATTCTAGGTGTTCTTTTCAGATTTTTGCGACGCTTCTGCGTGATTCTGATTTTTACGCTTACTGAACCAGGCTGTGTGTGAGATTAGGGTGCTTAGGTTACTGAGTCCCGTAAACCAAAAATTAGTTAACGAGGCCGAATACTCCCTAAGCCTTAGACCTAATACTTCAGCTTTTCATTTTCCTCAACCTCTTGAGGAGTGTCCAGATCTTAATGGGTACTAAGAGTCTATTCAAGAATGCCTAAGGTTTGCGTTCTTACTAATCTCATTATGCACTTTTCAGTTATTTTCTTGAATGAGGTCTAGAACTTAGGTTAATTCCTTAGTTCCTTACTAATGACTATCACTTTTTCTCATAATTTTGTGCTCCTTTTTCATTTTGTTTCTTTTCTCCTTCACAAAATTTTCCTTCTCCTCTTTTCCTCTTATTCTTTTTCGAAAAATTTTTTAATTTTTATGGTATTTTTGGCATATGTGAATTTTTTGTTTGAAACCTTTTCTTACAAGTTTTTGCACTTTCCTACCCCCCCATGCCTAAGATTTGCAATGTCCTCATTGTAACCTAGGGGGTCTTAGTTCATTCCTTAAGACAGAAATTTGGGTGAGTGGATGGGTCGGGTTGAATTTTTGCGGACGATTTCAAATCTCAGATGCGAACATCTGAGTTGGGGTCGGCTGTCTATAAGGGTGAACTTCGAGTGCTGAAAGGTGTCAGAACAAGTTTCAGGTTTTCAAAGAGAATGACGGGCTGCCTCCCGTTAAGCGCTGAGTTTTACGCCATCGGCTGGGCGCAATAAGCTCAAGGGGAACAGAGGATATAAGATGCCTCAGCCAAATCAGTAGAAGTTACATCAATGAACGGCTTGAGTCTCTGACCGTTCACGATGAAAGGTTCAGAATCGTGGCTGAGTGGACTGATTTCGATTGCTCCATTTCCAAAAACCTGTCAGACCAAATATGGTCCGTCCCACTTAGATCTCAGTTTTCCTGGGAAGAGTTTGAGTCGGGCATCAAAGAGTAGGACCTTTTGACCAGGATGAAAGATCTTTCTCGAGATGTGTTTGTCGTGGAAGGCTTTAACCCGCTCCTTGTAGATTTGCGAGTTCTCGTACGCATCTATGCGTAATTCATCGATCTCGCTGATTTGGAGTTTTCTGTGGGTCCCAGCCTTAGAAAGATCCAGATTACAGTTCCGTACTGCCCAATAGGCTTTATGCTCCAGTTCGACGGGAAGGTGGCATGCCTTTCCGTACACCAATCTAAAGGGAGACATGCCCAATTGGGTCTTGTGGGCGGTCCTATAGGCCCACAATGCTTCCGGAAGTCGGGACGACCAGTCCTTCCTGTCAGGTCGAACAGTGACTTGCAGGATTTTCTTGATCTCCCGATTAGACAGCTCAGCTAGACCATTAGTTTGGGGGTGGTAAGGAGTAGAGATTCGGTGAGACACCCCGTATTTGGTCATCAGTGACCTAAACTAAGCATTTGTGAAATGGGTCCCCCCATCAGAGATTATTGCACGAGGAATCCCGAACCTTGAGAAAATGTGTTGATGAATAAATTTGAGAACGATTTTGTGATCATAGGTTCGGGTTGGTATGGCTTCGATCCATTTGGACACGTAGTCCACAGCCAACAGAATGTATTCGAAACCATCCGAAACAGGAAAGGGGCCCATAAAATCAATCCCCCAAACATCAAAGATTTCGCATACTAGAATCGGTTGCATAGGCATCATGTCACGACGGCTCATGTTGCCCAAAGTCTGGCAACGACTGCATGCCTTGCAATGACTGTGTGCATCTTTGAACAGTGTGGGCCAGTAAAAGCCGCACTGGAGGACTTTTGATGCGGTTTTATGCCCGGCAAAATGGCCACCGCATGCCTGGTCATGGCAGAAAGAGAGGATATTGTTGACTTCCCCTTCCGGGACACATCTCCGGATGATCTGATCGGCACCTATGCGGAAGAGGTATGGGTCTTCCCAAATGTAATACTTGGCATCGGCGCGTAATTTGTCTTTCTTGGCCTTCGGCCAATCGGACGGGGTCTGATGAGATGCCAAGTAATTTACAATATTAGCAAACCATGGAAGGCTAGTACCAATAGTCAGCAGGTGCTCATCGGGAAAATGCTCAGTGATGGGTCCGGAAGGGTCAATCATTTCAGAAGGAAGACGGGACAAGTGATCAGCTACCACGTTTTGTTTTCCCGCTTTATCGCGAATCTCGAGGTCAAATTCTTGCAACAGCAAGATCCATCGGATCAATCGAGGTTTCGCGTCCTTCTTTGCAAGGAGATGCCTCACAGCCGTGTGATCCGAGTATATGATGACATGGGAACCCAGAAGGTACGATCTGAACTTCTCTAGGGCAAATACTACAGCTAGCAGCTCTTTCTCAGTAACTGTATAGTTACGCTGAGCCTCATCGAGTGTTTTGCTGGCGTAGTAAATGACCACAGGTTTCTTGTCATTTTTCTGCCCCAAAACTGCTCCTACAGCGAAGTCGGAAGCATCACACATGATCTCAAAGGGTTGAGACCAATCAGGGGACTGTAGGATCGGGGCTTGGGTGACTCGGTCACGCAGGATTTCAAATGCTTGAGTGCATTCCTTGGAGATTTCGAAGGGAACATCCTTGGAGAGAAGAGTGGTCAGGGGGCGTGCGATTTTTGAAAAATCAGGGATAAATCGTCGATAAAAACCGACATGCCCTAAAAAGGATCGGATGTCCCTGATCGAGCTAGGCATAGGAAGGTGAGAAATCAGATTAACCTTAGCTCGATCCACTTGGATACCTTTCTCCGAAATTGAGTGTCCCAGGACAATTCCCTCAGGTACCATGAAATGGCTCTTTTCCCAGGAAAGAACCAAATTCACGTCGATGCACCGCCTGAGTATCTGAACCAAGTGTTGGAGGCAATCGTCGAATGATGCTCCGAAAACTGAAAAGTCATCCATGAAGACTTCCAGATAATCACCTACCATATCTGAGAATATGGCAAGCATGCATCGCTGAAAAGTAGCGGGTGCATTGCAAAGACCGAAAGGCATCCTTCGGAAAGTGTATGTTCCGAAGGGGCAGGTGAACGTGGTCTTTTCTTGGTCCTCAGGATGGATTGCCACCTGGTTATAACCGGAGTACCCGTCAAGAAAGCAGAAGAACCTATTTCCCGCTAGTTTTTCGAGAATTTGATCAATGAAGGGTAGTGGGAAATGATCCTTCTTCGTGGAGGAATTGAGTCGACGGTAATCTATACAGACTCTCCACGAGTTGGCTAATCGGGTAGGAATGATTTCTCCGGTTCAGTCGTTATAGTGGTGAGTCCTGCCTTCTTAGGCACGACCTGAATTGGGCTCACCCAACGACTATCGGAGATCGGGTAGATGATCCCAGCATCTAACCACTTGATGATCTCCTTTTTCACGACCTCCTGCAGATTGGGGTTTAAGCGTCTCTGCATTTCACGAGAAGGTCGTGTGCCCTCTTCTGAATAGATATGATGAGTACAATAAGAGGGACTTATTCCAGTCAAATCATCGAGAGTCCATCCGATGGCTCTTCGATGTTGCTGGAGGACAACAATCAGACTGGTTTCCTGTTCAGGACTGAGGTTGGAATTGATGATCACAGGAAGGGTCTGATTAGAACCCAAAAAGATGTATTTCAAATGAGCAGGAAGGGGTTTCAGTTCAAGGATGGGGTTTTCAGCAGCAGCGGGTGGTTCAGTATAGATGTGAGGTTCAAGGGTGGGAGTTACTGGGTTGTTCACATCTGGATTTGACTCCTCTGTTTGCGGGTCAAGATCCTTCTGTGGTTGATGAGGCATACTCAAGTCATTCTGGAGGTGTGATTCATCAACCAAAGTCTTGATGTCACAAATTTGCTCGATGACGCCGCAATTAATTCCTTGTTGGGCCTTAAATATATCAATTTTCAGTGTTTGATCTCCAAACTTAAGCTCTATTTGGCCCTCCTCACAGCTGATGTTGGCTCTAGCAGTAGCCAAGAAAGGTCTCCCTAGAATGATTGGTGTATCCCTAGGGTTCTCAGGTGCATCCATGTCTAAGACTATAAAGTCCACTGGAAAATAGAAATCCCGCACTCTCACGATAACATCCTTGAGAATCCCTTTTGGTGACTTTATAGATCGATCTGCTAATTGTAATGTCACCTCGGTTGGTTTCAGCTCAGATTCTTCTAGATGGTCAAGTAAGGATGTGGGTATCAGATTTATAGATGCACCTAAGTCTAACAATGCTCTATCAAATTGGGTACCACCTATCTTACAGGAGATCAGGGGAGTTCCAGGATCTTTTGCCTTGGGTGGGAGTCTACTAAGGATTACAGAGCTGGCTTGCTCTGACAGAACAATTGGGCTCCCTCCCTTGGTTCGCGGCTTACGCTGGGGTGTACATATATTCTTTAGAAATCGTGCGTAAGCTGGTACGTGGCGGATTGCATCCATCAAGGGGATGTTTATGTGGACCTGCTCAAAGAGCTTGACCAGGTCTTCCTCAGGGGCCACGGGTTTGGTGGTCTTCTTTCCCTTGGTCAGGGCCTCGGGAAACGGGATCTTGGTTGGTTCTTCTAGGATAGGTCCAGGTTGTGGGTCTGGAACAGCGGTACCTTGGATAACTATCCTAGGGTCATGGTTATCAGGCTGGGAGTGGTTTGGATAATGCGGGTCTTGAGTTGTCTTACCACTACGTGTTGTTACAGAATTTAATCCAGCCTGGTTTTGGTTTGGGTTTGGTAGGAGGGGTGGCTGCTGCTGAAATCCCGCACGAGAAGTTGAGGCATCCATCTCGTCTGGAGATGGAGCAGTGGGGGCCTGATAAATCCATTGAGCGTGGCCTAAATTGGATTCATAATGTGCTTCTGGGTTGGCACGTTATTAGGGTTAGGAAGGGGTTGGGAAGGGAGTGTGCCTGGCTGGCGAGAATTTGCCAACTGGGCCAGTTGAGTTTTAACTTCAGTAAGCTCGTCCTTGTGCTGTTTTTGAATGGCCGCATTCGATTTTTGAATGTCAGCCAGAGTCTGAAGGATTAAGGACATTTGATCTTGATTTGGCCCTGATGGATAAGTAGGGTTGGGCCGAGGCTGAGGCGGCTGGTAGTGATGAGAGGGCTGTGGGCGGGAGTGAAAAGGTGGTCTTTGGGTTTGGGAATTTCCCGCCCACTGAAAATTGGGATGGTTTCTCCATCCAGGGTTGTAAGTGTTGGAGAATGGGTCATTCTGGATGGCGTTGAGGTCCTCGCAGGTCTGAGGAACCTCCTGAGAATCAGGGAAAGGAGGAATGGAGTTCCCCCGGCTGGTGTAGAAAGGATCGGATGATCTTCCAGTCCAAGAATCAGATGGGGATGGATATGGATCCATCCCAGGGGAGGATCGGTGGAGGATATTTTGCACAGTCTCCTGTGTGGAAGGAGGTTGTGCAAAGGAGTTACGCGCAGAGGTGGCTCGCTGCAAGTGCTGAGTCAGCTCATCCACCTTCTTTTCAATGATTGAGACCTTGTCCAATCGACTGGCCATTAATTCCAGGTCGACTGATGCGGACAGGCCCTGCGTCTCATGTGCTCCCTTAAGATTCGTCGCTGCGCGGGTATTCGTCCTGTCGAATAATCCCATGGAGTCATTGTTGATGGAGTTCTCGCACATGTTTTCGAGAATCTCCCATACGGTGTCTTCATGTTGACCCATGATGTTTCCTCCGCAAGTTGCATTGACGAAAAGGCGGATGTCCTCACGGAGTCCCTGGTAAAAAGATTGGACTTGTTCCCATTTAGGAACTCCATGATGGGGGCACTTTCTCATGAGATCCTGAAAACGATCCCATGCCTCATGGAGAGGTTCTCCTGATTGTTGGGTGAAGTGTGTAATCTGATGGCGCAAGGCGTTGGTCCGACCAACGGGAAAGAACTTTTTCAAAAACTCGGATTGAAGTTCTTCCCAAGTGTTGATCGGCCGGGTCTGAGTTTGATACCAATGGGCGGCCTTGTCCATAAGAGAAAAGGAGAACATCTTCATGAGAAGAATATCCCGATTTTGCGCATCTGATCCAAAAGTGTGGGCCAGATGCTTTAGCTGTTTGATGTGCTGGAAGGGATCTTCAGAATTAAGCCCATGGAATTTAGGTATAGCATGAATCATGTTGGGCTTTAGTTCGGAATCAGGTCCTCCAATCGGGATTCTGACTCGAGGCTCAATGGCCACCGCAGCAGGATTGTAGTGGTCCCGCATCATAGGACGCTGTGGTGGGTGCACGAAGTTTTGGAAGAGGTCATTGAGTCGCTGGAGCTGGTGTTCTAGATTATTTTCTTCCTCAACTGGCTGAGCCATGATGGGGGAAGAAGAAGAACTTGGTTCTGAATCAGAAGAGAGAATAATGTGAGGGTGTTGCTGCACAAACACGGGCGTCGAGGCTTGGCCTTGACGAGAGCGAATTTCTAATGGAGGTCTTAAGGGTGGTCTTAGAGACCTCCTTCCGTACATGCACTGTTTGGAAGAGGCAAGTTTAGAAGGTGCTGGACCCAATCAAGACACCCAAAAAATGTGTTGGGTTACTATAGAGGTGCGGGGCAGATGGACCCCTTGATCAGAAAGATCGTCCACCTGAGAATTACCTGGGCAGCCAGAGAGGGAGAGTCCCGCGAAGACCCCTACACAGTAGAGCGTCCCCACGGGTTACAGGGTTTCCCCCACCCGACCTCTCTTGTCACTGCGGTTCCAGGTAGACCAGAATGGGGATCTTGACCTCTTAAGTCTACCAATTTTAAGATTAGGGTGCTTAAGGTTTTCACTTGAACTTTAGTCTTTTAAGTGCAAAGAGTGACCTAATTTAAGGTTGGTTGACCCAAGGGGTCAACTTTACCTCTTGTTTTCTTTAAGAGCTTTTAGGTCCTGTCTTTTAGGGTTCAAGTGTTTAGAGAGAGCCAATTGTTTAGGATTTTTTTTTTTGTTAATTATTTTCAATCAATGGTTTGGGCACACCTCTTTTGGATTTCCTCAATTCTTGATTAAGGGATGTGTCTCTACTGAAATCCTAATGTTTGACCTTATGTTGGCTCTACTTGGTCCATTTAACTCTTTGTTGGGCAATTAGGGCTCAAGCAAGAATGTGTTAGCCCTTAAATACCCTTAATAGTGTGCAGGAGTGATGGGTTGAAAACATGCAACTCTTTATGGTTACTAAGTATGGAAGGCAGGTTAGCCCTATATTGCTTGTTCTGTTCTTTTCTTCCTCTTTAGAGTTTAGGGGTTAATAGTGAGAGGAAAATTTTACCTGTCTTCGGAGTGGTTGTCGTGTGGTTGCTTGTCTTCTTGAGTTCCTGTAGCTGCACAAAAGAGAGGAGATTATCAGAAATTAAAAGATACAGGAATGTTTACCTCTAGAATAGCCGTTGCTCCCCGGCAGCGGCGCCAAAAATGGAACGTGGGTTTTACCGGGTTTGAGGGTTTTGTTATAACGTTGTAGTAAAGCCGGTTATTACCAACATTTCAAATATAAAATTTTTTTTTTACTCGGACAATGAAAGAGTTCCCGAGGTCGAACTCAGGGAGCAAGTTGTATTCTAGAGATATACATGTTTCTTTTACAAAAAGAGAGAGGGAAAGAATTTGTTGTTTTCTCTTTGTTCTGCAGAGGGGATGCTCTTCTTTCTCTCTTTCTTTAGATCTCCTTCTTTCTCTCTGTTCTGCAGAGGTGATGTTCTTCTTCTACAATGGTGATGCTCTTCTTCTTCTTCCTGCTGTTCCTGCCTTGGTGATGTTCTTCTTTCTTCAGAGCTCCTTGTTCTTCTTCTTCGTTCTGCAGAGGTGATGCTCTTCTTCTGCAATGGTGATGCTCTTCTTCTTCTTCCTGCTGTTCCTGCCTTGGTGATGTTCTTCTTTCTTCAGAGCTCCTTGTTCTTCTTCTTCGTTCTGCAGAGGTGATGCTCCTCTTCAGATCTCTTTCTTCTTCTTCCTAGGTTTCTGCCTTGACCTCTCTTCTTCTTCTTCTTCTGCTTTGGCCGTTGCTCTTCCTTCTTCTTCAGCCTGCCTTCTTTCCTGCTCTGGCTGCTGACCTTCCGTCGTTTGACCCGGTGCTTAGACGACTTAACTATGCCTTTGCTACAGTGCAGCTCCTTCTTCTTCAGCGGGTCTTCTTCTTCGCCTGTGCCTGCACACTTCAGGGTTTTTCGTCAAGAGGCAAAACCTACTCTACCCCCCTCCCCCCGCGTCTCTCTTCCTCTCTGAAACCACTCTTGGGAAAGCTCTCCCAGAGCTACCGGGTAATCGGGTTCGGGTCACGCCCGGGTCCAGGCCCACCGGCGTGCGGTGGTGGGCGAGGAGTGCAGGTCGGTTTAATCGGGTCGGGCCAGGTCCGCGGAGCGTGGTCACGGACGAGGCCGGGTCGGGTGAGAGGGACCTCACCCCGTGGTCAGGAGGCAGACAGCATAAGGCACTTTTTGCCTTTATGCGTCCGCGCGCCTCCGAGAAGTTCCGAGGTGGGACTAAATGTCCCACCCCAATTGAGCGCCCGTCGCGGAGGGAGCAGTGGGCGATCGTGGCTTCACGTGCGGCCTTCGCCCCATCTGCGAGCCTGGGACGTTTCGCTGAGACTCCCCGCGCAACCTGGGAGTCGAACCTGGGCGAAGGCGTGCCTGCACCTGCAGGTGAAGGAGCTCTGCCTGCTCAGTAATGGCGACGGCGGGCGAGTCACCTGGTCACAGAAGAACGGCCTCTCGGCCAAATCAGACAGGCGGGCGACCTTCGCCGTGGCACGGCGAAGGTGGTCAGGGGGTCTGCAGGGGGCGTGATGGAGCCAACAGGTCGTCCTAGGTCAAACTGTGAGCGAAGAAGTGGGTGTGTTCGGTGGATCTGCAGAGGGCGTTTGGTGGGAAGTGGAGGGGCAGAAGAGGATCAGGGTGAGGAGGCGGAGGTTCTGCGGTGGTCGGCGAGCCGTGTGGGTCGCTGAGGTGATGGGAGCGGCTCGCCGGAGGGTGGTCGGAGGCGGAGAGGGTGAGGGTGAACAGGAGCGGTCGAGGGTTTAATCAAATAAAAGACAGTGAGGAAAAGAAAGAGGGGGAGATGGGGAGGAGTTCTAACCTAGCTATGGAGACGAAAGGGGCCGAGACAGGGCGACAGTCGTATCGACTGTCGCCGGAGAAGAAGATGCCCAGGGGAAGCGGCGGCGGCGAGCAGAGGGCTGGAGAGGCGCCAGCTGGGTACGGCGTGGCGCAGGAAGAGCAGGGGAGGAGGTCTCTGCTGCTGGTATTACGGCAGAGCGAAGAGGAGGAGGGGGAGGAACCGCCGGAGCTGGTGGGCGTCTGCCGGAGGGAGAGGAGAAGAAAGTTGGGGGTTTTCTCCGTCAGATCCAGGCTGCCCTGGTCGGTGGAGCAGCGGGGGGTATTTATAGGGATGAAACAGGGAGGAAGGCGGAGGGAGACGACGTGTCTCCCTCGCCGGAGAATGGTCGGAACATGAACCCATACCGTCCGTGCGTTCGCACGGCCGGTATGGTGGGCTACAATGACCAGGGGGGTGCTCCTGCGACGGCTGACGACGTAGGGCACCCCCGGTTTACTTGCCAGGTCCCCCACCTCACCCTGCACGGCGCCATGCTCCGCGCAAGGTCGCCGGAGCATGGTGCTGGCAAGGTTTTGCAGGAGGGACCAGATTGCAAAGAACGAAGGAGAGTTAGGGGCCAAAATGCGAGGGTTCAAAAGTTGAGGGCCAAAGAGTAAATATATGAGGACCAAAGTGTGAAGTCGGTCAAGGAGGTTTCTTCTTAGGCTCAAGTTTTTATACATGACTAATTAGGACCTAAGGAATCTGATGGTGAATTTCATTTTCATATTAAACCTTGTTTGACCGGTCAATTTGCGCAAAAACCCAAATTAAGTTATTAATTGGGCATGGTTCTCAATGTAGGTCAAAATGGGTTCTAAAGGCCAAATTGAAGGTTCTAAACCCTAGAGATTATTTTTCTATGAATTTTAGAGGGTTTATTCTATTTTTTCTTTGCCTCGAACCTTGTGAATTGAAGTGGGTTGTTTTAGGGTTACAGATTATCATTTGGTTCCTTGGAAGTGCTGTAGCCCTTGCTAGATCATCTCATCCCACTTTTATTCTTATTAAGCTGTTTTGACCTGTGTTTGGGCCCTGAATTACCCTGTATGCAGTTTATACTGGTAAAATTGCACTTTTACCCCTTATGACTGGTTTTCTTCTCAAACTCAGAATTCTCTGAGTTAAGCCTTTCCTTGAGATATGTAGGAGCTTTTATCCTTTGTATTGGGTCAAAATGAGCTAGTTATGGCTCATGATGAGGTTCTCATCAGACCTATATTGCTTGTTCTTTTCTTTTCTTCCTCTTTAGAGTTTAGGGATTGAGAGGATAGAATTTTACCTGTCCTTGGAGTGGTTGTCGTGCGGTTGCTTGTCTTCTTGATTTCCTGTAGCTGCACAAAAGAGAGGAGATTATCAGAAACTAAAAAGGAACAGGAATGTTTACCTCTAGAATAGCCATTGCTCCCCCGGCAACGGCACCAATTGAAACGTTGGCTGGGCGTGTATAACCGGGTTTTGTTATAGCGTTGTAGTATAGCCAGTTATTGCCATCATTTCAAATATACAAATTTTTTACTCGGAAAATAAAAGTTCCCGAGGTCGAACTCAGGGAGCAAACTGTATTCTAGAGATACAAATTCTTATTACAAAAATAAAGAGAGAGAGAGAGAGAGTTTGTTGGCTTCTTTCTTCTTCTCCTCTTTTCTCTTTGCTTATCTTCTTCTGCTTGGCTCTTCTGCTTTATCTGCAGCAGTAGTGATGCTCTTCTTCTTCTTTCAGTTCTTGTTTCTGCTCGTCTCTTTCTTTTTCTTCTCCCTTGCGGTCCTGTTCTTCTTCTTCTTCTTTCTTTCTTCTTTTCCTTTCTTCAGATCTTCTTCTTCAGAGTCTTCCCTTGGCCTCTCTGTGTTCTCCTCTGCCTCGCCTTCCTTCTCCTTCTTTGCCTTCAGGACGTCGTCTGATTTTCCAATCAGACGACTTAAACCGCCGCTGCTACAGTGCTGCTCGGTGCTCCTCCTTCCTTCAGCTTTCGTCGGCCTTCTTCTCTGTTCAGCGGGCGTCTTTCTTCTTCTCTGCCTGCACACTTGCACAACTTGATCAGAGGGGAAAAACCTAATTCTACCCTCCCCCGCGTTTCTCTCTCATAGAAGCCGCTCTTAGGAAAGCTCTCCCAGAGCTGCCGGGTATTCGGGTACGGGTCGTGCCCGGGTCCAGGCCCACCGGCGTGCGTGGTGGGCGAGGAGTGCAGGTCAATCTAAGTCGGGTCGGGCCAGGTCCGCGAGGCGTGAGCGCGGACGAGACCGGGTAACCGGGCGGGTGAAGGGGACCTCACCCCGTGTGCTGAGGCGATAAGCCTCCAGCACTTTTTCACTTTATACCGCTGTGCCGCTTCGGAGTCTTCCGAGGTGGGACTAAATGTCCCACCCCAATTTGGCGCCTGCACGGAGGAAGCAGCTGGTAATCGCAGCTTTACACGAGGCCTTCACGTGAGGGATTCGCCTCAACTGCAGCCTAACGCTTTGCCGAAATGCCCCCACACAGCCTGGGAGCGTGACCTGGGCGCGGCGCACCTGGAACAGCAGGTCAAAGCGGCTCCTTCTGCACGGCAATGGCAGCGGAGGATGGGTGACCTGTTCATAGCAAAATGGCCTCTCGGCCTAATCAGAAGGTGCCGAGAGCTTCGCCAGAGTGCGGCGAAGATCGTGCAGGTGGTGGCGAGGCGTGGGGCGGCGTGCAAGGGCTGCCCTAGGTCGGACTGAGGGTCGAAAAGTGGGTGTGTTCGGTGGATTTGCAGAGGTCGGGTGGCGGGAATTGGAAGGGCGGAAATGGATCAGGGTGAGGAGGCGGAGATTATGTGCAGGTCGGCGAGCCGTGTGGGATGCTGGAGTGATGGGAGCGGCTCACCGGAGGATGGCCGGAGGCGGAGAAGGTAAGGGTGATTAGGCGCGGTCGAGGGGTAATTAGATAAAAATAGCAGGGGGAAAAGAGAGAGAGAATAGAGGGAAGTAGTTCTAACCTAACTAAAGTGACGAAGGGGGCGAGGAGGCGGACGGCTGTACCTGCTGTCGCCGGAGAAGAAGGTGACCAGTGGGGGAGGACGGCGGTGACGACGGGGCAGAGGCAGCGCGTGCCGGTATTGCGCGACGCGGGAAGAGCAGAGGAAGAAGTCTCTGCTGCTGGTATTGCGGCAGAGCGAAGAGGAGGAGGAGGAAGAACCGCCGGAGCTGGTGGGCGTCTACCGGAGTGAGAAGAGAGGAAAGTTGGGGGTTTTCTCCGTCAGAACCGAGCTGCTCAGAACAGCAGAGCGACGGGGGTATTTATAGAGGCAGAATCAGAGAGGAGGGCGGAGGGAGACGACGTGTCTCCCTCACCGGAGGACGCCGGAGATGGAAACCCATACCGTCCATGCGTTCGCACGGCCGGTATGGTGGGTTGCAGCGACCAGGGGGGTGTTGCTACGACGGCTGACGACGCAGGGCACCCCCAGTTGTCTTGCCAGACCCTCCCCCTTACCCTGCGCGGCGCCATGCTCCGCGCAAGGTCGCCGGAGCATGGTGCTTGTCAGGTTTTGGCAGGAGGGACCTGAATACAAAGAACGAAGGAGAGTTAGGGGTAGAAATGCGAGGGTTCAAAAGTTGAGGGCCAAAAAGTAAATATATGAGGACCAAAGTGTAAAGTTGGTCAAGAAGGTTTCTTCTTAGGCTCAAGTTTTCATACATGACTAATTAGGACCTAAGGAATCTGATGGTGAATTTTATTTATAGATTAAACCTTGTTTGACTGGTCAATTTACGCAAAAACCCAAATTAAGTTATTAATTGGGTATGGTTCTCAATGTAGGTCAAAATGGGTTCCTAAGGCCAAATTGAAGGTTCTAAACCCTAGAGATTATTTTTCTATGAATTTTAGAGGGTTTATTCCATTTTTGCTTTGCCTTGAACCTCGTGAATTGAAGTGGGTTTGTTTTAGGGTTACAGATTATCATTTAGTTCCTTGGAATTACTGTAGCCCTTATCAGATCATCCCACTTTCCTTCTTATTTGGTTTGTTTGACCTATGTTTCGACCCCGAATTACCCTGTATGCAGATTATACTGGTAAAATTGCATTTTTACCCCTTATGACTTGTTTTCTCCTTAAACTCAGAATTCTCTGAGTTAAGCCTTTCCTTGAGTTATATAGGAGCTTTTATCCTTTGTATTAAGTCAAAATGAGCTAGTTATGGCTCATGATGAGGTTCTCATCACATCCCTGAAACACGAAGATGTACCATGACTTGAGACGCGACTTTTGGTGGAGGGGGATGAAGCGGGATGTGGGTGAATTCATGTAGTAGTGTTTAGTGTGCCAGCAGGTGAAATTCAAGCATTAGAGGCCTGCAGGGCCACTACAGCCACTTCCAATGCCAGAGTTGAAGTGGGAGAGCATCACCATGGACTTGGTGGTGGGCTTACCTGTTACCCAGCTAGGACAAGATGCAGTCTGGGTAATCGTTGACAGATTGACGAAGATGGCACGTTTCTTGTCGATCCTAGTCACCTCGGGACCAGCACAGTTGGTAGAGAGGATATCCGCGACGTGGTACGTCTACACGGAGTTCCATGGGAGATCGTATCTGACCGTGATACCCGCTTTATGTCCCAGTTTTGGGCTGAGTTTCAGCAGGCCCTGGGAACGCAGTTGAGGTTTAGTACAGCATATCACCCACAAACGGATGGACAGTCTGAGCGCACGATACAGACCCTTGAGGACCTTTAGCGTGCTTGTGTACTGGACTAGAGGGGCTCTTGGGAGAAGCACTTGCCCCTGGCGGAATTTGCATATAATAACAGTTATTACTAGAGCATCGACATGGCACCCTATGAGGCTCTGTACGGACGGAGGTGTACGGCGCCCTTAAGTTGGGTTGAGGTGGGGACCAAGTGGGAGGTTGGCCCCAGGCTGATCCGGCAGAGTCAGGAGGTAGTCGAGAAGATTCACAGGCGACTCCGCACTGTCAGGAGCAGACAGAAGAGCTACGCAGATCGGAAACACAGAGAGGTGCAGTTTGAGGTTGGGGACCACGCCTTGCTTCACGTTTCGCCCATGAAGGGCCTACAGCGGTTTGGGGTGAGAGGGAATCTCGCGTCGAGGTTTGTGGGGCCCTTTGAGGTCCTGGAGCGGGTTGGACCCTTTGCTTACAGGCTTGCCCTTCCTCCCTAGCTTTCTGGTGTGCACGACGTGTTCCATGTGTCCAACCTCAGGAAGTACGTCGCCGATCCCAGTCACGTCCTGAGTCACGAGAGCGTCGAGGTGGGCGACGACCTGACCTACCCCGAGCGGCCAGTGCAGATTCTTGACAGAGCCGTCCGTAGTTTGAGACGGAAGCAAGTACCCCTGGTGAAGGTTTATGGAGGAGCCAGCGGTATGAGGAGGCTACCTGGGAGCCTGAGGCGGCGATCCGGGAGCGGTACCTGGAGCTTCTCGCGAGTACGTCTTTTCGGATCGGCTTCAGTCCTCTTTGAGTTTGTTATGCATTTATCATTCTTTCCTGCACCCTAGTTAGCGCAAGTTTCGGGAATGAAACTTCCTTTCAGTTTGTTATATCGTTATAACCAGGGCATCAAACGTCGTTTAAGATGTCTGGGAAGTGGTCCAAACGTCTGGAAGCCTTCCCAGACATCTGGAATTAAATTTTTTTGGCGTACGGGTTCGTGTCTGCTCGCATGCACGTGCAGACTGAACCCACCGCCCACCTTCTTCTCCTTCCTTCCTCCCTGCAGATGCAGCTTTTTCTCTCTCTCCCCTCGGTAGCCTTCAAATACCCCTCTCCTCTCCTTCACCCTCACTCCACTGCCTTCTTCTTCTTCTTCCTATCAGCGAGAGCGTGAGCAGGCAAGGGCAGCCGCAGTGGCTGCTGTGAGGGCATGGGAGGAGGGGCTACTGCGAGAGGGAGAGAGAGCTCGATTGCGAGGTTGCGAGCTCGCCGGAGCAGCCAGGGTCGGCCGACGGTTGCGTAACAGGCGTGTGGTGCTGAGGAGGAGCTACTACAGCTAAGGTAGCAGGCAGGTGCGGCGCAGCATGGCCGTGCACTGCAGGCAGAGGGCGAGGAGGTCCTGATTCTGGTAAAATTTCCCAGAATCATACGTCTGGACTTACGTCCAGACGACGAAGGAGACATCTGGAGGAAGGTCCTGACGTCTAAAAGGTACGTTAATTTTTACCTTCTTTCGCGTGTACGGCCATGCAGCCGTTCCGCCAAAGGCATCTACATTGTTTCGTGTTGAGGACGGTCGTGTGTGTATGCAGGACCCGTTCGGGAAGGCACAAGGGCACGCCATCCTACACAGATCGGACGTCTGGGCACAGCACCAGACGATGAAGAGGGTCACCAGACGTCCAGAGTGACAGTTGGATGTCTGGAAACTAAGTACAGATGGTACAGTGGGCTTCTAGATGTCTGAGGGACCATGCAGATCAAGGTATGACCTGAGCTATCATTTAAGATGTTTGGAAGAAGTTCCAGACGTCTAATTTTGGGAAGACTTGTCATTTTTGACCCGTTTAGGCTCCATTCGGAGTCCGTTTTTCGCATTTCAAGTCTCGTTCTTCTCAGATTTAGTTCCTCTACCTGTTACAATAATTGTATACTGTTATGAGTAACTCCTTGCAATTGATCCTTGTGTTTGGACCCCATTCCGTTGCAGCTCTAGGGGTTGCGAAGGCGCGCGGGCTTGCCGATCACGCCCCCAGTACTCCCGATTTTGCGGGTAGAATGGCCCTTTTAATTATTTATCAAAAAAATTATGCACTTGTGAAATAATTAATAGAGTCTAGGGTATTGTATGAACCCTAGGACTAAAAAACTAGATTGAATAATAGATCTTAGGGTATTGCATGAATCCTAGGACTGGAAAACTAGATTGAATGATAGATCCTAGGGTATGGAATGAATCCTAGGATTGGAAAACTAGATTGAATATATTGATAACACTACACAAGGGGGTGATAATTATGTTGAATATGGCCCATCTTAAGAATAAAAGGCACAACATAAGCAGAATGGAGCATTGCATGCATCATGTGCCAAGATTGCTTATAAAACTTTATTAATAGCCATTTGTGTAAGTATTTGTCAAAGCAGGCCTCAGATGAGTAATCTGACCGCACAGATGGATTCAGAACGATGAACGGAGCCCGACGAACTCAAGATCGGCCAAATCCGACATCCAGAGCTCCTACAATGGGGCCAAGAAGTTCTGACCGTTGATCTGGAGATCAACGGCCCATATTGTGCCACGTCAGCCCCCGCTCCACCGCACGCCGCCCTTCATCTAGCCAAGATCAGATCTCGGCCGTCGATCTTCGATCGAATGGTCGAGACTCACACGCTCGCCCGCAGTTGCCGCGAAAAAGCGTGGGCGTGGTACAATGGTTAGCGCGCACACCTGCACGGACGCGACGCGGGTTTGAGCCGCGCGGAGTCGAAATCGAAGGGAGAGGATGCGCGCGGTGAAATTGGGCCACCCGATCAGTAGCGGCCGGTCGAGATCTCGCCATGTGGCGCAATCGCAGCTCACGGGCACCCACGCGCACGCCGGCCGATGATGCCCGTGCACACGCACGCCCGAGGCGCGATCCCAGCACAGCCGAGGAGGGTTCTCAGCCATCTGATCTTCGATCGGATGCCTCTCGTTCAGCAACCGCGGATCGTACGAGGAGAAGAAATAGGGCAGGTGGCTGACCAACGGCTGGAGGGCTTCACCGACCCTTTTGGGAGTGATTTTAGCGACTCTCTGGACGTCGCTAAAGCCCCTTCTTCTTTTAGGAAGCCCTTAACCCTATTTAAACCCCCTCCAACCACTCATTCATGGCATTCACTCCCCTTGCAACTACTCCACCCCTCTCTTAGCTAGCTTTAGGCCCTCTTGTTATCGTCGAAGGCGACGAGCCGCTGACAGAGCCTCCTCTACTTCCGTGGCTGCCTCGTCGCTCTCCACTCTCTCTCTCTCTCTTTTAATCTTTCCATTACTTTTGTTTGAAGCATGTATTTAATGTTGTAAGCTATGAACTACAAGTGCATGATTAATGAAGTTATTTTCCGTTCAATTGTCATTTTAATTTCCGTTCAAGTTGCATGATCAAACAAAGAACTTGCTAACCCTAAACCCTCTCTCTCTATCTTTCTCTCACTTTTCAAAACTGCATCTTTCGCAAGAAAAACTCCGCACTTTCCATGACAACAAGTGATGAGCAAAAATCTAATTTCCATGCCTCCCTGAGACCGACACTCGGACTCACCTTCGTTTACTTATTTTAAAATCGACGTTGCAAGTGCGACTATAATGACACTTCTTAACACACACGCACAACGACACGTCAATTTTTGGCACCGTTGCCGGGGAGGCAACGGATTTGTTTTATCACCTCCATTCCACATTCATCCTTACATCGTCTAATGCCCTATTTTCCTTTTTACTTGATGGTTACTGGAATTCGATGCGTGGACGGCGAAGCAATGCATCCCACGATGGTAGCAAGGAAGTAGGTGCTACGAGGATCAATAGTGAGTAATCTTTCTCTCATTGTTTGCTTGCGTGAGAAAACTAAAAAAAAAATTGTAAAAATTGAAAAATATTGGATTGGTGTATGATTGCTTGACCCACATCCTTAACACATCATCCCACAAAAAAATGTACAGTCTAACATTTTGAATAAATTCTTGGAGTGTTCTTTTCTTTTTCTTGAGTGGTGTTTGCGAAGCCACCATGAGTTGACCTGGGTGGCCTTCAAATACCCCTCTCCTCTCCTTCACCATCACTCCACCGCCTTCTTCTTCTTCCTGTCAGCGAGAGCGTGAGCGGGCGAGGGCAGCTGCAGCGGCTGCTGTGAGGGCGTGGGAGGAGGGGCTACTGTGAGAGGGAGAGAGAGCTTGATCGCAAGGTTGCGAGCTGGCCAGAGCAGCCAGGGCCGACCGACAGTTGCGCAGCAGGCGCGTGGTACTGAGGAGGAGCTGCTGCAGCTCAGGCAGCAGGTGGGTGCAGCGCGGCACGGCCGTGCGCTGCGGGCGGAGGGCAAGGAGGCCCTGATTCTAGGAAAATTTCCCAGAGTCAGACGTCTGGACTTACGTCCAGATGATGAAGGAGACGTCTGGAGGAAGGTCCAGACATCTAAAAGGTACATTAATTTTTACCTTCTTCTTCTTTCGCGTGTACGGCCATGTAGCCGTTCCGCCGAAGGCTTCTGCATCATTTCGTGTTGAGGACAGCCATTTGTGTGTGCCGGACCCGTTCGGGAAGGTGCAAGGGCACGCCATCCCACACAGATCGGTCGTCTGGGCACAGCACCAGACGATGGAGAGGGTCTCCAAATGTTCGGAGTGATAGCCGAGCATCTGGATACTAAGTCGAGATAGTTCAGTGGGCTTCTGGACGTCTGAGGGACCACGCAGATCAAGGCATGACCTGAGCTATCATTTAAGACATCTGGAAGAAGTTCCAGATGTCTGATTTTGGGCAAACTTGTCATTTTTGACCCGTTTAGGGTCCGTTCGGAGTCCGTTTTCCATGTTTCAAGTCTCGTTCTTCTCAGATTTAGTTCCTCTACCTGTTTATAATAATTGTATACTGTTTTGAGTAACTCCTTGTAATTGATCCTTGTGTTTGGACCCCGTTCTATTGCGGCTTTGGGGGTTGCAGAGGCACGCAGGCTTGCCGATCACGCCCCCAGTACCCCCGATTTTGCAGGTAGAGTGGCCCTTTTAATTATTTATCAAAAAAATTATGCACTTGTGAAATAATTAATAGAGTCTAGCGTATTGCATGAACCCTAGGACTGAAAAACTAGATTGAATAATAGATCCTAGGGTATTGCATGAATCCTAGGACTGGAAAACTAGATTGAATGATAGATCCTAGGGTATGGCATGAATCCTAGGACTGGAAAATTAGATTGAATATATATACATTGCAGTCTTGGAAAAGTAGAAAGGAAACAATAGCTGCCTGTTTATGAATGGATAATTATTGTTGAAAACATGGATTATATGAATATAAACCTGAAATGATGAAACCTAGTATGGCTTGGCCTGAGGAAACATGAGCACCAACCCTACGGGGAATTAGGAGTAGAGATCCTGGAAATAAATGGAATGGAACTGAAAAAGTAAAACATGAAAGTGTGTTGTCTCTTGGGTACGTGATACCAAAGAAAGCACATATTACCTCTTAGTGTAGAGGGGAGCATGCCGCCCTCAGGTCGAGATCGGGGTGGGTTTGGCCACTTTGCACTGACTTTCTGGCCCTCACGTACACTGTACCGGGGAGAGCTGCTAGTGTAGGGAAAGAGCTAGCTACCCCACGGGCCCCGGGGTTCAGCTAGCTCTCCTACACCGACTTGTTAGGCCCACTGGGCAAATGAGTGTATTCAGGCAAGGGTGCAAGCACTGTGGAGGGGTTGGACCCTTGTTACTGAGAGGACTTTGCCCTATACTGGTTTCGTACTGTGCTTTGGGGCGCACCCGTTAACGGAAATGACTGACTGCGTGCCAGTGCAGGGTAGCTACCCGTGCGTTTATCGCACGTGCCGTAGTCACCGTTACGTCTATCACTGACCTTGGGGTGGTTGACTGAGGGTAGGACCACCACGGGGGACTCTTCCGGCCCAGAGAGCACAACGTGTTACTTCTACTTTTCATAAAAGACTGCAATCAAGATCGTTCCCACGAGGAACATTCAAGATCGAGAGAAAGATCTAAGAAATAATTCAATAATGAATAAGTGAAAAAATTAAAGAAAAAAATTAAAAATATAACAGCTACTGTCCACCTTACTATTTTTCTTAGGTTTTGGTTGCCACTCTACTCAGTGTTTCGCTGACGTGTCACCTTTGTTACCTTTTAAGGACCAGGTGTTGAGCAGCCAGAGTCGGTGGCTGCAGAGGGTGTTGTGCCTAGTAGAGCCCAGAAGTGTTACTTGTTTAGTACCCACTATACTTTTCCTTCTGTGGTAGTGAGTAGTTTCTATTACCCCTGTACTCTTTTGTTGTAAGCATCATATTTATGTACATGTTTATTTCTTTACTATTGTGGTGGCGTATACTGTAGTAGTTTTTTTCTTTACTGCTGTATTTTGTTACTGCTAGTTATATGCATGCTGAATGCGGTTTATTTTATTGCTCTTTTGGTTACTTTCTCATTGGACAACTGGGTCTTAGGATCAGTCGAGTTGGTCCGATTCTCTTGTCTTGTAGGGATTCGAGAATCGGGTTGTAACAGAGTCAGTCATGGATGGGTTTCATTTTCTCCTTATACAGTCGACTATTCTCAAAAGCATCCTGATGAATTTCTTCGAGCTCAGATAATTAGAGCACCCTCTATGCACCGGCTAACTGGGAATCCATATTACATTACTTGACAGCCTAGTAAGTCCGGTGTTCCAAGTTGACAGGATGATGGCAGGCTTGGCCAAGGACCAGGCGATAAGGAGACATGCCTATCGGGGTCTTTAAAGTGGTCCTGTATGCCCACAGGGCATCATCTAGTCGTGTGGACCAGTCTTTCCTGTCAGGTCTCACAGTCTTTTGTAAAATGTTCTTGATTTGTCTATTTGAGACCTCGGTCTACCCATTTGTTTGCAGATGATATGGGGTAGCAATGCGGTGGTTAACCCCGTATTTTCTAAGTAGGGCACGGAACTGGGAGTGGATAAAATGACTTCCACCGTCACTGATCATGGCCTTTGGTATTCCAAATCAGGAAAAGATGTTCTGCTTAACAAAGTCCATGAAAGTCTTGCGATCGCATCAGCAGGTGGCGAGGGCTTCAATCCATTTAGAAACATAGTCTACCAAGACTAGGATGTACTCGAAGTCGTTGGATGGTGGAAAGGGGCTCAAAAAATCGATACCCCAAACGTCGAAGATTTCGACAATCAAGATGGGCTGGAGGGGCATCATATTTTTCTTGGTCATGGTCCCCAGCGTTTGGCAGCGTGAGCAAGTCTTGGCAAAGTTGTGTGCATCCTTAAATAGGGAAGGCCAGTAAAATCCAGACTACAAAACCTTTGCAGCCATTTTCTTTCCAAAGAAGTGTCCACCACAAGTTTAGTCATGACAGAAAGAAAGCACACTCTGAAATTCATTCTCGGGGATAGACCTCTTGATGATCTGGTCAGCACAGAGGCGAAATAGCATGGGATCATCCCAGAAATAATGCTTGGCCTCAGCCAAGAACCTGTCCCGTTGCTGTCTGGACCAGCTATGTGGAGTTTGTCGTACAACTATGTAGTTGACGTAGTTAGCATACCAAGGTAGTCACTTGTCTTGTACAACCAAAATGTGTTCATCGAGGAAGGCATCAGATAGAGGTAGGGAGGGTCCAATGTGGTCTGGGTGAAGTCTAGACAAGTGGTCAGCCACCACATTCTTCGATCTGGCCTTGTCGCGGATTTCCAGGTCAAATTCCTGCAAGAGCAATATCCATCTGATGAGCCTGGGCTTTGTGTCCTTTTCCAACAGGTGCCAGATGGTTGAATGGTTAGTATAAATGGTCATGTGCGATCCCAGCAAGTACGATCGAAACTTCTCAAGTCCAACGACTATAGAGAGCAATTCTTTCTCTGTGACCATAAAATTTCGTTGGGCCTTGTCCAACGTTTTACTCGCGTAGTAGATCACCACGGGCTTCTTGTCTTGCCTTTGTCCTTGGACAGCGCCTATGGCAAAATCTGATGCATCACATAAAATCTCAAAGTCTTGGGACCAGTTCAGGGGCTGAAGTACAGGTGTTGTGGAGACTAAGTCCCGGAGCATGTGATAAGCTTGGATGCAATCAGAAGACATGTGGAATGTGGCATCGTTGGCTAGAAGGTCGGTCAAGGGTTTGGAAAGCTTGGAAAAGTCTTTAATGAACCTTCGGTAGAAGCCAACATCTCCCAGAAATGAGTGAATCTGTTGGACAGAGCTAGGTGGAGGAAGTTTGGAGATTAAATCAACCTTAGCCCGATCTACCTCGATGCCCCTATGCGATACAATGTGACCGAGGACAAGTCCTTCTTGAACCATAAAATGGCACTTTTCTCAACTTAACACCAGATTAACCTTGATACATCGTTTCAGGATTTTCTCCAAGTTGCTCAGACAATGGTGTAATGAATTCCCAAATATAGAGAAATCATCCATAATGACCTCTAAGTATTCACCCACCATTTCTGAAAAAATGGCTAGCATGCAACGCTGGAAGGTAGTAGGTGCGTTGCATAACCCGAACGGCATTCGACGGAATGCAACCGTGTCGTACGGGCAAGTGAATGTGGTCTTTTCTTGATCCTCCAAAGTAATTGCAACTTGGTTATATCCTGAATATTCATCCAGGAAGCAAAAATACTTCTGCCCTGCCAATCTTTCAAGGATTTGGTCACTGAATGGCAAGGGGAAATGATCCTTCTTAGTGGCTTCATTGAGCTTCCTATAATCAATACACACCCGCCATGTGGTGGTGGTGCGGGTGGGGATGGATTCGCCATGATCATTGGTAACAACGGTGAGCCCCGCTTTCTTTGGAACCACTTGAGTGGGGCTCACCCAGGGGCTATTGGAGATAGGATAGATGATGTCGGCGTCAAGCCACTTGATAATTTCTTTCTTAACGACCTCCTACATGTTTGGGTTTAAACGTCTCTACATCTGGCGGAGGGTCATGCCTCATCTTCTAGGTAAATCTTATGGGTGCAATAGGTGGGGCTAATTCCTCTTAAGTTAGAAATGGTCCAACCAATGGCGACCCGATGTTCTGAAAGGGTCGCAGTAAACCTGAGTTCCTGATTCTTGGTTAGATGAGAATTAATAATCACAGGGAAGGTTTGGTCAGGTCCCAGGAAGACATACTTGAGATTCTCGGGTAGTGGCTTGAGCTCGGGTGCAGTTGGAACCACAGTTGACAGAAAAGGAAAAGGCGGGAGTTGATCAACATCGATCTCCTCAAATGGCGTTGTGTGATGGTAATCAGCCTTACAAAGGTCCACGGGTAGTGACGGTGATAGGTCAAAATAGTCATTATGGGTTTGGTGGTCTGAGATAGAACTAAGAGTGAGGCATTCCTCGACCAAGGTTTTCACGGGATCATGTTCCTCAACGCAATCGCAATCAAAAGACTTTGTCACCTGGAAGATATCCAATTGTATTTTCCTGTCTCTGAAGGCAATTTCCATACATCCCGCGTCACAATCAATGTTTGCCTTAGCCGTAGCTAAGAAAGGTCTTCCTAAGATTATGAGTGCGTTCTGTAGTTTTTCAGGGACTTCCATGTCGAGTACCAAGAAGTCGACCGGGAAATAGAAGTTCTTAACCCGTACGATTACGTCCTCGACAACCCCCTTTGGGGTTTTCACTGATCTATCAGCCAGCTGGATGGTGATAGGTGTGGGTGTCAACTCTCCGAAACCAAATTGGTGGTATAGGGTTGTTGGAATCAGATTGATAGAAGCACCTAAATCCAGGAGGGCTCTATCAAATGTCATGTCCCTGATATTGCAGGAAATCAGGGGTGCTCTTGGGTCAGTTCTCTTGAGCGAAAGGTTGCTTGATATTACGGAACTTGCTTGTTCGGAGAGCACAACCTTCCTAGGTGCTTGAGGTCATGGCTTACGCTTGGGTGTACAGCCATCCTTTAAAAACTTGGTGTAAGCCGGAATGTGCTTAATGGCTTCGAGGAGCGGGATATTAATCTGTACTTGCTTAAAGATCTCCAAAAGCTCCTCAGTTTCCACAACATTCTTCTTTTTCTTGATTGTTTCCAAGGCTTCAGGGTAGGGTGTCTGGATGTGTCTCGGGTCTATTTCTGGGTCCTTGGGTTTTTATGGTGCCTCTTCTGACTCGGGTATTTCAGTAGGTGAAGTCTCAGGGAGAGTCGGCCATTTGGGATCTGTGGTTTCCCTACTCGGAGGGGGTGAGATCAGCGTGACGTAAAAAATTATGGAATAGAATATAAACAATCTCACAAAAAATTCAATCACACGAGTACACAATAATTTTTAGGTGGAAACCCAAACCGGGTGAAAACCACCACCTAACCCTCCCGAGTTAGGATTTTCCGATCAACCAAGTTGATCAAATCCACTAAATGAATCACTTTAAATGAGGGTGATTCAACCTCAATTACAACCACGCTACAAGTGCGAGGGTAGCATTCCTTAACCCCTTCTCTTCACGAGAAGGATTTTGTCCCACGAAGGGGACGGGAATTCACAAAGCGAATACCCAACCAAATAACAAAGATAAAATAACAAATAATCCTATAGAGCCAACAAAGTAATTTTAAACCTAAGCTTCTATAGGAATTAAGAAACTCCCCTTTGCAAGGAGTGCATCGAGTTGATGACATGGGTGCGTGAGCCACGCGATGGCGCAACGTTGCTCTCGTGAACTATGGCGGGAGAGCGGGTGCACAAAATAGCTTGATGCTCTGTAGATGTAGAACTAGAGCTTAGAGAGCAAGAGAGACACAAAATGGTTTGAAAGTGTATTGCAAGGTGTGTGTCTTGTGTATCTAGGTGTGTAAAGGCTCCCCTCTATTTACAGTGGCCTTAGGAAGGCTTTAGAAGGCTTAGGAAAGCTTCCATAGCCGTTGGGTGCAAGGCCCAAGAGAATCAGGCCGAAATCAGGGACAATGATTGCATTGACAGGGTAATCAGACGTCTAATTATGGCATCAGACGTCTGGAAGACCACTTTAAGACGTCTGATTTCAAGGTCAGACGTCTGATTTCGTGCGGGTTCCTTCCTGACTTAAATCAGATCTAAACAGGGTTCTGGCACAAGTCCATCAGACGACATATAGGACATCTGGCACTATGTCTAGACATCTGGAAACCTACTTTTTTGTGGGAATGGATTTGCAAAGGCTAGAAAATCTCTGAGAAGAGATTTTTGGGTCAGTCGAGGTAAAACGGTCAATTATTAGATGTCTGGAAGGGCTTAAGGACGTCTGATAAGGCTTTGACGGTCATATCCTTGAGTGTATGCTAAGAGAGCCAACCGTCCACTAATTGGACGTCTGGTAAAGTCATCAGACGTCTCCTAAGACATCTAGTCTAAGGTCTAGATGTCTGATTTCATCAGATAAAACTAACTTGTTCAGCCTAAATGTTATCAGACGTCTGAATCAACAGTCAGACATCTTAAAACACTTTATCAGACGTCTAATTTTGGAATTAGACGTCTGGAAACTCTGTTTGAACCCTACATTGGTTTTCTAAGTTCTCTACAGAAAACCTAAGTATCCTAGGGTTGTGCCGGTGTTCCTAGGACTATTATTAGGGTACTTTGAGGCACTTTAACATAATTTTCTACGGAAATAAAGAGCAAAAAAATAAAGACAAAAGTACATGAAAGGAATAAAATGAAATTCTACCCTATTCTTCTTGTCCTTCCATCTTCAATCTCTCACTCCTCGCGAATCCCCTCTGTTCTCCATCAAGCTCTTCCAATCTATCCTGGATGCGAGCTCGAATTCCGTCTAACCACGTCTCCATTTGCAATTGACCTGAAATCTAAGACTCCAAGTGCAAATGTTAAATAACACGTGTTTTTTTATCATCAAAACAAATGATCGTGGTGCTCTAGCACCAACAAGGTCCTGGGTTTTGGTGCCGCTTCTCAAGGTCACCGCATTCGCAGAGGCCTTGGGACCATGGGTTGATCCTTGAGAAGACGAGGATGAAGAAGCACCAAACCCAGGGGGTGTTTGTGGGGCTGGCTGGACCATGTGAGCCTGCTCGATATTGCCTTGGAACCCTTGCAAATTGGTGCCTCTGTTAATTATGTTTCGCAGGTTCGGTTGTGGCTGGGAAGGTAGGGATCCTTGTTGTTTACAGTCCAAGAGTTGGCTTAACTGTCCCTTTACCAAGGCCATTTCCTCCTGATGTTTCTGGTTCATGTCAGCCGTCATCTTTATTAGGGTGTACATTTGATTTTGTAGGGGAGGGGCCGCCCTATTTTGATTATATGGGGGTCTAACTGGTGGCCCTTGCGGATAGGGGCAAGTGTGGCTGCTGGTTTGGCCTGGGCAGGTTTTGGAATTGCAGTAGTTTCTGGTTTGTCCAACCAAAGTTGGGGTGGTTACGCCAGCCAGTGTTGTAAGTGTTGGAGAAAGGGTCAGGTTTAGCATAACCTTGGACAGCTTGCACATCTTCAAGGGTAGCTGATGTCGATGGAGAGGGAAGAGAGTAATCAAGGGTTGAGGGAGCAAAGGTCCCTCCCCAAAACGTGGTCAGGGGTTGTTCCAGGTTCAGTTGGGTTAAGGGTTGGACCAGGTCAACATTATGTGCTCCCTTTGCTAGGGAGAAAGTCTGTAACGGGTTTCTAGTCTGGTTCAGTAGCTCATCAATCTTTTTGTCCACCAATTCCACTCGATCTAGTTTCTTGGCAATGATGTCCATGTCAACCATTCCAGAATTTGCTTGTACCTCATAAATCCGACCACGGGGTTGACTGGATCTGTTAAACTGGGTCATGGAGACATTGTTGAGCGAATTCTCGCTCATGGACTCAAAGGGCTCAAACACGCTCTCCTTGTCCTTGTTCAGGAAGTTCCCCCCGCATGAGGCATCGATGAAGTTCCGTAGGTTGCTGTCCAGACCATGGTAGAAAATCTGGGGTAATTGCCACCTTGGTACTTCGTGGTGTGGGCATTTCCTCAAGAGTTCATTAAATCTTTCCCACGCCTCATGGAACTGTTCCCCACCTTGGAGTGTAAAGGTAGTAATAGCTCTTCTGAGGGCATTAGTCTTTCCTATGGGGAAGAATTTCTTTAAAAATGCATGCCTCAGTTCTTCCCAAGTGGTGATGGATCTACCTAGGGTTCTAAGCTAGTGAGAAGCCTTGTCTCTTAACGAGAAGGGAAACATCTTGATTAGAACAATGTCAAGGCTAATGTTCCTAGGTTTCACAGTTCGTGCTATGCAGTCGAGATCCTCTAGATGCTGGAAGGGGTCCTCATTTGAGCTTCCATGGAAGTGGCTCTGGATCAGACTTAAGACATTTGGTTTCAACTCAAAATCATCTCCCCCTTTGGGGATCCTAAGGCGTGGCTCGACTCTAATAGCGGAAGGATTATAGAAATCGCCAAGGGGCCTCGGTTGATCCTGAAATGGTGGTACATCGAGTGGTGGTTGCCCTTGTGGGCCTTGGAAAGGTGGTGGTGGTTGTTCTTGTGGGTTCTGTAACCGATGTATGGCTTGCATGATGGCTTGGATTTGTTGTTGCTGAAGCTGGTGGTTTGCATTAATTTGGGCTTGGATGATGGCCATTGTGTTTCGTGGGGGTTGATCCTCAGCCTCATCTACCCTAGGTTCAGCCATGTTTCTTACAGAATCGCATCGCCTAGATTCCTGTCCCAAAACAAACAACTCCGGATGCAATGAGCGTCTCCTGTGCATACACTAAAGAAGAACAGGAGGAGATGTGGAGAGCGACAGATGCGAGAAATGTGTTCAATCAAGCAAACAAGCCTAGTCCTTATGGTGTATTCCTTAGGAGACCTAGAAATCTCACAAAGGGTGAGTAAGTCCATGAGCATTGGACTCCCCTTCCCAAGGCTAATCTGGCCAGGTTGATTACGAGGGGATTGCAGGGAAGGTTCTTCCATTCACTTGCGCCTCCGGTTCCGTAGACCCCACAACTGCGGTCGTTTGACACTGCCACGCAGCTTAGTCACCAGATTCTACCAAGCGAATGAAAGCCAAGTGCCCAGCGAACAAAACCTTGCCTTTTGAGACTTAACTCAGTCCTGCCTAGGGCACGTCTACTCAGTTTTAAAAGGGCTAGGATAGTGCTTGTGCTAGGGTTATGTGATGAGGCATTGATTGGGGTGGTGCCTCTTAATTTTCCACTTTCAATGTGTGTACTTCTATCGAAACATGGTTTTCAAGCAAGGATTTTTAAGATGTGGTGTCTTTTAGTGTTTCATCCTTACTTTAGTGCCTTTTAGGGTTGACGTGTCAATGTTTTCAGACAAGTTTCAGTGGGCACGTCAAGTTTTGCACACAATTTGGTGAAAGTAGATTTCCTTTTATTGTGTAGAGGCTCTAAAATCTTAATGTACTCATCTTAATGATCATGCAGCTTCTATTAGATGAGTCATTTTTAGGGTTGACTGGTGCGGCCCAAGTCAATCCAGGGTGGCTTCACAAACACCACTCAAAAAGAGAAAAGAACACTCCAAGAATTTATTCAGAATGTTAGAGTGTACATTTTTTTTTGTGGGGTGATGTGTTAAGGATGTGGGTCAAGTAATCATACACCACGCCGATTTTTTTAATTTTTACAATTCTTTTAGTTTTTCACGCAAGAAAACAGTCATGAGTGAAGAATTACTCACTACTAGTCCTTGTTGCGCCTACTCCCTTGTTACCGTCATGGAATGCGTCGCTTCACCGTCCAAGTGTTGAATTCCTGCAACCATCAAGTAAAAAGGAAACAAGGCATTAGACGATGTGAGAATGGATGTGGAATGGAAGTGACAAAACAAATCCGTTGCCTCCCCAGCAAAGATGACAGAAACTAGCGTGGCTTTTGTGCGTATGTGCTAAGAAGTGTCATTATAGTTCGCACTTGCAATGCCAATTTTAAAGTAAAGAAACGGAGGTGAGTCCGAGTGTCGGTCTCAGGGAGGCGTGAAGATCGGATTTTTCTTATCACTTGTTGTCACGGAAATCGCGAAGTTTTGCTTGCGAAAAGGTGCGGTTGAAAAGCGAGAGAGAGATTAGGGTTAGAGTCGTTTCTTTCTTTAACATGCAACTTGGATAGGAAATAAAATAAACAACTGAATGAAAAATAACTTCATTAATCATGCAGCTTTAGTTCACAGATTACAACATTAGATACATGCTTAAACATAAGTAAAGGAAAGCTTAAAAGAGAGGAGGAGAGAGAGAGAGGGAGAGCAGCGAGGCAGCCACGGTGGTGGAGAAGGCTCCGTCGGCGACTCATCATCTCCGACGATTACAAGAGGGCCTAAAGCTAGCTAAGAGAGGGGTAGAGTAGTTGCAAGGGAAGTGAATGCCTTGAATGAGTGGTTGGAAGGGGTTTAAATAAGGAGAAGGGCTTTCTAAAAGAAGAAGGGGTTTTAGCGACGGCCGGAAGCGTCGGTGAAGCCCCCAGCCCACCAGTCGCACGCCTGCGCCGTTCTTCTTTGCGCTCAATCCATGGGCGCGACATGAGAGCCGTTTGATCAAAGATCAGACGGCTGAGATTCTCGCCCAAGCACGCTTGGATCGTGCCTTGAGCTCACGTGCGTGCGGGCATCGTCGTCTGGCGTGCGCGTGTACGTGGCCAATCGCCGCCTGAGGGTGCACCGCGTGGCACTATCGCCACTGAACAAGTGCGGATCTATGGCTGAATTTCATCCGCGTGCCTCGTTGCCTTCGAATTCCCGCACCGTGTGGCTTGAACCCGAATCGTGTGGGTGCGGCTGTGCGTGTTAACCGCTGCGCCACGCCTGCTGCTTTGTCGCAGCGACTGTGGGCATGTGCGCGGTTCTCGGCCGTCCGATCAGAAATCAAAGGCTAAGATTTGATCTCCGGCTAAAGGTGGAAGTAGTGTGCGGTGAGTGGGTGCCACGTGGTGCATCGAGGGTCGTTGATCATCAGATCAATGGTCAGAACTTCTTGGGCCCATTGTGGGAGCTCCGGATGTCGGATTTGGCTGATTTTGAGTCTGTTGGACTCCGTTCGTCGTTCTGAACCCATCCGTGCGGTCCGATTACTCATCTGATGCCTGCTTTGACAAGTGCTTATACAAATGGCCATTAATATTATTTTATAAGAAATCTTGGCATATGATGCATGCAATGCTCCCATTCTACTTATGTTGTGTCTTTTATTCTTAAGGTGGGACCTATTTAATAGAATTATCACCCCCATATGTAGTGTTATCAGCAGTCAAACCTGAGTTTGATTCTTCGATTCTGGATTCAATTTGATACGTTGATGAATTAAAATTGATTTTGAGATGTCTAAGATTGATTTTAAAGAGGTTTGGTTGAGCTTTGATGTATAATTTGATTGGATAGGGTTTAAAGATGAATTGGTAACAACCTCTAGATGTTGTTTTAATTGATTAAACAAGTCTTCAGTTGTTTGTTATGTCATTTCTAAGTCTGATAACACTTCCTGAAGCTCCTGTGAGCTTAATATCCACACTAGTAGCTATAGAATTCACTTCTTAAACTATTCAGAACTTAAACTAGAAGTTAAAGTCCAATTGCTGGACTTTATGACCATAAATCCATTTTCCAAGACATTTTAACCGTAAGAAACTAGAATCTTTGCCCTTCAAATCGAAGAGCAAAACTTCCCCTTCACATTAAATTGACACTTCACTCTTGTAGAGCAACTCAAGTGCTTAAAAAAAAGCTTTTATTTGCTTGGAATGGAGCTCTGAGCTGTTAGGAATCGTCACTTGAAGTTTGCTCTAGGAGGGGAAAAGTTAGTCCCACATCGGGTATTTCTGAATGGCTACTCGGGTATAAAACTATTTTGTTGTATATCCACTTCAGCTGACAGTGCACGGCGCATGCTTACTGATTGAGCATTGATTGTGTGTGTGTGTGCGGGCAAGTATGTGCCTGTGAGTGTGTGTGCGGGCAAGTATGTGCCTGTGAGTGTGTGCACCTGTGGCATGCGAGTGTGGGCCCTGGGAGGGCCTGTGCGAGGCCTGGAAGGTCGTGAGCCGATCTGGCTCGAAACTATGATCCGAAAATAAATCAAACTAAATGAATCAGGCTTGGACCGAGTAGGGTCTGGTCCCACCCTAAGAAGGGAGCTGTGTATACTCGATTGGTCCAAGCCACCAATAAATAACCTAATTTTTGGTTGAAGAGAAAAAAACCCAGTTCGACTCAGATGGAAGAAAGGCTAAGGAAGCGAGGTTAAGGAAAAATGCTAAGTGTTGAAGGTTGCTAAGGCTAAGTGCTGAAGGAAGATATGCTAAGGATTAAAGAGAAGAAAGGCCAAGGCTTAGAAGGTAAGAACAAGAGGAAGGAGCAAAGCAAAGGAAGGGAAAGGAGAAGGAAGATAGGGAGGATTCGTAAAAGGAATGAATGCTGAACAAGCACTGAAGAGACAAGGCCGAGAAGAAAAAGAAAGAAAGAGGAAGAAGTGAAGAGCTTGAGAAATGAAAGAGAAAAACAAGAGAAAGAATAAAGAAAAAGATAAGAGGAAAAGATTAAAAGATAAGTAAAAGGGAAAAAGAGAAAGAAAGAGAAAGGAAGAAGAGAAGAGCTCGAGAAATGTAAGAGGAAAATAAGAGAAAGAATAAAGAGAAAGAAAGGATTAAGAGAAGATTAAAAAGATAAGTAAAAGAAAGAGAAAGAGAAGAAAGAAAGAGAAGAAAGAGAAGAAAAAGCTCGAGAAATGTAAGAGAAAAATTAAGGGAAAGAATAAAGACAAGTAAAAGAGAAAGAAATAAGAAAGGTAAAAGAAGAAAAAGAGAGAGAGGTTGAAGATAAAGAGAAGAAAAGAAATGGTTTAATTTCTTGCATTACTTTTAATTCCTTTTTGAGTTTAATGTTGTAATAAGGCATATTTCAATTAGAAAAACTTTCTATTGCCTTAATATCTTTGAAATAAATAGAAATTAACATGTTTACTTGTTATTAAAGAAGATCATTTGTGTAAATATGTTTTCTTATGGAATTTTACATTTTTCTTAAATTTAAATCATTAGGCAAAGTTTGTGTTGTTAAAATTAACTTAATTATACCTTCTATGCGTAACATAAACTGATTGGTGAATTATGAATAAGCTATACCTCCCAGCGAACAACTTGGACTCAACCAGTTAAAAGAAATAAAATCTAAAATGTTATGTTAACTTGACCCTATAATGCTCAACCGACATAAATTCGAGTTAACCTAAATTACTTTCTTCTACACATAATTAAGCTCAATTAACTTAATTAACTATGTTGAGGAGAGAACACATCATTTTAATGGTGCTGTTGCCGGGGAGGTAATGTTTTAATTCACAAAAAGTATTCCCCTGCATAAATTTTGTTCAATAATCATTTTGGTGCCATAGGAGGTAACTGTAATTATATTCACCATTTGTACTATTTTTAGTGTTTTGTTTTAATTGGTTGTGTTTTTGTTTTGTTTTCTATCTTCTTTTCAGGTTTACCTCTGCGGGTAATCTCAGGAAGAATGCAGGTTTTCTTAATTCTGTTTTCCATTATAAATACCATTGTAAGTATTATTTTCTTAGTCTTTAGATAGTTTGAATTGTTGCATTTAGTTAGATAAAAAATTAAAAAATACAAAAATACATTCCTTTCTGACTACCAGTAGCATGACATAGGCATACACTATTAGGAGTACATTTATCTACTAGTTTCTTTTAGATCTAACTCGGGAAATTTCTATTGTTTTTCTTGCATTAACGGGAAAACACATGAAAAAAATCACGTAGATCCCTGTCCTGGAAATAATAACAAGACCACATATTCTTTGAAAATATTTAAAAAGCGATCACTTTAATTCTTTCAATCATATTTTTGAAAAGATTAAGTAAAAAAGAGGAAAATAAAAATTGTGACTTAATCTATTTGTAGAATGCATGCTGGTTTTATCGCAATCATCTGTTGCAAGCTATCGCACACACAGCGCGATCACTAGAGTCACACGAGTCTAAATTTTCTATCTCTCCTCTTTGCACCTCTTATGGCTTTGGTTGAAGATCAACAAGTCTGTCTCACTATTAGAGCCTTGGGGAGCCAGTAGTAAGCGGTCTCGATCCTAGACCTTAGACCTTTGAGCCTTAAGGATACGTACTTGCGTAGACACAGGTTTAGGATGAGTATTTTGATACTGTTATTATATTTGTTTGCGTCCAAAGTATTTTTGCGTATTCTAGGAATCTCTTCTTTCCTTTGAGAGAAGAGAAAAACCCACGTTTTTCGCGCTATTTTGCGGGTTTTTGTTGCTACTATTTTCTGGTGGTGTGAGTGTGCCTTTGCACATTCTTTTCATTTTATGGACGGGAGGCGATCCTTTCATTTGCCTCTTGTAACTCCTTTGACAGATGATCCTAGACCGGTTGCAGATAAGAAACCACTTAAATTCCCGACTAATTCATCTATTTCCATGGAACAATTGCAAAATCAGAATCCTGAGATCCCTTCTTCTTCTGGTCAGGGGGAGATGCCACCTTTTGACGTTCATGAGGCGCTCCTAAACCAAAATCTTAGGATGCCTGAACAAAATAGATAAATTAATCTTTTAACAGCAACCTTAAATAATTTGCAGAATCTTCAAACTCGTCCTTTACCTCAACCTGAGGCAAGTTTTGACCTTCCTGATTTACCGATCCCTCGTCCAAGGCCTCTACTCAGAGACTACTACAATCCATCTAATGCACAAGTAGAGCCTAATGTTTGGATTCCTATTGGGTAAAATGATCCAGAATTAAAGCCAAACATTATAGGTTTAATCCCACATTTTCACGGATTTGCATCTGAGGATCCATTCCAACAAATTGAAGATCTTAAGAATCTATTTCAAACTCTTTGACCTCGAAATCAAAATAGGGAAATCCTACTTATGAAAATGTTCTCTTTTAGCCTTAAAGATAAAGCAGCTTATTGGTATAGAACTATAGCAAAACCAATCTCAACTTGGGATGAACTCGAATATGCATTTTTAAAGAAATTCTTTCCTATTGGTCGAACAAATGCTTTAAAACGAGCAATTACAATGTTTAATCAAAATCAAGGAGAACCAATTCATGAGGCGTGGGAACGCTTTCATGAATTACAAAGGAAATGCCCACATCATGACATCCCTCGTTGGCAACTAATGCATATCTTCTACTATGGATTGCAAGAGGGCATTCGCAATCTAGTCGATGCCTCTTGTGGAGGGAATTTTCTAAATCACGACGCAGAATCCACTTTAGAATTATTTGAAGGGATGGTGGAAAAATACATCTATGTCGCAATTTTCACAGGGTACGAATACAACTCATCAAAATCCGCATAAGGGCATTCACAAGATCGGTAATCCGTTGATAAACGCCAGTTTATCGTCATTCTTATGCATTAAAACAAACCTAGCTCTTAGGATTTTACTCCGCAAATGGGTTTTTGGGCTGCATTTAGGCATAAAATAGGTTAGGCATGCATTGCATTTTTTATTATCTTTTTAATATGTTTTTGTGAGTGTTAGGGATGTACAGATATATAGATCCCTAAAACCCTAGCACTCAAGAAGGCAAATGGTGAAGGAGAAGCCCAGACTAGCTGGAACTCAGCCTAATCCAGCTCACCTCAGCTTGATCCAGCTCACCTCAGCTTGATTCAGCTCACCGCAGCTAGAACCTAGCTTACTTGAACTAGGGTTAGCTCATCCCAACTCCATTCAGCTAATCTCAGCTGGATGGCAGCTCAAGAGAGTTCACCTTAGCTCACCCTAGCTCAAGTCAGCTCAGATCCAGCTCAACTTACCTGAGTCTAGCTCATCTCAGCTCCCACTAGTCCACAGGAAGCTCTAGCTAGCTCAGCTAAGTTGACAGGAGTTCACCCCAGCTCAGATCCAGCTACATCCAGCTCCACTCAACTCCAGCCAGCTGAAGAAGAACTCATCCCAGCTCAGGAAGCTCAAGTCCAGCTCCCAGGGACTCAGCTTAGCTCAACTCAGTTGAGCTAAGCTACCTTAGTTGCCTCAACCAGCTTGATTCTCCCTGGGAGCACCAGACCTAGCTCACCTCAGCTTACTTTGGTAGAAGCTAGCTCACTTTAGCTTGGCTTAGCAACTAGCAAAGAACTAGCAAGCTAAGCCAGCTAGAGTAGCCCCATGCCAGCCTCTTCAGCAGCTGCCAGCTCCAGCTCCAGCACCAGACTTCTCCTCCTCAGCTCCTTCCTCTAAACCCTAGCTCCATTACCTTCTCCTCTACTCCTCCATTATCTAAGCTTATCCTAGCTTAGCTTAGCTTAGCTATGCTCCAACTTCCTTGGCTTGTACCACCCCAAAAACCCACCTACCAACTCCACCCAACTAGCTCCACTTAAGCTCCACATAATCTAACCTACTTGGCACCAACCTAACCTACCCACCACCTCCAAAAGACACCTAAAATTGGCGCCAAAAACAACCCATAACCACCCCTTAATGGCGCCACTTTTCCCTCCAAAATCTCCCCTCATCTCCACCACTCAATCCCCCTTGAACCCATCTCCACCATCCACCTAACCCCCCTTCTAGAAGACTCCATGTTGGCGCCAACATGGTGGTGTCTCTCCACCACCAAAAGACACCAACACCACCATAACTACCCCCTTTAACACCTCTTGGGTTGGCGCCAACTCTCCTTAGCCATAGGATCACCAACCACCTCCATTCTTCCATCCTAGCCCTCCATTTCAAGGGGCACCTTAACCCCCCATCCTACCCTATAAAAAGACCACTACCCACCACCATTCAAGCCATCCTTGTCTAGCAATTTCACTCTCATATTCCACCAAGAAGCCCACGTCCAAGAGAGAAGAAGAAGAAGAAGATTAAGGGGATATTCTATCCCCTTGGTGCCTTCCCTTCTTCCCTTCTCTCTTTGGTCACGCCAGCCAAAGGAGAAGCTAGGCAAGGAAGATCTTGGAGGAGATCTTGAAGGTGGTCCATGCCACCTTGGAGGAGTTCTTGAGGGTGGTGCACGCCCACCCCTTGGAGAGAGCATTGAAGGTAGAAGCTTCCACCTTGGAGGAGCTCTCAAAGAAGGAGGAGAAGGAAGCCCTCTTTTCAAGCCAAGGAGCAGCTAGGCTTGGAGCAAGAAGACAACCTTCTTCACCATTGTTACAAGAGGATTTGTGTTTCTTTTCTTGCTTTTATATTGTTTAACTCTAGTAGAAGCATTCCTCTACTTGTCCTTGAAAGGAACACTCATTCTACTCAATCAAAATTTCCTTCTTTTAGCTTTTTATTGCAGTTGTTTGTTTTGGTTCTAGCACTTGTTTCACCTCTTCTTCCTAATTACCCTAGGCCTCCACTTGCCTAGAGTGAGCTTAGGAAGAAGATATTTCTATCTTTTAGATTTTAGTTAATCATTTGCAGGTGTTAGTTCTTTTAGCTACAATCTGCAGTTTGCCCTCGTCTTTTCAAAATACAAAAAAAATTACATGTTGAAAAATATCAAAAAGAAAGTTGAGATCTATCTGTAAGCAAGAGGATTAATTTTGCATTTTTTTTGCCTCCTTGGACGACCCTAGATATTCCCCTATCTAGGATATAAATTTAAAAGCGAAAGCAGATTCGCGTGTTACAATGACGTTTAAAACCCGCTTTTACAAATCACGCGGATTTCGCTATCATCCGTCCAGTTCAAAAGATTTGGAAATTATTGCAGAGAAACTGGACAAAGTCGACATCGTAGCAAACCATCTCGATGAGGTCCGAAATACGATGAAAACTCTTACATCTCTACTTGCTATGCAAAATCCCACGCATTCACCTATTTCATAAATTCCCATAGGGAGAGAGTTTGTGAATAATCTGGATTCTAGAGATCAATCTTCCTTGGGATTTCTATCTACTCCTACACCAATCCAAGGAGAGACCTTTGTCCCACAATCTTTCCCACCCTTTTCCCCACCCTTTCCTATTGCAGAAAACATGCCATATCCTTTAGGATTACACGCCATCTAGGAAAATATTCCAAGATCAAATCCTTATTCTAATACCTATAATCTTGGATGGAGAAGCCACCCAAATTTTTACTGGGCTGGTCAAAGTCAAAATCAAAGACCAATTTATCCAAATTAGACCCATCTAAACCCACCTCCATTGCCTCCTCAGCAACCAAATGTAAGGCCTAATCCTATGAGTATACAGAATTACTCTAGGCCTATTAGAGATACGCAGCTTAATCAGATTTTGAGTGATGTGTCAAAGAGTCAACAACAAAATGCTGAAGCTCTCATTGAGATTCAAAGGCAATGTAAGGTAGAGTTGGTTGATTTACGAAATCAGATCACGCTTTTGGCTGAATCTTGTCAACTAGGTACTCTTCCATCTCAGCCAATTTCGAATCCTAGGAATTTCTAAATCCCTAGGCAACACCAGGGCCAAGTCCATTTCCTTAATCAGGCCTTTGATTCTAATCACAACTCATCCTCTGTACTTCCTAAAAATAATCCACCAAACTCTCATCAGTAGCCTTTATTATATCAAAATGACCCACCTATTATTGAGAATCAAAATTGACTCTACTAATCTTTTGAATTTGGTTGGAAACGCTTCTTAAATTGCCTCAATCTTTAATATTCTACATCTCAACCTAAATCAGATCTGATTTTCACAAAATTCACTCTTATCTTTCTAATATTTTTATCTGATTTTGATTCTGTGAGATCTATTCTAGGCAATTTCAGGATGAGTTTTTATCGAGTGGTTTTATCAGTTTTTCTTTTTTTTTGAATCAATTCTTTTATAACTCCATTGTTTTTGTCATACATACTCTTTTTAGGAGTTCTTTACTAGCGTTTACGCTTAGCTGAAAGTGTAAAACTTAGCAATTTTGTACATAGCTGTTTCCTAGTTTCTACACTTTTTTTTTCCCATACACTTTTTATGATTTTTCACTTTATCTTTATACTGATTACCTTCATTTAGTCTGACTAACCACTCTGACCTTTAGTCATACTTGAAAGTATCCACACAATGATCTGTGATCTCCTCTATCTGACTCCTTCCATCACCCTATACTAAATGAAGTATATAATATCTTTTCACCCTTCTTACAATGAGGACATTATAAAATCTTGGCTTGGGGGGATATGAAGTAAAATTTTCACTTCAAGTGTATATGTATAAAGAAAAACACATAAAAATTAAAAACACATGAAATTTAAAAAAAATAGAAATACCAAAAATTATAAAAATTTCAAAAATCAAAAACACCGTAAAAATTTGAAAACTTTTGAAAAATGAATAAAAATTGGAAAATTTTATAAACATAAAAGCAAAAATATATAAATACAAAAATTTGGAAATTGAAAAAAAATTAAAAAATAATAAAAGGGGTATATTCATCTAGAATAAAGAAGAAAAGAAGAAAAAGAATATATATATATTCATATTAATATTAAGAGCTTAATTTTTATTTTAGGTCAGAAACTAAAAAATATATTAAAAATACATATAGAGTATATGAGAGCATTAAATTCTTATTTAGATTTTTACTTTTAACATTTGTAAAAACAAACTTTTATTTTCAAAATTTTTAAAACAAGATTTCATTTGAATTAGAATCTTTAAATCTTTAAGCTTTGTTTTTCTATTTTTATTTTGAAATTAAGAAACTAAGGTGTATTAAGTTTTAAACTTAGGTTTTGGAATTAAATTATAACTTTTTAATCAATTAGATTAAGTAATCCTTTTGCTTTTTGAATATTTGATTTTATCATAAAGTTAAGTAAAAAGGCCAGATATTCAGAGTTAATTAAGTAGAGAGTTAGTAGAATTTTAGTTTACAAGTCTTTCAAGCTAAAGGACATTTAGCTAGACTTGAGAATTTTTGTCTTGACAAATCCCGTAGGAGGAAACTAAAAATTTAAAGAACTTTAGAGTGAATGGCTTTGTTGTCCAAGCTCTGGTTTCAGAGCTAAGTAACCTAAACATCTAAAATTCACACACATAGAATTGTCTTGTTGGCATCTGAGACCGCAAAAACATAGAGGTTAAGAGATCAATTCTGAATCCTCTTTAGTCTAAGGATTTTCATGGGGCAATTCTTGAAAGGGTGAAGGATGTGCCACTCACCTAGGAAAAGGATTTGGAGAATAAAGTTAGTAAGAAAAATGAGAAGGGGGAGAAAAAGTAAACAAATAAAATAAAATACCCTGCAATTGTCTCGTTACAAATGGGTATTTATGCAGTTTTTCCATAAAAAGAAAGTATCTCAGTACAAATAGATGCTACCCTTCCTTCCATCAAATAAAAGAACACCTCACTACATATGGGTGTTCTAACCTGTAGAAAAAGTTGAAAAAAAAAATATGGAGATAAAAAAATTAGGAATAAAAGACCCAATGTTCCACCAGGGAGATATACACAAAAAGCATTGACCTCAAGATAGAAAACTGGTGAGGAGAAAGCAACTAAACCTGAGTAAGGCCAAGCCAAAGGCTTGAATTGGAATATTCTAGATTAGAAATTGATGCCTTAAGATCTGGATTTTTGCAAATTTGGATGCCTCTAGGACAACTCTCTTCACAAAGCATGGATGTTTTAAAATCATAGCTACTAAACCTTGGTATTGGGCAATGAAGCCTAAGAAATCAGGTTTTGAGGATTTACAGTGGAGACCTAAAGGAGAAGAATTGACAAAATCCTAGGTCTAGAAGCTGTCGTTAGTGCTGTAGGCTAGTAGATTAGAGTTTTACTACTCTAAGTTTGATTAATGATGAATATCTGGTTAATTTGCTTAAACTTAGATTGATAAAAATCAAATATCATAAACAAAGGATTAACATAAGTCTATTGAGTTTTTGAGTTAAAATTCAATTTCCAACTCTTAGGCTTTGTTTTCATAAAACACTTTGTATTCTAAGCTTTTAAGGGTTAAGAATGGTTACAAAGAATAACAGATTTTTGATATTCTCATTTTTTATAAAATTCTTGTTAACAACACAATTTTAAGTGTGTTTTGAAAATGTTTCGAGTATAAGTCTAAGTAAGGAAATTTTCACAAAATGCTTTGTATATTAATTATTTATATTAACTATTTAAAAAATTCTCTGACCTAAGCTTTCCTCTACTTGGTTCTTATTTATATTAATTTAAACCCAAGGCTTTAAATCATCATATTCTTAGTTAATTTTGCTAAGGACTAGAAAAACATTGGCTTTGGGGTATGATGAGAAGCTCATCATAGCCTCTAATTATCCCTAATTAACTAGTCTTCCTAGTTAATTAGCTAGAAATATGTCAATATATGGGTTAATTATTAAATAAGAGATAAACAGTAAAGGACCTTAAAATAAGTTAAAAATGTTGTATTATCATTCAATTGATATTATTAGTAATCTAATTAATAATTGGACTCGAAATATTATCAATTATTCATCTAATTAATGTGTTAACTAACTTAAGTATAATATATACCTAAGTACGTAATAACTTAAGTAACATTAAATAAATTAATCTAAAAAGGTCAAAAATGTAAATTCAAGGTCTAAATATAATAATTGTCTTATTTATAATCATATATAAAAAGTTGAAAAAGATTTAAATTAAAATAAACCTTGAAAACTTGAGTTTACACTTTGGTCCTTACATTTTATTTCAATCGGGTCCTTATTTTCCACTTAGGTTCTTAGATTTCATTGCGAATAAGTCCTGAACTTCTTCTTCTCTTCTTCACCCATCTAGATGGGTGACAACTGAAGGTGCAGCCACCACCTGATCACCGCCAATCCGACGTCATCCCTTCTTCTCCAAGCTCCTAGAGCTTGCGCTCACCATCCCCTTTTCATCCACCGGTCTAGATGACACCTAAATCCTAATTTAGGGTTGGAGATAACCTCACAGGCGTCGGAGAAGACGCTGGTGGTTATTCTTCTCCTAGCCACAAGTCCATCCAGATTCCACCTCCTTCTCAGTCGCCATCGACTATAAATACCCCTTGACACCCTCGATTCCCACCAAGTTGGCTCCCTTCCCTCTTCTTCACTAAAGCTGACTTCAATAGGCTATTCTCTCCACAACTCTGACGAACTTCCTCCACCTCATCCAACTTCCTGCATCCATCTTCAATAGCTCTAGATCTCCGCCGAAGTCAGCCGCATCTTCTGACAAGCGTTGACAAGGAGCTCTCCTCTGCTTCACCTCACAACCACCACTGAAGATCTTTCGAAAACCCTCTAATTTCCTCCTCCATTATGAGCTGTTGACGGAGATCGTCTATCCCCTTTGTCTAGGTAACAGTAGACTAGGTAGGTAGGTTAGTTTAGTCAGTTAGTTAGTTAGGTAGCTTAGGTAGTTGCAATGCTAGAATTAGCTTTCGTCTTCCTCAACTCTGGCGAGCTCCTTGAGCTTGTCAGGAGCATTAATTTCATTTTTTTAAGTCACTATCCATCTTCTTCAATCCTCCATGAACATTTCTATCACCTTTAATTACTTATTTGATCACTAATTCGCCTAAATCACTTCCACCTTCACCGACTACTCTTGTTGTCCATGGCAACAGTAGTTGAGCTATTTTTCACCTTCATGGGATCCTCCATCACCTATTCATCTCCTAAAGATCCTAGTCATCACTATAATTCAAGTCAATACCACATATAACTTAAACGCCCAAATGTAATTAAGCTCCTGAGCTCGCTATCAATGGCGGCTCAAGAGTAGTTGAAATCCTTAATTATATATACATTTGTGATCGCAAACATCTGTTGACCTATTTTATCCACTAAATTGAGTGGGAAAACAAGTCCTGAGCCTTAACCAATTCAGATTCTTTAAAATGAATTCACTAATAAATCTTTTTTCTAATGATCAATTGAAGGAATTAACTTATTCCTGAGGTTCCTTATGACCTCCGGAATCTTTTCAAATCTTTAATGGCACAATTCCAAATTCTGTATCACAAATTTACCTTTTTCTGGACTCATCGGAGCTCCGACGAGCTCCATCGAGTCAAAACTAGTCTTTAGCCTGTAGAACTTGGTGAAAAACTCCAGATCAATGAAATAAGGATTACTGATTATGTTGAGATTGTTCATTTGAGATTTGAATGTCTAGAGCTTGAGATAGGTCTTCATCTTCTCCAACTCCAACAAAGTTGGAGAATTCTAATAGTTAGTTTTAGAAGCATTTAAGGGGTCTAGAAGCTTCAGTGTTGTGCACTGAATTCATTTCCATGCTTAGATCAATGTAACAACCCTTAGGTTGCTCTGACGAACAAACACCTTTTCACTCTCAGGCGACGATCTTAAAACCCTAGGAACTTTAGTTAAAACACCTATTTAAGGGTCTGAGCATGTTCCTAAGATTGAAGGGATGTTGTTTAAGGTGTTAATTCCCTGAGAAAAGGTTTAAAACAGAAAGTCAAAACTTTAGGCTTAGCAGTCAAATCTAAGTTTGATTCTTTGATTCTGGATTCAATCTGATGCATTGATGAATTTAAATTGATTCTGAGATGTCTGAGAATGATTTTAAAGAGGTTTGGTTGAGCTCTGATGTATAATTTGATTGGATTTGATTTCTGCTAGTTTGGGTTATTTTTAAACCCAAACTGATAACAGCAGATTTTTGATGAGTTTTGAATGTAAATTCTGCCGAGATGAATTGGTAACAACCACTAGAAGTTGTTTTAATCGATTAAAGAGGTCTTCAGTTGTCAGTTAGGTCATTTCTAAGTTTGATAACACTTCTTGAAGCTTCTAGAGAAGCTTTGAGCTCCTGAACACTTCCTGAAGCTCCTGAGAGCTTAATATCCACACTAGTAGCTGAGAAATTCACTTCTTAACCTATTCAGAACTTCAACTGGAAGTTAAAGTCTAATATGTGGACTTTATAACCATAAATCCATTTTCCAGGCCATTTTAACCGTAAGAAACTAGAATCTTCATCCTTCAAATCGTAGAGCAAAACTTCCCCTTCACATTAAATTGACACTTCAATCTTGTAGAGCAACTCAAGAGATTTCCAACAAGCTTTTATTTTCTTGGAATGGAGCTCTGAGCTGTTAGGAATCGTCACTTGAAGTTTGCTCTAGGAGGAGAAAAGTTAGTCCCACATCAGGTATTTTTGAACGGCTGCTCGGGTATAAAACTATTTTGTTGTATAGCCACTTCAGCCGATAGCGCACGATGCATGGTTACCAATTGAGCATTGATTGTGTGTGTGCATGGGTGCGTATGTGCCTGCGAGTGTGTTCACCTGTGGCATGCGAGTGTGGGCCTTGGGAGGGCATGTGCGAGGCCTAGGAGGCTGTGAGCCGATTTGGCTCGAAACTCTGAATCGGAAATAAACAGAACTAAATGAATCAGGCTTTGACCTAGTAGGGTCTGGTCCCACCCTGAGAAGGGAGCTGTGTATCCCCGAATGGTCCAAGCCACCAATAAATAACCTAATTTTTGGTTGAAGAGAAAAAAACCCAGTTCGGCTCAGATGGAAGAAAGGCTAAGGAAGAGAGGTTAAGGAAAAATGCTAAGTGTTGAAGGTTGCTAATGCTAAGTACTGAAGGAAGATATGCTAAGGATTAAAGAGAAGAAAGGCCAAGGCTTAGAAGGTAAGAACAAGAAGAAGGAGCAAAGAAAGGAAGAGAAAGGAGAAGGAAGATAGGGAGGATTCGTAAAAGGAATGAAGGCTAAAAAAGCACTGAAGAGACAAGGCAGAGAAGAAAAAGAAAGAAAGAGGAAGAAGAGAAGAGCTTGAGAAATGTAAGAGAAAAATAAGAGAAAGAATAAAGAAAAAGATAAGAGGAAAAGATTAAGAGAAGATTAAAAGATAAGTAAAAGAGAAAAAGAGAAGAAAGAAAGAGAAAGGAAGAAGAGAAGAGCTCGAGAAATGTAAGAGGAAAATAAGAGAAAGAATAAAGAGAAAGAAAGGATTAAGAGAAGATTAAAAAGATAAGCAAAAGAAAGAGAAAGAGAAGAAAGAAAGAGAAGAAAGAGAAGAAAAGAGCTCAAGAAATGTAAGAGAAAAATTAAGAGAAAGAATAAAGACAAGTAAAAGAGAAAGAAATAAGAAAGGTAAAAGAAGAAGAAAAAGAGAGAGAGGCTGAAGATAAAAAGAAGGAAAGAAATGGTTTAATTTCTTGCGTTATTTTTAATTCTATTTTGAGTTTAATGTTGTAATAAGGCATATTTCAATTAGAAAAACTTTCTATTGCATTAATATGTTTGAAATAATTAGAAATTAACATGTTTATTTGTTATTAAAGAAAATCATTTGTGTAAATATTTTTTCCTATGGAATTTTGCATATTTCTTAAATTTAAATCATTAGGCAAAGTTCATGTTGTTAAAATTAACTTAATTATACTTTCTATGTGTAACTTAAATTGATTGGTGAATTCTGAATAAGCTATACCTCCCAGCGAACGACCTGGACTCAACTAATTAAAAGAATAAAATCTAAAATGTTAGGTTAACTTGACCCTATACTACTCAACCAATACAAATTCGAGTTAACCTAAGTTACTTTCTTCTACACATAACTAAGCTCAATTAACTTAATTAACTGTGTTGAGGAGGGAACACATCAATATCCTAATTACAACTCTTACCCTCCCCCAAATTACACTGTATATGGGTCACTACCCATGTTTAAACAACCTGAAGTGACTTATGAGGGAGGGTATCAAGAACCTCAATTTGTTGACTCCTCTGGATTTAACCCAAACCCACCAAACCCTGAACCAAACCATTTGGTTTTGGTAAACTAGGTTTAAGATGGGGTGTTAGCTCACTTAAGGAATACCATTCAATCTTTAGAAGCTCAACCAACACCCTACACTAATGAATTGGAGCCTCAAATTCAAATGATTGATGATCTTAACAAAAATTTGTTGGATTGGCTCTAAGATGTTAAGGATAAGAACCTAGGTGAGCTTTTACATGGGAAGTTATCGAAATTGATGATGAGATTTATAGTTGCTTTAGTTCAATCCTGGGATGATTCCCAGGATGAACCCCCTTCAAAAGAGCCAATGGAACCTATTGGGGGGACACATCTTGTGAGATCAAGGATGATCAGGTTGTTATAGAGAAACCAATTGAGGATGAATTAATTTCTTCACCTGAGATCCATGAACCAGGGTACAAGGATAAATATATCTCCATGGACCAGGAAATGATCAATGATTTTGACACATATATTAATGCAGATTCAGAATTCTTGGATTCTGAAGGTGAAGAATCGTTGTGTGAAGTCTTACCAGAATTTGAGGAAGATAATTTTAGTGAGACAAACAAGCTTGCAGAGTATGAGAAATCATTTGATGGCCCAATAACTAAAAAATTGATCTTGTTGGGGCTAGCATGATGGATTCAGATCCTGATTTCATGAAGGATTCAATTCATAGCCCTGATCCTCGATCACACCCTATTGAGCTTACTGTTGATTCTGATTTCGAGATCACTAAACCCAAGTCAATTCTGATTCAGTCATAAATCTTGGACTTGGAAATTTCAGATGGGGTGATTAATTTGCAGGAGATCCCAGAATTTGAAATTCAGAAGGTGGAAGATAGGAATTGGGAAATGAAGATTTGGGAAGTTAATTCTGAAGGAAGTAGAAAGCTAAGTCTAAGGGTGCTTATTTGCTTGAAATCACCAACCTTCTACTAGGACTCTTATGATATTTTTGAATCAAAGAATGTCCAATCCAAGCGCATATTCATTGATTATGTTCCTGACCTTGATATTTTTCGATTGTTTGGACTTGGGTTGCATCCTCACAAATTGTAGGCTTGACCCCTCTTGCATACTGATCTTAGGTTTTGGGTAATTTTTATCTAGAACCCTGATACACTCGACCATGGGGTATGGGTCTACATCATAACCTCGTCCACATTTGCGGACCTCTTCTCCTGGCAGGTCCAAAAATAGATTTTGTTATCTTTATTCTGACCTGCACTTGTGAACTCTTGATTTCTTCTTTTGTATAGTGTGCTTAGTTGAAGACACTAAATTCGACACATATACAATTTGTTTTTATCTCAGAGCTAATCGGGTAATCATGTCATTCAGGTGCTTTCTACTCTATTCCACTCTATTTCATGCCTTTTTAATATAACGAGGACATTGCATTTGATAGGCATGGGGGGTTGATATTCATCTCTGAATTATTTTGTTAGATCTGCAGATTCTTTTTATTTTCTTTTTATTTTTTTTGAAAAAAAAAATAAATTAGGAAAAGAAGACTTGGGCTTTAGAAATTTTCAACCTTCAGAAATGATATGATAAGACCTGAACACTTAGACCCTTCAGGTCTTAGGGCTTAATCAGCTTAGGTGTCCACTAAAATGTCAATTTGTTTATTGAGTCCTTGCCATTCTGAATTCAAATTTTAATTGGTTAATAAGTTGGGGTGATAAGTACACGACTTATCAACTTGCCCTCTGATTTGAGGGGAGTTTAAGCCTAAGCATCTACACACTCTTTGCACTGACTCACTTTCTAGAAATTTTAACGAAAATTGGGTAGCTAATGAACCTTCTAGGGTGGCATGGCTGGCAAGTTATCATGGGTAACAGCCTATTAGTCGGTTGTCTAGAGCCCAGCCATACGACCATTCTTTTCCTGTTGCGTTTAGGTAAATCTTAGATCAGGGAAGCCACCTACTTTGACAAAAAAAAAAAAAGAAAGATATTCAAAAAGAAAAGAAAAAGAAACAAAAAGGAAGAAAAAGAAATGAACCACACTTCACCACATAAGTATGGCTGGGAAGTTGTCGGTAGTAACAGCTCATCAGCTGATTGTCCAGAACCTACCTCACAAAAATGAACATTTAATTCCAAACACTTAGAAAGAAATAGAGAAGTGGAATAAGCTTGGGGAGATATTCACTGGGTTCGCCCTTATGTTGACCCCATAAAAATAAAAGGTAGGGAGAAAGCTACCGGTCGTATAGATGCACATTTGGGCAGAATTCGTTTCAGGGCCACCTAGGTGCGTAGAAAGCCAAAGTCCATTCTGACTGCCAATTAGTGAGTCTATCACATATACACAAAAAGATGCTTAGTACTTAGGGTTCTCTTTGATTATTGGGTAGCCATAGAAAGCTGCCTCGAAACCTTAAACTCAAAATTCCAAAAAAAAAAAGAAAAAGAAAAGGAGAAAAAGAAAAAGATCCTTTTGCTTTTGAATAAGGTGAGGGCTTGGGTGATTTGCATTTTGGCAGACACCTGGGCATTGTTGTGTCTGTAGTTCAGGTCATAGTAGAAATTTTCTAAGTTGAAAAATAACTGTTGCCCAAGAAATCTGATCCTAATTTTTTTTATAAATAGCATGTAGTTTTGCTGGGGACTAGCAAAAGATAGGCATGGGGGAGTGATGTGCACATATCTAATTGACCTAAAATGCCTATTTATGCTTGTTTCTAGTGTCGTAGAAGCATTCAGCATTATACATATTGCATAACACGCATCATCATGCATTTAGGTTATATTGTATAAAGTTTAGGTTAATTTTCTCTTTTTGCTGTTAGGGAATAGGGAAACATTTATTGGGGCCTCAGATTGAAGATCCAACCATACGGATCTGATAAAGGCAATGACCGGAGTTCATCGACTTTGAGGTCGCTCTGATTGGACCTCCGTAGTATCAGATGCAGTTCGAGGATGACCATAGGTCAAGGGGTAAGGTGGTGTAAAATTTAGACTTCAGATGACAAATCCAACTGCACGAATGGGTTCAAATCAATGATCACAGCCCAATGTAATGAAAATTGATCTAATCCGACATCCGTGGCACCATCTACAAGTTAGAGATGATGGACGGCCAAGATGGCGCCACGTGGTGCCATCTCAGCCACCCAAACCACCCAAGGATTGTCGTTGCTCTTTCTCTCCTCAACTAGCCATCAGATCTGGGTCGTTGGATCTTGATACAATGGCCATGGATGCATGTGCCTTAAAACGTGAGTATGCCTCAAACACGGGTTTGGCGTGTTGGGCGAGCGCCTCTTCACAAGACAGAGGTCGCGGGGTCAAGCCTCGTGCGCCTCAAATTGAAAGCACAGGCGGGCGCGGCTCAAATCGCACCATTGTATTGTGAGCAGGCAGTAGATGCGAGCGCTACGTGGCACACCCAAATACCATGGTTCATGCACACGTGATCAGACACGCAGCTAGAAGCGCAATCACACGCACATGCATTAGGCATGCGATGAAGGCATGGGCGCAGATGCATCCTAAGCCGTCTGATCTCGTGATCGGGCGATTGATGTTGCATGATAATGGATGAGCGTTGAAGTAATGGAAGAGGAGAAGGCGGGCATGCGCATGTGCTACACCCACGTTCAGCTTTTAGTGATGTTTATATCCGTCACTAAAAGTTGATGCATTTAATCTTCTAAGCCTTAAAAGTCATTTTTGCCCCCAACCTCTACACCTTTAGAAAGGCCCTACGACCCCTACACTCTTCCCATCTCTTCCTTTCTTGTTTCACCCCTTCCAAAGCTCTAAGAGCTTGTCCTAAACCCGGGATGCTCCATTAGTGTTTAAAATAGAATTTTTCCACCTTCTCATCCACGTTCGTGGTGCAACGGTGGTTATCTTCTCACCACCGTTCAGGAAGCATATCCCGCTATGATGTCACCCTACCCCATCCTCCATCTTTCATCTTCATTCTCCCTTGTCCGTCATCTCTCCGCCCTCGTTCGGGATCTCCATCAACGTGGCTCGTCCTCCAAGCAGTCGTCGAGGAGGATAACCTCTCTCCACCTTCTCTTTATCACTTTCTAGTATAGATTTTCTACTTTCTACCGTAGCGAGTAGTTGTAATGAACATTAATCTATGGCTATGAAATACTTGTTGATTTTCTCTCTATTTTGTCTTTATTTGTATTATTCTCCCTTTGCCTTCTATTAATTATTCGTTAAGTAGATAGCTAGCATAGATTTAATTCAACCAGCTAATCTACTTCATGACAACAATTATAAACACAATTTTTTATCAAACAAACACCTCCTTGCGTTCGACCCGGGACTCATTCTGAGTTTCGGTAAAAATTATCTGATTGTTCGGATTTTCTCGCAAATTACACTATAACGATGGGTTTTCAAAACACAAATTTTTTCACGATGAATTTTCCATTCAACAAGAAGCAACCTCCTATCTTGCCAACTCCAAATCTAAACCAGGTAGGCCTAAATTCCGTCACTACTCATAGTGGCAAAACTACTCAGGACCCACCTATACTAGTCAACCCAGTCCGAGTAGTTCAAAATCGAAACCTAGGATGGATATCAAGTACAAACCAACCCTAGAGTCAAAGCCTGAACCAATCCTGGAGAAACCTAGAGATGTTCCATTTCCAAGGCCTTAACCAAAGGAAATAGGAAATCTAAACCCGTGGCACTTGAAGAGGACTTGATCAAGCTCTTTGAGTATGTCCAGATAAGCATTCCCTTGATGGATGTGATTCATCACATACCGGCTTATGCATGATTTCTGAAGGATTTATGTACACCAAAGTGTAAACTGCAAAATAAAGATGGGAGTCCGATTCTGTTGTTAGAGTAAGTTAGCTCTATAATTTTGAGTAAACTCCTGTAGAGACTGAAGGATGCTAACACACCTTTGATCCCCTGTAAGATAGGAAATCTAGAGTTTGATTGAGCTTTATTAGATTTAAGAGCATCCATAAACCTAATTCCCTCGTCCCTGCCAGACCACTTTGAGGAAACTAAGCTTAAATCGATTGAGGTGACACTGCATTTGGCTGATAGATTGATTAAGTCACCAAGAGGAATTATCGAGGATGAACTAGTTAGGGTGAGAGATTTCTATTTCCCAGTGGATTTCATTGTTTTGGATATGGATACTCCTGAGAAACTTAAATACATGTCGATCGTCTTAGGGAGACCATTCCTAGCGACTACTAGGGTGAATATTAATTGCAAAGAGGGCCAGATTGAATTAAAATTTGGGGATAAAACAATGAGGATCGATACTTTTAAGGCCTAGAAAGGAATAAACTTTGGGGCAATTGAGGAAGTATGTGATATAGGTTCCTTGGTTGAGGACCTAATTCCTAAGGTGAACCCAATTTTCCAAGGGCCTCAATCATTGACCCACAGACTAAGGAGCCTGAATCTGATTTAGACCCTTCCCTAGCTTACACTCCATCCTCTGAGGCCAATCGTAAACCTCCACCCAATGCTAATAACCCAGTCCTGGAGTTGAGACCACTCTTGGACCATTTGAAGTATGTATTTTTGGGTTCAAATCAGACATTTCCGGTGATTATTAACTTTTGAGTCACTGTTGATTAGGAAACGACACTAATTTTTGTCCTCCAGTAACATCGTAGAGCCATTGGTTGGACTCTAGATGACTCGATTGGAATAAGTCTCTCATATTGTACTCATCGAATTTATGTCGAAGAGGGTTCACGACCTTCTTGCGAGTTGCAATGAAGACTTTACCTGAATCTCCAGGAGGTCATGAAAAAGGAGGTCATCAAGTGGCTTGATGAGGGTGTCATCTACCCTATCTCTAATAGTTGCCAAGTGAGTCCCATTCAGGTTGTGCCTAAGAAGGTGGGACTCACCGTTATCACTACTGATCTAGAGAAACCATCCCAACTCGGATTGCAAACTCATGGAGAGTCTACATAAACTATAGGAAACTAACTAACTCCCAAAAGAAAGATCATTTCCCTCTCTTATTTTTTGACTAGATCCTTGAGAAGCTGGCGAGGCATCAGTTTTTCTGCTTTTTGGATGGGTACTCCGGATATAACCAAGTTGAAATTCATCGTGACGATAAGGAGATGACCACCATTACATACCCCTACGGGACTTATGCATTCTGTAGGATGCCATTTGGGTTATGCAATGCACCTACCACTTTTCAGCGGTGCATGCTAGCCATATTCTCCAATATGCTAGGTAAATACCTTGAAGTCTTCATGGATGACTTCTAAATTTTTAGTCAAACATTTGATGGTTGCCTTCTATACTTGGTTCATATCCTCTAGCAATGCATTGAGGTGAGCCTAGTTCTTTCTAGGGAAAGAGCCACTTCATGTTTCCTGAGGGCATCGTACTTGGACCCCTCATATCTAAGAAGGGTATCTAAGTTGACCGAGCAAAGGTGAATCTAATTTCCAAACTTTCTTTGCCTTCCTCAGTTAAAGATATTCGATCTTTTCTAGGGTACGTCGATTTTAATCGATGTTTTATATCTGATTTTTCTAAGATTGCATCCCCTTGACTAATCTTCACTAAAAGGACACTCCCTTTGACATGACAAGTGAGTGTATTCGCACATTTGAAATGTTGCATGACCAAGTAATCTAGGCTCCAATCCTACAATCTACTAACTAGTCTCAACCATTTGAGATCATGTGAGACGCGTCTGACTATGTGGTAGGGGCAGTACTTGGGAAAAAGATCCATGGGAAACCAGTGGAATATATTACACTAGCATGACACTGGATGAGGCTTTGGTGGGCTGATGGGAACACCATCATGATCCTTAACTATCCCATTTTAGTTTGTAATAAAAGATAAAAGCTCCTACATATTCATCTGAGGGTTGTATCTCCACCTTATTATGTTTTGAGAAAAGAACAAGACACCAGGGATAATTCTGTTATTCTCACAGCATATCATGAACACAGAATAATCAAGGTGTTTGCAAGGGGTGAAATAAAGGTCAAATGAGCATTAAAGACTAATAAGTGGGTCCATATAGACAGAAATAGGCTTTCGCACATTTCGTGAACTAATACAACACCCAAAACCCTAATTTCTGACCAGCTTAAATTACAGAGGTTCTGGTCAAGATAAAATTAATCTAAACCTCCTAAAATTTGTAGAAAAACATTCCTTATGGTTTGGTATCATTGATTTGACCTTTGGAACCCATTTTGACCTCAATTAGAGTCTCAAAAAGAAAGTTAACCTAATTTAGGTTTCTACGCAAATTGCCTGGACAAACTTGGTCAAAACTAAAATCTAACTTCACCATTAGGTCCTTTGGGTCTAGATTAGTTTTGTAACAAAATTTGGGCCCAACCAGAGTCCATGTTGACCTAGTTTGCAATTTGGTCCAGTCTAACTCTTTCTCTCTCATTCATAACCCTAACCTTTGAAATTGTTGCAACTAGGTCCCTAACTTTCTCATCGTTCTTTGCAAATGGGTCCATGCTGCAATTGGTGTGAACACACCAAGCTTTATCGAGATTCAAGAGATGATTTCTCGCTTGATTGTCAAACAAACACTCTCAAAATTGAAAGGGAGATTCCTTGAGGAATTCCCTTCCAAATAAACCTGGCCATGGACCTTGATTCCTTCCCAATCTCCCATGCGAATGCATGGAAGATGTGGGTATCTAGTTTGCACAAAATTCTCAAGCTTCGCAAGCTTGTTTCGAAGCTTGGAGCTCCTCATTTTAGGCCTATAAAAGGACCCGAGATGAGAATCCTTACTCCTTAGCAAGTTTTGGCAGGAGAAATCCCTCCTTCCCTCTCCGACCACCTTTACACCTTGCTCCAGTCACCCTCTCCGCTCTCCTCGTCTGGCCGTCCAACAATCAAATTAAATGACCCTCTACCTTCCCCTCTGAAGTCTGCTCCTCGCTAGCCACAGTAGGGGTGTCCTACCTCCTCGTCCTCGGTGCTCCAACTCATCGTTGACTTCATCTTCTTTGGCTCCTACTTGCCAACATTGATGCTCTCCATCCACCTCCTTCCCCCCTAAGTCCCTCTATCCCTTCCTCTCTCTCTCTACTTCCTTTCCCCACACTCACAACACACTCACGACCACCGTATCGCCTGCTACATCACCTTCTTCCTCTGCTCTGGTGACGCTCCAGCGAAGCCTCCAACACGACACACACCTCCAAACACTACCACTCCACATTCACAAGCTCCGCCTTGACTCCCTCTATAAAATCCCTTAACCAATTTCACTCTCCACCCACTAAAACTCCTCCTCGAACATTGCCTTCTCCACTTGTCATCTCCATCACCATCAGCCCTCTATAGACCACCACACGCAACATGACTACCACCACTGCACTCGCTGCATCACGATGAAGCTTTTGAGCACATTTGACGTGGCTGAAAGGCCGTGTTCTTGGTTTTAGGCATTCACCAGACCTCCACCGCTGCCATCAACTTCTCCAACTCTATTCGCCATCTTCTAGCCGTAATTCCTCCAAGCAACACCCCCAGAAGCTGCATACTACCTCCAGGTGCATCTCCAATTCCTCAATCGAAGCCGTCATCTACAGCTGCTACCTCAATTGGAGCGTTCACCAGTTGTTGCGTTTCGATGAAGAGGGGACTAGATAGTCCCACATCGTGGACTCTGCAACCGCCTGAGCAAGATAAGAGGGATTTGTGACCCCTATTCTTTGCCCAAGACATGAGGGTCAGGTACCCATTTACCCCGCACACCCGCTTACTCGACCACTCACTCCTCGCCTGCAACCACGCCCGCAAGGTTGGACCCTGTTTACAACCGATTACCTGGCCAATTACCTGATTACACTTGGATTTCTGAGAAAAGAAGAAAAAGAGAGAGGAGGGGTTTTCCCTTATGCTCTCTTCACTTAGCTGATCCTGAGGCCTTTGCCTTTGTGCTATGCTGTGGTTGCCTCTCCCTTGAGGCACGAAGGAGAGAGGAGGCCTTTACCTCTTGTTGGAGCTGAGCTTAACCTTAAGCAACTTAAGATGTCTAATCTATGCTGGTGCCTTAGTTCTGAATATTGTTGAGATATTAAAATTGGTTGACGTGGAGAATTTGATTGAGATATTATGCATTTATTTGATCTTAATTTCAAGGGTTAATTTCGTTCTTCAAATCACCATTTTAACCCACTCCTTTTGACTTTTTCTACTGGATTTCATATATATATCATTTCGAGTTGTTCTAAATAAAGTTTTGATCGTAATTGCTTATATTTCTTGTGATTAGTGAGATTGAATTGCCATTACTTGCTCCCTGTTGATGAGAGCCTCATCATGAGTCATAACTAGCTCATTTTGATCTAATAAAGAGAATAAAAGCTCATGCATAACTTAGAAGAGGGCTTAATTGAAGGAATAAGTGTTCTAAGAAGAAAACATGAAATAAAGGTTAAAACTCCAATTTTACCATTACAGTACATAAATGGGATTTCTCAGAGACAAAACATAGGTCAACTGGTCTAAATAAGATAAAAAGTGGGTTAGTTCAATCAGAAATGGGTTTATGTGCAAACCAAGAATTAAATGACATCTCGTAACCCTAAAGTAGACCCGTTTAATTCAACAAGGTTCCGGTCAGGATAAAAATCAAGTAAACCCTCTAAAATTCATGGAAAAATATCCCCTAGGGTTTAAAATATTCAATTTGGCCTTTGGAACCTAGTTTGACATAAATTAGGGTCCATGCTCATCAATTGACCTAATTTGGATTTTCACGCAAAATATCTAGCCAAACGTGGTCAAACCTAAAATCCAACTTCACCATTAGATTCCTTCGATCCAAATTAGGTTTGTACCAAAATTTGGACCTAAGGGGAGGGCATCTTGACCTACTTTGCAAATTAGTACACCCAATTACATTTTTGTCCCTATCTTTTGAAAGCCATTGCATAAACCCCCCTAACTTCCTTGCCACTCTTACAAGTAGGTCCCTCCACCATTATTGGGGAGAAAGCCTACTCCGGCAAGGAATAGAGAGGGAATACTCTCTGATTCCTCAGAGATCTCCCAGATTTGGAAGGGAGATTCTCTAAGGAATTCCCTTCCACCTAAACTCAATCGTGATCCCTGATTTACACCCAATCTCTCATGCGAATGCACGAGAAATTTGAGCCTCTTAACTATTTCCATCTCCGACAAGGATTCCCTTGCTTGGAAGCTTGTCTTCCAAGCACAGGAGTCCCTGCCTGTGCCTATAAATTAACCCCCAACTCCGGCCGCACCTCCTCAGCTCGACTTGGTCGGAATTCCACCTCGATTTCCTCTTCCCTCTGGCCAAGGGTTCCAGCGAGCTTCGGTGAGCCCCCCTCCTCTTCCTCGTCGCTCTGCCACAAAACCAGTGGCAGAGCTGTCCTCCTCATCCTCCGCGTCACGCAACACCCATGCACGCTTCCCTAGCTCCATCATCGACGCCATCTTCCTCCACTGGACCCTTTCTTCTCCGACGACAGCTGGTACTGTCAACCGCCCGTTTCTCCTCCTTCGTCTACTTAGTTAGGTTAGAACTGTTCGTCTCTATCCCCTCTTTCATTTCCCTCCTCCTATTTCACCAAATGCTCCTCGACCGCCACTGTCCACCACCATCTTCCTCATCTCCAGCCACCCTCTAGCGAGATGCTCCCGTCACTCCGTAGCCCTACACGTCTCGCCAACCACCGCATAACCTTCGCCATACTCCATTGAATATCCTCCACTCATCCATAGGCTGCCTACACCTCCACAACAGCCCCTCGACCAAACCCATCCGTTCGGCCATAGAGCAACCTAGGCACACCACTCTGTGGCCTGCCACCTACCGCCTCACCTTCGCCGTGACACGGCGAAGGTGCTCTTGTGGTATGATTGATCCATAAGGCCATTTTTGTGTCAGGCAAGGTTAGAGCTCAAGTTGCCATTAGCGGTGACTCGAGGAGGTTGCAAGCTCATCCCTGGCTGCAGTGCTCCAGGATTCCAGGTCCAGCAAACTTGGGGAGGTCTTGCGCATCCATCTGTTCCAGCAAGTAGCACTGCAAGGCCTGCAGTGCTACAATTGGAGAACAATCTCCTGCGGGCGCGCGAGAAAGAGTGGGGTGAACAATAGTCCCACCTCGGTAAGGCATAAAGCGCGCGAGTAGTTTATGATTTTATGCTATCGGCTGGTTGCCTTTCATAACACATGGGGTGAGGTCCCTCACCTAAACACAGCACCTTGTCCGTGAGCTCATCACATGGATCTGGTGACCCGACCCAATACCCTCCTGAGCACTCCTCACACACCACACCCACACCGATGCGCTTGGACCCGGGCACGCGACCCGACCCAATTACCCGGCTCTGGGAGAGCGTACTGAAGAGTGATTTACAGAGAGAGAGAGATGCGGGTGTGGGTAGATGGGTAGGCTTTGCTCTCTTTGGTTTGTGCAGGGAAGGAACTGAAGAAGGAAGTAGGGACTTAGCCGCTACAAGCGAAGGGAAAGAAGAAGAAGGAGGGGATTCTTCGCAGAGGAAAAAGAGAAAAGGCAAGGCAGAGGGAAGAGGCGAAGCCAGAGAGAAGAGGAACTGAAGAAGAAGTAGAAGAAGAAGGGAAAGTAGAGCCAAGGAAGAAGAAGGCCCACAAAGAAAAGGAGAAAGAAACTGCAGAAGAGAGGCAAGGCAGAAGACAGAGGAAAATAAGAAGAAAGAAGCAAGGCAAGAGAACTGTAGAAGAAACAAGGAAGAAGAAGCACAAATAAGAAAGGACGAAAATCAAAAGAAGAACAAGATAAGAGAAAACATCTTTTTAAGACATCTGATCCCATGATCAGATGTCCAAATTTTGGGATCAGACATCCAAATTCCTTATTTTTGCCACAATTAACTTTTAAACTCAAGCATATATATTTTGAATTAAGTTTTGAGTAACTCTAAGTGTTCAATTACATTCTTGAGATTAGTAATAAATTCCAATTACTCCCTGTGTTTGACCTCGGATTCTTAGGTTTTCGAGTAATAAATTTTTATTTGTTGACAACGCTTGATCACCTATACTACGACGTAATTAACTATTAAAACACGATCAAGATGCGTTAACACCTGTGTTCGACTTTGGACTCTTCCTTGATTCTGAGTTATGAATTTCAATGATTTGAGGGATTTTGTCCTATACTACGATGCATATCTTAAACAACGAATTCGCATCAAACATTTTGGCATCGTTGTAGGGGAGCAATGTGCAAGTGATCGCGAGGTTTTTCGCTTGTAGAAATAATGTTAGAAAAATATATCGTCACAATATGTAATGTGGTTGAAGAAAACCTCGATCAAAGTTACTAAAATACTTTAGGTCGTATCCATAGGGAGGATAGACCAATAGATTCACGACTATGGGGCCATCATGTTCACAGAAACATTCATAAAATCAATTCAATGAATATGCAGCTCAGAATGCAACTTTTAATTTCATGAGAAGTTGAGGGCTATTTACGTAAATTTCACATCACAAATCAAGCTCTCTGAAATATGTAAATGATGCATGTGTAGTGGTAGAGTATGTAATTTCCAGTCTCATGCAAATCTGAATCCAATTTCAATGGGAATTGATGTGCATAACAGGAGCAAATTAAATATGAAAAGGAATAAGTATAATGTCGCAATTTCATCCTAATAATTTAATCCAACAAAATATTTGAATAGTGTTCCACAATGGCATTTTTAGTAAATATTTATAGAACCAAAAAACAGAGGAAATCTTCCTCTTAACCTCGTGCAAAGAGGAAGCGAAGACGGAAGCTGAGGAGCTTGAGGAAGGTTGACCGCGATGAGGGCTTTCCAATGGTGGTGGTGGCTCTCTGAACGGCGGCCAGAGTTGACGCTGGTGATGAGGAGAGGCGACGGCATCGACAGCTCCCCAGCGGTCATGGCTGCTGTTGGCATGTTTGGAGGCGCAGCCGAGCTCGTGGGGTCGAGGAGAGCTCAACGGGGGTGACGACGCGGAGAATGGTGGCGCGAAGAGGTGGCTGCATGTGGGGCATAACCGGCGGTGTTGGGTTCCTCCGTGGTTGTCTGGAGGTTGAAGATGAAGAAGGAGAGGAAGGGGAATGCCTGATGGAGGTGTGATGCACGTGTAAAGGATTTGCCGTGCGTAGAGCTGGTGTGCGTGCGAGGGCATGTGGGGCTGCTGGACTATGGCGCAATGAGCCTTGAGGTTGTGAGAGGAGGTCGCAGTCTAGTGTGGTGCCACTGCTGTGGCTGAGTAGGAAGGATGCGCAAGGTCTGTTGTGCGCGCACGTGAAGGGTTGCACGCGAGGGCGTGTCTGTGCGCGGGCGTGGCCGCGTGGTGAGGCTCATGTGTCAGTCTGCTGCTGCTGCGGTTGCACCGAGGAGGGTGTACTGGCACATGGAGAAGGTGGCCGGTGTTGGTGGTTGTTGGGTTTCTCTTCTCTGTTGGTGAAGAGGAAGAAGAAGATGAAAAGGCCGTTGGCGCATGGAAAACTTACTGCTGGTGATTGTGCCCACGGTCGTGGGTAGACACTAGGGGCAGGGGCGAGGAGAGAATGACAGTGGACACGGTTGGAAGCAGAGCTGCTCCCTGTTGGCACGGTCAAGATGTCGAGGAGCGCGCAATCACCACGCTCATCGAGAGGAAGCATGGTGGCAATTTGATGGCTCACAGTGGCAGTGTCGTAGGCACGTGGTTGAGGTTGCTGGAGTGTGATTGTGGGGAACTCGCTGTCGTGGCAAGGGAGAAGTCATGGTGTCAACGATGGAGGCTCGCAGTGGTGGAGAAGGCACACGGTGAAGGTGGCTGCTTGCAGGGAGGAGAGGTGGAGGAGAGCTTCTTCCTTGTGCAGGGGAGATGGGATTCCTTCGCCTTTTTTTTTTGCCAGCTATATAAAGAAAATGAGAGAGAGAATTAGAGATGGAGTCAGAGAAGGAAGGAGTCAAAGTGAGAAGAGGAGTATTTTATGTTACCAAATAGAGTGGAGAGAATTGAGGGAAAGAGATAGATTCATGAGAGAGATCTTTAAGTAAAAACAAATAAGGGAATGTGCTTGAATAATTGAGAGTCATATAAGGATGCCTTTAAAATTTATTCTCATACTATATTTTGCTAAGACAAAATCCCACTTATCTCAAAGCAAGCTTTGATGTGATGCCCTTGCCTTTTAAAGTGAATAATTAATCCTCCCATATAAAGATTAATGTAATTAATACATGAAATAATAAATCTAAAACTCACATCATTTTATCAATACTAAACATGCTTTATATTAAATTCTTGTCCCAATAATACTGTACTTAAGCACTAAATTAGTCCACTAAAATGGACCTATCAGCAAGTTGATTTCACTGGTTACAATTTTTGATCTGATACTAACTTATATATTTTGTTGTGTTTGTGTGAGGTACAGAAAGACGATCAATCACATGACAACCACTCCAGGGGCAGGTAATCTCATTTCCTTCTTCTTAAGCCCTTATTTCTGGAAAAGAATTAAAAAGAGAAATCAATTAGGATGAACTAGCATTTATTATAAGACTTAATCACTTGAGTTGCTTGATTTGATTCATTTTTAGACATCCTCGTCCAGATTTCTGCACCTACTAAGAACTTAAGGTATCTAGGGCTACTCACCTTCTTGATTGAGCCCTAGGTACCCAATTTGGAAAGAACTGATTGGACAAAAAAGAGCCAAATTAGGGTTTCCATCTAAAGGGTTGAGAAAAAACACCTGCGTGAAATAATAAGAATTGATTTTCTCGCATTTTGTATCACCTAAACCCTTTCTTGAATTGACCTAATCAAGAGAACCCTAAAATTAAGCTCTGGTCATCCACTTGAATTCTAAAACTTGAGACTTAATAACCTGTTTGCAAATCACTTAGGGTGATTTTGGGCTCATTACCTAACTCATCCTCAACCTTAAGGCAGGTTAAGTGAAGTTGATCCATCTTGTGGGTCAACCAACCTTCAAATTAGGTCACCAAGCACAAATCAAATCTAAAGTTCAATTGAAATTCTAGGTAGCTTAATTCAGGATTAAAATTTGGTAGACATAAAAGGTTAAGTTATTCATTTTGGTCTACTTGGATCTGCAGTGACAAGGAAGGTCGAGTGGGGGAAACACTGTAACCCATGGGGATGCTCCGTCGTGTAGGGGTCTTTGCGGGACACTCCCTGGCTGCCCGAGTATTTCTTAGGTGGATGGCTTTTCGATCAAGAGGTATCATCTGCCTCGAACCTCCTTAGTCATCCAAAAGTTTTTTGGTGCCTCGATTGGGTCCATCACAAATTCTGTCCCTCATCTGGCTCACTAGTGCATGTTCGGGAGGAGGTCCTTAAGACCACCCTTGAGACCTCCATTAGCTATTCATTATCGTCGAGGCCAAGTCTCGACTCACTTGTTTATGCAACCTCCTGACCAAATTGATATCTCTTATGATTCATCTGAGCCTAAATCTCCTTCATCTTTAGCCATGGAACACCAAGAAGATGATCTCCAGAATCACCTCCAGTGCCTCAATGATCTATTCCAGGCATTCATGAATCCATCGCAATGTCCTATGATGCGATATCATGATAATTCTGTTGCTGTAGCAATTGAACCTAGAGTTCAAATCCCTGCAAATCCCTGCTGGAGGACTTAATACTGAACTCAAGCCTAACATGATTCATGCTATCCCTAAATTTCATGGGCTGAACTTCGAGGATCCCTTCCAGCATATCAAATAACTCAAGCATCTGGCTCAGACCTTTGGGATAGCTACTCAAGATCAAGACATCTTGCTCATGAAGATGTTTTCCTTCTCCCTTATGGACAAGGCTACCCACTTGTACCAAACCTTAACTTATCCGATCAACACATGGGCTGAACTTCAATTTGAATTTCTGAAGAAGTTTTTTCCCATTGGTCGGACAAATGCTTTGAGGCACCAGATCATGCACTTTACTTAGAATGCGAGAGAACCACTTCATGAGGCATGGGATCACTTTCTGGATCTCATGCGGAAGTGCCTCCATCACAGAGTTCCTAAATGGGAACAAGTCCAGTCTTTTTACCAAGGACTCCATGAAGATATCAAATTATTCATTAATGCTACCTATGGTGGAAACATCATAGGTCAACATGAGGACACCGTGTGAGAGATCCTAGAGAATATGTGTGAGAACTCCATTATTGATGAATCCATGTGCATGTTTGACCAGACGACTGCCCGTGCATTGACAAACACTCGAGGGACACATGAAAACCAAGGCCTATCCTCACCCGTCGATCTGGAACTAGTGGCTAGTCGGCTGGACATGGTCTCAATTATCAAAAAGAAGGTGGATGAATTAACTCAACACTTGCAGAGAGTCACCTCAGCACAACAAAATCCATTTGTACGACTACACTCTAGTAGGGAGGCTGTGCATAACATCTATCACCACTCTCTCCTAGGGATGGACCTATATCCACCCCTATCTGATCTTGGTTTCGGAGGAAACTTCGGACCAACCTACTCTAGTTGGGGGAACTCTGAACCCTCATATTCTAACTTCTCTAGGGTTCCTCAGACCTGTGAGGACCTCAACGCTTTCCAGAATGATCCATTCTCAAATACTTATAACCCTAGATGGCATAATCATCCTAACTTTGCATGGTCAGGGAATAATCAAAATTCAAGATCTCAATTCCAGCCCCGACCACAAGCTCCACGCCCATATTATCCTGCTTAGCCTAGACCCAATCCGATTTACCAATCTGGGCTGACACGGGAATCTTAAATGTCTCTAATCCTTCAAACCTTGGCTGACATTCAAAAGATGAATGTGGCTATCCAGAAACAACACGGGACGAGATCACATAATTTCGTTATTAGCTCGCACAAATGGCAAATTCTCGCCAGCCTAGTTTCCTTCACAACCTCTGCCAAACCCGAATAATGTGCCGAACTAGAGGCACGTTATGAACCCGAATTAGGGCTAAGCACATTATGTTTAACAGGCCCCTTCTGCTCCATCACCTGATAGGATGGAGGCTTCGACATCATACTCGGGATATTAGCAACAACCACCACTTCTACCAACTCCAAGCCAAAATCAAGTAGGACTAAATTCTGTTACAGCCCATAGTGGAAAGACAACTCAGGATCGACCTTATCCAAGCGACTCTTAGCTTGGTAGTTCAGAGTCTAACCCTAGATTGGTTATCCAGGACACCCCTATCCCAGATCCAGAACCTGAACCAATCCTAGAGGAACCTACAATGGTTCCATTTCTTGAGGCTTTGTTTAAAGGAAAGAGGAAACCTAAACCCATGGCACTTAAGGATGATCTGGTCAAGCTCTTTAAGCAAGTCCAGATAAACATCCCCTTGATGGATGTGATCTACCACATACTGGCATACCTGAGATTTTTGAAGGATTTTTGTACACCTAAGCGTAAGCTGCAAACCAAAGGCGGGAGTCTGATCGTATTAACTGAGCAAGTCTGCTAGATCATTTTGAGTAAGCTCCTCCAAAAAGCAAAATATCCTAGCAACCCTTTTATCTCCTGCAAAATTGGTGATCTAGAGTTTGATCAAGCGTTATTGGATTTAGGAGTCTCCATAAATTTGATACCTACATCCCTACTAGACCATTTTAGGGAAACTGAGCTCAAACGGACAAAGGTGACTTTGCAGTTAGCAGACTGATCGATCAAGTCACCTAGAGGAATTCTCGAGGATGTTCTCGTACGGATCTATGATTTATATTTTCTAGTGGATTTCATTGTGTTAGACAAGGAGATTCTTGAAAATCTAAAGAATACACCAATTATTTTAGGAAGACCATTCATAGCCATAGCTAGGGCGAACCATTCATATCCATAGCTAGGGAAAATATAAACTGTGAAGAGGGCCAGATCGAGTTAAAATTCAAGAATCAAACATTAAAGATTGATATCTTCAAGGGCTAGAAAGGAATAAACTGTGGGGTAATTGAGGAAGTATGTGACATTAGTTCTATGGTGGAGGACCCACTCATAGAGGAAGAACCAATTCTTCCAAATCCTCAATCACAAGAAAATTCTGACCCATAGTTAGAGGAGCTCAGAACTGACCTAGATTCACCTTTAGCTCCCACTTTATCTTCTGAGGCCCATCCCAAACCTCCACCTACTGCTGATAACCCAGTTATGGGATTGAAACCTCTTCTCAATCATCTAAAATACGTCTTCTTGGGTTCTAATCAAACATTTCCTATATTATCAACTCTCAACTCACATCTAATCAGGAAACAAAGCTAATTTATATTCTCGAGTAGCATCGGAGAGCCATTGGATGGACTCTCGATGATCTGACTGATATTAGTCCCTCCTATTGCACACACCATATCTACACTAAGGAAGGCTCACGACCATCTCGAGAAATGCAGAGATGACTCAATCCAAATCTACAGGTGGTCATGAAGAAAGAGATCATCAAGTGGTTAGATGCTGGTATCACCTACCTGATCTCTGACAGTCATTGGGTAAGCCCAATCTAGGTTGTGCCTAAGAAGGCAGGGCTCACTGTTATCATGACTAAATCTGGAGAGACATCCTGACCCGCATTACAAATTCGTGGAGAGTCTGCATTGATTACTGAAGACTGAATGCCTCCATGAAGAAAGATCATTTCCCACTGCCATTTAGTGATGAGATTCACGAGAAATTGGCAGGAAATCGATTCTTCTATTTCTTGGATGGTTACTCTAGATATAATTAGGTGGAAATTCATCCATAGGATCAGCTAAAGACCATCTTTACCTGCCCCAACGGTATGTACGTGTTCGGTAGGATGCCATTTGGGCTATGTAATGCACCTGTCACCTTTCATCGGTGCATGCTAGCCATATTCTTCGGCATGGTGGGTAAATGCCTTGATGTATTTATGGATGACTTCTAGGTGTTTGGTGAATCTTTTGATGAGTTCCTCCTGCATCTGGTCAAAATTCTCAAAAGATGCATTGATATGAACCTACTGCTCTCTTGGGAAAAGAGTCACTTTATGGTTCTAGAAGGCATCGTCCTGGGACATCTTGTTTTTGTGAGAGGTATTCAAGTCGACCGAGCCAAGGTGAATTTAATTTACAAATGTCCTGTGCCTAACTCGGTCAAAGATATTAGATCGTTCTTGGGGCATGTGTGTTTTTATCGACGATTTATATCTGATTTTTCCAAAATCGCATGCCCCTTGATGAACCTCCACTCAAAAGACACACTTTTCGAGATGACAAGTGAGTGTAGTCACGCATTTGAGATCCTACGTGACCGAGTCACCTAAGCACCAATCCTGCAATCCCCTGATTGGTCTTAACCCTTTGAGATCATGTGTGATGTGTCTGACTACGCAGTAGGAGTGGAGTTAGGGTAGAAAACAGATGGGAAACCTGTGGTCAAATATTACACCAGGAAGACATTAGACGGGGCTTACCGTAACACACAATTATGGAGAAAGAGCTACTGGCTGTCGTATTTGGCCTAGAAAAATTCAGATCATACCTCATGGGTTCCCATGTCATTATATACTTGGATCACACTGCAATTTAGCACTTACTCATGAAGAAGGATGTTAAACCTAGATTAATCCGATGGATCATGCTATTGCAAGAATTTGACCTTGAAATTCCCTACAAGGTGGGAAAGCAGAACATGGTAGCTGACCATTTGTCTTGCTTTCTTTCTTCGGTCATTGACTCATCCAGACCTATTATCGATTATTTTTCGGATGAACATCTGTTGATCACTAACAAACCTCCCTAGTTTGTTGACATGGTAAACTACTTGGTTACGGGGAAAGTCCTACCAGATTGGGCAACTTCTAGGTGGGACAAGCTGATTTTCGATGCCAAGTACTACATTTGGGAAGAACCATATCTTTTCCATATTGGAAATGATCGAGTCATCCGACAATGCATTCCTAACAACGAGGGCAATAACCTCATCTCATTCTGTCATGACCAGGCCTGTGGTGGCCATTTTTCTAGTCGGAAAACTATAGCGAAGATCCTCCAGTGTGGGTTCTTTTAGCCCACAATGTTCAAAGATGCACAAACTTCTTATAGGGCATGCGCTCGTTGTCTGACCTTAGGAAACATGGGCCCATGTGACATGATGCCCTTAAATCCAATCATTATATGCGAGATCTTTGACATCTGGGGAATTGATTTTATGGGACCCTTTCTAGGATCTAATAGCTTCGAATATATCTTACTTGCTATTGATTACATCTAAATGGATCGAAGCCATCCCCACCAGAACAAGTGGCCATAAAGTTGTTCTTCAATTAATTAAGGAGAACATCGTTTCCAAATTTGGGGTTCCAAAAGCCATCATCAGCGATGGCAGGTCTCATTTCGCCAATGTGCACTTCCAGTCCTTGATGAAAAAGTATGGGGTGTCACATCTTATCTCGACTCCTTACCACGCCTAGACTAATGGATTGGCAGAACTGTCAAATCGGGAGATCAAGAAGATCCTTTAGGTCACCGCTCGGCCTAACAGGAAGGATTGGTCTACCCGCCTTCCGGAAGCCTTGTGGACCCCGTTGGTCTTATAGGACTGCCCATAAGACCCAGTTAGGCATGTCACCCTTCAGACTTGTGTACGGGAAGGCATGTCACCTAGTTGTGGAAATGGAGCATAAATCCTACTGGGTAGTATGGTAGTGCAATCTAGATCTTGTGAAGGCTGAAATCCACCGCCGGTTGCAACTAAGCGAGATCGAGGAACTATGCAATGATGCGTATGAGAACTCGTGAATCTACAAAGAGTGGGTGAAAGCCTTCCATGACGGGTGTATTTTGAGAAAATCCTTCCATTATGAACAGAAAGCACTACTCTTTGATGCCAAACTCAAGCTCTTCCCAGGCAAACCTAGATCTAAATGGATTGGACCATTTCTGCTGAGGCGAGTATTCGAAAATGGAGCTGTCAAAATTAGTGAACTCAGCCTTGATTTTGAACCTTTTGTTGTGAATGGTCAAAGACTCAAACCTTTCATCAAACTTCCTGATTCAAACTTGGCTGCTGTATCTTTTGATCTCCATTCTCCCTGAGCTTCATTGCACCCAACTGATGGTGTTGAACATAGCGCTTAACGGGAGGCAACCCATCATCTTTGAAAAACGTGAAACCTTCTTGACATATCCTTTTTCTAAATTCATACTACACTTTAGGGTTTCTTTATTAGAATAGCCGACTCCACCTTTGATACTTGTATCAAAGCTAGAAATCATTTGCAACAATCATTCCGACTCGTTCACCACACACCTATTCTATTGTACAATCTGAATTGAACTCAAACCCACCTAATTTACAATGATAACATTGCGAAACTTAGGCATAGGGGGGTATTAAAGTGCAAAATGTTGTGAAAATCAATGTAGGGAAGGGTTTCATTAAAAAAAAAAAGAGGAAAGGAGAGGTCAATTTTAGCTAAATGAAAAAAGAGAAGGGGAGGAAATGAAAAGAAAGAAGAAAACAAAACAAATAAAAGAACCAAGAAAAAAGAGAGTCCTTTGAAATTTATTATGGAACCCACCTAACATCTAGGTTGGATCGGATGATGAATTAAGACCTGAAAGGCTAAAACTTAGGGAATTAGTGGCAGATACCAACCTTAGGCCTCTTGGATCTATTCTAGGATTTAAACACTCATGTATTTATTAAGATCTAGATTAATCCTCAAGAGGTTGTGGAAAGTGCGAGGCTGATGTAGTAGGTCTAAGGCATAGGGATTATTCGGCCTGGTTTCCTACCCTTTGGTTTGCGAGACTTGGCAATGTAAGAACCCAAAAATCACATGCTTAGTCTGGTTCAGTGCACTTAATAAAGAAAAATCATGCCAAAAGTGTTCTATTTTGAAAAGCCATCTCAAAGATCTAGCTTAGGAGTGGCTCGACAACACAAGTTGATTGGGCGAGTTCCCAACGCGGAGAGGTGAGAAATTTCCCTCGAAGATGCATAATAACTTATCATCTCCTCAATGCCTATCTCCTAGGATATCAAAATATCCTACCAGGGGCATGTAAGTACCTTATGCTGGTTCAGGTGTCATGGGAAGGATTATCCCAAAATGTCGATTGCCAGGGCCTGAATTTAGCTACAAAATGCCATGGGCGACACTATCTCGAAGTGTCAAATGCCAGGGTTCTTGAGGTTGCTATGGGCGGTACTATCCTGAAACATTGAAAGCTAGGGACCCTTCGAGAATTGATGGTGGGGATAAGGAATCCAATACAGATCATGTTTAAGGCCAATTTGAATCTAGATTTAGGGAAAAATAGAAAGAAAAGAGAGAAAAAGTCTCCAAATGAAAGTCCTTCTCTATATCTTTCTTACAAAAATGCATTGGCAAACTGAACCTAGACATGTTACATCTATGCACGGGTGCTTTAACCGCAAGGGTCAACGAACCTCTTGGCAGCTTTACGAGCCTTAGAAACCTTCACGGTAGACTTAGGCTAAAGCTGGTCAAGTCTGGATCTTGGTTGGTACTTGAGTACCTCTAGGCCTGTTGTTAGTATTCTGATCTGATTTCTTGAGATGCGGCTTAGTAGGGCACCCTGACAGTTACATCCAACCTAGAGACCTGGTTGATTCATCTCATGTTTTACTAAGGGATTAGCAAAAGCTAGGCATGGGGATATGATGGAAACACCATCTTGAGCCTTAACTATCCCATTTTAGTTTTGAATAAAAGATAAAAGCTCCCACATATTCATCTGAGGGTTGTATCTCCACCTTATTATGTTTTCTTTGAGATGAAAAGGAAAGCTATCAAATCACCGATAGCAATCCAGGAGAGCTTTTATTGATAAAAAAATAATGAAAAAGGTTACATGATTGAACCCCATTGGTGTATGAGATTCTAGCAACTATTGACAATTTATCCACATTCACTAGACTCTCCTAAAACAAGATCTCATTTCTAGCTCTCCAAATAGATCCTAAAACAGCCACCATAGGAAAGTATGGCTTATTCACCCTCAAGAAAGAACTCCAGAGATTCTCCCATGTGGGAAGAGATTCCCTACATGCCTTCCTCCAAACATAATCTATAATCACACAGGTAGAAAATATATGAACGCTGCAATCGTTATGCATCCCACACAAGTGGCAGGAGTGGGTCGGGGTTCCTATTCTCCTGTTCCTCAGATCTCCAGTAATCAGGCCATCTCTTCTACATAACCACAAAAAAATTTGTGTCTTTACTGGTACCTTCAATTTCCATAACTTTTTCCCCACCTCATCTACTTCTGCCATCCTGGAAGAGTTGACAAGCTTGTCATAGGCAACCGTTGAGGAGAACGTACCCTCCCACTTGTATGTGTCATATTCCTCAGGTGTGGGTTTGAAAGCAGCAAGTTCCTACATGAGACGCTCATTTTCTGCTCATGTTCTTGTTTCATGATCATTCCACATTACATTGTTCAGAGACCAATTTTCAGAGGCCGTGTCCCAGTAATCACATACCATAGCAATTTTATCAGAAGTGGCTGAGAAAGCAAGGGGGTACCTATCTTTTATCACCCCACCAAGCAACCAATTTTCCAGCCAGAATTTGAAGCTTTTCCCATCACCTAAGATAGATTTCAACAAGCTCCAATTATCCACCAAGTCACGCACCACTGATGACCAAGAAGGAGAAGGTTTGTGTGGATTTAGGCGGTTCTTCTCATCATTGGCAACTAACAGAAGCCATTCTTGGGCATTTCAAAGTCGTCGAAAATCGTAGTATAGTCGCGCTAAACGCTCGTCAAAAATAATTTATAAAGATAACGAGACTTGAGACCTGGTCGTTCGTCTCTGGGAGGCGTTTATGCAAATCTGAAATCGATCTTTTATCGCTATACTTTATTTAAAATCGCACGCCAATTTCCAATCTTCGTATTAAAGTTTCGCCACTTCTGTTGTGAATTCTGATTACGTGCGCGTGTGTTAAATAGATAAAAAAGGTGAAAGTGTGAGTTTTGGTGCACACAATTCCCGTGATGTGGTGGCTGTTTACAGAAAATGTATTTATAGTTAGATCTTCTATATCTTTCGGAACTAACATGCTTGTCGCAAAATATATATAAGTGAAAAACAGGCAACTTGAATCACACAAATCAGATGGCAACCAATAAGTTCATGGTGATTTCCCACATAGAGACATATATATAAAAATATATCTTTTATTCATTCACTCAAAGGATGTTTGCAACATGGAATTTTGAGGAAAGCTTGTAAAGGAAAGCTTGAAAATCATAAAACTAGCTACCATAAAATGATCGCATACAAGAATCTATGGGGGGATTTTGCATGCATCATTGGGGAGAATAAGAGCTACACTACTAAGAAGTAAGTGAAAGCAGTAAAACTATGAAGATCTAAGTTACTAATCTAGCAGAAAGGAAGGGCATTCAGAGGTGGTCTCTAATGGCCTTTGAGTGGCTAAGAGAAGGAGAGGTGGCCAAGAGAAGGAGAGGTGGCCAATGATGCTTAGGCCGGCCCTTGGAGAGAGGTTGGGGGGATATCCAGCATCCTAGCTTGGTGATGGTGGCAGACATGGTGCCCAACTCGTGGAGGTGGAATGAATGTGGAGGTAGCTACCCTAAGTGGAAGTGAATGCCAAGAGAATGGATGGGCGCAAATGGCCACCCCTTAGGTCTTTTTATAGACCTAAGGAAGTCTCTCTAGAGAAGTGTGGAACTCTCTAGAGAGAGTCCCATGAGTGGTCGGCCACGTGGTTTTTAGATCCACAGAAAGTGGATCTCAATTTGAATGTCTATTAGTTGCTAAATTTGGCAACCAAGAGTGCCGCCACTTGAAGAGAGTTCTAAAGAACTTTAGATTTGTGGGAGTGCGTGAATGGGGGTGTGTGTGTGTGTATGGTCGTGCCTTAGGTGTCTAAGTGATATAGGTTAGGTCCTAAGGGGTCTAGGCAGGTGTATGCCTTAAATTAGGGTTGCAAACCCTAATTGCTATGGGAAAATTGCAATTGAACTTAACCCAAGTTTAATTGAATGAGTGTGAACTTAATTGAGAGTGAAATAACTTAATTAGGTTGGGCTTAGGTCAATTGGACTCTCACTGAGTCCAATTGAACTTGTGTGGGTTGAGATCTAAGCTCAATTGGACTCAATGAGTGCAATTGGCTTAGGTATTGGTAATTGACTATGATCTAAGTCAATTGGGTTTGGTGAGGACCTAATTAGGTCCTTAGGGAGGTCTAGAGGTGATGTACTAGGGTTAGGGTACCTTAATTTAGGTTCCTATGGGGTTGGAATTGGGCCTAGGGAGCTAAAGATCCAAGATCAAGGCTTGAATCTCAAAATAGGATCTGGGGAGCAGTTCTAGACGTCCAAAAATGGAATCAGACATCTTATACTCAAAAATCAGTGGTCTGGACTTATTGTCTGGACGTCCAATCAGAGTCAAGAAGAATTCAAGGTTCTATCTTGGGTATTTTGCATAATTAGACGTCTGACAAAGTGTCTGGACGTCAAATAACAATGCAGAAGTGGGTTTGAGGTGTGCAGGAGTTGGCTAAGGGTTGTGGACGTCCTATAACTTATTTGGATGTTCAGCTAAGGGTTGAAACTAGGGTTTTAGGGTTCCCTAGGGTGCGGTGACCTAATCTAAGGGTGGTTAAAGCTTGGAGGAAGTCTCTAGGCTATCCTAGGGCTAGGATGGACCTAAGCTCTTCACATTTTACTACTTTATTCCTATTTAATAGAATAGCATACCTTAACTCCCTTACATCATTATTCACTATATCTAATCTAAGTCTTCTGCTCCAGTCCTGCTCCAACACTGATTATTCTTGATCCAGCTTCAGATCCAGCTCTAGGTCCAGCTTATAACCTGTAATTGACATATTGCACTTAATCAGCACATTATAACATTATTTTATGCATAGCTAAAGGAAAGTAGTAAAGATACAGATAATTCTTATGCATGCATGAATTACCCTAACTTATGCTAAGTTCTAAGCTAATTTAGGTGAATTAAGACCTATGATTGCTATGAAATCATACCCTCATGCCTAAATCTTGTGAGTCCCTAGCAAATGCAAGACTAAATTATTCACAAAAGGGTCCCTAAGGGATTGATTATTTTATCAAGTGTATGCATAGATATTTTTCTCCTTTTTGTTTTCATCTTATGCTCTAGAAATCCAGACAATCGTGAAAGTGCAGCTTTCTAGATTTTGCAACAGATTCGAGTGAAAAATTGATACACCTCTAAAGCTTGTACTTGACCCGTAGTAAAGATTCTAGTAGGATAGGAGGACTTCTTCCCTCAGGGTATTCAAGATATTCCATGAATTTCACCCCAGCTTTAGGCTTAGGTAGAGAATCTCTGAGGGGAAAGATTATATATTTGGTGGCTCACTCTCACTTGGTGCTATGTAAAGATTAGTATTGCAGAATCTAGATTCCTAGACTACTAAATAACTCAACTTAGAGAAAGATGAGAAAAACTATGCTCTCTTTTGATTCTTTTGTATTCATTCTCTCTTTCTCTTTTTCTTTCTTTTTCTTAGAGCCCACAATCTCACCAGATTCACGTATATGATCTGTATTTGGTGGTCTCACTTGGCATTAGCACTTTAATTGAGTTTCCATAACCCTAACACTAAGTTAGAATTCCTTAGCCAGTATTCGGGCGGTCAGAAACACAGAAAAATAGGTTAAGGTCATATTTGGTGGATCTCAAATTTATTTGGTGGTATTGCCTCAATGCAACTGAAATAAACACTAAATATTCACTCTTTTTTTTCTCTTTGCTTTTTCTTCTTTTTCTATTTTTTTTTCAATTTTTCTTTCTTTTCATCATTTTTTTTTCATTTCATCATTTTTTTCTCTTTTTTTTTTTCTTTTTCAACATAACACAACTAGCACACATCCATGAACTTCGTTGAGGAGGCATTATTAGGGATTGGTGGTACTCAAGAGACATTGGGTGGCTTATTTGGTGGAAGTGCCTACTCACGGCACCGGGAGAGACAGATAGGATGGTGTATTTCTGACCTTGGCATCAATACCCTCCTTCAACTGAGAATTCTGTAAAGAATGGTCGTAACCATCCACCATAGCCCTAGTTTCATGAGAACTCGCTTTCCGCATATTTGCCTTATTTGGTGGCTCCCACAATTCGCACCAAAATGTATATGTAGGAACCGAGAGCGAAAACTATGCCTAATCTCAGAGTATCATCACCTAATTATCTAGGACTCCATATTCCTTACACTAATCTTAGAGCACCAGTACACTCTACTCTTATCTCACACTATTTGGTGAATTTTTGGAAGAAAATCTGCCTGACTCCCAAAACACTGTCCAGGGGTTCAGGAAAAGAAGCATTACTTCTTCTCGATAGACTAAAGACATTTATCAGCCTTTATCGTGAATCCATTGGAAATTCTACGTGTGCGTGAAAAGTTGTACTGGATTCCAGATTACAGGAATCAACTAGAGGATAAAATCCCTATTGCATTCTCTTAATAAAATAATCTTATTCATGAATGCAATATGTATATATGCTATAAATAAGTAACCTCGTATAATTTGTACTTCGTGAAATTCTCATATTGGGTTACATTTAGGTTGACCCTAAATTTAGAACACAAGGTGAGCGAGTGAGTCGGAAATGGCTGTTGCGGATGATTTTTAGCTCTAGTGTGAGCATTGGAGGTGGAGTTGCTTGTTCTTTTATTTAGGGTCCTAAAGCATGTTTTACATGCAGCTTCGTGGTTTTCCTAAATGTTGGCATAAAAATTTTCAGTTTTGTTGTATCTACCCCCCATGCCTAAGCTCTTGCATGTCCGCATGCATGAATATAAAAGAAAATAAATACAGCAGGGAAAAAAAAAGGGTAGAAATCACCTGTAATTGCTCCTGAAATTATACATTCAGCACCGGCCAACCTGTCAGTATGCAATATGCAGAAAGAAAATATGCTAAAAGGAAAAATATGGTATGTATAAAAATGGTTATGTATAGATAATGGCGGAATGTGGGATATGCTATCTATACATGCTGAGTTTAATGCCTCCAGCTGGGTGAGAATTCAATCACACGTCCTCAATAAGATGAACAATCTCGTCTGGTGGAGGAGGTTCCTGGGACAAAAATGGCTTGAGGTGCTGGCAATTTACCGTAGATATATGCCCGGATTTTGGTCCCTGATTTGGACTGCCCCATTAGGATATGGGTGAATCACAACATATGGGCCAGTCCACTTGGACTTGAGCTTCCCTGTGAAAAGTTTTAATCGTGACTTAAACAATCAAACTTGCTGGTTGGGCGTGAATGCTTTACTCCGAATGTGGCGGTCATGAAAGGCCTTGGTCTTGTCTTTGTATATCAATGCATTCTCATAGGCCTCTTGTCGGATCTCTTCTAATTTGCAGAGTTGGAGTTTCTGTTCTTGACCTCCTGCATTGATGTCAAGGTTACATTTTCGCATCGCCGAAAAGGCGTGATGTTCCAGCTCTATAGGAAGGTGACAGACGTTGCCATATACCATATGATATGGTGACATTCCGAGTGGGGCCTTGTATGCGGTCCGATATGCCTAGAGTGCATCAACTAATTTATCGGACCAGTCCTTCCTATCTGGTCTAACCGTGTTATGGAGAATCAGCTTGATTTGACGGTTAGACACTTCAGCCTGCCCATTGGTTTACGGGTGGTACAGGGTGGCTATGTAGTGATGTACCCCGTATTTCTTTAGTAATGACCTGAAATGGGTATGGATGAGGTGGCTTCCCCCGTTGCTAATCAGAGTGCGGGGAATTCTGAATCTCATGAAGATGTATTGTCGTACAAAGGAAATGATGGTCTTATGATCAACCCATCTTGCTGGGATGGCCTCAACCCACTTTGAGACATAGTCAACAGCTAGTAATATGTACTCAAAGCCATGTGGGTTTGGAAAAGGGCCCATAAAATCGATGCCACAGATGTCGAACACTTCTACAACCATGATGGGTTGGAGTGGCATCATGTCTCTCCTGGTCATAGAACCGACCGACTGGCATTGTTTGCAGTGTTGGGCATATTCGTGTGTATCTCTAAAAATGGTTGGCCAAAAAATCCCGACTGCAAAATTTTTGCAGCGGTTTTCCATCCCGAGAAATGACCACCACAAGCATCATTGTGGAAAAAAGATAACACATTGGGGATCTTAGAATCTGGGATGCATCTTTGAATAATCTGATCCGCTCCAATGCGGAAGAGTAGTGGGTCATCCCAGAGGTAGAATTTGGCCTTTGTAGTGAATTTGAGTTTCTGGTCCTCGGATAGGTTCGTGGGAATCTTGCCTGTGGCAAGATAGTTAGCAATATCTGCGTACCAGGGGAACTCAACAGACTGAACTACCAAAAGCAATTCATCCAAAAATTGCTTGTGGATAGGCAGGGGATAAGGAATGTGGCTCGGGTCCAGTCTAGATGGGTGATCTGCCACAACATTCTACTTTCTGGCTTTGTCGCGGATTTCAATATCAAATTCCTACAATAGAAGGATCCATCTGATGAGTCGTGGTTTTGCATCCTTCTTTGCCAATAAATGCCGTAGGGCGGAGTGGCCAGTGAAGATGTTGACTTTGGACCCTAAAAGGCAAGATCTGAATTTCTCCAACCTGAATACTATTTCTAGCAGTTCTTTTTCAGTGACAGTATAATTACGCTGAGCCTCATTCAGCATCTTGCTAGCATAGTATATGACAAAGGGTTGTTTCTCCTGAAGTTGGCCTAAAACAGCACCGACGGAAAAGTCAGAAGCGTCGCACATCATCTTGAAATCAAGCAACCAGTCAGGTGGTTGGAGAATCGAGTAATCAGAGATAGTGCTTTGAAAAGTCTCAAAGGCACTGAGACACGAGGTGTCGAATTCAAATGGGACATTGGCAACAAGGAGATTCGTCAAAGGTCGTGCAACTTTTTAGAAATCGCATATAAATCTCCTATAGAAGCCGACGTGACCCAAGAATGATCTGATCAGCTTGACCGAGCTAGGTGGCGGTAAGTGGGAAATAATCTCCAATTTACCTCGATCGACCTCGAGTCCATTTTTAGAGATCCTGTGCCCTAGTACTTTGCCATCCATCACCATGAAATGGCTTTTCTCCCAGGATAGTACCAGGTTTACCTCAATACACCATTTCAGGATCTTGGTGAGGTTATCAAGACAAGATGCGAAATAATCTCCAAAAATAGAGAAGTCATCCATGAATACCTCTACATAATCCCCAATCATGTTAGAGAAGATGGCCATCATACAATGCTGAAATGTTGCTGGTGCGTTGCAGAGGCCAAAGGGCATTCGTTTGAAAGTGAATGTTCCAAAGGGGCATGTGAATGTGGTCTTGTCTTGATCTTCCAGGCTAATCGCTACTTGGTTATACCCGGAGTATCCATCCAGAAAGCAAAAGAAACAGTGTCTGGCTAACCGTTCCAAGATTTGATCAATGAAAGGCAAAGGAAAGTGATCCTCCTGGGTAGCCGTGTTTAGTTTCCTATAGTCAATGCAGACCCACCAAGATGTCGCAGTGCAGGTCGGGATGGATTCACCCTTATCATTTTTTACTACGGTGAGTCCTGCTTTCTTGGGCACTATCTGGATCAGACTCACCCACTGGCTGTCAGAGATTGGGTATGCAATACCTGCATCCATCCATTTGATGATCTCCTTCTTAACAACCTCTAGCATATTTGGGTTAATCTTTCTTTGAGGTTGTCTCGAAGGTTTCACCCCCTCATCCATGTAAATGTGATGAGTGCAATACGATGGGCGAATACCGCAGAGATCAGCAATACACCACCCTATAACAACCCTATGGTTTTGTAGTATAGAAATCAATTGATGCTCTTGTTCTTGGTTTAAGTCGGCATTGATAATGACTGGGTATGTCTCACCTTCGCCCAAGAACACATACTTAAGTGAGTCAGGTAAGGGCTTCAATTCGATCATACGTGGGTCAGAGTTAGAAATGGGAGTGGGAGGAGCAAACTCGAGGGTGAGAACCTGCTGATCTGTATGCACATGAATTCCCGCTGATTTTCTTCCTGTGAAATAATCGATTGTGATTGGGTTAACGGGAAACCCGTTAGCTATGGTCACGTCTTCCTGGAACAACAAGGGCGATTAAGCAATGTGTGGGTCAGGATAGCTGGATTCAAGGGTGCTGTGGTCAGAAGCACACCCTAAATAGTCAGATCCTCGGGGAGATATGTGTAGTGCAGTGGTCACAGTCCCGTGTGAATCGAGGTCCAAGAGCCCTGATAGTGCAGACGAATGAGACATTGGGTCGTCACAAAGGAGACCAATGTTACCACAGTATGCCGAATCTTCATCTTCACCATCCTCCTCTATGCGATCACAGTCAAAATTCTTTACTGCCCTGAATATGTCAAGTCAAAGTCGCTCATTGCCTAGGGCTATCTCCATACACCCGGATGCATAATCCATGTTCGCTAGGGCTGTCGCTAGAAATGGGTGACCCAAAATAATTGGTGCATCTCGGAGATTAGGAGGAACTTCCATATCGAGAATGAAAAAGTCTGCAGGAAAGCAGAATCCGCAGACTTTCACGATCATGTTCTCAACCACCCCCCTCGATGATTTTACTGATCTGTCAACCAGCTGAATCGTGACCAAGGTGGGCTTTAACTCACCAAATCAAAATCGATCAAATACGGCAGTGGAGTTAGGTTGATGGACGAACCCAGATCTAGAAGGGCCCAATCAAATGGAGAATCCTGCAAGAAGCAGAATATGAGTGGGGTACTAGGGTCTTTCTTTTTCGGCGGCAAGTCAGCTAGAATCATGGTGCTAGCCTCTTTCGACAGTACCGTCTGTCCTCCAATTCTCGACTATCGCTTAGGGGTATAATAGTCCTCGAAGAACCTAGCGACAACGTGAATGTGATCGATTGCCTCGAGGAGGGGGACCTGAATATGTACTTCCTTGAACATTTATTTCAGGTCCTCAAAATTCCGCGTGTCCTTTTTCCGTACTACATTTGTAGAGCCTCAAGAAAAGGGATGGGAATGTCGGGGTTGAGTGGCCTCTTACCTTTATCTATCGTAAGTGGCTCCTGAGATGAAAAAGGAGTCGAACTCGGTTGTGGCGAAGGGTGGGAAAAATCAGGACCCACCTACCTATGTGGTGGGTAGAATGTCTTCCTTCTGCTCCTCAAAGAGACAGCATTTGCATCGGCTTGCTATCCATGAGGAGGTGGGGGAGCAGAAGGGGCAGAGTATGCAAGGTTCTACAAAGGTGGTTAGCCTTGAGCATAACTAGGTGGTGTAGGAGGCACCTGTAATATGGCGTGTGCCTGAAACCTAGGCAGGGTGCCTTGGTTCTACACATATCGAGGGTTCGGGATGGGTTGGGAGGGCAAGACTCCTTGAGTCCTATGCTCATGCAACAGTTGGTTTTACATGTACTGTATAGTCTATATCTGATCAACCATCGCCTTCATAATCTGCAAGTTATCCTTTAAAGATTTCCTCATTGATTCTTGCAGCTCCTCTTTCATTGAATCCAAAGGGTCAGCCCACTTTGGAGGGTGACTGGAAGCTTGGTGCAGTAGCTTGTATAAAGAATGGGGTTGCTGTTGATGCGGGAATGGCTACTGCCTAGGGTACGTATTTTGCGCATTCCCGTATTGCCTAGTCTGGTAGTGTCGATCTTGATGTGGTCTCTGTGAAGTACCAGACCAAGAAAAGTTCGGATGTTGGCGCCTACCAGGGTTATACGTCGCTGAATACAGGTTATTATGCCTGTATCCTTGGATAGCACTAACGTCGTCATAGGTCGAAGATGTTTGAGATGTATATCCGTCAAGGGGATATGTGTTATAATCCGCGGGTGGTGCGTAACCCAGGTCGTAAGGTGCCAGATCTGGATTGTTTACAGGATCCTGATATGCGGGATCTCGTAAATAAGGAGAAGATGCATCCCTAGTGAGTAGATTAACTTGAGCAGGAGGGGCCCAAGGTGCATAGGAGGGTCTTGAAGTGGCAGAGTTCATGCCAGATTGACCCTGACTAATATGGTCAATCTTTTTCTCAATTAGGTTTATTCTATCCAACTGCTTGACGATGATATCCATGTCTGCTCGAATAGACTCAGTGTGAGCCTCATGGACACCAACCCACTACTGACCAGGCCATTGGAACTGGTTCATGGGTGCGGCATTCATTGAGTTCTCCGCTAAAGATTCGAACAACTCAAAAGCGCTGTTCTCGTATTTCGCAAGAAAATTCCAGCCACTAGATGCATCTGCCAGATACCAATGTGTTTCATCCAGCCCATGGTAAAAGATTTGAGCTAGGTACCATTTGGGTATACCATGGTGCAGGCATTTCCAGAGAAGTTCATGAAATCGGCCCCAAGCTTCATGCAACTTCTCCCCAGGTCCTTCTGAGAAAGTCGTGATTGCGTGCCTCATCGCGTTTGTTCGACCAATTGGGAAGAACTTTTGCAAGAATTCACGTCGTAATTCCGGCCAGGTTCCAATTAGCTTCCCAATGGTCTTAAACTAGTATGATGCTTTGTCCCTCAGAGAAAATGGGAAAAGCTTCATTAAAACAATCCCAAGATCAATGTTCCTGGGTCGAATCATTTCTGCGAGTTGACTCAGGTCCTCTAGGTGCTGGAATGGATCTTCGCTTGAGTTTCCATAGAAGTGAGTGCTAATCAACCCGATCACATTGGGTTTGAGCTCAAACGCATCTCCGCCTACAGGAATTCTGACTAAAGGTGCAACGATTGGTGCGGCTGGATTGTAGAAATCCCGCAATTGTTCTTCTCGCGGTGGATGCTGCACCTGTCAAGTGCCGTCAAAATGCGGTCCACGATCTGCCGATGCTGCTCCTCAGATTCCACTACCAGGGCTTCCAGACGAGCCATTAGGTCTAGATTATCAATATCCTGACCTGGTCTAGGTCCAGGTTCAGGATTAGTCATTGTGGCTATGGGAGTAGAAGTGTGGGGAGAAGTAGGTCCTGGCAAGGTGACTCGCCTCCTTAGGAGTGGCTCCCAAGGTCCGACCAATTGAGGTCTAAGTGACCTCCTTCCTTGCATACACCACCCAACTCCTGGGTTGGTGTAGCCAGGCCAGACAAGGCTAAGGCCCTGTCAATCAGATGGTCCTTATGAATCAAATGACCAGATTTTTCATTTTAAGTTCTAATTCCTAAAGAAAATTCGTCGTACAACTGACTGAAAGTGAATCCCACCTTCGGCTAACCTAGAAAAGAGGTAGAAAGCACACAGTAGTAGGACAATGAATTCGGGTTTATTTCGTGTTTTAGACTTGATTTTTAGCCCATTTTCTTCAGTTGGGGTTTTCTTTTGGTAAGTGGCCCACAAGGTGACCAAGCTCATCGTCTAAGTACTGGACTTGACTAAGTCTAGGTTAGTCCAAATGTGGTCTCTAAGTTGTAACTCGAAAGGTGTAACCTAGGGTTCATGCAATTCTAGGGTTTTTTTTGTTTTGTTTCTTTTTTTCTTCTTCTTCAGCAGACCACAAAAATTACAAACAATTCTCTGAGAAAAATCAGAATCCAATTAACTTAAAATTTACCGAGTAGATTCCTTTTTCAATTATCTTTTTAGAGAATTTTTTTTTGTAATTTTTACTATTTCAATCGAATTTTTAGAGACTTTTTACTATCAGGGGGTCAGGTTTGGAATTTTGACCCCTGGTCTCTTTTTCACTTTGAAACAGTATCAAATAACTTTCATTACTTTTTCAAAAGAATGGTGCCGTTTGAAAGATGGTTTGAAAATGAAGATTTAACTTGAATTTCATATTTCTTTGTTCACTATTCTTTCGCAATCGAATTTTTAAAACAGACTTTGAACCCTAGTCGAAAGTCAGAGAATGGTGGAAAAGCTTTTTAAAAGTGTTGGAGTTTGAAATCCAAACTTTCCCCAAAAATGTGTTTTTTTTTCTCAAAACTTTTGCAAATTCTTTTTTCAAAAAGATTTTTTTTTTATTTCAAAGGATTTTCAGATATATATATATATTTTTGCTTTTTCAAGCCAACCTAGGATTCAAAAACAAACCTAACCTAGATTTTCTTTTGAATTTTTTTTTGATTTTATTTTCAACAAAATGAATAAGCTTTTTTTTTTCAAAAGAAATTGCTGGAAGCAAATCTATTCCTATGGTTCAGAAGAAAACCTAGACTGAGGAGATGATGTGCACCTGATTTCTTCTTCCACGCTCGTTGTGTGTGCAGATCCCATTTCTCCTATGTTGTCCTGCACATCCAAAAAGTAGAGGAAGATTTGTCAGTGGTAGTTTAAAAGATCGAAATCAAGAAAAATGACGTTGCCTCCCTGGCAACGGTGCCATTTGACAGAAGCCGTTCTCCCGCATTTTAAAGTCATCAAAAATTGTAGTATAGTTGCACTAAACACTCGTCAAAAATAATTTCTAAAGATAACGAGACTTGAGTTCCGGTCATTCGTCTCTAGGAGGCGTTTATGCAAATCTGAAATCGATCTTTTATCGCTCTACTTTTTTTAAAATCGCACCCGATTTCCAATCTTCGTATTAAAGTTTCGCTGCTTCTATTGTGAATTTTGATTACGTGCGCATGTGTTAAATTGATAACAAAGGTGAAAGTGTGAGTTTCGGTGCGCACAATTCTCGTGATGTGGTGGCTGTTTACAGAAAATGCATTTATAGTTAGATCTTCTATATTTTTCAAAATCGACATGCTTGTCACAAAATATATATAAGTGAAAAATAGGCAACTTGAATCACATAAATCAGATGGCAACCAATAAGCTCATGGTGATTTCCCACATAGAGACATATATATAAAAATATATCTTTTATTCATTCATTTAGAGGATGTTTGCAACATGGAATGTAGAGGAAAGATTGTAAAGGAAAGCTTGAAAAACAAAAAGCTAGCTACCAGAAAATGATCGCATAAAGGAATCTATGGGGGGATTTTGCATGCATCATTGTGGGAGAATAAGAGCTACACTACTAAGCAGTAAGTGAAAGCAATAAAACTAGGAAGAGCTAAGTTACTAATCTAGCAGAAAGGAAGGGCATTCGGAGGTGGTCTCCGATGGCCTTTGAGTGGCTGAGAGAAGGAGGGGTGGCCAATGGTGCTTAGGCCAGCCCTTGGAGAGAGGTTGTGGAGATGATCCAGCATCCTGGCATGGAGATGGTGGTAGCCATGGTGCCCAACTCGTGGAGGTGGAATGAATGTGGAGGTAGGTACCCTAAGTGGAAGTGAATGCCAAGAGAATGGATGGGTGCAAATGGCCACTCCTTTGGTCTTTTTATATACCAAAAGGAGTCTCTTTCGAGAAGTGTGGAACTCTTTAGGGAGAGTCCCATGAGTAGCCAGCCAAGTGGATTTTAGATCCATAAAAATTGGATCTCAATTTGAATATCTCTTGGTTGCTAAATTTGGCAACCAAGAGTGGTGCCACTTGAAGAGAGTTCTGGAGAACTCTAGATGTGTGGGAGTGTGTGAATGGGTGTGTGTGTGTGTGTGTGGTCATGCCCTAGGTGTCTAAGTGATATAGGTTAGGTCCTAAGGGGTTTAGGTAGGTGTATGCCTTGAAATAGGGTTGCAAACCCTAATTACTATGGAGAAATTGCAATTAAACTTAACCCAAGTTTAATTGAATGAGTGTGAACTTAATTGAGAGTGAAATAACTCAATTAGGTTGGGCTTAGGTCAATTGGACTCTCACTAAGTCCAATTGAACTTGTGTCGGTTGAGATCTGAGCTCAATTGGACTCAATGAGTCCAATTGGCTTAGGTAATGGTATTTGACTATGATCTAAGTCAATTGGGTTTGGTGAGGACCTAACTAGGCCCTTAGGGAGGTCTAGAGGTGATGTACTAGGGTTAGGATACCTTAATTTAGGTTCTTATGGGGTTGGAATTGGGTCTAGGGAGCTAGAGATCCAAGATCAAGGCTTGAATCTCAAAACAGGAATTGGAGAGCAGTTCCAGACGTCCAAAACTGCAATTAGACATCTTATACTCAAAAATCAGAAGTCCAGAGTTGTTGTCTGGATGTCTAATAAGAGTCAGGAAGAATTCAAGGTTCTGTCTTGGGTATTCTACAGAAATTTAACGTCTGACAAAGTGTCTGAACATCCAATAACACTGCAGTAGTGGATTTGAGGTGTGCGGGAGTTGGCTAAGGGTTCTGGACGTCCTATAACTTATCTAGATGTTCAGATAAGGGTTGAGACTAGGGTTTTAGGGTTCCCTAGGGTGCGGTGACCTAATCTAAGGGTGGTTAAAGCTTGGGGGAAGTCTCTAGGCTATCCTAGGGCTAAGATGGACTTAAGCTCTTCACATTTTACTGCTTTATTCATATTTAATAGAATAGCATACCTTAACTCCCTTACATCATTATTCACAATATCTAATCTAAGTCTTCTACTCCAGTCCTGTGCAACATTGATTATTCTTGATCCAGCTTCAGATCCAACTTCAGATCCTGCTCCAGATCAAGCTTATTACCTATAATTGACATAATGCACTTAATCAACACATTATAACATTATTTTATGCATAGCTAAGGGAAAGCAGTAAAGATGCAAATAATGCTTATGCATGTATGAATTACCGTAACTTATGCTAAGTTCTAGCCTAATTTAGGTCAATTAAGACCTGTGATTGCTATGCAATCAGTAGCCCCATAGCTATCATGAATAATCTCTATCCACATTTTTTTTCCCCTTGCAGTTGTCGAACAGCCCAGTTCAAAAGCAGGGCATCATTAAATTCTTTGAGGGATCTAATTCCCATGCCACCAATCTTCTTTGGCAAACAAACTGAATCCCATTTTACAGGTTGAAGGAAAGCCCCATGATGAGAAGCCCCTTTCCAGAAGAATCTCTTGCGCATCACATCTTGTTTTTCCCAAATTGATTTTGGGGCTCTAAGAATAGGGAAGAAAAAATTGGAATGGATGTAATGATCGAGTTCAGTAAAATATACCTCCCACCTTTTGATAAGTAACGACTACTCCAACCCTCTAATTTCGTGGCCACCTTTTCATATAGGAAGGACCAATCTGCCTTCCTCAGTTTAGTGCACTTCAAAGGTAGCCCTAGATATTTGACAGGCAGTGAGACCACAGGCATGCCCAAGACGGTGGAGATGTCATTCTGGATCAATCCATTCATACCAAAGCAGACCAAGGAGGACTTGCTTCCACTATGTTTTAGACCAGAAATCTCACCAAAAATTTTTACCATATAATATAGCGCTTGCGCTTCCCTCTTCCCCCTTCTACAAAAAAGACAGTGTCATTCACATATTGGATAATGGGAGCCAAGGCCACGTTGTTAGACACAGAATACCCCCTTATCAACCCATCAGCTGCTAGTTTGCATGAATATCTTGCCAATGTATCCATTGCAAGATTGAAGATCAGAGGGGCAAGTGGGCACCCTTGCCTTACCCCACACTAGGGCTGAATCCAGGCTCGACATGGTTTCCCATTTATTAGAGGGGAATATGAGGCAGTCGTGATACATCTCTTCACCCATTATTTCAAAAGGGGGGGGGCATTTTCTCCTTTTAAGGATTTCCCATAGGCATGGCCAAGAGATTGAGTCATAGGCTTTGGAGGAATCAACTTTCCATGGACAGGCCTTGGACTTTCACCTGTGCCACCCCATCACCATCTCTTGCGCCATTATGAAAGACTCCTGTAAAAACCTCCTAGGAAGAAAGGCAGACTGCACAGGCATTATCAAATCATTTAGTACATCACGCAATCTGCAGGCTAAAATCTTGCTGATAATAAGGTAAATAGAATTTGACAAGGCAATGGGTCTATAGTCTGAAAAGTTCTCCACACTCGACTTCTTTGGAAGCAAGAACAAGTAAGACTTATTCAATATCTCAAACCCAAAGTTGCCCAATTCAAATTCATGGATAACATTCATCACATCCTTTTTGATGACATTCTACATTTCTCTATAAAAGAAAACCTGAACCCATCCGGTCCCAGAGCCCCCTCATTATTCAAATCTTTAATTGCTTTCAATGTTTCTTGTTCAGAAATAGGATCAATTAGCATGGCCATCTGATCATTATTGACACTTGGGAAGTCTGCCGATGCCATCCTCCAAGAACCCCTTGTTGCAGCCTTGGCAAGCTCTTTGAAATACCTGCCAGCTTCACATCTGATTTCATTGATAGAAGTGATAGTTCTCTCACCCATTTTAATTGATGAAATGAGATTGAACCTCCTCCTAGCACTGGCCACAAGATGAAAGAACTTCATGTTGGCATCACCTTCCTTGAGCCATAATTGTCTAGATCTTTTATGCCAATCCATTTCTTTTTTCAAATCCTCCTCCCCAACAACCTACTGCATCTGCTGCCTTTGTTGCTGTTCCTGAGAACTCAGTGGTTGCCTGCATTCCTTCAAATCCAGATCTTTGATCACTACCAGTGCCTTCACCCTCCTCTGCTCCCTAATTAGTGCCACTATCTGCCCATACTCTTTCAGCATGGATCGCATACCTACCAAGTTAGAAGCCAATTGTTGTGTGGCAGATCCCTGCACAGCCATCTTCTGCCACCAACTGGATAACATCTCAACAAAGCCCTCCACCCTAAACCAAGATTTCTTGAGTTTGAAGTATGACCCAATGTCAGAATTCATTCCACTATCCCAAACAAGTGGAGTTTGGTCAGAAAAAGGCCTATCAAGGCTCATAACAGACGACAGTTGGTGTCTCTCTAGCAAGCTTGGATTACTAAAGAATCTGTCCAACTTAGAGGTCTATCCACTGCCATTTCTCCAAGTGAACTCAACCCCACTGATAGGGTACTCAGCGATACCCAAGTTCTGCATAGCCATCTGGAAACCAGCCATAGCAGTATCATTACTACCCCCAGGTCTGTCATCACTTGAGAGAGGACAATTGAAGTCACCTCCTATGAGCCAAGGTACCTCCTGCACTCTTTGATGCATTGTTGACAACTCATCCCACAATTCTACCCTATCAGCAGCAGCACATGGGCCATAAATGTAAGAAACATGCCACTCCAAATTTCCTTGGAGATTTTGGCATTTGCAGGTGAGCACATGGCTATCACGAAGGACTTTTTTTACATTGAGACAAGACTTTCTCCACCATATGGCCATTCCACCAGACCTTCTAGCTACTTCCTTCACCACACAATCTGCACAGCTTGACTATCTAAAGAAGTCTCATAGCTAACCATTCTCCTCCACTAAGTGTGTCTCTTGGATGAGAGCACAATCAATTTCCCACTTAAAGAGATATCTACTTAGAGACGCCCTTCTCACCTTATTGAGCAACCCATGCACATTCCATGTTAGCACTCTCATTCCTTGCCTGATTGATCCCCTTGAGCCAGACAGCCCACATACTCAACCATGATCGAGTTTGCAACAGTTTCCTCCACTATAGGGGTCAAGTTCTCCTTCCTTCTCCTTCTGAGCATGTAAGGGGAGTGACCTAGCCCCCTTTTCTGATTTGTTCCACTTCCAAACTTTGGATCACTAGGGATAGTAAACTGCACTTGGTTCACCTCCTTGAGGGCCCTACTATCACTGCTGAGCACTATTTCCATACCTGACTTCCCCTCCTCTTTTCTACTAGGATTATCTGAATCCCTCTCTAAATCATCTACCTCATCCATAGAACCATTGCCTTTGGCCACAAGGACTTGGCTGCTACATCCCAAGATAGTAACATCTTCCATAGGCATCAAGTCCCTCTCTATAGAGTCCAGGTGACAATCCTTCCTCTTCTTTGATTTAGGGGCCTCATCTGATGAAATACAACCCATCAGTTCAGCCTGTTGCACCTCCTCAGATCTAGCCATAGACGTCTTAACATAACCCTATTCTGGTAGCATAGAAACTTGCCCAACCACTGCTAGGCGAATGAGCTACGAAGAGCCCCCACATCTGATAGTAATCCTATCAGGAATTGACCCACTTTTAAGGTCATCAGACTCAATTCTAAGTGAATGAATATCACCTTCTCCAATCATGACTTCTGATCCTTCACAGATAGATGCAAAGCCTACAACCATCTTGACAACAACTCCCTTAGATCTTAAGTGCAGTGGCAATCCCTTGATCTCAAGAAGCGCCCTCCTAAATCCCATCCTTTGGGGGGTTCAATCAGGGAGAGCCCCATCGAAGGGGGAAACCATTCTCCAGAGCACATTGATATCTTCAAAGGAACTCGACCAAAATCGCAACCTTTCCACATCCATCATCCCCAGACCAAATACAAGAAAATGAGATTGGGAAAGCATTGCCACCTTCCACCCCACTGACACAGGTTGCAGGGAACTTACCAATTGTTGAAATCCCTCGATCGATGGTTTGCCTCTCATGATCTCACCAATCAATAGCCCCCTCAGCATGATCTCCGCAGAAGAAATCTCCTCAGATAGTGGAATCTCCACTTCTATTGAGTGACTGCCAAGTGCCAGTGGTGGTGGTAGTCGGGTCTCCTTCACCGCTTCCCAACCTGGGTGCTGAGGGATCATCTTTGTGTGCAACGGCTTCACCCTAGGGCAAGAATCGTGCCTGTGCTTTTCACCCCCATAAGCCAGGCAGACGAGCGGGTTTCTACAGATCACAGCCATGTGACCCCTTTGTCTGCATCTGAAGCACAAGATCTCACCATTAGCTCTCCACCTTATTATGTTTTGAGAAGAGAATAAGAAACCAAGGTTAATTCTGCAATTTTAACGGCATATCATGAACATAGAATAACCAAGGGGTTTTATAGGGGTGAAATAGAGGTCAAATAAGCATTAATGACTAATAAGTGGGTGCATACAGATAGAAATAGGGTTTTGCTCATTTCGAGAATCAATACAACATCTGAGACCCTAATTTCAGATTCGCTTAACTTATAAGGTTTCTGTAAAGATAAAATTCATATAAACCTTCAAATATTCATAGAAAAATATTCCTTAAGGTTTAGTATTTTTGATTTAACCATTGGATCCCATTTTGACTTCAATTTGTCTCAGAAAGAGGTTGCCCTAATTTGGGTTTCTACGCAAATTACCTAGTCAAACTTGGTTAAAACTGAAATCTAACCTAGTGTGGCTCCAAATTAGGTTTGTACCAAAATGTGGGCCCAATCAGAGTCCATCTTGACCTAGTTTGTAATTTGGTCCAGTCTAACTCTTTCTCTCATTCATAACCCTAACTTTTGAAATTATTGCAATCAAGTCCCTACTTTCTCATCATTCTTTGCAAATAGGTCCCTACTGCCATTGGTGTGAACACACCAAGCTCCATTGAGATTCGAGCGAAGATTTCTCTTTCGATTCTCAATCAAACTCTTCCAAAATTGAAAGGGAGATTCCTTGAGGAATTCCCTTCCATGTAAACTTGGCCATGGACCTTGATTCCTTCCTAATCTCCCATGAGAACGCATGGAAGATGTGGGTATCTAGTTTGCACAAAATTCTCGAGCTTCGCAAGCTTGTTTCCAAGCTTGGAGCTCCTCATTTTAGGCCTATAAAAAGACCCAGGATGAGAATCCTTGCTCCTTAGCAAGTTTTGGCAGGAGAAATCCCTCCTTCCCTCTCTGGCCACCTTCTCACGTTACTTTAACGACCCTCTCCACTCTCCTCGTCCAGCTATCCAACAATCAAATTGGACGACCCTCTGCCTTTCCCCTCTTAAGTCAGTTCCTCGCTAGCCACAATAGGGGTATCCTTCCTCCTCCTTGTTGCTACTCCAACTCATCATAGACTTCATCTTCTTCGGCTTTGACTCGCCAACACCTATGCTCTCCATCCACCTCCTTCCCCCCTAAGTCCCTCTATCCCTTCTTCTTTCTCTTTACTTCCCTTCCCTACAGTCACAACACACTCACAACCACCGTACCGCCTGCTTCATCACCTTTGTCTTCTGCTCCGACGATGCTCTAGCGAAGCCTCCAACACGACACACACCTCCAAACACTGCCACTCCACATTCACAAGCTTCACCTCGACTCCCACTAGAAAAACCCTTAACTAATTTCACTCACCCCCACTGAAACTCCTCCTTGAACACTGCCTTCTCTGCTCGTTGTCTCCGTCACCATCAACCCTCTACAGACCATTACACACAATACAACTACCACCACTACACTTGTCGCTTCACGGCGAAGCTTTTGAGCACATTTGACATGGTCGAAAGGCCGTGTTATTGGTTTCAGGCATTCACCGGACCTCCGCCGCTACCCTTTACTTCTCCGACTCCGTTCTCCATCTTCCGACCATAATTCCTTCAGGAAACACCCCTAGATGCTGTGGACTACCTCCAGGAGCATCTCTAGGTCCTCAATCGAAGCCGCCATCTGCAGTTGCTACCTTAATTGGAGCCTTCACAGGCTGCTGCTGCATTGCGATGAAGAGAGGACCAGATAGTCCCACATCATGGACTTTGCAACAGCTTGAGTGAGATATGAGCGAGTTGTGACCCCAATTCTTTGCCCAAGACATAGGGGTCGGGTCCCCATTTATCCTGCACACTAGCTTACCCAACCACTCACTCCTCGCCTGTAACCATGCTTGCATGGGTGAGATTTCGTATGTGATGAGCTAGATTTCGTACGCTAAATGATTGAGTTTGAAAAGCCATCATTGTAGTTGCATAAATATCCTTTATCAAAGAAAATTTATAAGCAAAACTTTGGTGAGTCCCAGGTCGAACACGGGGAGGCAAACATTTGATTAAAAATCCTGTTTGGAATTATTTTCACAAAGAAGATTAGCTAGTTGAAATTAATCTACACTAGCTATTCTACTTAAAGAATAAATAATAGAAAAGAGAGAGAGAATAATACAGAGAAAGAGAGAGGGAGTATGAACCAATATTTCATAACCATATGTTCATTACAACTAATCTCTACAACTAGAAAGCTGGAAATCTACACTAGAAAGCGATAAAAACAAGAGCGATGAGAAAATCCTCCTTGACAGCGGGTTGGAGGATGAGCCACGTTGATAGAGCTCGTGGAAGAGAGTGGTGAGATGCTGGACGAGGGAGAACGAAACAGGAGGATGGTGGATGGAACAAGGCTAAATCGCAGCGAGATTTGCTTCCTGAATGGTGGTGAGAAGACAACCACGGAATGCTCTATGAAGGGGGTGAGAGGATGGGAAAGCTGTTTTACTCTAGCTCTAATTGAGCATCCTGGGTATGGGACTAGCTCATAGAGCTTTAGAGGGAGTGAGAGAAGAAGAGAAGGGATGATGAAACATGCAGGAGGGATAGGCATTTTATAGGTGAATATACGAGGATAAAAGGGGCATTTTAAGTTTCAAAAATTAACTATGTGGCCTTTAGTGACGGATATGTGCATCAGTGTAGATGCATGATGTAAACACATTTACACTACTTAAGATGTCTATTTATGCATGTTCTTAAGCATAGGATTGCATTTCATGATATAAATATTGCATAACATGCATCATCTTGCATTTAGAGTAGTTTGAATAAAATGGAGGTTAATTGTCTCCTTTTATGTGCTTGGATAGGACAAACATTTTATTAGGGCCTCGGATCAAAGATCCAACCGCATGGATGTGATCAGGGTGACGATTGGAGTTCAACGACTCCAAGATCGTCCTAATCAGGCATCTGTAGCATCAGATAGTGATTGGGGAACCTTAGAAGATCAAGGGCCAGGATGGTGTAAATCTGCTCCTTAAATGACAAATTCCACTGCACGGATGAATTCGGATCGACAATTGCAGCCCAACGATGCAAAAATCAAGTCAATCCGACATCCGTGTCACCATCTACAACTTCCAGAAGATGGACGGCCAAGATGGCGCCACGTGGTGCCATCCCAGCCGCCCAAATGGTCGCATGCAATCTCTGAAGGCCTCGCACCTGCTCCCTCTCCGCCGTTGGATCTCGATCCAACGGCTGTGGATGCAGCTGGCTGATTCGTTCGCTCGACCTTTTCGACTGCGTAGCACAGCGGAGACAAAGCGGCGGGCGAAGCAGAGGTCGCGGGATCGAGTCTTCCGAGCCTCAAATTAGGCGCGGGCGAGCGGGCGCATGGAGCGTCAGATTGCGATCCAACGGCTGCGCATGCCTGATAGCACCGACGCGCTATTGAATGTGCGGCGTCACGCGCGATCGCACGCGCTAGGCGGGACCAGAGCGAGCGGGTGAAGATGCGTCTTAAGCCGTCCGATCTCGTGATCGGACGGCTGAGATACGAGATCGGACGGCTGAGATTCAGCGGACGTGCGCAAGCGTTGCGCGTACGAGCAGGCGAGCAGGCGCGCGTGAGCCGGCCACGAAGGACGCTTTAGTGACGGATTTATCCGTCATTAAAGACCCCTCATTTATTATTTTAAAGTTGTAATGACCATTTTGCCCCCACTCCTTGCAGCTATAAAAGGAGACCCCCTCCATACGAATTTGGATCCCTTCCTTCTCTTCTCTACCTCTCCAAAGCTCAAGAGAAGCTTGTCCCACACCCGGGATGCTTCTCACGAGATAAAGTCCAAATTTTCATCCCCCTTCGGAAGTGGATCCCGCGACAACGACGGCGTGCTGCTCCGTTCCCGTTCTTCTGCTTCGTCCTCCTTCGTCTTGCTTCATCCTCCTTCGTCGAGGCATCGTCCCGTCCGGCTCGTCCTCCAAGCGACCGTCGAGGAGGATTTCTCTCTCCCTATTCTTCCTAGTATAGATTTACTGCTTTCTAGTGTAGTTCTGCTCGTTCTCCAAGCAACCGTCGAGGAGGGCGTTTCTCACTCCATTCTTTTAATGCTTTTTAGAGTAAATTTATCGCTTTCTAGTGCAATTATTTTATGCTTTCTAGTTGTAATGAACAATCTTCTTAATGATAAATTCTTTGTTTATTCTACATCTCATTTTGATTTCTATGTGTAATATTCTCTCTCTCTCTTACCCTCTCTCTCTCTCTTCTATTTATTGTAACTAATTAGATAGTTTTAAATTGAATTACCTCGTGACAAATAAAAAGGAACACGTAGTTTTTAAATGAAACGTCCACCTCCCTATGTTCGACCCGGAATTTCAATTTCGGTATAAATTTTATTTGTTGAACATGAATTCTTCGCTTTCAAGCTACAACGACAGGTTTTCTAAAACCAAACACGTTAGCATAGCGATTCGTGTGTTCAACATTTTGGCGCCATTGCCGGGGAGCGATTTGTATGTTCAACATTTTGGCGTCGTTGCCAGGGAGCAATTCGTTGCGTTCAACATTTTGGCGCCGTTGCCGGGGAGACGATGATCTTTGATTTCTCTTCGCGTTTTGTAACTTACAAATCATTTATCTCACTTCTCTCCTTTCTTACTGTAATTACAGGTACTCTTTTGAGACATGCAAAAGCGGTAGATTGGAGTAAAGTGCTGTGGAAGGTTTTGTAAGTTATCCCCCATTCTTTCCCCCTCCATAGATTTCATTTGCCACATTAAATCCAAATTCCAATTAACCTAGGTGCTTGCATAAATCCTAGGAATAGTTTGGTTGTTTGGATTCTCACTCACATTCATTCCACCTTCATTTATATAAAAAAAATAAAAAGATAATTTTGTGGGGAAATTTTCAACAAACACACATGTACACCCACATTCAAAGGCAGTTAACCGAATTGATTTGTTTCTACTCAACCGGATTCTGATCTGTGGAACCGGTACACATAAAGCAACACATAAAAGAGTAGAAATCATTCTAGGTTAACCATCTTTGTGTGCCTAACTTAGTGGTGTATTTGTGGCCAGTTGTTTGAGTTGATTGGGCCGCACCACTTCAAATAAAATAAACTCATCAAGTAGCTGCCAATTAGGTTCAACTCTTAGGGATTTACCAGGCACTCCACATTCTTTTTAAGCTTTAAAGGAAAACATCTTCACCTGTGGTTGTAAAACCTAGTGTGCCAATGAAACTTGTTTGAAAATACCTAAAGTTGAATCCTAAAAGCTACTAAGCAAGATTTGAACCTTAAAATTCACCACATCAAAAATAATCTTGCTTGAAAACCACTGGCTATGCACGCACACACAAATCAATCAATCATTAAGGGCACAACCCATTTAAATGGCCCATCACATTCTAAAGCACATTCAAACCTAGCCCTAAATAAAACAGAGTAGATGTTGACCTTAAGGATTGAACTCGCTCTTCAGAACTCAGAACGAGATTATTTTTGATTAGTCTGTTTCTACTGTTCAATCTGATGTCTAGCTAGGGGAGCAGAGTCAAACTATCGTGGCTGTGGGGTACACTAGGAACCAGAGGCGCAAGCCGAAGGAAGAACCTTCTCCCTAGTCCCTCCTTCTAACTGGTTGGATTGAATAGACGGAAGTAGATCAAATCGTTCCTTTATCTCAAGACGGGTTTTGGGAGTCTATAGGTCTGTAGGCTAACCCAATTAAGGACAGGTTTTATTGTTTGAATTGCAGGGCACCTTTCTTCCTCCCTTGTCTCGTGAATCCTTCCACATATTTCACGCATTCCCACTCTTTCCCTCCTATTGTGAATTATCCTCAACATGATGATTATCCCGACTTGTATTGTAATCAACCATCAGTCAGTTGGGATAATTCGGATTGGGGATACAATTCTGAACCCCCGTGTTTATGGTCTAACCCTGAACACTTTGATTCTAATTTCTATCCTTCTCAGGGCTACATCGATTATAGATCGTCTTCCTTTCATGAACAGCCTAATATGATCTACAGTCAAGAAGGATACACCGATCCTTACCCATCCTCTGAATACACTGCTTTTAGGTCATCACCACCTTGTGAACAATCTGAAATGACCTATTATCAGGAAGGGTATAACGAATCTCAATTCGTTAATTCCCCTGCATTGAGCCCAAACCTGCCCAACCCTGAACCAACTCATTTGGTTTAGGTTAATCAGGTTCAAGATAAGGTGCTGGCTAACCTGAGGAATATCATTCAATCTTTAGAAGTTCAGCCAATAACTTGCATTGAGAGATTGGAGCCCCTGATTGAAATGATTAACAATTTAAATAAGTCAATGTTGGATTGGCTCCAAGATGTTAAGGATAAGAACCCGGGTGAGTTTCTACTTGGGAAATTAGCGAAATTGAGGATGAGATTCGTGGTTGCTTTGGTTCAATCTTGGGATGATTCCTAGGATGAACCCTCTTCAGGAAAGCCAACGACAGAACCCGCTCAGGCACCTGTTGAGGGGGACATGTGTTATGACCAGATTGAATTAAAGCGACCAATTAAGGAAGATCTAATTTCTTCACCTGAGATCCCTGAGCCGGGTTACAAGGAAACGCATATCTCCTTGGAATAGAAAGTGACAAATGATTTTAGGATATACATTGATATGGATCCTAATTTCTTTGATGGTGAAGATTTAAGTTGCGAAGTCTCACACGAGTTTTCAGGACACGATTTTTGTGAGACGATTAGGCCTAAGGAATTTGATAGATCATTTGATAGCCCAATAACTGAGGAAACTGATCTTATTAGGGCACACATTACAGATCAAGAATCACATTTTCTGGAGGAATCAATTCAATGCCCTAATTATCAGTTACACCCCATTGAGCTTATCGATAATTTTGTTTCTGAGATAATTAGACCTAAGTCAATTCTGATTCTGCCACATCATTTAGACTTGGAGATTTCAGACGGAGTGATTAATATACAAGAGGTCCTGGAATTTGATATGCTGAATGAGGAGGATAGGAGCTGGGAAGTATTGATTTGGGAAGTTAATTTTGGATGAAATGGAAGATTGTGTCGAAGGGTTCCTTTTAAGCTGAAATCATCAAATCAAAACCCTTACGACATTGGTTTCGAGGATGTCAAACTCAAGCACACATTCAATGATTATCCTTTTGAGCTTCAATTCTCTGTAACCCAACCCCGCTTGCATTCTGATTTTAGGTTTTGGATAATTTTTATCCAGAACCTAAGATATTCTCATTATGGGGAATGGGTCTGCGCCACAATCTGGTCCACATCTGTGGACCGCTGTTGATAGGTCAGAGGATTCTTCTGTTTATTTTAATTCTAACCTGCACTTGTGAATTCTTCATTTCTTTTCCTTGTATTGTGTGCCTAGCTGAAGGCACTAAACTCAGCACATATACAGTTTTTCTTAGTTTTCATCTCGAAGCGGACCTGACATTCAAGCAATTCAGGTGCTTTCTTCGCTTTTCCAATCTGTTTTATGTCTTTTTAATACAATGAGGACATTGCATTAGATAGGCATGGGGGGGTGGATATTCATCTCTGAATTCATTTATTAGCTCCATAGATTTGTTTTATTTTCTTTTATAAAAAAAATAAATTCAGAATTAGGAAAGACAATTTGGGTTTAAGAAAATTTTCAATCTTAGGAAATACTACATTATGATTTGAACACAAAGATCCTTCAGGTCTTTGGACTTAATTAGCCCGTGTATCCAATAAAATGTGGATTTGTCTTTAAGTCCTCGCCATCTTAATTCTATCATAATTGGAATAAATAAGTTTGGGTGATAAGTACACGACTTATCAACCCGCCCTCTGATTTGAGGGAATTTTGAGTTTCTAGCATCTACACACTATCTTGTCACTGACACATTGTTCGGCGATTTTAATGGAAATTGGGTAGGTAATGAACCTTCTAGGGTGATATGGTTGGCAAGTTATCGTGGGTAACAGCCCATAGGTTTGTTGTCCAGAGCCCAGTCACTGGATCTTTCTCTTTCTGCTGCCTTTAAGTAAATCTTAGACCAGGGAAGCCACCTACTTAAAAAAAAAAAAATCAAAAAGAAAAGGAGAAAAGAACAAAAAGAAATAAGCCACACTTCGCCGCACGAGTATGGCTGGCAAGTTGTCGGTAGTAACAGCTCATCGACCGGTTGTTCAGAACCCAGCTCAGTAAATGCACATAAAATTCCCAAAACACTTAGGAAGAAGCGGAGAAGTAGAATAAACCGGGGAGATATACACTGGATTCACCCTTATGTTGACCCCGTAAAAAAATAAAAGTAGGGAGAAAGCTACTGGTTGTAAAGATACACCTTTAGGTAGAATTCTTTTTGAGGTCACCTAAAGGTGTAGAAATCTGAAGTCCGTTTTAACTGTCGGTCAACGAGTCTATCACAATCACAATAAGATGCTTAAAGCTTAGGGTTCTCATCAAATCTTGGGTGAGTTGAATGGCCGTAGAAAGCCACTCTTAAACCCTAAAATTTGAAAATCCAAAAAAAATTAGAAAAGTGTAAAAAGGGAAAAAGAATTTTTCTTTGAATAAGGCGAGGGCTTGAGGCGGTCTGCATTTTGGCTGATACCCGGGCACTGTTGTGTCTTTGAAAGTTTAGTTCCTAAGTAGACAATTTCTTAACGATTGAAAATAACTCAGGTCCAAATAATCCAACCTAATTCTTTTATAAATAGCATATAGTTTTTGCTAGGGACTAGCAAAAGATAGGCATGGGGGCATGATGTAAACACATTTACACTACTTAAGATGTCTATTTATGCATGTTCTTAAGCATAGGATTCCATTTCATGATATAAATATTGCATAACATGCATCATCTTGCATTTAGAGTAGTTTGAATAAACTGGAGGTTAATTGTCTTCTTTTATGTGCTTGGATAGGGAAAATATTTTATCGGGGCCTTGGATCGAAGATTTAACCATATGGATGTGATCAGGGTGACGATTGGAGTTCAACGACTCCAAGATCGGCCTAATCAGGCATCCGTAGCATTAGATAGTGATCAGGGAACCCTAGAAGATCAAGGGCCAGGATGGTGTAAATCCACTCTTCAAATGACAAATCCGACCGCACGGATGAATTCGAATCAACGATTGCAAACCAACGACATAAAAGTCAAGTCAATCCGACATCCGTGGCACCATCTACAATTTCCAGAAGATGGACGGCTAAGATGGCGTCACGTGGTGCCATCCCGGCCGCCCAAACGGTCACATGCAATCTCTGAAGGCCTCGCACCCACTGCCTCTCCACCATTGGATCTCAATCCAACGGCTGTGGATGCAGCTGGCTGATTCATTCGGGCGACCTTTTCGACTGCGTAGCACAGTGGAGACGAAGCGGCGGGAGAAGCAGAGGTCGCGGGATCGAGTCTCGCGAGCCTCAAATCAGGCGTGGGCGAGTAGGTGCATGGAGCGTTAGATTGCGATCCAACGGCTGCGCGTGCCCGGTAGCGCCGATGCGCTATTGAACGCGCGGCGTCACGCGTGATCGCATGCGCCAGGCGGGCGCACAGCGAGCGAGTGAAGATGCATCTTAAGCCGTCCGATCTTGCGATCGGATGACTGAGATTCAGCGGACGTACGCAGGCGTTGCGCGCGTGAGCAGGCGAGCAGGGGCGCGCGAGCCGCCCATGATGCCCTTGAAGGAGGCTTTAGTGACGGATTTATCCGTCACTAAAGACCCCTCATTTATTATTTTAAAGTTGTAATGACCATTTTTCCCCCACTCCTTGCAACTATAAAAGGAGGCCCCCTCCATACGAAATTTAGATCCCTTCCTTCTCTTCTCTACCTCTCCAAAGCTCAAGAGAAGCTTGTCCCACACCCGGGATGCTTCTCGTAAGATAAAGTCCAAATTTTCGTCCCCCTTCGAAAGTGGATCCTGCAACGACGATAGCGTGCTGCTCCATTCCCATTCTTCTGCTTCGTCCTCCTTCGTCCTGCTTCATCCTCCTTGGTCCGGGCGTCGTCCCGTCCGGCTTGTCCTCCAAGCGACCGTCAAGGAGGATTTCTCTCTCCCTATTCTTCTTGCTGCTTTCTAGTATAGATTTACTGCTTTCTAGTGTAGTTCTGCTCGTCCTCCAAGCAACCGTCGAGGAGGACATTTCTCCCTCCATTCTTTTAATGCTTTCTAGAGTAAATTTATCACTTTCTAGTGCAATTGTTTTATGCTTTCTAGTTGTAATGAACAATATTCTTAATGATAAATTCTTTGTTTATTCTACATCTCATTTTGATTTCTATGTGTAATATTCTCTCTCTCATCTATTTATTGTAACTAATTAGATAGTTTTAAATTGAATTACTTCGTGACAAATAAAAAGAAACGTGTAGTTTTTAAATCAAACGTCCGCCTCCCTGTGTTCGACCCGGAATTTTAATTTCGGTATAAATTTTATTTGTTGAACACAAATTCTTTGCTTTCAAGCTACAATGACAGGTTTTATAAAACCAAACACGTTAACATAGCGATTCGTGCATTCAAAATTTTGGCGCCGTTGTTGGGAAGCGATTCGTACGTTCAACATTTTGGTGCCGTTGCCGGGGAGCAATTCATTGCATTCAACAATGCACATCGCTGAAGGTGCGGAGGCAGTCTCATCCGCTCGTCCACGATCCAACCTCTCTTGTTGAGCCATTGTTGAACATATGAATTGCTATGCTAACGTGTTTGGTTTTAAAACCTTGTCATTGTAGCTTGAAAGTGAAGAATTCATGTTTAACAAATAAAATTTATACCGAAATTTGAATTCCGAGTCGAACACAGGGAGCTACGTCGATCTATATTCGTAATTATATTTTTTTTAGAATTTTTGAAAAGCGAGGCGATATAATTCAAATGAAACTATTAGACTAAAAGGAGAGAGAGAGAGAACATGCATTCAATATTTCAAAATGCTTATACAATCAAACCAAATAAAAATTACATTAGAAAGCGGGAAATCAACTACACTAGAAAGCAGGAAAATTCTACACTAGAAAAGCTGTAAAGAAGAATGGGAGAGAGAAGTTATCCTCCTCGAGGATCTCTTGGAGGATAAGCTGGACGGGACAACGTCTGGATGAAGGAGGATGGAGCAGGACGAAGGAGGACAAAGCAGAAAAATGGGAACAGAGCAGCACGTCGTCGTCGGGGGATCCACTTCCAAAGGGGGACGAAAATTTTGACTTTATCTCGCAAGGAGCATCTCGGGTGTGGGATAAGCTTCTCTTGAGCTTTGGAGAGGTACAGAAGAGAAGGAAGGGATGAGAATTTCGTGTGGAGGGGGTCTCCTTTTATAGTTGCAAGGAGTGGGGGCAAATTGGTCATTACATCTTTAAAACATTAAATAAGGGCTCTTTAGTGACGGATAAAACCATCGCTAAAGCACCAACGTGGGCGTAGTGGCCGCTCCCCATGCGCACCTCCTCGGCTACTCACTCTCAACGTCCGCCACACGTTCAGCCATCCACAGCAATTCGATCGCGAGATCGGACGGCTGTGATTGCGCCCGCCCCAACGCTGTGCGCCCGCCCCAACGCATGCGATGCCGCGTGAGGCGCGGGCATGCAATAGCATGTCATCACCAATGAGCGCGGACGGCCATCCGATCAAGATCTGATGCACGGCCGCGCCCGCTCGCCCGTGCCCTTCGCCTCCTCGCTGCGGCTCGAACCCGCATCCGCTGCTCACGATAATGCCCTCACCCACTACGCTACAGGCGATTTGAGGTGCAGCCACTCACAGCCGTTGGATCGAGATCCAATGGCGGAGAGGGGGCGGTTGCGGAGGCCTCAGTGGTTGCATGCGGGCGTTTGGGCGACCGAGATGGCACCACGTGGTGCCATCTTGGTCGTCCATCCTCTGGATGTTGTAGATGGTGCCACGGGTGTCGAATTGACTCGATTTTTGCGTCTTTAGGCTGCGATCGTCGATCCGAATTCATCCGTGCAGTCGGATTTGTCATTTGAAGTGCGGATTTACACCATCCTGGCAGTTGATCTTCTAGGGTTCCCCGATCACTATCTGACGCTACAGATGCCTGATTAGGGCGATCTTGGAGTTGTTGAACTCCAATCGTCACCTTGATCACATCTGTACGGTTGGATCTTCGATCCGAGGGCATGATAAAAAGTTTTCCCTGTCCAAGCACATAAAAGAAGACAATTAACCTCCATTTTATTCAAACTACTCTAAATGCAAGATGATGCATGTTATGCAATATTTATATCATGCAATGCAATCCTATGCTTAACAACATGCATAAATAGACATCTTAAGTAGTGTAAATGTGTTTACATCATACCCCCATGCCTATCTTTTGCTAGTCCCTAGCAAAAACTATATGCTATTTATAAAAGAATTAGGTTGGATTATTTGGGCATGAGTTATTTTCAATCATTAAGAAGTTGTCTACTTAGGATTTGAACTTTCAAAGACACAATAGTGCCCGAGTATCTGCCAAAATGCAGACCACCTCAAACCCTCGCCTTATTCAAAGAAAATTTTCTTTTTCACTTTTTACTCTTTTCTAATTTTTTGGATTTTCAAATTTTACGGTTTAAGAGGCTTTCTACGGCCATTCAACTCCCCCAAGATTTGATGAGAACCCTAAGTTTTAAGCATCTTATTGTGAATGTGATAGACTCGTTGACCGGCAATTAAAATGGACTTCGGATTTCTACGCCTCTAGGTGACCTAAAAAGAATTCTGCCTAAAGGTGTATCTTTACAACCAATAGCTTTCTCCCTACTTTTATTTTTTTACAGGGTCAACAAAAGGGTGAATCCAGTGTATATCTCCCCAGTTTATTCTACGTCTCTACTTCTTCCTAAGTGTTTGGGAATTTTTTTAGTGCATTTACTGAGCGGGGTTCTGAACAACCGGTCGATGAGCTGTTACCACCGACAACTTGCCAGCCATACTCGTGCGGCAAAGTGTGGCTTATTTCTTTTTGTTCTTTTCTCCTTTTCTTTTTGATTTTTTTTTTTAAGTAGGTGGCTTCCCTGGTCTAAGATTTACCTAAAGGCAGCAAAAGGAGAAAGTTCAGTGACTGGGTTCTGGACAACCTACCTATGGGCTGTTACCCACGATAACTTGCCGGCCATATCACCCTAGAAGGTTCATTAGCTACCCAATTTCCATTAGAATCACCAAACAACGAGTTAATGCAAAGAAAGTGTGTAGATGCTTAAAACTCAGAAATTCTCTCAAATCAGAGGGTGGGTTGATAAGTCGTATACTTATCACCCAAACTTATTTATTTCAATTATGATAGAATTAAGATGGCGAGGACTCGAAAGACAAATCCACATTTTAGTGGATACACGAGCTAATTAAGTCCAAAGACCTGAAGGGTCTTTGTGTTCAGATCCTAATGTAAAATTTCTTAGGATTGAAAAGTCTTAATGTCCAACTAATCCTTCCTAATTTTGATTTTTCTTTTCATGTATAAATATGAAGAGAAAAACAAGTTATATGAATTTCATAAAGCTGACCAAATGATTCAAAAATGAATCTACTCCCCCATGCCTAGCTGATGCAATGTCCTCATTGAAAAAGAGACATGAAAGAAAGGGTAGAATATGAAAGATGTCACCTGAATATGAAGCTCGTATCAGCCTTGTGTCGTATGTACAACTACTAAGTTTAATGCCGTTAGCTTGGCGAAGTCCAGCCAAAGAAGTCACAGAATGGCTAGAGCAATTGAGTCTGAGATGGGTTCTGGAAGAATACGGTCAACAATAGGCTTCAGATGTTGACCATTGACTTTAAACGTGTTACCCGTCTTTGGGTCAGAAATCTGAATGGCTCCATTTGTAAAAATCTGGTCAATTATGAATGGGCCATTCCATTTAGATCTAAGTTTGCCAGGAAAGAGCTTAAGTTTAGAATCGAATAACCAGACCTTCTGGTTTGGCTCAAAGCTCCTGCGGGAAATCAGTTGATCATGTAGAGCTTTGGTCCAAGCCTTGTAGATCTTAGCACTCTCATAAGCATCATTTCTAAGCTCCTCCAACTCAGATAGTTGGAGTTTCCTGGTCTTCCCAGCTAGATTCAGTTCTAAATTGCATTGTTTGATTGCCTAGAATGCCCTGTGTTCAATCTCTATGGGTAGATGGCATGCCTTTCCATACACCAAATGGAATGGAGACATGTCGATGGGTGTTTTATACGCCGTACGATAAGCCCAAAGAGCGTCATCAAGCTTTTGAGTCCAATCTTTGCGATCAGGCCTAACCATTTTCTGCAGAATGTTCTTGATCTCACGATTGGAGATCTCAGCTTGTCCATTCGTCTGGGGATGGTAAGGTGTGGAAATTCAGTGATTAACCCCATATTTGGCCAAGAATTTGGAATTGGCATTAGTAAAATGAGTGCCACCATCACTGATTATAGCTCTCAGAATCCCTAACCTACTGAAGATATTTTCTTAACAAAATTGATGACCACCTTGTGGTCATTAGTTCGGGTGGGAATTGCCTCAATCCATTTGGACACATAATCAACAGGAACAAGAATGTATTGATGTCCAAATGAAGGGATAAAGGGTCCCATGAAATCGATGCCCCAAACATCGAAAATTTCGACGGGAAGAATAGGGTTTAGGGGCATCATGTCTCTCTTAGTTATGCTCCCGAGTGCCTAACATCGAGAACATGACCTTGAGAAATCCTGGGCATCCTTGAATAAAGACAGCCAATAAAAGCCAGATTGTAAGATTTTTGCAGCCGTCTTTTTCCTAGAGAAATGTCCACCACACCCAGATGCATGACAGAACTCGAGTATATTGTTGAATTCATTCTCCGGAATACATCGACGAATAATCTGATCAGAGCCGATGCAATACAGTTCAGGGTCCTCCCAGAAGTAGTATTTGTCCTTATATTTGAGTCTATCCCGTTGTTGCTTGGTCCAATCCTGGGGGATCTGACCAACGACCAAATAGCTTCATCCAGGAAATTGTCAGCAATCGGAATGTCCGGACAAGAAGAATCACCTAAGAGTCTCGACAAATGATCTGCAACCACATTTTGTGCTCCGGTTTTATCCTTGATTTCAAGATCAAATTCTTGAAGAAGAATCCAACGAATAAGTCGAGGGTTTAGCATCCGTTTTAGCCAAGAGATGTCTCAAGGCCGAGTGGTCGGTATAGATGATAACATGAGACCCTAAGAGATAAGCCCTAAATTTTTCCAAAGCAAACACTACAGCTAGTAATTCCTTTTCAGTAACAGTGTAATTCCTCTGGGCTTCATTCAGAGTTTTACTAGAGTAGTAGATGACAGAGGGCTTTCGATCAATTTTCTGACCCAGAACAGCCCCGACAACATAATCAGAAGCATCATTCATGATCTCAAAAGGGGCTGTCCAAATTGGTGGTTGCAAAATTGGAGCACAGGTGACTGCCGTTTTCAAGAAATCAAATGCTTTTCGGCATGATTCATCAAAAACAAACGACTTTTCTTTGGCAAGAAGATTGCTCAAAGGATGAGCAACCTTTGAGAAATCCTTGATGAATCTTCGATAAAATCCCACATGGCCAAGAAATGATCGGATTTGTTTAGCAGATGTGGGAGGAGGAAGTTTAGCAATAGCATCAACCTTAGCTTTGTCCACTTCAATTCCCCGTTCAGAGATTACTTGACCCAAAACGATGCCCTCTTGGGTCATGAAATGACTCTATTCCCAGCTAAGGAACAGTCGTGTCTTGATACATCGCTTAAGAATCATTTCCAAATTAGCCAAACAAGAGTCAAATGATTCTCCGAAAATAGAGAAATCATCCATGAAGACTTCCATAAACTCTCCCACCATGTCAGAAAATGTGGCTAGCATACACCTTTGAAAAGTCGCAGGTGCATTGCATAACCCGAAAGGCATCCTATGAAAAGCAAAGGTTCCGTAGGGACAGGTGAAAGTAGTTTTTTCCTGATCCTCGGGATGGATAAGAACTTGGTTGTATCCCGAGTAGCCATCAAGAAAACAGAAGTACTTCTGCTCGGCTAATTTTTCCAAGATTTGATCGATGAAGGGTAAGGGAAAATGATCCTTTTTAGTGGCTGTGTTCAACTTCCTGTAATCAATACAAACTCTGCAAGAGGAAGCTGAACGAGTTGTGACAGATTCTCCTCTCTCGTTAGTCACAACAGTAATCCCGGCTTTCTTCGAAACAAACTGAACGGGACTTACCCAGGGACTGTCAGAGATTGGATAAATAATTCCTGCATCGAGCCACTTGATGATTTCCTTTTTGACCACTTCTTGCATATTTGGATTCAATCTTCTCTGCATCTAGCGAGAAGGGTGGGATCCATCTTGCAAGAATATTCTATGATTACGGTAAGTTGGCTCGATCCCCCTGAGGTCATGAATGGTCCAACTAATTGCCTCCTTATGTTCCTATAGGAACTTGATCAATTTAATCTCTTGCTCCTTTGTCAATTTAGCACTGATAATCACAGGGAGTGTATTCTGACGTCCTAAAAATTGATATTTCAAATTCTCGGGCAATGGTTTCAATTCAAGCTGGGGTGGGTTGATGATTGATGGTAGGGTAGATGCTGAAGATTCAACAAGAGGAAGGGGTTGTGAGTGAACAAAATCAATAACCTCTTCTGAAGATGTCAGGTCAGCCATAGAGGGTTGCGGGTCAAATTCATCATCCAAAGAGGAACCTTCTATTGAAGAAACTGTCAAACAAGTTTCAATATTATCATTATCCTCATCAAGTTCCTCAATAAATCCACAATCCTCAAATTTGTTGATGGCCTTAAAAATATCCAATTTCATTCCCTGGTCCCCAAAGGCGATTTCCATGCTACCACTTTCACAATTAATGCTGGCCTTGGCGGTAGCCAGGAATGGATGCCCCAGAATGATGGGCGTGTACCTCAGATTATCAAGTACATTCATGTCAAGGACAAGGAAATCTACAGGAAAATAGAAATCCTTGACCTTAACTATAACATCTTCAATAACGCCTCGCGGGTTTGTGACCAAACGGTCCGCTAATTGTAGCGATACTGAAGTTGGCCGAAGTTCACCTAACCCAAACTTCTCGTAGAGAGAAGTCGGAATTAGGTTGATGGATGCACCTAGATCCAAGAGTGCTCTATCAAATGTGTAATCTCCAATAACACAAGAAATCAGTGGAGCACTCGGATCTATCTTTTTCTGAGGGAGGTAGTGCAGGATAACAGAACTAGCCTACTCGGAGAGTACCATCTTCCTCAGAACAGATTCTCTCGACTTACACTTTTGTGTACATAATTCCTTTAAAAATCTTGCGTAAGCCGATATGTGCTTGATAGCATCAAGGAGAGCGATATTGATCTCAACATTCTTAAATAGATTCAAAAGCTCCTCATTGCTATCAACAGACTTCTTCTTCTTTGATTTGGTTAAGGCTTCAGGAAAAGGAACATGAGTCAGATCTTTGGAAGCAGGTTCCTGAACCTTTATTTCTTCTCGAGAATTCTCCGCTCTCTCCTCAAGTTCTTCAGGATTCAAAAGATCAGGATAGTGTGGTTGTGGATCCTGAGTCTTCTTACCACTCCTCAAAGTTACAGAATTTGTAGAAGCATAACAATTTGGGTCTTGGGGAGGGTTAGGAAAGATTGGAGGGGCTTGATTAACCATGAATTGTTGATTTGCAGAAGAAGAAGAAGAGGAACCCTACTCAACCACCTGAGCATGTGCGTGTGGGTCCCTCTGATTTCCATACCCATGGGCTTGGTTGCCCGAATTCATAATATTTCTCGGGTTGGCTACGGGTTGGGATGGTAGAGATCCGGGTTGACGAGAGTTAGCAATGAGCCCGGATTGCAGGTTGTCCAACGAGTTTTTCATTTGCTGCATGAGTTGGAGCATGGATCCTTGCATCTCTACCATTTGACGGTTCAAATCAGCCTACCCTGCGGGTTGACGGGCATTCCAAGCTGGCTGATTGACCTGATTCGGAGGCAACTGAGTATATACTTGACCCTGACCCATTGGTCCTTGCGGAGCATAATTGCTGGGTCGGAATTGGGTCTGTTGCCCCAGATTTTTCCAAGAGAAGTTAAGGTGGTTTCTCCAACCTAGATTATAGGCATTCGAGTAGGGGTTGGATCTAACATTCTCTTGTATAGCACAGACATCCTCAAAAGGTGAGGATGGAGAAAAAGAAAGGGAAGGATCAGAAAAACTGGGATCAAAGGCCCCAGTTTGTAACCCGTGGGGTTCCGAAAAATGCTCACTCACAGGTTGAGCCGCATCGAGTTGATTCACGAACTCCCGTCCAGAAGGACCTCGTGAGGAATGGAATCTCGAATTTTGGAATTGAGTAGATCGAGAGTTGTTCATAGAATTGCCAACCATCCATTCTTTTATTCTTTTAGCAACCAAGTCCACCTTATCAAGTTTGTTAGAAATCAATTCCATATCAAATGAATGAGAGTCATGGACTTCATTGACATTTGATCTGGGCTGCTGGGACCGGTTAAAAGTATCCATGGAGGCATGATTAATTGAATTCTCACTCATTTCCTCAAATAAATCATGTGCACTATCTTCATCTTTATTGAGGAATTGCCTCCGCAAGAAGCATCCACATGATTTCTGAGTTGCTTAGTCAACCCATGATAGAAGATCTGCACGAGTTGCCATTTCAGCACCTCGTGGTGTGGACACCTCCGCAATAAGTCCTGGAATCGCTCCCAGGCCACATGAAACTGCTCCGCCGGCCGCTGGGTAAAGGTAGTGATTGCCCGTCTCAAAGCATTGGTACGCCCGACTGGGAAGAATTTCTTCAAAAAGGCTGATTTCAACTCATTCCAAGTTGTAATTGGTCTTCCTATTGTCCTATACCAATGCGCGGCCTTATCCCTAAGAGAGTGGGGGAAAAGCCTCATGATCATTTACTCCTCGTTTACGTTTCGAGCCTTGGTGGTCTGGACCAAAGTGGTCAAGTCCTCCAAGTGCTGAAACGGATCTTCAGAGCCAAGCCCATGATAATGTTTAATCAGGCGTAACACCTAGGGCTTGATTTCTACGTCATCGGCTGGAATCTGGACGCCGGGATGTTCCCCGTAATTTGAAGGATCATAAAAATCCTTCAAGGGCTGAGCACCCTGCATTCTCTGCATTTGTTCCAGCTGCCTTCGAAATTCTTCCTATGGATTTCCAAGCAGAGGAGGCTGTTGTTCGGCCATGGGATCAAATTGACCAAAATCCATTTTGAGCCTCCTAGAATGTTCTAATGGTCCTTCCAATCGTGGATTCAATGACCGTCTTCCCAGCATAAACTAGGAGAAGGTCGGAAGGACTGGGGATAGGGACCCTGCAGCACAACAAAACAAAGCTGTCCTTAAGTGGGGTAGCCTAAGGATCTACTGACTCCCAAAACCCGCCTTAAGACTATAAATGATTTACTCTACTTGCATCTGTTTAATCCAACCAGTTAGAAGGAGGGATTGGGGAGAAGGTTCTTCCTTTGACTTTCACCTCCGGTTCCTAGTGTACCCCGCAACCGTGGTCGTTTGACGCTACTCCCCTAGCTAGACATCAGATTAATCAGTACAAGTAGGTTAATCAAAAACAATCTCAGACTAGGCCCTGAAGAACGAATCAGACCTTAAGGCCAACATCTACTCAATTTTATTAAGGCTTGGGATTGTGGTGCTTATGGAATGTGATGGTCCCTTAACTTGGGTTGTGCCCTTAATGATTGATTGGGATTTGTGTAAGTGCGTTCACAACCAGGGTTTTCAAGGAAGATTATTTGTGATGCATGAATTTTAATGTTCAAATCTTGCTTAAGTAGCTTATAGGGTTTTAAATTAGGTGAATTGCAATCAAGTTTCTAGGCAAATCAAGTTGTAAAACACGGGTGAAGATTGTTTTCCTTTAAAACTAGAAAGAAAGTGGAGTGCCTAGAATAGACCTAGATTGAAAACCCTAAGAAGGTGCTACTTGATGAGTTGATTTTAAATAGAGTGGTGCGGCCCAAGCAACTCAAACAATTGGCCACAAATGCACCACTAAGTTAGGCACTCAAAGATGGTTAACCTAGAATGATTTCTACTCTTTTATGTGTTTCTTTGTGTGTACCGGTTCCACAGATTAGAACTCGGTTGAGTAGAAACAAATCAATTTGATTAAGTGCCTTGAATGTGGGTGTATGTTGTGTGTTTGTTGAAAATTACCCCACAAGATTATCTTTTTGTTATTTTTTTTATAAATGAGGGTGGAATGAATGTGAGTGAAAATCCAAACAACCAAACTATTCCTTGGATTTATGCAAACACCTAGGTTAATTGGAATTTGGATTTAATGTGGCGAATGAAATCTATGGAGGGGGGAAGAATGGGGAGCACTTACAGTTGTCTTCAATTGCACTTTACTCCAATCTACCGCTTGCTGATTCCTTGATGGAGGTCTCTGCAAAACAATAGACATAAGAGAAAGCAAGTTAGAAAACAATAAAGTGCAAGAAATGCGAAAAGAAGATCGGAAATCGTTGCCTCCCCGGCAACGGCGCCAAAATGTTGAACATATGAATTGCTATGCTAACGTGTTTGGTATTAAAACCTTGTCATTGTAGCTTGAAAGCGAAGAATTCATGTTCAACAAATAAAATTTATACCAAAATTTGAATTCCGGGTCGAACACAAGGGGGCTACGTCGATCTATATTCGCAATTTTATCTTTTTTATAATTTTTCAAAAGCGAGGTGGTATAATTACAATGAAACTATCAGACTAAAAGGAGGAGAGAGAGAAAAAGAGATAGAGATAGAACATGCATTCAATATTTCAAAATATTTATACAATCAAATCAAATAAAAATTACACTAGAAAGCGGGAAATTAGCAACACTAAAAAGCAGGAAAATTCTACACTAGAAAAGCTGTAAAGAAGAATGGGAGAGAGAAGTTATCCTCCTCGAGGATCTCTTGGAGGACGAGCCAGACAGGACAACGTTTGGAAGAAGGAGGACAGAGTAGGATGAAGGAAGATGAAGCAGAAGAACGGGAACAGAGTAGCACGTTGTCGTCGTCGCGGGATCCACTTCCGAAGGGGGACGAAAATTTTGACTTTATTTCGCAAGGAGCATCCCGGGTGTGGGACAAGCTTCTCTTGAGCTTTGGAGAGGTAGAGAAGAGAAGGAAGGGATGAGAATTTCGTGTGGAGGGGGTCTCCTTTTATAGTTGCAAGGAGTGGGGCAAATTGGTCATTACATCTTTAAAACATTAAATAAGGGCTCTTTAGTGACGGATAAAACAGTCGCTAAAGCCCCAACGTGGGCGTAGTGGTTGCTCCCCAAGCGCGCCTCCTCGGCTGCTCACTCTCAACGCCCGCCGGATGTTCAGCCATCCATAGCAATCCGATCGCGAGATCAGACGGCTGTGATTGCGCCTTCCCCGCTCGCTGCGCACCCGCCCCAACGCGTGCGATGCCGTGTGAGGCACAGGCGTGTAATAGCACGTCATCACTATTGAGCGCAGAAGGCCATCCGATCAAGATCCGACGCACACCCGCTCTCGCTCGCCCGTGCCTTTCGCCTCCTCGCTGCGGCTCGAACCTGCATCCGCTGCTCACGATAACGCCCTTACCCACTGCGCTGCGAGCGATTTGAGGTGCAGCCGTTCACAGCCGTTGGATTGAGATCCAACGGCGGAGAGGGGGTGGATACGGATGCCTCAATGGTTGCATGTAGGCATTTGGGCGACTGAGATGGCACCACGTTGTGCCATCTTGGCCGTCCATCTTCTGGATGTTGTAGATGGTGCCACGGGTGTCGGATTGACTCGATTTTTGCATCATTAGGCTGCGATCGTCGATCCGAATTCATCCATGCGGTTGGATTTGTCATTTGAAGTGTGGATTTACACCATCCTAGACGTTGATCTTCTAAGGTTCCCCAGTCACTATCTAATGCTACAGATGCCTGATTAGGGCAATCTTGGAGTTGTTGAACTCCAATCCTCGCCTTAATCACAACTGTATGGTTGGATCTTCGATCTGAGGCCATGATAAAAAGTTTGCCCTGTCCAAGCACATAAAAGGAGACAATTAACGTCCATTTTATTCAAGCTACTCTAAATGCAAGATGATGCATGTTATGCAATATTTATATCATGCAATGCAATCTATGCTTAAGAACATGCATAAATAGACATCTTAAGTAGTGTAAATGTGTTTACATCAGCCATGTCAGTGCCTCCCAATCTTCGACCGTTGAGCGGTTCATCATGCTCATGCGTTATTAGTTGTCCGATCTTATATCCGCATGCACTGCTTCATCTTTACCCATTATGTGCACCTACGTGTGATGGTGCATACGATTGCACATCATCATGTGCGTGCACGCACTCCTCCATCCAGTGCTTGAAAGGATGCCATGTTGCTACGTGTTTGAGTGGCCGAATTTCACCGCACCCGCCACTACCGCTTGATTTGAGGCATGGTGCGGTTCAATCATGCATCCACGCCACTTGACAAGACTCTCGACCACTGCGCTGTAAGTGCAGATGGTCGAAAACTAGATTTTACCTATGGCTGCTCTCCACCATTGGATGTTGATCCAACGGTGGAGATTAATCGAAGTGTTGAGGAAGGAAGAGGCTGGGGTTACCGTGGGTAGCTTAGATGGCGCCACGTGGCACCATCTGGGTCGTCCATTTTCCATTGCTTGTAGATGGTGCTACAGATGTTGAATCGAGTCAATTTTCACATTGTTGGGCTGCAATCGTCGATTCGAACCCATCTGTGTGCTTGGATTTATCATTTGAAGTTCAGGTTTTTACAAACCTTGCCCTTGGCCTCTGATCTTCCTCGAACTACATCTGATGCTACGGAAGTTCGATTGGGGCAATCTTGAAGGCGTTGGACTCTGATTGTCGCCCTGATTAGTTCCATACAGTTGGATCTTCAATCTGAGACCCTAATATCACCTTGTCCCTGATTAGCCCATAGCTGTGGGCTATTTAAGTATTTAAGTGCCTACACATTACGCTAATTCTAACATTTATTTAGCATAATTAGGATGCAAATAGATTAATTCATAGTTTTAATTTAATTACATAATCCATACATTGCATTCATATCTTAAGTGCATTTAGAATTAGCTTAGACTAGCATTCATCTAATTAGATAACCAATTAGGTACATTGTTTTCATTAACATAGAAGTTGAGAGTCTGTACATAAATGACCCTAATATTTTAACATTATTTTCTTTATTCTTCTTCTTTCAGAACGGCTGGCTGTCGCTCCAACGCCCGGCTGGTGCAGTGAAGAAGCCATTCAAGGGGGAGCGAATGTGGTGGATCTGGTCGGGCGGCTGATTTCAAACTTGTGCAGGCCACTACAAAAGGAGGAGGGAGGCAGCCGAGCTCAGGAGGCCTCCGCCACCGACCCACCACTGTGCAGAGAGAACCTCTCTCTTCCACTCCACACTGCCAGCCTCTACTGTTGCGACGAGTCTCCATCACCGTGGGCGTGTGGTGTGACAGGCCACACCGCCATCCGGAGCTCGCCGCATCACCATGAGCACCTTAGCGTGCATCCTCCACGCCGTCATCGCCGACCACCATCACCGAGCTACTGATTCAGCCACCCTCTTAGTAACTTAAGACGTCTGGGGAATTTCCCAGACGTCTGAAGTTACCCGCTCACTTCACCGCAGACGCCTGAAGTCGCCTGCAGACCCCTTCCCGCACCTGCAGAACCTTCAGCGCACCCACGTCCGTCAACCTTCAGCTCAAACGCGCCTCAACTCTCCAAAAGCCACGCCTCCGCCCGCGCCTGCAGACCACCGCAACCATCTTCCACGTGCCTGCAGACCAACGCTTCACCACAACTGCCGACACCTTCGCCCGCGCGCCCGCCACCAGCAGCAGCCACCCGCGCACAGCTGCAGTCCAACCACGCACGCCCTCCTCAACCGCACCCATCTCCATGCGCTCATCGGTTGCAGCGCTCTCCACTCGCCTGCAGACCGGCGCAACCATTCTCCCGCGCCTGCAGATCAGCACACAGCTGCAGAACGCCAACCGCTCTTCCCCGCGCCTGCAGCATCCTCCGCCCGTGCTTGCAGAAGCGCCCACAGCTTGCGCGCACACGCCAGCCGCCCGCAGCGCCCTCCGCCCACGCACAACAGCCTGCACGCCCTCATCAACTGCAGCCGTACCCGCTCAACCGCCTCCTAACCGCCACCAGCAGCACCTCCGCCAGAGCTCGTCTGGCCACCTCCGGCCACCGCGCGACTCGCCGCCACCACCGATTCGAAGCCCTTGGTCCAAGGGACCTCCTCCGAGCTTCCCACGCTCGGCCATCGGCTCCTCGTCGCGCAAGACAACGGGAAAAAATTCCCTGTTTTGCTATAGTAAACCGTCAATTAAAATTTACATTTTCTGCCATTGCCACATTTTAATCATATTTTATTGACTCTACATTGCGGAAAATATCCTATAGTTTCTCATAATTGCCATTTCAGCATTGTTTCTTGCTTGAACCTTAATCTAAAGGCAATCTTGGCTTGGTTCTTGTCCAAATTGACTACGAACAAACATTTTTAAGTGGCACGAATTTTAATATGTTATTGCCTCCCTGTGGATACGACCCGCTCCTCTACGAGTGGTTATTTCTTGTTAAAAATTGATTAGTTGATTTTTCCACCACATTAAACTACAAACGACTTAAAAGCGAAAGATCGACCAGTCAGTCCCCTAGCCACAAATAGGGCAAATTAACCTATAATTGTTACAAACTAACCAAAATGCAAAATGATGCATGCTATGCAATATTTATAATGCTGAATGCAATATATACCTAAGAACACACATAAATAGATAGTTTATGTGACATAAATGTGTCTACATCACACCCCCATGCCTATCTTTTGCTAGTCCCCATGACAAAAACTACATGCTATTTATAAAATTAGAATCAATTACTTAGGCAATAATTATTTCTCAACACTAATAAATTTCTACTAAAGACCTTAACTACAAAGACTCAACAGCGCCCGGATGTTTGCTAAAACGCAGACTACCTAAGCCCTCACCTTATTCAAAAGCAAATACATCTTTTCTTTTTCTTCATTTCTAATTATTTTTGGATTTTTGAGTTTAGAGTTTCAAGGTAGCTTTCTACGGCTGTCCAACCCACCTAAGACTTGAAAAGAACTCTAAGTTCTAAGCATCTTTTTGTGAAACTATGATAGACTCATTAATCAGCAACTAGAATGGACTTTAGGTTTCTACAACCTTAGGTGACCTTAAAAGGAAATTCTACTTGAAGGTGTATATGTTTGACCTGTAGCTTTCTCCTTACTTTTTATTTTATGGGGTCAACACAAGAGTGAACCCAGTGTATATCTTCCCGGCTTATTCTACTTCCCTTGTTCTTCCTATGTGTTCAGAATTAAATGTTCATTTCATCAGCTGAGTTTTGGACAGCCAGCCAATGGGCTGTTACCCACGACAACTTGCCAGATATACTTGTATGATGAAGTGTGACTTATTTATTTTTTTCTTCATTTCTATTTCTTTTTTTTCTTTTTGGATTTTTCTTCTCTTTTGAGTAAGTGGCTTCCCTAATCTAAGATTTACCTAAAGGCAGCAGAAAGGGAATAGTCGTGTGGCTGGGCTCTGAACAATCAGCCAATGGGTTGTTACCCACGATAACTTGCCAACCATACCACCGTAGAAGGTTCATTAGCTACCCACTTTCCATTAAAACTACCGAAAAGTGAGTCAGTGCAAATAGTGTGTAGATGCTCAGACTATAAGTCCTCTTAAATTAGCGGGCGGGTTGATAAGCCGTGTACTTATCACCCCAACTTATTTAACCAATTAGAAATGAATTTAGAATGGCGAGGACTCAAGAAACAAGTACATATTTTAGTAGATTCCCAGGCTGATTAAGTCCAAAGACCTAAAGGGTCTAAGTGTTTAGGTCCTATTATATTATTTTCTAAGGTTGAAAAACTATAATGCCCAAGTTCTCTTTTCCTTATTCAATTTTTTTAATAAAGAGAAACATAAGGAAAATTTACAAGAAATCCACAGAGCTGACAATATGATTCAGAAATGAATCCACCCCCCCATGCCTAGCTTATGCAATGTCGTCATTGAAAATAAAAGTCATGGGAAAAAGATACAATGAAGAAAATATCACCTGGATTCTGTGATGCTTTGGTCAGCTTTGAGTCAGACTATACAAGTGCTGAGTATAGTGCCATCAGCTAGGCGAGGTGCAGCTAAAGGAGTCAAATCAAGGTTAAAGCAACCTTGTTTGAGACAGGCTCTAGGATAACACAATCAACAAAAGATTTTAGATGCCCATTAACCTTGAAAGAGTTACCCGCCTATGGGTTAGAAATTTCAACGACCCTGTTTGGGAATATCCAATCAATGATGAACAGGTCATTCCACTTCAACCTAAGCTTGCCAGGAAAGAGCTTAAGTCAAGAATCAAAGAGCCAGACCTTCTAGTTTGGCTTAAAGCTCTTGCGAGATATCAACTGGTCATGAAGAGCTTTAGTCCTAGCCTTATAGATCTCGACATTCTCATAAGCGTCATTTCTAGCCTCCTCCAACTCAGATAGTTGGAGTTTCCTGGTCTTTCAAGCTAAACTAAGGTAAAAATTGCATTTCTTAATTGCTTAGAACGCTCGGTGTTCAATCTCTACGAGTAAATGGCACACATTACCATACACCAGACGAAATAGAGACATGCTGATAGGCATCTTATACGCCGTATGGGAGGCCAAAAGAGCATCATCAAGCTTTTGAGTCTAGTCTTTCCTATTAGGCCTAACCATTTTCTGCAGGATGTTCTTGATCTCCCGATTGGAGATCTCGACCTGTTCGTTTGTCTAGGGGTGGTAAGGTGTGGAAATTTCTATGATTCACCCCGTATTTTGCCAGTAAATTATGGAACTGATAATTAGTGAAATGGGTACCACAATCGTTGATGATAGCCCTTGGGATCTCAAACTGACTAATGATAGTTTTCTTGACAAAATTGATGACTACCTTGTGGCCATTGGTTCGAGCGGGAATAACCTCAGTCCACTTGGACACGTAGTCAACAGCTACGAGAATGTACTGGTGTCCAAATGAATTGAGGAAGGGTCCCATGAAATTGATGCCCCAAATGTCGAAGATTTCGACAGGAAGAATCCAGTTTAGAGGCATCATGTCTCTCTTGGCTATGCTCTCGAGTGCCTAGCATCGGGAACATGACCTTGAGAACTCCTAGGCATCCTTGAATAACGTCGACCAATGGAATCCAGATTGTAAATTTTTTGCGACCGTCTCTTTCCTAGAAAAATGTCTACCACACACACATGCTTTGGAACTCATTATCCGGAACACATCAGTGAATAATTTGATTAGAGCTGATGCAGTACAGTTTGGGTCATCCCAAAAGTAATATTTAGTCTCAGATATAAGTCTATCCCATTGTTGCTTGTCAAATCCTGGGGGATTTGACCAACAATCAAATAATTCACCAAGTTAGTAAACCAAGGGGTTCAGACACCTGAAACTATAAGAATAGTCTTGTTCGAAAAAGTGTAAGTAATCGGAATATCTAAATGAGGAGAATCAATTAGGATTTTTGAAAGATGATCCACCGCTACATTTTGTGCCTCGAATTTGTCTTTAATTTCAAGATTGAATTCTTGAAGTAAAAGAATCCATCGGACAAGTTGGGGTTAGAGTCCTTTTTGGCCAAGAGATGTCTCAAGGCCAAATGTTTAGTATAGATGATTACATGAGATCCTAAAAGATAAGACCTGAATTTTTCTAGCATAAATACTACATCTAAAAATTCCTTTTCTGTAACAGTGTAGTTCCTCTAGGCCTCACTTAGAGTTTTGCTTGCGTTGTAAATGATAGAGGGCTTTTTGTCAATCTTTAAACCCAAAATATCCCCGACCGCGTAATCAGAAGTGTCAATCATGATCTCAAATGGGGTTGTCTAGACTGGTGGTTGTAACACCAAAGCACAAGTGACTGCTGTTTTGAGTAAATTCATGCCTTGTGTCATAATTAATGAAAATTGAACAATGTATCTTTGGCCAGAAGGTTTGTCAAAGGTCGAGCAACCTTAGAAAAGTCCTTGATGAACCTCCTATAAAATCCCACATGACCAAGGAATGATTGGATTTGTTTAACAGATGTGGTAGGAGGAAGTTTGGAGATAGCATTTGTTGTTAGGAAAAAAGAAGAGATTTAGATATGCATTCGTTGTAGTATACTCCTATATCCCACAACAAACATTTAAATTGATAAACTTAGATTCTAATTAGAGTCCATGGTCGTTCGCAGGGAGCAAATGTGGAAATCACACATTAATCTTCATTTAAAATCAATAAGAATGATAAATTGAGCATCAGATAGATATTCAAACTTGTCAGATTGATATTCAAATGTAGATCAACAGATCATGAGACAAAAAAAGAGAAAACCTAAAAAGTGGTGATTTAGATCACCATTTAGATCCCTCTAATTAAGCATGCATCTCATTTTCAATTTATTCAAATAACCAAATAGTACCTTCAATCAATTAATCAATGTTAACTTAGGTACTTAAATAATCTAACAGTAACCAGAACCAAATTAGACGTCGCCCATATGTATTGGACGTCTTAACAGGAGCACAGAACCTCAGTAGAGCGCAAGGCTTTCTCTTCTTCTTCTAAAGCCTTTCAAAGACGAAGGCTTCTCTCACAAGCACATGAGGCTTTTCCTCTTCACAGAGGCTAAGTATAGAGCCTCTCTTTCTCAGTACAAGCCAAGGCAAAGGGTTGTATAGCAAAACCCTCCCCCCTCCTTTCATAGATCTCTTCTTCGCTTCTCTCTCAAACTCGAGTATAGTCTCAGGTTATAGTTATCGGGTATTCGGATCCTATATGGTGGCCAGACCCACGTGCATGTGCATAGGCGAGGCATGAAGGTGCAAGGAGTCACGTGAGTGGGGACTCAACCCCCTGTGCTCTTGGGCAACTGGATGATAGCACAAAATCAACTTATACATCTATGCGAGGTTGTCAGCTTATGAGGTAGGACTATTGTCCCTGTCTCTCTTCGCACACAACAACAACCACATGGACCTCAAATTGGTGATGAGGAGAGCTCTGGCTGGAATAATTGGAGGCCTATGGAGACTCCTGGAACAAAGCTACAGCGATGTAGACACAATTATTAAGGATAAAATGCCTATTCGTGCTTGTTCTTAGTCTTATATTTGCATTTCATGTTATAAATATTGTATAGCGTGCATCATCCTACATTTAGAGTAGTTGTATATATTTTAGGTTAATTATGTCTTCATGGCTAAGAGGGAAGGAGATATATTTCAGGCCCTTAGATGGATGATCTTACCATATGGATTTGATCAGGACAACAATCGGAGTCTAACACCACTGAAATCGTCTACATCAGAATCCCATAACATCATATGAAGTCTGAGGAAGATCAACAGCCAGGGGGGCAATGCGACATCCATATGGGCTTCGGATGAAAAATCTAGCCATATGGATGGATCCAAAGTGATGATTGCAGTCCGACAACGTGGAAATCATCTCAATCCGAACACTATGGCACCCTCTGCAACAAAAAGAAGATGGACGGTCCAGATGGTGTCACATGGTGCTATCTAGGCCCCCACACCAGCCAGCAATGACTAAAGGTGCCCCCTCATCATTAGAGATCTCACACCACAGTGATTGGACCAAGATCTAACGGCTGAGGTTCCTCTACGCTCTCAGCATCCACGCGCTCCTCGTGACTCAAATGCAGCATTGCCTCAACGGTTGAACACTTGGCTTGCAAAGAAGTGACACTGGTTCAAAACCTCTCACCCCCCCTTCTATGTTGCAAACAACCTTGATTTTAATCAAGACCGCACGATCTTGATCGTGCTGCCTCGATGAAGGGTAAGGGTGAGCTGGAGGGGAGTGGTGATGATGCTTCATCCAAGATCCAAAGGCTGCCCTCTTCTCCCTCTAAGCGATCCTGCGATGAACAAGAAAGCTGGTGTGGGCGTGAACTTATGACGTTCACCGACGTTGTTAGCTGTCTGATGCCGATTCAGCAGTGCTCGTGCATCTCTTCGATGCTAGCGGTAAATGCCTTCAAAGGGTGCGATCAGTGGGTGCACTTGAGCCATCGATCAAGCATCCAACAGCTATGCCTCCTGCAGCAGACTCCAGCTGGGAAATATCATGAGCACCAATAGGCTTTAGTGACATTTGGGGACATTGGTTGGTGCGATCTTCAGCGACGCATTTGATGTCGCTATAGCCCGTTGACGGATTTCCTCCTCTTCCCTTCACTATTAAAGGACCCCTACACCTCCCCTTCCTCTTCATCTCTTCCTTTCTTCTCCTCACCACCTCCAAGGCAATAGAGAGAGCTTATCCTAAGCCTGGGATGCTCCTCTAGAGTAGAATCAAATATTTTCCTACCTCTCATCCCCATTTGTGGATCATCCCGCGGCCGTCTTGTCAACTCCCTTCGGGAAGCAAATCCTCATCGTGACATCATCCTACCCCACCCTTCATCCTCCCACTCCATCCTAATTCGTGCCGCTCCTCACCACCTTCCTCCAAGCGATGTCAAAGCAAGTTGTCCTTCAAGCGACTATCGAGGGGGATTTCTGTCACCTATCTCTATCTTTATTACTTTCATAGTATAGTTTTCTCGCTTTCCTAATTGTAATAAACATTTGATTATAATGATACATGATTGTTTCTCTCTCTCTTTCTCTTTTTATTTTCCAAGTAGATTAGCTAGAATTTATCAACCTGATCTCTTTGCCTATTAAAATACCAAAAAAAAATAACAAAAGATAAAAATAACAAAAACAAATAAAAAGCGAAACACGGATTTTCATAACCAAACTTTCGCCTCCCCATGTTCGACCTGGGACTCCCTTGGAGTTTTGGTTAAAATATGTATTTGATAATGTGTTTTGCAAACTACGGCGACGGATTCTCGTAACCCTGACTTTTCTTCTCCAAAACCCGTTCATCATTTTGGCGCCGTTGCTGAGTAGGCAACGCTCTTTGGTTTTTCTCGCATTTTCCCATGTTACTTACATAGTTTTCTAACCTATCTTTCTTCTTCAATTTATTGTCTTGCAGGAACTCGATCGAGGAGTCAAGGCGGTAGATTGGAGTAAAGTGTGGGTAGAGACATTTGTAAGTTTTCCCCCACTTCCCCACCCACTAGATCATTTCGCCACCTTAATAATCAAGACCTAATCTACTTAGGTGCTTTCATTAACCCTAGGATAGAAATTATTTGTCTTGTTTGTCACTTCACCTCATCTCACCATTCTACATATATGAAAAAATAAAAAAAATATATTCTTCTCTTGTGTGATTTAACTGAAAGCTACACACTTAATACCCACAACTCTCATCCTAAGGTGCACAATCACTTTGATTCTATCACTTAACTAAGATCCGACTTGTGGATCCGGTATACCGTAACTCAATACACATATAAGTGAGTAGAAATCTAATTAGGTTAAGACTTTTTTTGTGCCCTAATCAAATGGTGCAACAGGTCGATTGGTTGAGTTGTTTGGGCTGCACCACTTAAGATAAAAGCGATCCATCAAGTAGCTTGCCACTTAGGGTTGAACTTTAGGACTGAACCAGGCACTCCACATAAGTTTTTAATTTCTAAAGGAATATATCATCACCAGTGCTTTCAAAACTTGGAGTGTTCTACTAAACTTGATTGAACGAACCTAAAGATTAAACCTTAAAAGCTACTAAACAAGGTTAAACCCTAAAAGACACATCATCAAATAACCTTGTTTGCAAACCTTGGTTGTGCACACACACACATTTGAATTGATCATTACGGGCACAACCCATCAAAAGGGCCCATCACATTCCAAGAGCACGATCATCCCAAGCCTAACTAAAGCTAAGTAGATGTTGACCTTAAGGATTAATTCGCTCTTCGGGGCTCAAATTGAGATTTTGTTTTGATTAATCTGCTTCTATTGGTCCATCTGATGTCGTGTTAGGGGAATAGTGTCAAACGATCATGGTTGGGGGGTACACTAGGAACCACAGGTGCAAGCCAAAGGAAGAACCTTCTCCCCAGCCCCTCCCTCTAACTAGTTGGATTGGCCGAATAGAAATAGACCAAATTGTTTCTATCATCTCAAGACTGGTCCTGGGAGTCTGTAGGTCTTTAGGTTATCCACATAAGGATAGGTTTGGTTGATTGTACTGTAGGGCACCTTTCTCTCTTCTGTTTTCCCTCCTACTCTACTATGTATCCTTCCACATCTTACACACATTTCCCATCCTACCCCCCTACCAACACGTATCCTCAAGATGATTACTATGCTGACTCGACTTATGATTACCCATCTCCTAGCCGGGATAACTTTGATTAGGGATAGGATATCGGACCTCAGTTTCTAGGGCCTAACCCTCGACAAAAAGACTATGATTACTATCCTTCTTAGAGCTACAATGATTAAAGATCTCCATCCTTTGATGATCAAACCAACCCGATCTACAACCAGGAAGGATATGATGATTATAACATCTACCCTCCCTAGTATTCCACTGAATATAGGTCACCTCCATTCTTTGAACAACCCAAGATGACCTACTATCAAGTAGGGACCCAAGAACCTCAATATCTTCACTACCCTAGAATAAACCTAAACCCACCCAACCCTGAACCAAACCATTCGGTTCTGGTGAACCAGATCCAAGATAGGGTGTTGGCTAACTTGAGGAACACCAAACAATCTTTAGAAGCTCAGCCAACACCATGCACTGAAGCATTGGAGCCTATGATAAAAATGATTGATGTGCTGAATAACTCTTTATTGGATTTGCTTTAGAATGTTAAGGATAGGGGCTTTGGTGAGTTTCTACTTGGGAAATTGTCAAGATTGAGGATGAAATTTGTGGTTACCTTAGTCCAATCCTGGGATGATTCTTAAGATGAACCCCCTCCAAGAAAGCCAATGTCTGAACCCGCCTAAGCGCTTGTCAAGGGCGATACATTTTCTGAGATGGGGGATGACCAGGCTGGGTTAAAGTAACCAATTAATCAAGAATTCTTTAATTCTGACAGTGAGGAATCTTTATGTGAAGTCTCACTTGAGCTTAAGGAAGATGATTTTAGTAAGACAAACAAGCCTGAGGAAACTGATGAACAATTTGATAGTCCGATTATTGAAGATTGTGATCTAGCAGGGGTTAACTTGGAGGATTCGAATCCTCATTTACTAGAAGATTCAATCAGTAGCCCTATTCTTCAACCACACCCTGAAGAGCTGAATGATCATACTTTTAACATCATTGTGCCCAAGTCAATTTTGATTCAGCCACGATTTCTAAACTTGGGTAAATCATATGGGGTGAATGATATACTAGAGGTCTTGGAGCCCGAACAGTTGATGTTGGAGGATAGGAATTCGGAAGTGAGGATCTAGGAACTTAACTTTAGAGAAAGCAAGAGTTTAGATTTAAGGGTTCCTATTAACCTAAGACCACCAACTTTCTACCAGGACCCTTATGATATCATTTATGTGCAACCCAAGCTTGGAATAATTGACTATCTTCTTGAGTTGAACTCTAAGTGGACACCCAACTTTAGTGAATCAGATCTACCCATTGTCCGCAACTTTAGCTTGGGTTGCACACCACCAAACCGCTGGCTCAGCCCTGCAAGCACAATAATCTCTGATTCTGGGTGATTTTCATCCAAAACCTGAGAACCACTCGACCGTGGGGCATGGGTCTACACCATAATCTGGTCCATTTCTATGGACATCTTTTGTTAGCAAGTTTGTGGATCAATATTTTTATTTTGTTCTAACTCGCACTTGTGAATTCTCAAATTATTCTTTATATGTATATTATGCCTAGCTAAAGGCATTAAACTTAGCGTGTGTGTATACTCTCTTCATTTTGTGGAGCTGACCAGATTTTCACGAAATTTAGGTGATATTCTGTTTACTTCGCCCTTTTCATGTCTTTGTTTTTACAATGAGGACATTGCTTCATTTAGGCAATTGAGGGTAGATACTTAATCCTGAAATTATTTCGTTAGCTCTATAGAATTTCTTTTATTTTCTTAAAAAAAAAATTGAATATTTGAAAAGGACAAAAAAAAAGAATTAGGAGAAGACAACTTAGGCTTTTGGAAGTTATTAACTTTAGGAAATGATACTTTAGGACCTGAACACTTAGACACTTTGGGTCTTTGGGTTTAATTAGCTCGGGTGTCCACTTGAATGTGGACTTAGTCTCGAGTCCTCGCCAAGTAATTTTACTTTAATTTGGTGAATACATTGGGATGATAAGTACACGACTTATCAACCCACCCTCTAATTTGAGGGGATTTTAAGTCTAAGCATCTACACACTATTCGCACTGACTCACTTTCTGGTGGTTTTTACGGAAATTGGGTAGCTAATGAACTATCTAGGGTGGTATGGTTGGCAAGTTGTCGGTGGTAAGAATTTGAATTCTCTTTTGGGTAGGAAACTTCGGCAAGGATGGCTGGCTGCCTGGGGGAGCTTGGCGACTGCGCCGTCGACTCTGTTGGATGGGCGGTATGGCATTCACGGTCTTGGAGAATGAAAGAGCGAGGCACCCAGCCGTCTGGTAGAGATGGGGCTTTGGACAAGAGGGGTTATCATGGTGGGTGGGCTCGAAGCAATAGGGATGTGATCTGTTTTAGATGTCAGCTCCGTGGGCACTTGGCGGTGATGTGCCATCGATCGGTGCTATGTTTGGCATGCTGGGCTCATGTCTGACATCTTGTGGTGGTTCTGGGGGCAGGATGGGCACTGCACCTTGGATGCCTAAGGGTGAGGCGCAACTGCCTCTTCCACCGCCCCCATCAACTTTCGGGGGGCACACTCTGGATGTGGAAATTCCCCTGAGTGAAGACGTTAAGGTGGTGGAGTTGGTTTTGCATGGGGCCTTGATTGGGGTAGTGATGTTGGGTACTCTATTCCTGGAGAGAGCTCGGCAATTGGTAAACTCTGTTTCCATCTCTACTGATGCTTGGAAAATTACGTTTATCTCTCCTTCGCGGTTTGTGGTCTTTGATTTGGGAGTGGCGGATGTCAAGCATCTATGTTTTTAGACCAGCAATTTGTGTGGATTGTCAGTGATGTGGCGGTTGGTATCCCCTTTTGATGGATCCTTGCCTGAGCGACCACCTCAAAGAGCTGATCCTAGATCAGGTTTTCTTGAAATCAAAGGCCTGCCTCTGCACCTAAGGTCTAGGGCAGTGGTGGAAAATATGGTTGTTGGGTTTGCGTCTGTGGCTAAGGATACTAAAGTTGGTCTGACTGAAGGAGATTCTAGTGTTCTGAAGGATAGGGTGGATGTCTTCAGGGCTAGATCTGTTCTAGAGAAAATGATTCTCAAGTGTGGGGGAAGCTCTTGGATGCTCCTCTTGAAGTTTCATGTGGCAAACAGGGGTGTGGAGCCGAGTCATCACCCCCCCTCTTATGCTGGGGCACTGTAAGCCAAAGCAGGTTCTTTACAACCAAATTTTCCTAATCAGGAGTTGGTGGCTGAACACACTAAAAGTGTGGATCTGGAAGATGGGGTGGGGGGCTTGAGGGTAGAGGAGGTGACGACTGAAACACTAGAGGATGGGGGTGGGGTACCTTTGATCCAAGCTGATTCTACAGTGGTTGTTAAAGAAGGGGAGGAGGTAACTGTGATAAATGAAGCTGTGGTTGAGGACCTAAAAGCTGTGACTTCCCCCGCTAGTGCTCCTATTGGTTCTGATATGGTAGATCCCCCTGTGAATTCCTTTGATGTGCAATGTAGTTCGCCTGTGGCTGATGATCTGCACCTGGAGTCTAAGACTCCTTCTTCCTCTGGTCTTGGGAAACCTCCATACAAGCTAAGGTTGAGAAGACATATTCCTACACAAAAAGTTGATGAGTCTGCCATTGCAGCTGTGATGAAGGTTAGCAAAGCCTCTGCTGCAAAGAAGGGGATAGATCAGATGTCCAAATGAGGATTCTTACTTGGAATGTGCATGGGCTGCATGATAGAAGTCGGAGGGCATCTTTTTCTAGATATTTTCAAGAATGGGAGATTAATTGTGCCATCCTCCAAGAGACGCATATTGATAGTGAGTCTGACAGGGCTTGGGTAGAGATGAAAGCTGGTCTTACAAATGACATTGTGATGATCAATTCTAATGGTAGATCTGGGGGTATTGCTATCTATTGGAAGAAGCATGTGCTGCGCTTGGAGGAAGCTTCTCTGGCTAGGCACCTACTGGCTTGTAGGTTCAAAAGAGGCCAGGGGGACAGTGACTTCTTTGTGACAGGTGTGTATGGTCCTAGTGACCCTAGCAGAAGATAGGAGCTGTGGGAGGATTGGAACTTGGCTACAGATTTTGTGAATGGGGCGGTCTGGCTTGTTGGAGGGGACTTCAACTATGTTGGTGGGGAGTGACAGACTCAATGGTGTGGTGGACAGCTCTGCCACTGGCTTCCAGCTAATGGTCCAAGCTTTGGGCTTGAGTGAATTTCCCTCCTCGGGCTCTAAATTTACTTGGAGGAATGGTAATGGTCTTATGTCCAAGATTGATAGGTTCTTTGGCAATGTTGGGCTGCTAGATCTCTTCCAATTGTCCTTTGTTTGTGGTCTTGAACGTCCCTTCTCTGACCATATGGCCCTGGTCTGGGACAATGGGGAACAGGTATTGGCTGGATCCTACTTCAAGTGTAGGAAGTCATGGCTGAGGGAGCCAGGGTTCAGAGAAATGTTTGCTGGTTGGTGGATGGCCCAACAGGTTGAGGGCACGGCTACCTTCAACTTGGCTTCCAAGATTTTGTCTTTGAAAGGAATGTTAAAGGAATATGGTGATGTTGTTTCTGTCCTAAGGCACCAAAAATGTCGAGAGGCCTTAATGAAGATTCAGGAACTGTATGCCAAGGAAGCCAATGCTCGACTGTCTGAGTAGGATACTACTGACAGAAAGAAATGGTAAGGGGTGGTGGCTGAAGAAGACCAGAAGCTGGAGGTGGATTGGAGGGAACGGTCAAGGCAGCTGTGGTTAAGTGAGGGGGATGCAAACACTAAATTCTTCCACTTGGCTGCTAGTTCTTGGAGAAGAGTCAATCTAATCTCATCTATTGTTAAAGAAGGGCAGAGAGTTACCTCCATCTCTGATATCAGAGCTGAGGCTGTCAAGTTCTTCAAGGAGTCTTCAAGAGCTGCTGGTAGGGGCTGTTGGAGGATGGCAGCTAGTGATAATCCCAGAATTACAGAGATCCAGGGGTCCAGCCTGATTGACTCTGTGTCTGAAGCTGAAGTCTTGAAGGCCATCAAGGATGTTAATTGTGAAGGGTCACCTGGTCCTGATGGGATTCAAGTTTTCTTCTACAAAGAGTTATGGGATATTGTGGCACTGAGGTAATGGAAGTGATCAGAGAGTTTGAGTGTGGCAACTTTGGCTTTGAAAGAATCAATAGATCCTATCTTTTTCTTTTGCCAAAGACTCCAGGAGCTGAATCTTTTCAGGAGTTTAGACCAATTGCCCTCTCTAACTCTTTATATTTAATGACTAGCAAGGTCTTGGCTAATAGATTGAGGCCTGTTTTGCAAGAATTGATCCATCCTGTTCAATTAGCCTTCCTTCCTGGCAGATCTCTACAAGAATCCTTTATCATGGCCTAAGAGATGGTTTGTGGCTGGCACAAGAGGAAATGTAAAGCTTTTCTATAGAAGGTTGATTTCCACAAAGCTTATGACTCCATCAGTTGCACCTATCTCTGGGAAGTTCTTAAAAGAAGAGGTTTTCCCCCTACTTGGATTCAATGGGTGAAAAGGTGTATCACAACTGCCTCTTTCACCCATTTGATAAATGGGAAACCCTATGGTTCTTGGATTTAGCCCCAATGTGGGGTCAGACATGGTTGTCCTCTGGCACCTTTGATTTTCAATCTGGAAATTGACAATTTGGCCTGGTATTCTTGTAAACTTGCTGAAACAGGTCTTATTAGAGGGTGCTCCTTATCTTGCAGGAGTAATTTGGCTCCCATTCTTCAATATGCAGATGATACGGTTTTTTTTGTGGAGGGATCTATGGATGAAGCACTAGCTTTGTATCATTTGGTCAACATCTTTGCTAAGCTCTCAGGCCTTAGGCTAAATAGGGATAAATCTAGTCTGGTTTGTTTTGGCCTACCTGACGATGAGCAAGGTGCTATAGCTGCTGTTTTGGGGACCCCCTGCATCAGCTTCCTATTAAGTACTTGGGGCTACCTTTGAGTTGTTCTAGAATGAAAAAAAAAGATTGGAGCTACTGCTTTGACAAAATTTTTGTGAAATTGGATGGATGGCATAGCAGTTTCCTCTCCAAGGGTGGAAGACTTATCTTGCTCAATTCTGTGATCACCTCCATCCCTGTTTTCTACTTTTCCATCTTTAAAGCACCTAATTCCATTTGGAAATGGTTGGATGTTTTGAGAAAAAGGTTCTTTTGTAGGGGGGCAAAGAATGAGGGCAGATTCTTGAAGCCACTGAAATGGGAATAGATCTGCCAACCAAAGGATATGGGTGGACTTGGGATTAAGTCTCTGAAATACTTCAATGATGCTTTGTTGCTTAAGTGGGCAATTAAGCTCTTGCAAGGAGACCTGAAACCATGGACTGCTTTGATCAGGGACAGCTATGGTGCTTCTAACAGTGTGCTATCTAGGCTACAGCCCAGCAGACCATCTCCATTCTGGAAATCAGTAACCAGAGCTTTGGCTGATCACTTTCACCTGCTGCAACCAGCTCTTGGGGATGGCAGGGCCTTCTGCTTCTAGAAGGAAGGTTGGTCATTGTTGGGTGTCCTGAAGGAGCTCTATCCATGGGCCTTTGCTGCAACCTCTAATAAGGAGGGTACTGTCAGCAGTTTCTGGTCTTGCAGCAGCTGCAGTTGGAATCTGAATGAAGAGGAATCCACCAGAAGGGACACTCGACTATGGGAAGAAAGGAGGAAGCTGCTATCTGACCTTGAAAGCTTCAGGCCAAGGAATGGAGTGGAGGATAAATACATTTGGGAGGGGATTTACAATGTGCAAAATGGCTACAACAGAATCTTAGATTATAGAAGTAGGTGGAGCTGCGATTTCATTGACAAGAAAATTTGGCTTCTGAAAATTCCCCTTAAGGTACAAATATTTCTTTGGCTATGTAGGAAAGATGGTTTGATCATTGGTGATCTGCGACATAGAAGGATGGGAGCTGATCATCATGAATGCTACTTATGTGGGATGCATACTGATAATGCGAATCATATCTTCTCATCTTGCCTAGTCATGGATGTTATTTGGAGGAGGACTTGTCAGGAGCCGCTACCAGCTTGGGATTCCATCTAGCATGGGTTTGGTATAAGAGAGAAGCCACATGTATGCATGGCTGTCACTCTCTGGTGTGTGTGGAAGGCGAGAAATGAGAGGCTTTTTTAGGAGAGACCGGTGTGTTGTGAAAGAATTGTAAGAGAGTGCTGGTCCCTCATACATACGTGGGGATCTATTTTGTAATTCCTCTTACTTGTTTATATAATATACCTCTCCAGATTGCTATCGTAAGATGATAGCTTTCCTTTTTGTTTCAAAAAAAAAAGTTGTCGGTGGTAACAGCTCATTGACCGATTGTCCAGAGCCCAACCACATGACGATTCTCTTCATATTGCCTTTAGGTAAATCTTAGATCAGGAAAATCACCTACTTAGGAAAAATAAAAAAATAGAAAAAGGAGAAAATAAAAAATAAATAAAACCACACTTCACCGCATGAGTATGGTTGGCAAGTTGACTTGGGTAACAGCCCATTGGCCGGTTGTCTAGAGCTCAGCTCACAAAAATGAGCAAATAATTCCTAAAACACTTAGGGAAGAAGCAGGGAAGTAGAATAAATGGGGGAGATATACACTGGGTTCACCCTTATGTTGACCCCATAAATAAAAGTAGGGAAAAAGCTACTAATTGGAAAGATAAACCTTTACGCAGAAATTCTTAAGGTCACTTAGGGTTGTAGAAACTTGAAGTCCATTTTAATGGCCACCTAGTGAGTCTATCACCCTTCCACAAGATGCTTAGCACTTAGAGTCCTTTTCGAGTCTTGAGCAGGTCGGGTAGCCGTAAAAAGTTATCCTGAAACTCAAACTCAAAATTCCAAAAAATTAGAAAAGAAGAAAAAGCAAAAGAAATGTATCTTCCCTTTTCAAATAAGGTAAGGACTTGGGTGGTTTGCATTCTGGTAGACACCCGAGCACTATTGAGTTTTCAAACTTTAGGACCTGAGCACTGTTGGCAGATGATGCGTGCGTTCCACTCAACTCAGTAATTAAGTTAATTTCACTTAATTAAGAGTAGAAGAAATCACTTAGGTTAACTCGAAGTTGTGTTGATTGTGTAGTATAGGGTCGAATTAACCTAACATTTTAGAAACTTTTACTGGTTGAGTCCAGGTCGTTCACTGGGAGGCATGATAATTTTCTCCAAATTCACCAATTTTCTTTTATCACTTTAAGTTTAGGAGGTAAAACTAGGTTGATTTTCAAAACATGAATTTTGTCAAAATATTTAAACTATAAAGAATATACAAAATTCCATATGCAAACATATTTACTCAAAATATTGTACTTTATTAACAAGTAAACATGCTAGTTTTTCAATTTTATTTCATTCTAGGAAATTAAGGCAATTAAAAAGTTATTCTATTAAAACATGCCTTTTTACAATTAAGAACAAAAAGATGCTGATGCAAGAAAAATTCATTTATTTTCATTAATCTCTTCAGCCTCTCATCTCCTTCTCTCTTATTTTCTTTTTTTTTTATTTCCTTCTTTATCTCTCGAACTCTCTTTCTTCTTCCCTTAGTTTTTCTCCTCTGTTCCTTAGTCTCTTTTCCTTAACACTCCTTAGCGCCTGTGCCTTCTTCTTAAGCTTTCATCTTCAACACTTGGCATCCTTCAGCGGCTTCTCTTTTCCTTAAGCTTTCAGCTGAATCAGGTTTTTTTAATTTTTTAACCAAAAGCTTTTTTTTATTTGCGGCGAGGTCCTTTCAAGGATACATAGCACCCTGAGACCAGGGTGGGACCAGACCCTACTCGATCCTCGCCTAATCTCAATTAGGTTTGTTTTGGTTCTTTTGTTAATCAGTTCACAGTCTTGAGCCGCATCGGCTCAACCCAACCTCCCAGGCCACACTTGCCCTCCCAAGGCACAATCACTTTTGCACGCCCCCAAGGGCACACACCCACAGGCATAAGCCCGCACACTCAGACATGCAATGCTCAGATCAGAAGGAATCGGAATCGATGCGCCGAGCGCTGATGACTGCATAGCCAAGGAAACAAATTAGTTTTATCCCCAGGCGCGCACTCGTGAATAACCGAGGTGGGACTAACCTACCCCTTCCAGACCTGAATTCAAATGTTCATAACTTTCTACCCAAAGCTCCAAATTGAATCATTTCAAGTTTGTTGGAAAGCTCTAAGGGTAATCTACACAATTTCAGGGTAAATTTAATGTTTTAATGATGTTTTGCTCTTCAATTTAAAAGTTGAAATCAGGGGTTCCAATGGGGTTTTTACTAGCCTGGAAATGAAATTAAGTTAGGAGAGTCTTCAGATGGACTTCTCTCTTCTATTAAAAGGTCTGTACATGTTATATAAGCAATTCCACTTTTGTTAGAGTAGGTTTTAAGTTCTTAAGACTTTCAGAACCAGTAGAGAAGCTTTTCACTTCTCTGAAAGCTTCAGAGTTCGATTTTTCAAACATCAATAAGTGCAGCAGACACTTAAAAGTGTTTCTAATCAATTTAGATTAATTCTAAGGGTTATAACAGATCAATCTGGATAGGTTTTAAGTTCAAATTTCATCAGAATGCTTCTCGTATTGGTTTGGGTTCGAAAGTAACCCAAATTGGCAGAAACTAAAACCTCAACATTCATTCATTTGAGCTTACTTTATTTACTTTTACATCATCAAATAAGATCCCAGAAACAGTTTTCACTCCTCAAAATCTCAATTCAAGCTCAGAACTCCATTATCAGAATCATGTTTGACTATGGAAGCTCGAAAATTGACTTTCTGTTCTAAGCTTCATCTTAAGAAAATAATGCCTAAAATAGAGTCTTCTCATCATCTAGAACTTATTCAGACCTTTAGATTTGTGTTCTAACCTTAATTCCTAGGGTTTCAGGCTCGTCGCCTGAACTGAAATAGGTGTTTGTTCGACAGAGTCATGGGAAGATTGCTACAGTGGTCTAAAAGTTTAAATAGCTTCAGTGAATTACACTGAAGCTTTTGAGCTCCTTAAATGCTTCTCAAATCCTTCCTAACAGACTTCTCCAACTCATCGGAGTTGGGGAAGATGAAGTTCAAATCTTTAGCTCCAGTGGTTAAATCCTCAAACAAATTTCTTTAGAATAGGTAGTAATCCTTATTAAATTATTCTGGAGCTACTTAGTAATTTTTAGAGGCTGCAACACAATTTTGCCTCACCGGAGCTCGCCGGAGCTCCGGTGAGTCCAGAAAATATAAATTGTATGTACAGATTGACAAAACTAACCATTTCTAATTCAAAAGTGATCCTAAAGTTGCAAGAACCTCATTATCACTTTCAATTCTTCATTTGTTCATTAAAATATAAGATTTGACAGTAAGTTTGTTTCCTTAAAGATTTGAGTGGTTAAAGCTCAGGACTTGATTTAACTACTCGATTGAGAGGTTAAATCAAGTAAACAGATGTTATTAATCATAAATATATATTTAATTTATAGTTTGAACTGTTCCTGAGCCACCATGGACAGTAAGCTCAAGAACTTAATTAAGATTTAGGCGTTTAATTATAGATGATAATAATAGGCATTATAATGTCGATTAGGGTTCATTAATGGCGATAGGTGATGAAAGAACCCAGTGAAGGTGGAATTATCTCAATTGCTGTCACCATAGACAGTGTCAGTAATCGATGAAGGTGAGATTTGAATTAGGCATTTAGGTGATTTAATTAAACGATTAAGTGAATTGGAAGTGAATATGGAAGATACAGGAAGGTGTACAGTGAGTTAAAAGACAAAATTAAAGTCTCTGGCGATCTCAAGGAACTCGCCAGAGTCGAAAGAGATGAAACTAAATTCTGAAATTACTCTAATCTAACTACCTAAACTAACTAACTAAGCTAGCCTACTCCTACTCCTACTTCTAGTCTATTGTTACCTGGACGAAGGGGTCAATAGGGTTTTGCCGAAGGTTCATAGCGGACGACGAAATCAGAGGGTTGAAGAAAGATCTCCAACGGGCGTATTTGAGGTGGAGCGGAGGAATCCTAGGGTCAGCGCCTTTGTCAGAGGTGCGGAAGACCACGCGGATCTCCTCGGCTGCTTAAGATGGACGGAGGAAGTCGGAAGATGGAATGGGAAGTCGTTGGAGGTTTGGACGAATAGCCTATCGAAGTCGGCTACAGTGTTAGAAGAGGGAAGGGAGCCAACTTGAATAAAATCAGAGGTGTGAGGGGGTATTTACAGCAGTTTGGGGCGAAGAGAGAGGTGGGGTCTGGCCGAAGAAGGAGCACGAGGAGCTTAACCTCCGTCGTCGTCTCCGACAATAGTGAGGTTATCTCCCACTGAGAAATAGGATTCTCGGTTAATCCAAACCGATGGATGAAGTGGAGGTGGTGAGTGCAAGCTGCAAGAGCTTAGGCAAAGAGGAATGATGTCGACAGGGCGGTGATCACGCGGTGGGGTAACTCTGCCGCCAGCCGTTCATTCGGCTAGAGAAGAAGAAGAAGAAGAAGAAGAAGACAAAGAGGGACTTAGAAGTAATAAAACTTAAGGACCTGTGTGAGAAATAAGCACTCGACTATAATGAAAAGTAAGGACCAAAATGTAAACCCAGGTTTTGAAGGTTTATTTTAATTTAAATCTTCTTCAACTTTTTATCTATGTTACTAAATAAGGTAAATATTATGTTTACACCTTGAATTTACATTTTTGACCATTTTAGGTTAATTTATTAAATTAAGTAAAATCACTTAAGTTATTACATACTTAGGTATGTATTATACTTAAGTTACTTATCTTATTAATTAAGGAAATGATTAATAGGATTTCGGGTCCAATTATTATCTAAATTATTAATAATGTTAATTGAATGATAAAATGTCATTTTAAACTTACTCTAAGGTCCTTAACTAAATATCCCTTATTCTATAATTAACCCTTATATATTCATAACCTTAGCTAATTAACTAGGAAGACTAGTTAATTAGGGGTAATTAGAGATTATGATGAGTGTCTCATCAGCAGACACCTGAGCATTTGTGCTTGATATTTTCTATTGTTAATAAACAACTTAGGCCTAAGCGATCGAGTCCTAATTCTATTTTTATACATATCATGTAGTTTAATTTTGCTAGGGACTAGCAAAAGATAGACATGGGAGTATGATGAAGAGACAATATTGAGGATAAAATGCCAATTCATGCATGTTCCTAGGCTTAGATTATATTTCATGTTATAAATATTGCATCACATGCATCATCCTACATTTAGAGTAGTTGTGTATATTTTAGATTAATTATGTCCTTTTTATAGCTAGGAGGGAAGGAGATTTACTTTAGGGCCTCGAATGGACGATCTGACCGTACAGATCTAATCTAGACGACGATTGGAGTTTATTTCCTTCGAAATCATCAAGATTGGAATCCCATAGCATTATATGGAGTTCGAGGAAGATCAACGACCAGGGGGCAATGTGACATCCATACAGGGTTTGGATGAAAAATTCGACCATACGGATGGATTTAGAATGATGATTGTAGTCCGGCAACGCAGAAATCAACTCAATCCGAGCACCGTGGCACCCTCTGTAATAGAATGAAGACGGACGACTCAGATGGAGCCATGTGGTGCCATATAGGCCACCCCACGTCGGCCAACAGCAATTAAAGGTGTCCCCTCATCATCAGATATCTCTTACCACAACTATTGGATCAAGATCCAATGGCTGAGGTTCCTTCGTGCTCTTAGCATCCATGCGCTCCTCTTGACTCAAACGTAGCCTTGCCTCAATGGTTGAACACTTGGCTTGCAAAGAAGTGACGCCGGTTCAAGACCTCACAACCCCCCTTCTATTTCGTAAACAACCTTGATTTTAATCAAGACCGCACGAACTTGATCGTGCGGGCTCGATGAAGAGCACGGGTGAGCTGGAGGGGCGTGGTGATGACACTTCATCCAAGATCAACGGCTACCTGCTTCTCCCACCAAGCGATCCTACGATCAATAAGAAAGCTGGTGCGAGCATGAACCTAAGATGTCCATCGGCACTGTCAGCCGTCTGATGCCGATACAGCTGTGCTCGTGCCTCTCTTTGACGCCAGCGGTAAGTGCCTTCAAAGGGCATGATCAGCGGGCATGCCTGAGCCATCGATTAAGCATCCAACGGCTATGTCTTCTCTAGTAGATTCTAGCAGGGAAATAGCACGAGCACCAGCAAGCTTTAGTGACATTTGGGGACGTTGGTTGGTGCGGATCGTCAGTGATGCATTTGATGTCACTATAGCCCGTGGATGGATTTCCTCCTTTTCCCTTCACTATGGAAGGACCCCTACACCTCCCCTTCCTCTTCATCTCTTCCTTTCTTTTCCTCACCACCTCCAAGGCTATAGAGAGAGCTTGTCCCAATCCTGGGATGCTCCTCTAGAGTAGAATCAAAGATTTTCCTGCCTCTCATCCCCATTCATGGAGCATCCCACGGCCGTCCTCTCACCTCCCTTTGGGAAGCAAATCTTGGCCGCAATGACGCCCTACCCCACCCTTCATCCTGTAGCTCCGTCCTCGTTCATCTCGCCCCTCACCACCTTCCTTGAGGCTACATCAGAGCAAGTTGTCCTCCAATCAACCATTGAGGGGGATTTTTCTCGCCTATCTCTATCCTTATTGCTTTTGTAGCATAGCTTTCCCGCTTTCCTAGTTGTAATAAACATTTGATTATAAAAATACATGATTGTTTCTCTCTCTCTCCCTATCTCTATCTTTTTTTTTGCAAGTAGATTAGCTAGAATTCATCAACCTGATCTCTTGCCCTATTAAAATACCAAAAAAATAACAAAAGATAAAAATGACAAAAGCAAATAAAAAGAGAAACGTGGATTTTCAAAACCAAACGTTCGCCTCCACGTGTTCGACCTGGGACTCCCTTAGAGCTTTGGTTAGAAATTGTATTTGATAATGTGTTTCGCGAACTACAACAATGGGTTCTCGAAACCCTAATTTTTCTTCGCCAAAATCGGTTCATTACGTAACATCTGTGCGTGGTAGCAGGGTCAAGGTAGGCCAGAGTGGTGCGAACGAAGTCGGAGATGATGGCGGCGATGATGAGCGAAGGCGAGACCTGCTCTTCACGAATATGAGCTCAAAAGCACTAGTTAAAATGCTCCTGAGATTTGCTGGAGGATGGCAAAGGTGATGGTGGTTGTTGCATGGTGTGGGAGTGCATGTGGAGGTCAAGCAACCTCGGGGAAGAGGTGCCATGGAGGTCGTGTTCGGATGGACAATTGCCTTAATTTCTTGAGGGGTTTTGCTTGCAGAAGTGAGGCGGAGGTTGTGGACATGGTAGAGGGTTGTTTGGTGGCTTGTGGCATTGGGGAAACCTTGCCAAAGCTCGGCTGGAGCGAAGGAAGATGTTGCGGTGGAGGACGAATTGGCGGTTGAAACAGAAAGCAAATGAGATAAGGAGATTTAGGAGAGGACAAGGAAGAGATTGAACCTATTTATGGATGAAGAGAGAGAGAATTACGATGGTTGTGATTGGCCGATCATGGAGGGGATGAAGACCTCTGGTAGGGGGAACAACAAGATGAAAGGGGTTGGAAACCCTGGCTTTGGTGCACTAGGGGCGGACGAGCATGTGGAAGAGTTTGTCACTCCTAATTTGATGGTTGGGAGACCGTAGTAGGATGGGGGAGAGGGTTTCTAGGGTCAAGGTTGGAAGTGGCCGGAGTTGAAGGAGAAGACTGGATTTTGGCCTAAACCTGACTAAGGAGCTTGGTTTCACAATGGGGAAGTTTTTATAGAGCTCCAACCGAGCTCTATATACGGAAACATGCCCACATTGGATTGTGCTTGATGCATGAAACACCCACTAATTTCATCGGTTCACTAGGGCAATCAAATGTGATTTGGGATCCCAAATTTCCTTCAGATGATTCCTCTCAATGTGAACACCAATCCCACCAAATTTGGTGGGATTGGTGTTTACATTTGGTGGGATTTGGTGTTAATTTGAGCAGGATTAGGTGCGGTGAAAGGCTCCTTGGGGGTCGGTTGACCTCTAATGGCGGCAGGGAACTACTTCCAAAGAAAAAACAAAGTTGGGGGGCTGTTTGCAAAGAATTTTTAAAGCTATGGGCTTATATGTGAAGAATAGTGTTTTAAGGCACTAGAATGCAAACTAGGTCAAGATGGACTCTGATTGTGCCTAAATTTTGGTAGAAACCTAACTTAGACCCAAGGAATTTGTTGGTGAAGTCAGATTTGAGTTTTAACTAAGTTTGACAAGGAAAATTGCACAAAAACCTAAATTTAGGTAGAAATCCGTCTAAGACTTTGTTCAAGATCAAAATAGGTTCAAATGGTCAAATCAAGGATACCAACCTCAAGGAATATTTTTCTATGACTTTTAGATGGTTTAAATGAATTTTATCCTGACCAAAACCTTTGTAATTTAAGTAAGTCTAAAATTAAGGTGTTGTTTTGGTTCCCGAAACACGTGAAACCCCATTTCTGTCTGTGTGGACCCTCTTATTAGACCTTAATTCTCATTCGACCTTAGATTAACCCCTGGAAAACTCCTTGGTTATTTTTCTTTCATAACATAATGTTAAAACTGCAAAATTAACCCCATTTTATTTTTCTTCTCTCAGAAAGGATATGCAATGAATTATGGCTCTCAGGCGACTATGTAGCACCATTTGTCAATTAATCCAGAATAATTTAAGTGAGTTATGGCTCATGATGATGTTATCATCATACTCCAATGCCTAACTTTTGCTACTCCCTTAACAAAATGTTATGGAAAGAACTAGATCTCTAGACCATGCATTGATATTCAGATGCCTAATTTGTTCAACTTTCCATAAATTAGGTCAGAATGCCAACAATGGGCCTAGAGGTACCCAAGTATCAATCAAGATCCAAACTTGACCAGCTTTAGCCGGGGTCTGCAGCGTAGGTTTCTAAGGCTCGCAAAAGCTACCCAAAGGTTTGTTGAACCTAGCGATTAAAGCACCTATGTGTAGATGTAACATGTCTGGGTTCAGTTTTCCAGTGCATTTTTGTAAGAGAGAGAGATAGAAGGATTTTTTTCATTTGGAGAGTTTTCACTCTTTTTATTCTTAGAGTTCTCTAGATCTAGCCTTGAATTAGCCCTAAACACAATTTGTATCTGATTCCTTGTCCCCATCATCAATCCTTGAAGGGTCCCTAGCTTTCAATTCTTTGGGATAGTACTGCCCATGGCAACCCCCAGAACTCCTACTTTCGACACTTTGGGATAGTACTGTCCATGGCATTCTATAGCTAAATTCAAGCCTTGGCAATCAACATGTTGGGATATTCCCGCCCATGGCACCTGGATTAGCATAAGGTGCTTACATGTCCCCAGTAGGATATCTAGATATCCTAGGAGACAAGCATTAAGGAGATGATATGTTATTACACATCTTCAAAGGGAACTTCTCACCTCTCCATGTCGGGAACTCATCTAATCATCTTGTGTTGTCAAGCCACTCCTACGCTAGATCTTTGAGATGGCTTTTCAGAACAAAACACTTTTGGCATGATTTTCTTTATTAAGCGCGCTGATGCAGGCTTAGTGTGTGATTTTGGGTGCTTAGGTTACCAAGTCCCGCAAACTAAAGGGCATGAAACAAGGTCGAATAATCTCTAAGTCTTAGACGTACTACTTTAGCCATGCACTTTCCTCAACTTCTTGAGCACTAATCTAGATCTTAATGAATACATGGATTTTTAAGCCCTAAAATAAGCCCAAGAGGCCTAAGATCAGCACTCATACTAATCTCCTTGTCTCTATCATTTTATGACTTAATCTTTCTTTAGATTAGGTTTAGAACTTAAGTAGATCCCATAATCAGTTGCTATGACTATAATTTTTTCTTGATTTTGCTCCTTTTTGACATTTGAATTTCGTCCTCTTTTCCTCCTCAAGAGATATTTGGAATCAATTCTCAAAATTTCCTCCCCTTCCTCCATTTCTTTTCTTTTTCATTTTTTTTATTTTTTATCATTTTTAAATATGTATTTTTTGTGAGAACCCCTCAGAGAATTGAATTTCCATATGTTTGCACTTTAACACCCCCCATGCCTAAGTTTTGCAATGTACTCATTGTAAACTAGGAGGGCATAAAAGTAGTTTGGTTCAAGGATTAGAATAGGGTCAAAGGGTGGGTGAATGGGTCAGGATGACTATTGAGAATGATTTCAAGCTTTAGTACAGGTATTAATGGTGGAGTCGGTTATTCTAAAGTTGAATTCAAAAGTGCAGTAGTAGTGTAGCTCAAAAGAATGATCAGAGGGGTCATGGGTTTTTGAAAATGATGGGTTTCCTCTAGTTAAATGTTAAATTCAATGCCTTTAGCAGAGAAAAAGGTGGTCAAGGAGAAGGGATGGTCAAATCAGAGGAATTTTGTAGAACAAGCACCTTGATAAATAACCAGGTTGGTCCAACCAGATACTTTGAGGCCCAAAGAGATATGGAAATGAGAATTGTAATTTTGGCTGAATCGGTTTAGCCTGATCAGAGTAGGGGTCTTCAAAAGAAAATGGATCTGCAGAAGATGTAGGAACCATACTGATAGGAGTAGAAAAGGATAAAAAGTGATTAACGGTTTGGTCAATGTCTGAACCTGATCAAAAGATGGAGATGGATCAAATGCAACTCGATTAGAGAGAGGTGAATCAAAGTAGAAGTTGATTCCAGTGGCAGGAAGGCTCTGGCACTGGCTCTTTGAGGTCCAAATCATTGAACTCAGCATCAGTATGGATCATGGATGCTGAGGTTGTAAACTGGTTCGTAATTGTTAGGAAAGAAAGGTTCTCCGAAATCAGAGTATGATTAGAAATCATCAGAGAATTTGTGAAGATTAGTTTTTGAACCTGATTCCAGATTAGGATTTCCACCATAGAATGAATCATGATGTGTAGAATTAACAACTTGACTTGGATCTAACCTAATCTCAGATTTCGAGCTCAAAGAGGTGTCTTTATTAGGCATGGACTCAGGTTCATGGCTCCTAGGATAGACCCAATTGAATCTGAACTCTTCCAACTCCTCGATTTCTGTATTGTAAATTGGTTCGACTTACGAGAAATCAAATTGTATCTCTGAGGAGTCTTGAGAGGTGTAATCATTAAACACAGGCCCTGAATCATAGTTCAGAATCAAAATCAGATTCTCTTCATATTGGGCCTCATGATCATCCTAAATAGGTTCTGATCTAGATTCTAGGTTAAAGGTAGGAATTGGATTACTAGAATCTGTGCTAGGCTCAATTGGGATGTCAGAATCATTCTCGAGAATTACCTTAATAGGATAAGGTTCAAGAATTACATTCTTGAGAGGTTTAGTTTAGGCTTATCATCACAGGTGTCTGGGAAATCTTGGCTTGATGAACCAGGTTCATAGTTTTCTAGGGCTGGTTTGGAATCAGGAACACCTACAATCGGATCCTCCCAACTCTTCTGAAGATCAGGTGTGTTACTCTGCACATAATTTGCATCAGATTCCATTTGGGTGGGGAGTTCACAACAACCTTGATTTTCAAACCAGGGATTTAGGAGATCATTTTTGTTTTCAACAGTATTCTCATCAATTTTGGACTGTTGATATGGGTAAATTTGATTGATGACCTATTTCAACATAGTTATCAAGTTCTCCCATTTCTCAAGGTCATCTTGGTGCTTTTCCCAAAGTCATGGATTTGTCAGACATTGAAGATACTCGAAATTAGGCAATCTTTCTATTTCAATGTATCCTATCTTGAGTGCATCCTGGGTTGAACCATTTGTCATTTGTGTCAATATTAGTTGGACACGATTTGTAATGAAGGTTGTTGTTGCTAATACATTAACATGAATCTTGCTAACTGGATTTGAGGTTTTGTCATAATCCTCATAATGTTTAAGGGTAGCCTCAATCATTTTCTCTTTCATGGTCATTTGGGATTAAGGTTTCCAAAACATTCTTCCTAAACTGTCAGGTTGTGGTGGTCGGGCCCAGATAGGCGTGTTAAGATGGTGATTTTATTGTTGAAGTGTATAGTGGTTAACCTAAATTGAGCCTAACCATCTCTTTACAAAATATTCTTTTTACCTAGCCTATTTGGTTTTATCTTGGTCACTTCTAGGCCCAAGCACGAACTCAGGGAAATGGGGTTAGAAGTCTAGTTTCTACGCCTTTCCTACAATGAATCTCTTCCGTTCGTTTATTTTTTTTTTGGTGTTTTTTCTATTTAGATTTTTTCTGATAATTCTTGTCCTTGAGGCACACCCTCAAAATTAGGTTCTTGGCTTTGAGCCAAATTAGGGTTCCAAAATGGGTCTTACTATTCGCAAGACGGAGTACCTGCAAGTCAAGGATTAACTTTTCTCTTTTATATATTTTTTATCTTTTTATTGGGAGGAAAGAGAAGTAGAAATAAAGTAAATATAGTATATATATATGTATATATATATGTATAGAGGGGTGCGGGTGGAGGTAGAGATGGAGTGTAGCATGGTGTCGAGTTGGTCGTCGACTAGAAAGACGCAACCAACAGGATGAGGTGCCGCGTGGAGTGTAAGATGGATGGTGGAAGATGTGTGTGACCACGTTTTTTGTACGCGTGTATCGCGGAATATCAGCAACTGGTGCAGATATTCCCGCAATACAACGTATGGTAAGTAATGTGAAAGTATATATATATATGTATATATGTAAATATATCTATATGTATATATGGTTATAAATATATAGGTATATATGTACTTATATATATATATGTATATATGTATATATATATGGATATATAAATATATGTATAGATAGATATATGTATAGATATATATATATATGTATATATGTATTTGTATGTATATATAGTATATAGATGTATATAAAGATATATGTAGATCGATATATATATATATATACATATATATATGTATGTATAGTTATATAGATATATATGTATATATGTATGTATATTTGTGTATATATATATATATGTATGTATACTAATACTTAAGTATATAGATACCTACTATAGGTATAGATATAAGTATATATATATGTATATAAAAATATATAGATATAAATATATATATTTATATATGTATATATATATATATATAAGTATATAATAGTGTATAGGTAAGAGTGTGTGTGTGCGAGAGTGTGAGTGTGTGTGTATGTGTATTTGTAGAGAGAGAGAGTGTGTGTGCTGTGAGAGAGAGAGAGAGAGAGCACGAGAGAGAGAGGGCTTCCTGCTGGAGTGAAGGGGGCATTTAAGCCATCTACCCGCAAAGAGGCGTTGTCTGATGGCCACAGCACACCACGCTGCGCGTAGGCGTGCGAGGACGTGCGTGCTGGGAGGGAGTGAGCGCGGGGAGAACCGCAGTGCACAGCGCTGCGCAGAGAGCTAGAGTGGGCGCACGCAGACGTACGCGGGTGAAGGGGGCGGGCGAATACGCAGGCGAGTGCGGGCGACGCGGGCACACGTAGACACGTGTGCGGGTGCTGGAGCAGGGGCGGGGCTAGACGTGGGTGTAGGCGAATAGCGGTTGCGGCGCACCGGGTGACCAAATAAGTGAGAAACTTACTGGTCACCCCACTGTAGCCACAGTGTTCCGCAGAAACGCGTGAACAATGGCTATAGTGGCCGGGCGAGCCACGCAACCGCTTGCGCCTGGTGCTGTGAGTGCAGGTGGCATGCGGCTGGCTTGACCTATGTGCGGAAGAGGTATGCGCCGGCTGGGCTGCTGGGTGAAACTCGCAACAGGGCATGCAAAGAGGGCTGCTAGCATGCGTGGCGGAGGGCGAGGGTGACCTGCTAATTGTGCGGTGGCTTACGCGCGCGGAAGAGGGGTGCGGGTGGATGTGCTGCTACTATGCAAAGCTTGAGAGCTTCAAAGCTTGAAGCTCCCACTGCAATGGTTGAAATGGCTTGATCGTTGAAATAGGGAAAGGACCACCATGCCCATCGGCTCTTTGATGAGCTGGGTGGTGGTTGTGCACCACCGTGAGGTACTCCTGCCCGCAGAGTGTCTCCTCAGAGGAGGAGGTCCTGCATATGGAGGGAGAGGGGAAGGAGATGGCGGCCTGGAAGGAGAACCTATTGTTGGATTTTTTGTTGGTGGACCAGGCTCCCTTGCAATGGAGCCGTGCTCTTTTTAAAGAAGAAGAAAGCATGCACAGCCATGCCTTAGCTATGCATGGCTTGCATGCAGCTACAGAGAGTGGTTGCAGGGCATGGCTGAGCAGGACATGGTGCAAAGAAGAAGAGGCCATTCCATGCAGCCATGGGAAGAATTTCAAAGTCAAATAAAATTAAAAATAAAAAGATGGTGAATTTTGCAAAGTAGCACTTGAGAAAAAATGTTAATTGCAAGGCCATTTATTTCACTCTCCTCCCCTCTCAATTAAATGCATGCATGGGTGTATTTTTCCAAATGCGACTATGGATACCTAATATGTAGTGGTAATGTTAGGAAATAGCAGAAGACAACACAATTGCTGGTGTATTTTTGCGGTGCAATCATACCCCCATGCCTATCTTTTGCTAGTCCCTAGCAAAATAGTATTTAGAAATGATCTTTAAGCTGAAAATTTTTTTCTGTGGCGACATAGGTGTGTTTATTGTTGGATATTGTGAGAACCAATTGCAGAGAAGACTACCAGTACTTTAAGTCTTATGTGACATAGATCATCTCTTGACTAACCAGGATTCTTGATATTTAAACCTTAAGTACGATTTCTAGGATCCAGGAGGTTTTTGCTGTAATCGAGAGCTTAAGAGATTAAGGCTTGTGCTTAGTGAAGGATCAAGACTGACCAGATGAACATTAAGACTCAATCCCAGGGTTTCATGAATTTCTAAGTACAGGTTGGTCCCAGTTTCAGCTCCTGTCTTTGGATTGACCCTTAAAAAGATGATGGAAAACTCAACTCCCATTTTTTGATACTTGTGGCTCAAAGAGAATAGGGTATTTGCCCTGAAGAACTTTTTTGTAGGAAGATTTTATAGACATTTGCAAGATATATTGACTTCTTTGCATCTTTCTTTTTTCCTTTTTCTTTTTTTTCTTTTTTTTTTTTTGGAACACGTGTCAGTATATCTCTTACAACATTATTTGGAGGAGCACACTTTTCCATTTGGTGGGAGAGTTCCTTTTTGGTGGAAAGAGTCTCTCCTAAACACAAGACTAAAACCTGGGATAAAAAGTCTACCTGTGCGCACAGGTAAGGACTCCAACTTCCCTAATGAACACTAGGGTTGGATCTTATGTTCACTTGGTCTTTCTTGATATGTGTAGTGTGAACCAAGATTACTTAGGCTCTCGAATAGAAGCAAACCAACGGATCCTGTACTGATGTCTCAAGTACAAGAATACATCCTAAGTTAGGAAAGATTTCAATCTATCTTGTTAATGCTCAAGTTAATTAAGCCAAGCCTGAGCAAATCAAGCTTTTGTGGCCTGGAAAGTCTTGAAAACATTGGTTGAATATCCATAAACACTTATTGTATTTTTGTTTCAGCCTTTAGATCATTACTAAACACCATTTTCATTTTTCATTTTATATATATATATAGGTGGAAACTGCATGATACCATAAAATACCCAGATCATAAGGATGCCTATCCACCCCCCATGCCAAACGATGCTATGTCCTCATATGCATGCAGGGTAGGGTAGAGGAAGGACAAAAGATCAGGTAACGAGAGCTGAGATGCAGGGTATACAGCAGGGTGGTAGGGTGGGTGGATGGTGGGTGGTGAAAGATCTAGCATTTCCTGGGATGAGAGTGTCCCAGGCAGAACAGAAAATAAGTCAGGAGGAAGAAGTTGGCCCTCAGATTGGACAAGAAGAGGGGCTTCTTGGATAGATGGATCCAAAAAGGAATAGCCCTAGTGAGTAGGATATGGGCTCAAGGTCCCAGTGTGGAGTTGCAAATCTGCCTGATTTGGCGGGAAAGAAAGGGCAATCCGATCTTCAGGAGTGTGGACCGGCGATGAGTAGCCCGGATATGACTCAGACCATGAGGTATGGGAAGCGGAGAAAACCTCGTCAGAAGTCTGGTCAGGAGAAGGTATGGAATAAGGGAGGGATGGGGGAACGTCGCAGTATGTGTTGATCAGGCAGTCATCAGCGCTTAAAGGTAATCCTTAGTAGTCAGAATAGGTCCCAATTAGTCCGATACATGCGCTGACGGCCATGTCCTCGTCAGACGTGTCATCCTCGATACAATCGCAATCAAAGTTCTTGGCTGCCTTGAAGATGTTAAGCTTGATCTTTTCAGATCCAACGGTAATCTCAATACAGCCCGACTCACAGTCGATATGGACGCGGGCTGTGACCAAGAAAGGTCGACCAAGGATGATCAGACAATAAGAAAGTGAGCTAGGAACTTCCATATCTAAAATAAGAAAGTCAACAGGAAAATAAAGATGTTGACCCTAACCATCACGTCTTCCACCACACCCTTCGGGATTTTGACAGAATGATCTGCCAACTATAACGTGATAGGGGTGGGTTTCAGATTTCCCAAGGAAAATTTTTCGAGTATGATGGTCGGTATAAGATTGATGGGAGATCCTAGATCAAGTAGGGCACGGTTAAAATTGCAGCCTTGGATGCTACAGGAAATCAATGGTGTGCCTGGATCTTTCCGCTTCGGTGGTATGTTTGACAGTATAGCACAACTCGCATGAGGCGAAAGAATCACCAGATTCTTGGTTTTCTTTGACTGTCACCTAGGTGTTGTGTAGTCTTTGAAAAATCGGGTGACCGTAGGTATGTGATCGATAGCCTTAAGCAAGGGTAGCTTGATTTCTACATCTCTGAACAAATTACGTAGGTTATCAAAGGCTTGCGTGTCTTTCTTCTTGCCTTTTGGCTCCCTCAATAGAGCCTCAGGGAATGGGACTGATTCTGGCACCAATTTGGGTGTACCATCCTCTCGTGAATGCGGTGCGCATCCCGAATGAGAGGGTGATGAAGAAGAAGACGGACCAGGATCAGGTCAACGCGGATCAACGGTCTGCTTACCGCTCCTCGTAGTGATAGCATTGGAGGATGCAGGTCCAGTGGGATCATACGGTGGAGGAGAGTTCGCAATGGGGACATAAGAGTGAGGTGTTGCCGCAGGATTAACCTGAAATCCCGGTGGAATGCTCAGAGCCTGCAAAATTTGATGAAATTGTCCCTGAGAAGGTTGTACCTGTGGTTGAGGACCACGGGGTACGAAATTTCGTAGGTTGGAAATAGGTTGGGCTGGAAGAGTGCCCTGAGATCGAGTTGCCATGTGTAGTTGACTGATCTCAGCATTCTGCTGCGCCAATTGGTGCTGAAGAGAGGTCACGTTCTCTTCATGGCGCTTGGACATTTCCATCATCCACATCAATTTGTCAAGAGGACTTGATGCGTGTTCGATTTGCGGTACGCAAGGGCCTGATGGCGGATTCGCCAAAGAATTAGACTGGGCCCTTGGGATGACGGGTGCGGACGGTCGCATTGGTCCACCCACGGGGTTTTGGCGCTGCGGGTTGTTGGACCATGCGAAGTTTGGATGATTTCGCCACCCTGGGTTATAAGTGGCAGAGAACGGGTTATTCCCCAGGGCGTAAGCGTCTTCTATGCCAGAAGACGCGTCCGCATGTAAATATGCATCCGAGCACACGGAGGCTTGGTCCTCTGTGTCGAAATACTAGCTTACAGAAGCCAGATCCACATGACTTACCGAGTCACTCGACGTGACACTCGGTAAGGAAGGTCTTACAGGGTTTCTCGGGATAAGCTTGGTGTTGGAAGAATTTGGATTGTGACTAAGTGGTGAAGTGGGGATGTTTGCCATAGAATGGGTGGGGTTGGCCAGAAGCCCGTCCAGCTTCTTGTGCATGACGGAAACTTCATCCAATTTTTGTGCGATAAGGCTCAGATCAGTGGATGAATGGGAGGGTCCCGTGTCAACTTTGTGGACATTTTGGGGTAGGCTGGTATGATTAAAGGCGACAATTGAGGCATTGTTCATTGAGTTTTCGCTCATATTTTCAAATAGTTCGAATGCTCCATTCTCATCTTTATTCATGAAATTCTCTCCGTAGGAAGCGTTTGCAATCTGCTTCAAAGTCTTATTTAGCCCATAGTAGAAAATCTAGGCTATATGCCACTTAGGCAGACCGTGGTGCGGACACTTCCTGAGGAGGTCATTATACCTCTCCCATGACTCATGAAATTGTTCGCCGTTTTGTTGCGTAAATGAAGTGATAGCACGGCGAAGCGCATTGGTTTGCTCGATTGGGAAGAACTTCTTGAGAAACGCTGTTCGCATCTCTTCCCAAGAGTGGATGGTTCTCCCAAGGGTGCGTAACCACTGCGACGCTTTATCCAGCAATGAAAATGGGAACATTTTCATGAGGACTATAGGTAACCCGATATTTCTTGGTTTAACAGTTTCAGCTAATCGGGTTAGGTCTTCCAAGTGGAGAAAGGGATCTTCACTTGCAAGACCATGGAAGTGAAAATTTATTAGGCCAATTATGTTAGGTTTTAATTCAAAGTCGTCCCCGCCCATGGGGACCTGAATTTTTCCTATGGTCTCTATAGCAGCAGGATTCTGATAGGATCTAAGAGACCTAGGCTCCTCCCGTTCGGGAGGGTTCTACATTTCCTCCAATGTTTCCCGAATGGCTTCAATTTGTTCATTATACATTTCCATTTAGGCTTGGAGGCGGGTTATGGGATCTAAGGCTCCACCACCTGGTGGGTTCTGAGGGCGGTTTCCTCCCTCGGGATTTAGGGGTGGGCGTGCAGCCATGTTTGTGAAGGAGGAGGATGATTCGACTCCTTTTATAAATTTATTAGACAATTCAAACAGTTCAGGGCTTTGTGACCCCCTCCCAAACATGCACTACCATAGGAAGAATTGGGGAGATAAGAAGGGAAAAGAGATTAGAGAAATGACGTCGCAAAGGTACACTTGATGACAAATCAATACAATCAAATTCCTAACCTCTACAGTGTGCCCTTAGACCTAAAGATCTAAGTTACCTACTATCATGGACTACAGAACCGAATGCGAGCACTGCGAAACCACCGGGCCAGATTGAAAGGCCATTTGCCCCAGTCTTAGACACCCGATAGCACGCGGGAACCCTCACCAGCACATAGGCGCTACATGTAGGTAGTTAGACCTCCAATCCTTAATAAGGGTCAAGTTACTACAAATTTTAGTTAGAGGCTTAGGAGCAAGTACTTTTGGAATGTGAAGGGCGTTATTTACGGGTAATGCCCAAGTGATTGATTTTCAGAGTGTGTAAAACAAGCATGCAACGGGGAAATCTCCCTGAATTGAAGTTTAATTAGTGAATGGTTTGTAGAATTCAGCCTTAAGTAGTATGGATTTTAGGATTTCGCTGAAATACCAATTCAAGCAATCTCTGGGTTTTGCAAGAATACAAGTTTTCTTCTAAGCCCAACAAACCCTTCTTCAATATCAATTGGTTAATGCATGCTAAAATGCAATGGGCTTCCCTAAATGGAGATTTCTATGTGTGGATGCACGAATCAGCTTTAGATTAGTGTGAAAGGGAGCCAAAGCACTTCATTTCAAGTGCTCCCAATCAGCAAAATTGATTCCACACAAGGCTCAACCAAAAGATAAAGAAAATCAAATTGTTGGGGTTGAATTATTCAGGATTGAATCTTAGGCAAGTGAAAAGTCGTGGTGGGGTTGGAATCAACTCAATTCCAAGTCTCCCCACCAAAAATATAATCCCGAATTTGCAGATAAGTGAGGCAAAGAGGGGTGCAATCAATCTTTTTTATGTTTGCCTCAAAGAATACTTCATACGATGAAAAATTCAAGAATCAAGATTCTTGGATTTTCTCTATGCGAAGTAAGATGGGAAATCCTAGGGTAGTGGGAGTAAGGGCAATCAATCAAACAAGTGAATTTTAATCCACTTGCCCCAAGAGATCCCAAGAAGTTTTTCTAGTTTTTTAGTTTTTAGTTTTTTTCTTTTATTAAGGTGACAAGTTAGCCTAGGTTACTAAGAAAGAAAGACGTACTTGTTTAGCCAAGTGTGCAAGCTCCAGTGCAGTGTCGGCGCCTTCACACTCTTGTTCCCTCCTTAGATCTGCCCACGTCTCTAACTTCATCTGCCTGCCTTCTCCTTGCAACAGGCTTACCTGCACACCAAAAACAGAGACACCCATGAAGAGGGAAGAGAAAAATGAAAGGAATGGAAAAGAAACTTACTTGAAGGCGCACTTACCCGGCAATGGCACCATGAAAAGATGGTGGTCGGGCCCGGATAGGGGTGTTAATATGGTGATTTTATTGTTGAAATGTGTATAGTGGTTAACCTAAATCGAGCCTAACCATCTCTTTACAAACTATTTTTTTAACCTGGCCTATATGGTTTTATCTTGGTCACTTTTAGGCCCAGGGTCGAACTCAGGGAAGTGGGGTTAGAAGTCTAGTTTCTATGCCTTTCCTACAACGAATCTCTTCCGTTCGTTTATTATGTTTTTTGTGTTTTTTCTATTTAGATTTTTTTCTGATAATTCTTGTCCTTGAGGCACACCATGAAAATTAGGTTCTTGGCTTTGAGCGAAATCAGGGTTCCAAAATGGGTCTTGCTATTCGTAAGATGGAGTACCTGCAAGTCAAGGATTAACATTTCTCTTTTATATATTTTTTTATCTTTTTATTGGCAGGAAAGAGAAGCATAAATAAAGTAAATATAGTATATATATATGTATTTATATATGTATAAAGGGGTGGGGGAGGAGGCGGAGATGGAGTGTAGCACGGTGTCGAGTCGGTCGTCGCCTAGAAAGACGCAACCAACAGGATGAGGAGCCGCGTGGAGTGTAAGATGGATGGTGGAAGATGTGTGTGACCATGCTTTTTGTACGCGTGTATCGGGGAATATCAACAACTGGTGCAAATATATTCCCGCAATACAACGTATGGTAAGTAATGTGAAAGTATATATATATATGTATATATGTAAATATATCTATAAGTATATATGGTTATAAATATATAGGTATATATGTACTTATATATATATTTATATATGTATAGATAGATATATGTATATATATATATATCTATATATGTATATGTATGTATATATAATATATAGATGACTATATATATATGTATATATATATATATAGTAATATATGTATATATAGATATATGTAGATAGATATATATATATACATATATATATGTATATATAGTTATATAGATATATATGTATATATGTATGTATATTTGTATATATATATATATATGTATGTATGCATAAGTAGGTGTGTATATATGTATATATATATGTATGTATACTAATACTTAAGTATATAGATACTACTATATGTATAGATATAAGTATATATATATATATATGTATATAAATATATATAGATATAAATATATATATGTATACATATATATAAGTATATAATAGTGTATAGGTGAGAGTGTGTGTGTGTGTATGTGTATTTGTAGAGAGAGAGGAGAGTGTGCTATGAGAGAGAGAGATAGGGCTTCCTGCTGGAGTGAAGGGGGGCGTTTAAGCCGTCTACCTGCGAAGAGGCATCGTTTGATGGCCACAGTGCACCGCGCTGCGAGTAGGCGCTCGAGGACGTGCACTCTGGGAGGGAGTGAGCGTGGGGAGAACTGTAGCGCACAGCGTTGCGCGGAGAGCTGGAGCGGGCACACGCAAATGTACGCAGGCGAAGGGGGCGAGCGAAAGCACGGGCGGGTACGGGCGACGCGGGCGCACGCAGAAGCGCAGGCGAGTGCGGGGCTGGACGCGGGTGCAGGCGAACAACGATTAAGTGTGCCGGGTGACCGGATAAGTGAGAAACTTACCAGTCACCCCACTATAGCCATAGTGTTCCGCAGAAACGCGTGAATAGTGGCTATAGTGGCCGGGCGAGCCGCACATCTCGGTCTATGAGTGCGTGGGGCTTGCGGCTGTCTCGGCGCGTGCGCGGAAGAGTTATGCGCCGGTTGAGCTGCGGGCGAAACTTGCGACAGGGCCCGCGGAGAGGGTTGCTGGCATGTGCGGTGGAGGGCGAGGGTGACCTGCTGCTTGCGCGATGTCTTGCGCACGCGGAAGAGGGGTGCAGGTGGACGTGCTGCTGTTGTGTGGAGCTTGAGAGCTTCTAAGCTTGAAGCTCCCGCTCCAATGGTTGAAATAGCTTGATCGTTGAAGTAGGGAAAGAACCGCCATGCCCACCGGCTCTTTGATGAGCTGGGCGGTGGTGGACTCACGGTGGTGGTTGTGCACCACCGTGAGGTACTCCTGCCCACAGAGTGTCTCCTCAGAGGAGGAGGTCCTACGTATGGAGGGGGAGGGGAAGGAGATGGCGGCATGAAAGGAGAATCTGTTGTTGGATTTTTTGTTGGTGGACCAGGCTCCCTTGCAAAGAAGGAGTCGTGCTCTTTTTAGAGAAGAAGAAAGCATGCACAGCCATGCCCTTGATGTGCATGGCTTGCATGCGGCTGCAGGGAGTGGTTGCAGAGCATGGCTGAGTAGGACATGGTGCGAAGAAGAAGAGGCCATTCCATGCAGCCGTAGGAAGAGTTTCAAAGTCAAATAAAATTAAAAATAGAAAGATGGTGAATTTTGCAAAGCAGCACTTGAGAAAAAATGTTAATTGCAAGGCCATTTATTTCACTCTCCTCTCCTCTCAATTAAATGCATGCATGCGTGTATTTTTACCAATGCGACTATGGATACCTAATATGCAGTGGTAATGCTAGGAAATAGCACAAGACGACACAATTGCATATGTATTTTTACGATGCAATCATGTTGCATTTTCAACTGAGGTGGTGGATCAAGATATAGAATCAAATTTAGGTTTAGATTGAATCAATCAAATCAGATGAAAAATCCCATAGAAGATCAATTCTAATGGTCTCTAGGTCAACAACCTAAGGACCTTTCCTGTGTATGTGCTTTAAAGAATAAATGAGGGACTGGAGGTGAATTGGATCCAATTAAGGCACCCAAACATTTTTGGATGACTAAGGCTATTTTAAGGTGGAAGATACCTCTGAATCAGAAATCCACATACCTAAGAAGTAATTGGGTAGCTAGGAAGAAAGAGCCTTGCAAAGACCCCTACACGGTAGAGCATCCCCATGGGTTATAGGGTTTTCCTGACCCAACATTCCTTGTCACCGCCGTTCTAAGTAGACCGAAATGTATGAATTGGGACCTTAAGTCTACCAATTTTAGTCCTAATTTGTGCCTTGAATTTCAGTTGATTAGAAGTTGATTAAATTTGTGACCTAATTTGGTGGTTGATTGGCCTACAAAGTAGGTCAATTTCACCTAACCTACCCTAAAGGATTGAGGATGAAATCTGAGTCAAGACCCAAAGATCACCCTGACTTAACTCTCAGGTTATTATGTCCACAATTTTAGGATTCAAGTGAATTTAGAACTTGATTTTTAGGGTTTTCTTTGAATAGCTCTTTTCAAACAAGGGCTTGGGTAGCACACAAATGTGAGAAGATCTATTTCCTTTAATTCAGGCAAGTGTGAACTAACACTTCAAACCCTTAAAGTAGAAACCCTAATTAGTTCTATTTCCAAGTCTAATTTGATCTCAAAGTAACACCTTGAACTCAAACAAGAAAGCGAGTAGTCCAAGATGTTTGAAATTTAAGCTCAAATCCCTAATAGGTACTGGAAATCAGGGTAGGGATTTCTAAATGAATCGTCTTGTCTCAATCAGATATCAAGTTGAATTTGTAAATCAAGAAATTTGCCTGTAAATGATAATTACTAAGAAAATAAGGTAGGTGGTTACTAATTGATTTGTTTCCTTTTTTCTCTTCCTAAGATTAGGAGGTTGATTTAGGGAAGAAGAGAAATTTTACCTACCCCAGGAGTGGTTGATTGCATAGAAGTTCTCTTCATGATGTACCTCGCAAAATTACAAGAAAAGCAAATAGGGAAAGTTAGTGCTCAAATAAATCAAGAAAGATAGACTAACGTTGAATTGCGCGTTGCTCCCCGATAATAATGCCAAAATATTGTTAGGCGAAAAGAGCAATTTAAAAAAGAGTTCATTGTAGTACACTCCTAAATCACACAAAAAAACATTTAAATTTATAAACTCAGATTTTGATTGGAGTTCGAAGTTGTTCGCAGGGAGCAAATGTAGAAACTCACACAGTAATCTTCATTTAAAATCAATAAGCACAATAAATTGAGCATCAGATATATATTCAATGAATACAACTTGTCAGATTGATATTTAAATGTAAATCAAATGATCATGAGACAAAAAGAATAGAGAAAACCTAAAAAGTGGTGATTGAGATTACTATTAAGATCCCTCTAATTAAGCTTGCATCTCATATTCAATTTATTCAACTAACCAAACAGTAGCTTCAATCAATTAATCAACGTTAACTTAGATACTTAAATAATCCAACAGTAACCAGAACCAAATCAAACATCAGCCATATGTATCAGATGTCTTAATAGGAGCATCGAACCTCAGCAGAGCATAGGGCTTTCTCTTCTTCGTTTAAAGCCTTTCAAAGACCAAGGCTTCTCTCATAAGCACAAGAGGCTTTTCCTCTTCACAAAGGATAAGTATAGAGCCTCTCTTTCTCAGCACGTGCCAAGGTAAAGGGTTGCATAGCAAAACCCTCCCCCCTCCTCTCATAGATCTCTTCTTCTCTTCTCTCTCAGACCCGGGTATAGTCTCGAGTTATAGTTATCGAGTATTCGGATCCTATGGTGGCTAGACCCGCATGCATGTGCACGGGCGAGGCATGAAGGTGCAAGGAGGTACATGAGTGGGGACTCAACCCTCGGTGTTCTTGGGCAACTAGATGATAGCACAAAATCGACTTATACATCTGCATGAGGTTGTCAGCTAACAAGGTGGGACTATTGTCTCTACCTCTGTTCGTGCACAGCAGCAACCGCATGAAGCTTAAATTGGTGATGAGGTGAGCTCTAGCAGCAATAATTGGAGGCCTGTGTAGACTCCTGGAACCAAGCTGTAGCGTCTGGGCATGGTAGTAGGGTCAAGGTAGGTCAGAGCAGTACAAACAGAGTCAGAGGCATTGGCAGCGATAGCAAGTAGAGGCAGGAATTGTACTTCATGAATATGGGCTGAAAAGCCCTAGTTAAAATGCTCCTGAGCTTCACTGGAGGATGGCGAAGGTGATGGTGGTGGTTGCTTGGCGTGGGAGTGCATGTGGAAGCTTGACGACCTCAGGGAATAGGTGTGCTGGAAGTCGTGTTCGATGGATGGTTTAGACAGACAATCCATTCAATTTCTTAAGGGGTTTTGTTTGCAGAAGTGAGGTGGAGGTTGTGGATTTGGTAGCAGATTGTTTGGTGGCATGTGGTGTCGGGGCAACCTTGCTGAAGCTCAGTCGGAGCAGAGGAAGATGGTGCACTGGAGGGTGGATTGGCGGTCTAAATAGAAAGGGAATGAGATAGGGAGATTTAAGAGAGGATGCAGAGGAGATTGAACCTATTTATGGACAAAGAGAGAGAGAATTGCGACAGCCATGATTGGTCAGTCGCGAAGGGGATGAAGACCTCCAGTAGGGGAACGGCAAGATAAAGGGGTTGGAAGCCCTGGCTTTGGCCCACTAGGCACGAACAAGCATGCAGAAGAGTTTGGCACTCCCGATTTGATGGTTGGGGGGCCATAGGAGGACGGGGGAGAAGGTTGTTGGAGTCGAGGTTGGAAGTGGCTGGAGTTGAAGGGGAAGACTAGATTTTGGCCTAAACCTAACTAAGGAGCTTGGTTTTGCAATGGAAAAGTTTTTATAAAGCTCCAACGGAGCTCTATACAGGGAAAGAAGCCCACATCGGCTTGTACTTGATGCATGAAACACCCACTAGTTTTGTGGGTTTGCTAGGGCAATCAGATGTGATTTAGGATCCCAAATTGCCTTCAGACGATTCCTCACAATGTGAACACCAATTCCACTGAATTTGGTGGGATTTGGTGTTGATTTAAGTAGGATTAGGTGCGGTCAAAGGCTCCTTGGAGATCGGTTGACCTCCAATGACGGCAGGGACTTGCTTACAAAGAAGATAACAAAGTTGGGGGCTATTCGCAAAAAATTTCAAAAGCTGGGGCTTATATGTGAAGAATGGAGTTTTAAGAGACTAGAATGCAAACTAGGTTAAGATGGACTCTGATTGGACCCAAATTTTGGTACAAACCTGATGGTGTAGTCGAATTTTAATTTTGACCAAGTTTGACTAGGAATTCTCATAGAAATCCAAATTAAGATAGAAATTCGTCTAAGACTCTGCTCAAGATCAAAATAGGTTCAAATGGTCAAATCAAGGATACCAAACCTCAAGGAATGTTTTTCTATGAGTTTTAGAAGGTTAAGATTAATTTTATCCTGACCAGAACCTTTGTAATTCAAGCGAGTTTAAAATTAGGTGTTGTTTTGGTTCTCGAAATGCGTGAAATCCCATTTCTATCTATTGATAAACGCCAGTTTATCATCATTTTTATGCATTTAAACAAACCTAGCTCTTAGGATTTTACTCCGCAGATGGGTTTTTAGGCTACATTTAGGCATAAATTAGGTTAGGCATGCATTGCATTTTTTATTGTCTTTTTAATATGTTTTTGTGAGTGTTAGGGATGTACAGATATACAGATCTCTAAAACCCTAGCACTCAAGAAGGCAAATGGTGAAGGAGAAGCCCAGACTAGCTGAAACTCAGCTTGGTCCAGCTCACCACAGCTGGAACCTAGATCACTTGAACTAGGGTTAGCTCATCTCAGCTCCATTCAGCTAATCTCAGTTGAATGGCAGCTCAAGAGAGTTCATCTTAGCTCACCCTAGCTCAAGTCAGCTCAGATCCAGCTCAACTTAGCTGAGTCTAGCTCATCTCAGCTCCCATTAGTCCACAGGGAGCTCTAGCTAGCTTAGCTGAGTTGACAGGAGTTCACCCCAGCTCAAATCCAGCTACATCCAGCTCCACTCAACTCCAGCCAGCTGAAGAAGAACTCATCCTAGCTCAGGAAGCTCAAGTTCAGCTCCCGGGGACTTAGCTTAACTCAACTCAGTTGAGCTAAGCTACCTTAGCTGCCTCAACCAACTTGATTCTCCCCGGGAGCACCAGACCTAGCTCACCTCAGCCCATTATGGTAGAAGCTAGCTCACTTTAGCTTGGCCTAGCAACTAGCAAAGAACTAGCAAGCTAAGCCAGCTAGAGTAGCCCCATTCCATCCTCTTCAGCAACAGCCAGCTCCAGACTTCTCCTCCTCAGCTCCTCCCTCCAAACCCAAGCTCCAACACCTTCTCCTCTACTCCCCCTTTAGCTAAGCTAGCTTAGCTTAGCTTAGCTTAGCTAGCAACCAGCTCCTTGGCCATCCACCACCTTCAAATTCAACTCTAGCTAGCTCCACCAACTTAAGCCTACCGAAGCTAGCTACCCTACTCAAGTTGGCGCCACCTCCTAGCCACCCCTTCACCCCATTATCACCACGAAAAGACACCAAAAGTTGGCACCAAAAACTACCCCTAACCACCTCTCTTTTGGTGCCAACTTTCAGCCCTTCATCCACCCTACACCTACCCACATAACCCATCCTAGCCATCCACCTACCCCTCCTTCTAGAACCCTTCTTGGCGCCAACTTAGACCCCCTCCTAGAAGCCATTTTGGCACCAACATCAAGGGGTTTCAACAACCATAACCACCTCCTAGGTGTCCCTTAAGGTGGCGCCAATTGACCTTGGCCATTGGATCCTTAACCACCTCCATCTCTTCATCTTAGCCCTTCATTCCAAGAGCCACCTTAGCCCCCTTCCTATTCTATAAAAACCCACCACCTACCACCATTTTGGGGCATCCTCCATTAGTGTATTTTGCTACCTATACCACCTATACCTACGGCCAAGGAGGAGTAGAGAAGGAGATTAAAGGGGCACATCACCACCCCTTTTGGTGCCTTCTTCTCCCCACTCTCTTCAACTTGGGCCATGCCAAGGAGGAGGACTCTTCCACTTCAAGGAGGATGGCCAGGCAAAGAAGAAGGACCTAGGGTGGATGTCCACCCTTGGAGAGAAGCTTAGGGCACGCCCTCTTAGGGCTTGCCTTGGAGGACATCACCTTGGCGGAGCACAGCAAGGAAGGAGTTGGAGGATTCTTTTCAAGATTGGGAGCCACCAACCTTGGAGAAAGAAGCCCTCTTCTTCACCACCTATCTAGAGGATTTGTGTTTGCTTTTCTTTATTTCAATTTTTCTAGTAGTAGAAGCATTCCTCTACTAGGCCTTTTGTAAAACACTTTTTCATTAATCTAGTTGCGTTCTTTGCAATTTCTTATTTGCATTTCTAATTGCTTTGTTTTTAGCATTCTTCACTCCCTCTCCCTAATTATTCTAGGCCTCCACTTGCCTAGAGTGAGCTTAGGGAGAGGTTCTACTTGCCACTTAGAAGTAGTATTTTAAATTTGAAGTGTAAATCACCTTCCCGCCACCATTTCGCATGTTGTCTTAATTCAAAAACAAAAAAAGTGATATATTGAAAAATACCAAAAAGAAAGTTGAGATTTGTATTCTAGGCAAGAGAATCGATTTTGCAAACATTTGGCCTCCTTGGATGACCCTAGATACTCCCCTATCTAGGAATATAAATTTAAGGGTTGATCGGTTTTGCGCATTACAACGACCTAATTAACAAACCACGTAAAATCCACATCATCTATGTGGACCCTCTTATTAGACTTTAATGCCTATTAGACCTTAGATTAACCCATGCAAACCTCTTGGTTATTCTGCTTTCATAATATGATATTAAAGCCAGAGAATTAATCCTGTTTTAATGTTCTTCTCTTAAAAAGGATATGCAAGGAATTATGGCTCTCAGGAGACTATGTAGGAGCATTTATTAATTAATCCTGACTAATTAAAGCTAGTTATGGCTCATGATGATGTTATCATCAGCATCCACCTTAGCTCGATCAACTTCAATTCAGTGATTAGAGACTACATGAGCCAAGATGTTGCCTTCTTGTGTCATGAAGTGACTCTTCTCCCAGCTAAGCACTAACCGTGTTTCAATGCATCTCTTAAGGATCAATTCCAGGTTAGTCAAGACTCAAATGAATCATCGAAAATGGAGAAATCATCCATGAATACCTCAAGTCAATCTCCCACCATGTCTGAAAAGATAGCTAGCATGCTGATAAACACCAGTTTATCATCATTCTTATGACCTAAAACAGATCTAGCTCTTAGGTTTTTAACTCCGCAAATGGGTTTTTGCGTTGCATTTAGGCATAACCTAGGTTACGCATGCATTACATTCTCTTTGTATTTTTAACATCTTTACTTGAGTGTTATGGTTAAGCGATGTTCAAACCCTTAAAACCCTAGCACTCAAGAAGGAAGAAAGTGAAGTTCATTTCAGTTGAACTGTAGCTAGATCTAGCTCATCTCAGCTGGATATCAGCTCACATGGGATAAGTTTTGCTCCTTCCAGCTCCATTCAGCTCATCTTAGCTGGATGGTAGCTCAGGGTAGCTCATCTTAGCTTAACCCACCTAAACTCAGCTTAGATCCAGCTCAACTTAATTGAGTCCAGCTCATCCTAGCTCCAGTCAGTCACTGGGAGTTCTAGCTAGCTCAACTTAGTTGACGATAGTTCATTCTAGCTCCAACTCATTCCAAGTTTAGCTCTACCTAGCTCCTTTTAGCTCATAGCAGCTGAACTCCCTCTAGCTTAGCTACTACTTACGTACTTAGTAGCTAAGCTAGTGCGGGAGTTCTCATTAGAGGCAATTCCGACTCAACTTAGCTTAACTACTCACGCATAGCTACTAGCATAAGAACTAGCTAGCTATGCTAAGTAGTTCAGCTCCTCATGAAGACCTTCTTAGCAGATTCAGCTCCAGTGCAACTCCAGTCAGCTCATCCTTAGCTCATCTTCTGAAAACCCTAACTCCTCCACTACTACTCTACCTGTTAAGATAGCTTAGCTAGCATAGCTAAGCTCAAAACCTGCCCCACCTCCATGGCCATCCACCATCCACCACAACTCTAATCTAAACCCTAACCTAACTCCACTCAAAAGTCCACCAGCTAAGCAAGCTACCTACTTCACCCTTAGTTGGAGCCACTAACCCCCATGTCCCTTTACACCACCACCTCCAAAAGCCACCTAGCTTTCCCTCCAAGACCACCTAATAATTGCCCTTTTGTTGGCTCCATAACTAACCTCCATCCTAGCCCTACATCTCACCACATGTACCAACTCCACCATCCATACATGGTGCCAACTACGGCCCCTTCTAGAAGCCCTCTTGGCACCAACACAATAGGCACCAAAAGGGAGTAATTACCACTTAACTACCCCATTGAGTTGGCGGCAAAATAATCTAACCACACCCTTCAATTTTGGTGCCAACTCCACCTTATATCTCCACAATACACACCACCCTACAACCATCATCCAACCCATCCTCACCCTTCAAAAATGGTGCCAACACTTAACCCTCAACCACACCAAAAATGGCACCAACCCAACCATAACCACCGGTCAACACACCCCTACTTATGGTGCCCACCTAATCTAACCCTCCATCCATTAAACACCCTCTTAAGCCTTCACCCTAACCCTACAACACACCAGACAACCCCTTAACCCTAGTCTCCACCTAGGGTTGGTACCAACTCCTAAGAAGCCTCTTCATTTTGGCACTATTAACCCTAGTGCTAGGATCCCATAACCACCCCCTATAAGCCATCCTAGCCATCCATCCTTTAACCATACCTATACCCCTACCCATCCTTTAAAAAGACCATTAACTACCCATTTCAAGGCATCCTTAGTTACACTATTTCTACCCATATTGCACCCATATCAAACACCCAAAGAGGGAAGGAGAGGAGGAAGATGATCAATGAGACACCCTGTCTCCTTGGTGGCTTCAACTTCTTCTTTTTCCTTGTGTCACCACCAAGCCAAAGAGGAAGTCTAGGCAAGGAGGACATCTAGAGGAGGAGATACTGAGGGTGGTCCACACCACCCTAGGGAGAAGTTCTTGGAGTGTAGATATTCCACTCTAAGAGGAGGAGGCATGCCTACCTAGGGTTTGCCAGAAGGAGGACATTCAGGAGAGAAGATTTCCTTTTGTTCCTGGGGCAACCAGGACTGGAGTAGGAATTCCGGGCAGTTGCATCATCATCAACATTATGTTCCTAAGCTTTCTTTTATATTCTTGTTATTTTTTTTGCATAGTAGTGTAGCATTTTTGTTGGAGATTACAAGTGAGAACCTCTCTCACTTGTGAGTTGTTGAACCTGTTGCAAAACATTTTTTCAAATCAACAAAAGCATTCCTCTATTTGTTTTTAGATATCTTGTGATTGTTCTGTGACTTGCTTCTTCATTATACTAAGCCTTCCGTGCTTAGGGTGAGTTGGAGAAGCAAGGCACTTGTTGCTTTTCATTTCCTGTAGTTTCAATTTCCATCTCTTTCTCTGTATTTGTTTTGCCATACTCAAAACCCTAAAAAATTACATATTTCAAAACCTAAAAAGGAAGTTGATTTCCAAGATTCAATTGAGAGATTTTGTTAAAAGCATTCCTACCTTTCTTGGGATGACCTGAATACTTTCCCAAGTGCTTAGAGTTTAGAAATTTAAAAGCAATCCAAATTGCGTGTTGCAATGACTTAAAACCTGATTTCTATAAATCACGCATTTTAGCGATCACTTTTTGGCACTATTGCCTGGGAGGCATGGATTTGCTTTACCATTATTCTCTTACTTGATAAGTGGATCTCATCCCCTTCTCTCTCGTTTCTCTCATGTGTGCAGGCATTGCAGGAAGAAAGAAGGATTTTGGGAGTGAGAGCTTGAAGTTCTTTTTCTTCCAATGGATTTCAGGTTAGTTCCTTCATCCTTGTCACATTAACCCTAAAAAAGATCACAAAAGTACTAAACCAGGCTTTCAGAATCATAAACATTTAAATCAAGTGGAGTGGTGTCTTTAAAAATTCGTTGGTTGCTTGTTTGCATGATTTAACACCACTCTACCTTAAGTGTTGGTGTTTAGATTTTCGGGTCTAGACTTCTGTCCAGACTTCAAAAATCAATTCCCGACACCACAAGCCTCCTAAAATCTTGAAATTTCACCCGAAGATTCCAAATCAAGTTAGGAACATCTATTCCAAATTTCAGAGCAATTAGAGGTGTAGTGAATTTTTGAAAATTTGCTGACCACAGGGGGTCATCTACTCTGATTTCACCATTTTGTTACAATGCGTGAATTTTATGAATTTTTCTACTCTTCCACTTTTTGTGAAATTTATCTTTCTAGAATCCTACTGAAATTCTGCACAACATACAAAATCAAAAAAAATTTTGCTGGCTAGTAGTGGCACTGAAATGTATAAAATACCACAGGTATCATTTCTAGATTTTGACACCAGCACAAAGAAAAATCTTTGAAAAATATCAAAAAAATTTTTAAAATCACAAAACACCATTTTTTGGAATCCTTGTTTGATTTACCTTCCAGTAGTGGAGTTGTTTACTTTGTTTGCACCATTACTTAACAAGGAAAGCCTGAAGCAATTCACTGATAGTTAAAAGTTCTGCTTAGGTTCAAATCAATTAGGGTTAGTTTTCAGTTTTTTATACGCACATTTTAAAAGGAAATCTACCTTCACCCATACAACTAGATTTTTTTTTTTCGTGGAACTCAAACTTATTTGAAAACATCAAAAGAAAACCTTAAAAAACATTAACCTAAATCAAATCCTAAAAGTTGAAAAATAACAAAAATTTTGTGTGACAACTTGATTCACAATAGAATCATTCTTTCCAATTTTGCACACACTAAAAAATTCAAATAACAGGGCATTACCCCAATCATGGTGATTTTCCTAGGACATGCTTGGGCCTAATCCACCTCTTTAGTCTAGCCAGGTGATAATTAGGAAGCAAGTTCACTTATTAATTTCTTATTTATTGGGTTCCCAAGTCTTAATTTTTTAAGGAGTCTACCTTAAGTGAGATTTAGGCTTGGTTGTTTGTTTTGCATACTTTCTCTCATCTATCTTTTCTCCTCCCCTCCCATATTCCATTTAGTGTATGCACGGCCGACGGTCCCAAAATCTGCACTTGGAGGGACAAACTGACTTTTCGAGCCACCGCACCGCCCGTACTCGCTTGTTTGATTCATCTTCTTCCTATACTAAAAATCAAGAAAAAATGGAAAATGCCCAAAATCGTAAAAAAAGCACTAACCCATAGTCTTCTAACCATCAAAATGGGAACCCCAATTTTGAACCTGAAGTTGAGGTTCCCAAACCACAATTTGAAATGCCGCAATTTGAAATCCCATCTCAGGAAAGCCAACGGAAAATTTTTAAAATTCTGATCCATTTCTCATGATAGTAACCCAACTCCAATTACTCCAAGCAAATAAAAAATAATTGACTAGGACCGTTACAAACCTAGCCAATAATAGACCATCCAATGCTAAACCTACTATTCTATTAAGGGAATTCTATTATCCTTCAAACTATGAAGAAAGACCAGGGGTGGTCATCCTTGATGGAGAATTTGAAATTAAACTCGTAGTCCTTCATCTCATTAAACATTTTCATGGCATTCCTCGAGAAGACTCGTTTAACCATTTAGAAGAACTCACGGTTCTCGCCTAAACGACCAAATTCCAAAACATTTTAGAAGATTTATGGCTAATGTAGCTTTTCCTGCTATCTCTTAAAGATAAGGCTGCTTACTGGTTTAGGACCGTAGGAAAAGCAATTACTACTTGGACATAATTAGAATTCGCATTTCTAAAAAAATATTTCTCGATTGGTCGAACTAATGCTTTACATCATGCTATAACAACCTTCCAACAAAAATTCGACGAGCCTGTGCATGAAGCATGGGAAAGATTTCAGGACCTATTAAGAAGCTGCCCCCATCACGAAGTGCCACTTTGGCAACTCGAGCAAATATTCTACCACGGTCTTGATGACCAATTGAGGTGGTTTGTTGATGCCTTCTGTGGGGGCAACTTTTTAAATAAAGATGCCGAAAACTCCTATGAACTTTTCGACGAAATGAGCAAAAATTCTTTCGACCACTCGTCCATGGACACCTTTGGCAGAAATGCCAATTTCCTTGTAAGTGTCTAATGGAAACACCATCATAAGCCATAATTTGCTCAATTGGACCCAATTAAGTCAATAAATGCTCCTACATAACTACCAGAGAGTCACAAGTCACTGCATAATCATTCTGAGGGGAAAAATAAGAAATTATGGTTAAAACTGTAATTTTACCAGCATATATTGAATGCAATGCAACCACAAGCTTTCTCAGGGGTTGAATGAAGGTCAAATGGTCTTAAAAAGATAACAAGTGGGTTAGAACAATCAGAAAAGGGTTTGCATGTGTTCTGAGAATTAAATGACTTTTTGAAACCCTAAAAATAGGTCTGCTTAATTAATTGATGTTCTGATCAAGATAAAATTCACCTAAACCCTTTAAAATTCATAGAAAAATATTCTCTAGGGTTTGGAACCTTCAATTTGACCATCAGAACCCGTTTTGACCCATAATAGAGTCATAGACAGACATTTGCCTGAATTTGAGTTTTTGTATAAATTACCCAGTCAAACGTGGTCAAAACCAAAATCCAACTTCACTATTGGATTCCTTAGGTCTAAATTAGGTTTGTACCAAAATTTGGACCCAAGATGAGTTTCTCTTGACCTAGTTTTCAAATTGGTCCTGTCTAATTACATTTCTACACTTAGCTTTCAAAATCTTTTCAAACAGGACCTTAACTTTGTCATCATTCTCACAAAAAGGTCCCTACCGCCATTAAACTTATTCCTACTTGCTCCGGTGGCCTTAAGAAGGAAAGAACTCCCTAATTTCTTGATGAATCCCTTTCAAATTTGAAAGGGAAGTTTGTTAAGAAAATCTCTTCCTTTTGAACCCAATCCTAAGCCCTAAAACCTACCTAATCTCTCATGCGAACGCATGAGAGATTTGGGTATCAAGGAATTCCCAAACTCTGGTGAGCTTTCCAAGCTTGGGAAGCTTGCTTCCCAAGCTCTAACCATCCTTCTGAAGTCTATAAAAGAACCTCCTGCTCATACCAAACCTCTCAAGCTTGAATTCGACTGCTGTAACGTTCAATTTTCTTCTCTCCTCCTCCAGCCAAATTGCTCTTCAAGCTCCGGAGACCCTCCTTGCCTTCCCTCGTCATCTGACCACAGTACGAGTGGCAGATTCTTCTTCCTTGCCTTCTTTCACATCGAGCAGCACCCGCTGATGGCCCTACCTCCTTCATCCTCACCGTCCACCTATTATCAGAGTAGTTTCTTCCCTGACGCCGACCATACTGCAATCGACGTCGCCTTGACTCCCCATCGTCTACCAACTGTCTAGATAAGTCCCTTACTTCCTCTACTTCATTTTCATCACAACCGCACTCAATTTCGACCACGCTACTGCCCATTCACCGTCATCCCTTCCCCTTCTAGCTACTCCTCCAGTGAAGCACTCCCATCGCTACACTGCTCCATACGCCTCGCCGACATTCCCTACACCTCTACTATGTCCCAGAGATCAAAAGACCTCTGATCTTTGAGGCTATTAGCCTCTCCATCACTCCGTCGAACACACCCATCGTCGCGTTCCTCCTCCAACCACCGCAGACCACCACACACCTCCACTAACCACGAGACCAACCCCTACGCATTCGTCGTGGTCCGAAAAAGCTTGTGAATTGGTTTATTTGGGGCTACAAGCTCGTATTGTGATTTGCAGGTTCTCCAACGCCGTCGCCATTAACAGAGCTTCATGCAACCTTGAAGCCTATGTTCTTGCTAACTCCATCCCAGGTTTCAGTCCCAGTACACGCGGAAGTCATAGCTCCAGGTCTTTAGGCCATCAATTGAGTGGAATAGGTGCAATAGCTACGCCAATCAAAGGAACCTCCTTGATGCAGATGTACACGAAGAAAGGGGCACTGTTTAGTCCCACATCAGAAGCGGTAGAGCTATTGAAGGCGAAGAAATTGAAAAAGTTGCATAGCCTTATCGCCTCAACACACACAAGGGGTGAGGTCCCCGCACGCATGCCTCACGCGCCTCATCCATGACACCTCACCCGCAGACCTGGTGTGCCCGATAACCCACCTAACCTAAGCACTCCTCGACTGCTACCCACTGCAAGCAACTCTGGTCCCAGGTGTACGTTTGCCCGATAACCAGGTTACCCATTGAGAGGCATTGGGAGGGTGGAGCCTAAGTGAGAAAGAGATGGAGTCATCGCGTGGGGTAGGGGGGGTTTTGCTCTCTGGGAAGTTGGCTGAGACTTAGCTAATTCAAGAAGCCCCTCCTCTGTACAAAGAGGCTGAATAGAGATGGAAGAAGGAGAGGGCTTGAGCAACAGACATAAGAAGAAGAAGGAGAAGGCTTGAGCAACAAAGAAGAAAGAGGAGGCTGAATAGAGAAGAAGAAGAAGAAGAAGAAAGGGAGCCGTAGTAGAGGAAGATAGAAGAAGAGAAGAAGAAGAAGAAGGACCAGCAGAAAGAGAAGAAAAGAAAATTCACATCATATTGATACTTTAATTGCATATATTTGAGATTTGATTTAAGTGTTATTTGTGAGGAGTAATTGGTGATTCAAATCACCATTTTACTCCATTCATTTTGGCATATTAATCCTAACATTATTTGTAATCTTTATTCCTGATTTAACTTGTGATCTTGAGCTTTAAATTCCATATTACTCCCTATGTTCGACCTCGGAACCTTTTCGAGTAATAAATTTTATTTGTTTGAGCATTATTTTGGCTATACTACAACACGACAATCTTAAAACACCAATATATCGCTTAAACAGTGTCCATGAAGTAGGCACACAACGACAATCTCTCCCCGTTACATAAGATGATTTGCAACTTTTTGCTCAAAGACTCGACCAGATGCAAATCAATCAAAAGAAAATGGAAGAAAAATTTAATGCGCGACCGCAAAACTCATTGTCAACCAACCCTAACTCTCACCTTTCAAACTCCAACACTAACCCGACTCTCCTCTGCATAGAAAATTTGTAACAAATTGATACAAGCGAATTTCAAAATCTTGACTTTGCACTTGAAATTGTCAGGACTTTTAATAATTCTTCCATATATGTCCTAGTAAATGAAAATATTTCCTCTCTCCAAGGTAATTTTAGAAATAATTCTTCCGACTTTTATAATCCTACTTGGAGGAATAACCCTAATTTTTCCTAGAAGAATACCAATCAAATTCCACATTTTCAAAATCTAACAGGGAATTTTGGTCAAAACCAACCTTCACAGGCTGATATTAATAATCAATTAATGAAAACCCTACAAGGAATGCAACAACAAATGAGCGACGTTACTTGTGCCAATTCTAATTTACAAAATCAAATTGCGGTAATGCCCGATCAATGTCCAATGGGAAATTTTTCCTCCAAACCTGTCCCAGACCCTAGAAATCAGTGGAATCAATTTCAAAGGGGAAATAATCAAGGTCAACAACCAATAAATCCTGCACCATAATTTCCACTTGATTTTCTAAATGTGCAACAAATCAGTGTTTTCCACAGTGAAATAACCATATTTGCAATGCAGTAACATTAAAGTGGAAAAACTACACATAATGCAGAACCCTTACGGGAAAATAAATTGGATCAAGAGGAATTTTTTTGCATCGTCGGTCACTCTCAGGAAAATGAAGCCAACACAAACACAACACCTTTCCCACAGGCATTGAACTCTAAGAAGAAGAAACCTCGAAAAACTGAGCCAATTGAAGAACAATTGCATGAATTATTTGGCCAAGTGGAAATTAACATCCCTCTCCTAGACGCAATTAAATACATACTTGCCTACGCAAAATTTTTAAAATAAATTTGTACACCAAAAATGCAGCCTAAAAATCTAGGAAAGGTTGTCCTTTCTGAGATAGTTAGCTTTGTTGTTCAGAGCAAGCTGCCTCATAAAAGAAATGACCTGGGTGCTAGGAAAGGTTGTCCTTTCTGAGATAGTTAGCTTTGTTGTTTAGAGCAAGCTGCCTCACAAAAGAAATGACCTGGGTGCTCCATTAATAGTTGTTGTCATTAATGACACAACTTTTGATCACGCCTTCTTAGACCTAGGTGTGTCAATAAACCTCATCCCTACCATCCTTCTCGATGAATTTCAGTTCGGTGAACTCTAATCGGTGAAGGTCACCCTTCAACTTACTGACCAATCTATTATTCACCCAAAAGGGATCGTAGAAGATGTCATTGTTCAGGTACAGAATTGTCTCTTCACTATGGACTTTTTAGTCCTCGACATTGATGTACCCGAAGCTTTAAAGAATGCACCTATTATTATTGGAAGACCCTTCCTCTCCACCACCAAAGCCAACATAAATTGAGATTATGGTAAAATGGACATCACTTGCAGTGGCGAGAACTCACTTTAGATATTTTTAGAGCCTCCAAAAGATTCCACGAGCCAGATTTCTTCGATGACTTAGATTTCAAAACCTCAAATCTTGTTGAGGAAATGCTTTCGATGGATGTGTGTTTTGCAGTAAACCATTCTCTTAAGCAGCAGCAATCGTCTAGCCCACCTTCACCCACCACATCGAATTTTATGCTAACTTCTAACCTTTTTTTGGAACCTGACCTACAATTATATTTGAATCCTTTACCGGATTCCTTGAAATACATATTTTTGGGCCCCAACCATACAAAACCCCTTATTATTAATGCCCAACTGTTGGGGTTACAAGAAAAGAAACTACTCCAAGTCCTGAATAAATATCAAAAAACAATCAATTGGACTTTAAATGATTTAAAAGACATTGACACGTCCTATTGCACTCACTGCATTTATCTTGAGGATGATTCTAGACCATCCCACCAACCTCAACATCGCTTAAACCTAAATATGAATGAGGTCATAAAACGAGAAATAATTAAATGGCTTGATGTAGTAATTATTTACCCTATCCTCGATAGCCAATGAGTCAGCTCTACATAGGTTGTACCCAAGAAAGCTAGCCTCACTGTTATTACTAGGGATAAGGGTGAAGAAATTCCCACTCGGACTGCTTCTTCATGGCATGTCTGTGTTGATTACAGAAAATTAAATAACGCCACCAAGAAATATCATTTTCTGCTCCCATTTATTGATCAAAGTTTGGAGCGGCTAGCCGAACAAGAATATTAGTGTTTCCTTGATGGATATTCTGGCTACAATCAAGTCGTAGTCCAGCCTGAGGGCTAGGAAAAGACCACTTTGACCTGCCCCTTTGGAACCTTAGCTTTCCAAAGAATGCTCTTTAGATTGTGTAATGCACGCATGACTTTTCAACGGTGCATGTTAGCAATCTTCTCTGATTTGGTAGGTGATTGTATCGAGGTTTTTATGGATGATTTTTCCATTTTTGGAGATTCTTTTGATCACTGTCTTTGGAATTTAGAAAGAATTCTCCAAAAATGTATTGAGGTTAACCTGGTTCTCAGTTGGGAGAAGAGCCATTTCATGGTTCAGGAAGGCATTATCCTAGGCCATGTTATTTCTCAGAAGGGAATCTTGATAGACAAAGCTGAAGTTGATACAATCTCCAAACTTCCCCCGCCCAATTCGGTGAAACAAATAAGATCCTTTTTGGGAAATCTGGGATTCTACAAATGATTCATCAAAGATTTCTCTAGAATTTCCTAACCCTTAATCCACCTTTTAACTAAAGACCAACCTTTTGATTTTGATCAAGATTACTTGGAGAGTTTTAATGTTTTAAAACAAGCAATTATTGAGGCACTGATGGCGCAGCAATCATAGGTCTTAATTGTCCAGAATTAGGCTAGGACTTAGCATAAGTTAGGGTAGTTTATACATGCATAAGCATTATTTGCATCTTTACTGTTCCTCCTATAGCTATGCATAGAATAATGCTATACTATACTAATTAGGTGCATTATATAAATTGTAGGAAATAAGAAGCTCAGGAGTTGGATCTGAGACTAGATCTAAAGCTGGACTTGAAGCCAGAGTTGCAGCAGAGCTGGAGCGGATGACCAAGAATAAGATGTATGACAAAAGTCATTTTCGTGCATTTTAAAATTGTCAGAAATCATAGTATAGTCATGCTAAAACGTTCGTAAAAAAAAAAAGATTTTGTAAAGATAACGAGACTTTGAGTCTCGGTCGTTCATCTCTGGGAGGCGTTTATGTAAATCTGAAATGGATCTTTTTTGCTCTACTTGTTTAAAATCGCACGCTGGTTTCTAATCGTCAGATCAATGTTTTTCCACTTCCATTATGAACCATGATTACGTGCACATGTGATAGATAAATGACAAATGTGAAAGTGTGAGTTTCAGTATGCACGATTCTACCTATGTGGTGTTTGTTTACGGAAAATGCACTAATAGTTAAATCCACAATATTTTTTGGTACTGACATTCTGGTTGCAATAGATAATAATTAAAAGCAGGCAACTTTAATCACACAAAATATATTGCAACCAATAAGCTCATGGCGATTCCAAACACAAAGATATATATTTATTCTTTCATTCATTCAGGAGGGTGTTTGCAACATGGAACTAGAGGAAAGCTTATAGTGGAAAGCTTGAAAACATAAATCTAACTAACAGAAAATGATCTCATACATGAATCTATGGGGGAATTTTGCATGCATCATTGGGGGAGAATAAAGAGCTACACTACTAAGCAGTAATAAAAGCATGTAACTATTAAGAATTAAGCTACCAATCTAGCAAAAATAAGGGCATTTCAAGGTGGTCTCCGATGGCCTTTAAGTGGTTGAGAGGAAAAGGGGCGGCAAATGGTGCTTAGGTCGGCCCATGGAGAGAGGTTGGAGAGGTGATCCAGCATCCTGCCATGGAGATGGTGGTGGCCATGGTGAGGCAACTCGTGGAGGTGGAATGTAGCTAACCTAAATGGAAGTGAATAAAGCAAAAAGATGGATGGGTACAAATGGCCACCCCTTAGGTCTTTTTATAGACCTAAGGGAGACTCTCTAGAGAAGTATGGAACTCTCTAGAGAGAGCTCCAATAGTGGCTGGCCAAAGAGAGAGAGAGGTGATTTTTAGATCCACCATTTGTGAATCTCCAATTTGAATGGCTCTTGGTTGCTAATTTTGGCAACCAAGAGTGGCACCACCTTGAAGAGGGTTCTAGAGAACTCTAGATGGGTGTGTGTGCATGAATGGGTGTGTGTGTGTGTGTGTGTGTGTGTGTGGCCATGCCCTATGTGGCTAAATGGTCTAAGTTAGGTCCTAAGGGGCTTGGGTTGGTGTAGGTCTGAAATTAGGGTTACAAACCATAATTGCTAAGGAGGAAATTCAATTAAACTTAACACAAGTTTAATTAAATGATTGTGAACCTAATTGAGAGTGAAATAGCTTAATTAGGTTGGGCTTAGGTCAATTGGACTCTCACTGAGTCCAATTGGACTTGTATGGGTTGAGATCAGAGCCCAATTGTACCCTATGAATCCAATTGACTAGGCAATGGTAATTGACTATGATCTAAGTCAATTAGGTTTAGTGAGGACCTAATTAGGTCCTTAAAGTGGTCTAAAGGTGATGTACTAGGGTTGGGGTACCTTATTTAGGTTCCTGGGCGGTTAGAATTGGGTTTAGGGAGCTAGAGATCCAAGATCAAGGCTTGAATCTCAAAACAGGAACTGGAGAGTAGTTCCAAACATCCAATAAAAGTATCAGACGACTTATACTCAAAAATCAGAAGTCCAAACTTCAATTCTGGACATCTAATCAGAGTCAGGAAGGATTCTAGGTTCTGTCTTGGGTATTCTGTTGAAATTGGATGTTTGACCAAGGTCTACACGTCCAATAATACTGCAGAAGTGGGTTTAAGGTGTGTGAGTGTTGGCTAAGGGTTCTAAACATCCTATAACTCATCTAGACATCCAGATAGAGGTTGGAATTAGGGTTTTAAGGTTTCCTAGGGTGCGGTGACCTAATCTAAGGGTGGTTAAGACTTGGGGAAGCTTCTAGGTTATCCTAGGGCTAGGATGGACCTAAGTTCTTCACAATTTATTACTTTATTCCTACTTAATAGAATAGCATACCTTAACTCCCGTACATTATTATCTACTACATCTAATCTTCGTCTTCCCCTCCAGCTCTGCTACAACGGCAGTTATTTTTTATTCTTCAGATCCAACTTTAGATCCAGCTTCAGGTTAGCTTATTACCTGTAATTGTCATAATGCACCTAATCAATACATTATAGCATTATTTTGTGCATATCTAGAAGAAAGCAGTAAAGATGCAAATAATGCTTATGCATGCATGAATTACCCTAACTTATGCTAAGTCTTAGCCTAATTTAGGTCAGTTAAGACCTATGATTGCTGTGCAATCATACCCCCATGCCTAAATCTTTCTAGTCCCTAGCAAATGCATGACTAAATTATTCAAAGAAGGGTCCCTAAGGGATTGACTAAATTATTCAAAGAACCAAATACAGGTCATTCTCTTTTTCCTTTTCTTTTCTTTTCTTTCTTTTTCTTAGAGCTCACAATCTCACCAGATTCACACATATGACCTGTATTTGGTGGTGTCACTTGGCATTAACACTTTAATTGAGTTCCCATAACTTTAACACTAAGTCAGAATTCCTCAGCCAGTATTCGGCGGTCAGAAACAAAAGAAAGGTGGGTTAAGGCCATATTTGGTGGATCTTAAATTTATTTGGTGGTATTGCCTCAATGCAACTGAAATAAACACTAAATATTCACTCTCTTTTTTTTTCTTTGCTTTTTCTTCCTTTTCTAATTTTTTTCAAAGTTTCTTTCTTTTCGTCATTTTTTTTTTCAACATAACACAACTAGCACACATCCATGAACTTTATTGAGGAGGCATTATTAGGGATTGATGGTACTCAAGAGACGTTGGGTGATTTATTTGGTGGAAGTGCCTACTCATAGCATCAGGAGAGACGGATAGGACGGTGTATTTCTGAACTTAGCATCAATACCCTCCTTCAGCTGAGGATTCTGTAAGAATTGGTCGTAACCATCCACCTTAGCCCTAGTTCTATGAAAACTCGCTCTCCGCGTATTTGCCTTATTTGGTAGCTCTCAATATTTTGTACAAAAATGTATACGCAGGAACCAAGAGCAAAAAATATGCCTTATCTCAGAGTATCGTCACCTAATTATCTAGGATTCCCGATTCCTTGCACTAATCTTAGAGCACCAGTACACTCTACTCTCATCTCACACTATTTGGTGGATTTTTGGAAGAAAATCTGCCTAGCTCCCAAAACACTATCTAGGGGTTTAGGAAAAGAAGCACTGCTTCTTCTCGACATACTAAAGATGTTTATCAGCCTTCATCATGAATCCATTGCAAATTCTACATGTGTGTGAAAAGTTGTACTGGATTCTAGATTACAGGAATCAACTAGAGGATAAAATCCCTAATACATTCTCTTAATAAAATAATCTTATTCATGAATGCAATATATATATATATGCTATAAACAAGTAACCTTGTATTATTTGTACTTCGTGAAATTCCCATATCGGGTTACATTCAGCTTGACCCTAAATTTAGAACAAGAGGTGGGCGGGTGAGTCAAAACTGGCTGTTGCAGATGATTTCTAGCTCCAATGCGAGCATTGGAGGTGGAGTCGGTTGTTCTCTTATTTAGGGTCCTAAAGTATGTTTGACATGCAGCTCCGAAGTTTTTCCTAACTGTTAGCATAAAATTTTTTTAGTTTTACTGTGTCTACCCCCCTATGCCTAAGTTCTTGCATGTCCTCATGCATGAATGTAAAAGAAAATAAATACAGCAAGGAGTAGATGGGTAGATATCACTTGTAATTACTCCTGAAATTATACATTCAGCACCGGCCAACCTGACAGTATGAAATATGCAGAAAGAAAATATGCTAAAAGGGAAAATATGCTATATATGAATATGTATAGGGTGATGGATATTGAGTAGATGCTGAGTTTAACGCCTCTAGTTGGGCAAAAACTCAATCACATGTCCTCATTAAGATGAATGATCTCGTCAGTTGGAGGAGGTTCCTGGGCCAAAAATGGCTTGAGGTGCTGGCCATTTACCATAGATATATGCCCAGATTTTGGGTCCCTGATCTGGATAGCCCCATTAGGATATGGGTGAATCACAACATATGGGCAATCCACTTGGACTTGAGCTTCCCTGGGAAAAGCTTTAATCGTGAATCGGACAACCAGACTTGCTAGTTGGGCGTGAATGCTTTCCTTTGGATGTGGCGGTCATGAAAGGCCTTGGTCTTGTCCTTGTATATCAATGCGTTCTCATAGGCCTCCCGCCGGATCTCTTCTAATTCGATGAGCTAGAGTTTCCATTCTTGACCTCTTGCATCGAGGTCAAGGTTACATTTTCGCATCACCCAAAAGGCACGGTGTTCCAGCTCTACAGGAAGGTGACAGGCCTTGCCATATACCATATGATATGGTGACATTCCAAGTGGGGCCTTGTATGTGTTCCGATATGCCCAAAGTGCATCAACTAATTTATCGGACCAGTCTTTCTTGTCTGGTCTAACCATCTTCTGGAGAATCAGCTTGATCTGACGGTTAGACACTCCGCCTGCCCATTGGTCTACGGGTGATATGGGGTGGCTATATGGTGATGTACCCAGTATTTCTTTAATAATGACCTGAAGTGGGCATGGATGAAGTGGCTTCCCCCGTCGCTAATCAGAGTGTAGGGTATTTCAAATCTCGGGAAGATGTATTATCGTACAAAAGAAATGACAGTCTTATGGTCAGCCCGTCTCGCGCTGCTGGCCTCGACCCACTTCGAGACATAGTCAATGGCTAGTAATATGTACTCGAAGCCATGTGAGTTCGGAAATGGGCCCATAAAATCAATACCCCAAATGTCAAACACTTCTACAACCATGATGGGTTGGAGTGGCATCATGTCTCTCCTGGTCATAGAACCGACTGACTGGCATCGTTTGTAGTGTTGGGCATATTCATGTGTATCTCTAAAAATAGTTGGCTAGAAAAATCCTGACTGCAAAATTTTTGCAGCGGTTTTCCGTCTCGAGAAATGACCACCATAAGCATCATTGTGGCACAAAGATAACACACTAGGGATTTCAGAATCTAGGATGCATCTTTGAATAATCTGATCAGCTCCAATGCGGAAGAGCAATGGGTCATCCAAGAGGTAGAATTTGACCTCTGTAGTAAATTTGAGTTTCTGGTCCTTGAATAAGTTTGCAGGAATCTTGCTTGCGGCAAGATAGTTCACGAAATCCACGTACCAGGGGAACGCAATAGAGTGAATTGCGAAAAGGGATTCATCTAGAAATTGGTCATGGATAGGTAGGGAATAAGGAACGTCGGTTGGGTCCATTCTGGATAGGTGATTCGCCAAAACATTCTGCTTTCCAACTTTGTCACGGATTTCAATATCAAATTCTTGCAATTGAAGGATCCATCTGATGAGCCTGGGTTTGGCATCCTTCTTTGCCAACAAATGTCGAAGGGCGGAGTGGTTAGTGAAGATGATGACTTTGGACCCTAATAAATAAGATCTGAATTTCTCTAACCCGAATACTATTGTTAGCAGTTCTTTTTCGATGACTGTATAATTGCGCTGAGCCTCATTCAGCATCTTGCTAGCATAGTATATGACAAAAGGTTGTTTTTCCCGACGTTGGCCTAAAACAACACTGATGGCAAAATCAGAAGCGTTGCACGTCATCTCGAAATCAAGTGACCAGTCAGGTGGTCGGAGAATCGGGGAATTAGAGACAGCGCTTTGTAAAGTCTCAAAGGCATTGAGACAAGAGGTGTTGAATTCAAATGGAGCATCGTAAACAAGGAGATTCGTCAAAGGTTGTGCAATTTTCGAGAAATTGCATATAAATCTCCGATAGAAGCCAACGTGACCTAAGAATGCTTGACCAAGCTAGGTGGCAGTAAGTGGGAAATAATCTTAGATTTAGCTCGATCGACCTTGAGTCCATTTTTAGAGATCCTGTGCCCTAGTACTATTCCCATCCCTCACCATGAAATGGCTTTTCTCCCAGGATAGTACTAGGTTTACCTCAATACACCGTTTCAGGATTTTGGTGAGGTTATCAAGACAAGATGTAAAATCATCTTTGAAAATGGAGAAGTCATCCATGAACACCTCCACATAGTCCCCAATCATGTCAGAGAAGATGGCCATCATGCAATGCTGAAATGTTGCTAGTGCATTGTAGAGGCCAAAGGGCATCCGCTTGAAAGCGAATGTTCCAAAGGGGCATGTGAATATGGTCTTGTCTTGATCTTTCGAGCTAATTGCTACTTGATTATACCCGAAGTATCCATCGAGAAAGCAAAACAAACTATGTCCGGCTAACCGTTCCAAGATCTGATTAATGAAAGGCAAAGGAAAGTGATCCTTCTGGGTAGCCATGTTCAGTTTCCTATAATCGATGCTGACTCACCAAGAAGTCACAATGCGGGTCGGGATGGATTTGCCTTTATCATTTTTCACTACGGTGAGTCCTGCTTTCTTGGGCACTATCTGGATCAGACTCACCCATTGGCTGTCAGAGATTGGGTATACAATACCTGCATCCAGGCATTTGATGAACTCCATCTTAACAACCTCTAGCATATTTGGGTTTAGCCTTCTTTGAGGTTGTCTCGAAGGTTTTACCCCCTCATCCGTGTAAATGTGATGAGTGCAATATGAGGGACAAATACTGCGGAGATCAACAATGCTCCACCCTATAGCAGCCCTATGGTCTTGTAGCGTAGAAATCAATTGATGCTCCAGTTCTTGGGTTAAGTGGGCACTAATAATGACTGGGTATGTCTCACTTTTGCCATAGAACACATACTTAAGTGAGTCAGGTAAGGGCTTCAATTCAATCACGGGTGGATCCAAGTTAGAAATGGGGATAGGAGGAGCAAACTCGAAGGTGGGAATCTGCTGATCCGTATGCATGTGAATTCCTGCTGATTCGTTTCCTGCAAGATAATCAGTTGTCACTGCGTTAACGGGAAACCCGTTAGCTGTGGTCACATCTTCTCATAACAATTAGGGCAATCCAATAGCATACGAATTAGGATAGCTAGATTCAGGGGTGTTGTGGTCAGAAACACACCCTAAACAGTCGGATCCTCGGGGAGATATGTGCAGTGCAGTGGTCTTAGTCCCGTGTGGATCGAGGTCCAAGAACCCTGATAGTGTAGACGAATGAGACATTGGGTTGTCGCAAAGGAGCCCAATGTTACCAAAGTATGCCTAATCTTTGTCTTCACCATCCTCTATGCGATCATAGTCAAAATTCCTTGATGCCCTGAATATGTCAAGTCGAAATCGCTCATTACCTAGGGCTATCTCCATATACCCGGATGCATAATCAATGTTTGCTTGGGCTGTCTCTAGAAATGGCTGACCCAAAATGATTAGTGCATCTCTGAGATTAGGAGGAACTTCCATATCGAGAATAAAAAAGTCTACGGGAAGGTAGAATCCATGGACTTTTACAATTACATTCTCAACTACCCCCTTGGTGTTTTTACTGATCTATCAACCAGCTGAATCATGACCGAGGTAGGCTTTAACTCCCCAAATCGAAATTGATCAAATACGACAGTGGGAGTTAGGTTGATGGACAAACCCAGATCTAGAAGGGCCCGATCAAATGGAAAATCTTGCAAGAAGCAGGATATAAGTGGGGTACTAGGGTCTTTCTTTTTCAGCGGCAAGTTGGATAGAATCACGGCGCTAGCTTCTTTTGACAATACCACCTGTCGTCTAATTCTAGGCTGTCGCTTTAGGGCACAATAGTCCTTGAAGAACCTAGAGATAGCGGGGATGTGATCAATTGCCTCGAGGAGGGGGACCTGAATATGTACTTCCTTGAACATTGACTTCAAGTCCTCAAAATTCTTTGTCATTCTTCCGTACTACATTTTGTGTCAGAACCTCAGGAAAAGGGACAAGAATCTCAGGGTCAAGTGGCCTCTTACCCTTATCTACCGTAGGTGGCTCCTGAGATGGAGTCAAACCCGCCTGCGGTAAAGGTTGAGAAAAATCAGGACTCGCCTGCCTATGTGGTGGGTCGAATGTCTTCCTTCCACTCCTCGTTGAGATAGCATTTGCATCGACTTGCTGTCCATGAGGTGGTGGGGGAGCAGAAGGGGCAAAGTATGCGGGGTTCTACATCAAAGGTGGCTGGCCTTGAGCATAACCAGGTGGTTCAGGAGGCGCCTGTAATATGGCGTGTGCCTGTCCCTATGGTGCCTGAAACCTTGGCAGGGTGCCTTGGTTCTGCACATACCGAGGGTTCGGGACAGGTTGGGAGGGCAAGGCTCCCTGAGTCCTATGCTCCTGCATCAGCTGGTTTTGCGTGTTCTGTATAGTCTATATCTGGTCAGCCATCACCTTCGTTATCTGCAAGTTATCCTGTGGAGATTTCCTCATCGATTCTTGTAGCTCCTCTTTCAATGCCTCCAAAGGATCAGCCCGCTTTAGAGGGTGACTGGCAACTTGGTGCAGTGGCTAGTATATCGAATGGGGTTGTTGCTGATACGGGAATGGCTACTGCCTAGGGTATGTGTTTTGCGCATTCCCATATTTCTTGGTCTGGTAGTGTGGATCTTGATGTGGTCTCTATGAGTAACCAGACCAGGAGAAGTTCGGATGCTGGCGCCAACCAAGGTTATGCATCTCTGAATACGGGTTATTATGCCCGTATCCTTGAGTAGCACTAATGTCCTCATAGGCCGAAGATGTCTAATACGTATATCCATCAAGGGGATATGTATTATAGTCTGTAGATGGTGTGTAACCCTGGTCATATGGTGCCAGATTGGGATTATTTACGGGATCCTGATATGTAGGATCTCGTAAATAAGGAGAAGATGCCTCCCGAGTGAGTAGATTAACTCAAGCAAGAGGTGCTCGGGGTGCATAGGAGGGTCTTTGAGAAGTAGAGTTCAGGTCAGATTGACCCTGACTATTTAGTCAATCTTTTTTTCGATCAGGTTTATTCTGTCCAACTGCTTGACGATGATATCCATGTTGGCTCGAATAGACTCAGTGTGAGCCTCATGGACACCAACCTGCTGCTGACCAGGCCGCTGGAACTGGTTCATGGATGCAGCATTCATTGAGTTCTCTGCCAAAGATTCGAACAGTTCAAATGTGCCATTCTCATCTTTTGCGAGGAAATTCCTGCCACTAGATAAATCGACTTGATACTAATGTGTGTCATCCAGCCCATGGTAAAAGATCCGAGCTAGGTGCCATCTAGGTATACCATGGTGCGGGCATTTCTGGAGAAGGTCGTGAAATCAGTCCCAGGCTTCATGCAACTTCTCCCTAGCTCCTTGGGAGAAAGTTTTGATCGCATGCCTCATCGCATTTGTTCGATCGATTGGGAAGAACTTTTGCAAGAATTCACGTCGTAATTCCAGCCAGGTTCCAATTGGATTCCCAATGGTCTTGAACCAGTATGAAGCTTTGTCCATCAGAGAAAATGGGAAAAGCTTCATCAGAACAATCCCAAGATCAATATTCCTAGGTCGAATCGTTTCTGCGAGTCGACTCATGTCCTCTAAGTGCTAAAACGGATATTTGCTTGAGTTTCCATAAAAATGACTGCTGATCAAACAAATCACATTGGGCTTGAGCTCAAATGCACCTCCACCTATAGGAATCCTGACTAAGGGTGCGACGATCGGTGTAGCTAGATCATAGAAATTTTGAAGTTGTTCTCCTTACGGTGGATGCTGCATTCTGTCAAGCGTTGTTAAGATACAGTCCATGCTCTGCTGATGTCACTCCTCAGATTCAACAACCCGGGTCCAGATTACCAGTGTCCTGACTCTGTCTAGGTCCCAGTCCAGGATTAGCCATTGTTGCTAAGGGAGTAGAAGAAGTGGGGGGAGAAGATGGTCCTGGCGAGGTAACTCGCCTCCTTAGGAGTGGCTCCCAAGGTCCAACCAGTTGAGGTCTAAGTGACCTCCTTCCTTGCATACACCACCCAACCCCTAGGTTGGTGTAGCCAAGGCAGACAAGGTTAAGGCCCTGTCAATTAGATGGTCCTTATGATCAGGTGACTAGATTTTTCGTTCTATGTTTGAATTCCTGAAGAAAAATTCGTCGTACAACCGACTGAAAGTGATTCCCACCTCTCAAGCTAACCTAGTTAAGAGGTTGAAAACACCCAGTAGTATGATAATGAATTTGGGTTGATTTCGTGTTTTAGAATTGATTTGAGCCCATTTTTCTTTAGTTGGGGTTTGTGGTGAGTGGCCCACAAGGTGACCAAGCTCACCGGCTAAGCACTAAACTTGATTAAGTCTAGTCTAGCCCAAATGTGGTCTCTATATTGTAACCCAAAAGATGTAACCTAGGGTTCATGCAATTCTAGGGTTTTTTGTTCTTTTGTTTTGTTCTTCTTCAGCAGACCATAAGGATAAAAATAGTTCTCTAAACAAAAAATTGGAATCCAATTAAATTAAAATTTGGGGAGTGGATTACTTTCTCAATTATCTTTTTAGAGAATATTTTTTGTAATTTTTTACTATTTCAACCGAATTTATAGAGATTTTTAAATGTCAAAGGGTTAGATCTGGAATTTTGACCCCTGGTCGGTATCTCAAATTGAAATAGTATCAAATGATTTGTAAAAATTTGAGAAAAATATGGAAATTAAAGCCAATAAGTTTAGATTTCAAACCCCACCATTTTTAGTCAAAACTGATTTGTGGATTGCTCGGAATTACTTTTTGAAATTTGAAAATTCTAAAATTTGAGTCAATCTGACACCCTTGCACTTCGCGAATTTTTAAAAATGTTTTACCTGAAATTTTCTCAAATGAATGGTGGCATTTGAAAGATGGTTTGAAAATAAATTTCTATCCCATATTTCAGAATTTTTTGTTCACTACTTTTTTGGCAATTGAATTTTTAAATCAGAATTTAAAGTCTGGCTGAAAATCAAAGGGTGGTGGAGAAGCTTTTAAAAGGTGTTTGAGTTTAAAATTCAAACTTTCCACCAAAATTTTTTTAAAAAAAAATACCTTCAAATTTTTTTTTTCAGGAAGGATTTGTTTTTTTCGAAGGGTTTTCAACTTTTTTTTTTTTGCTTTTTCAGGACTAACCTAGGATTCAAAAAGAAACCTCATCTAACTACCTAGATTTTTTTTCTTTTTCATGAAAATGAATAAGCTTTTTTTTTTTCAAATGAAATTACTAGAAGAAAATCTAACCTAGGGTTCAAAAAAAAAAAAACCTAGAGTAAGGCAGATATGATGTGCACCTAAAATTTTTTTCCGTGCTCATTGCATGCGCAAATCCCATGTTTTTCCTATTTTTCATGCACATCCAATGATAAGCAGTGGAATATTTGTCAGTGATAGCTTAAAAGATCGAAATCAAAAAATGACGTTGCCTCCCCGGTAGTGGCGCCATCTGACAAAAGTCATTTTCACGCATTTTAAAATCGTCGGAAATCGTAGTATAGTCGCGCTAAAACATTCGTAAAAAAAATGATTTTGTAAAGATAACGAGAATTGAGTCCCGGTAGTTCGTCTCTGGGAGGCATTTATGCAAATCTGAAATCGATCTTTTTTGCTCTACTTGTTTAAAATCGCACGCCGGTTTCTAATCGTCGGATCAATGTTTTGCCACTTTCATTATGAACCCTGATTACGTGCGCATGTGTTAGATAAATGACAAATGTGAAAGTGTGAGTTTTAGTATGCACAATTCTAGTTATGTGGTGGCTATTTATGGAAAATGCACTAATAGTTAAATCCTCAATATTTTCTGGTACCGACATGCTGGTTGCAATAGATAATAATTAAAAGCAGACAACTTTAATCACATAAAATATATTGCAATCAATAAGCTCATGATGATTCTCAACATAGAGATATATATATATGTATAAAAGCTTATAGAGGAAATCTTGAAAACAAAAACCTAACTAACAGATTATCATCGCATACATGAATATATGGGGGGATTTTGCATGCATCATTGGGGGAGAATAAAGAGCTACACTACTAAGCAGTAATAAAAGCATGTAACTATGAAGAACTAAGCCACTAATCTAGCAGAAATAAGGGCATTCGAAGGTGGTCTCCGATGGCCTTTGAGTGGTTGAGAGGAGGAGGGGAAGCCAATGGTGCTTTGGATGGCCCTTGGAGAGAGGTTGGAGAGGTGATCTAGCATCCTGGCACGGAGATGGTGGTGGCCATGGTGAGGCAACTCATGGAGGTGGAATGTAGCTAACCTAAATGGAAGTGAATAAAGCCAAGAGATGGATGGGTACAAATGGCCACCCCTTAGGTCTTTTTATTGACCTAAGGGAGACTCTCTAGAGAAGTGTGGAACTCTCTTGAGATAGCTCCAAGAGTGGCCGGCCACAGAGAGAGAGAGGTGGTTCTTATATCCACCATTTGTGGATCTCCAATTTGAATGGCTCTTGGTTGATAATTTTGGCAACCAAGAGTGGTGCCACCCTGAAGAGGATTCTAGAGAACTCTAGATGGGTGTGTGTGTGTGTGTGTGTGTGGCCGTGCCCTATGTGGCTAAATGGTTTAGGTTAGGTCCTAAGGGGTTTGGGTTGGTGTAGGTTTGAAATTAGGGTTGCAAACCCTAATTTCTAACGAGGAAATGCAATTAAACTTAAAACAAGTTTAATTGAATGATTGTTAACCTAATTGAGAGTGAAATAACTCAATTAGGTTGGGCTTAGGTCAATTGAACTCTCATTGAGTCCAATTGGACTTGTATATGTTGAGATCTGAGCTCAATTGGATTCTAAGAATCCAATTGATTAGGCAATGGTAATTGACTATAATCTAAGTCAATTTGATTTAGTGAGGAGCTAATTAGGTCCTTAACGAGGTCTAGAGGTGATGTACTAGGGTTGGGGTACCTTAATTTAGGTTCCTAGGGGATTAGAATTGGGTTTAGGGAGCTAGAGATCCAAAATCAAGGCTTGAATCTCAAAATAGGAACTGGAGAGCAGTTCGAGATGTCAAATAAAAGTATCAGATGACTTATACTCAAAAATCAGAAGTCCAGACTTCAATTCTGGACGTCTAATCAGAGTCAGGAAGGATTCTAGGTTTTGTCTTGGGTATTCTGTATAAATTGGATGTCTGACCAAGTGTTTAGACGTCCAATAATACTGCAGAAGTGGGTTTAAGGTGTGCGGGAGTTGGCTAAGGGTTCTGGATGTCCTATAACTCATCTGGACATCCAGATAGAGGTTGGAATTAGGGTTTTAAGGTTTCCTAGGGTGCGGTGACCTAATCTAAGGGTGGCTAAGGCTTGGGGAAGCTTCTAGGCTGTCCTAGGGTTAGGATGAAGCTAAGTTCTTCAAAATTTATTGCTTTATTCCTACTTAATAGAATAGAATACCTTAACTCCCAAACATTATTATCTACTACATCTAATATACGTCTTCTGCTCTAGCTCTACTGCAACACCAGTTAGTTTTTATTCTTCAGATCTAGATTTAGATCCAGCTTCAGGTCAGCTTATTACCTGTAATTGTCATAATGCACCTAATCATTACATTATAGCACTATTTTGTGCATAGCTAAAAGAAAGCAGTAAAGATGCAAATAATGCTTTCTCATGCATGAATTACCCTAACTTATGCTAAGTCCTAGCCTAATTTATGTCAATTAAGACCTATGATTGCTGCACAATCAATGTAGTAGACAATAATGTAAGGGGTTAAGGCATTCTATTCTGTTAAGTAGGAATAAAGCAGTAAACTAAGAAGAACTTTGGTCCACCCTATCCCTAGGACCTCCTAGAAGCTTCCTCAAGCCTTAGCTACCCTTAGATTAGGTCACTATACCCTAGGAAGCCTTAAAACCCTATTTCCAGCCTCTATGTGGATGTCCAGATGAGTTACAGGACATCCAGAATCCTTAGCCACAACCCGCACACCTAAAACCCACTTCTGAAGCATTTTAAGACGTCCAGACACTTGGTCTGGACGTCCAATTTCTGCAAACAGAACCTTAATTCTTCTCTACCTATGTTTGGACGTCCAAACAACAAGTCAGGACATCTAACTTTTTATTTTAAGATGTCTGACACTATTTTCAGACATCTGGAATTGCTCTCTAGTTCCTGCTTTTGAATTCAAGCTTCGATCTTGAATTCCTAGGTCCCTAAGCCCAATTCCAACCCCATAGGAACCTAAATTAAGGAGCCTAACCATAGTTCATCACCTCTAGACCTCCCTAAGGACCTAATTAAGTCCTCACTAAACCTAATTGACTTGGATCTTAATCAATTCCAGCAGCCTATTCAATTGGACTCATTGAGTCCAATTGAGCCTTGATCTCAGCTCATACTGTCCAATTGGACTCAGCGAGAGTCCAATTGACCTAAACCTACCTTAATTCAGTTGTTTTAATCTTAATTAGGGTTTCACACATCCAATTAAACATGTATCAATTTTAATTGCATTTTACCTTAATGAATTAGGGTTTACAACTCTAATTTGAGACCTACCTTGACATAAACCCACTAAAACCTAACCTAATCACCCTAGCCACCTAGGTTTCGACCCACACACACCATCTACACGAACATACCTAGCCTAGAGTTCTCTAGAAATCTATAAAATGTGTTGTTACCTTGGTTGCTAAAAATAGCAACCAAGATGCATTCAATTTTTAGATCCACCAAATGTGGATCTGAAAACCACCCATTCATCCTCTCTCCACTCTCCCACGATCTCCCTGTTAGTCACATGAGATCAATGTTTTAAATTGTTACGTTGTAGTATAGTCAAAATCTCGTGAAAAACAGATAAAATTTATACTCGAATAGTCCAAGGTCGTTCGCTTGGAGCAAGTAGGAATTCAATTCTCAAGGTTGCAATTTAAATAATAGAGATAAGAAATTATAATCAGAAATTGACTCAGAATAATGTAGCAATAATATCAAGTGTCAAATTGCAAAAAAGAATAGAGTAAAATGGTGATTTTAATCATCAATTACTCCCTACAATAATATCAAATAGAACTCAATAGCTATGTATGAAATAAACTCAAGTCAGCCATCTGATTGAATGATCAGATGTATTAAACATCTGATGAACAGTTCTTCTTCTTTGCTTGATTCCAGACTCTTCTTTCTTCTTCTCTTCTGTGACTCTTCTTCTATTCTTCTTCTTCTCTACTTCTGTTCTTCACTGCTCTTTTCCTTCTCCTCTTCTTCTTCTTTCTCTACTTTCTCTTCCTTCTCTTCAAGCCTTCTACTTCTACCTGTCTTCTCTTCTTCAAGAACAGTGGGAAGGGTCTTTAGATTTGGCTAAGTGTTAGCCAACTTCTCTAGAGCAAAACCCTCCCATGCCCCATGCAAGCACTCCTCTCTTTCTTTCCTTGGGTCACGCTCTCCCAGAGCCTTCAACAGTACCGAGTATATGAGTAATTAGACCTAGAGCACACCTAGGTCCAAGGCTGTAGGCATGGGTCGCAGTCGAGGAGTGTGTAGATTCCCTGCAGGAGGGGGTGAGATATGCGTGACATATAAAATGTGGAATAAAAAGATAATAATCTCACAAAATGAGCAATTTCACTATGTACACAAGTATTTTTAGGTGGAAACCCAAATCGGGTGAAAACCACCACCTAACCCTTTCGAGTTAGGATTCCCCGATAGATCTAGTAAATCAAATCCACTATACGAGCTACTTAAACGGGGGTAGTTCAACCTCAATTACAACCACCTACAAGTACGAGGGTAGCAATCCTCAACCCCTCCTCTTCACAAGGAGGATTTTGTCTAGCAAAGGTGACAGGAATTCGCAATGCGAATACCCAACAAATAATAAAGAAAGATTACAAAACAACCTATAGAGCCAACAGAGATTAACCTAGCTGCTATAGGTAAAGTTACTTCCCTTTGCTTGGAAATGCATCGGTTTGACGTGGGTGCGTGAACCACGTGGCGGTGCTTGGTCGCTCTCGTAATCTTGGAGGGAGAGCGGGTGCGTAAACGAAGATGAAGCTCTCAGGTGTGGACACGGCCTTTGGAGAGCTTAGAACTTCTTCTTAGTATCAATGTGACACAATAAGGGTGGAAAGTAGTCTTTCAAGTTATGTCTTGGTGTGTGTTTTCAAGGCAAGGGTCCTCCTCTATTTATAGAGAGCCTAGTAAAGCTTTGGAAGCCCTTAGAAAGATTCCATAGCCGTTGGGGTTGAACCCATGGCAAAACATGTCGTAATCAGAATCAATCATGATTCTGACATGGTCATCAGACATCTGGTCCACGTATCAGACGTCTGGAAAACCTATTTAAGACGTCTGGGAACTAAATTGGACATTTGATTTTAGGCGGGTTTCTTTCCTGACTTGGTTCAAACCTCAACAAGGTTCTAGTGTATGGCCATCAAACGACATACAGGATGTCTAGCACTAAGTCTGGACATTTGAAAACCTATTGTTCTATGGAAATGGATTGCCAAGATAGGTTAATGGCTAGGAAATCTGATAAAGGATATTGTGGGTCGGCTGAGGCTAAACGGTCACATATCAGACGTCTGGGGTCCTCTACAGATGTCTAATATAAGCCTAACAATCATTTTCCTCAACATTTGTATAGGAAGCCAACGTTCCACTAATTGGACGTCTGGCACAAGCATCAGACGTCTTCTATGATGTCTAGACTAAGGTCTGGACGTCTGATTCATCAGACAGAAGCTACAAAGTCCTGCCTAAGTTATTGGACGTCTGAGTTAATAGTCAGACATCTTAAAAGTCACTATCAGATGTCTGATTTTTATATTAGACGTCTGATTAGGCTGTCAGAACCCTATTTTGGTTTTCTAAGTTCTCTACAGAATACCTAAGTATCCTAGGGTTGTGCAGGTGTTCCTAGGACTAATTTAAGGGTTCTTTGACATAAGATATAATTTAGAAATAAAGAGCAAAAAAGAAACAAAATTATAGAGAACAAGATAAAAGGAAATATATCCTATTCTAGTCTTCACGCTTCTTCAGGCTATCGCTCCTTGCAAAACTCCTCTATTCTCCATGAAGTTCCTCCAATCCGCCACGGATGCAAGCTCAAACTCCATCTAAACACATCTCCATTTGCAATTAACCTGAAATCTAAGACTTTAAGTGCAAATGTTAAATAACACAAGTTTTGTTATCATAAAAAAAAACAATCGTGGTGCTCTAGCACCAATAATCTCTCCCTTTTCGATGATGACAAAATCATAAATAATAATCAATAAAATTCTCCCCTTGTTTGACATTATCAAAAAGGTATCATAAATTTTAATTTTCCTAAACTCCCTCTTAAAACATGCTCTTCTAGTTTTTGGGTTAAATTTCTTTTAACAAAAATAATATTCTCCCCCTTTTTAATAATAGGATAGCTATATATTTTTCTCCCCCTTTCTAAGGGAAATATAGCTAACTTATTTTTGAAACTCCCCCTTAAAGATTGACAAGTAGCTCATTAGTTTTAAGTCCCCCTATCTATATGATAATAAAAAAAAAGATAGGGTTTAGAGATTACCTCACTTACCATAGCCAATAGAATGGCCCAAATGGAAGTGGATGCCAAATCGAATGGGGTTCCCATCCATAGCTCGGAGTTCCAGGCATTGGCACCGGTCTCCAATCTTGTGGTCAACATACGACGGGTCGGTTGGTTATTCGTTGTCTTGTCGGTCTCCTCTTTTCCTTCCTCCTTGGTCAAGTCCTTGGTCTTCCCAATTTGAGTTGACCATCCTTGAACTTGTAGGTCCAATCTTTTGTATTGTAGTCTCCCTTGAAACCTACAAAATATGATTCAAGTTGGTCTTTCAAAATCCAAGTTAGCTTGGATCCGATTTTGTAAGTTGGTCTCCTTGATGGAGATCCTTTCTCAACCTTAGGGTTATGCAAATTATCTACTTTGTTTATCAGATTTTAAGAATTCTTCCTAAGACATGCAAGTTCATTTTCTATAACATGCATCTTTATCTTCAAATTAGAAATTTCTAATCTTACGCAATGTGTTTTCCTTAATCAACTTACTATTTTCATTTGTTAGGTCTATGTTTTCTAACATGTTATCATTACTAGAACTACTTTCTAGATCCTTAAGTTTTATCTCTAATCTTTCATTTTCAGTTTTTAGAAAACTAAGATTCTTTTTAATATTTTTATTTTCTACCTTAAGTGATTTACTGAGTTCAAATAATTCATCAAGTCCATCTTGTAGATCGGAATTTACCTCATTTTCGGAGTCGCTTTTGCTATCGCCCGTTGTCGCCATGAAACCCATGCAGGCGGTTTCATTCTTCTTTTCGGGATTTTCTTCTTCTTCCTTCGAGCTCGAGTCATCCCAAGTTGCTTGGAATGCCTTCTTCTTGTACTTCTCCTTCTCCTTCTTCTTGTACTTCTTGAGAAGAGGGCACTCAGGTCAAAGATGACCCTCTTCGTTGCAGTTGTAGCAACGTCTCAGGCTATCTTTTTCCTTCTCCTTCTTTTCTTTCTTTGATTCCCTACAAAACATGGAAAATTTTTTAAGAATTTAAAATCTTCATCATCGAAACTTACCTCTCTATCTGATGCGGCTCTAAATGCGAGGGTCTTCTTCGATTTTGGCTCTGGTGTATCTTTCTTTTTCTGCTTTAGCTTTGTCTCGTAGGCCATTAGATTGCCTAGGAGATCCTCCATGTTGAGCTCCTCCACCTCGTTCGCCTCCTTGATGGCATTGACCTTCTGTTCCCACTCTGGTCTGAGAGAACAAAGAAGCTTCCCTTGAAGCTCCCCCTTGATGATGGTCTTCCCTAAAGCTTTCAAATTATTTACTATGAGAGTGAACCTAGTATTCATCTCACTCAAAGTTTCATTAGTCTTCATAGAAAATGATTCAAATTCTTGTGAAAGTAAATTAATCTTAGAAGACTTTACCTTAGATGTACCCTCGTGAGTTACCTCAAGTGTGTGCCAAATCTCGTATGTGGTGGTGCACTGCGAGATTCTGTTGAACTCCTCCAGGCTAAGTGCGCAATACAACACGTTCATTGTTTCGCGTTGAGAGAGAGCTCACAGATTTGTTGTTGCGAGTAGCCTCCCATGGGTTTCTCTAGGATGTCAAATGGCATCTTGCATCTGGCACAAATCATGAAGTCGTTGGCTTGAAGCCACAACTTCATCCGCAGCTTCCAGTAGGGGTAGTTGCTTTCGTCGAAGAAAGGTGGACAGGTGGTGGACTGCCCCTCAGAAATCCTGATTGCTGAACTGCTCCCCTCCATTGATCTCTTGCTAGTTGTTATGCCAAATAAGCAAGAATCTGCTCTGATACCAATTGTAGATTCCCTACAGGAGGGGGTAAGATATGCATGATGTATAAGATGTAGAATAAAAAGATAACAATCTCACAAAATGAGAAATCTCACTATGTACACAAGTATTTTTAGGTGGAAACCCAAACGGGTGAAACCCACTACCTAACCCTCTCTAGTTAGGATTTCCCGATCTATCTAGTTGATCAAATCCACTATAAGAACCACTTAAACGAGGGTAGTTCAACCTCAATTACAACCACGCTACAAGTACGAGGGTAGCGTTCCTCAACCTCTCCTCTTCACAAGGAGGATTTTGTCTCACGAAGGAGATCGGAAATCATAACGTGAATGCCCAGCAAATAACAAAGAAAGATTACAAAATAACCTATAGAGTTAACAAAGATTAACTTAGCTGCTGTAGGTAAAGTTACTTCCCTTTGCATGGAAGTGTGTCGGCTTGACGCGGGTGCATGAACCATGCGGCAGTGCTTGGTCACTCTCATAATCTCAAAGGGAGAGAGAGTGCGTAAATGAAGATGAAGCTCTCAGGTGTGGACACGGGCTTTGGAGAGCTTAGAACTTCTTCTTAGTATCAATGTGACACAATACGGGTGGAAAGTAGTCCTGCAAGGTTTGTCTTGGTGTGTGTTTGCTAGGCAAGGGTCCTCTATTTATAGAGGGCCTAGGAAGGCTTTGGAAGCCCTTAGAAAGCTTCCAGAGCCGTTGGGCTTGAAACCAAGGCAAAATTTGCTGTAATCAGAATCAATCATGATTCTGACAGGATCATCAGATGTCTGGTCCGGGTATCTGATGTCCTATTTAAGACATCTGGGAACTAAGTCAGATGTCTGGTTTTAGGCAGGTTTCTTTCCTGACTTGGTTCAGACCTAAATAGGGTTCTAGTGTATGGTCATCAGACGACATACAGGACGTCTGGCACTAGGTCTGGACATTTGGAAACCTATTGTTCTATGGAAATGGATTGCCAAGATAGGTTAACGGCTAGGAAATCTGACAAAGGAGATTTTGGGTCAGCTGAGGCTAAATGATCACATATCTGACATCTGGGGTCCTCTACAGATGTCTGATATAAGTGTAACAGTCATTTTCCTCAACGTTTGTATAGGAAGCCAACATTCCACTAACTAGACATCTGGCACAAGCATCAGGAATCTTCTAAGATGTCTGGACTAAGGTCTGGACATCTGATTTCATCAGACAGAAGCTACAAAGTCTAGCCTACGTTGTTGGACGTTTGAGTCAGTAGTCAGATGTATTAAAAGTCACTGTCTGACATTTGATTTTCAAATTAGACATCTGATTAGGCTGTCAGAACCCTATTTTGTTTTTCTAAGTTCTCTACAGAAAACCTAAGTATCCTAGGGTTGTGCAGGTGTTCCTAGAACTAATTTAAGGGTTCTTTAAGGCTCTTTAACATAAGATCTAAGAAAGAAACAAAGAGCAAAACAAAGAAACAAAGTTACATAGAATAAGATAAAAGGAAATCTATCCCATTCTTGTCTTCACGCTTCTTTAGGCTATCGCTCCTCACAAAGCTCCTCTATTCTCCATCAAGCTCCTCCAATCTGCCATGGATGCGAGCTCGAACTCCGTCTAAACATGTCTCCATTTGCAATTAACCTAAAATCTAAGACTTCAAGTGTAAATGTTAAATAGCACATGTTTTGTTATCATCAAAATAAACAATTGTTGTGCTCTAGCACCAACAGAGTGTACAGGGCTTAGGTAGGTAATCGGGTCTGCACCAGGTCTGTGGGGGTGTGTCACAGATGAGGAGCATGAGGGGTGTGAGGGACCTTACCCTTTGTGTCTGAGGTGATAAGCCTCTATCACAAAATCAATTTATGTTACTACAGTTGCTTCAAAACCACGATGTGTGACTATCCTCAGTCCCCTTCTTTGCGTGCACAACTGTTGAAGTTTTCATCCAATTTGCATGCAAGGAGCAGTCAACGGCTCCAATTGGCCCCTGAGTTACATTCTTGGAAGGATTCCGTGCTTCCTGGGATCGAAGACCTGGAGCTGTAGGCTGGGAAGCAAGCTTTGTGCTTGCTCGAAGCTTGGCTTTAATGGCAGAGGGGGCTGGTACCTGAAATCACAAATAAGGCCTAATGGCCGCATCAGAAAATCTCAGAGGCTTCGTCGGACTACGGTGAAAGCAACGGTGGTGGTTGTGTGGCGTGTGCATGTGTGAAGAGGTCTGGTGACCTCGCGGAGGGTGGCCAGATGTAGGTTTATTCGGCAGGGTGTTCGTCCTAACAAAGTTAAGGCTTCTGCTCCTGAGGTTGAGGCGGAGGTGTGGAGTGCGGGAGCGGCTAGCTTGGTGGTGTGTGGAAGCCGCTAGGGCTCATCGGAGGCATGTCGGTGAGATGGAAGATGGAGTCGAGGAGGGCATTGGTGAGGTCAAAGCATTGTGTTGGAGATGATGGTGTAAAGAGGAGAAGTTAAGGAGTTGTTTAAGAGAGTTAGTGCATGACGAGGAGAGGAGATGGCGCCAATTGCAGTGTGGCCGGCACGGAGAAGGAAGCTGCTCTAGTGGGTAGGAAATGACGAGGAAGACAGGGAAAGGGGCGTCGACGGGTATAGCTCTACATGGAAGAAGATGAGGAAGATAGCTCCACCGCTAGTATTGCGAATGGTGGATGAACAGAGGCAGGGAGAATCACCGGATGTCGATAAGCACTTTGGCCGAGAAAGAGGAGAGGAACTGGAGGTGTTTCTGGCCATATTCGAATGTGGGAAGAACGACTTGATCTAGAAGTCTTTTTATAGGCCATCAGAGGGCGATTAGAACTTAGGAAGCAACCTTCCCAAGCTTAGAAGGTTGCCAAAGTTGGAAACCAAATTTTCAAATGATTCGCATTAGGATTTGGGCAAGACTTGGAGCTGAAGATGTGGCTCAAATGGAAGGCAACTTCATCAAGAATCTGGGTATCTATTTTGGGACTGATTGATTGAGAATCGAGAGAGAAATCCTCGCTCAATCTCAATTATGAAGCTCAAAGTTACCTTTAATGGCACCAAGGACCTATTTGCAAGGATGATGACAATGTTAGGGGCATTTTTGTAAGGATTTTGAAAGTTAAGGGCATAGGTGTAATCAGATCAGACCAAGTTGCAAACTATGTCCAGACAATCTCGGATTGGGCCCAAATTTTGGTACAAATCTAATTTTGACCTAAGGAATCCAATGGTTAAGTTGGATTTTCATTTTGACTATGTTTGACTGGGTAATTTATGCAAAAACCTAAATTAGGGCAAATGTCTATCTGAGACTATATTTTGGGTCAAGATGGGTTCTGATAGTCAAATTGAAGGTACTAAACCCTAGAGAATATTTTTATATAAATTTTAGAGGGTTTAGGTTAATTTTATCCTGACCAGAACCTTAGTAATTAAGCAGGTTTGTTTTTAGGATTTCGGAAGTCATTTAATTCTCAAAACACGCGAAAACCCTTTTCTGTCTATTCTAACCCACTTGCTAGCCTTTTATGACCATTTGACCCTTAATTAACCTCTAGGAAAACCCATGGTATTACTGCATTCATGATATGATAGTAAAATTGTAGTTTTAACCTTGGTTTCTTATCTTTCTTCCAGAATGATTATGCAATGAATTACAGTCCTCTAGCGGTTATGTAGGAGCATTTAAAGACTTAATCAGATCATATTGAGCAAATTATGGATTGTGATGGTGTTCCCATCACTCCCACCAGATGCCTCTCTAGAGAGTTCCACACTTCTCTAGAGAGGCTCCCTTGGGTCTACTTAAAGGACCTTTGGGTGGCCATTTGCACCCATCTATCCTTCCATCTAGTTTTAGCTTCATTCCACCTCTATTACTCCACGTCCATCTCCATGAGCACACCATGGCATCCCCATCACCTCCACGCCAGGCCTAGATCACCTCCAACTCTCTCCAAGGGCTAACCTAAGCACCATTGGCCGTCCCTCCTCCTCTCAACCAAGTCAAAGGCCATCGAAGCTACGTCTGAATCCCCTTCATTCTGTTAGATAGATAAGTAGGGTAGTTCTTCATAGATTAATGCTTTATTACTTCTTAGTAGTGTAGCTCCATACTCTCCCCTAATGATGCATGCATAATGCCCCCATAGATTCTTGTATGCAGTCATTTTCTGTTAGCTAGTTTATTGCATTCAAGATTTCATGCACAAGTTTTCCGCGAACTTCACTCTATAGCCACCATGATACAATCAATGAAATCATCTTTTATATATCTCAATGTCTATGTGTGAAAATCACCATGAACTGATTGCCATATTTCCTTGTGATTAAATTTGCATGTGCAAAATTTGTATTCTCTTACAACTAAGCATGTCGTGCATCAATATGAATTGTTGTTAACTGGCGTGCATTTTTGAATAAGTAGAGTGAGCTAGATCAAATTCAAATCTGCATTTTCTAAACACCACCTAGAGATGAATGATTGAGACTCAAGTCTCATTATTTTATAAATTATTTTTGACGAGCATTTTCGGGCACTATATACGACGAGATCTCTGTTTTCAAAACACGTGTGAGAATCGCCTCCTGTTAGGCACCCATTCTGCAAGCACCCATCTGTGCTCATCCTTTTGAGCTTATGACACATGCCTCAAATTTTGCAGAAGGAGTCGCCCTAGGGCAACGAATCTATAAGAAACCCATTGTGATTTATTACACTAGTAAAACACTTGATGAGACACAACAAAATTATACTGTCAGCAAAAAAGAACTTCTTGCGTCATTTTTTCCTCGAAAGGTTTCATTCATATCTGTTAAGGTTACACATCACAATATACACTGATCACTCGGCCTTGAAATATTTGTTGAATAAGAAGGATGCAAAACCCTGCCCAATTTGATGGATTTTATTGTTACAAGAATTTGACTTGGAAATGAAAGATAAAGTGGGTTCACAAAATGTCGTGGCCGATCACCTTTCAAGACTTAACACTGGTGATGTTTTGACCCAATCAGCCATTTTTCTGGACGAAATGCTCCTAACATTAAAATCCCTCCGTTGGTATGCTGATTATGCAAATTATCTCGCCATTGGATAATTCTCTTCTGACTGGCCTAAGCACAAGAGGGATAAGTTCTTTGCCGAGATTAAATATTACTTTCGGGAGGACGTCAATCTGTTCCATATCTTTGTTGACCATGTCATTAGGTGGTGTATTCCCGATTCAGAAAGACATGATATTCTGAACCACTATCACTTAATGGCTTGCGACGGACATTTTTCAGGGAGGAAAATGGCGACCAAGGTGTTAAATGCCAGATTTTATTGGCCTAGCATACATAAAGATGGACATGAACTTTCTTGGTCCTGTGTGCGTTGCTAGAGCATCGGTGACATGAACTCTAAGGATATGATACCCCTCAACTCGATTTTGGAAGTTGAAATTTTTGATGTGTGAGGCATCAATTTCCATTTATCACTTCTTTTGTGTACCAGTACATTTTAGTCACTGTCAACTATGTTTCAAATGGATTGAAGCAGTACCCACACGCACTAATGACCATCAGGTTGTCGTTGATTTTATAAAGAAAATCATTTTTTCGCATTTCAGTGTTCCTAAGGCCATTATTAGTGATAAAGGCTCACATTTTACACATTCCCTATTCCGTCAACTTCTTACTAAATATGGGGTGAACCATAAATTCTCCACACCATATCACCCTCAAACTAATGGTCAAGCTGAAGTCTCCAACTGGGTGATTAAAAATATTTTGTAAATGACAATTAAGCCTGACTAAAACATTGGCCACTAAAACTTGATGTTGCATTATGGGCTTACTGCACGGCTTTCAAAACCCCAATTGGCATGTCACCGTTTCACCTTATTTTTGGCAAGGCATGCCACCTCCCGGTTGAACTGGAACATAGGGCTTATTGGGCGATAAAAGAATTCAATTACAATTTGGATGCAACCGGTCAACACAGGAAATTACAATTAACTAAACTTGAAGAACTTCGCAACATGGCTTATGAAAATGCATGGATTTACAAAGAGCGAACCAAGAAATTTCATGATAAATTCATCATTCAGGAAACTTTAGAACCTAAACAATGCATGTGACTTTTTGATGTGAGATTGCGAATATTTCCTGGTAAATTAAAATCTAAATGGATCGGTCCTTACATTGTATCTCAAAGTTATCCCCATAGTGCCATTGAAGTTTTGGATCCTAAAAACAACAATATCTTCAAAGTCAATGGCCAACGACTTAAGCCCTAGCTTGATCACAACCTTAATGTGAAATCCAATTCTCATGACCTCCACGACTTACCCAATATTTAATGACTTCATGCCTAGCTGAATGGCATAAAAGATAGCACTTGTTGGGAGGTAACCTATCATTTTTTTTTGCTTTTCGTTTTTACTTTCTCTAGGGGTTTTGCTATCAAAATTTTGACCACCATCACTAAGGTAATCTCTTTTCCCTTCCAATTGCATGCGGACATGCCATATCTTAAGCATGGGGGATATTTTTAAGTTTTAAGAAACAAATCAGAATTTTCAAAACCTAAGTACATTTATTTTGTTTCTTATTTTATTTCATCTTCTGCATGCATACCGAAAAAAAATAAAAATATTGAAAACTTTTTGAGAAATCTTTCAATTCAGGACTAAGGTTGATAAATCATTCCAAGGCACAATGGGATTTAATCTTTAACAAACTAGGGATTAAGAAGCAGATCCAAATATTAGAATTTCTAGGTCTACTTTTAGACTAGATCAAGTATCCTTCTTTGAATTTCACCTGAACTCCTAATGATTCAGGTGACTTAATCTTCTTTTGTGACTTGGAAATTACCTAGCTCAATTTTTAACCAAAAACTTACATCCCTTGCAGAATTCTTATGTCAAATTTCACACACAGCCAACACTTAAAAATAATTAAAAAAATAAAAATAAAAATAGAAATAAACCCCTTATCCACTCTTAGTAAAAATCTAAAGAAAATCATTGGTTTGAATTCCCACCTTCGAGGAGGACAATCCCTCGTTTGTTGATGTGATGCCAACTTGTTACCACCTCGGCATGACTCTATATCTAGATTTCTTATCTTCAAATGGAGCATTAAGGCACATTTTTGCATCTCAAGTGTCTTGGATGGTTCTCTACCCACAGTGTCAAAGCAAGAGCTTTAGTTTGCTTGGAGTGCCCCTTTACACCGCATTGTGTTTTGGGGTTGTGAGCTCCTGGGTGGTGTCTTGGACAATACTATCTTGAAGTGCTAGCGCTAGAGCCCCCTCGAGGTTTGGTAATGGGAATGATGATCCCAACATATCTATTATAAGACTAAGCTAAGAATAAGCATGGGGTAGACAAAAAAAAAGAATCCAAATAAAAACACGTCCCTAAATGTTGGCATTCTCAAACACTGACACAAAATTTTAAAAGATTATGCAAGTTGGGAGCCAAATTCAAGAGCCAAAGAAATCCTAACTATAGAATAATTTTAGGTCATTTGAATTGACAAGGAGTCAATTTGTGAATTTGTAAAGGATACATTGATCCTGATACTTCTAAATTTTGGCTCCAAAGATGAATCCCGATGTTTATCTTCAACAAATCATGTGCCCTTCATAATTTTTATCAACCAAACTCCTGTAATCTCCTTTTTCTCAAAGGTAAAAAAAAAAAAAACTAGTCTTTCCCAAAAGTCCATTTTTTAAAAGGTTTGCTAAGAGACTAGCAAAAGATAAGCATGGGGGTGTGATAAATGCTAGTTTATCATCATTCTTATGACCTAAAATAGATCTAGCTCTTAAGTTTTTAACTCTGCAAATGGGATTTTGGGTTTCATTTAGGCATAGCCTAGTTTAGGCATGCATTGTATTCTTTTTGTATTTTTAGCATCTTTACTTGAGTGTTAAGGTTAAGCAGATGCTCAAACCCTTAAATCCTTAGCACTCAAGAAGGAAGAAAGTGAAGAAGTTCATTTCAGTTGAACTCTAGCTGGATCCAGCTCGTCTCAACTGGATATCAGCTCATATGGGATAAGTTTAGCTCCTTCCAAGTCCATTCAGGTCATCTTAGCATGATGGTAGCTTAGGGTAGCTCATCTTAGCTCATCCCACCTCAACTCCGCTCAGATCTAGCTCAACTTAGTTGAGTCTACCTCATCCTAGCTCAAATCATTTCACTGTGAGGTCTAGCTAGCACAGCTTAGTTTAAGGGAGTTCATTCCAGCTCCAGCTCATTCCAAGTCCAGCTCTACCCAGGTCCATTTAGCTTACAATAGCTGAACTCTGTCCAGCTTAGCTACTACTTGCCTACTTTGTAGCTAAGCTAGCTCAGGAGTTCCAATCAGAGGAAGTTTCAACTCAACCTAGCTTTAGCTAGGTTGAAAGTAGCTCAACTTAGCTCAACTACTCAAGCTTAGCTACTAGCATAAGAACTAGCTAGCTAAGCTAAGTAGTTGAGCTCCTCATGAAGACCTCCTTAGTAGATTCAGCCCCAGTGTAGCTCCAGTCAGCTCATCCTTGGCTCCTCTTCTCAAAACCATAACTCCTCCACTACTACTCTATTAGTTAAGCTAGCTTGGCTAAGCTCAAAACCAGCTCCACCTCCAAGGCCATCCACCATCCGCCACAACTCTAACCTAAGCCCTAACCTAACTCCACTCGAAAGTCCACCACCTAAGCAAGCTACCTACTCCACTCTTAGTTGGTGCCAGCAACCCCCATGTCCCTTCACACCACCACCTTCAAAAGCCACCTAGTTTTCCCTCCCAAACCACCTAATAACTACCCTTTTGTTGGTGCCATAACTAACCTCCATCCTAGCCCTACATCTCACCACATGTACCATCTCTACCCTCTATATATGGTACCAAATACACCCCCTTCTAGAAGCCCTTTTGGCGCCAACACAAGAGGCACCAAAAGGGAGTAACCACCACTTAATAACCCCCTTGAGTTGGCACCAAAATAATGTAAGCACACCCTTCCATTTTGGCACTAACTCTACCTTATATCTCCACCATACACACCACCCTACAACCATCATCCAACCCATCCTCACCCTTTAAAAGTGTTGCCAACCCTTGACCCTCAACCTCACTAAAAATTGGTGCCAACCCAACCATAACCACCACTCAACACACCCCTAAATGTGGCACCAACCTAATCAACCCTCCATCCACTAACCACCCTCCTAAGCCTTCATCCTAAACCTATAGCACACCGTACAACCCCTTAAACCTAGTCTTCACCTAGGGTTGGTGCCAACTCCTAAGAAACCTCTTCATTTTGGTGCCATTAACCCTAGCCCTAGGATCCCATAACCACACCCTATAAGCCATCCTAGCCATCCATCCTCTAACCATACCTATACCCCTACCCACCCTATAAAAGGTTCTTTAACCCGTTGTAAAACATTTTTTCAAATCAACAAAAGCATTCCTCTATTTTCTTTTAGATAGCTTGTGATTGTATTGTGACTTGCTTCTTCATTACACTAAGCCTTCCATGCTTAGGATGAGTTGGAGAAGGCACTTATTGCTTTGCATCTCCCGTACTTTCAATTTTCGTCTCCCTCTTCGATTTGTTTGGCCATATTCAAAACCCTAAAAAATTGCATATTTCAAAACCTAAAAAAGAAGTTGATTTCCAAGATTCAACTGAGAGATTTTATTAAAAGCATTCCTAGCTCTCTTGGGATGACCCAAATGCTTTCCTAAGTCCTTAGAGTTTAGAAATTTAAAAGGGATAGAAATTGCGTGTTGCAATGACTTAAGACCTAATTTTTATAAGTCATGCATTTTAGCGATCACATGCACCTTTGAAATGTCACGGGTGCATTGTAAAGCCCAAATAGAATTCTACAGAATGCAAAGGTTCCGTAGGGATAGGTGAAAGTTGTCTTTTCCTGGTCCTTGGGATGGGTAGGGACATGGTTTTATCCCAAATAAACGTCCATGAAATAGAAATACTTTTGCCCAGTTAACCTTTCAAGAATTTGGTCGATGAAGGGCAAAGGGAAATGATCCTTTTTTGTGGCTGTGTTCAGCTTCCTATAATTGATATAGACTCTCCAAGAGGAAGCTAAACGGGTTGTGATAGATTCATCATTCTTGTTAGTCACTACAGTAATCCTAACATTCTTTGGAACAATTTACACAGGACTAACCTAGGGACTATCTGAGATTTGGTAAATGATTCCTACGTCAAGCACTTGATGATTTCCTTTTTGACCACTTCTCGCATATTAGGGTTCTGTCTCCTCTGCATCTGGCAAGAAGGACAGGATCCATCCTCCAAAAAAATCAGATGATTATAAGATGGCTCGATCCCCTTAAGGTTATGGATAGTCTAACTAATTGCCTCCTTATGTGCCTTTAAAACCTTAAGAAATTTCGATTCTTGCTCCTTTGTCAATTTTGCACTAATAGTCACAAGGAGCATTTTTCTTGGGTCCTAAGAACTCATATTGCAAACTTTCAGTTCAAGTTGGTGCAGGTTCAGGATGGAGGGTAAGGAGGATGCTGATGAAGATTCATCAAGATGATCTAATGGAAGAGGTTGGGAGTGAACAAAATCAATAACCTCTTCAAAGTGTGGCGGGTCTGCCATGGAGGGTTGTGGGTTAGGTTCATTAGTGTAGGAGGAATTCTTAAGAATGGTAACAGCCATAAAAGTGATGATAACATCATCACCATCCATATCTAGCTTTAATTAGTCATATTCCATTGATAAATGCTCCTACATAACCACTAGAAGACTGTAATTCACTGCATATCCTTTATGAGAAAAATGCATTAAAACAAGGGTTAAACTGCAGTTTTAGCAGAATATCCTAAACGCAGAATAATCACAGGGTTTTTCAGGGATTAAGTAAAGGTCAAATGGTCATAAATGTCTAATAAATGTGTTCACGTAGACAGAAAAGGGTTTTCACGTGTTTCAAGAATTAATGGACATCTAAAATCATAAAAATAGAACTACTTAATTAACTGAGGTTTTGGTCAAGATAAAATTCATCTAAACCTTATAAAAATCATAGAAAAATTTTCTCAAAGGTTTTGTACCTTTGATTTAACCATTGGAACCCATTTTGACCGAAAATAGAGTCTCAGACAAATAGTTGCCCTAATTTGGATTTTTGCATAAATTGCCCAATCAAACTTGGTCCAAACCAAAATCTGACTTCACCATTAGATTCCTTGGGCCCAAATTAGGCTTGTAGCAAAACTTGGGTCCAATCAGAGATCATTTTGACCTATTTTGCATTTTGGTCCAATCTGACTCTTTCTCTCTCACTTAAACCCCTACCTTTAAAAATATGTTGCAAATACCCCACTAACTTCATCATCTTCTTCACCAACACATCCCCACCATCTTCAGATTCCTAAACCCATTGCTGGTGACCTTCAATTAGGGATTACTAGATTTCCTTGTCAAACCCTTCCAAAATTGGAAGGAGGATTCACAACGAGATCCTCTTCACTTTGGACCTACTCCTACCTTCCAAATCCCTTCATGAGCTCATGTGAACTCCTTGAATTCGTGAGTCCTCATCCTTGATTTGTCAAATCTTTCAAGCTTGTTTCCAATCTTGGAAGCACAACCCAAGCCCTATAAAAGGACCCACAATGCAAGGTCGTGATCTTTAGTTAGGTTTGACCTCAAAAATCTTCCCTTTTCCCTATCTCTGGCCTTCTCCAACCTATGCTCTGGCGGTCCTCCTCATTCTCCTTCATCCGTGCCTCCAACTTCCTCACCACCTTCCTCCACTCCTCTCCAGTCAAAGAGAGGGTCATCTCCCCCTTTCCTCATTGCCGTCTTCCCCATTGGAGAGTTCTTCTCCATCACCGATTTGCTAAAACAGGCGCGGATCTTCCCTTTTAGTCCAATTAGGTTGTCTTAGGTAGGTTTCCCTCTCATGTTACTTTCTTTTTATCCTCTAAAAACCCAAAAACAACCTTCTATGTTGTCGCCAACCACTTTCGTCCCCACTTCCAGCCGTAACTCTGGTAAGGTCCTCCACATGCTACGCACCTCCAACCGCTCACTGACAAGTCCATAAGCTCCCCCTCATCCACCCACACAAAAGCCCTCTTATTTCATCCTCTCGTCTACCCAAACACGTCATCGACCAACCCACCTTCGCGCATCCTTCTCCATCACAGATCAACCACCACGCACCCCCACACGCCACGAAATCACCGCCATCGCACTCCACACCCTCCGACGAAGCTATTGAGCAATTTTAATTTGGTCGTGAGGCCTTATTCATGATTTTAGGTTCTCATCGGAGCTTCTCCATTGCCTTCTAGTTCTTCAACACGCCTTGCATTCTCTGGCCACATTCGCTCCAGGTCTTGGTCCCAGGCTATGCGGTTTAGCTCCAAGAATGTTTCCAGGTCCTCAATTGAGGACCCTCGATGTAGCAGCCATGCCAACTGAAGGCATTCCTTTCAACACCTGCTATGGTCATGCGCAAAGCAAAGAGCGGGTGCTTTAGTCCCACATCATGGGAATTGGAAGCAATGTAGCCTCATAAGTTGATTTTCTGCATACGACTTATCACCTCAAACACTCAGGGGTGAGGCCCCTTCACCCTACACATATCCGACCCACCTATTATACACTGCTCGGTTACCACCCACTGCTGATAGCCTTGGACTCGGTTACTACATGACCGAATACCCAATTAAGACATGCTATTTGAGAGAAGAGGAGAGGAAGGAAAGAGAGTGGGGGAGGGGAGGTTTTGCTCCTTTGTGCAGATGCCCAACACTTAGCTTGTTAAGGAGCCTTAAGGAAAGCTTAAGATAGAGAAGAAGGCTTTGGCTTCCCTTGTGCGTGAAGAGGAGAGGAGAAGAGCTAAAGAAGAAGAAAAGAAGAGAGAAGGCTTTCTGAAGGAAAGAAGTTGAGGCTAGAGAAGAAGAGGAAGAGGCTAAAGAAGAAGAAAGGCAGAATAAGAGAAGAAGGAAAAAGCTTTGAAGAAGCACTATAGCAGGCGACATTTAAGTCGTCTGACTTGAGAGCCAGACATCTGATTACTGTTGGATTATTTGATTTAATTGAGATTTGTGATGCTTGCTTAGAGGGCTAGTTGGTGATTTAAATCACCACCTTTTGCTTTTCTATTCTTTTTATCTTGAGATATGATGAGTCGTGTTTCACGAATTAAAATTAGGGTTTGGAGAACTCATCATCGTAGCTCGCAAATAGCGTCTATCAAAGAAAATTTAAAACTAAAACTCTATGGGAGCCTTAGGACGAACACAGGTAGGCGACATTTACTTTGGTTGAAAATCGCACTTCGCTTTGTTTCTTTTTGGTATTTTGAGGTTTTGTCTTTTTTGTGCTTTTCAAATAAAAAGACAAGCAAGATAAGTTCATAAGAGAGATGAAACAACTATGGTGTATCACACAAATTTTTATTGCAATGATCTATTAAAGCATAAAAGAGATAGAGGTGAGAAGAAATCCCCCAAATCAGCTATCCAGCGAGATGACGGTGCCTGGCGGAAGCTTGGATGAAGGAGGTGAGATGCAGGACGACGGAGGTGAGATGCAAGAGGATGCCAGGTAGAGGAATGCTTCACCAAGGCTCTGGAATGGAGGTGAGGAGACGAAGGTGATCTTCTACAAGAATGGAGGTGGGAGGATGGCTCCAAGGCTTCTTATGAAGGTGGTGGGATGAAGGACGAACGTTTGGTGGGGTAAAGAACCATTACACTAATAAGAGGCCCTTGGAGCTTGAGAGTAAGCTCTAATGGAGCTTTAGTAGTCTACTAGAGCTTTAGAGTAGGTGGGAGTAGAGTAGGTAGAGATGAAGAGGAAAGGAGGGTGTAGGGGTGTTTATAGAGTGGAGGGAAGAAGAAGAAATTCATGTAGAGGGTTGTAGCAACAGCTACAAGCATCACTAAAGACCCTTTATAGCTGTCGCTGAAGATCACACCCCCACCGCTAAAGCCTGCAGCTGTCCATGTGCCTACAGGCAATTAATGATGGCTGTAAGCGTCACTAAAGGCCTGCAAGGCTATCGCTGAAGGTCGCACAAACCAAGCACATGCTCACAGCTCGCCTATGCATCACCCACCCTTGGTCATGTGGGCACGCTCGTGCACTAGTGCTACGGTTGGCTGTGCGTGCGCCTGTGTGCATGCGTGCTTGCATTGCATGATTAGCCATATTTGTGGGTTATTTAAGTATTTAAGTACCTAGACATTAAGTTAATTCTAACATTTATTTAGCATAAATTAGGATGTAAATAGATTAATTCATATTTCTAATTTAATTGCATAATTCATGCATTGCATTCATATTTAAATGCATTTAGAATTAACTTAGAATTGCATTCATTTAATTAGTTAACCAATTAGGTGCATTACATGCATTAATTTAAGTTAACATAAAAGTTGAGGGTTTGTATATAAATAACCGTAGTATTTTATCACTATTTTTATTCTTCTTCTTTCAGGAACGTCTGCATTTCCTTCGGTTGCCACACAAAAGCCTACATTCATGGACTAGCGAAGAATGTGGATCTACTCCCACCTCTTAATTCAAATTCTTGTAGGTAGCTACAAAAAGAGGAAGAGGCAGCCGAGCTCTGGAGGCCACCACCCCGGACCCACCACTGTGCAGAGAGTTCGTCTCTCTTCCATTCCACCACCGCCGGCCTCAACCGTGGCCACGAGCCTCCACCATTGTGGGCGTGTCGTGTGACAGGCCACACTGCCATCCGAAGCTCGTCCGCATTACCGTGAGCACCTCAGTGTGCACCACCCTCGCCATCATCACCAACAACCACTGCCGCAGCCACTGCACTTTCATCTCCTCAGTTAGTTAAGACGTCCGGGAAATTTCCTGGACGTCTGAAGCTTCGACCCTACAGTCCAACAGCAACCGACCGCTCACTTCACGCCTGCACCCCTCCAGCTGCACATTTCCAACCACTGGTCACAGCTACACCACACGCCTCTTCATCTCCTCCAACCTGCAGCGCGCCCATTCCAGTGTGCCCACTAGCACCCCTGCAGCAGCAACCGCCTTCACGTCGGCACCACCCACGCGCGCACCCTGCAGCGCCTCTTCACGCACGCAACTGGCGTGCCTGCCAGCATGCAGCACCGGCCACCAGCACATCATCCGTGTGCATACGCACTGCCTCCAGCACACCACCCGCACACTGATGAGTCCATTTTAATGGACTAATAGTAAGCCTAAGTAATTCGCTTTTAACAATTTAAGTTTGTTAATAACTACACTAAGTTATAGAATAATTGTATGCATCATGATTTAATTCTATAACATTCTATGAATTAATGTGTAATGATTATGTTCTTTTTATTTGCAGGAATAATATTCAGGAAGAATAAGGGCTGGGGAGCAATTTTCCCCAACAACCGGCGGGCCCTTTCCCTTTCCTACGGCCAGTGTAACTCTTCTCCAATGCCCGCCGGTTGAAAACAGAAAGGGGATTTGGAAATCCCAGGATTGGCGCACGCGGGGAGAAAGAGGGGTTAAAGAGAAGAGGTGGAGAGAAGAACAAGGATCATCTTTTCCCCTCATGAGGAACTGCTTCATTGTGGAAAGGGAGAACCCTGTGACCCACTGCGCGCACTGTGCGCCAAGCACCGTCTCGCCTCAGCCTCCACCGACCATCAGTGCTCTCCTCCAACGCTGCAGGCGCTCATGCCCTGCAGCGCCTCTGCCCGCTCCGCCCTCACCAGGACCAGCGCCTCCTCCTTCCTACAATTCAGTGCACCCTCAACAGGAGGCACTCTCTACCTGCCTTCACCCAACAGCGCTCGCATAGTCGCCTCAGCTGCCCATCTGCAAGCGCCCGCACGCCCATCAGCAGGCACGGCACCGCTTGCCCGCGCACCGCACCCACAGGTGCTACCGCACCCACAGCGGCCACTTCTCCCATCTGCAAGCCACAGCGCCCGCACGGCCATCAGTAGGCGTGGCATCGCTCGCCCACGAACTGCACCCACAGGCGCTAACTGCAGACCGCCGTGCCCTCATGAGCAGACCCACGCCATAGCTGCGGCAAGAGCAGCAACCTTCGTCGGTCCTCATCTCCTCCGCCAGCCAACTGCCTCCAGCCGTCGCCGTCGACGTTGCTGGCACCATCGGAGAGCCCCCGTCCTCGCCGTCCTCTTGAGCCTTTCAACTGCCCCGCCGGTGCTCTCTCTCTTTCGCGAGGAGGAGAGAGAGCAAATGCTCTATTTTCTCCACCATTAAAATTTATAGAAAATGGCATTGTCAAGTTACTATTCATTTATTTTATGAATTAATATATTACTGCACAATTTACGTGGGCACCCCTTGCTTAATTCAAAATTACATATAATTGATTTCTCCTTCTGAATGACATACAATCTGAGATATTAATTATAGTGTTATTAGTTAGGAGATTAACATTAACATTATTTGTTATTACCAAGGTCATTATTTAGAATATTATATTGTGGTAATTTTGCATATGCACCCTCATCTTCTTGATTAATTATCAATATTGCAAATTTGTGTGAGAAAAAGAAAAGCACGAAATAGCATGCATATCTATTGAGTTTCCTGAATAAACGTGACACTATTTATTAATTTAAATAGGCTAATTCCTCCCTATAGAGATGACCTAACTATTCATGGTTAGATTCTAACAATTAAAATATTTTTGAAAAGCAATTTTCTACCACGTGATTAAATACAACGATACATCATTTTATGATAAAGTTTTAAACGAAAACGAAGATCGCTCTTTCACACACACAGTAGCAGGCGCGCGTTCTTCTCTGCACGCGCATCACCTACACACGCCTGCCCCTTCCACCCTGCAGTGCCTCCAGCGTCCACTTCTGCACCCTCACGGACCTTCTTCAGCGCTCCGCCAGAGCCGCAACTCCAGCACCTGCTGCAACACGCCTCCAGCAGTGCATGCGGCAGCATTGTCCGCAACAGCAGCCTCCACAAGCACCACCTGCAGCGCCCACGTGCACCCGTCCATGCCGCACGGCCTGCGACACTTCAGCCCGTCGATACCCACCTTCACCGGAGCTCCGTCCGGCCGGCTCCGGCCACCTAGCAACTCGCTGCCACCACCGCTGTGAAGCCCTCAGTCTAAAGAGCTTCCTCTGAGATTCACACCTTCGGTCGTTCCTTCTTCATCACGCACGGCCAAGGGGAAGAAGATCCCCTATTTTACTACAGTAAAAGGCCTATTAATATTTACATTCTCTGCCATTTCCAACTTTTATTGATATTTTATTAAAGCTGCATTGAAGAATATTCCTTTAGTTGTTCAAAATTGCCATTTCAGCATGTTCTCTTGATACTATCTTAATCTGAAGGCAAATTTGGCTTAATTCTCGTCGAAACTAACTACGAACATACATTTTTAACTGGTGCGAATTTAAATACGACATTGCCTCCTTGGGGACACGACACGCTCTTCTGCGAGTGGTTATTTTAATTATTGGTTAGTCGATTTTTCCACCACATAAAACTACAAACGACTTTTGAAGAGAAGAATCGACTTATTAAATGGCACCGTTGCTGGGGAGGTAACAGATGCAATAATTTCACCTGATTTTATTTCTAATTATTTCTCATTGCACATTGATTTGACCTTTTTTTTCTGTGTGAGACATTTCTGCGAGAATCAACCATCGTGAGAGGCGATCCTTGACGTCACCAGAGGAGAAATTGATCGAGCTACCTTGCAAAGGAGGAGAAGGACGAGGATGCGACGATCATCTAGTCGCTAATTTAATTAGAGTAGGATTAAGAGTTTAGACTTAATTTCTCATTGCACATTTGGTTTGAAACCCTTGTTCTGGGGTATATTTTGAGGGGTTTGTTCCCTGATTTTGTTTTAGGCCCGTGTTGGGTAATTTTTGGGAGCCTGTTCCCTTTTCTTTAGATTTAGGTTTTTTTAATTTTTTTTGTGGATTGCTTACCTTTATTTGTTTGTGCATAAGTAGTTAAAAAAAATAAAATAAAATAAATGAGCTGCCTGCTGGAAGCTGCCTGCCCCTAGGACGAACAATTTAGGTCTGTATGAGCAGCCTCTAGATTTACTTCTTTGCATTGCATGCATTGTCGCATCGTTGATTGCTGGAAGCAAGGTACGCATTCTCTTACTTTGCATCCTATTCTTAATCACACATTGCATTTGGACTTAATGAGAAGACCACCTAATCTGTATTGAATAAATCTAACAAGTGGTCACATATTTTCTAGAAAAAGGACTAATTAAAGGAGGGACATCTAAAAACCAAGGATTTGATTTTCAAACTTGGTGTGCGATTCAAAATTCAAAATATTTTGCAGTGTATGCACACTTATTTCGCTTGCACCGCAACACGCTTTTAGACACTCCTAAGTTTTCGAAATACTAGGATAAGAGCCCTCCTACCGTTGGATTCTGAAGTGTTCGGAACTTGAGATCAAAGGTTCTGTAAATCCAAAGAGGGGGATACCATGTCACAGACTTTTGGGGGTAGTTGAGAAGCACCGCGAAAGCACAGCTTCAAAGGAAGGTTTAGGCCTACTTGCATCCCTCGATCTTCCGTCTTTGGAGTTGCTTTACCATTTGAGATTTAGGGAAGAACACCTAAGCTCCAACTAGGTCTTCTTAGGTGAGCCATAGGTTGACAATAAGTGCATAAATTGATTGAACAAATTACATTGTCACCTACAATCTGACTTAAAATCAAAAACCTAAATTGGGAAAGACCTAAAAGGTCCTTTTTGAATTGTGTTTTGCTTGGGGAATTCTGATTGATGTGTGAGTTAGAATGGACCACATTGATTTTTATCCTTTCACATCTTGCCCACACCCTCACCCCCACTCTACATCCTTCGATCCCATACGCCAAGATGGTCCATCCCTTGATGGACATAATGACAATCATTGGGATCCGTTTTACTCCTATTATAGGAGTATTGACCTGGTTAAGCTCCAAATCAGTGAGCAGAACCTAGGAGCGAGATTTGCTTTGCCCAATATCCCACACATCGTACAAATACCCAACCCACCCTCCCTGAAAAATTATAATGGTTGGACAGACACTCCTGGGTACTATGAGCCTGAGCCTGACTTCTCTCATGATAGAAATGACACCTTCTCCTTGAAGATGGAAATACAGAAAATGCGAAATGAAGTGATTGAATTGTTAGGAGAATCTTCGAGAGCAGGCCAACAAGAAAGAGATGAAATTAGCCACCCAATCTACCCCATTGAGGATGACGTACACCCCTCTACAATAGATGCATCTCCCGTAAGAGAGCTACACTTTAAGTTGGAGGGAAATTTTGGGGAGAATAGCTACTTTTCGAGGATCGATTTTGAAACCTCCCCATTAAATGACACTTCCTTGAGAGATCCATGCCTTAAGTGGGAGGAAGATACACATGAAAGTAGATATGCATTGGATGAAGAAAGGTGGAAACCCGAGGAAGATGATGATAAGGTTGAGTATCCACCTGAATTATATTGGAGTCAAAAGAAGGGAATGATGGTACCATTGGAAGACCTCGACCTAGATGATAGTATTTTCATGACATTTGATGAAGTGGGTCGAAGTCAAGTTGTTAATCCTACCCTCCCTTCTGATCATGAGATGGAACTCAAGCCTACCCTTAGGGAACCTAACCCTGAAGAAATTGACCTATCTGAGGAGTTTGATGTTACCAGTGTAAACCATTTACCCCAGATAGAGTACCTTAGGAGATCTGCTGAGATATTAAATGATTCTAGACCTCGGGTATATGATGAATCATATGATGAGGAGAAAGACGAATTATATGAGGAGCCTACATTCAAGATTTGAAGTGACACTAATGGTGATTATGTCTTATTTCAAGAGTTAGCCCCTGAGGATGTCATAAATTTGACCAAATTAGGTTTCCTTAGCACACCCATTGATGATATTTCTCCTCATGATGAAATGATGGAAAATTTAGAAGCAACTTCTAAGATTTATGTGGATTCACATATAGACTCCGGGGAAGATTTGAGTAAAGAACAAAAACCCAGGGATGACATTGATAGGATAATCCCTAGATCTGTTGCTTCCAACCTGTCTTCATTCATTTCAAAGTCACCCTCTGATTCGCTTATATCTGAAGGCGAAATTGTGACTCCTAATGAAGGGTAGGAAGTTAAATGTGATGGTGTAAGGAATGCTAATTGAGGATTTGGGAAGAGTGTTAGGGATGGACGCCGAGCTGATTAAACCCAACCTAGATCTTATGGCCATCCCGCAACCTTGAAACTTGGACAGCCTAGACAATCCTTACCTTAGAGAATTGCTCACTTTTGTTCTGACTGGGGGCTTAACAAACCAATATTTCTTGTAATAGAGTATCGGGTATGGATTGATGATTTCTTTAGTCAATCTATTGCCCTGGGGGTTTATCTCTGCACCATTCCTTCCCCATTCTTTTTGGAGGATCCTTGTCATCCTCCCTCTACCCCTTTGGAGGTTGTTATACCTGTTTATCCATTAGAACCTCCTCTGGTGACCTGGGATGATTTCATTCCCATCTTAGTTGGGCAAGCATTTGTTATTGGGATTCATCATCAGCTCGCCAACATCCTAGGTTACCTATTTTCTAGGCCAGCATTACTTTGCTCATTTTTAGGGCCTATTTCTGCAATCCTTGAACCTGATTTGCAGGTTCTTTGGCTATTCGGCTGCTAACAAAAGAAAGGCAGCCTCGCTCTGACCCAGGTAATATCCTTCTATGCAATGAGGACAATGCAGACTTTAGGCATGGGGGTGTGTGCTTGGGGATATACATAGCATAGTGCATTCATTGCATGCATTTGCATTAAAAAAAAAAAAAGTTTTGAGCATAACTGGCTAGGTCTGACATTCTTAAGCAAATCAAAGCTCTAGGTTAGACTAAGTTAATTCTAGGGTCAAACTTTAGAAGCTAACTAAGCTACTAGCTTTAGACCTTTTGGGTCCTTTGTGGACTTAAAAACTTAAGTAGGAGTTAAGTTGCGGACCATTCCTCAAGAGGTTGAGGAAGGAAAGCTAGGGTTTGAGTTAAAGGATGGGGTAGTACCTGGAGTCTTGTTCTACCTTTTGGTTTACGGGTCCTTGTAATCCAAGCATCCAAATTTCACACACTTGGTCTGATAATCAACTTAATTTTTTTCCTTTCTTAAAAGAGATTGGTTCTCTTAGTTTTGACTTAGGAGAGGCTTGAAAACACAATTTGATTGGAAGAGTTCCCACCGCAGGAGAGGTGGAGTATATACTCACCTTGAGGATGCGAAGATAACATATTACCTCCTCGACTCTTGTCTCTTAAGATATCCATCCTACTGGGGGCATGTAAGCGCATTGTGCAGTTCAAGTACCATGGGCGGCCCTATCTCTAAGTGCCGATAGCCATAGGTTTGAATTCGCTTAAGAAATCCATGGGTGATACTATCTTGAAGTGTCGATTGCCAGGAGTTCTTGGGGTCGCTATGGGCGGTGCTATCTCAAAGCATTGAAAGCCAGGCACCCTTCGAGGTACGGTAATGGGGACAATGAATCCGACACAGCCCTTGTTGATAGCTGATCCAAGGTTAGACTTAGGGGAATCAAACAAAAGTAAAAAAATATATATATATTAAAAAAAGAAAATCCTTTTTCCTTTAACTCAAATAACTCAAACCAACGCACATGCATGGATGCTTTAATCTCAGGGATCAATAAACCTTAAGGTAGAGTCAGAAATCAGGGAAACTCGTGCCTGCAACTTGTCTTTAGCCAACCTAGTCTGTAACTTAGCAACTACTTGGGAACATTAGGTCTAGAGTCTAAACTTAATATGTTTCTAAAGGAAGACCGATTGGGTTGACTAGTCTACTTGGAGTGCAAGGTTTTGCTTGGATTTGCTAGGGACTAGCAAAAACTAGGCATGGGGGTATTTGATTAGCCCATATTTGTGGGCTATTTAAGTATTTAAGTGCCGAGATATTAAGTTAATTCTAACATTTATTTAGCATAAATTAGGATGTAAATAGATTAATTCATATTTCTAATTTAATTACATAATTCGTGCATTGCATTCATATTTAAATGCATTTAGAATTAACTTAGAATTGCATTCATTTAATTAGTTAACTAATTAGGTGCATTGCGTGCATTAATTTAAGTTAACATAAAAGTTAAAGGTTTGTATATAAATAACCATAATATTTTATCACTATTTTTATTCTTCTTCTTTCAGGAATGTCTGCATTTCCTTCGACTGCCGCACTAAAGCCTACATTCATGGACTAGCAGAGAATGTGGATCTGCTCCCGCCTCTCCATTCAAATTCATGTAGGTAGCTACAAAAAGAGGAAGAGGTAGCCGAGCTCTGGAAGCCACCACCTCGGACCCACCACTGTGCAGAGAGTTCGTCTCTCTTCCATTCCACCACCGCCGGCCTCAACCGTGGCCACGAGCCTCCACCATCGTGGGCGTGTCGTGTGACAGGCCACACCGCCATCCGAAGCTCGTCCGCGTTACCGTGAGCACCTCAGTGTGCACCACCCTCGCCGTCATCACCAACAACCACCGCTGCAGCCACTGCACTTTCATCTCCTCAGTCAGTTAAGACGTCTGGGAAATTTCCCGGACGTCTGAAGCTTCGATCCCACACTCCAACAGCAACCGGCCGCTCACTTCATGCCCGCACCCCTCCAGCTACACATTTCCAACCACCGGTCACAGCTACACCGCACGCCTCTTCATCTCCTCCAGCCTGTAGCAGTGCCATCTCCAACCTGCAGCACACCCATTTCAACGTGCCTGCCAGCACGCCTGCAGCAGCAACCACCTTCATGCCCGCACCACCCACGCTTGGACCCTGCACTGCCTCTTCATGCACGCAGCCGGCGTGCCCGCCAGCGTGCAGCACCGGCCACCAGCGCATCATCCGCGTGCATACGCACCGCCTCCAGCGCACCACCCACGCATACAGTAGTAGGTGCGCATTCTTCTCTGTGCACACATCACCTACACAAGCCCACCCCTTCCACTCTGCAGTGTCTCCAGCGTCCGCTTCCATGCCCTCACCGACCTTCTTCAGCACTCCGCCATAACCGCAGCTCCAGCACCTGCGGCCAACGCACCTCCAGCAGTGCGTACGACAGCATTGTCCGCAATAGCAGCCTCCGCGCATACCACCTGTAGTGCCCACATGCGCTAGTCCACACCGCACGGCCTGCGGCACTTCAGCCCATCGATACCCACCTTCACTGGAGCTCCATCTGGCTTGCTCCGACCACCTAGCAACTTGCCACCACCACCGCTGCGAAGTCCTCAGTCTAAAGTGGTTCCTCCGAGCTTTACGCCTCCAGCTGTTCCTTCATCGCGCACGGCCAAGGGGAAGAAGATCCCTTGTTTTGCTACAGTAAAAGGCCTATTAATATTTACATTCTCTGCCATTGCCAACTTTTATTGATATTTTATTAAAGCTTCATTGCAAAAAATATCCTTTAGTTGTTCAAAATTGCCATTTCAGCATGTTCTCTTGATACTATCTTAATCTAAAGGCAGATTTGGCTCAATTCTCATTGAAACTATCTACGAACATGCGTTTTTAACCAGTGCGAATTTAAATAGGTCATTACCTCCCTGTGGACACGACCCGCTCTTCTGCAAGTGGTTATTTTAATTATTGATTAGTCAATTTTTCCACCACATAAAACTACAAACGACTTTAAAACAGAAGAATCGACTCGTCATTGCACTGCGGCGGGCTATGTGTGCATCTTTGAGTGAGCGTGCTTCCAATTGCTGATTTGGGGGCTCCCCGGGTTTTGAACCCACGCTCCTTTGCAAGCCAAGAGGTACACCGTTGTGCCAAGCCAGCTCTTGTGATGCGAAGTCATCTTATGGGCATGCAGTGGAGTGATCTTCTTAGCCGTTGGATCTTGATCCAATGGCTAAGAGTGGTGATGAGAGGGTGCCTTCCAGTTTCTATTGGCTAGTGTTGGGTGGCCTAGATGGTGCCACATGGAGCCATCTGGGTCATCCATCTTCTTTCTGTTGCAGAGGGTGCCACAGTGCTCAGATCAATTTGATTTCCGCGCTGTCGGACTACAATCATTGCTCTAGATCCATTCGTACGATCAGATTTTTCATTCTAAGCCTGTAAGGATGTCGCATTACTCTCGTAGCTGTTGATCATCCTCGGACCGCACAAGGTACTACTGGACTCCGATCAAGATGATCTTAGAGGCATTAGATTCTGATCGTCATTTTGATTAGATCCATATAGTCAGATCATCCATCTGAGGCCCTGAAATAATTCTCCTTCCCTCCTGGCCATAAAAAGAACGTAATTAACCTAAAATATACACAACTACTCTAAATACAGGATGATGCATGCTATGCAATATTTATAATATGAAATGCAAATCTAAGCCTAGGGACATGCATGAGTAGGCATTTTAACATAATTAAATGTGTCTACATCATACCCCCATGCCTATCTTTTGCTAGTGCCTATCAAAATTAAACTACATGCTATGTATAAAAACATAATTAGGACTTGATCGCTTAGGCCTAGTCATTTATTAACAATAGAAAATTTCAACTAAGGTCCTAAACTGCGAAAGCTCAACAGCACCCGAGTGTCTGCTAGAATGTAGACCGCCCAAGTCCTCAGCTTATTTGAAAAGGGAAGATAATATTTTTTTTTATTTTTCTTCTTTTCTAATTTTTTGGACTTTTGGAGTTTAAGAGTTTCAAGATAACCTTTTATGGCTACCTGACCCACCCAAGACTCGAAAAGGACTCTAAGTGCTAAGCATCTTGTGAAAGGGTGATAGACTCACTAAGAAGCCATTAAAATGGACTTCAGGTTTCTACAACCCTAGGTGACCATGCTTAAAGGTTATCTTTTCGAATGATAGCCTTCTCCCTACTTTTATTTTTGGGGTCAACACAACGGCAAACCCAGTGCATATGTCCTTGGTTTATTCTACTTCCCCGCTTCTTCCCTAAGTGTTTTGGGAATTATTGTGCATTTTGTGAGCTGGACTATGGACAACCGGCCAATGGGCTATTACCCACGGCAACTTGCTAGCCATCTCGTGCAGTGAATTGTGGTTTTATTTTTTTATTTTCTACTTTTTCTTTTTTTCTCTTTTTTTTTCTTTTTCCTACGTAGGTGGCTTCCCTTATCTAAGATTTACCTAAAGGCAATACAAAGAAAATGGTCTTGTTGCAGGGCTCTGGACAACCGGCCAATGGGCTGTTACCCACGACAACTTGCCATACCACCCTAGATAGTTCATTAGCTACCCAATTTCCGTAAAAACCACGGAAAGTGAGTCAATGCGAATAGTGTGTAGATGCTTAGACAAAAAATCCCCTCAAATCAGAGGGTGAGTTGATAAGTCATGTACAAATCATCCCAATTTATTTACTAGATTAAAGATGAAATTGAATTGGCAAGGACTCGCGGCTAAGTCCACATTCGAGTGGACACCTAAGCTAATTAAGCTCGAAGACCTGAAGAGTCTAAGTGTTCAGGTCCTATCATATCAATTCCTAAAGTTAATAACTTTCAAAAGCCTAAGTTCTCTTCTCCTAATTCTATTCTTTTTTTTTTGAATTTTCAAATCTTTTTTAAATAAAATAATAGGAAATTGTTGTTAGTGCTAACAGAAAGATTATGTCATAGGATATCCACCCCACTATGCTTAGCTAATGCAATGTCGTCATTGTTAGAAAGAAAGCATGTAGGAGAGCAGAAATGGAAGAATAGCACTTGGTTTCCGTGAGGTTCTGGTTAGCTTGAAATAGTCTTTACACTTGCTAAGTTTAGTGCCTTCAGCTAGGCGAGGTCCTCAATCAAAAATAACAAACATTAAGGCTATAATAACACAGTATCTAGGCCCCTAGATTTGGGTCCCGGAGAGTAAAAATTGGCTTGCCAAAGAGATGATCAATGAAAGTGGCAAGTTGGTGGTGCAGGGAGAGCCCAAATGATCTCCAATAGGAGTTTTGCTGATTTAGTATAGAGGAGGTGTGGTGGATATAGAATTTGTGCAATGGTTTGGTGAATAAGGATGGTGAGGGTTTGGTGATGTGTTGGGGCTTTGTGAATACTCTAGAATATCTAACATTTCAAGAGTTTCTCCCCAAAGTTCAATTTCATCCTCACAATTTGGGTGCTTAATCCAACCATCCTGATCGTCATGATTCCCACCCAAATGTTGAACCTCAAACTCTAAAAATTCAGGATAAGTACATTGTTTGGTTTTAACTTGATCATGTGAATCATCCAACAAATTTCCAAATTCATAAATATCTTCCTCATCCTGGGTTGCCACAGTTTGTTGTATGTCTTTATTGTCCTCAATTATCCCTGCAACCGTGCAATTTTCTTCCTAAGTTTGGGTTGAGTTGGCCCTTAGAAGGTTGTCTAAGGTATGTATGGCCATTACCTCCTCTATTCTGCCAAGCTCCTCCATCAAACCACACTTAATTTTATCCTTCTTTGAGACCTCAAAAATATTAAATCGATTAGTTTTATTCCTGGAGGCCATTTCTATATTTCCCTATTCACAATCAATCCTTACCTTGGCAGTAGCCAAGAAAGGTCCTCCCAAAATAATCAGGGTATGGTTGAGCTATTTTGGTGCTTCTATGTCCAGGACCATAAAATCAGTAAGGTAATGCAAATCATTAACCTTGACTAAAACATCCTCCAAAATACCCCCTGGTTTTATAATGGATCTATTGGCTAACTGCAATGTTATGTCAGTGTGTTTTAGGTAGCCTAGACCCAATTCCATGTGCAGTGAGGTGGGGATCACATTAATGGAAGTGCCCAAGTTGAGAAGGGTTCGATCAGAAGTGATGTTTCCTATTGTGCAGGAAATTAGTAGGACTCCCGAGTTCTGCTTCTTAAGAGGTAGCTTGTTTAAGATCAGTGTGCTTGTATTATCAAACAAGACTACTCTCCTAATGTTTTCATATTCCACTATATGCGTTGCTTTATATGAATTCAGTAAACCTAGGGCATAGGCAGGGATTTATTAGATAGCTGCAAGGAGTAAAATGATTGTCAATTTGAAAGCCTGAAGTATGGACATCCTTTCCTCCAATTTCTCCTCCAACTTTTTCTATTTGCCCATATGATAACACTACATTTTATGGTGACAATTCTGCCAATCAGGGTTTCTCTTAAGGGTAACATGCACAAATAGCACATCATAAATGTGCATGGGAGCATTACATGCATCACATATCAAGATTGCTTATAATTCAATATTAATAGCCATTTGTACAAGTTCATGACAAAACAGGCTTCATATAAGCAATCAGACTGCACGGATGAATTCAGAACAACGAACGGAGTCCAACGGGCTCAAAATCGACCAAATCCGACATCCGAAGCCCCTACAATTGACCGAAGAAGTTCTGACTGTTGATCTGATGATCAACGGTGCAAGGTGCGACACATGGCACAAGATTGACGCATCCATCACCCGCAACACGCACCTCCATCACCCGCAAGAAGTGATCTCAGGCGTTGATCTTCGATCGAACAGTTATGAGTCGCCTGCACGCTCGCGCACCCGCCTCCTCTCCGTGACAATCCATTGCAATAGTGTAGCGGTTGACGGATGCATGCCTGCACATGCAACACAGGGTCGAGATGCACCGCGTAGCAACTCGGAGGCAAAGGCGCATGTGGACAAAATTGGGCCGTGGATCAGCATGTGGATAGGGGTGATAGTGAGACGTGGTGCCCTCAGATGAGCATGCTCAGATGACCGCAATGACGTGCGTGGGGTGCGCTGTGCAAGAGTGATCTGCCAGCGTGCCCTCTGCACAAGCTCAACCATCTGATCTTCGATTGGATGGCCCTCAAGGCTGCCACGCCGATTACACGCGAGAGGAAGCACAACGTGCGCGAGGAACCGGCAGGCAGAGGGGCTTCATCGACATTTTGGGAAGGGTTTTAGTGACGTCTGGGATGTCGCTAAATCCCTTCTTCCTACATAAACCCCTTCCAACCGCCCATGGAAGGCATTCAATACCCTTGCAAGTGTTCTATCCTACTTCTAGCTATCCCTAGCACACTTTTGTAATCACCGGAGTCGACGAGCCGCTGATGGAGTCCTCCTCCACCACCATGGCTGCCTCATCGTCTCCTCTCTCTCTCTCTCTAGCTTAGCTTTACTTGTGCTTAAGCATTTATATAGTGTTGTACTTGTAAAACTGAAGTGCATGCTAAATGAAGATGTTTCTTTCCAAACTATTGTCTCTCTTTCTCTTCATGACAAGTGACAAACCCGTTTTCGCGCATTTGAAAGTCATCGGAATCGTAGTATAGTTGCACAAAAGCATTTGTCAAAAATAAGTTTGTAAAAATTACAAGACTTGAGTCCCGATCATTTGTCTCTGGGAGGCATTTGTTCTACTTTAGAATTCAGTCTTATGCTGCTCTACTCTGTTTAAAAACACATGCCAGTTTCCAATCTCCTGATTAAGATTTCACCACTTCTATTATGAACTCTGATTACATGTCCATGTGTTAAGTAAATCACAAAAGTGAATGTGTGAGTTTCTGTGCACACGATTCTAGTGAGGTGGTGACTATTTACGGAAAATGCGTCTATCATTAGATTCTCTATATTTTCGGGAAACGACATACTTGTTGCGGAATAGATAAATAATTGAAAACAGGCAACTTCGATCATGCAAAAAGAATGGCAATCATTAAGCTCATGGTGATTTCAAACATATAGAGATATATAAATAAAAATGCATTTTCATTCATTCCATTGGAGAGTTGTTTTCAACAAGAGCTGTAGGGGAAAGCTTGTACATGAATGCTTAAAAAGGTAAATCTAACTATTAGAAAACGATTGCATACAAGAATCTACGGGGGATTTTGCATGCATCATTGGGGTAGAATTAGAACTACACTACTAAGCAGTAATAAAAAGCAGTAAATCTATGAAGAGCATAAACTACTAATCTAGAGCTAGCAGAACAAAAGGGCATTCAGGGGTGGTCCCCGATGGCCTGGAGTGGTCGAGAGGAGAATGAGGGGCAGCCAATGGAGCTTAGGCTGGCCCTTGCAGATAGAGAGGAGTGATCCAGCATCCCGGCATGGTGCCCTCCATGGTGGTGGTGAACTCGTGGAGATGGAGTGGCTATCCTAAGTGGAGGTGGATGCAAATGGAGCCAATGGAGTAATGGGTGCCAAGAATGTGAATGGGTGCAAATGGCCACCCATTGGGTCTTTTTATAGACCCAAGGGCTTCTCTCTATAGAGGTGTGGAACTCTCTAGAGAGAGTCCAAGAGTGGCCGGCCATACGGTTACAAGATCCAAAAAATGTGGATCTCATTTTGAATGCCTCTTGGTTGCTAAATTTGGCAACCAAGAGGTGGCGCCACTTCAAGAGAGTTCTATAGAACTCTAGAGAAGTGTGTGTGCATGAATGGGTGTGCATGTGTGTGTGTGTGGTCGTTCTCTATGTGGCTAGGTGATTTAGGTTAGGTCCTAAGGGGTTTAAGTAGGTGTATGTCTTGAATTAGGGTTACAAACCCTAATTGCTAAGGGGTATTTGCAATTAAACTTAACCCAAGTTTAATTGAGTGAGTGTAAACCTAATTGAGAGTGAAATAACTCAATTAGGTTGGGTTTAGGTCAATTGGAGTCCCACTAAGACCAATTGAACTTTTATGGGTTGAGATCTAAGCTCAATTAGACTCAATGAGTCCAATTGACTTAGGTGAAGGTAATTGACTTTGATCTAAGTCAATTAGGTTTGGTGAGGACCTAATTAGGTCCTCAAATAGGTCTAGAGGTGATGTACTAGGGTTAGGACACCTTAATTTAGGTTCCTATGGGGTTGGGCTTAGGTTTAGGGAGCTAGAGATCCAAGATCAAGCCTTGAATCTGAAAACAGGGACTGGAGACCAGTACCAGATGTCCAAAAATATGATCAGACAACCTATACTCAAAAATCAGAGTCCAGACTTCAGTTCTGGATGTCCAATCTGAGTCAGGGGGAAATCAAGGTTCTATTTAGGTATTTTGCAGAAATCGAACGTCTGACAAAGTGTCTGGACGTCCAATAACATTGCAGAAGTGGGTTTGAGGTGTGCGGGAGTTGGCTAAGGGTCCTGGACATCCTATAACTTATCTAGATGTCCCGATAAGGGTTGGAACTAGGGTTTTATGGCTTCCTAGGGTGTTGTGACCTAATATAAGGGTGGCTAAGGCTTAGGGAAGTCTCTAGGCTATCCTAGGGCTAGGATGGACCTAAGCTCTTCACATTTTACTCCTTTATTCCTACTTAATAGAATAGCAAACCTTTAACTCCCTTACATCATTATTCCTACATCTAATCTAAGCCTTCTGCTCCTGCTCTACTGCAACTCCCGTTATTCCTGATCCAGCTTCAGATCCTGCTCCAGGTCCAGCTCCTGATCAGCTTATTTCCTGCAATCAACATAATGCACTTAATCAGCTCATTATAACATATTTTATGCATAGCTAAAGTAAAGCAGTAAAGATGTAGATAATGCTTATGCATGCATGAATTACCCTAACTTATGCTAGGTTCTAGCCTAATCTAGGTCAATTAAGACCTATGATTGCTGTGCAATCATACCCTCATGCCTAAATCTTGCTAGTCCCTAGCAAATGCTAGACTAAACTATTTACAGCAAGGGTCCCTAAGGGACTGATTATTTTATCAAGTGTATGCATAGAGATTTTTCTCCTTTTATTTTCATCCTATGCTCTAGAAATCCAAACAATCATGAAAGTGCAGCTATGTAGCTTTTGCAACGAATTCGAGTGAAAAACTGATTCACCTCTAATCCTTGTACTTGACCCCTAGTAAAAATTTTAGCGGGATAGGCGGACTTCTTCCCTTGGGGTATTCAAAATATTCTATGAATTCCACCCTAGCTTTAGGCTTAGGTAGAGAATCTCTGAGGGAAAGGATTACATATTTGGTGGCTCACTCTCACTTTGTGCTACATAGAGACTAGTACTATAGAATCTAGATTCCTAGACTACTAAGTAACTCAACTTAGAGAGAGGCGAGAAAAACTATGCTCCCTCTTGATTCCTTTGTATTCATTCTCTCTTACTCTTTTTCTTTTTCTTTTCTTTCTTTCTTTTTCTTAGAGCTCACAATCCCATTAGATTCACATATATGATCTATATTTGGTGGTCTCACTTGGCATTAGCACTTTAATTGAGTTTCCATAACCCTAGCACTAAGTCGGAATTCCTCAGCCAGTATTTGGGTGGTCAGAAACACACGAAAAATAGGTTAAGGCTATATTTGGTGGTTCTCAAATTTATTTGGTGGTATTGCCTCAATGGAACTAAACTAAATATTTACTCTCTTTTTTTTCTTTGCTTTTTCTTTTTAATTTTTTTTTCAATTTTCAATTTTTCTTTCTTTTCATCATTTTTTTTTTCAACATAACACAACTAGCACACATCCATGAACTTTATTGAGGAGGCATTATTAGGGATTGGTGGTACTCAAGAGACGTTGGGTGGGTTATTTGGTGGAAGTGCCCACTCACAGCATCGGGAGAGACGGATAGGATGGTGTATTTCTGACCTTAGCATCAATACCCTCCTTCAGCTGAGGATTCCATAAAGAATGGTCGTAACCATCCACATTAGCCCTAGTTTTATGAAAACTCGCTCTCCATGTATTTGCCTTATTTGGTGGCTCTTAATATTTCACACAAAAATGTATACGCAGGAATCGAGAGCGAAAACTATGGCTTATCTCAAAGTATCATCGCCTAATTATCTAGGATTCCAGATTCCTTGCACTAATCTTAGAGCACCAGTACACTCTACTCTCATTTCACACTATTTGGTGGATTTTTGGAAGAAAATCTACCTAACTCCCAAAACACTATCTAAGGGTTCAGGAGAAGAAGCACTGCTTCTTCTCGATAGACTAAAAATGTTTATCAGCCTTCACCATGAATCCATTACAAATTCTGCATGTGTGTGAAAAGTTGTACTAGATTCTAGATTACAGGAATCAACTAAAGGATAGAATCCCTAATGCATTCTCTTAATAAAATAATCTTATTCATGAATGCACTATGTATATATGTTTGTGAAATTCCTGTATCAGGTTACATTCAGCTTGACCCTAGATTTAGAATAAGAGGTGAGCGGGTGAGTCGAAAATGGCTATTGCAGACGATTTCTAGCTCCATGTGAGCATTGGAGGTGGAGTCGGTTGTTCTTTTATCTAGGGTGCTAAAGTACATTTTAATGCAGCTCTAAGGTTTTCCTAAATGTTGGCATAAAACTTTTCAGTTTTGTTGCATCTACCCCCCCATGCCTAAGTTCTTGCATGTCCTCATGCATGAATATAAAAGAAAATGAATGCAGCAAGGAGGGAATGGGTAGAAATCACTTGGAATTGCTCCTGAAAATATACATTCAGCACCGACCAACCTGATAGTATGTAATATGTAGATAGAAAATATGCTAAAAGAAGAATATGCTATGTATAAAAATGAATATGTATAGATGATGGTGGAATGTCGGATATGCTATTTATATGTGCTGAGTTTAACGCCTCCAGCTGGGCGAGCACTCAATCACACGTCCTCGATAAGATGAACAATCTCGTTAGATGGAGGAGGTTCATGGGCCTAAAATGGCTTGAGGCGCTGGCCATTTATCGTGGATATATGCCCAGATTTTGGGTCCTTGATCTGGACTACCCCATTAAGATATGGACAAATCACAACATACGAGCTAGTCCATTTGGACTTGAGCTTTCCTGTGAACAGTTTCAGCCATGAGTCAAACAACCAGACTTGCTGGTTGGGCGTGAATTCTTTCCTCCTGATGTGGCAGTCATTAAAGGCCTTGGTCTTGTCCTTGCATATCAATGCGTTCTCATTGGCCTCCTGCCGGATCTCTTCTAATTCGCTAAGCTAGAGTTTCCATTCTAATGTCAAGGTTACATTTTCGCATCGCCCAAAAGGCACGGTGTTCTAGCTCTACAGGAGGTGACAGGCCTTGCCATATACCATGCGATATGGTGACATTCTGAGTGGGGCCTTGTGTGCAGTCCGATATGCCCAGAGTGCATCGACTAATTTGTCGAACCAGTCCTTCCTATCTAGTCTAACTGTCTTCTAGAGAATCAGCTTGATCTGACAGCTAGATACTTCAGCCTACCCATTGGTCTACGGGTGATACAGGGTGGCTATACGGTGATGTACCCCGTATTTCTTTAATAACGACCAGAAATGGGCGTGAATGAAGTGGCTTTCCCCATTGCTAATCAGAGCGCGGGGTATTCCGAATCTCGCGAAGATGTTCTACCGTACGAAAGAAATGATGGTCATATGGTCAGCCTGTCTCGCCGGGATGGCCTTGACCCACTCGAGACATAGTCGACGGTTAGTAGTATGTACTTGAAGGCATGCAAGTTCAAAAAAGGGCCCATAAAATCGATGCCCCAGACATTGAACACTTCTACGACCATGATGGGTTGGAGTGGCATCATGTCTCTCCTGGTCAGAGAATCGACCGACTGGCATCGTTTGCAGTGTTGGGAGTATTCGTGTGTATCTCTGAAGATAGTTGGCCAGAAAAATCCTGACTTGCAAAATTTTTGCAACGGTTTTCCGTCCCGAGAAATGACCACCACAAGCATCATTATGGCAGAAAGATAACACACTGGGGATCTCATAATTTGGGATGCATCTTCGAATAATCTGATCAGCTCCAATGTAGAAGAGCAGTGGGTCATCCCATAGGTAGTATTTGGTTTTTGCAATGAATTTGAGTTTTTGGTCCTTGGATAGATTCGCGGGAATCTTGCCTGCGGCATGGTAGTCTGCGATATCCGCATACCAGGGGAACTCAACAGAATGAATAGCCAAAAGAGATTCATCCAGAAATTGCTCGTGGATAGGTAGGGAATAAGGAATGTGGTCTGGGTCCAATCTAGATAGGTGATCCGCCATAACATTTTGCTTTCCGTCTTTGTCATGGATTTCGATATCAAATTCCTGCAATAGAAGGATCCATCTAATGAGCCGTGGTTTGACATCCTTCTTTGCCAACAAATGCTTGAGGGCGGAGTGGTCAGTGAAAATGATGACCTTGGACCCTAACAAATATGATCTGAATTTCTCCAACCCGATTACTGCTACTAGTAGTTCTTTTTCGGTGACAGTGTAATAGCGCTGAGCCTCATTCAGTGTCTTGCTAGCATAGTATATGATGAAGGGTTGTTTCTCCCGACGCTGGCTTAAAACAACACTGACGTCGAAATCAGAAGCATCGCACATCATTTCAAAATCAAGTGACCAGTCAGGTGGTTGGAGAATCGGGGAATCAGAGACAGCGCTTCATAAAGTTTTGAAGATGCTGAGACACGAGGTTTTAAATTCAAATGGGACATTGGCAACCAGGAGATTCGTCAAAGGCCGTGCAATTTTTGAGAAATCGCGTATAAATCTCCGATAGAAGCTAACGTGACCTAAGAATGATCTGATCTGCTTGAACGAGCTGGGTGGCAGTAAGTGGGAAATAATCTCGGATTTAGCTCGGGCAACCTCGAGTCCATTTTTGGAGATCCTGTGGCCTAGTACTATGCCATCCCTCACCATGAAATGGCTTTTCTCCCAAGATAGTACTAGGTTCACCTCAGTACACATTTCAGGATCTTGGTGAGGTTACCAAGATAAGATTCGAAATCATCTCCGAAAATGGAGAAGTCATCCATGAATACCTCCACATAGTCCCCAATCATGTCAGAGAAGATGGCCATCGTACAACGTTGAAATGTCGCTGGTGCGTTGCAGAGGCCAAAGGGCATCCACTTGAAAGCGAATGTTCCAAAGGGGCATGTGAATGCGGTCTTGTCTTCATCTTCTAGGCTAATCGCTACGTGATTATACCCGGAGTATCCATCCAAAAAGCAAAAGAAACTGCATCAGGCTAACCGTTCCAAGATCTGATCAATGAACGGGAAAGGAAAGTGATTCTTCTGGGTAGCCGTGTTCAGTTTCCTGTAGTTGATGCAAACCCGCCAAGATGTCGCAGTGCAGGTCGGGATGGATTCACCCTTATCATTCTTTATTATGGTGAGTCCTGCTTTCTTGGGCACTATCTGAATCAGACTCACCCACTGCCTGTCTGAGATTGGATATACAAGACCTACATCCAGCCATTTGATGATCTCCTTCTTAGCAACCTCTAGCATATTCGGGTTAAGCCATTTTTGAGGTTGTCTCGAAGGTTTCACCCCCTCATCCATGTAAATGTGATGAGTGCAGTACGAGGGGTGAATACCGCGGAGATCAGCACTACTCCACCCAATAAAAGCCTTATGGTCTTCCAGCGTAGAAATCAATTGCTGCTCCTATTCTTAGGTTAAGTGGGCATTGATAATGATTAGGTATGTCTCACTTTCTCCCAAAAACACATAGCTGAGTGATTCAGGTAAGGGCTTCAATTCAATCACAGGTGGATCAGAGTTAGAAATGAGAGTGGGAGGAGAAGAATCGAGGGTGGGAATCTGCTGATCCATGTGCACATGAATTCCCACTGAGTCACTCCCTATGAAATAGTCTGTTGTGACTACATTAACGGGAAACCAGTTTGCTGTAGTCACGTCTTCCTGCAACAACAGGGGTGATTCAGTAATGTATGGATCGGGATAGTTGGATTCAGGGGTGCTGTGGTCAGAAGCACACCCTAAACAGTTAGATCCTCTGGGAGATATGTGTAGTGCAGTGGTCTCAGTCCCGTGTGGATCGAGGTGCAAGAGTCCTGATAGTGTAGACGAATGAGACATTGGGTCATCACAAAGGAGCCCAATGTTGCCACAGTATGCTGAATCTTCGTCTTCAACATCCTCCTCTATTCGATCACAGTCGAAGCTCTTTACTGCCTTGAATATGTCAAATCGAAGTCTCTCATTACCTAGGGCAATCTCCATACACCCAGATGCACAATCAATGTTTGCTCGGGCTGTCTCTAGAAATGGGCAACCCAAAATAATTGCTGCATCTCGGAGATTAGGAGGAACTTCCATATTGAGAATGAAAAAATCTGTGGGAAAGCAGAACCTGCGAACCTTCACAATCACGTTCTCAACCACCCCCCTCGGTGTTTTGACTGATCTGTCAGCCAGCTGAATCGTGACCGAGGTGGGCTTCAATTCCCCAAATCGAAATCGATCAAATACAGCAATGGGAGTTAGGTTGATGGACGAACCCAAATCTAGAAGGGCTTGATCAAAAGGAGAATCCTGCAAGAAGCAGGATATGAGTGGGGTACCAGGGTCTTTCTTCTTCGGTGGTAGGTCAGCTAGAATCACGGCGCTAGCCTCTTTCGATAGTACCACATATCATCCAATTCTCAGCTGTCGCTTCGGGGTACAATAGTCCTTGAAGAACCTAGCGACAATGAGAATGTGATCGATAGCCTCGAGGAAGGGGACCTGAATATGTACTTCCTTGAACATCGATTTCAGGACCTTAAAATTCCCCATGTCCTTTTTTTGTACTACATTTCGTGTCAGACCTCAGGAAAAGGGACAGGAATCTCAGGGTTGAGTGGCCTCTTACCCTTATCTACCGCAGGTGGCTCCTGAGATGATGACGGAGTCGAGCCCGCCTGCGGCGAAGGGTGGGAAAAATCAGGACCCACCTGCCTAAGTGGTGGGTCAAATGTCTTCCTTCCGCTCCTCAAAGAGACAGCATGTGCATCGGCTTGTTGTCCATGAGGTGGTGGGGGAGCGGAAGGGGCAAAGTATGCAGGGTTCTGCAAAGGTGCCTGGCCTTGCGCATAACCAGGTGGTGCAGGAGGCGCCTGTAGTATGGTGTGTGCCTGTCCTCGCGGTGCCTAAAACCTAGGCGGGGCACCCTGGTTCTGCACATATCGAGGATTCGGGATGGGTTGGGAGGGCAAGGCTCCCTGAGTTCTATGCTCCTGCAATAGCTGGTTCTGCATGTTCTATATGGTTTGTATCTGATTAGCCATCACCTTCATAATCTGTAAGCTATCTTGTGTTGATTTCCACATTGATTCTTGCAGCTCCTCTTTCAGTGCCTCCAAAGGGTCAGCCCGCTGTGGAGGGTGGTTGGCAGCTTGGTGCAGCGGCTGGTATAAAGAGTGGGGTTGCTGCTGATGCGGGAATGGCTGCTGCCTATGGTACGTGTTTTGCGCATTCCCGTATTGCCTGGTCTGGTAGTGTGGATCTTGATGTGGTCTCTGTGAACTACCAGACCAGGAGAAGTTCGGATGCTGATGCCAACCAGGGTTATATATCTTTGAATATGGGTTATTATGCCCATATCCTTGGATAGCACTGACGTCCTCGTAGGCCAAAGATGTCTGAGACGTATATCCATCAATTGGATACGCATTATAATCTGCAGGTGATGCGTAACCCTGGTTGTAGGGTGCTAGATCTGGATTATTTAAGGGATCTTGATATGTGGGATCTCGTAAATACGTAGAAGATGCATCCTGAGTGAGTAGATTGGCTCGAGCAAGAGGGGCTCAAGGTGCATAAGAGAATCTTGAGGTGGCAGAGCTCGAGTCAGATTGACCCTGACTGATCTGGTCAATCTTTTTCTCGATTAGGTTTATTCTATCCAGCTGCTTGACGATGATATCCATGTCGACTCTAATAGACTCGATGTGAGCCTCGTGGACACCAACCCGCTGCTGACCAGGCCGCTGGAACTACTTCATGGATGTGGCATTCATCAAGTTCTCCTTTAATGATTCAAATAGCTCAAATGCGTTGTTCTCGTCTTTTGCAAGGAAATTCCCGCCACTAGATGCATCGGCCAGATACTGATGTGTGTCATCCAGCCCACGGTAAAAGATCCGAGCCAGGTGCCATCTGGGTATACCATGATGCGGACATTTCCAGAGAAGGTCGTAAACTTTGTCCCAAGCTTCATGTAACTTCTCCCCAGCTCCCTGGGAGAAAGTTGTGATTGCACGCCGCATTGCATTTATTCGACCGATTGGGAAGAACTTTTGAAAGAATTCACGTCGTAATTCCAGCCAGGTTCCAATAGGCTTCCCAATAATCTTGAACCAGTATGAAGCTTTGTCCCTCAGAGAGAATGGGAAAAGCTTCATTAGAACAATCCCGAGATCAATATTCCTGGGTCGAATCATTTCAGCGAGTCGACTCAGGTCCTCAAGGTGCTGGAATGGATCTTCACTTGAGTTCCTGTAGAAATGAGTGCTGATCAACCCAACCACATTTGGCTTGAGCTCAAACGCATCTCCGCCTGTGGGAATTTTGACTAGAGGTGCGACAATTTGTGTGGCTGGGTCGTAGAAATCCCGCAGTTGTTCTCCTCGCGGCAGGTGCTGCATCCTGTCAAGTGCCGTCAAGATGTGATCCATGCTCTACTGGTGCCGCTCCTCGGATTCGGCTACCCAAGCTTCCAGACGAGCCATCAGGTCCAGATTCTCAATATCCTAATTCGGTCTAGGTCCAGGTCCAAGATTAGCCATGGTGGCTCTGGGAGTAGAAGTAGGGGAGAAGATGGTCCGGGCAAGGTGACTCGCCTCCTTAGGAGTGGCTCCTAAGGTCCAACCAAGTGAGGTCTAAGTGACCTCCTTCCTAACATACACCACCTAAACCCTGGGTTGGTGTGCCAAGCAGGAGAAGGCTAAGGCCCTGTCAATCAAATGGTCCTTACGGATCAGGTGGCCAGATTTTTCGTTAGAAGTTCGAATTCCTGAAGAAAAATTCGTCATTCAATCGACTGAAAGTGATTCCCTCCTCTCAAGCTAACCTAGCCAGTCTGGTTATGAGGGGACTAAGGGGAAGGTTCTTCCTTTGGGTTACGCCTCCGGTTCCATTAACCCTTAAGCCACGGCCGTTTGACACTGCCCCACAGACTTAATCACCAGGTTTGGCAAGAGAGGTTAAAAACACCCAATAGTATGACAATGAATTCGGGTTGATTTCGTGTTTTAAAATTAATTTTAGCCCATTTTCTTCAGTGGGGTTTGTGGTGAGTGGCCCACAAGGTGACCAAGCTCACCAGCTAGGCACTAGACTTGACTAAGTTTAGGTTAGCCCAAGTGTGGTTGATCGTACGATTCCACTCAACTCAGTAATTATGTTAATTTCACTTAATTAAGAGTAGAAGAAATCACTTAGGTTAACTCGAAGTTGTGTCGGTTGTGTAGTATAGGGTCAAATTGACCTAACATTTTAGAAATTTTTACTAGTTGAGTCCAGGTTGTTCACTGGGAGGTATAGTAATTTTCTCCAAATTCACCAATTTTCTTTTATTTCTCTATAAGTTTAGGAGGTATAACTAAGTTGATTTTTAAAACATGAATTTTTTCAAAATAATTTAACTATAAAGAATATACAAAATTCCATTTGAAAAACATATTTACTTAAAATGATCTACTTTATTAACAAGTAAACATAGTTTTTCAATTTAATTTCATTCCAAAGAAATTAAGGCAAATATGAGTAGTTCTATTAAACATGCCTTTTTACAATTAAGAACAAAAAGTAATGCAAGAAAAGATTTTCTTCATTTATCTTCTTCAGCCTCTCATCTTCTCCTCCTTTTCTTTGTTTTATTTTCTCCTCTCTCTCGAGCTCTTTTTCTTACCTTTCTACTTTTGTTCCTGTCTTCTCCTCTTCCCTTAGTTTTCTCCTACCTTCTCTTCTTCCCTTAGTTTTCTCCTTTGTTAGTCTCTTTTCCTTCCTTAGTGCCTGTGCTTTAACGCTTAGCTTAACAACCATCGGCTTCTCTTTTGCTTAAGTTCTTCAGCTGAATCGAGTTTTTTTACCTTTTTAACCAAAATTTATTTTATTTGCGGTGAGGTCCTTTCGAGGATACACAACACCCTGAGACCAGGGTGGGACCAGACCCTACTCGATCCTCGCCTAATCTCTATTAGGTTCGTTTCGATTTATTTCTTATCGATTCACAGTCTCGAGCCATTTTGGATCAACCCAGCCTCCCAGTCCTTTCTTGCCCTCCCAGGGCACATTCGCACACGCCCCCAAGGGCGCACACCCGCAGGCACAAGCTCGCACACACACACACACATGTTCATGTTCAGATGGAATCGGTAACCGGTGTGCTGAGCTCTGACGACTGCATAGCCAAGGAAACAAATTATTTTTATCCCCAAGCACGTGCTCGTGAACAAGCGAAGTGGGACTAACCTACCCCTTCCAAACCCAACTTCAAATGATCATAACTTTCTACCAAGAGCTCCAAATCGAATGATTTCAAGTTTGTTGGAAAGCTGTAAGGGTAATCTACATAATTGCAGGGTCAATTTAATGTTTTAATGATGTTTTCCCTTTTAATTTGAAAGATGAAATCAGGGGTTCCTACGTGTTATTTTTAGCATGGAAAGTGGAATTAAATCAGCAGAGTCCTCAGATGGACTTCTCTCTTTTATTGAAAAGGTCTGTACATGCTTTATAAGTGCTTCCTCATCTGTTAGAATAGGTTTTAAGCTTTTAAGACCTTCAGGACCAGCAGAGAAGCTCTTCACTTCTCTGAATGCTTCAGAGTTCATATTTCAAACTTCAAAATGTGCAATAGACACTTAAAAGTGTTTCTAATTGATTTAAACTAATTCTAGGGGTTATAACAGATTAATCCGGGCAGGATTTAAGTTTAAATTTCATCAAAATGCTTCTCCTGTTGGTTTGGGTTCGAAAGTAACCCTAATTGACAGGAACTAAATTCTCACACATTCATTCATCTGAGCTCACTTTAATCACTTTCAGATCATTAAACAAGTTCCCAGAAACAATTTTCATTCCTCAATACCTCAATTCAAGCTCAGAACTCCATTAACAAACTCATGTTTTAATGTGGAAGCACAAAAAATTGACTTTCTATTCAAAGCTTCCTCCCAAGAAATTAAAGCCTTAATTAGAGTCTCCTCGACATCCATAACTTATTCAGATCTTCAGATTTGTGTTCTGACCTTAATTTCTAGGGTTTCAAGCTCGCCGCCTGAACTTGAAAACATGTTTGTTCGACAGAATTATTCAGAAGTTGTTATAGTGTTTTAAAGATTTAAATAGCTTCAGTGCATTGCACTGAAGCTTCTGAGTTCATTAAATTCTTCTCAAATCTCTTTAAACAGACTTCTCCAACTCGACCGGAGTTGGGGAAGATGAAGTTCATTCTTCCTCTCCAGTGGCCTAATCTTTAAACAAATATCCTCAAATTAATCAGTGATCCATATTATACTATTCTGAACCTTCTCAACAAGTTTTAGAGGCTGAAACACAAATTTGGTTCGCTGGAGCTTGCCGGAGCTCCGGTGTGTCCAGAAAATGTAAAATTGTGTTCAGATTGATAAAACTAACCATTTTTTTGTTTAGAAAATATCCTGAGGTTGCAAGGAACCTCAATATCACATTTAATTCTTCATTTGTCTTTTTAAATGTAATATTTGACAGTGAGTTTGTTTCTTAAAGGATTTGAGTGGTTAAAGCTCAGGACTTGTTTAACCACTCGATTAAGATGTTAAAACAAGTCAACAGATGTTCATATTCATAATTATATATTTAATTTAAGATTTGAACTATTCCTGAGCCACCATGGACAGTGAGCTCAGGAGCTTAATTAAAATTTGGGTGTTTAATTTATAGATGATAATAGTAGGTATTATAGTGTCGATTAGGGTTCATAAGTGGTGATAGATGATGAAAGAACCCAATGGAGGTGGAATTAGGTTGATTACTATCACCATAGACAGTGATAGTAATCGGTGAAGGTGGAATTTGAATTAGGTGGTTAGGTGATTCAATTAAATGATTAAGTGATTTAGAAGTGGTCATGGAAGATACAGGAAGGTGTACAGTGAATTAAAAGACAAAATTAAAGCTCTAGAAAGCTTAAGGAACTCGTCGGAGTCAGAGAAGATGAAGCTAAATTATAAAATTACTCTAATCTAACTACCGAAACTAACTAACTAAACTAGCCTAGTCCTACTCCTACTCCTAATCTACTGTTACCTAGACGAAGGGGTCAATAGGGTTCCGCCGAAGGTTCATAGCGGACGACAAAATCAGAGGGTGGAAGAAAGATCTCCGATGGGCGAATTTGAGGTGGAGCGGAGGATTCCTTGGGTCGGCGCCTGTGTCAGAGACGCGGAAGGCCACGGCGGATCTCCTCGGCTGATTAAGATGGACGGAGGAAGTCGGAAATTGGAATGGGAAGTCGTCGGAGTGTTGGACGAATAGCCTATTGAAGTTGGCTACAGTGTTAGAAGAGGGAAGGGAGGCAACTTGAATAAAATCACAGGTGTGAGGGGTTATTCATAGTAGTTTGCGGCGAAGAGAGTGGCGAGTTCTGGCCGAAGAAGGAGCTCGAGGAGCTTAGCCTCCGTCGTCGTCTCCGACGACGATGAGGTTATCTCCCATTAAAAACTAGGATTCCCGGTTAATCTAGACCGATGGATGAAGTGGAGGTGGTGAGTGCAAGCTGCAAGAGCTTGTATAAAGAAGGATGAGGTTGGCAAGGCGGTGATCGCATGGTGGCGTCACTCTCTGCCACCAGCCATTTTTTCGGCTGAAGAAGAAGATGAAGAGGGACATAAAAGTAATAAAACTGAAGGGCCTGTGTGAGAAATAAGGACCCGACTGTAATGAAAAGTAAGGACTAAAATGTAAACCCAGTTTTTGAAGGTTTATTTTAACTTAGATCTTTTTCAACTTTTTATATATGTTAGTAAATAAGGTAAATACTATGTTTACACCTTGAATTTACATTTTTTACCTTTTTAGGTTAATTTATTAGATTAAGTAAAATTACTTAAGTTATTATATACTTAGGTATACATTATATTTAAGTTACTTATCTTATTAATTAAGGGAATGATTAATAGGATTTCGAGTCCAATTAGTATCTAGATTATTAATAATGTTAATTAAGTGATAAAATGTCATTTTAAACTTATTTTAAGGTCCTTGACTAAATATCCCTTATTCTATAATTAACCCTTATATGTTCATAACGTTAGCTAATTAACTAGGAAGACTAGTTAATTAGGGGTAATTAGATACCATGATGAGTGTCTCATCATCTCTAAGTTGTAACCCTAAATATTCAACCTAAGGTTCATGCACTTCTAGGGTTTATTCTATTTCAGTAGACCACAAAAGTAATGTTCGTTCTCTGATAATAATTGGAATCTAATTAAATTAAAATTTTACGAGTAGATTCCTTTTTCAATTAGCTTTCCATACAATGTTTTTTTGAAATTTTTACTATTTCAACCAAATTTTTAGGCATTTTTGAACCCTAGGGGGTCAGATTTGAAATTTTGACCCCGGGTTGGTTTTTCGCCTTGAAACAGTATAATTCGACATTCAAAAATTTGAAAAAATATGGAAAATAAAGCCAATTAGGTTAGCTTCGAACCCCACCATTTTTAGTCAAAACATATTCGCAGATTGCTCGAAATACCTTTTTGAAATTTGAAAAATCTTAAATCTAGGTCAGTCTAACCCCCGTGCACTTCGTAAATTTTTACAAATTGTATACTTGGATTTTTTTCAAAAGAATGGTGGCTTTTAAAAGATGGTTTGAAAATGAAGGTTTAGCTTGAATTTCATAATTTTTCTCTTACTAATTTTTTGGCAATCAAATTTTTAAATCATACTTGAAATCTGGCTGAAAATCAGAAGATGGTGGAAAAGCTTTTTAAAGAGGTTTGAGTTTGAAATCTAAGCTTTCCACCAAAATGTTTTTTTTTCTCAAAACTTTTGCACATTTTTTTTTCAAAAAGAGTTTTTCAGAGAATTCAAAGAAAATATCTCTCTTTCTTTTTTCTTTTTCGAACTAACCTATGATTAAGAAAGAAACCTAATCTAGTTTTTTCTTCAAATTTCTTTTCTAATTTTTTTTCTTTTTTTTTCACGAAATTGAATACAGATTTTTTCTTTTTTCCAAAAGAACTTGCAGAAAGTAAATCTAATCCTAGGGTTCAAAAAGAAAACCTAATCTAAGGAGGAGATGATGTGCACCTGATTTTTCTTTGCCACGCTCATGTGCGCAGATCCTGTTTTTCTTCCGTGTTGTCCTGCACATCAAAAACAAAGTAGAGAGAGATTTGCCAGTGATGGTTTCAAAGATCGAAATCAAAGAAAATGACGTTGCCTCCCCAGCAACGGTGCCATTTGACAAACCCATTTTCGCGCATTTGAAAGTCGTCGGAATTGTAGTATAGTTGCAAAAAAAATTCATCAAAAATAAGTTTGTAAAAATTACGAGACTTGAGTCCCGGGCGTTCATCTCTGGGAGGCGTTTGTTCTACTTTAGAATTTAATCTTATACCACTCTACTTTGTTTAAAAACGCACGTCGGTTTCCAATCTCCTGATTGAGATTTCACCACTTCTGTTATGAACTCTGATTACTTGCGCATGTGTTAAGTAAATCACAAAGGTGAACGTGTGAGCTTCTGTGTTCGTGATTCTAGTGAGGTGGTGAGTATTTACGGAAAATGCGTCTATCGTTAGATTCTCTATATTGTCGAGAAATGACATGCTTGTTGCGGAATAGATAAACAATTGAAAACAGGAAACCTGGATCACACAAAAAGAATGGCAACCATTAAGCTCATGGTGATTTCAAACATATAGAGATATACATATATATAAATGCATTTTTATTCATTCCATTGGGGAGTTGTTTGCAAAAAGAACTGTAGATGAAAGCTTGTACATAAATGCTTAAAAAGGTAAATCTACTTATCAGAAAATGATTGCATACAAGAATCTACAGGGAGATTTTGCATGCATCATTGGGGGAGAATCAGAACTACACTACTAAGCAGAAATAAAAAGCAGTAAATCTATGAAGAGCATAAACTGCTAATCTAGAGCTAGCAGAACAAAAGGGCATTCAGGGGTGGTCCCCGATGGCCTTGGTGTGGTCGAGAGGAGAATGAGGGGCAGCCAATGGAGCTTAGGTCCACCCTTTGAGAGAGAGAGGAGTGATCCAGCATCCCGGCATGGTGTCCTTCATGGTGGTAGTGAACTCATGGAGATGGAGTGGCTATCCTAAGTGGAGGTGGATGTGAATGGAGCCAATGGAGTGAATGGGTGCCAAGAATGTGAATGGGTACAAATGGCCACCCATTGGGTCTTTTTATAGACCCAAGGGCTTCTCTCTAGAGAGGTGTGGAACTCTCTAGAGAGAGTCCAAGAGTGGCCGGGCATATGGTTATGAGATCCAAAAAATGTGGATCTCATTTTGAATGCCTCTTGGTCACTAAATTTGTCAACCAAGAGGTGGCGCCACTTCAAGAGAGTTCTAGAGAACTCCAGAGAAGTGTGTGTGCTTGAATGGGTGTGTGTGTGTGTGTGGTCATGCTCTATGTGGTTAGGTGGTTTAGGTTATGTCCTAAGGGGTTTAGGTAGGTGTATGTCTTGAATTATGGTTACAAACCCTAATTGCTAAGGGGAATTTGCAATTAAACTTAACCCAAGTATAATTCAATGAGTGTGAACCTAATTGAGAGTGAAATAACTCAATTAGGTTGGGTTTAGGTCAATTGGACTCTCACTAGGTATAATTGAACTTGTGTGGGTTGAGATCTAAGCTCAATTAGACTCAATGAGTTCAATTGACTTAGGTGAAGGTAATTGACTTTGATCTAAGTCAGTTAGGTTTGGTGAGGACCTAATTAGGTCCTTAGGTAGGTCTAGAGGTGATGTACTAGGGTTAGGACACCTTAATTTAGGTTCCTATGGGGTTGGGATTAGGTCTAGGGAGCTAAAGATCCAAGATCAAGACTTGAATCTCAAAATAGGGACTGAAGACCAGTACCAGACGTCGAAAAATGTGATCAGACGACTTATACTCAAAAATCATAAGTCCAAACTTCAGTTCTGGACGTTCAATTTGAGTCAGGTGGAAGTCAAGGTTCTATTTTGGGTATTCTACAGAAATTGGACATCTGACAAAGTGTCTGGACATCCAATAACATTGCAAAAGTGGCTTTGAGGTGTGCGAGAGTTGGCTAAGGGTCCTGGACATCCTATAACTTATCTGGACGTCCAGATAAGGGTTGGAACTAGGGTTTTAGGGCTTCCAAGGTGTTATGACCTAATATAAGGGTGGCTAAGGCTTGGGGAAGTCTCTAGGCTATCGTAGGGCTAGGATGGACTTAAGCTCTTCACATTTTACTGCTTTATTCCTACTTAATAGAATAGAAAAACTTTAACTCCCTTTCATTGTTATTCCTACATCTAATCTAAGCCTTCTACTCTCGCTCTGCACAACTCCCGTTATTCCTGATCCAGATTCAGATCTTGCTCTAGATCCAGCTCCTGATCAGCTTATTTCCTGCAGTTAACATAATGCACTTAATCAGCACATTATAACATTATTTTATGCATAGCTAAAGTAAGGCAGTAAAGATGTAGATAATGCTTATGCATGCATGAATTACCCTAACTTATGCTAAGTTCTATCCTAATCTAGGTCAATTAAGACCTATGATTGCTGCGCAATCAATAAGTTTTTCTTCCATATCGTGTGTTGCATGAATGCCATGACTTAAAAGAACTCTAACCCTACTCTCTCTCTCTCTCTTTCTCTATCTCTTACTCTCTTTCCCTTACGCTTTCCTGTGCAAGCAAAAACCCGCCATTTCCATGACACTAAGTGACAGAAAAACTTGATTTTCATGCCTCCCTGTGTTCGACACTCGAACTCACGTCTGTTTCTTTATTTAAAATCGATGCAACGAATGCGAGCTATAGTGACCCTTTTAAACAAACACGTCCATAGCGCATCAATTTTTGGTGTCGTTGCCGGGGAGGCAATGGATTTATTTTGTCACTTCCATTTTGCATCCATACTCACATCATCTAGCGCATTTTCTCCCTCTACCTGATGGTTGCAGGAACTCGATGCTTGAATGGAAAAGGAGTGCGACTAGTGATGGTGGAGATGGAGTAAGCGTAGTAAGGACTGGTTATGAGTATATCTCTTCCCGTGGTTGTTTGCTTGCTTAAAAAATCTGAAAAAAAATTTTGATCAGAAAAAATTGGTGTGGTGAATGATTGCCTGATCCTCATCCATAACTCATCACCCAACAAAAAATACACTCTAACATTCTTGAAGACCTCATCTTTTTGAATGTTCTTTTTCTTTTAGTAGTGTTTGCGAAGCCACCGTGGTTTGACTTGGGCTGCACCACTCACCCCTAAAATCAACTCATCTAGTAGAAATCACATGAACACTAGGATGAGCACATTAGGGTTTTAGAGCCTCATCACATTAAAGGAAATCCACTCTCACCAATTGTGTGCAAAAATTGGTGTGCCCACTTGAAACTTGCCTAAAAACATTAAGACACATTAACCCTAAAAGATACGAAAGTAAGGACAAATATTAAAGGACACCACATCTTAAATCCTTGCTTGAAAACCATGTCTTGTTAGGAGCACACACACTTGAATTGGATAACTAAGAGGCACCACCCAATCAATGCCGCATCATATAACCTAAGCACAAGCAATGCCCTAGCCCCATTAAAGCAGAGTAGATGTGCCCTAGGTAGGATTGGGTTAAGTCTCAAGAGGCATGGTTTTGTTTGTTGGGCACTTGGCCTTCATTCCCTTAGTTGAAATTGGTGACTAGGCACGGGGAAGTGTCAAAAAACCGTGGTTGTGGGCTCTACGGAACTGGCGATGCAAGCCAAAGGAAGAACCTTCCCCACAATCCTCTCGTAATCAACCTGGCCAGATTAGCTTTGGTAAGGGCGGTCCCATGCCTATGGACTTGATCATTCCTTTGGAGATTTCTAGGTCCCCTGAGGAATACACTGTAAGGAATAGGCTTGCCTGCTTGGTTGTACACACACACTTCTCGCATCTGTCTCTCTCTGCACCCCCTATTCCTCTCTAGTGTATGCATGGGAGACGATCACTTCATCCCAAGTTGTTTGTTTTGGAACGGGAATCCAGGAGACTTGATCTTGCTAGAGACATGGCCGAACCTAGAGAAGATGTGGTTGAGGACCAACCTCCACTAGATATGATGGCCATCATCCAAGCCCAGATCAATGCTAGCCACCAACTTCAGTGGCAACAGATCCACACTATCATCAAGCCATACACCGATTGCAGAACCCACAAGGGCAACCACCACCACCTTTCCAAGACCTGTAAAGGCAACCATCACTTGATCCACCTCCATTCTAGGACCAAACTAGGCCCCTCCGCAAGTTCTACAATCCTTTTGTGATTTAGATTGAACCACACCTTAGGATTCCTGAGGGGGGAGATGATTTTGAGCTAAAACCAAACGTCCTGAGCATGATTCAAAGCCACTTCCATGGAAGCTCAAATGAGGACCCCTTTTAGCACCTAGAGGATCTTGATCGGATCTCCCAAACTATAAATCCTAGGAACATTAGCCTAGACATTGTTTTGATCAAGATGTTCCCCTTCTCAATGAGAGACGAAGCGTCTCACTGGCTTAGGACTTTAAGAAGACCCATCCCCACCTGGGAAGAACTGAGGCATGCATTCTTAAGAAATTCTTCCCCATATGAAAAACTAATGCCCTAAGAAGAGCCATTACCACCTTTACACTCTAGGGCGGGGAATAGTTCCATGAGCCGTGGGAGAGATTTAATGAACTATTGAAGAAATGCCCACACCATGAAGTACCGAGGTGGCAATTGGCCCAGATCTTCTAACCTGATCCCTTCTCCAACACCTACAATGCCGGATGGCGTAATCACCCAAACTTTACTTGGACAAACTAGAAACCGCATCAATTCTATAACCAGCCCAGGCCAAGCCATCAGCTAAACCAACCCTCCTATTAGCAAGGTCCACCGGTTAAGCCCCTTTATAACCCAAATTGGGCAGTACCACCCCCCCAAAACCAAATGGACACCCTGATAAAAATGATGGCTGAAATGAACCAAAAACACCAGGAGGAAATGGCTTTAGTGAAGGGACAGTTGAGCAGCTATTGATTGTAAACAACAGGGATCCCTTCCTTCTCAGCCACAATCTAACCTACGAAATGTGATTAACAGAGGCCCCAATTCACAAGGGATCCAAGGCATCCCAGGCAGGCCCACATGGTCCAGCCAACCCCACAAACACCCCCTGGGTTTGGTGCTTCTTCTTCCTCATCTTCTCAAGGATCGACCCATGGTCCCAATGCCTCTGCAAATGCTGTGACCTTGAGAAGCGGCACCAAGACCTAGGATCCCAAATGGCTGACTCCTCCAGTGACTTCACCCCTTGAAATGCCCGAGTCTGAAGAGGTGCAGGAAAAACCCAAGGACCCAGAAATAGACCCTATTCACATTTAGACACCATATCCTGAGGCCTTGGAGAAGATCAAGAAAAAGAAAAGGGTTATGGAGAATGAGGAGCTTTTGGAGATCCTTAAGTAGGTTAAAATTAATATCTCGCTCCTCAAACCGTCAAGCACATTCCGGCTTACACTAAGTTCCTGAAGGATGCCTATACACTGAAGCATAAGCCGAGGCCTCAAGCACCTAGGAAGGTTTTGCTCTCAGAGCAAGCGAGTTCTATGGTATCAAGCAACCTTCCGCTCAAACGAACTGACCCAGAAGCACCCCTGATATCCTGCAATATCGGGGACATGACATTTTATAGAGCACTCCTAGACTTAGGTGCTTCCATCAATCTGATTCCGACGACCCTGTACCACCAATTTGGATTCGGAGAATTGACGTCCACACCGGTCACCATCCAGTTGGTCGATAGATCTGTGAAGACCCTGAAGGGGGTTGTCGAGGACGTGATTGTACGGGCCAAGGACTTCTATTTCCCGGTCGACTTCTTGGTGCTCGACATGGAAGTCCCTAAACAACTACAGAACATACCCATCATCCTTGTAGACCTTTCTTAGCTACGGCTAAGGTGAACATTGATTGTGACACGGGATGCATGGAAATCACCTTCGGAGATAGGAAGATGCAATTGGAAATCTTCTGGGTGACCAAGTCTTTCGATTGGACTGGGTTGAGGAACACGATCCTGTGGATCCTTTGGTCGAGCAATGCCTCACCCTTAGTTCTGCCTCAAACTACCAGATGCAATCTTGTGACGACTGTTCTGACCCATCTCCATTTGTGCACGTGGACCTTTGTTGGGCTGACTACCATCAACCAGCACCGTTCGAGGAGATTGATGTTGATCAAATCCTGCCTTTCCCCTTTTTGTCAAACATTGTTCTACCCGCATCTGAACTAAATCCGCTACTCGAGAATCTCAAGTATTCTTCCTAGGACCAGACCAGACCTTCCCAGTGATTATCAACGCCCATCTAACCAAGGATCAGGAACTCAGGTTGACCGCGACCCTTTCAGAACATCAGGCCACCAATGGATGCACTATTTCAAACTTGAGAGGAATTAGCCCCACCTATTGCACCAACAAGATTTACCTAGAAGATGGGGCATGACCCTCCTGTCAGATGCAGAGATGGTTAAACTCGAATATGCGAGAGGTCGTTAAGAAGGAAATTATCAAATGGCTTGACGCCGACATCATCTATCCCATCTCCGATAGCCCCTTGGTAAGCCCCACTCAAGTGGTTCCCAAGAAAACTGGGCTCACCGTTGTCACCAATGAGCATGGCGAATCCATCCCCACCTGCAACACCATGGTGGGTGTGTATTGATTACAAGAAGCTCAATGAGATGACCAAGAAAGATCATTTCCCCTTGCAATTCATTGATTAGATTCTCGAGCGATTGGCCGGGCAAAAATATTTTTGCTTCCTCGATGGATATTCAGGATATAACCAAGTTGCAATTGCTCCTGAAGATTAAGAGAAGACCACATTCACTTGCCCGTATGACACATTCACATTCTGTCACATGCCGTTCAGGTTATGCAATGCACCCGCTACCTTTCAGCATTGCATGCTAGGCATCTTTTCAGAGATGGTGGGTGAATACCTGGAGGTCTTTATGGATGATTTCTCAATGTTTAGGAATTCATTCGACCACTATTTGAGCAACTTGGAGAAAATCTTGAAACAATGTATCAAGGTTAATTTGGTGTTAAGCTGGGAAAAGAGCCATTTCATGGTTCAAAAAGGAATCATCCTCGGTTACATCGTATCACATAGGGGCATTGAGGTGGATCGAGCTAAAGTTGATTTGATTTCCAAACTTCCCCCACCTAGCTCGATCCGGCAAATCCGCTCGTTCCTTGGACACGTTGGCTTCTACCGAAGGTTCATCAAAGACTTCTCCAAGCTCTCCAAACCCTTGACCGACCTTTTGGCCAATGATGCCCTATTCAACATGACATCTGATTGCATCCAGGCTTACCACACTTTTAGGGACTTAGTCTCCACTGCACTTGTGTTACAGCCCACAAACTGGTCCTAGGATTTTGAGATCATGTGTGATGCATCAGACATTGCCATCAGCACAGTCCTGGGATAGAGACAAGACAAGAAACTCATGGTGATCTACTACGTGAGCAAGACATTAGACAAGGCCCAACAGAATTATACGGTCACGGAGAAAGAATTGCTCACCATAGTTTTTGGATTCGAAAAGTTTCGATCTTACCTTCTGGAATCCCACGTGACCATCTATATAGACCACTCGGCCATCCGGCATTTGTTGGCCAAGAAAGACGCTAAACCCAGGCTCATCAGATGGATCCTCCTCTTGCAAGAATTTGACCTGGAAATTCGTGATAAAGCCGGGTCAAAGAATGTTGTGGCCGATCACCTGTCCAGACTCCACCCGGACCACATTGGGCCCTCCTTGCCCTCATCTGGCACCTTTTCCAATGAGAAAATTCCAGCTATGCAAGACAGGAAACTACCTTGGTATGCCAACTTCGTCAACTACCTAGTAGTATGACAGACCCTGCATAGCTGGTCCAGACAGCAATGGGATAAGTTCTTGGTTGAAGCCAAGCACTATTTCTGGGATGATCCCATGCTGTTTCACCTCTGTGCCAACCAGATCATCTGGAGGTGTATTCCAGAGGATGAAGTTCAAAGTGTGCTATCCTTTAGCCATGACAAGATTATGGTGGCCACTTTTTAGGGAAGAAGACGGCTGCAAAAGTTTTGCAGTTTGGATTTTTTTGGCCTTCATTATTCAAGGATGCACACAACTTTGCTAAGACTTGCTCTCGCTGCTAGACTCTAGGGACCATGACCAGGAAAGACATGATGCCCCTCCAGTTCATTTTGATCATTGAGATCTTCGACGTTTGGAGTATTGATTTTATGGGCCCCTTTCCACCATCCAACGACTTTGAGTATATCCCAACCTCTATAGACTATGTCTCTAAATGGATTGAAGCCGTCGCCATCCGTCGTTGCGATCATAAGACTATCATGGACTTTGTTAAGCGGAACATCTTTTCTCAGTTTAGAATACTGAAGGTCATGATCAGTGATGGTGGAAGTCATTTTATCCACACCCAATTCCATGCCCTACTCAGAAAATACGGGGTTACCCACAGCATTGCCACCCCATATCATCTGCAAACTAATGGGCAAATCAAGGTCTCAAACAGGCAAATCAAGAACATTCTACAGAAGACCGTGAGACCTGACAGGAAGGACTAGTCCACACGACTGGATGATGCCCAGTGGGCATGCCGGACCACTTTCAAGACCCCGGTCGGCATGTCGCCTTATCGCCTGGTCTTTGACAAAGCTTGCCACCTTCCTGTCGAGTTGGAACATCGGGCTTACTGGGCCGTTATGCAATGCAACATGGATTCCCAGTTAGCTGGTGGACAAAGGATGCTCCAACTCTCCGAGCTCAAGGAAATTCATCGAGACGCCTTTGAGAATAGTTGACTTTACAAGGAGAAGATGAAAGCCATCCACGACCAACTCATCCACAGGAAGACCTTCAAGCCCAACTAGCAAGTCTGGCTTTTTGACGCTCGACTCAAACTCTTTCCCAGGAAGCTCCGATCCAAGTGGATAGGACTGTATAGGGTGGTCAAACCCTACTCCAACGGGGTGGTTGAATTCGCAGATCCGAACACTGGGCATACTTTCACAGTCAATGGTCAGAGATTGAAACACTTCCTCTCCCAAGTCCCCCCAAAGGAGGTTGTCACTCTCATTAAGGGATGACACGAAGCATCGCCTGGCTGGAGGCATTAATCTCAGCACTTCCTGGGAGGCAACCCAGAAGATTCAGACTGAATAGGTATATTACATCTCTCAGGTAATATCTTTCTGAACCCTTGTTGCATCCATGTATTTGTCAATGAGGATATTGGCTAACTTAAGCATGGGGGGTGGTAATTTGCATGATTCTGAGTTCATTTAATTAGTCTGAATAAAATAAAAAAAATGATGAATTTAGGATGAAAAACTTAGGCATTATGAACTTGTCAACAGTGGGACATAATACGAAAAGAACCTGAACACTTAGATTTCTCAAGCCGTCAGGCTTAATCAGCCCTAATGTCCGTTAAAATATGGATTTAGGTTTGAATCCTTGAAACCTTAATTTATTCTAATCCACCAATAAAATAAGGTAATAAGTATACGACTTATCAACTCACCCTCTGACTTGGAGGGCTTTTAGTCTAAGCATCTACACACATTGTTTTCACTGACTCACTCCTCGGAGATTCTGACAGAAATTGGGTAGCTAATGAACCTTTTACGGTGATATGAATGGTAAGTTGTCATGGGTAATAGCCCATTAGCCAGTTTTCCAGAGCCAAGACATAGGACCATTTTCTTCTTATTGCCTTTAGGCAAATTTGAGATCAGGGAAGCCACCTACTAAACAACAAAAGAAAAAAAAGAAAGAAAAAGAAAAAAAATAATAATAGAAAAGAAGAAAAAAGAGAGAACAAAATAAGCCACACTTCATCACACGAGTATGGCTGGCAAGTGGTTGTGGGTAACAGCCCATTGGCTAGTTGTCTAGAGCCCAACTCACTAAACGCACAAAAGGATCCAAAACACTTAAGGAAGAAGTGGGAAGTAGAGCAATCTAGGGAGAAATACATTGGAAAAATCCTTGTGTTGACCCCAAATAAAATAAAAGTAGGCAGAAAGCAACCGATTGGACAGATACACCTTCAGGCAAAACACCTCCTTTTCCAGTCACCTAGGGGTGTAGGAACCCAATGTCTATCTGAATTACCATTGAGTGAGTCTATCACGATCTTCACACCAAGATGCTTAACACTTAGAGTGCTTTTCAAGTTTTTGGTGTGTTGGGTAGCCGTAGAAAGTTTCCAGCACACTCCCAACTCCAAAAATCCAAATAAATGAGAAAAGATGAAAAATAAAAAATATATATGCCTTAAAGTGAGGATTCAGGCGATTCACATTTTGGCAGACACCCGGGCACTGTTTAGTTTTAGTAGATTAGGATCTTAGTATATTTTCTACTGTTGACAAGTAACAAAATGTCTAAGTAATCACTTCCTAAATTCTGACTGAGAATAATGGCTAGAATGAACCTTGCTAGGGACTAGCAAGGAGTAAGCATGGGGGCATGATAACACTACATTTTATGGTGACAATTCTGCCAATTAGGGTTTCCCTTAAGGGTAACATGCATAAATAACACATCATAAATGTGCATGGGAGCATTACATGCATCGCATATCAAGATTGCTTATAATTCAATATTAATAGCCATTTATACAAGTTCATGACAAAACAGCCTTCAGATGAGCAATCGGACTGCATGGATGAATTCAGAATGACGAATGGAGTCCAACGGGCTCAAAATCGACCAAATCCAACATCTGAAGCCCCCGCAATTGACCCAAGAAGTTCTGACTGATGATCAACGGTCCATGGTGCACCACATGGTGCAAGATTGGTGCATCCATCAACCGTAGCATGCGCCTCCATCACCTGCAAGAAGTGATCTTAGCTGTTGATCTTTGATCGAATGGCTGAGATTCGCCCACAGTCCACGCACCTGCCTCCTCTTCGCGACAATCTGCTGCAATAGTGTAGTGGTCGACCGACGCACGCTCGCACGAGCGACGCAGGGTCGAGACGGACCACGCAGCAAATCTGAGGCAAAGGCACGCATGAACAAAATTGTGCCATGGATCAACACGCGAATGGGGGTGATCATGAGACGTGGTGCTCGTAGATGAGCGTGCTCAGATGCTCGCAATGACATGCGAGGGGCACGCTGCACAAGTGCCATCTACGAGCGCATCCTCTGCACAAGCTCAGCCATCCAATCTTTAATCCGACGACCCTCAAGGCGACCACGTGGATTGTGCGTGAGGAACCGACAGGTAGAGGGGCTTCACCAACGTTTTGGGAAGGGTTTTAGCGACGTCCCGGACGTCGCTAAAGCCCCTTCTTCATTTAGAAAGCCCTTCTTCCTGTATAAACCCCTTCCAACCACCCATGGAAGGCATTCAATACCCTTGCAAGTGTTCCACCCTACTCCTTGCTATCCCTAGCACACTTTTGTAATCGATGGAGTTGACGAGCCACTGACGGAGCTCTCCACCACCGTGGCCACCTTACTGTCTCCTTTCCCTCTCTCTCTCTGGCTTAGCTTTACTTTACTTGTGCTTAAGCATTTATCTAGTGTTGTACTTGTAATATTGAAGTGCATGTTAAATGATGATATTTCTTTTCTAACTGCTGTCGCTCTTTCTCCTCTTGACAAGTTTTTCTTCTATATCATGAGTTGCATGAATGCCATGACTTAAAAGAACTCTAACCCTACTCTCTCTCTCTTTCTCCCTCTCTTACTTACTTTTCCCCTGTGTTTTTCTGCGCAAGCAAAAACTCGCCATTTCAATGACACTAAGTGACAGAAAAACTCGATTTTCACATCTCCTTGTGTTCGACACTCGAACTCATGTCCGTTTCCTTATTTAAAACTGACGCAGCGAACGCGAGCTACAATGACCCTTCTAAACAAACATGTTTGCAGCGCGTCACAATACAATAACAACATACTCCCAAATCAAACTCTGATGTTTTGTTGATCACATTCCATGTTGCGAGTCTAGAATTCTTACTATGGGGCCTAATGGTTTTGCCATAGGGTTGGGTAGGTCCCTTGTCTCTACTACCACTTCTCAAGGTGATGGTATTTTTCATGGCAAAATGCAGTTGGTTAGTGCTTTGGGGAAGGTTGGGCAAAACAGGAGGCTCTCGGTTGATTATGATAGGAACTTGGTTCGCTCCGGGAGGGGCTGGGGTAGCCTGATAGATAGCATGAGCTTGAGCATATGACTCCCCATTATTACCAAACCCTTGAGGCCCAGCACCTCGGTTCTATACATTCCTTGGGTTTGGTACATGTTTATAGCGCTAACTCGGTGTTTAAAAAGTGTCACGTTGTAATATAATCGAAATACCATTCAAACAAGTACAATTTTTATTACTTGAAAAGATTTCCGAGGTCGAACACAAGAAGCAAATTGGTATTTCAAAATTAAGATCACAATTCAAACTGAAAGAAATTGCAATAATAGTGACTGGTCGATCTTTCGCTTTTAAGTCGTTTGTAGTTTAATGTGGTGGAAAAATCGACTAATCAATTTTTAACAAGAAATAACCACTCGCAGAGGAGTGGGTCGTATCCACAGGGAGGCAATAACGTATTAAAATTCGTGCCACTTAAAAATGTTTGTTCGTAGTCAATTTGGACAAGAACCAAGCCAAGATTGCCTTTAGATTAAGGTTTAAGCAAGAAACAATGCTGAAGTGGCAATTATGAGAAACTATAGGATATTTTCCGCAATGTAGAGTCAATAAAATATGATTAAAATGTGGCAATGGCAGAAAATGTAAATTTTAATTGACGGTTTACTGTAGCAAAACAGGGGAATTTTTCCCCGTTGTCTTGCGCGACGAGGAACCGATGGCTGGGCGCAGGAAGCTCGGAGGAGGTCCCTTGGACCAAGAGCTTCGAATCGGTGGTGGCGGCGAGTCACGCAGTGGCTGGAGGTGGCCGGACGAGCTCCGGCGAAGGTGCTGCTGGTGGCGATCTGCAGGCGGCTGTGCGTGGGTGGAGGGTCTGCGGTGGGCGCTAGCGTGGTTGGCGTCGGCGTGCAAGCTACAGGCGCTTCTGCAAGCGCGGGCGGAGGCGTGCTCGGTGGGTCTGCGGCTGGCGTGTGCGGCTGGCGCTGCGGAGGTCTGCAGGCGCGGGGAAAGCGTGACTGCGGTGGTCTGCAGGCGTGGTTGGAGGCGTGGCTGCGGTGGTTTGTAGGCGCGGTTAGAGGCGTGGCTGCGGTGGTCTGCAGGCGCGTGGAGATGGCTGCGGTGGTCTGCAGGCACGGGGAAATGGCTGCGATGGAAGTGAGCGGGTAACTTCAGACATCTGGGAAATTTCACAGACGTCTTAAGTTACTGAGAGGGTGGCTGATCAGTAGCTCAGTGATGGTGGTCGGCGATGACAGCTAGGGGGATGCACGCTAAGGTGCTCACGGTGATGCGGTGAGCTCCGGATGGCGGTGTGGCCTGTCACACCACACACCCACGGTGATGGAGGCTCGTCGCCACAGTAGAGGCTGGCAGTGTGGAGTGGAAGAGAGAGGTTCTCTCTGCACAGTGGTGGGTCGGTGGCGGAGGCCTCACGAGCTCGGCTGCCTCCCTCCTCCTTTTGTAGTGACCTGAACACATTTGAAATCATCCACCCGAGCAGATCCATCACATCTGCTCCCACTTCAATGGGTTCTTCACTGCACCAGCCGTTCGTCGTTGGAGCGGCAGCCAGCCATTCCTGCAAAAAGAAAATAAAATAATGTTAAAATATTAGGGCCATTTATATACAGACCGTCAACTTTTATGTTAATAAAAATAATATACCTAATTGGTTATCTAATTAGATAAATGCCATTCTAAACTAATTCTAAATGTACTTAAAGTATGAATGCAATGCATGGATTATGTAATTAAATTAAAACTATGAATTAATCTATTTACATCCTAATTTATACTAAATAAATGTTAGAATTAACCTAATGTGTAGGCACTTAAATACTTAAATAGCCTACAACTATGGGCTAATCAAATACCCCCATGCCTAGTTTTTGCTAGTCCCTAGCAAAATTAAGCGAAACCTAGCACTCTAAGTAGACTAGTTAACTCACTTAGTCTTCCTTCAGAAGCATATTAAGTTCAGGCTCTAGACCAAATGTTCCTAAGTAGTTGCTAAGTTACAGACTAGGTTGTCTAAAGACAAGTTGCAGGCACAAGTTTCCCTGATTTCTGACTCTACCCTAAAGTTTATTGATCCCTGAGATTAAAGCATCCGTGCCTGTGTATTGGTCTGAGTTATTTGAGTTAAAGGTTTTTTTCTTTTTTATATATATATATATATATACTTTTTTTTTTTTTGATTCTTCTAAGTCTAACCTTAGATCAGCTATCAACACGGTCTGTGTCGGATTCATTGTCCCCATTACCATACCTCGAAGGGTGCCTGGCTTTCGATGCTTTAAGATAGCACCGCCCATAACGACCCCAAGAACTCCTGGCAATCGACACTTCGAGATAGTATCGCCCATGGATTTCTTAAGCGAATTTAGGCCTATGGCATCGGCACTTCGAGATAGGGCCGCCCATGGTACCTGAACCGCGCAATGCCTTACATGCCCCCAGTAGGATGGATATCCTAAGAGACAAGTGCCGAGGAGGTAATATGTTATCATCTCATCCTCAAGGTGAGTATATACTCCACCTCTCCTGCGGCGGGAACTCTTCCAATCAAAATGTGTTTTCAAGCCTCTCTTAAGTCAAAACTAAGAGAACCAAATCTCTTTTCAGAAAGACAGAAATTAAGTTGATTACCAGACCAAGTGTGTGAAATTTGGATGCCTGGGTTACAAGGACACGTAAACCAAAAGGTAGAATAAGACTCCAGGTACTACCCCACCTTCTAACTCAAACCCTAGCTTCCCTTCCTCAACCTCTTGAGGAATGGTCCGCAACTTAACTCCTACATAAGTTTTTAAGTCCACAAAGGACCCTAAAGGTCTAACGCTAGTAGCTCATTTAGCTTCTAAAGTTTGACCCTAGAATTAACTTAGTCTACCCTAGAGTTCTGATTTGCTTAAGATTGCAAGATCTAGCCAGTTAAGCTCAAAACCCTTTTTTTTTTTCTCTTTTTTTTATATATGTACAAATGTATGCAATTATGCTATGTATATCCCCAAGTACACCCCCCATGCCTAAAATTTGCAATGTCCTCATTGCATAGAAGGATATTACCTAGGTTAGAGCTGGGCTGAATAGCCAAAGAACCTGCAAATCAGGTTCAAGAATTGCAGAAATAGGCCCTAAAAATGAGCAAAGCAATGTTGGCCTAGAAAATAGGTAACCTAGGATGTTGGCGAGCTGATGATGAATCCCGATAGCAAATGCTCGCCCAACTAAAATGGGAATAAAATCTTCCCAGGTCACCAAAAGAGGTTCTAAAGGATAAACAAGTAAAACAACCTCAAAAGGGGTAGGGGGAGGATGACAAGGATCCTCCAAAAAGAATGGGGAAGGAATGGTACAGAGATAAACCCCCAGGGTAATGGACTGACTAAATAAATCATCAATCCATACCCGATACTCCATTACAGGAAATATTGGTCTGTTATGCCCCCTGGTCAGAACAAAAGTGAGCAATTCTCTAAGCAAGGATCGTCTAGGGTGTCCAAGGTACGATGTTGTGGGATGGCCATAAGATCTAGGTTGGGTTTAATCAGCTTGGTGTCCATCCCAAACACTCTTTCTAAATCCTCAATTTCATCCCTAGCATTCCTTGCAACATCACATGGATCTTCCTGCTCTTCATCCGTAGTCACAATTTCGCTTTCAGATATAAGCAAATCAGAGGGTCACTTCGAAGTGAATGAAGGTAGGTTGGAAGCAACAGATCTAGGGATTATCCTATCAATGTCATCCCTGGGTTTTTGTTCTTTACTCAAATCTTCCCCGGAGTCTATATGTGAATCCACATAAATCTTAGAAATTGCTTCCAAATTTTCCATCATTTTATCATGAGGAGAAATATCATCAATGGGTGTGCAAAGGAAACCTAATTTGGTCAAATTTGTGACATCCTCACGGGCTAACTCTTCAAATAAGACATAATCACCCTTAGTGTCACTCCAAATCTTGAATGTAGGTTCCTCATATAATTCGTCTTCCTCCTCATCACACAATTCATCATGTACCCGAGGTCTAGAATCATTTAATATCTCAGCAGATCCCCTAGGGTGCTGTATCTGAGGTAAATTGTTTACATTGGTTACATCAGACTCCTCAGATAGGTCAATTTCTTTAGGGTTAGGTTCCTTAAGGGTGGGTTTGAGTTCCATATCATGATCAGAAGGGAGGGTAGGATTAACAACTTGACTTTGACCCACTTCATCAAATGTCACGAAAATACTATCATCTGGGTCGAGGTCTTCCAATGGTACCATCATTCCCTTTTTTTGACTCCAATATAATTCAGGTGGATACTCAACCTTATCATCATCTTCCTTGGGTTTCCACCTTTCTTCATCCAATGCATAGCTACTTTCATGTGTCTTTTCCTCCCACCTAAAGTGTAGATCTCTCAAGGAAGTGTCATCTAATGGGGAGGTTTCAAAATCGATCCTCGAAAAGTAGCTATTCTCCCCAGAATTTCCCTACAACTTAAAGTGTAGCTTTCCCACGGGAGATGCATCTATTATAGAGGGGTGTACGTCATCCTCAATGGGGTAGATTGGGTGGCTAATTTCATCTCTTTCTTGTTGGCCTGCTCTCAAAGATTCTCCTAACAATTCACTCATTTCGTTTTGTATTTTCTGTATTTCCATCTTCAAAGAGGAGAGGTCATTTCTATCATGAGAGAAGTCAGGATCAGGCTCATAGTACCCAGGAGTGTTTGTCCAACCATAATACTTTTTCAAGGAGGGTGGGTTGGGTATTTCTTTGGTATGTGGGATATTGGGTAAAGCAAATCCCGCTCCTAGGCTCTGCTCACTGATTTGGGGCTTAACTAGGCCAATACTCCTATAATAGGAATAAAATGGATCCCAATGATCGTTATTACGTCCATCAAGGAATGGACCATCTCGGCGTCTGGGATCAAAGGATGCAGAGTGGGGGTGAGGGTGTGGGCAAGATGTGAAAGGATGAAAAGCAATGTGGTCCATTCTAACTCACACTTCAATCAGAATTCCCCAAGCAAAACACAATTTAAAAAGGACCTTTTAGGTCTTTCCCAATTTAGGCTTTTGATTTTAAGTCAGATTGCAGGTGACAATACAATTTGCCCAATCAATTACGCGCCTATTGTCAACCTACGGTTCGCCTAAGAAGACCTAGTTGGAGCTTAGGTGTTCTTCCCTAAATATCAAATGGTCAAGTAAATCCAAAGACGGAAGATTGAGGGATGCAAGTAGGCCTAAGCCTTCCTTTGAAGCTGTGCTTTCGCGATGCTCCTCAACTACCCCCAAAAATCCGTGACAGGGTATCCCCCTCTTTGGATTTACAAAACCTTTGATCTCAAGTTCCGAACACTTCAGAATCCAACGAAAGGAGGGCTCTTGTCCTAGTATTTCCAAACCTAAGGAGTGTCTAGAAGCGTGCCGTGGTGCAAGTGAAATAAGTGTGCATACACCGTCAAAGATTTTGAACTTTGAATCGCACACCAAGTTTGAAAATCAAATCCTTGGTTTTTAAAATGTCCTTCCTTTAATTAGTCCTTTTTCTAAAAAAATGTGACCACTTGTTAGATTTATTCAGTACAGATTAGGTGGTCTTCGCATTAAATCCCAAATGCAATGCGTGATCAAAAATAGGATGCAAAGTAAGAGAATGCGTACCTTGCCTCCAGCGATCTACGATGCAAGAATGCATGCAATGCAGAGAAGTAAATCTAGAGGCTACTCATACAGACCTAAATGGTTCGTCCTAGGGCAGGTAGCTTCTAGCAGCCAGCTCTTTTTTTTTTCTATTTTTTTTAGAACTACTTATGCACAAGCAAATAAAAGTAATAATAATAATAATAAAAAAATAAACCTAAATCTAAAGAAAAGGGAACAGACTCCCAAAAATTACCCAACACGGGCCCAAAACAAAATCGGGGAACAAACCCCTCAAAATACGCCCCAGAACAAGGGTTTCAAACTATCTGTAATGAAAAATTAAGTCTACAGTCTTAATTCTAGTCTAATTAAGCTAGCGACTAAATACAATGGTGTCTGTCACGTCCTCGTCCTTCTCCTCCTTTCAAAATTGCTCGTCCACTTCTCATCTGGCAACGTTAAGGGTCGCCTCTCACACAGGCTGATTCTTGCACAAAATTTCTCGTACAGAAAAGAAAATAATAGATGGTCAAATCTCTGTGCAATTGACAAATAATCAAAATAAAATTAGGCGAAATTATTGTGTCTGTTGCCTCCCCGGCAACGGCGCCATTTGACTAGTCGATCTTTCACTTTTAAGTCGTTTGTTGTTTAATGTGGCGGAAAAACCGACTAATCAATTTTTAACAAGAAATAACCACTCACAGAGGAGCGGGTCATATCCACAGGGAGGCAATAACGTATTAAAATTCGTGCCACTTAAAAATGTTTGTTCGTAGTCAATTTGGACAAGCACCAAGCCAAGATTGCCTTTAGATTAAGGTTTAAGCAAGAAATAATGCTGAAATGGCAATTATGAGAAACTATAGGATATTTTCCGCAATGCAGAGTCAATAAAATATGATTAAAATGTGCCAATGGCAGAAAATGTAAATTTTAATTGACGGTTTACTGTAGCAAAATAGGGGAATTTTTCCTTGTTGTCTTATGTGACGAGGAACCGATGGCCGGGCGTAGGAAGCTCGGAGGAGGTCCCTTGGACCAAGAGCTTCGAATCGGTGGTGGCGGCGAGTCACGCGGCGGCCGGAGGTGGCCAGACGAGCTCCGGCGGAGGTGCTGCTGGTGGCGGTCTGCAGGCGGTTGTGCGTGGGCGGAGGGTCTACGGAAGGCGCTGTCGCGATTGCCGTGGGCGTGCAAGCTGCAGGTGCTTCTGTAAGCGCGGGCGGAGGCGTGCTCGGTGGGTCTGCGGCTGGCGTGTGCGGCTGGCGCTGTGGAGGTCTGCAGGCGCGGGGAAAGCGTGGCCGCGGTGGTCTGCAGGCGCGGTTGGAGGCGTGGCTGCGGTGGTCTGCAGGCGCGTGGAGATGGCTGCGGTGGTTTGCAGGCGCGGGGAAAGCGTGGCTGCGGGGGTCTGCAGGCGCGGGGAAATGGCTACGGTGGAAGTGAGCGGGTAACTTTAGACGTCTGGGAAATTTCCCAGACATCTTAAGTTACTGAGAGGGTGGCTGATCAGTAGCTCAGTGATGGTGGTCAGCGATGACGGCTAGGGGGATGCATGTTAAGGTGCTCACGGTGATGCGGTGAGCTCCGGATGGCAGTGTGGCCTGTCACACCACACGCCCACGATGATGGAGGCTCGTCGCCACAGTAGAGGCTGGCAGTGTGGAGTGGAAGAGAGAGGTTCTCTCTGCACAGTGGTGGGTCGGTGGCGGAGGCCTCACGAGCTCGGCTGCCTCCCTCCTCCTTTTGTAGTGATCTGCACACATTTGAAATCATCCACCCGACCAGATCCATCACATCCGCTCCCACTTGAATGGGTTCTTCACTGCACCAGCCGTTCATCGTTGGAGCGGCAGCCAGCCGTTCCTGCAAGAAGAAAATAAAATAATGTTAAAATATCAGGGCCATTTATATACAGACCCTCAACTTTTATGTTAATAAAAACAATATACCTAATTGGTTATCTAATTAGATAAATGCCATTCTAAACTAATTCTAAATGTACTTAAAGTATGAATGCAATGCATGGATTATGTAATTAAATTAAAACTATGAATTAATCTATTTACATCCTAATTTATACTAAATAAATGTTAGAATTAACCTAATGTGTAGGCACTTAAATACTTAAATAGCCCACAACTATGGGCTAATCAAATAGCAGCAGCAATGTTGAAAAATATGGGAGTAAAATGGTGATTTAAATCACCAAATACTCTTACAATATCACCAAAGAACTCAATGTATTTGCAATGAAATGAAAGTGATGACCTGTCGTATGATTATGAAATTAGACGACTTAATGTGTTTGCTTCTTTTCTTCTTTTCTATCTCTGCCTTTGCTTGTCTCTATCTTCTCCTTTCTTCTTCTTCTTCTTCCTTTGCCTTGGATTTCTTCTACTCCGACTTCCTCTTCTTTTTTTTTTGCATTCAACCCTACGAGAGCTTTCTCTTCTTCTTCAGCTTCTGTCGTTGGCCTCTTCTTCTTCTTCTTACTTCTTCTTCTTTAGCTTCTACCTTCAACCCTAGCCTCTTCTTATTTAGAATCTGCAAAGTGTCGACCAAAGATCCCTAAAGTAAAACCCTCCCCCTACCCACTTGACTCTCCTCTTTGTATCACTCTGAGGATCCGCTCTCCAAGATCCACACATCTATTCGGGTAATCGGGTCTAGCACATACCCAGGTCCAGGCCCACCAGCGTGCGGTGGTGGGTGAGGAGTGCAGGTCAGGCCAGGTCTGCAAGGGCGTGTCATGGACAAGACCAGGTCGGGTGAGTGGGACCTCACCCTGTGGATCTAAGGTGAACAACTGATGGCACAAAATCAATTTATGTAGGTGCGTGGCCTCAGAACTTTCTGAGGTTGGACTATCCATGCACCCTTCTTCTTGCATGCCTGTAGCAGGGATGATGCTTCCAATTGCAATAGCTTCTAAGGCTTTCGACTGGAATTGAAGGCATGGGATCGTGTGTGAGGTAATTCCGTGCGGCCTGGGACTTCAGCCTGTGCTTGGCCGCACCTGGGGTGACCTCAAGCAACCTTCAAGCTTGCTTGCCAATGGCAGATGGGGCTTGTACCTTGAAATCAATAGAATGGCCTCTTGGCCACTTCAAATCACTCAGGGAGGATCACCAGAGCATGGCGAATGTGCTGGGGGTGGCATGGCGTGGTCGTGGCTGTGAGTGCGTGCCTAGGGTAGACTGTGTGAGTTTGAGTTGGCGTGTTCGGGGGGTGATTTGGGTAAGTGGTGCGGTGAGTAGAGTGAGGGGAAGTGCTCAGTGAAGTGTGGTGGAGGTTGTGGGCTTGTCGGTGAGGGATTTGGTGGCCTGTCGAGGTAGGATGGCCTCACCGGAGGTGGTGGTCAAAGATGGAGGAGATGGAGATGAGAAGGGCGGTAGTAGTCAATTTTAGAAAATAAATGGTGGAGAAGAAAGTAGAGGGGATAGGAGACCAAGCTGGGTGGTCAAGGGACGAAGGAAGGCAGCGAAGGCATTGGGTCTAGTGTGGTAGACGCCGGAGATGAAGGTGGCTCCTGTGAGGTGGGAATAGCGAGGATGAAGAGGGAGCGGTGGTCGTGCATGCTTCACGTGTTAGAAACAGGGGTTACAAGTAACCTATCGTCGTAGTTGCTAAACACGTCGATCAAATAAAATTTATATCGAAACTCCAAGGGAGTCCCGGGTCAAACACAAGGAGGCGACGTTTACTTTATTGAAAATTACGGTTCATTTCATTTCTTTTTGGTATTTTAGGATTTTGATATTTTTTTATATTTTTGAAATAAAGGAAATCAAGCAAACGTATCACAAGATAGAGATGAAACAAATATGATATATATGTCAATCCAATGTCGATTACAATGAACTATAAAAGCATAAAAAGAGAGGGAGGTGGGTGGAAATCTCCCGAATCGGCTGTTCGGCGAGACGATGGCACCTGGCAGAAGCTCGAACGAAGGAGGTGAGGAGCGGGACGACGGAGGTGAGATGTTGGAGGATGTTGGGTTGAGGACAGCTTCGGCGTGGCTCCGGAATGGTGGTAAGAAGACGGAGGTGATGTGCTACCGGAATGGAGGTGGGAAGACAGCTCTGAGGTGACCTATGAAGGGAGATGGGAAGTTGGAGGAATATTTGGTGGGGTAGAGGTTCACTGCACTAATAGGCACCTTGGGAGCTTGAGAACAGGCTCTAATGGAGCGTTGGTAGGCTTGCTAGAGCTTGGGAGTAGGTGGGAGTAGAGTAGGTAGAGATAGCTTAGAAGGAAGGGGGTGAAGGCCCTTTTATAGTGGTGGAGAAGAGGCTAAAAATGGATAAAGGACCTCTAGCGACCTCCAGACCATCGCTGGAAACGTTGCTGTAGATAGCTCACCTCCACCCATGCCCATAGCTGGCTCTGCCGGCTAGCAATGAAATAGCGACGGCTGTAAGCGTTGCTGTAGGTTAGTCCAGCTGTCGTTGAAAGCTGGCGCCAATCGCCCCTTGCGCCTGTGTCGCCTGCCCCGCTCTTCACGCGCGATGACCGCACGTGCCCAATTGTGTGCGCATGTGCTGTGCGCTGGCGTGCACGCTTGCAATTCACTGGCCCGTGCGTGCGTGCGTGCGCTGCTACTGCCACTGCCGCTGCGCTCCAAGTGCCCGCCCAATTGCAAATTGGAGGGGTTGTGGGAAATCGAACCCGCACCCTCCTTTGCAAACCGCTTCGACAACCAGTGCACCGCGTCGCCCTTTGTGTCGCGAGGAAGAAATCGATGCAGACGCTTCCCAGCCATTGGATCTTGATCCAACGGCTAGGATTAACAGTGTAGATGATGAGGGAGAGTGGGTGGTGGCTGCTGGCCGGGTTTGGGTGGCCTGGATGGCGCCACGTGGCACCATCTGGACCGTCCGTCTTCTTCTTCTTGCAGAGGGTGCCACGGTGCTTAGATCGGGATGATTTTTGCGATGTCAGACTACGATCGTGGCTCCGGATCCATCCATATGGTCGGATTTTCCATTCGAAACCCGTATGGATGTCACATTGCCTCCTGGGCGTTGATCTTCCTTGGGCTTAATGTGATGCCACGGGACTCCGATCTAGATGATTTCAGAGGTGTTAATCTTCGATCGTCGTCCCGATCAGATCCGTATGGTCTGATCGTCCATCCAAGGCCTTGAGATAAATCCTCTCTTCTCCTGACCATAAAAAGGACCTAATTAGCCAAAAATATAAACTACTCTAAATGCAGAATGATGCATGCTATGCGATATTTCTATCATGATATGCAGTGCTAAGCCTAGGAACTATCACAAATAAGCATTTTACAATGAATTTATACATGTTTATCATACCCCCATGCTTATCTTTTGCTAGTCCCTAGCAAAATTAAACTACATGCTATGTATAAAATCAAAATTAGGATTAGATCGCTTAGGCCTAAGTTGTTTACTAACAATAGAAAATTTCAACTAAGGTTCTAAACTACAAAGACTCAACAATACCCGGGTGTCTGCCAGAATGCAGATCGCCCAAGTTCTCGCCTTATTTGAGTAGGGAAGAAATATATATTTTTTTATTTTTCTTCTTTTTTAATTTTTTTGTACTTTTGGAGTTTGAGAGTTACGAGATAACTTTTTACGGCTACCCGACCCACCCAAGACTCGAAAAGGATTCTATGTACTAAGCATCTTTGTGAAAAAGTGATAAACTCACAAAATGGCTGTTAAGATGGACTTCGGGTTTCTACGACCCTAGGTGACCTTGCCTAAAGGTTTATCTTTTCGATCGATAGCTTTCTCCCTACTACTTTTATTTATGGGGTCAAAACAAGGGTGAATCCAGTGTATATCTCCCTAGTTTATTCTACTTCCCCGCTTCTTCCCTAAGTGTTTTGGGAATTATTGTGCATTTATTTTTTTTGTGAGCTGGGTTCTAGACAACTGGCCGATGTGCTGTTATCACCGACAACTTGCCAACCATACTCGTGCAGTGAAGTGTGGTATTTTTTTTTTTCTCCTTTTCTTTTTCTCCTTTTCTTTTCTTTTCTTTTTGAGTGTTTCTCTTATTTTTTTATTTAATAAGTAGGTGGCTTCCCTGATCTAAGATTTACCTAAAGGCAGTACAACGAAAATGGTCTTGTGGCTGGGCTCTGGACAACCAACTGATGAGCTATTACCACTGACAACTTGCCAGCCATACCACCCAAGTTGGTCCATTAGCTACCTAATTTCCGTAAAAATCGTCGGAAAGTGAGTCAGTGCGAATAGTGTGTAGATGCTTAGCCTTAAAATCCCCCCAAATCAGAGGGTAGGTTGATAAGTCGTATACTTATCATCCCAATTTATTTACCAACTTAAAATGAATTTTAATTGGCGAGGACTCGAGACTAAGTCCACATTCGAGTAGACACCCAGGCTAATTTAAGCCTGAAGACCTGAAGAGTATAAGTGTTTAAGTCCTCATTTCCTAAAGTTAATAACTTCCGAATGCCTAAGTTATCTTTTCCTAATTTCTTTCTTTTTTTTTTAATTTTCATTTTTTTAAAAATTTTATAAGAAACTAAAAGAAATTCTACGGAGTTAATATAATGATTTCAGGAATTGATTATCCACCCCCCCATGCCTAAATGATGCAATGTCCTCATTGTAAAAATAAAGACATGAAAAGGGCAAAGTAAATAGAACATCACCTGAGTGTCATGAAAATCTGGTCAGCTCCGTAGAGAGAAGGGTGTATACACACGTGCTATGTTTAATGCCTTCAGCTAGGCATAGCATACATACAAAGAAGAGATTGAGAATTCACAAGTGTGGTTCAGAATCAAAATCAAAATATTGATCCTGAAACCCACCAGCAGAAGATGTCCACAGATGTGGATGAGATTAAGGTGCAGACCCATGCCCCAGGGTCTAGTGGTTCTCAGGTTCTGGATGAAAATCACCCAGAACCGAAGGTTGTTGTGTTTGCGGGGCCAGGCTTGCAGTTTAGTGGTGTGCAACCCAAGACCAAAGTGTCGGACAACGGGTAAAGATGGTTCAATAGGTGCGGTTGTCCACTTAACATCTAGCTCAGAAAAATAATCAGTTATTTCGAGCTTGGGTTGCACGTGAAAGATATCATAAGGGTCCTGGTAGAAAGTAGGTGGTTTTAAGTCAATAGGTACCCTTAGATCAGAATTAGCCTCCCAAATCTTTATTTCAATAATTCTATCCTCCAACATCAAGGGCTTAGGCTTCGGGACCTCTAGCATATTATTCACCCCATATGATTCTCCCAAGTCCAGAAATCGTGGCTGAATCAAGATTGACTTGGGCACAAAGATCTCAGAAGTCATATCTTCAGGGTGTAGATGAGGACTGGGGTCACTGATTGAATCATCAAGCTTTGGATCCTCGAAGTTAACCCCAACTAAATCCAAATCTTCAATAATTGGGCTATCAACTAGTTTGTCAGATTCCTCAAGCCCATTTGTCTCACTAAAATCCTCTTCCTTAAGTTCAAGTGAGACTTCGCCAAAAGATTCTTCACCCTCAGAGTCAAAGAATTGATGATCCTCATTTATATATGTTCAAAATCATATGTCATTTCATCGTCCGTGAAGACATATTTTTCCTCGCTCCCTGGCTCAGGGATCTCGGGTGAATCAATCGGTTCATCCTCGAATGGTTGCTCTAGCCCATCCTGGTCATCCCCAGTCTCAGAAAATGTATCCCCCCCGACAGGTGCCTGAGCGGGTTCAAACATTGGCTCTCCTAAGGGGGTTCATCTTGAGAATCATCCCAAGATTTGACTAGTGCAACCACAAATTTCATCCTCAACCTCGACAATTTCCCAAGAAAGAACTCACCCAAGTCCCTATCCCTAACACTTTGGAGCAAATCCAATAGAAAACTATTAAGTTCATTAATCATTTTGATCATAGGCTCCAGTGCTTCAGTGCATGGTGTTGGCTGAGCTTCTAAAGATTGCATAGTGTTCCTTAAATTAGTCAACACCCTATCCTAGATCTGGTTCACCTGAACCGACTGGCTCGGTTCAGGTTTGGGTGGGTTTAGATTAAATCTAGGGGAGTCAAGATGTCGAGGTTCTCGGGTTCCTCCCTGGTAGTAGGTCGTCTTGGATTGTTCAAAGAAGGGTGATGACCTATTTTCAATGGAATACTGGGGAAGTAGGTGTTATAATCATTATATCCTTCCTGATTGTAGATCTGGTTGGTTGGGTCATCAAAGGATGGAGATCCATAATCATTATAGCTCTGGGAAGGATAATAATCATAGTCTTGTTGTCCAGGGTTAGGCCCTGGACACTGAGGTCCAGATTCATATCCCCAATCAAAGTCATCCCGGCTAGTGGATGCATAATTATAAGTCAAGTCGGGATAGTAATCATCTTGGGGATAAGTGGTGGTAGGAAGATAGGATGTGAAATGTGTGTAGGATGTGAAAGGGTACATGGTGAAGTAAGGAGGGAAATCAGAAGTGAAAGGAGCCCTGCAATACAAAAATACAAGCATGTCCTTAGTTTGGGTAGCATAAAGGTCTACAGACTCTTAGAATCCATCCTAAGATTATAGACGATTTACTCTACTTATGTCCAGGCAATCCAACCAGTTAGAAGGAGGGACTGGGGAGAAGGTTCTTCCTTTGGCTTGCACCTCCGGTTCCTAGTGTACCCCCCAGCCGCGGTTGTTTGACGCTACTCCCCTAGCTAGACATCAGATTGACTACTATAAGTAGGTTAATCGTGAACAATCTCAATCTGGATTCGGACGAGCGAACCATTCCTTAGGGCCAACGTCTAATCAATTTTAGTTAGGCTTGGGACAATGGTGCTTCAGGAATGTGATGGGCCCTTTACATGGGTTGTGCCCTTAATGATCAGTTAAAATGTGTGTGTGTGCACAACCAGGGTTCTCAAACACGGTTATCAGATGACATGTCTTTTAGGGTTCAACCTTGTTTAGTAGCTTTTAATGTTTAATTCTTAGGTTGGTTCAATCAAGGTTTAGTAGAACACTCCAAGTTTTGAAAGCACAGGTGATGATATGTTCCTTTAAAAATAAAAAATAATGTGGAGTGCCTGGTTCAGCCCTAAGAATCAACCCTAAGTGGCAAGCTATTTGATGAATCACTTTTATCTTAAGTGGTGCGGCCCAAACAGTTCAATCAACTAGCCTATTGCACCACTTAGTTAAGGCACACAGAAATTTTTAACCTATTCAGATTTCTACTCACTTATTTATGTGTTAAGTTAAGTGTACCGGGTCCACAGGTCAGATCCCGGTTAAGTGGTAGAATCGATGTGATTGTGCGCCTTAGGGTGAGAAGTTGTGGGTGTTAAGTGTGTAGCTTACAGAAAATCCCACAATCAGATAACAATTTTTTTTTTATTTTAATTATGTAAATGATGAGGTGAGTGGAGGTGGCAAACAAACAGCCAAATCTATCCTAGGGTTCATAAAAAGCACCTAAGTTGATTTGGGTTTGAGTTATTCGGTTATGGAATGAAAACTAAGGTGGGGGTGGTGTGGGGGACACTTACAAAACACTCTACCCGCACTTTACTTAGGTCTACCACACTTGGATCTCCATGCTAGGGTACCTGCAAGATAGTAGATCAAAGACAAGCAGGGTTAATGCTATGTAAATGCAAAGAAACGCAATAAACAATAAACTAAATTTCGTTGCCTCCCTGGCAACGGTGCCAAAAAATGGTCGTGCGTGCTTCGTGTGTTAGAAACAGGGGTTACAAGTAACCTATCGTCGTAGTTGCAAAACACGTCGATCAAATAAAATTTATACCGAAACTCCAAGGGAGTCCCAGGTCGAACACAGGGAGGCGACGTTTACCTTATTGAAAATTGCGCTTCATTTCATATCTTTTTGGTATTTTAGGATTTTGATATTTTTTTGTATTTTTGAAATAAAGGAAATCAAGTAAACGTATCACAAGATAGAGATGAAACAAATATTGTATATATGTCCATCCAATGTCGATTACAATGAACTATAAAAGCATAAAAAGAGAGGGGGGTGAGAGGAAATCTCCCGAATCGGCTATTCGGTGAGACGTTGGCGCCTGGCAGAAGCTCGAACGAAGGAGGTGAGGAGTGGGACGACGGAGGTGAGATGCAGGAGGATGTCAAGTTGAGGACAGCTTCAGCGTGGCTCCGGAATGGAGGTGAGAAGACGGAGGTGATCTGCTACCGGAATGGAGGTGGGAAGACAGCTCTGAGGTGACCTATCAAGGGAGATGGGAAGTTGGAGGAATATTTGGTAGGGTAGAGGTTCGCTGCACTAATAGGAACCTTGGGAGCTTGAGAACAGGCTCTAATGGAGTGTTGGTAGGCTTGCTAGAGCTTGGGAGTAGGTGGGAGTAGAGTAGGTAGAGATAGCTTGGAAGGGAGGGGGTGAAGGCCCTTTTATAGTGGTGGAGAAGAGGCTAAAAATGGATAAATGAACTCTAGCGACCTCCAGACCGTCGCTGGAAACGTTGCTGTAGACAACTCACCTCCACCCACGCCCACAGCTAGCTCTGCCGGCTTGCAATGAAACAGCGACGGCTGTAAGTGTTGCTGTAGGTCAGTCCAGCTATCACTGAAAGCTGGCACCAACCGCCCCTTGTGCCCGCGTTGCCTGCCCTGCTCTTCACGCGTGCTCCCAATTGTGTGCGCGTGTGCTGTGCGCTGGCGTGCACGCTTGCAATGCGCTGGCCCACGCGTGCACGTGCGCGCTGCTACTATCGCTGCCGCTGAGCTGCGCTCCAAGTGCCCGCCCAATTGCAAATTGGAGGGGCTGCAGGGAATCGAACCTGCGCCCCTCCTTTGCAAACCGCTTCGTCAACCAGTGCGCCGCGTCGCCCTTTGTGTCGCGAGGAAGAAATCGGTGCAGATGCTTCCCAGCCGTTGGATCTTGATCCAACGACTAGGATTAACGATGTAGATGATGAGGGAGAGTGGGCGGTGGCTGCTGGCCAGGTTTGGGCTGCCTGGATGGTGCCACGTGGCGCCATCTGGACTTTCCATCTTTTTCTTCTTGCAGAGGGTGCCACGGTGCTCAGATTGGGATGATTTTTGCGATGCCGGACTGCGATCGTCGCTCCGGATCCATCCGTACGATCCGGATCCAACACTCCATTAGAGCTTGTTCTCAAGCTCCCAAGGTGCCTATTAGTGTAGCGAACCTCTACGCCACCAAATACCCCTCCAACTTCCCATTCCCCTTCATAGGTCACCTTGGAGCTGTCCTCCCACCTCCATTCCAGTAGTAGATCATCTTTGTCTTCTCACCTCCATTCTGGAGCCACGTCGAAGCTTTCCACAACACGACGTCCTCCTACATCTCATCTCTGTCATCCCACTCCTTACCTCCTTCGTCCGAGCTTCCACCAGGCACCGTCATCTCACTGAATAGCCGATTCGGGAGATTTCCTCTCACCTCCCTCTCTTTATATGCTTTCATAGTTTCTTGTAATTGACATTGGAAGTAATATATATTAGATTTGTTCCACATCTCTATCTTGTGATACATTTGCTTGTTTTCTTTTATTTCAAAAAATATAGAAAAATAACAAAACCCCAAAATGCCAAAAGGAAAACAATCGAAGCGCGGTTTCCACATAAAGTAAACGTCGCCTCCCTGTGTTCAACCCAGGACTCCCTTGGAGTTTCAGTATAAATTTTATCGGATTGATGTGTTTTGCAACTACGACAACGGGTTACTTGTAACCTTGATTTCTAACACGCGAAACACGCCCGATCATTTTAGCGCCGTTGCCAGGGAGGCAATGGAATTTACTTTATTGTTTATTGTGTTTCTTTGCATTTTCATAGCACTAACCCTACTTGTCTTTGATCTACTATCATGGAGATCCAAGTGTGGTAGATCGGAGTAAAGTGTGAGTAAACTGTTTTGTAAGTGTCTCCCACACCACCCCTACCTTAGTTTTCATTCCATAACCTAATAACTCAAACCCAAATCAACTTAGGTGCTTTATATAAACCCTAGGATAGATTTGGTTGTTTGTTTGCCACCTCCACTCACCTCGCCATCCGCATAAATAAATAAAAAAATAAAAAAAAGTGTTATCTGATTGTGGGATTTTCTGAAAGCTACACACTTACCACCCACAACTTCTTATCCTAAGGTGCACAATCACTTTGTTTCTACCACTTAACCAGGATCTAACTGTGGACCAGATACACTTCAACTAAATATACATAAGTGAGTAGAAATCAGAATAAGTTAAGTATTCTTGTGTGCCTTAACTAAGTGGTGCAGTAGGCCAATTGATTGGGCTGTTTGGCCCGCACCACTCAATCTAAAACTGATCCATCAAGTAGCTTGCCACTTAAGGTTGATTCTTAGGGCTGAACCAGTCACTCCACATTATTTTTGATTTCTAAAGGAACATATCATCACCTGTGCTTTCAAAACTTGGAGTGTTCTACTAAACCTTGATTGAACCAACCTAAGAAATAAACCCTAAAAGCTACTAAACAAGGTTAAATCCTAAAAGACACATCGTCAAATAACCTTGTTTGAGAACCCTAGTTGTGCACGCACACACATTTAATTGATCATTAAGGGCACAACCCATCTAAAGGGCCCATCACATTCCTAAAGCACCATTGTCCCAAGCCTAACTAAAATTGATTAGATGTTGGCCCTAAGGACTGGTTCGCTCATCGGGATCCAGATTGAGATTGTTCATGATTAACCTGCTTATACTGGTCAATCTGATGTCTAGCTAGGAGAGTAGAATGAAATGACTGTGGATGGGGGGTACACTAGGAACCAGAGGTGCAAGTCAAAGGAAGAACCTTCTCCCCAGTCCCTCCTTCTAACTAGTTGGATTGCCTGGACATAAGTAGAGTAAATCGTCTATAATCTTAGGACGGATTCTAAGAGTCTGTAGACCTTTATGCTACCCAAACTAAGCACAAGCTTGTATTTTTGTATTGCAGGGCTCCTTTCACTTCTGATTTCCCTCCTTACTTCACCATGTACCCTTCCACATCCTACACACATTTCACATCCTATCCTCCTACCACCACTTGTCCCCAAGATGATTACTATCCCGACTTGACTTATAATTATCCATCCACTAGCCGGGATGACTTTGATTGGGGATATGAATTCGGACCTCAGTGTCCAGGGCCTAACCCTGGACAACAAGACTATGATTATTATCCTTCCCAGAGCTATAATGATTATGGATCTCCATCCTTTGATGACCAAACCAACCCGATCTACAATCAGGAAGGATATCATGATTATAACACCTACCCTCCCTAGTATTCCACTGAATATAGGTTGCCACCATCCTTTGAACAACCTAGAACGACCTGCTTTCAGGGAAGGACCCAAGAACCTCGACAACTTGACTCCCCTAGATTCAACCCAAACCTGAATCGAACCAGTCAGTTCACGTGAACTAGATCCAAGATAGAGTGTTGGCAAATTTGAGGAACACCATATAATCTTTAGAAGCCCAGCCAACACCATGCACTGAAGCATTGGAGCCTATGATGAAAATGATTGATGAACTTAATAGTTCTCTATTGGATTTACTCCAAAGTGTTAGGGATAGGGACCTGGGTGAGTTTCTTCTTGGGAAATTGTTGTGGTTGAGGATGAAATTTTTGGTTGCACTAGTCAAATCATGGGATGATTCTCAAGATGAACCCTCTTTGGGAGAGCCAATGTCTGAACCCACTCAGGCGCCTATCGGGGGGGATACATATTCGGAGATTGGAGATGACCAGATTGGTTTAGAGCAGCCCTTTGAAGATGAATCGATTGATTCACCTGAGATCCCGAAGTCAAGAAACGAAGAAAATTATGTCTCCTTGGATGATTGAATGACTTGTGATGTTGAGACATATACAAATGAGGATCATGAATTCTTTGATTTTGAGCGTGAGGAATCTCTTAGTGAAGTCTCACTTAACCACTCAACCATGGGGCATGGGTCTATACCATAATCTGGTCCACGTCTGTGGACATATTCTGTTGGCAGGTTTCAGGATCAATATTTTTATTTTGATTCTAACTCGCACTTGTGAATTCTCAATTTCTTCTTTGTATGTATGTTATGCCTAGCTGAAGCCATTAAACTTAGCGCGTGTGTATACACTCTTCTCTCTGTGGAGCTGACTAGATTTTCAGGACACTCAGGGGATATTCTATTTACTCTGCCCTTTTCATGTCTTTACTTTTACAATGAGGACATTGCATCATTTAGGCATGGGGGGTGGATAATCAATTCCTGAAATCACTATGTTAACTCAGAATTTCTTTTAGTTTCTTACAAAATTTAAAAAAAAATTAAAAAAAGATAAAAAAAGAAAGAAATTAAGAAAAGAGAACTTAGGCATTTGGAAGTTATTAACTTTAGGAAATGATACGAGAGGACTTAAACACTTAGACTCTTTAGGTCTTCAGGCATAATTAGCCCGAGTGTCCACTTGAATGTGGAGTTAGTCTCGAGTCCTCGCCAGTTAAAATTTTTTTTAATTTGGTAAATGATTTGGGATGAAAAGTCTGTGATAAATGCCATTTTATCATCATTTTTATGCATTAAAACAAACTTAGCTCTTAGGATTTTGCTCCAATGGGTTTTTGGGCTACATTTTGGCATAAATTAGGTTAGGCATGCATTACATTTTTTATTGTCTGTTTGATATGTTTTTGTGAGTGTTAGGGATGAACAGATATACAGATCCCTAAAACCCTAGCACTCAAGAAGGCAAATGGTGAAGGAGAAGCTCAGACTACCTGAAACTCAGCTTGATCTAGATCACCACAGCTGGAACCTAGCTCAATTGAACTAGGGTTAGCTCATTCCAGCTCCATTCAGCTAATCTCAACTGAACAACAGCTCAAGAGAGTTCATCTTAGCTTACCCTAGCTCAAGTTAGCTCAGATCCAACTCAACCTAGTTGAGTCTAGCTCATTTTATCTCACATAAGTCCATAGGGAGCTCTAGCTAGCTTAGCTGAGTTGATTGGAATTCACCCCAACTCAGATCCAGGTACTTCCAGCTCCACTCAACTCCAGCCAGCTGAAGAAGAACTCATCCCAGCTCTGGAAGCTCAAGTCCAGCTCCCGGGGACTCAGCTTAGCTCAACTCAGTTGAGCTAAGCTACCTTAGCACCTCAACCAGCTTGATCCTCCCCGGGAGCACCAAACCCAGCTCACCTTAGCTCATTATGGTAGAAGCCAGCTCACTTTATCTTGGCTTAGTAGCTAGCAAAGAACTAGCAAGCTAAGCCAGTTAAAGTAGCTCCACGCCAGCCTCTTCAGCAGCTGCCAACTCCAGTTTTAGCTCCAGACTTCTCCTCCTCAGCTCCTCTCTTCAAACCCTAGCTCCAATGCCTCCTCCTCTACTCCATCGCTAGCTAAGCTAGATTAGCTTAGCTTAGCTTAGCTAGCAACCAACTCCTTGGCCATCCACCACCTTCAACTCAACCCTAGCTAGCTCCACCAACTTAAGCCCTACCTAAGCTATCTATCCTACTCAAGTTGGTGCCACCTCCTAGCCACCTCTTCACCCCATCATCACCACAAAAAGGAACCAATTTTGGCACCAAAACCAAACCCTAACTACCCCCCTTTTTGGCACCAACATCCACCCCCACATCCACTATACACCTAACCCTACAACCCATCCTAGCCACCCACCTACCCCACCTTCTAGAACCTTTCTTGGCACCACCTAAGACCCCCTTCTAGAAGCCATTTTGGCGCCAACTTCAAGGGGTACTACCACCCATAACCACCCCCTAGGTGTCCCTTGGGCTGGCGCCAATTGCCCTTAGCCATAGGATCCCCAACCACCGCCATCTTCCCATCTTAGCCCTCCATTTCAAGTCACCTTAGCCCCCTTCCTACTCTATATAAACCCACCACCTACCACCATTTTAGAGCATCCTCCATTAGGGCATTTTTCTACCTATACCCACCTACGCCTACGGCCAAGAAGAAGGAGTAGAGAAGAAGATTAAAGGGGCACATCACCAGCCCTTTTGGTGCCTTCTTCTCCCCACTCTCTTCAACTTGGGCCACGCCAAGGAGGAGGACTTCTCTACTTCAAGGAGGATGGCTAGGCAAAGGAGAAGGACCTAGGGTGGATGTCCACCCTTGGAGAGAAGCTTAGGGAACGCCCCCTTAGTGCTTGCTTTGGAGGACATCACCTTGGGGGAGCATAGCAAGGAAGGAGTTGGAGGACTCTTTTCAAGCTTAGGAGCTACCAAGCTTGGAGCAAGAAGCCCTCTTCTTCACCATCTACCTAGAGGATTTGTGTTTTCTTTTATTTATTGCAATTTTTCTAGTAGTAGAAGCATTCATCTACAATGCTTTTTTGTAAAACACTTTTTCATTAATCTAGTTGCCTTCTTTGCAATTTCTTTAGTTACATTTTTAATTGCTTTGTTTCTAGTATTCTTCACTCCCTCTCCCTAATTATTCTAGGCCACCACTTTCTTAGAGTGAGCTTAGGGAGAGGCTCTACTTGCCACTTAGAAGTAGCATATTGAGTTGAAGTGTAAGTCACTTTCCTGCCATAATTTCGCTTGTTGCCTTAATTTCAAAAACGTAAAAATGATATATTGAAAAAGACCAAAAATAAAGTTGAGATTTATATTCCAAGCAAGAGAATTAATTTTGCAAACATATTACCTCCTTGGACGATCCCAGATACCCCACTATCTAGGTTTATAAATTTAAGAGTTCATCGATTTTGCACGTTACAAAGATGTATTTTACAAACCGCACAAATTTCGCTGTTACTTTGTGGTGCCGTTGCCAGGGAGGCATAGCTTTGCTTAATCTTTCTTTCTCTTGCTTGAAGTTGATCTCATCCCCTTCGCTTTCTTTTCTCTAGTGTGTGCAGGAACTACAGCGGGAAAGCGGGAATTGAGAAGCAAAAGTTCAAAGTTCCTTTTCTTCCCACGATTTCAGGTTGGTTCCCCATTTCTTGTCACATTTAGGCTAAAAGACTACGAAAAACATATTAAACTTGGCTTTCAGGACCATAAACACTTTAATTAAGTGGAGTGGTGGCCATAAAAATCCATTGTTTGTTTGTATGCTTCCCTAAACACCACTCCAACCCAAGTATCGGTATTCTATTTTTCAGGTCCAGATTTTCGTCTGAACTTGAGAAATCAATCCCCAACACCACAGGCCTCCTAAAATCATAAAGTTTCAAATAGTCATTCGAAATTAAGTTAGGAACATCTGTTCCAAATTTCAGATCAATTGAATTTGTATTTAATTTTTAAAAATTCGTGGACTATAGAAGGGTCACACCCTCTAGTCTTCCTGTTTTGATACTGTCCATGAATTTTTAGAATTTCTATACTCATCCAACATTTCTGAAATTTATCTTCCTAGAATCCTTGTGAAATTTTACACATCATAAAAAATCATCAAAATTTTCTGAGGTCAATGATAATACTGAGAAGTCCAAAATACTCACAAGTATCATTTCTGAACTTTGACACCAGTACAAATAAAAATTTAAAAAAATTATCAAAAAAATTCCTAAAATCTTACAAAAATCTTTTCTGGAATCCTTGTTTGATTCTCTTCAAAGTAGTGGTCTTTTTTGAATTGTTTGGACCACTACTTATTACAAAAAGCCTAAAAACAAATCATTGGTAGTTAAATTTCTATCCTAGGACTAATTTGATTAGGGTTTCTTTTTTTCATTTCTAGAAACAAACAACGAAAGGAAACATATCTTCACCCATACAACTTGATTTCCTCTTGTTTGTGAAATCTCAAACTTGTTTGAAAACTTAAAAAGAAAACCCTAAAAAAAATACACTAAGTTAAATCCAATCCTAAAAGACAGAAATACAATAATTGTGTGAAACTTACTTTTCATTGGAACCACTTTCCAATTCCTGCACACACACTAAAAAAATTGAAATAACAGGGCAAAAACCTAATTAACGCCCTCCACATTCCTTGTGCACTATAATATCCTAGCCCTAACTAAAATTTGTAGCAATTTGACCCCTAAGGTTTCATCAATTTAGGCTTGCTATATAGGACTTAAGTTTTCTCTAGTTAATACCAATTATGTCATCTATATCTGGTGTTCAGGCTGAGGGGCCATGTCAAACAACCAGGCGCGGGTTTGTACAAGCACCTGGGGATTTTCCTGGGAAATGCTTGGGCCCAAACCTCCCCTTCAGCAACTTGGCTAGATTTGTTGACAGAACAGGTATTCACTGTTAATTACTTATTTCCTAGGTAGACCAAGTCTTAGGTTAAATTCTAGGGAGTCACAATTAAGTTAGGTCTAGAATTTGATTTCTTGTGTGCACGCTTCTCTCATCCCCATCTCTTCTCCTCCCCTAACATTTCTTCCATTTTGCACGGGCGACGGTCCAAAACTCCACACTCGGAGGGACCACTTGATTTTGCCTCCCAAAAAAAGGACTTTTCCTGCATTCTTCCTCTTCTTTAAAAATGGAAAATCAAAATTGGTCCTCTAACCTGCATGCTAATTTTTCTTTCCACTATTTTTCCACCCAGGTGCTACTTAATCAGGCCCCTCCACCTAATCTCTACTCTATCATGGCTCAGCTACAAGTTAAGCAATAATAGTTGCATAAGGATTTAACAAACCTAGCCAACCAAGGGAGTCCTGCCACACCTGCCCAAGCTCCACACATTCCACATCTCACCCCTTTTAACACTCGCAAGAGAGAAAATCTGCATAAATCCCATGCTGAGTATAATTATTATTCCGAGGCTTTCTATGGTTCAACAGGGAATTATGTTTATCCCAATCATCACCCTACCCAAAATGTCCCTACTTTCCAGGAGAAATTGAAAAATTCCTCTAATGGGGGGAATTATCTGGCTCACTCTTAGACCAATCCGGTTCCACACCAACAACAGAACCCGTTTGGAGGGTATGGTTCAAATCAGACTTATCAATCTGAGCAATCTCAAGAAGACATTAATTCCCAGATGATGAAAAACCTGCAGGAGTTACAAAGGAAATAACCCGTCTTATTAACAATCTCAATGATCAAATTGGGGATATTCTGACTAAAAGACCTACAGGACACTCACCATCCCAACCCACACCAAAGTATATTAATCACAGGAACCAACACCCAGGTGGCTACCAACATCAGAACTACATGGTTCAGCCTCCTATTAACCCAATATCACAACACCAACCCAGTTTCTATCAACATTAGGCCCCTTACCTCCTCCCAGTGATCACCAAGCTACGTATGCAGAGACTTTGAGGAGTGAGGAAACCACCATGGATTTAAGGCCTTCACATTCAAATGATGAAACTGATTCTCAACCAATGCAGATTGACCCCCCTAACCTCAATAAGAAAGAAGAAAAAGAAATCCCAGAAACACTTGATTCAAACCCTATTTCCCACTCTCAAAAACTGCAATCCAACAATCCAAAATCTGAGCCCTCTGACCACAATCCTTTGGACTTATTTGAGCAAGTTGAGAGGAATATTCCCTTCCTAGATTCTCCCCATGCCTCTAAAAAATTTACTACAAAAGGGCATGATAAGAATCTAGAAAGGTTGGTCCTTTCAAAGACAGCCAGCTTAATTTTTCAGAGCAAGTTGCCTTTCACAAAAAAAGACCAAGGCACATCACTCATCTCAGTTGTCATAACTGACACCATTTTTTTTCATGCCCCTCTCGACTTAGGTACCCTCTAGTAATCTCATCCCCCCTGTCTTATTTGAGCAATTTCGATTCAGTGATTTAAAACCTACTAAGGTTCAATTTCAATTGGAAGATCAATCTACCATTCAACCATGGGGAGTTGTTTAGGATAGTATTATCAAGGTCCAAAATTGTCTATTTTCGATAAATATTCTAGTCCTTGACATAGAGGTACCCAAGGCTCTCATTAATGCCATCCTTGGAAGACTTTTTTTGATTATGGCAACAGCTAATATCAGTTCTCATTCTGGGAAAATGAATATAAGTTGCAGTAACCAAACCTTCTCATTAGATTTATTTCAAGCTTCCAAGAGGTCCATTAATCACAAAATTTTTTAGGACACTGATAATAAAATGGAAGCAGTATTTGAGAAGTCTATGTTGATCAAATCTCATTCACCTTTGACCACTATTGATCTAGATTTTATTGATTCTTATTCTAAGGATAATTATGTGGTCCAAGACTTTCGAGATCAACTAGGGTTGGACTTTCCCCCGTTTCATCTTCCTGTTTTTCACCAAAAATATCCACACTAACTTCACCCATCTAGCATCTCACTAACTCCTTTCCCCTCCCTTTTCTATTGGACCTGCCACCTGATCAACTTGAGTTTGGATTTCATCATCAATTCAAACCATGGCCAGACCCGAGTCCTTTTTCCATTTCTCTATTTTATTTTGATCCCTTTATCTTTACCACTCATCATTTTAGCTATCTTGAGGAAGACACTTTTATTAAAGACATTCAAGTGTCCAACTATTTACATGATTTTCCGTCTTTTGTGCATACCTTCACGCCCAGCTGAATGGCGTAAAAGATAGCACTGGATGGGAGGTAACCCATCATTTTTCCTACTTTCCTTTCTCCAGAGGTAACCCATCATTTTTCTTGCTTTCCTTTTTCCTTTCTTTTTCCATGTTTTGACCATCCTAAACCTGACTGCTCTTCACTAAGGTGATCCCTTTTCCCTCCTAATGCATGAGGACATTGCATATCTTAAGCATGGGGGGGTGTTTTTAAATTTGATGATCGATTTAGGATTTTAAAAACCTAAAAACATGCATTTTTCTTTAGTTATTTTATTTTCCTGCTTGCATACCCAAAAAAATGAAAATGTTGAAAAGTTTTTGAGGAAAGATTTTTTGAAATCGGGACTAAGGTTGAAAAACTTACTTTTGGTACAATGGGATTTAATCTTTAACAAACTAGGGATGATGATGTAGATCTGATCATTAGAATTTCAGGGTCTATTTTTAGACTAGATCAGATACCTTCTCTAAAATTCCACCTGAACTCATGATAGTTCAGGTGACTTGATCCTATTTTGTAATGTGGAAAGTATTTGGCTTAGTATCTACTCTAAAAACTTACATTTCTTGAGGAACTTCTTGTGTCAATTTTCACACACAAGCCAACCTTGAAAACAACTAAAAATTAGAAAAACTCCCTTGTTTGGACTTAGTAAAAGTCTGAAGCAAATCATTGGTCTGAGTTCCCACCGTTGAGGAGGAAAATACCTCCTTTGAGGATGCGATGTCAACATGTTACCACCTCGACGCTGCTCCATATCTATATTTCATATCTTTAGATGGAGCATTAAAGCGCATTTTAGCAGCTCAAGTGTCTTGGACGGTGCTCTACCTATAGTGTCGGAGCAAGAGCTTGAGTTTGCTTGGAGTGCCCCTTTAAACCGCATTGTGTTTTGGGGTTGTGAGCTCCTAGGTGGTGTCATGGACAGTGCTATCCCGAAGTACTGGTGCTAGAGCCCCCTCGAGGATTGGTAACGGGAATGATGATCCTGACACATCTGTTGTAAAACTAAGCTAAAAATAAGCATGGGAGAGAAAAAAAATAAAATAAATAAAATAAATAAATTAACACACCCTTATAAATGTTGTCTTTTCACAGGCACGGACACAAGGTTTTAAAGAATTTTGCAAGTTGCGAATCAGATTCATGAGCCAGAAAAATCCTAAAAACAAAAATTTCAATTCATCTGAATTAACAAGGGGTTACTTAGTGAAGTTTCTGGAGGATATATTGATCCCATTTCATCTAATGGTTGGATCCAAAACAAATCTTGATGTTTATCTTTAACAAATCCTATACCTCTTGTGTTTAGATCAACCAAGTCCCTAAATCTATTTCTCCTCAAAAGTAGACAAAAATTAGATATCCCAAAAATTCAATTTTGTAAAAATTTAACTTTTGCTAGTAGACTAGCAAAAGATAAGCATGGGGGTGTGATAAATGCCAGTTTATCATCATTTTTATGCATTAAAACAAACTTAGCTCTTAGGATTTTGCTCCGCAAACAGGTTTTTGGGCTGCATTTTGGCATAAATTAGGTTAGGCATGCATTACATTTTTTATTGTCCTTTTGATATGTTTTTGTGAGTGTTAGGGATGAATAGATATATAGATCCCTAAAACCCTAGCACTCAAGAAGGCAAATGGTGAAGGAGAAGCTCAGACTAGCCGAAACTCAGCTTGATCCAGCTCACCACGGTTGGAACCTAGCTCACTTGAACTAGAGTTAGCTCATCCCACCTCCATTCAGCTAATCTCAGCTGAATAGTAGCTCAAGAGAGTTCATCTTAGCTCACCCTAGCTCAAGTCAGCTCATATCCAGCTCAACCTAGTTGAGTCTAGCTCATTTTAGCTCCCACAAGTCCACAGGGAGCTCTAGCTAGCTCAGTTGAGTTGACTGGAATTCACCCTAGCTCAGATCTAGGTACATCCAGCTCCACTCAACTCCAGCCAGCTGAAGAACTCATCCCAGCTCAGGAAGCTCAAGTCCAGCTCCCGGGGACTCAACTTAGCTCAACTCAGTTGAGCTAAGCAACCGTAGCTGCCTCAACCAGCTTGATCCTCCCCGGGAGCACCAGACCCAGCTCACCTCAGCTCATTATGGTAGAAGCCAGCTAACTTTAGCTTGGCTTAGCAGCTAGCAACGAACTAGCAAGCTAAGCCAGCTAAAGTAGCTCCACACCAGCCTCTTCAACAGCTGTCAGCTCCAGTTCTAGCTCCAGACTTCTCCTCAGCTCCTCTCTTCAAACCCTAGCTCCAATACCTCCTCCTCTACTACATCGCTAGCTAAGCTAGATTAGCTTTGCTTAGCTTAGCTAGCAACCAACTCCTTGGCTATCCACCACCTTCAACTCAACCCTAGCTAGCTCCACCAACTTAAGCCCTACCTAAGCTAGCTATCCTACTCAAGTTGGCACCACCTCCTAGCCACCTCTTCACCCCATCATCACCACCAAAAAGCACCAATTTTGGCTCCAAAACCTAACCCTAACTACCTCCCTTTTTGGCGCCAACATCCACCCCCACATCCACCATACACCTAACCCTACAACCCATCCTAGCCACCCACCTACCCCTCCTTCTAGAACCTTTCTTGCCACCACCTAAGACCCCCTTCTAGAAGCCATTTTGGTGCCAAATTCAAGGTGTACCACCACCCATAACCACCCCCTAGGTGTCCCTTGGGTTGGCGCTAATTTCCCTTAGCCATAGGATCCCCAACCACCTCCATCTTCCCATCTTAGCCCTCCATTTCAAGAGTCACCTTAGCCCCCTTCCTACTCTATATAAACCCACCACCTACCACCATTTTAGAGCATCCTCTATTAGTGCATTTTTCTACCTATGCCCACCTACACCTACAGCCAAGAAGAAGGAGTAGAGAAGAAGATTAAAGGGGCACATCACCAGCTCTTTTGGTGCCTTCTTCTCCCCACTCTCTTCAACTTGGGCCACGCCAAGGAGGAGGACTTCTCTACTTCAAGGAGGATGGCCAGGCAAAGGATAAGGACCTAGGGTGGACGTCCACCCATGGAGAGAAGCTTAGGGCACGCCCACTTAGGGCTCGCTTTGGAGGGCATCACCTTGGCGAAGCATAGCAAGGAAGGAGTTGGAGGACTCTTTTCAAGCTTAGGAGCTACCAAGCTTGGAGCAAGAAGCCCTCTTCTTCACCATCTATCTAGAGGATTTGTGTTTTCTTTTATTTATTGCAATTTTTCTAGTAGTAGAAGCATTCATCTACAATGCTTTTTTGTAAAACACTTTTTCATTAATCTAGTTGCCTTCTTTGCAATTTCTTTAGTTACATTTTTAATTGCTTTGTTTCTAGCATTCTTCACTCCCTCTCCCTAATTATTCTAGGCCACCACTTTCTTAGAGTGAGCTTAGGGAGAGGCTCTACTTGCCACTTAGAAGTAGCATATTGAGTTGAAGTGTAAGTCACTTTCCTGCCATAATTTCGCATGTTGCCTTAATTTCAAAAACGTAAAAATGATATATTGAAAAAGACCAAAAAGAAAGTTGAGATTTATATTCCAAAAAAGAGAATTAATTTTGCAAACATATCGCCTCTTTGGACGACCCTAGATACCCCACTATCTCGGTTTATAAATTTAAAAGTTGATCGATTTTGCGCGTTACAATGACGTTTTTACAAACCGCGCAAATTTCGCTATCAGTATGCGACTTATCAACTCGCACTTTGATTTGGGGGGACTTTAAGCCTAAGCATCTACACACCTTTTTTTGTGCCAACTCACTTTCCGGTAGTTTTTATGGAAATTGGGTAGCTAATGGACCGACTTGGGTGGTATGGCTGGCAAGTTGTCAGTGGTAAAAGCTCATCGGCTGGTTGTCCTGAGCCCAGCCAAAGATCATTTTTGTTGTACTGTCTTTAGGTAAATCTTAGATCAGGGAAGCCTCCTAGTTAAAAAAAAAAAAGAAACACTCAAAAAGAAAAGAAAAAAAAAGAAAAAGGAGAAAATAAAAAACAAATAAAATCACACTTCACTGTACAAGTATGGCTGGCAAGTTGTCAGTGGTAACAGCTCATCGGCCGATTATCCAGAACCCAGCTCACAAAAAAAAAAAGCACAATAATTCCCAAAACACTTAGGGAAGAAGTGGGGAAGTAAAATAAAATGGGGAGATATACACTGTGTTCGCTCTTGTGTTGACCCCATAAATAAAAGTAGGGAGAAAGCTACCGATCGTAACGATAAACCTTTAGGCAACGTCACCTAGGGTTGTAGAAACCCGAAGTCCATCTTAACGGCCATTTTGTTAGTCTATCACTTTTTCACAAAGATGCTTAGTACTTAGAGTCCTTTTCGAGTCTTGGGTGAGTCGGGTAGCCGTAAAAAGTTATCCCGGAACTCTCAAACTCCAAAAGTACAAAAATATTAGAAAAGAAGAAAAATAATTAAAAAAAATGTATCTTCCCCTTTCAAATAAGGCGAGGACTTGGGCGGTCTGCATTCTAGCAAGCACCCGGTACTGTTGAGTTTTCGTAGTTTAGGACCTTAGTTAAAATTTTCTATTGTTAATAAACTTAGGCTCAAGTGATCTAATCCTAATTCTGCTTTTATACATAGCATATAGTTTAATTTTGCTAGGGACTAGCAAAAGATAGGCATGGGGGTATGATATAAACACATTTATTGAGGGTAAAATGCCTATTCATGCATGTTCCTAGGCTTAGATTTCATTTCGTGTTATAAATATTGCATAGCAAGCATCATTCTGCATTTAAAGTAGTTGTATATAATTTAGGTTAATTGCATTATTTTTATTTTTAGGAGAGAAGGATATTTATTTAGAAGCCTCGGATTGACGATCTAACCATACGGATTTGATCAAGAGGACGATTGGAGTCCAATGCCTTTGAAATCGCCTCGATCGGAGTCTTGTAGCACCATATATAGTCTGAGGAAGATCAACGGCCAAGGGACTAGGAGACATAATTCGAAGCTTCAAATGACAATTCTGACCATGCGGATGGATTCGGGTCGATGATCGCAGCCTAACAGTGTGAAAATCAACTCAATCCGACCTCTATAGCAGCCCCTACAACAAGAAGAAGATGGACAGCCCAGAATGCGCCATGTGGTGCAGCCCAGGCCGCCTAGTGCATGCATGCGGCACTGCACGCACGCAGGCGTGCATGCGTACAGCACAGCGCCAGCGCGTAGGCACGCGGCAAGGCGGGGGAGTAGCATCAGCTATGCATGAGCTAGACTTACAGCGACACTTATAGCCATCAGTAATTCATCGCATGCCAGCAAAGCCAGCTGTGGGCACCAGCTGGATGAGCTACCTACAGCAACAATTCCAGTGACGGCCTGGATGTCACTAATGGTTGAATGTCACTAATGGTTTCGTACCTATTTTTGCCTCTTCTCCTCCATTATAAGAGGACCTACACTCCCTCCCTTCCAAGCCATCTCTACCTACTCTCCTCCCACCTACTGCCAAGCTCTAGCAAGCCTACCAGTGCTCCATTAGAGCTTGTTCTCAAGCTCCCAAGATGCCTATTAGTGTAGCGAACCTCTGCCCCACCAAATACTCCTCCAACTTCCCATCCCCCTTCAAAGGTCACCTTGGAGCTATCCTCTCACCTTCATTCTAGTAGAAGATCATCTCCGTCTTCTCACCTCCATTCCAGAGCCACGTCGAAGCTTTCCTCAACACGACGTCCTCCTGCATCTTACCTCCGTCATCCCGCTCCTCACCTCCTTCGTCCGAGCTTCTGCCAGGCACTGTCGTCTCGTCGAACAGCCAATTTAGAAGATTTCCTCTCACCTCCATCTCTTTATATGCTTTCATAGTTTCTTGTAATTGACATTGGAAGTAATATACATCAGATTTGTTCCACATCTCTATCTTGTGATAGGTTTGTTTGTTTTCTTTTATTTTAGAAATACAAAAAAATAACTAAACCCCAAAATACCAAAAAGAAACCAATTGAAGCGTGGTTTTCACATAAAGTAAACGTTGCCTCCCTGTGTTCAACTTGGGACTCCCTTGGAGTTTCGGTATAAATTTTATCTGATCGACATGTTTTGCAACTACGACGATGGGTTACCTGTATCCTTGATTTCTAACATGCGAAACACGCCCGACCACAACCCCAGAACCCTGGCGTTCGTGATTTCGAGATAATCCCGTCCATGGTGTTCTGTAGCTAAATTCAGACCCTGGCAATCGACATTTCAGGATAATGCTACCCATGGCATCTGAACCAGCACCTGGTGCTTACATGCCCCTGGTAGGATATGTAGATATCCTAGGAGACAAGCATCGAGGAGACGATATGTTATTGCACATCTTCAGGAGGAATTTCCTGCCTCTTCACATCGAGAACTCGTCCAAATCAACTTGTGTTGATTAGCTTCTCCTAATCTAGGTGACTTTCCCAGAACAATTTAAACGCATTTGCATGATTTTGATACTTAAGCGCACTGAACCAGACTGTGTGTGGATTGGGGTGCTTAGGTTACCGAGTCCCACAAACCAGAGGTCAGTTAACGAGGCTGAATTGTCCTTAAGCCTTAGGCCTAATACTTAAGCTTCACATTTTCCCCAACCTCTTAGACCTAAAATCAGTGTTCCTACTAATCTCTTTTGTGTTTCATTAGCACCTTTTATCTTTCATTTTCTTTCTTTTGACTTGGTCTAGAACTAAGTTAATTCCTTAATTTCTTACTAATGACTACCTCTTTTCTTTTTCTTTCAACTCGTGCTCCTTTTTGACATTTTTATTTCTTCCCTTTTTCTCCTCAAAATTTGATATGCCCTCAAAATTTTCTCATTTTTTTGTTCTTTTTCAGGAATTTTTTATTTTTTTTGGTATTTTTGGGATATGTGATTTTTTGATGAAACCCTTCTCGTGAGATGATTTTCATGGCATTTTGTACTTTAATACCCCCCATGCCTATGATTTGCAATGTCCTCATTGTAAATTAGGTGGGTTCGAGTTCAACTTAGATCATTCATTAGAACAAGTTGGTGGGTGAATGGCTCGGGATGATTGTTGCGAACAATTTCAATCTCAGGTACGAGTACCAAAGGTGGAGTCGGTTGTTCTAATGGATGAACCATAAAGTGCTATATGAATTCAGCATGGGAATGTCAAGAAAGTTTTCAGGTTTTTCAAAAATGACGGGTTGCCTCCCGTTAAGCACTGAGTTTATCGCCATCAGCTAGGCGCAATGAGCTCAGAGAGAATGGAAGGTAAAAGATGTCTTAGCCAAATTTGTATTGGTAAGTTCAATGAACGGTTTGAGTCTCTGGCCATTCACGACAAAAGGTTTTGAATCGTGGCTGAGTTTACTGATTTCGACAGCTCCATTTCCAAAGATTCATCCGACAAGGTAAGGTCTGAACCACTTCGATCTGAGTTTTCTTGGGAATAGTTTGAGCTTAGCATCAAATGGTAGGACTTTCTAACCAGGGCAAAAGATCTTTCTGGATATGTCTTTGTCATGAAAGTCTTTAACCCATTCTTTGTAAATTTGCAAGTTCTCTTACGCGTCATGGCGTAATTCATCGATCACGCTCATTTGAAGCTTTCTGTGGGTTCCTACCTTAGAAAGATTGAGATTACAGTTCCGTACTGCCCAATAGGCTTTGTGCTCCAATTTGACGAGGAGGTGACATGCCTTCCCGTACACCAATCTAAATGGAGACATACCTAATTGGGTTTTGTGGGCGGTCCTATAAGCCCACAAAGCTTCCAGAAGTTGGGATGATCAGTCTTTCCTGTCAGGTAGAACAGTAACCTAAAGGATTTTCTTGATCTCCCGATTTGATAACTCAGCTAGACCATTGGTTTGAGGGTGATGAGGAGTAGTGATTCGGTGCGACACCGTGTATTTGGTCATCAGTGACCTGAACTGAGCATTAGTGAAATGGGTCCCTCCATTAGAGATTATAGCATGTGGAATCCCGAACCAAGAAAAGATGTTCTGATGAATGAATTTGATAACCATTTTATGGTCATTGGCTCGGGTCGGAATGGCTTCGATCCATTTGGACGCGTAGTCAATAGTAAGTAGAATTTACTCAAAGCCATCCGAATAAAATCAATTCCCTAGATATCGAAGATTTCACATACAAAAATCGGTTGTATGGTCATCATATCACGGTGGCTCATGTTGCTTAAGGTCTGACAACGAATCCATGCCTTATAGAGATTGTATGCGTCTTTGAAAATCGTGGGCCAATAGAAGCTGCACTGGAGGATTTTCGCTGCTATTTTATGGCCAGAGAGGTGTCCACCGCATGCCTAGTCATGGCAGAAGGACAAGATGTCTTGAATTTCCGCTTTCAGGACACACCGTCGTATGATTTGATCAGCACCGATGTGGAAAAGATATGGGTCTTCCTAAAAGTAGTACTTGGCATCTGAAAGCAACTTGTCCTTCTTGGCCTTCGGCTAATCGGACGGGATCTGATGTGATGCCAGGTAGTTTACTAGATCAGTAAACCATGGAAGCCCCGAACTAATAGTCAGGAGGTGCTCATCAAGAAAATGTTCCGTAATGGGTCCGGAAGGGTAGATAATGTCAGAAGGAAGGCAGGACAAGTGATTAGCTACCATGTTTTGTTCTCCCGCCTTGTCGCGAATCTCGAGGTCAAACTCTTGCAACAGTAAGATCCAGCAGATTAGTCAAGGTTTCACATCCTTCTTTGTAAGGAGATGCCTCACAACTATGTGATCAGAGTAAATGATAACATAGGAACCTAGAAGATGCGATATGAAATTTTTCGGGGCAAATACTATGGCTAGCAGCTCTTTCTCAGTAACTGTGTAGTTACGCTAAGCCTCATCAAATGTCTTGCTAGTGTAGTAGATGACCACGGGTTTCCCGTCAATTTTCTGCCCAAGTACTGCTCCTATAGCGAAATCAGATGCATCGCACATGATCTCAAAGGGTTGAGACCAATCAAGGGACTGTAGGATCGGAGCTTGGGTAACTTGATCATATAGGATTTCAAATGCTTGACTGCATTCCTTGGAGATTTCAAAAGGAACATCCTTAGATAGTAGATTAGTCAAGGGGCACACGATTTTCGAAAAATAGAGAATGAATCAACTGTAAAAATCGACGTGCCCTAGGAAAGGTTGGATGTCTTTGACTGAGCTAGGCATAGGGAGTTTGGACATCAGATCCACCTTGGCTTGATCAACCTAGATGCCTTTTTCTAAGATGAGATGTCCCAGGACAATTCCTTCACGCACCATGAAGTAGCTCTTTTCCCAGAAAGAACCAGATTTACGTCAATGCACCACCTGAGGATTTGGACCAAGTGTGGAGGCAATCGTCAAATGATTCGCCAAAAACTAAAAAGTCATCCATGAAGACTTCCAGATAATCTCCTGCCATATCTGAGAATATGGCAAGCATACATCACTGAAAAGTAGCAAGTGCATTGCAGAGACTGAAAGGCATCTTTTGAAATGCATACGTCCCGAAGGGGCAAGTGAAAGTGGTCTTCTCTTGGTCCTCAGGATGGACTGACACCTATTATAACCGGAGTACCCATCCAAAAAGCAAAAGAATCTATTTCTCGCTAGTTTCTCGAGGATCTGATCAATAAATGGTAGTGGGAAATGATCCTTCTTTGTAGAGGTATTGGGTCTTCTGTAATCAATGCAGACTCTCCATTAACTTGCCACATGGGTCGGTATGATTTCTCCGATCTCAGTTGTGATAATGGTGAGTCCTACCTTCTTAAGAACAACCTGGATGGGACTCACCCACCGACTATCGAAGATCTGGTAGATGATCCCAGCATCTAACCACTTGGTGATCTCCTTTTTCATAACCTCCTGCAGATTAGGATTCAGATGTCTCTGCATTTCATGGGAAGGTCATGTGACCTATTCAGTATAGATGCAGTGTGTGCAGTAAGAGGGGCTGATGCCAGTCAAATCATCGAGAGTCCATCCATGGCTCTTTGATGTTGCTGGAGAACAGTAATCAGATGAGATTCCTAATCAAGTGTGAGTCTGGAGTTGATAATCACAGGAAACATCTGATTGGAACCCAAAATGACATACTTTAGATGATCTGGAAGAGGCTTTAGTTCCAAGACAAGGTTATCAGCAGCAGCGGGCGGTTCAGAGTGAGTGTCAGGAGCAAGGGAAGGAGTTATGGGTGTGTCTAGGTTGAGTTCGAACTCCTTTGATTGTGGGTTTTAATCCTCTTGTGGTTGATCAGAAGTAGTTAGGTTTTTCTCGATATACTGATCGTCAACCACAGCCTCAATGTCACATATTTGTTCTCTAACTCCGCAATCAATCCCTTGTTGGGCCTTAAAGATGTCAATCTTTATTATCTGGTTCCCAAATTTCAGTTCAATTTGGCCCTCAAAATTTATGTTGGCCCTAGCAATGGATAGAAAGGGTCTCCCTAGTATGATTGGTGTAATCCTTGTATTTTCTGGAGCATCCATATCCAAACTACGAAATCCACCGTGAAATAGAAATCCTGAACCCCAACAATGACATCCTCAAGAACTCCTTTAGGTAACCTAATAGATCGATCTGCTAACTATAATGTCACCTCTGCCGGTTTGAGCTCAGATTCCTCAAGATGGTCAAGTAGGGTTGTAGGTATTAGGTTTATGGAGGCTCCTAGATCCAATAAAGCACTATCAAATTGGATATCACCAATTATACAGGGAATCAGGGGAGTACCTGGGTCTTTTGCCTTAGGTGGGAGTTTGCTCAAAATGACAAAGCTGGCTTGCTCCGACAATAAGATTGGGCTCCAACTTTTGGTTTGCGGCTTACTCTTAAGTGTACACAAGTCGTTTAGAAATCGTGCGTAAGCCGGTACATGGCGAATTGCATCCATCAAGGGGATGTTTATATGGACCTGCTCGAAGAGCTTGACTAGGTCTTCTTCAGGTGCCACGAATTTGGTTGTCCTCTTTCCCTTAGTTAAGGCCTCGGGAAATGGAACCTTAGATGGTTCCTTTAGAATAGGTCTAGGTTCTTGATCTGGGATAGGGGTACCCTGGATGACTATTCTAGGGCTTGGGTTAGTACTACCAGGATGAAAGTGGCTTGGGTAAGGTGATTCTTGTGTTGCTTTGCCACTATGGGTTGTTACTGAATTCAGTCCTGCCTGGTTCAGGTTTGGTGTAGGTAAAATAGGTGGCTACTGCTTAAATCCCGAGTATGATGTCGAAGCATCCATCTAGTTGGGTGATGGAGCAGAAGGGGCCTGATAAATCATGTGTGCTTGGCCCAGATTTGGGTTCATAACGCGGCTTTGGTTCGGCATGTTATTTGGATTCTGGAGAGGTTACAAAGGGAGTGTGCCAGGTTAGCGAGAATTTGCCATTTGGGTGAGTTGATTACGAACCTCTGTGATATCATCTTTGTGTTGTTTCTGCATAGCCGCATTCGTCTTTTGAATGTCATCCAGAGTCTGAAGGATAAGAGTAATTTGATCTGTCTAAGTTGGCCCAGATTGATAGGTAGGGTTGGGCCGAGGCTGAGGCGGCTGATATGGACGAGGAGCTTGTGGATGGGGTTGGTATGGTGCTTTCTGATTCTGATTGTTTCCCGCCCACAGGAAATTGGGATGATTCTGCCATCCAGGGTTATAGGTAATAGAGAATGGGTCATTCTGGATGGTGTTGTGGTCGTCGTAGGTCTAAGGAACCTTAGAAAAGTCAGAGTACAAGGGTTCACAGTTCACCCAACTAGAGTAGGTAGGATCAGAGTTTCCTCCGACCCTAGAGTCAGATGGGGGTGGATATAGGTCCATCCCCTGAGAAGATCTGTGGTAGATGTTATGCACAGCTTCCCTCCCATAGGGTGGTTGTGCGAACGGGTTTTACGCAGGGGTGGCTTGTTGCAGATGTCGAGTTAGCTCATCCACCTTCTTCTAAATGATAGAGACCTTGTCCAAACGACTGGCCATCAATTCCAAGTTGACAAATGAGGATAGGCCCTGCATCTCATGTGCTCCCCTTGGATTCATCGATGTGCGGACAATCGTCCGGTCGAATAAGCCCATGGAGTTAATATTGATGGAGTTCTAGCACATATTTTTGAGAATCTCCCACACTGTGCCTTCGTGTTGGCCCATGATATTTCCTCCGCAGGTTGCATTGACGAATAAATAGATATCTTCATTGAGTCCTTGGTAAAAGGATTGGACTTGTTCCCATTTAGGAACTCCGTGATGGGGGTATTTTCGCATGAGATCCAGGAAACGATCCCATGCTTTGTGAAGTGGTTCTCCAAGCTACTGTGTGAAGTGTGTGATCTGGTGTCGTAAAGCATTCGTCCGACCAACTGGGAAGAACTTTTTCAAAAACTCAGATTATAGTTCAACCCATGTGATGATTGGACACATTTGAGTCTAATATTAGTGAGATACTTTATCCATGAGAGAGAAGAAGAACATTTTCATGAGAAGGATATCCTAATTTTGGACATTTGGCCCGAAGGTCTAGGCCAGATGCTTGAGCTATTTGATGTGCTCGAAAGGATCCTCGGAATTAAGCCCAGGAAATTTTGGAATAGCATGAATCATGTTAGGCTTGAGTTCAATATCAGGACCTCCAGCCAGGATTTCGACTCGAGGTTCTATCACCATCGCAGTGGGATTGTAATGATCTCACATCATAGGATGCTGTGGTGGATTCACAAAGGCTTGGGATAAATCATTAAGGCGCTGAAGTTGATTCTCAAGGTTATTCTCTTCTTCTGCGGGTTGTGCCAAGATGATGGATGAAGGAGAATTAGGTTAAGATAAATCAGAAGAGATGTCTATGTGATGGGGTTGCTGCACAAACACGAAAGTCGAGGCCTGGCCTCGGCGAGAGTGAATGACTAAAGGAGGCCTCAAGGATGGTCTTAAGGACCTCCTACCAAATATGCACCAATGGTCTGGATGAAAATAGAATGTGATGGACCCAATCAAGACACCCAAAAATTTTGGATGACTATAGAGGTTTGGGGCGGATGATACCCCTTAGTCAGAAAGCCATCCACCTGAGAATTACTTGGGCAGCCAGAGAGGGAGAGTCTCACGAAGACCCCTACACGGTAGATCACCCCCACGGGTTACAGGGTTTCCCCCACCTGACCTCTCTTGTCACTAATGTTCCAGGTAGACCAGAATGGGGACTTTACCTCTTAAGTCTACCAGTTTTATTAAGAGTAAGGGTGCTTAAGATTTCACTTGAACTTTAGATGTATTGAGTGCAAAAGTGACCTAATTTCAAGATTGGTTGACCCAACAAGGTGGGTCAACTTCACCTATTTCTCCTTTGAGAAGTTTAGGTCCCTCTTTTAGGATTCAAGTGAGATTAAGAGCCAGATTTTTAGGGTTTGCTTGAATAGGTCAATTCAACAAAGGCTTAAGCACACATCATTTTGGAAAAGTTGATTCTTATTTATGCAAGTGTGTCTCTAAAACCCTAACTTCGAATCCTTAAGATCTAATTTTGGTCCAATTTAGTTTGCCAAATGTGGTATCTAGGGCTCAAACAAGAATGTGATAGCCCTAGTTACCTTAAGTGAGTGCATAAATCAGGTTTTGCTGTAGAAATCAAATCAAGAAACTTGATGAATTAGCTAAGAATGGAAAGCAAGTAGCCCTAATTGATTTTTCCTTTTTAACCTTTTCATAATGAGGAGCTTAAGAGAGAGAGTAATCAGAATTTACCTGCCCCTGGTGCGTTTGATGTGCAGCGGACTTTCTTCAATGTATCTTCTCCCTGAAACAACCACAGCAGAGGAGATATAGCAAGTTAGAATCTATGCCAAAAATTGTAATCAACAGTTCCAAATTACCCGTTGCTCCCCGGCAACAGTGCCAAAATGTTTGTAGCGCTAAGTCGGTGTTTAAAAGGTGTCACATTGTAATATAGTCGAAATAGCGTTTAAATAAGTACAATTGTTATTACTCGAAAAGATTTTCGAGGTCGAACACAGGGAGCAAATTGGTATTTAGAAATCAAGATCACAATTCAAACTGAAAGAAATTACAATAATAGCAGTAGCAATGTGAAAAAATATGGGAGTAAAATGGTGATTTAAATCAATAAATACTCCTAAAATATCACCGAATAACTCAATGTATTGGCAATGAAATGAAAGTAATGTTCTATCATCTGATTATGAAATCAGATGACTTAAAGTGTTTGCTTCTTTTCTATCTCTGAATTTGCTTTTCTCTGTCTTCTCCTTTCTTCTTCTTCTTTTTCTTCCTTTGCCTTGGCTTTCTTCTACTCTGACTTCCTCTTCTTTTTTTGCTTGCAACCCTGCGAGAGCCTTCTCTTCTTCTTCAGCTTCTATCTTTGGCCTCTTCGTCTTCAGCTTCTGCCTTTAACCCTAGCCTCCTCTTCTTCTTCAAAATATGCTAAGTGTCTAACAGGAATCCCTGTAGCAAAACCTCCCCCTACCCATGTGACTCTCCTCTCTGTATCTCTCTGAGGATCCACTCTCCTAGAGCCACACATGTATTCAGGTAATCGGGTCTAGCGCATACCTGAGTCCAGACCCACCGGTGTGCAGTGGTGTGCGAGGAGTGTAGGTCAGGTTGGCTCAAGCCAGGTCCTCAAGGGTGTGTCGCAGATGGGACCGAGTTGGGTGAGTGGGACCTCACCCCGTGGATTTGAGGCGAATAGCTGATGGCACAAAATCAATTTATGTGGGTGAGCGACCTCAGAACTTTCCGAGGTGGGACTATCCATGCACCCTTCTTCTCGTGTGCCTGCAGCAGGAATGATGCTTCAAATTGCAGCAGCTGCTAAGGCTTTCGACTGCAATTGAAGGCCTAGGACCGTGCGTAAGGTAATTCCGCATGGCCTGGGACTTCAGCCTAGGCCTGGCAGCACCTGGGGTGACCACATGCAAGCTTCAAGCTTGCTTGCCAATGGCGGATGGGGCCTGTACCCTGAAATCAATAGAATGGCCTCTCGGCCATGTCAAATTGCTTAGGGAGGATCGTTGGAGTACGGTGGATGTGCTGGGGGTGGTGGCATGGCGTGGCAGCGACCGTGAGTGCGTGCTTAGGGAAGACTGCGTGCGTGTGAGTGGGTGTGTTCGGGTGGTGATTTGGGTGAGTAGCACGGTGAGTAGAGTGAGGGGAAGTGCTCAGTGAAGTGTGGCGGAGGTTGTGGGCTTGTCGGCAAGGGTTTTGGTGGCCTGTGGAGGTGGGATGGCCTCGCTAGAGGTGGTGCTCGGAGATGGAGGAGATGGAGGTGCGAAGGGCAGCAATGCTCGATTTTAGAAAATAAATGGTGAAGAAAGTAGAGTGGATAGGAGACTTAGCTGGGAGATCAAGGGATGAAGGGGGGCAGAGAAGGAGTCGGTCTGGTGTGGCCGATTCTAGAAACGAAGGCGGCTCCAGTGAGGTGGGAACGACAAGGATGAAGAGGGAGTGGCGTTTGCTAGCACGATGAGACGCGATCGAAGGTAGGGAGGAGGAATCCGCCACAGGTTTGGTGGTCGAATGACGAGAAAGTGCAGAAGAGGTCACCTGACATCAAGGAGCCTATGACTGTGAGAGGAAGAGAAGAATTTGAGGGTATTCACGGTCGAATTCGAGCGTGGAGGAGTCGGGGAGAACTAGGCTTCCTTAAATAGGGCTCTGAAGGGCGGTTAGGTTTTCGGAAGCAAGCTTACCAAGCCTAGAAGGTCACCAAAGTTGGGAGTTGTTAGGATACCCAAATCTCTCATGCATTTGCATGAGAGATTGGGAGGGAATTAGATCTCAAGGATGAGTTCATACTAGCGGGAATTTCTCAGAGGATCTCCCTTCCAATTTTGGAAGATATTCTTTGAGCAATCAAGGAGAAATTCCAAGTTAAAGGTTGTAGGACTAGGTTTCCTCCGCGATAATGGTGGAGGGACCTACTTGTGAAGACGATGAGAAAGCTAGGGGGTTGTTAGCAAGGGTTCTTGCAAGTTATGGGCATAAATGCAATCAAATAGGACCTTTTTGCAAACTTGGTCAAGACAAACTCATCTTGGGTCCAAATTTTGGTACAAAACTAATTTGAACCTAAGGAATCTAATGATAAAGTTGGATTTTGGTTTTGACGACATTTTACTAGGTAATTTATGCAAAAACCTAAATTAGGGTAAATATCTGTCTGAGACTCCAATTTAGGTCAAGATGGGTTCTAATGGCCAAATTGAAGGTACCAAACCCTAGAGAATATTTTTCTATTTTTTTAAGAGGGTTTAGATGAATTTTATCCTAACCAAAATCTTGGTTAATTAAGTAGGTTTGTTTTTAGGGTTTCAAAAATCATTTAATTCATAGAACACACACAAACCCTTTTTTGCATGATCGAACCCACTTGTTATCTTGTGAAGACCATTTGACCTTTATTCAGCCCTTGAGAATACCCATGGTTGCACTGCATTGGTAAAATTTCATTTTACCCCTTGTTTCTTGTGTTTCTCTCAGAAAGTTTATGCTGTGAATTATGGCCTTTAGTTGGTTATGTAGGAGTATTTATTAACTTCATTGGGTCAAAATGAGCTAGTTAGGGCTCATGATGGTATTCCCATCAGTACAGGTTGTGATGGTAGAGATTTGGGTCGTCAGTAGTTTGCACTAAGTTCGGATTGCAAGGTGTCCAATAAGGTATTCATTTGTTGCATGAGCTGGAGCATTGACCCTTGCATTTCTACCATCTTCATGTTTAAGTCAGCCTGCCCGAGGGGTTGTTGAGCATTCCACATGGACTGATTAACCTAACTCGGGGGCAACTGGGTATATACATGACCCTGACCCATTGGTTTTTGCGATACATTGTTGTCGGGTCGATATTGGGTTTGCTGCCCCTAATCTTTCTAAGAAATGTTAGGGTGATTTTTCCAACCAAAATTGTAGGAATTCGAGTAACGGTTGGACCTAACATTCTCCTGCACAGCATGAACATCCTCAGAAGATGAGGATAAAGAAGGATTAGGAAAACTAAGATTAAAGGCCCTAGTTTGGAACCCATAAGGTTTCGAGAAGAGCTGGCCCGAAGGTCGGGCCAACTCCAGCTGGTTCACAAACTCCCGTCCCCTAGGAGCTTGTGAAGAATGGAATCCCGATTCCTGGGATTGAGTGGATCTCGAAAAATTAGAGTTTTTGGACATCCACTCTTCCATTCGTTTAGCAACCAGATCCATCTTATCTAATTTATTGCAGATCAATTCCATATCAAATGTATGAGAATCTTGGACCACATTTGGCAATTGATTTAGTTTGTTGGGATCACTTGAAGGTTTCCATGGAGGCATGGTTTAAAGAGTTTTCACTCATTTCCTTAAACAAATCATACATGCAATCTGCGTCTTTTTTGAGGAAATTGCCTCCACAAGAAGCATCCATATGATTACGAAGTTGATCATTCAAACCATGATAAAAAATCTACACAAGTTGCTATTTAGGCACCTCGTGGTGTGGACACTTCTGTAATAGATCCTAGATGTTGGAACCATATTCCACATCTTGTTTTGGTGTTAACAAAATTATTATGGATTAATGTTTGCAATTGAGTGCTTTTCAGATTTAGGTGAAGATCAAGGCAAATAGGAAGTAATGGAGTCATGATGATGAGAAAGAGAAGATGATGACAAGAGAAACAAGAAATAGAGAAGAAAAATTCTAGAGCTATATTACATTTTTTCACCAAATATTCAAGAGAAGGAATAGTTTGCTGCTCTCAATCTCTCTACGCTTTTGCAAACACTTCAACGGTGTGTTTTTCTCATGCATCTATGAAGCGATTCACGCTCATTCTAGGCTCTCAAATTGGTATCATCTTTTAATTATTGTTGAGAGGCTTAGGTTCTAGTTGTAAGATTCTTTTTGCCTTACACCTGTATTTCTTTTGTATTTGAGCTTGTTGCTCGTTGGGTTGTAACAAACGTGTTATTGTACTTGGGTTGAGGTAACACGTTAATTACCTCAGTTAGTAAATTGATTCTCTCCGGGTTGAGAGAATCAGGTTAAAATTCCTAAGCTGGGAGGCTTAGGAAGTGGAGTACCCAAGGGAGGGGAACCACTATACATTTTATGTCCTTTGTGGTTTGAATTGTTCATGCAAATCTTTTTGTCATTACTAACATTGTGCTTAAGTATTTGTGTGTAGGTAGCCATATATATATTACATATCTTTAGATCCTTTATCAATTGGTATCAGAGTGGGTAGCAAGAAGAAGTAAAAACTCTTGCTCGCGATGGCATCAACCTCAAGGCGCACAAAAGGACAATCGTCGACCCATCCTCCCTATTTCGATGGGACGGACTACGGATATTGGAAGAGGAGGATGAAAGTCTTCCTCAAGGCAATGGATGAGGAGACGTCGACACTCATTCAAGAGAAATACTCAGATCCAGAGCCACAAGAAGGAGTGGCATGGACGGCGGATCAAAAGAAGAAAATTGTCGGCAACGCGAAGGTGATGAACACACTCTATTGTGTGTTATCAAGGGAAGAGTTCAACCGGATCTCCGCATGTGAGTCCGCCTACGAGATTTGTAACACTTTACAAATCACCTATGAAGGTACGAGTATGGTTGAAGAAACAGAAGTTGCACATCTTTGCTTAATGGCAAACAATGACAACTCGAAAAATGAGGTAGATTCTGAAGTCACCTTTAATGAATTAGTACAAGAATATGAAGATTTATATAATATGGCTAGGATGATTATAAAGGAAAACAAGGTTTTGCATAATAGTTATAGAACTCTAGAAATAGAGAAATCTTGTTTAGAAATAGAATTAGATATGTCCAAAGAAACTAACAATCAATTACATGCAAAAATAGTAGAATTAGAAGATATTTATGAACACTTTGAGGACTCTTTGAATAATTTAAAAACAACAACTAGGCTGAATACATAATTTTATAATAATTTAAAAGCCAATTTCAATAATAAGAATACACAAAATAAATCACATGCACCTAGACATGCATGGATTTATCAAAAGGTCAACAATCCTAAGAATTACAAATCTAACACTAAAGTGATCTATAAACCTAAGGATTTGAAAGGTACTAACCATCAAGGACCCAAAAGAAAATGGGTACCTAGAAAAGATATTTGTTTTGCAGGAATAGATGAAAGAGATCAGTGGGTGTTCAAGGCACACAACGGAACATTTCAACCTTTCTATAGGTTAAATGAAGATCAACAACGATGGCCTAACAAAGCTTGATACCCACATTCATCATTTTACTATTGATTTAGGTGAAGGAGCAAGGTGAGAAGAGCATCTACGAAGGAGCCATACATATTCCATATTTTAGATCTTCAAAAACTTTATGGTATGATATTTCTTCATTTCTTTTGTGATTGACAAAAAGGGGGGGAAAAATAAAGGGCAAATAGTAATATTTTTAGGGGGAGCTTATATTGAGGGGGAGGATTAAAATGAAAATTTTTCTTTCATATAACATTGTTAAATTTTTTAATTATCTATTTGCAAGATAGTTTTGCCAACACCAAAAAGGGGGAGATTGTTGGAACCTTGTTCCACATCTTATTTTGGTGTTAACAAAATTATTATGGATTAATGTTTGCAATTGAGTGCTTTTCAGATTTAGGTGAAGATCAAGGCAAACAGGAAGTGATCGAGGCATGATGATGAGAAAGAGAAGATGATGACAAGAGACACAAGAAATAAAGAAGAAAATTTCTAGAGCTATATTACATTTTTCCACCACATATTCAAGAGAAGGAATATTTTGCTGCCCTCAATCTCTCTACGATTTTGCAAACACTTCAACGACGTGTTTTTCTCACGCATCTATGAAGCAATTCACACTCATTCTAGGTTCTCAAATTGGTATAATCTTTTAATTTTTGTTGAGAGGCTTAGGTTCTAGTTGTAAGATTCTTTGTCTTACACTTGTATTTCATTTGTATTTGAGTTTGTTGCTCGTTGGGTTGTAATAAACACGTTATTGTACTTGGGTTGATGTAACCCGTTAATTACCTCGGTTAGTAAATTGATTCTCTCAGGATTGAGAGAATCAGGTTAAAAATCCTAAGCTGGGAGGCTTAGGTAGTGGAGTACCCAAGGGAGGGGAACCACTATACATTTTGTGTCCTTTGTGGTTTGAATTGAATTGTTCATGCAAATCTTTTTGTTATTACTAAATTGTGCTTAGATATTTGTGTGCGCGTAGCCACGTATATATATTACATATCTTCAGATCCTTTATCACTAGAATCTCTCCCAGGCCCCATGAAACGGTTCCCCCTACCGTTGGGCAAAAGTGGTAATTGCCCATCGCAATGCATAGTTTGCCCAATTGGGAAGAATTTCTTTAGGAAGGCTGATTTCAAAGCTGTCTAGGTAGCAATCGGTCTTCCAATGGTACGATACCAATGTCCGGCCTTATCCCTGAGTGAATGGGGAAAAAGCCTCATGAGCATCTGTTCTTCATCCACATTCCACGATTTTATGGTCTAAACCAGAGTGTTTAGGTCCTCCAAATGTTGGAATGGGTCGTCTAAGCCAAGCACGTGAAAGTGTTTAATTAGACTCAAAACCTGGGGCTTCATCTCAACATCACCGGTGGGGATCACAACATTGGGATGATCCTCATATTTGAAGGATCATAAAATCCTTCAAGGGCCGAGCGCCTTGACCATTCATTCGTTGGAACCATTGCTACATCTACTGTAATTCTTCCAACTACCTCTGAATCAGCTCCTGCTGGTTCGGGGGCGGGGGAGGTGGTTGTTGATCAACCATGGGATCTACTAGGGTAAAACTCAACCTCCGCCTCTAAGAATGGTCAATAGGACCTTCCAAACAAGGGTTCAATGGCCTCCTTCGAAGCATAAATTGGAAGGAAGTCGGAAGGATAGGGAAGAGAAGGGACCCTGTAGCACAAAAAATACAAGCTTGTCCTTAGGTTGGGTAGCCTAAAGGTCTACAAACTCTCAGAATCCATCTTAAGATTATAGGCGATTTACTCTACTTGTATCCAGTCAATCCACTAAGTTAGAAGGAGGGAGTGGAGAGAAGGTTCTTCCGTTGGCCCCACAGCCACGATCATTTGACGTTACTCCCCTACTTAGACATTGGTAAGATGATTTTCGCTTTCGAATAATATGATTAAGATGATTTGTCATTTTAGTATCAAAGTGGTGGAAAATCGCTTAACAAAACAACTAAAATAAGCCACTCGAGAGAGCGAGTCGTATCCACTAGGAGTCAATGGCCTATTTAAATTTTCATAAGTTATAGACAAATGTTCACTATTTATTTCCCCCAAAAAAATCAAGCTAAAATCCCCTTTAGATTAGGTTAATCTGTGACATGATAAGCTGAAATAGTAATAATGCAAAAGAGGAGGGCCTTCTTTATAAAATGACTACCATTATAATAATAATAACCTAAAATTTATTGAATCCACAATGGCATTGTAATGTAAAAACAAATATGAGGCAAAATAGGGGAAAATGTTTCCTTGCCATGAGCGCACAAGAGGGGTGATGGTCGGAGGGGAGGAGCTTGCCCGAGCGAGAAGGAACCACACCGCTTCCAATGGTGGTGGTCTCCTAGAAAATGGTGGTCGGAGTCGACGGTGGGGTGGCAAGGAGTGGTCGGTGGTGGTTGTTGCTGCTACTAGTGTAGCACTTCAACGCACGGCTAGAGGCGAGGAGGAGCGCAAGGGTATGCGTCGTGCGGTGCGACGCGTTCTGTGTGTGGGCAGAGCGGCTGGAGGGCATGCGAGCTGAGCTGCTGGAGGGCACTCAGGTGGAGGTGCAGATGCGTGTAGAGGAGCGCCTGGTTTGTGCTGCAGGAGGTGATTGCACACGGTGGAGCTGAAGGGCGATGCTGCACGCTACGGAGCTGAAGGGTGGTGATGCGTATGGTGTGTACGGCAGGAGGTGAGGCACGTCGAGGGGAGGCACGCGTGGGCTAGAAATGGAGGGCTACTATAGGTGTTATGGAGGTGCAGCAAGGGACGTGCACGGTCCTACTGCTGTAGGCGGAGGTGCAGCAAGGGAGGTGCAGGTGGAGGTGTGGCGCGCTCTACGTGCGGGTAGAGCGGTTGGAGGGCGTACGGGTAGTGCTGCAAGAGGTGCTTGTGCATGGAGAGGGACATGCACGGCGATGGTGCTAGTGGTTGAGGAGCTGATGAAGAAGAAACACGGTGATGTAGGGACTCTGATTGGTGGTGTGGGCTGTCACACCACACGCCCACGGTGGTGGAGTCGCGTTGCCACAGTTGAGGCTGGTGGTGAGGAGTGGATGAGAAATTAGGTTCTCTTTACAGTGAGGAAAGCGGTGGTGTCCTACTCTGAACGGCAGCCATTCCTTCTCCTTTGTAGCCATAGCTACAAAGATTTTGAAATTCAAATAGGCCACCGTCGAGTGAATGCACAGGAGGAGGAGGCAAAGATGGACAGTTACCTTGCAAAAAGGAGAAGAAGAAAAATAATAAAATAATTAAGATTTTTTATACATAACTCCACTTCTATGTTAGTTAAAACAATGTATGTAATGCACCTAATTGATTAACTAATCAAATGTATGCAATCCTAGGTTAATTCTAAATGCATTTAGATATTGATGCCACACATGAATTATGCACTTAAGTTAAAAATATGAATTAATTTAATTACATCCTAATGTATGCTATCTAAATGTTAAAATTAACTTAATGTCGAGGCACTTAAATACTTAAATAGCCCACAAATATGGGCTAATCAAATACCCCCATGCCTAATTTTTGCTAGTTCCTAGCAAATCTAAGCAATAACCTAACACTCCAAGTAGACTAGCCAACGCAATTTGTCTTCCTTTAGAAACATGTTAAGTTCAGACTTTAGACCTAAGGTTCCCAAATAGTTGCTAAGTTAAAAACTATGTCGACTAAAGATGAGTTGCAGGTACAGGTTTCCCTGATTTCTAACTCTACCATAGGGTTTATTGATCCCCAAGATTAAAGCATTCGTGCATGTGCATTGGTCTAAGTTATTTGAGGTTGATATGATTGCCAACCTAGAGAGGAAAAAGGATTTTTTTTTTATATATATATTTTTTGTTTAATTCCTTTAAGTCTAATCTTGGATCAGCTATCAACACAGTCTGTGTCGGATTCATTGTCCCCATTACCGTGCATCGAAGGGTGCCTCACTTTCGATGCTTCGATATGGCACCACCCATAGCAACCCCAAGAACTTTTTGCAATCAACACTTCAAGATAGTATCGCCCATGGATTTCTTAAGCAAATTCATGCCTGTGGCAATCGGCACTTTGAGATAGGGCTGCCCATGGTATCTGAACTGCACAATGCACTTACATGCCCCCAGTAGGATGGATATCCTAAGAGACAAGCACCGAGGAGGTAATATGTTATCATCACATCCTCAAGGTGAATATATACTCCAACTTTCCTGCGGCAGGAATTCTTCCAATCAAATTGTGTTTTCAAGCTTCTCCTAAGTCAAAACTAAGAGAACCAACTTTTCTTCAAGAAATGAATTAGGGTGATCATTTACTTACATGAGACCAAGTGTGTGTGAAATTTGGATGCTTAGGTTACAAGGACCCATAAACCAAAAGGTAGAACATTACTCCAGGTACTACCCAGCCTTTAACTCAATCCTTAGCTTTCCTTCCACAACCTCTTGAGGAATGGTCCGCAACTTAACTCCTACTTAAGCTTTTAAGTTCACAAAGGACCCTAAAGTTCTAAAGCTAGTAGCTCACTTAGCTTCTAAAGTTTGACACCTAGAATCAACTTAGTCTAACCTAAATTTCTGGTCTACTTAAGAATGTAGGGCCCAACCAGTTAAGCTCAATAATACAATATATATATATATTTTGAATGCAATATGCATGAATGAATGCAAAATGTAGACATGCTATAAATAGATGCCTCAGGTCCTCTCCCCCATGCCTAGTTCAAACAATGTCCTCATTGGAAACAAAATAGTTAAAGGAAGATATTACCTGAGGCGGAGAATGACAAGGGGTAAGGCTCCTCAAGAGTGACCTCATCAACTAGATGGCCATCCAAAGTAATGTGCAGTTTTAACCGTTGATCGTTGACGATAAAGGGAGTTGCTGAAGAGGAAGGGCTTTTAATCTCCACAATTCGATGTGGAAACAGTTTAGTGATTATGTAAGGCCCATCCCAACGAGATTTTAATTTCCTTGGAAAAAGCTTATGTCTGGAATTGGAAAGCCAGACTTGTTGGTTGGGATCAAATGTCTTTCTAAGGATATACTTATCATGCAAGACCTTAGTTCTCTCTTTATAAGCTTGAGAGGTGTCATAAGCATCATTCCTCAGCTCCTCAAGCTCACTTAATTCCAAAAGTTGTGCCTTACCCGCCTTTTCTAAATCCATGTTAACACTTCGAATAGCCCAATGTGCCCTATGTTGCAGCTCAACGGATAAATGGCACACTTTCTCATACACAATCCAAAAGGGAGATGTACCCAAAAGGGTCTTACAGGCCATTCGATATGCCCACAAAGCATCATCTAGCTTTTGGGACCAGTCTTTCCAATCAGATATAATGTCTTTTCTAAAATGTTCTTTATCTCCCTATTCAACACTTCAACCTGGCCACTCGTCTGAGGATGGTAAGGGGTAGCAACCTTGTGAGTCACTGCTAGACTCCTGAGTAGTTGATTAAAGTGGAGGTTTCGTAAATGAGGTCCCCCATCACTTATAATGGTCTTGGGGCAGCCAAAACGATATATGATATTGGCCTTCACAAATTTCAAGACCATAGAGTGGTCATTTGTGCGTGTAGGAATGGCCTCTATCCATTTAGTGACATAATCAACTGTCACCAAGATATATTCACAACCATGGGACGAAGGGAAGGGGCCCATAAAGTAAATTCCCCACACATCAAAAGTTTCAATAGATTGAATAGGGTGTTGAGGCATCTCATTCCTCTTCCCAATTGTTCCAGTCCATTGACATCTAATACAGGCCCTAATAAAATTATGAGAATCCTTAAATAATGAAGGCCACCAAAAATGGGACTGGAGAACTGATGGTTATGGTTGTTGTAAATGTTTGTTGGTAATAATTGTTGATCATGTCGTTGTAGTATAGGGTGTATAATATAACATTAAGGATGTCGTATAGTGGTGAGTATGGGTGAGTTCCAGTCATTACAACCATTATTATCATTTGCTTATTTATCTAATTTTTACTGGTTTTGTTCCAGGTCGTTCTCTGGGAGGCAATTTATTGAATTTAATTCGGTCACTCTTTGATTATCTCCAAAATTGTCTTCTTATTCAAAAAGAAACTTTACATTTAAAGAATGAATGAATGTTTTGTTTACCTAGTTACTAAGAAGTGCTTGCAAAAATGCTAACTATGAACAAGCATCAAACAATCTATTATTATACTCTAAACTATGTATTTACAAGTTATACTCTTAACACTAATATGTTAGTTCATACTACATTAGGATACCATAGTGTAAAAACTTAACTTACTAGTCATTTATTTATAGTGACATATATATCAGTTTTAGTGACAGATATAAACGTCGCTAAATCTCAGAAAAACTATATACAACCTAAAGAAGCAAACTGAGGTCTTTAGCGACATTTATAGTGTCGTTTTATTCTGTTAGTAATTATGTGGGTTAATTTTACATATGTACAGAGTCTTTTCTGTTGTTATCTCGTGTTATCTCTTCTTTTTTTTTTTTTAAGTCGTCTGTCCTTTCATTTTGTTCTGTGTAGTCTTTCAGAGGCTGCGGTGGAGAGTCCTTAGTGTAAAATGTGTTTAATTAGCGGGCGCGCTTTTCGAGGGATACACAGCACCCTTAGGGTGGGACCAGACCTCTACTAAGCGCGCCCTAATCTCAGATTAGGTGCTTAATTACGTTTTCGTATCAGCGCAGGGCCTCAGCCCAACGCCTTCAATAATCGCACACACTCGGGCTCCCAGCCCCACATAGGAATCACGCATTCAGTATTCAGCACATATCAGAATCGGGTTATCGGATCAGACGGAACAGGTGAAGTTTCGGGCGCCCGGCGCCATGACGACTAACTAAGCTATAGCATAAATTCTATTTATATAGCTGCGTTTTGTTTGCAGCCCACGATGTGGCGCTATTCCAGCGCCACATCGTGCGCTGGAAACCAGACGCAGCTGCGTCTGTGCGCGTTTTTGGCCCTCGATTTGGGGGCCATAAATTATTAAAAAAAATAAAATAAAATATGGTAAATAAAATATTTACATAATACTACATAATTGATTAATTAATTTTGAATTTTAAATATATTTACTATATAAATAAATTCGCTAAACTAGGCTGATTATACAGGTTGATTTAGGTGATTAAATAGTTAATTACTTATAAAATAATTAGTAAATGGTCTAATTGACCTTAAACAGTTTTAACTTACATACTTAAGTATTTAATACATATTTTTATTGTATTTTTACGAATTTATTTATGTTTTATTTAGGCTAAAATAGCAATTCTGTGTAGTTTATAATTAAAACTAAGTTACAGTAAGTTATACTAGGTATAATTATACTTTGACTAACTTAAATTACTTAATATATACATATATATATATATATATATTCCCTAGTTTATAGGTTTATTTACTTGATTATTGCTCTAACCTATTAACTTAGCTACTAAATCAGTAAATATAAATCTGTACATATATATATACATAGATCAGTAGATACATACATACTAGATTAGTATATATACATATTTTTACATAGATTACATATGTATACGAATTTCTGTACAGGTTTTATACATATTTACAGTATAACTATGTATCTAACTGATATGCTATAGTTATAGTTATAATACTATGAATGGGTGTATTTACAGTTTTAAAATAAGTCTATGCCATTAGGCTTTTGTATAAAGTTAGGGAATTAGAGTTGATTGATTTTTTTTTATTTGAGTTTAGGCAGCAGCTTCAGCTACTGTCAGAGGAGATGGAGAAGAGAACAATGTGCTGTTTTAGTGTTATTTACAGTGGCAGTGGCTTAAGCCACTGTCAAATGGCTAACTGCTGCTGCAGTTAGTCCACTTGAAGAGGGGGAAAGTATTCTACAGAGAAGAGGGAAATTTAGAGAAGAAGGGAGTTTAGAGAAGAGGGGAATGTAGCTGCTATATGCAGCATGTTGCTGTATAACTGGGAGTAAGATAAAATTCAAAACAAACTACAATTTACAGAGTTGAAATCCAAATCTGAAAGGGGTTTAAATCTCACGAAAATCTCATGTAAATTCAGCTCAAACACTCATTAGAAAAAAAACTTAGCCGAAGCATCCTTTCAGATCAAAACAGCAAATGGCATTGAGTTAGTCTTCCTAATGCCATAGACAGCATGAAGGAAGACTTAGCTCAATCAATTAAAACCAAAGAAACACAATCCCAGTTTCTTGCAACCTGAAGGAGTATGGAAAACTCCTTAGGTTAGAGAATCACCATACAGAAATGATCATCAACACAAATAGTGCATGGCAGTTCTGAAATAGCAAAAAGAGACTAAGAATGCATTAAGGAAATTTAATGGAAGCTGGCAAATGCATTCAAAACAAGGTATAAACAGAATTATGAAAGGCTCTTCTGATTGGTTCTCTGTCACCAGAGAACTTCTCAGAATCCTTGCCTACAATGAAAACCAAAAATCCTTTCAATTTGTCAGATCTGTCAAAACATTTCAGAGAGTAAAAATCCTTTAAAATCCAGATCAAAAGTGCTCTGACAAACTGAGGCAATCCATTTAAAACAGAGGGGCTTTTATGAAACAAATGGAATGAGTGAGAAGCCCCAAATGGTGCTTGTGACGCCACTTTCAGATCTGAGGCAGTGCGCCATCAGATCTGAAATTGGGTCAGGATGTGTGGGTGATTGGTGAAAAATTCGTCGTTAAAAGGAAAAAAAACAAGAATCAGAATCTGGATGATGGGAAAAACAAAACATGAAGAGGGAGATAAATTGAATAGTGAACAGATGATTCTTCCCCTCTGATCTGGACTGATCAGAGGAGGTGAGGGAGGGGATCTAATACTAATTCTACTCCTAAGACTAATCTAACTACAGCTAACATTAAACACTAACAATTAAAACTAAATCTATTCTAAACTACTGCAAACTAAATCTAACACTACTTGTGCAGAATTAAAAACTAAACTAAAAGGAAGAATGGGACCTATGGGTCCTTAGCCGGCGGCTAAGGAGGAAGAAAGGAGGAGGGTGACTCCAGCGGAGGGAAGAGTCTGCTAGTGAGACTCCAAGGTCGTCCTCAGGTGCTACGAGGTCCTTAGCGACGAGGAGGGTCGAGAGCAGGCGATGATTCCACAGCCGGTGGCTGTGAAATCAGGGTCTAGATGAGGAGGAGAGACTGGAGTGGAAGAATTGATCGCTAAGAGATGTAGGAGGGAGCGATCCCCTGCGCGCGACACCACTGAGGTGCTTAAATAGCAGCTCAGTGACTGAGATCACCGCAAGGGTGAGGTTAATCAGAATCAGGCCGGCGGTGAGGATGAGATGGGTAGAGCGCGTGGCGAGTCAAGAGAGAGATCTGACCGTCAGATGAGATCTGGGAAGAGAGGTGAACGCACGCACCGAATCGCGTGAAGGTTCCATTTGATTCCAGCCGCAGATCGAGATCAAAAGTGCGATGGACGGTCGAGAATGGCTGTGTTCTTCGCGCGCTACAGTGCGCGTGAAGAACACAGACTTCTCTCTGAAATGAGGGAAAACTTGCAGGAAGACCCTTAAACGAAGGGGTAGAAGAATAGCGTGCAGGTCCAAAAGTGAGAAGAACTATAACCGGAAGGGCCCTGCAGTCATATAGAAGGGTCCCTGCGGCTTGCAAAAAGGTCCAAGAAGGAGTTTTGAAGGGTAGAAATGTAATGCATGAAGGACCTACTTGTAATCTATTTATTTCTAAGCCTAAATGATGTCCAATTGCTTTCAAATTTTTACATGTGCTTAATTGAACATTTAAGACATTGATTTTACTTCTGATTTGTCTTTTCAAACTTGTTTATGTGTTCAATTGATGCATGGATCATCATTTGTTCTTTAGTTTTCAGAATATCTCATTTTTGTGACCTAATTAGGAGATTTTAACACACATTAAAAGTTTTAGGTCTTTTCTTTAATTCCCACACTTAACCCTTTTTATGTGTTAATTTGATATTGTTTTGCTTAGTATCTAGCTTAATTTTGGCCTTTTAGCTATGATGAGTAGCCACTCATCAAGAACCTTAAAAGTAGTTTTCTTAGCACCAAAGTATCCTCCACAATGAAGTTCATGGCAAAAACTCCGCACACTTTGTTGTTCCTCTTCAGGTACACATCGTCTCAATACTTGGTCTTGTCCAATTCTAAATAATTTAGGCTCTTCCAAATGAAAATATCTAGCTTTGGAAATGAATCTCTTTCTTTTCTACTCATCCCAAGAGCCAGGAGTTTCTCCAATGACCAAGTAATTGACGGTATCAGTATACCAAGGTAAAGTTGGTGTTACCTCAATAAGGGTTTCATTAGGAAATGTCTCGCGGATGTCTCCAGATAGAGTCATTAAGTGGAAGGCAAGATAGGTGGTCAGCCATAACATTTTCTACTCCTTTCTTTTCACGTATCTCCAAGTCAAATTCTTGAAGGAGTAGGATCAACCTAATCAGATGTGGCTTAGAATCTTTCTTAGCAATGAGATGTTTCACTGCCACATGATCAGTGAAAATAACCACCTTAGACTCAAGAAGATAAGACCTAAACTTCTCTAGAGCAAAGACTACAACAAGTAATTCCTCTTCAGTGATGGTGTAGTTTTGTTGTGGTTTGGTTAAAGTCTTGCTGGCATAATGCAGCACATGAGGTCTTCCCTCAACCCTTTGTCCAAGGACTGCTCCCACTGCATAATCCTAACCATCACACATCAGCTCAAATGGGAGTGTCCAATCAAAAGCTCAGAGAATAGGAACAGAGATCAAGGCCTCCTTCAGAGTTTGAAAGGCCTCAGCACACTTTGAATCAAAATTGAAGGAATATTCTTTCGCCAACAGGTCACAAAGTGGCCTAGAAATTTTACTGAAATTTTTAATAAAGCGCCTATAAAAGCCGACATGGCCTAGAAAGGATCTAATCTGTTTGATATTCTTGGGCAATGGGAGTTTGGAAATAGAATCAATCTTGGCTTTGTTTACTTCCAAGCCTCGCTCAGACACAACATGCCCAAGTACAATTCCTTTCTGTACCATGAAGTGGCTTTTCTCCCAGCTGAGGACTAAACCAGTCTCTTTACATCGCATAAACACATTCTCCAGGTGCAGGTGACACTAATCAAAAGATGAGCCATAAATGGAGAAGTCATCCATAAGCACTTCAACACACTCATCAATCATGTCAGAAAAAATGGACATCATACACCGCTGGAAGGTTGCAGGGGCATTACATAATCTAAACAACATACGCCTAAATGCAAAGGTACCATAAGGACTCGTGAACGTCATCTTCTCCTGGTCATTAGGGAAGGCTGCACCCTGGTTACCCAGAATATCCATCGACAAAGCAATAGTACTTATTCAACGCCAATTTCTCGAAAATTTGATCAATAAAAGGCAAGGGAAAGTGATCCTTCTAGGTAGAGGTGTTCAGCTTGCGGTAATTGATTAGCCCATATTTGTGGGCTATTTAAGTATTTAAGTGCCTAGACATTAGGCTAATTATAACATTTATTTAGCATAAATTAGGATGTAAATAGATTAATTCATATGTCTATTTTAATTACATAATTCATGCATCTTATTCATATTTAAATGCATTTAGAATTAACTTTGAATTGCATTAGTTAACTAATTAGGTACATTGCATGCATTAATTTAGGTTAACATAAAAGCTGAGGGTTTGTATATGAATAACCATAATATTTTATCATTATTTTTTATTCTTCTTCTACGTGCAACGGCTACATTTCTTCCTCCAGCTACCGCAGTGAAGAACCCAATCAAGGAGGAGCGGATGTGTTGGATCTGGTCGGGCAACTGATTTCAAAAGAGAGGAGGAGGCAGTCGAGCTCAGAAGGCCTCCATCCCCGACCACCAATGTGCAGAGAGTTCATCTCTCGTCCATTCCACACCGCCAACCTCAACCGTGGCGACGAGTCTCCACCACCGTGGGCGTGTGGTGTGACAGGCCACACCGCCTTCCGGAGCTCGTCCGCATTACTGTGAGCACCTCAACGTGCACCTCCCTCGCTGTTGTCACCAACAACCACTGCTGCAACCACTGCAATTTCACTTCTTCGTCAGTTAAGACGTTCGGGAAGTTTCCCGGATGTCTGAAGCTTCAACCCACACTCCAGCAGCAACCGGCCGCTCAGTCCATGCCCGCGCCCCTCCGGTTGCACACTTGAACCACCTCCTGCAGCATCCACTCTAGCGCCAACCACCAGCCCACGCACGCCTCTTCATCATCTCCAGCCTGTAGCAGCAACCACACTTTCTGTACTTCACCTCCATCACCAACCACCAGCTCACACCTGCATCACCTCCAGCGCCAACCGCCAGCCCTCGCCCGGATCACCTCCAACACCGACCGCCAGCCCACACACGCGCATTACCTCTAGCTTCCAGCGCGTGCCTGCCAGTACCCTACACCTCCACTTCACACCCGCACCAACCACGCGCATACGCACCTTCTGCAAAAGCGCACCCCTACGGTTGCAGTGCCCGCCCGCACACCTGCAGTAGGGCCGCACCTCCTGCAGCATTCCCCCGCACGCCCTCCAGCCGCGCGCAAGGCGGGCATGGCCAGCAGCAGCTACAACCTTCCCACGCCCACGCCTTCCTGTTGCACCTCCTGCAGCATTCCCCCGCACACCCTCAAGCTGCGCGCAAGGCGAGCACCGCCAGCACCCTGCAGCGCCTCATCACGCATGCAGCAGGCGTGCATTCTTCTCCGCACCTTCCAGCCTACAGTGCACCTGCACCGTCCGCCTGCACCTACCGCCTGCATTAGTGATGAGAACCTCATCATGAGCCCTAACTAGCATAATCTAATCCAAATATGTGTGAAAAAGCTCCTACAAAACCTAAAGAGAGGATTAACTCAGAGAATTCTGAGTTAAAGAATAAAATAAATCATAAGGGGTAAAATTGCAATTTCACCAATGTAGTATGCGAATAGGGTAATTAAGGGTCCAAACACAGGTCAAACAATCTTAACAACGAGGGAAGTAGGATGATCTCATCTGAAAAGGGTTATAGCAACTTCTAGGAATTAAATGACATTCTGTAACCCTAAATAAACCCACTTCAATTCATGAGGTTTGAGGCAGGGTGAAAATCAACTAAACCCTCTAAAAATCATAGAAAAATATTCCCTAGGGTTTAGAACCTTCAATTTGGCCTTTGAAACCTATTTTGACCTAAAATGAGAACCATGCCCAATTAATGACTACATTTGGGTTTTTGCGCAAATTGATTGGCCAAACATGGTCCAAACTAAAATGAAAATTCACCATTAAAATCCTTAGGTTCAAATTAGTCTGGTATAAAACTTGAGCCTAAGAAAATACCATCTTCACCGACTTTACAAATTGGTCCTCTCTATTTACTTTTTGACCCTTATCTTTTGAAACCCTTGCCTTTAGGCCCCCAACTTCTCATCGTTCTTTATAGAACGGTCCTCCCTGCCACTTTTGCATAGTGCCATGCCTCCGGCGACCTTCCGCAGAGGATGGCGCCGCACAGGGCAGGGCGGCCATCCTCTAGAATAGACGGGGGGTTCCCTGCGACGTCCTCTGTCGCAGGGACCCATCCATGCCCTCTGCCATGAACCATGCCTCTCGTGTGAATGCACGAAAGGCATGGGTATCCTCTCCGGCCATTCTCCGATGAGGCTGGCATGTCGCCACCTCGTTTCCCTCTCCGCGCCAAGGTCTTTATAAGGAGCGGCAAGGTCTGCCGACTCCTTCAAGCTTCCTCTGACGAAGAAATACCCCACCTTTCATCTCTTCCTCCTCCGCTCAGAGCGCCCGAAGCCTCCGACGATCTCCTCCTCGTCCTCCTCGTTGCTCTGCTGCCTTACCTGTAGCAAAGTTTACTCTGCCCTGTCGTTCGTGTTAGGCCGTACCAACTGGTGCCCTCCGTCTGCCTCCTCATCGCCGATACCCTCCTCTAGGGCATCTTCGTCCCCAGCTCCGGCAGGCACGAGCCGGGCGCTGCTCTCTCCCCCTTCGTCGAGTAACTAGGTACAAAGTTTCCTCCCTCTCTCCCTTGTATTTTCCCCTATTAATTTGCCATTTCAACCACCCGACCGCCACTGCACAACTCCATCTTCCTCATCTCCGGTCACCTTCACCGGCAAGGCCATCCCACTGCCACAGACATCCTCACCCCTCGCCAACCAGCTCAGAGGCTCCCCCTCACTCCACTTGACCATTCCCCCTACTCCACTCACTGCCAATCACCGCTCGACCGCCCCCCAAACAAACCCATCTTCCCTCGCACAGTCTGACCTAGGTCTACCTCCACACACGTTCTCGTGCCTCGCTGACCCCCGCACTGGCTTCGCCACACTTCGGAGAAGCTTCCAACGTTATCTGACTTGGCCGAGAAGCCATCTCTATGTATTCAGGTCAGTAGCCCCTCGCCGCCATTGCTGAGCTATTGCAGCTCCTTCGCCCGCAACTCTAGGCATTCTCTAGCCCAGGCGCATGTCACAAGCAGTGCGGATTACTGCTGCGAACATGCCCAGGCCTGCAATTGGGTCGTGAGCTTCACTGCTGTCGCAATTGGTAGCAGTTCCCTTGCCTGGTGGTGCGAAATTTGGGAGGTGGGACTTTAGTCCCAGCCCGTAAGTGTGCGGCCGCACGCCCACACTTATATACACAGGGGTCAGGTCCCTCTCACCCGCACGCCGTGCGCCACGCGCTCGCTCACCCTCGCCCGCACTCATACCCTGTGGGTCTGGGCTAGATCCGACTACCCGATCAAGCACCCCTCGCCCACCACCGCATGCCGGTGGGCTTGGTCCCGGGTGTGCTACCCCAATCCGAATACCCAGCTCTGGGAGAGCGGTCCTAAGAGAGATTTTGAGAAGGAGAGAGATGCGGGGAAGGGGTAGGGGTAGGTTTTGCACTGATCGTGCAGGAAAGAAAGAAAGAAGAAGAAGAAGCAAGCTAAGAAAGAAGAGAGGAGAAGCGGCTGAAGCCTTAGCAGCATTGAGCAGCTGAAGAAGAAGATAAGAAGCCGCACTGTAGCAACCCACAGTTAAGTCGTCTGAGCATCAAGTCATACGATGGAAGGACAGCGGCCAGAGCAGAAAGAAGAGAAAAAGAAAAGGAGCAAAAGAAGAAAAAGAAGGAAGACACAGCCGCAAGTAAGGAAAGAAAGAAGGAAAGAAAGAAAAAGAAGCATAGAAAGAAGAAGCGAAAAAGAAGAAGAAATGAAGAAGATTCTGCAGCTGAAAGAAAGAAAGAAAAGAGAAAGAAGAAGCAGATCACCACAGCCGCAGGATAAAGAAGAGAGAAGAAGGCAGGAAGAAAAGAATAAAGACGAAGAAGAAGCCAACAAAACTCTCTCCCTCTCTCTTCTTATTTTTGTAACATAATTGAGAACTTTTACACTTCTAGAATTCTAGTTGCTCCCTAAGTTCGACCTTGGGAAAACTTTCTATTCCGAGTAAAAATTTGTAGTAATTTGGTAGCTATTTTGTCATATACTACAACGATTGTAAACCATAAATAATCATAACGACAAAACACGCTCAAACCTGCCCGGTTACTAAGCAGCATCCTCCTCCACCAGAGCACACCCGCCAGCAACCCTCCGCGCGCTCAACTCCAGCTCGCCAGCAACACCAGCAGTGCACGCACACCCCCTGTAGCAATGCTCAACGCGCGCGCACAGTCGCCCCTTCAGCAACTGCAGCCACCGTTGGTAGCCACTTTCCCCGGAGCTCCGTCCGGCCGACTCAGACCACCGCGTGACTCGCTGCCACCACTGCTGCGAAGCCCTCGGTCCAAAGAACTTCCTTCGAGCTTCTCGCCTCCGGCCATCCACCCCTCTTCACGCACGGCCAAGGGGAATAAATCCCCTGTTTTGCTACAGTATTCATGCCATTAATAATTACATTTTCTACCATTGTCTTCTTTTAATGATATTTTATTGAATCTGCATTGCAAAAAATGTCCTCTAGTTATTAAGAATTGCTATTTCAGCATGATTTCTTGATTCAACCTTAATCTGAAGGAAAATTTGGCTTGATTCTTCTCTAAACTAACTACGAACAAATGTTTTTAATCAGTGTGAATTTAAATACATCATTGCCTCACTGTGGATACGACCCGCTCTTCTGCGAGTGGTTATTTCTTTCTAAATATTGATTAGTCGATTTTTCCACCACGTAAAACTACAACCGACTTTAAAGCAAACAATCCACTCATCAGTAATCAATACAAACCCTCCATCTAGTTGAGGGTCTAGTCACAACTTGTTCACCCTGGTCAATAAATCCCACAGTAAAGCCTGCCTTCTTTGGTAGCACATGAATAGGGCTTACCCATTTACTATCTGCAATGGGATATATGATCCCAGCATCCAACCACTTCAGAATTTCCTTTTTAACCACCTCCCTCATATTAGGGTTTAGACGTTTCTGCATGTCTCTAAATGGCTTGATGGAATAATCAGTATAAATGTGGTGCATATAGAGTGTAGAGTCTATACCCATAATGTTAGCAATGCTCCAAGCAATAGCTTCCTTGTGCCTAGACAAGCATTCAATCAGTGCTCCCTCCTGTGCCTCAGATAGCATAGCCGAAATGATAACAGGAAGCGTATCATTGGCACCCAAGAAGACGTACTTGAGAGTGTCAGGGAGGGGTTTGATAAACACCAGTTTATCATCATTCTTATGCATTAAAACAAACCTAGCTCTTAGGATTTTACTCCGCAAACGGGTTTTTTGCGCTGCATTTAGGCATAAATTAGGTTAGTCATGCATTGCATTTTTTATTATCTTTTTAATATATTTTTGTGGGTGTTAGGGATGTACAGATATATAGATCCCTAAAACCCTAGCACTCAAGAAGGCAAATGGTGAAGGAGAAGCCCAGACTAGCTGGAACTCAGCTTGATCCAACTCACCTCAGCTTGATCCAGCTCACCGCAGCTGGAACCTAGCTCACTTGAACTAGGGTTATCTCATCACAGCTCCATTCTGCTTATCTCAGCTGAGTGGAAGCTCAAGAGAGTTCATCTTAGCTCACCCTAGCTCAAGTCAGCTCAGATCCAGCTCAACTTAGTTGAGTCTAGCTCATCTCAGCTCCCACTAGTCCACAGGGAGCTCTAGCTAGCTCAGCTGAGTTGACAGGAGTTCACCCCAGCTCAGATCCAGCTACATCCAGCTCCACTCAACTCCAGCCAGCTGAAGAAGAACTCATCCCAGCTTAGGAAGCTCAAGTCCAGCTCCCGGGGACTCAGCTTAGCTCAACTCAGTTGAGCTAAGCTACCTTAGCTGCCTCAACCAGCTTGACCCTCCCTGGGAGCACAAGACCTAGCTCACCTTAGCTCATTATGGTAGAAGCTAGCTCACTTTATCTTGGCTTAGCAGCTAGCAAAGAACTAGCAAGCTAAGCCAGCTAGAGTAGCTCCATGCTAGCCTCTTCAGCAGTAGCCAGCTCCAGTTTCAGCTCCTGATGTCTCCTCCTCAGCTCCTCCCTCCAAACTCTAGCTCCAACACCTTCTCCTCTACTCCTCCAATAGCTAAATTAGCCTAGGTTAGCTTAGCTTAGCTTAGCTATGCTCGCACTTCCTTGGCTTGTACCACCCCAAAATCCCACCTAACAACTCCACCCAACTAGCTCCACCTAAGCTCCACATAAGCTAACCTACTTGGCACCAACCTAGCCTACCCACCACCTCCAAAAGACACCTAAAAGTGGCACCAAAACCACCCTAACCACCCCCTTGATGGCTCCACTTTTCCCTCCAAAATTCCCCTTCATCTCCACCACACAATTCCCCTTGAATCCATCTCCACCATCCATTTAATCCCCCTTCTTGAAGACCCAAGGTTGGCGCCAAAATGGTGGTGTCTCTCCACCACCAAAAGCCACCAACACCACCCTAACCACCCCCTTTAACACCCCTTGGGTTGGCGCCACACACCCTTGTCCATAGGATCACTAACCACCTCCATCCTTCCATCCTAGCCCTCCATTTCAAGGGGCACCTTAACCCCCCATCCTACTCCATAAAAAGACCACTACCCACCACCATTCAAGACATCCTTGGCTAGCAAATTCACTCTCATATTCCACCTAGAAGCCCACGTCCAAGAGAGAAGAAGAAGAAGAAGATTAAGGGGATATTCTGTCCCTTTGGTGCCTTCCCCTCTTCCCTTCTCTCTTGGGTCACGCCAGCCAAAGGAGAAGCCAGGCAAGGAAGATCTTTGGAGGAGATCTTGAAGGTGGTCCACGCCACCTTGGAGGAGATTTTGAGGGTGGTGCACGCCCACCCCTTGGAGAGAGCATTGAAGGTGGAAGCTTCCACCTTGGAGGAGCTCTCAAGGAAGGAGAAGAAGGAGGCCCTCTTTTCAAGCCAAGGAGCAGCTACGCTTGGAGCAAGAAGACTCCCTTCATCACCAATTTTGCAAGAGGATTTGTGTTTCTTTTCTTGCTTTTATATTTATTTAGTTCTAGTAGAAGCATTCCTCTACTTGTCATTGAAAAGAACACTCATTCTAGTCAATTAAATTGCCTTCTTTTAGCTTTTTATTGAAATTGTTACTTTTGGTTCTAGCACTTGTTTCACCTCTCCTTCCTAATTACTCTAGGCCTCCACTTGCCTAGAGTGAGCTTAGGAAGAAGATATATCTATCTTTTAAGTTGTAGTTAAGCAATTGTAGGTTTTAGTACTTTACGTTACAATTCGCATTTTGCCCTCATCTTTTCAAAACAAAAAAAAAATTACATATTTAAAATATCAAAAAGAAAGTTGAGATGTGTTTTTAGCAAGAGAATTGAACTGCAATTTTTGCCTCCTTGGACGACCCTAGATACTCCCCTATCTAGGTTTATAAATTTAAAAGTGTATGCGAATTCGCGTGTTACAACGACATTGAAAACCCTCTTTTACAAATCACGCGTAATCCGCTATCACTTTTAATTAAGAGTTGATGGATTTTATGCGTTACAACGACCTAATTAACAAACTGCGTGAAATCGCTATCACTTTTTGGCGTCGTTGCCGGGGAGGCACGGCTTTGCATTAATTAATTTTCTCTTGCTTGAAGTGGATCTCATCCCCTTCTCTTTCTTTTGTGTGTGCAGGAATTACAGCGGGAAGGCGGGAATCTGGAAGCGAGAGCTCAAAGTTCCTTTTCTTCCCGCGAAATTCAGGTTGGTTCCTCTTTTTGGTCACATAATTAATTAAAAATACCAAAAACATATTAAACTTGGCTTTCAGGATCCCAAACAATTTAATTAAGTGAAGTGCTGCCCATATAAAATCCATTGTTTGCTTGAATGCTTCTTTAGCACCACTCCATTGCAAGTATTGGTGTTCTGTTTTTCGGGTCCAGATTTCTATCGGGACTTGAAAAATTGATTCCTAACACCACAGGCCTCCAAAAATGATAACATTTCACACAGTGATTCCCAATTAAGTTTTTAACAACTGTTCCAAATTTCAGATCAATTGGATTTGTATTTAATTTTTAAAAATTCGTGGATTGCATAAGGGTCACACCCTCTAATCTTCCTGATTTGCTGCAGTTTGCGAATTTTTGAAATTTTTATACTCATCCAATTTTTGTGAAATTTAGTTTGCTGGAATCCTTATGAAATTTTACACATGACATAAAATCATAAGAATTTTCTGAGGTCGATGGTAATACTGAAAAGTCTATAATACCCATGGGTATCATTTCTGGACTTTGACACTAGTACAATTAAAAATTCAAAACAATTACCAAACAAATTCCTAAAATCTTACAAAAATCTTTTCTGGAATCCTTGTTTGATTTCACTCAAGGTAGTGGTGTTGGTTGCATTGATTGGACTACTATCTATTCAGAAAGCTTAAAAATAACACATTAGTAGTTAAATTTCTATCTTAGAGACAATTGGCTTAGGGTTTCTTCTTTCTCTTTAGAGACGCAATTTAAAGGAAATATACAATCACCCATACAACTTGTCTTTCCTTTGATTATGAACTTTCAAACTTGTTTGAAAACTTAAAGAGAAAAATCCTAAAACACATTTAATTAAATCAAATCCTAAAAGACAAAAATACAAAAAAAAAAATTGTGTGACAACTTGATTTTCATTGGAGCCACTCTCCAATTCCTGCACACACAAAAAAAAAAAAAATAATAGGGCAACATCCCAATAAACGCCCTCCACATTCCGTGTGCACTATAGCATCCTAGACCTAATTAAAATTTGTAGCAACTTGACCCCTAAGGCTTTATCAACTTAGGCTTGCTATTTAGGTCTTAAGTTTTCTTTAGTTAGTACCAATTTTGTCATCTATATCTGGTGTTCAGGCTGAGGGGCCGTGTCAAATGACCAGGCGCGAGTTTGTACAAGCATCTGGGGTTTTCTCTGGGAAACGTTTGGGCCCAAACCTCCCCTTAAGCAACTTGGCCAGATTTGTTGATAGAACGGGTATTCACTACTGACTACTTATTTCCTATATAGACCAAGTCTTAGGTTATTATTAGGGAGTCACATTTAAGTTAGGTCTAGTTTTGTTTGTTTGAATTGCACACTTTCTCTCATCTCTTTCTCTTCTCCTCCCCTCCAACTCTTCCAAGTAGTGCATGCACGGGCGACGGTCCCAAAAACCACACCTCGAGGGGCCATCTGATTTTGCCCCCCGCAGCAGGAAATCATTGTTTTCTTCCCCCTCCTCCTCTAAGACAATGGAAAACCCAGGAAGCCTTCAAACAAATTCTGCTTCCACTTTTAACCCGTCAGTCGACCCACAAGCTGACTTCACCCTCCCTCATCTTCCTAACTTGGAGCAACCAGAAAAACCAATAGGGCCAGGTGGCCCTCCAATTGTAACCCAAAATACAATTCCCTTTGCATTAATGGTCGACCATTTGGCTCGACTACAACAAAATCAAGAAGATCTAGCTAGGACTGTCACGAACCTAGCTAATCAAGGACAAAATCCACCACCCCGCCAACAGCCTGTCGTTCCTCTTAAGGATTTCTATGATCCTTCCAATTATGAGGAAAGACCAGGGGTGGTCATACCACAAGCGGATTTTGAGATTAAACCAGCCATTCTAAACCTTATCAAGCATTTTCATGGTCTTCCAAGAGAGGACCCTTTTTGTCATCTCAAGGAATTAACTGTCCTCGCTCAAACCACTCGTTCCTGCAATGTGCAGAAGACGTGTGGTTAATGAGACTTTTTCCTCTCTCTCTTAAAGACAAAGCATCGCATTGGTTTAGAATGGTTGGATGCCCTATTACCACCTGGCCCCAATTAAAAAGTGCTTTTCTTAAAAAAAATTTTCCGATCGGTCGAACGAATGCATTAAGAAGATCCATAACGACCTTTCAACAAAAAATTGGTGAACCCCTCCACGAAGCCTGGGAAAGATTTTAGGAACTTCTAAGAAGTTGTCCCCACCATGAAATTCCACAATGGCAGTTAGTGCAAATCTTCTATCATGGATTAGAAGATCAATTGAAATGATTTGTAGATGCCTCATGTGTAGGCAATTTTCTTAACAAAGACGCCGAAAGTGCCTATCTTCTCTTTGAAGAAATGAGTGAAAACTCATTTAACATGACTTCAATGGACACTTTTGGCAGATCACAAAACCCCAGACACGGAGTCCATGAAATTAACTCCAAATCCACCTCTGGTCCAGTCACACAAGATGATCTATATATGTTAGCTCAATGACTAGACCAGATGCAAATTCACCAAAAGAAAACGGAAGAAAAGCTCATAAACAAACAAGCTCCACACATCCACTCTCCACACACTAACCCCCCACACATTCTCCGAAGAGAAAATCTACACAATATTGATGCCACATCTGCTGGCCAGCAATTTCCGGCTGATTTCCCGCAAGATTTGACTGGGAATTTTGATCAAAATATTTTTGATCCCACCTCGGAAAATATCTATGCTCTCCAGGAGCAATTTAGAAACCCCTCCAACACTTCCAATCAAAACTGGAGGACTAACCCAAATCATTCCTGGAAAAACCCAAATCCGATTCCTTTTCCCAAACAAAACTATTTTGGGAATTATGGGCAACCTATGTATCAACCTGGACCATCCCAGGATGATATTAATAATCAGGTCATGAAAACTCTGCAAGGAATGCAGACTCAAATGACAGAAGTAACCCGCATGATTACCAACTTGCAGCACTAAGTTAAGGTTACTCCTGATCATCGACCTATTGGGAATTTACCTTCCCAACCCATGCCCAACCAAAATAATCAAAGGAATCAATTCCAAGGTGGATATCCTAGTCAACCCATTCAGCCAGCACCTCAGCATCCATCAGGTTTTAATAACAGCCAGGCCCCCCATCCTCATCCTAGAAACAACCAGACAGCAAATGCAATTACCTTGAGGAATGGGAAAACCACTCACAATACCCTGCCTGTTAAAGAAACCTGCTCTAATGACACACAGATTAACTCTTCCCCTCCTATTGTTCAGGAACCAATTCATGCAAAACAAGGCAACCCTGCCCCATTTCCACAAGCCCTCCACTCTTCAAAAAAGAAAAAGACAAAATCCGAGCCCACTGAGAAGGAACTAATGGATTTATTTGGGCAAGTAGAAATTAATATTCCTCTCCTAGATGCCATTAAATATATCCCTGCCTATGCAAAATTCCTAAAAGATTTATGTACTCCGAAAAGGCAACCCAGAAATTTAGGAAAGGTAATTCTTCCAGAGATGGTCAGCTCAGTTGTGCAGAGCCGACTGCCTCTTAAGAGAAAAGATCCTGGCACCCCCCTAATCTAAGTTACCATTAATGATACCTCATTTGATCACGCTTTGTTGGATCTTGGTGCCTCAATTAATCTTATCCCCACAGTTGTTTTTAAGGAATTTAAGATCGGTGAATTGAAGCCTGTTGAGGTTACTCTCTAATTAGCCGACCGATCTACGATTAAACCAAGGGGAATTGTTGAAGATGTTCTTATCCGGGTCAGAAATTGTCTATTTGCAGTAGACTTTTTAGTCCTGGACATAGAGGTACCTGAAGCACTTAAGTTTGCCCCAATTATTCTTGGAAGACCACTCTTAGCCACCGCCCGCGCCAATATTGATTGTGATTCTGGAAAGATGAAGATCATGTGTGGCGGTGAATCTGTAACCCTAGACATTTTTCAAGCTTCTAGGCAATTCCAAGAACCAGATTTCTTTGATGATTCGGATTCAGAAATAGAAAACATTGTGGAGGAAACTTTGCAGATTTCCCATTTAGGTTCCTATTTTGCTGTAAATATGGTTCCTGAACAATCCACTTTTTCTCACCCTTCCACCCCAACCACACATCTAGCTAACATTCCAGGTGACCCTTTCACTCTCACCTCACCTTTAACCCACAAAGCAAAAACTCTTTCGGAACCGGGCCCACAATTGGAATTAAAACCTTTGCCCGATTCCCTTAAATACGCCTTCCTGGGTCCTAATCAGACCTTGCCCCTGATTATAAATTCTGGACTTACTGGGGCACAAGAGCACAAACTCCTCCAGGTTTTGAGTAAATATCAGAAAGCTATTGGCTGGACCCTTTATGATCTTAAGGGTATTCATCTGTCCTATTGTATGCATCGTATATATTTAGAGGACGATTCTCGCCCCTCCCGCCAACCACAAAGGCGCTTGAATCTTATTATGCAGGAGGTGGTAAAAAAGGAGATTATTAAGTGGCTGGATGCTGATATCATCTACCTCATTTCTGATAGCTCATGGGTTAGTCCAACATAAGTTGTCCCCAAAAAGGCTGGACTAACAGTTGTCATTAATGATAATGGCGAAAATGTAGCCACTCGAACCACTTCTTCTTGGCGCGTGTGCATCGATTACCGAAAATTAAACACCGCCACCAAGAAGGATCATTTCCCGCTCCCCTTTATTGATCAAATCTTGGAGCGTTTAGCTGGATGAGATTTTTACTATTTTTTGGATGGTTATTCCGGCTATAATCAAGTAGCGGATCATCCTGAGGACCAGGACAAAACAACTTTCACCTGCCCCTTCGGAACCTTTGCTTTCAGAAGAATGCCCTTCAGTCTTTGCAACACACCTGCAACTTTTCAAAGGTGCATGCTTGCAATTTTTTCAGACCTGGTAGGTGAATGTTTAGAAGTCTTTATGGATGACTTCTCTATTTTTGGAGATTCTTTTGACCATTGTCTCAAAAATCTTGAAAGAACTCTCCAAAAGTGCATAGAAGTTAATCTGGTCCTCAGCTGGGAAAAAATTCATTTCATGGTCCAAGAAGGTATTGTCTTGGGCCATGTTATTTCAAAACAAGGAATCACCGTAGATAAAGCAAAAATTGATGCTATATCTAAGCTCCCACCACCCACTACTGTCAAACAGATCAGATCCTTTTTGGGTCATGTGGGTTTCTACCGTCGATTCATACAAAATTTTTCCCAAATCTCCAAGCCCTTAAGTCAGCTTCTCACTAAAGACCAGCCGTTTGATTTTAATAATAAGTGATTGGAGAGTTTTCTGAGGTTGAAGAAAGAGGTTACTGAGGCACCAATATTGCAGGGACCTGATTGGAATAGTCCCTTTGAATTAATGACAGATGCCTCAGATTTTACTGTAGGGGCCATTCTAGGGCAAAGAATTGGCAAGAAGCCCGTTGTGATCTATTATGCTAGCAAAACCCTTGATGATGCACAACGGAATTACATGGTTACTGAAAAGGAACTTCCTGCCATTATATTTGCCTTAGAAAAATTTAGATCTTATCTATTGGGGTGACATGTCACTGTTTATACTGACCACTCAGCAATTAAATATTTGCTGACAAAGAAAGATGCGAAACCCCACCTTATCCGTTGGATTCTGCTGCTCTAGGAATTTGACTTGGAAATCAAGGATAAGGCGAGATTACACAATGTAGTGGCCGACCATCTCTCTCATCTTATGACGAATGACATAATGACCCCGCCAGATCAGTTCCCTGATGAAAGCATCTTAGCTGCTACAACCCTCCCTTAGTTTGCACCCATCGCAAACTACTTAGCAACAGAACAAATCCCCGCTGATTGGCCAAAAACAAAATGGGATAAGTTCTTTGCTGATATTAAATATTATTTTTGGGAGGAGCCCGACCTTTTCCGCATTTGTACCGATCAGGTCATTCGACGATGTGTCCCCGATTCTGAAATCCATGATATCTTGACACATTGTCACTCAATGGCCTTTGGCGGACATTTTTCGGGTAAGAAAACTGCAGCTAAAATCCTTTATGGGGGATTTTATTGGCCCAGCTTGCACAAAGATGCTCATGACTTCATTCGATCCTGTGTGCGTTGCCAGAGCATCGGCAACATGACTCGAAAGGATATGATGCCCCTTAATCCTATTTTAGAGGTTGAAATTTTTGATGTTTAGGGCATCGACTTCATGGGACCGTTAATCAACTTTGGTGGGTATTTATATATTTTAGTCACAGTCGACTATGTTTCTAAATGGATAGAAGCAATACCCACCCGCACTAGTGATCACTGTGTGGTTGTCAAATTTCTTAAGAAAAATATTTTCTCAAGATTCGGCATACCAAAGGCCATTATCAGTGACAGAGGCTCACATTTCACCCACTCACAATTCTGTCACATTCTTTCTAAATATGGGGTTCATCATAAAATTTCCACACCATATCACCTCCAAACAAATGGCCAGGCTGAAGTTTCTAACCGGGAAATTAAAAATATTTTACAAAAGACGGTTAGGCCCGACCGTAAAGATTGGTCCACAAAATTGGACGACGCTTTATGGGCCTACCGTACTGCTTTTAATACTCCGCTTGGCATGTCTTCCTTCCGTCTGATTTTTGGGAAGGCATGCCATCTCCCTGTAGAATTAGAACATAGGGCTTTTTGGGCAATAAAACAACTCAATATGGATTTATCTGACACCGGTAACCATAGAAAATTACAATTAACTGAATTGGAAGAATTACGTAATTTTTCCTATGAAAATGCAAGGATTTATAAAGACCAAACAAAGAAATTTCACGATAAATATATTGTTCGGAAACACTTTGACGTTAATCAACGCATTTGGCTTTTCGATGCGAGATTACGTCTTTTTCTTGGCAAGTTAAAATCTAAATGGACCGGCCGCTTTATTGTCCATAAAACATATCCATACGGCACTGTTGACTTTTCTGATCCAAAAACTAATTCGACATTTCAAGTCAATGGCCAGCGTTTAAAGCCCTATTTTGACCATACGCCTAAAATTCCATCTGAATCTTTTAATTTTATTGAGCCAGCCACCCTTGATCACTAGTGTACATCACGCCCAGTTGAATGGCATAAAAGATAGCATTGGATGGGAGGTAACAGATCATTTTTTTTTCCTACTTTCCTTTTTTCTTTTCCAGGTTTTAATCATCCTAAACCCGACCATTCTTCACTAAGGTGATCCCTTTTCCCTCCTAATGCATGAGGACATGGCATATCTTAAGCATGGGGGGGAGTGTTTTTAAATTTGATGATCGATTTAGGATTTTCAAAACCTAATAAAAAAAAATGCAATTTTCTTTAATTTATTTCCTACTTGCATACCCAAAAGAAATAAAAATGTTAAAAACTTATTGAGGAAAAATTTTGAAATCAGGACTAAGGTCGAGAAATTCACTTTTGGTACAATAGGATTTAATCTTTAACAAACTAAGGATAGAATATGGATCTGATCATTAGAATTCCAGGGTCTAGTTTAGACTAGATCAGATATCCTTCTATAAAATTCCACCTGAACTCATTATAGTTTAGGTGACTTGATCCTATTTTGTAATATGGAAAGTATTTGACTTAGTTTCTGATTCAAAAACTTACGTGTCTTGAGAAACTTCTTGTGTCAATTTTCACACACAAGCCAACACCTAAAAATAATTAAAAATTTGAAAAACTCCCTTGTTTGGACTTAGTGAAAGTCTGAAGCAGATCATTGGTTTGAGTTCCCACCGCCGAGAAGGAGGAAAATATCTCCTTTGAGGATGCGATGTCAACATGTTACCGCCTCGACGCTGCTCCATATCAATATTTCATATCTTTAGATGGAGCATTAAAGCTCATTTTAGCAGCTCAAGTGTCTTGGACGGTGCTCTACCTATAGTGTCGGAGCAAGAGCTTGAGTTTGCTTGGAGTGCCTCTTTACACCGCATCATGTTTTGTGGTTGTGAGCTCCTGGGTGGTGTCATGGATAGTGCTATCTCGAAGTACTGGCGCCAGAGCCCCCTCGAGGAATGGTAATGGGAATGATGATCCTGACACATCTGTTGTAAGACTAAGCTAAAAATAAGCGTGGGAAAAAAAAAAGAAGTAATAAATAAATTAACACGCCCTTATAAATGTTGGCTTTTCACAAGCACAGACACAAGGTTTTAAAGGATTTTGCAAGTTGCGAATCAGATTTATGAGCCAGAAAAATCCTAAAAACAAACATTTCAAGTCATCTGAATTAACAAGGGGTTAATTTGTGAATTTTCTGGAGGATATATTGATCCCGTTTTGTCTAATGGTTGAACCCAAAAACAAATCCTGATGTTTAACTTTAAGAAATCCCGTACCTCCTATGTTTTAATCTACCAAGGTCCCTTAATTTCTTTTTCTCCTCAAAAGTCGAAAAAATTAGATTTCCCAAAAATTTCGTTTTCCAAAAAAATTAAAGTTTTGCTAAGAGACTAGCAAAAGATAAGCATGGGGGTGTGATAAACACCAGTTTATCATCATTCTTATTAATTAAAACAAACCTAGCTCTTAGGATTTTACTCCGCAAACGGATTTTTCGGGCTGCATTTAGGCATAAATTAGGTTAGGCATGCATTGCATTTTTTATTGTCTTTCTAATATGTTTTTGTGAGTGTTAGGGATGTATAGATATATAGATCCCTAAAACCCTAGCACTCAAGAAGGGAAATGGTGAAGGAGAAGCCCAGACCAGCTGGAACTCACCTTGATCCAGCTCACCTCAGCTTGATCCAGCTCACCGCAGCTGGAACCAAGCTCACTTGAACTAGGGTTAGCTCATCCCAGCTCCATTCAGCTAATCTCAGCTGAGTGGCAGCTCAAGAGAGTTCATCTTAGCTCACCCTAGCCCAAGTCAGCTCAGATCCAGCTCAACTTAGCTGAGTCTAGCTCATCTCAGCTCCCATTAGTCCACAGGGAGCTCTAGCTAGCTCAGCTGAGTTGACAGGAGTTCACCCCAGCTCAGATCCAGCTACATCCAACTCCACTCAACTCCAGCCAGCTGAAGAAGAACACATCCCAACTCAGGAAGCTCAAGTCCAGCTCCCGGGGACTCAGCTTAGCTCAACTCAGTTGAGCTAAGCTACCTTAGCTACCTCAACCAGCTTGACCCTCCCTGGGAGCACCGGACCAAGCTCACCTTAGCTCATTATGGTAAAAGCTAGCTCACTTTAGCTTGGCTTAGTAGCTAGCAAAGAACTAGCAAGCTAAGCCAGCTAGAGTAGCTCCATGCCAGCCTCTTCAGCAGCAACCAGCTCCAGTTTCAGCTCCTGACATCTCCTCCTCAGCTCCTCCCTCCAAACCCTAGCTCCAACACCTTCTCCTCTACTCCTCCAATAGCTAAATTAGCTTAGGTTAGCTTAGCTTAGCTTAGCTATGCTCCAACTTCCTTGGCTTGTACCACCCCAAAATCCCACCTAACAACTCCACCCAACTAGCTCCACCTAAGCTCCACATAAGCTAACCTACTTGGCACCAACCTAGCCTACCCACCACCTCCAAAAGACACCTAGGTTGGCGCCCTACTAGCTCCACCACACAATTCCCCTTGAATCCATCTCCACCATCCACTTAATCCCCCTTCTAGAAGACCCTAGGTTGGAGCCAAAATGGTGGTGTCTCTCCACCACCAAAAGCCACCAACACCACCCTAACCACCCCCTTTAACACCCCTTGGGTTGGCGCCACACACCCTTGTCCATTGGATCACTAACCACCTCCATCCTTCCATCCTAGCCCTCCATTTCAAGGGGCACCTTAACCCCCCATCCTACTCCATAAAAAGACCACTACCCACCACCATTCAAGATATCCTTGGCTAGCAAATTCACTCTCATATTCCACCTAGAAGCCCACGTCCAAGAGAGAAGAAGAAGAAGAAGATTAAGGGGATATTCTGTCCCTTTGGTGCCTTCCCCTCTTCCCTTCTCTCTTGGGTCATGCCAGCCAAAGGAGAAGCCAGGCAAGGAAGATCTTTGGAGGAGATCTTGAAGGTGGTCCACGCCACCTTGGAGGAGATTTTGAGGGTGGTGCCACGCCCACCCCTTGGAGAGAGCATTGAAGGTGGAAGCTTCCACCTTGGAGGAGCTCTCAAGGAAGGAGAAGAAGGAGGCCCTCTTTTCAAGCCAAGGAGCAGCTAGGCTTGGAGCAAGAAGACTCCCTTCTTCACCATTTTTGCAAGAGGATTTGTGTTTCTTTTCTTGCTTTTAGATTTGTTTAGTTCTAGTAGAAGCATTCCTCTACTTGTCATTGAAAAGAACACTCATTCTAGTCAGTTAAATTGCCTTCTTTTAGCTTTTTATTGAAATTGTTACTTTTGGTTCTAGCACTTGTTTCACCTCTCCTTCCTAATTACTCTAGGCCTCCAATTGCCTAGAGTGAGCATAGGAAGAAGATATATCTATCTTTTAAGTTGTAGTTAAGCAATTGTAGGTGTTAGTACTTTACGTTACAATTCGCATTTTGCCCTCATCTTTTCAAAACAAAAAAAAATTACATATTTAAAATACCAAAAAGAAAGTTGAGATGTGTTCTTAGCAAGAGAATTGAATTGCAATTTTTGCCTCCTTGGATGACCCTAGATACTCCCCTATCTAGGTTTATAAATTTAAAAGCGTATGCGAATTCGAGTGTTACAACGACATTGAAAACCCGCTTTTACAAATCACGCATAATCCGCTATCACTTTTAATTAAGAGTTGATCGATTTTACGCTTTACAACGACCTAATTAACAAACCGCGTGAAATCGCTATCAGGGTTTCAAATCAAGGTCGGGGCATGTATGGTTGAGGGTTTCATAGTAGATGTCCCCATCTCAGGTAGCAGGTCTACCTTGGGCAGAGATGATGGGGAAAGCGACTCAGTAGAAACACCCAGCAACTCCTGAAGTTCTAGTATATCCCCTTCACATTCCTCCAAGCGATGGGAATGCTCATTTAGCATGACATGATGAAGGGGTTCATCACATAACATTGTAGGGGTTGTCTCTTCAATCAGGTCATCTATCACCTCAACTTGAGAACAATCCTCAAGCCCTGCTTGTTTATAAGCATCAAACACATTAAGACAGATTTTCCTATTACCAAAGCCCATTTTCAATGTCCCAGTGTTGCAATTGATTGAAGCATGCAAAGTTGCAAGGAAGGGGTGGCCCAAAATGATGGAGGGTTTGGTTGGCTTGTTGGTAGGGTTAGTGTCCAAACTAAGAAGTCGACAGGGAAGAAGAAATCCTCCACTTTCACAAGGACATCTTCCAAAATTCATCGCGGTGTCTTAAGTGATCGATCAGCAACTTGGAGGATTATCGGGCTAGGCTTTAGATTCCTCCCCAAAGTTGTTCATACACGTAGCTCGGAAGGTTGTTCACCCTCGCACATAGATCAAGTAGAGCCTCATCAATATGTAAGTCACCAATAACCACTGAGATGTACGAGGCTCCTAAGTCCTTAAGTTTCAGGGGTGTGCCATGTTGAACAATTGAGCTAACAGAATCAGGCAGGACAACTTTTGACTAGACCTATTTCCTAGATTGCTGCTTTTTCATGCACAAGTACTTTAAGAAGCGGGCATAAGATGGCATCTGCTTGATAGCTTCAAGCAACGGCAGGTTAATCTACACTTGCTTGAAAGTTTCCATGATCTCATCCGTCTTATCTTTGGATCCAAATGAGCTAGCAGAAGTCCTCCTAGAGGTGGATAAGTGCTCTGGAAAGGGCGCTCTCGATCTTTGGGTGGAAGGGTTGTCATGTCGAGTAAGGGGTGAAACAGGGGCAACTTCTTCTAGTGAGGTGATTTCAAGTGGAGGAGAGTTGGGCAAGTCTCCTCCAGTGGGGGTGGAAGTCGGGGCAGATGGTTTTTTAGAGGGTGATACTATAGGAGCATCGGGTTTGGAAATTTCTTTCCCACTCAGAATAGTCACTGCCTGAGCCTACACCCTCAAGACAATCCCTTTTCCTTTAGGATTCTCCTCAGCAACACTGGGAAGCTTCCTAGTTTCCCTCTGTCTAATGGCCTCATCAAAGTGTCCTATTTGTGATTTCATTTCATGTATAGCCTTGTCATGAGATTGGATGATGACACTTTGACTTTCTTGCATAGTTCTCAACATTTCCTTCAATTCATCCAACTCAGAGGTCTTAGGTTGGGCAAAGGTTTGAGGTTGGTTCATTTGTTGATTTTGAAAGGGTTGTGGTTTATAATTCCCTAAATTTGAAACATTCCCTTATTTCCAGGAAAAGTTTGGGTGATTCTTCCATCCCTCATTATAAGTGTTGGAAAAAGGGTCATTACGAGGTCTAGGACGGAACCCTTGAGCAGCATTCAGATTCACCTATACAAGCTCAGGGAATTGGGAGGCCAAGTGGCAATCCACAGTGGCGTGTGTACTGCCTTAGCAAATGGAGCATTCAGAAGCTTGGGATGTGGAGGTGTCAGATACGAATTGGCTCGGGCTTGACATAAGCCTTTGCATGTTTTGATTCAACAATTGAATCTGATAGGCTAAATTCTTTGTGTCCCTTGGCTCATTCGCCTCCAACTTTCTTTGCATGAGAGTGGGCTTTCTATCCATGTAAGCAGAATTCAAGTGAATAGAATTCTCATCAAAGTATCAAAAAGGTTCCAAGCTTCATCCTTAGTCTTAGATAGAAATGTTCCTGCACAGGCACCATCCACAGTCTATCTGTGCGAATCATTAAGCTCGGTGTAGAACCTTTCAACCAGTTGCCGCTTAGGCACTTGGTGATGTGGGCAAAGTCTCAACTGGGCATTAAAGCGCTCCTACGCATCATGGAAAGCTTCCCCATCCTTTTGAGCAAAACTCATAATTTCCCTCCTAAAGTGATTTGTTTTGCTTGTGGGGAAGTACTTCTTCAAAAACTCCTTCAGGGCATCCCAAGTGTTAATATCATCAAAGGTATGATGCTAATACTTGGCTTTGTCCTTGAGGGAGAAAGGAAAGAGGGTCCGCATTTGAGCGTCATCAGTAATGCCCTACAGCTTCACCGTGGAGTAGACCTCGGTGAATTCCTCTATATGCCTATCAGGGTCTTACCTACTAGTACCATAAAAGGAGGGCAGCAAAGATATGGTACTACTTTTGATCTCATAAGGATTGTCCCCTCTAGGTCTACGTAGTGCAAGGCCAGCTTGATTGGTTGGAATGAAATATTCCTTAAGGCTCCTTTGACCAGCCATTTCTTCCCTTAGGAGGATCCTTCTTAAGATTCTTTCAGGTTCAGGATCAAACACAAGTTGTCTTCTAAGAGATTGCCTACCAAGCATTCACTACAAACACATTTCAAAAGGACTTGTTCGATCTTTACAAATTTAGGCTTTTGACTTTAGTTCAAATTGTAGGTGACAAAGCAGGTTGTCCAATCAATTACGCGTATTTGTCAACCTTTGAAATGCCTAAGAAGACCTAATTGGAGCTTAGGTGTTCTTCCCTAAATCCCAAATGGTAGAGAAACTCCAAAGATGGAAGATCGAGGGATGCAAGTAGGCCTAAGCCTTCCTTTCAAGCTATGTTTTCGCGATGCTTCTTAACTAACCCCAAAAATCCGTGACAGGGTATCCCCCTCTTTGGATTTACAAAACCTTTGATCTCAAGTTCCAAACACTTCATAATCCAATGGTAGGAGGGCTCTTGTCCTAGTAGTTCCAAGACGTAGGAGTGCCTAAATGCATGCTGTGGTGCAAGAGATACAAGTGTGCATACATCGTAAAATTTTGAGTTTTGAGTTTTGAATCACAGCACAATGTCTCAATTCAAGTCCTTGTCTTTTAGTGTTCTTCCTTAACTTAAAGTCCTTTTTGAAGAAAATATGTGACCACTAGTTAGATCTTTTCAATTAAATTAGGTGATCTTGCAATTAAATCAAAATGCACATGCGTGAACAATATAGAATGCAAAGAAACATGACGTACCTTTCCTCTAGGAATTAGCAATGCATGATGCATGCAAATGCAAACAAAATAAATCTAAAGGCTGCTCATTCACACCTAAATGGTCGTCCTAAGGCAGGCAACTTCTAGCATGCAGCTCATTTCCTTTTTTTGTTTTTGTTTAGCTACTTATGCACAAGCAAAGAAAATGATAAACAACCATAAAATAAAATAAAACCTAGATCTAAAGAAAAGGGAACAGGCTCCCGAAAATTATTACCCAACACAGGCCTAAAATAAAATCAGGGAACAAACCCCTAAAAATGTATCTCAAAACAAGGGTCTCAAACCAAATGTGCAATGAAAATTAAGTTCTAAAACTCAAATTCTATCTACTGAAAAAAAATCAACAGAGATGAAAATGATCACTCCAAATGTCCTCCTTCGGTGGTGGAGACATGGCCCACCACAGTGCGTCGAGCTCCTACCTTCAGAAATTAAGCTCCCAGTGTCCTTTGAGAAGTGGAAATAAGGTCCACCTCAATGTAGCTGTGGCTGGTGCAACAACTTGTCAAGCAGATATGAGTACCTCGCACGAAAAAGATCGAAGTTAAATATGCCTCCAAAAATAATGTGTGAACCAAGAAATAAATTAATGCAAGTTTAACAAGCTCATTGCCTCCCCGACAACGATGCCATTTCGTAAGACAATTTTCACTTTTGAATAATATGATTAAGATGATTTGTCATTTTAGTATCAAAGTGGTGGAAAACCACTTAACAAAATAATTAAAATAAACCACTCAAGAGAGCAGGTCGTATCCACAGGGAGGCAATGGCTTATTTAAACTTGCATAAGTTATAAACAAATGTTCACTATTTATTTCCCCCAAAAAGATCAAGTTAAAATGCAAAAGAGGAGGGCCTTCTTTATAAAATGACTACCATTATAATAATAATAACCTAAAATTTATTGAATCCACAGTGGCATTGCAATGTAAAAACAAATATGAGGCAAAATAGGGGAAAATGCTTCCTTGCTGTGAACGCACAAGAGGGGCGATGATCGGAGGGGAGGAGCTTGCCCGAGGAAGAAGGAGCCACACAGCTTCCAATGGTGGTAGTCTACTAGAAAATGGTGATCGGAGCTGACGGTGGGGCGGCGAGGAGTGGTCAGCGGTGGTTGTTGCTGCTACTAGTGTAGCAGTTCAACACATGGCTGGAGACAAGGAGGAGTGCAGGGGGATGTGCGTGTGTAGTGTGATGTGTTCTGCTCACTGTCAGAGCGGCTGGAGGGCGTGTGGGCTGAGCTGGTAGAGGGCACTTGGGCGGAGGTGCGAATGTGCACAGAGGAGCACTTGGTGTGTGTTGCAAGAGGTGACTGCGCACGGTGGAGCTGAAGGGCGGTGCTCCATGCTATGGAGCTAGAGGGCGGTGCTACGTGCGGTGCGTGCGGCAGGAGGTGAGGCACGCCGAAGGGAGACACGTGTGGGCTGGAAGTGAAGGGCTATTACGGGTGTTATGGAGGCGCAATAAGGGACGTGCACGGTCCTGCTGCTACAGGTAGAGGTGCAGCAAGGGAGGTGCAGGCGGAGGTGCGACGCACTCTACGTAAGGGTAGAGCAGTTGGAGGGCATGCGGGCTGTGCTGCAGGAGGTACTTACGCGTGGAGAGGGACATACGCGGGGATGGTGCTAGTGGTTAAGGAGTTGATGAAGAAGAAGCACGGTGATGCAGGGACTCTAATTGGCGATGTGGGCTGTCACACCACACGCCCACGGTGGTGGAGTCGCGCTGCCACAGTTGAGGCCAGTGGTGAGGAGTGGATGAGAAACTAGGTTCTCTACATAGTGACGAAAGGGGTGGTGGCCTACTCTGAATGACAACCATTCCTCCTTTGTAGCCATAGCTACAAAGATTTTGAAATTCAAAAAGGCCACCGTCGAGTGAATGCGTTAGAGGAGGAGGCGGAGACGGAGCGGTTACCTTGCAAAAGGGAGTCAAAGAAAAATAATAAAATAATTAGGATTATTTATATCTAACTCCTTCTATATTTATTAAAACAATGTATGTAATGCACCTAACTAATTAACTAATCAAATGTATGCAATCCTAGGTTAATTCTAAATGCATTTAGATATGGATGCCACACATCAATTATGCACTTAAGCTGAAAATATGAATTAATTTAATTACATCCTAATGTATGCTATCTAAATGTTAAAATTAACTTAATGTCGAGGCACTTAAATACTTAAATAACCCACAAATATGGGCTAATCAGACATCAGGTTGACTAGTATAAGTAGGTTAATCATGGATAATCTCAATCTGGGCCCCGAAGAGTGAATTAGTCCTTATGGCCAATGTTTAATCAATTTTAGTTAGGCTTGGGATATTTAGTGCTTTTGAAATGTGATGGGCCCTTAATGGGTTGTGCCCTTAATGATATGATTGAGAATGTGTATGTGCACAACCAAAATGTTTTCAAGCAAGATTATTGAGGATGAGGTGAATTTTAGGGTTCGAATCTTGCTTAGTAGCTTTTAGGATTCAAATATTAGGTATATTCAACCAAATTTCCAGGAGTCAAATCACGTTTGAAATCACGAATTCAAGTATTTTCCTTTACAAATCAAGAAAAATATGGAGTGCCTGGCTCAACCAAATTATTGAATCCTATGGGGCAGCTACAAAATGAATCAGTTTTAAATTGGGCGGTGCAGACCAAAGAATTCAATCAAGTGGCCCAGATGCACCACCAATTAGGCATGCAGAGATGATTAACTTAGACAGATTTCTACTTCTTTATGTGTTGATTTGTGTGTACCAGTTCCACAGGTTGGAATCCCAGTTGAGTAGATAAAAATCAAGTTAGGTTATGTGCCACAAATGTGGGTGTATGTAGTGTGTATGTTGATTTGCCCCACAAGAAGTATCTTTTTATTTTTTTTGTTATATATGCGAAGGCGAGATGAGTGGAGGTAACAAACAAGACAAACAATTTCTATCCTAGGGTTTATGCAAACACCTAAGTAGATTGGTTCTTCATTATGAATGTGGTGATAAAAAACTAGTGGGGTTGAATGTTGGAGACAGTTACAAATTACTTTACCTGTACTTTACTCCGGTCTACCACACTTGGATGTCCATGCTAGGGTACCTGCAAGACAGTAGATCAGAGACAAGCAGGGTTAATAATATGTAAATGCAAAGAAGCGTAGAAAATAAGAAAAGTAAATTCCGTTGCCCCACGGAAACAACGCCAAGGGTTTTGCTAACTAAAATTAGGGTTTGAAGAACCCATCGTCGTAGCTCGTAAAACGCGTCTATCAAATAAAATTTATAACCGAAACTCCAGGGGTGTCCCAGGTCGAACATCGGGAGGCGATGTTTACTTTGGCTGAAAACCAAGCTTCATTTTGTTTCTTTGTGGTATTTTGAGGTTTTGTTATTTTTTTTAGTGTTTTTGAAATAAAAAGACAAGCAAGATAAGTTCCCAAGAGAGATGAAACAACTATGATGTATCACATAAATGTTTATTACAATGATCTATGAAAGCATAAAAGAGATAGAGGTGAGAAGAAATCTCCTGAATCGGCTGTTCGGTGAGACGACGGTGCCTAGTGGAAGCTTGGAAGAAGGAGGTGAGATGCAGGATGATGGAGGTGAGATGTAAGAGGTTGCCGGGTAGAGGAATGCTTCACCGAGGCTCTGGAATGGATGTAAGGAGACAGAGGTGATCTACCGGAATGGAGTTGGGAGGATGGCTCCAAGGCTTCTTACGAAGGTGGTGGGATGAAAAACGAATGTTTGGTGGGGCAAAGGACTATTACTCTAATAAGAGGCCCTTGGAGCTTGAGAGTAAGCTCTAATGGAGCTTTAGTAGGCTACTAGAGTTTAGGAGTAGGTGGGTGTAGAGTAGGTAAAGGTGAAGAGGAATAGGGGGTGTAAGGGTGTTTATTTAGTAGAGGGAAGAACAAGAAATTCGTGTAGAGGGCTGTAGTGATAGCTGCAAGCATCACTAAAGACCCTTTGCAGCTGTCACTGAAGATTGCACCCCCACCGCACATGCCCGTAGTTGTCCTCATGCCTACAGGCAATTAGTGACACCTGCAAGCATTACTAAAAGCCCTCCAGGCCGTTGCTGAAGGTTGCGCCAACCAAGCACATGCTTGCAGTTGGCCTGCGCATCACACGCCCCTGGTCGCATGAGCGTGCTACGCACTAGCGCTACGCTGGCACTGCGGTTGGTTGTGAGGGCCCCTATGTGCCTACATGCTTGCGCTACGTTGCGGTGGGTTATACACACACCAGTGCACGTGCGTGCTTCCAATTCTTTATTTTGGGGCTTCGCAAGTCTCGAACCCATGCTTCTTCTTTGCAAGGCATGAGCTTCACTGTTGCACCAAGCCAGCTCTTGTGATGCAAAGATGTCTTATGGGCATGCGGTGGAAATATCTTCTCAGTCGTTGGATCTTGATCCAATGACTGAGAATGGAGATGAGGGGGCGCCTTCCATTTGCTACTGGCCAGTGTTGGGCGGCCGAGATGGCACCACGTGGCACCATCTTGGCCGTCCATCATCTTTCTATTGCAGAGGGTACCACGGTGCTCGGATTGATTTGATTTCTGCATTGTCGGACTGCGATTGTTGCTCCGGATACATCCGTACGATCGGATTTTTCATCTGAAGCTCATAAGGATACTACATTCCCTCTTGGCCATTGATCTTCCTCGAACCGCATAAGCTACTACAGGACTCTGATCCAGACGATCTCGGAGGCATTAGACTCCAATCGTCTTCCTGATTAGATCCATACGGTCAGATCATCCATCCATGGCCATGAAATAAATCTCCTTCCCTCCTGACCAGAAAAAGAATGTAATTCACCTAAAATATACACAACTACTATAAATGCAGGATGATGGATGCTATGCAATATTTATAATATGAAATGAAAATCTAAGCCTAGGAACATCCATGAATAGGCATTTTAACCTAATTAATTGTGTCTACATCAAGATACATTAAGCATCATTGAATATTTAATGTGACAGATTAGTATTCATTGAATATCATTATTGTGCTTAATTTTCTATGCTCATTTATGTATTCATTTTGATTAGCACGTGAATTCCATATTTGCTCCTTATCTTCGACTTCGGACTTCTTTTAGATATTCGAGTTATAAATATTATTTGTTGAGAGAGCTATTCAGGAGACTTTACTATAATGAGACACTTAACACTCTTATCTAGATCCCCTCCAACAACAATTCTCAAGATTCAGATCATCATCTTCGAGTTCCTCAATATATCCACAATCCTCAAATTTGTTAATCTCCTTGAAAATATCAAGTTTCAATTTTTTGTCCCCAAAGGTGATCTCCATACTACTGCTTTCACAATTGATGTTAGCCTTAGCAGTAGCGAGGAATGGATGCCCCAGGATGATGGGCATGTTTCTCAGGTTTTCAGGTACATCCATGTCAAGGACAAAGAAATCTATAGGAAAATAGAAGTCCTTAACATTGACGATAACATCTTAAATAATGACTTTCGAGTTCATGACCGAACTGTCTAGTAACTGCAACTTTATTGAGGTTAGCCTAAGTTCATCTAATCTGAACTTTTCATAAAGGGAAGTCAGAATTAGGTTGATGGATCCACCTAGATCCAAGAGTGCTCAGTCAAAGGTGTAATCCTCGATAACACAGGTAATCAAAGGGGCACCTGGATCTCTCTTTTTCTGAGGAAGGTGCTAATAGAACTAGCCTGCTCGGAGAGTAACACCTTCCTCGAAAAGGATTCCCTCGGCTTATGCTTCTGAGTATGTAAATCCTTCAAAAACTTAGCATAAGCCAGAATATGCTTAAGAGCATCATGGTGTGGGATATTGATTTTGACATTCTTGAATATATTCAAGAGCTCCTCATTGCTATTGATAGACTTCTTCCTCCTAGGTTTTAGCAAGGCTTCAAGGAATGGGACATGAGTAAAATCATTAGATTTAGGACCCTTTTTTTCTTCTATTTTCTCCTTTTCTTCCTCAGGCTCACCAGGGTTTGATTGACTGGAAGATGGTTGTTTTTGGTCCTGGGTTTGCCTTCCACTCCTCAAGGTAACAGAGTTTAAAGAAGCATATGGGTTTGGGTCTTAGGGAGGGTTAGGAAATATTGTAGGGGCTAGATTAGCCAGATATCCAGGATTGCATGAAGAAGCAGAAGAAGGACCCTGCTCAAGCACCTGACCATGTGTGCATGGGTCCCTCTAATTCCTGTACCCTTGGGCTCGATTCTCCTGATTTTGTATGTTATGAGGGTTGGGTATGGGTTGAGATGGTAAAGACTCGGAATGATAGGTGTCAGCAATATGCCCGGATTGCAAGTTGTCCAACAAGGTTTTCATTTGTTGCATGACTTGGAGCATGAATCCTTTCATTTCTACCATCTGACGGTTCAAATCAGCTTGCCTTACGGGGTGAGGAGCATTCCATGTTGGTTGATTGACCTGATTAGAGGGTAGCTAAGTGTATACGTGACCCTGACCCATTGGTCTTTCCAGTGCATAATTGCTGGGTCGAATTTGGGTCTGCTGCCCCAGATTTTTCCAGGAGAAGTTAGGGTGGTTCCTCTAACCTGGATTATAGGAGTTAGAATATGGGTTAGACCTAACATTCTTCTGTATAGCGTACACATCCTCATAGGGCGAGGATGGCAGGAAAAAAGGAGAAGGATCATAGAAACTGGGATCAAAGACCCCATTTTAGAACCAGTGGGGTTTCGAGTAATGCTAGCTCACAGGTTGAGCTACATCCAATTGATTTATGAACTCCCATCCATTAGGAGCACGTGAAAAATGGAATCCTAAATTCTAGGATTGAGTGGATCTTGAAGTATTTGCAGAGTTTCCAACCATCCACTCCTCCATTCATTTTGCAACTAGGTCTACTTTATCAAGTTTCTTACAAATCAGTTCCATATCAAATGAATGAGAGTCATGGACCTCATTAACATTGGATCTAAGTTGCTGGGACTGGTCGAAAGTGTCCATGGAGGCATGGTTGATAGAATTTTTACTCATTTCCTCGAACAAATCATGCACACTATCTGCATCCTTGTTGAGGAGCTTGCTTTCGCAAGAAGCGTCCACATGATTACGAAGTTGCTCAGTCAATCCATGATAAAAGATCTGCACGAGTTGCCAGTTTCGCCACCTCATGGTGTGGACACTTCTGCAATAGATCCTGGAATCACTTCTAGGCACCATGAAGTGGTACCCCTGGCTACTGGACGAAAGTAGTAATCGCCTGTCGCAATGCATTGGTACACTCGACTTGGATGAATTTCTGTAGGAAGGTCAATTTAAGATCATTCCATGTAGCTATCAGCCTTCCAATAGTTCAGTACCAATGTGCGGCCTTATCCCTATGAGAGTGGGGGAAAAGCCTCATGATCATTTGCTCCTCATCTATGTTTTGTGCTTTGGTGGTCTGAACCAAAGTGGTCAAGTCCTCCAAATGCTGAAATGGGTCTTCAAAGCCAAGCCCATGAAAATCTTTGATCGGGATTAACAGTTGGGGCTTGATTTCCATGTCACCGCTGGAATCTGGACACTAAGACGTTCTGCATAATTAGAAGGATCATAAAAATCCTTCAAGGGTTGAGTGCCTTGACCATGCATTCACTAGAACCATGCTTGCATTTGCTGCAATTATTCCAACTTCCTTTGCAGTATCTCATGCTGATTTGGAGGTGGAGGAGGTGGTTGATTAGCCATGGGATCTATTTGACTAAAATTCAACCTATGCCTCCTTTAATGGTCTAATGGTCCTTCCAAGCAGGGATTCAATGACCTCCTTCCAAGCATAAACTAGGAAGGGGTTGGAAGGACTAGAGAATAAAACCCTGCTAATACAATGTGTTGCAATGGTGGTTATATAATGGATTGTTGATTGTTATAATGATGTGTTGTAGTAATTGAGACACCATGAGTGTCATTGTGCTGAGTTGTATGGAATACCAGTAATTACAACCATTATTATTTACTTATCTAATTTTTACTGGTTTTATTCCAGGTCGTTCACTGGGAGGCAATTTATTGAATTACATCGCTCTTTGATCTCAAAATTATCCTCTAATTCCAAAAGAAGCTTTATGTCTTATTAAAGAATGAATGAATGTGGACATGGTTTGCCTACTTACTAACAATTAATTGTAATGCTTGCAAAAACTAACTATAAACAAGCACCAAACAATTTATCACTATACTTTAAACTATGTCTTTGCAAATTATAGTGTTAATACTTACATGAAAGTACACAATAGACTAAGATGACATAGTATATTAACTCAACTTACTAGTCTGATATCTACAGTAACACATACAACAGTTTTAGTGACAGATGTAAGCGTCGCTAGATCCCAGAAAACACTATATACAAACCTAAGGAGGGAAACTGAGGTCTGTAGCGACACTTATGGTGACATTTTATTCTGTTAGTAAATATATGGGTTTATTTATAAAAATAATTGGCTGTACTACGTATACATATATATATATATTTCTATTTTTATTGTATATGTATTTACTTACGTATATACATCGTCTCTCTCTCTTCTCCTTCACACAAATCTTCATTAGTTGTTCTTCTTCTGTGTTTTCATTCAGCCTTAATGACTTTAACACGCTGCAGCGGAGAGGCTTTTAACAGTCGTCTTTAACTCTCTTTAATTAGTTAAAAAAGTGTTTAATTTGCTGGCGCGCTTTTCGAGGGATACACAGCACCCAGAGGATGGGACCAAACCTCTACTAAGCACACCCTAGTTCTCATTAGGCCGCTTAATTACGTTTCTTAGCTCAGCAGAGGGCATACACAGCCCCACGCACACACGCCTCTCCGGGCCCCCGGCCCCACAGACAGAATATGCTTAGATATGCTCATATGTATGCTCAGAATGTAAAGGTTGTTTCGGGCGCCCGACGCCTGTGACGACTGAAGAGCATATGCACATTTTCAAAATATAACGCTGCATGTGGTTTGCAGTGCACGATGTGGTGCTATTCGAGCGCCACATCTGCGCTGGAAACCTCATGCAGTTGTGGGCTGGAAGCGATTTTAGCCATCAATTCGAGGGCCATAATTTATTTAAAAATAAAAATAAATTATGGAAAATAAAGTATTTACATAATAATATATTTAAATTTTAATTAGATTTACTATATAAATAAATTCACTAAAGTAGCCTATTTTTACACATTGATTTTGGTGCTTTCTTGGTTAATTACTTATAGATTAGTTACAAGATGGTCTAATTGACCTCATACAGAGTTATAATACATATATAAGTATTTTATAGATATTTTTATTATATTTTTCCGAATTAATATATGTGTTATTTATATTTAAATAGCAGTTTCAGTTGTTCTGCTTATAAATTAAGTTAGACTTAATATAATCGAGTCTAAATATACTTAAATTAGCTTAAATTACTTAAAGTATATTAGTCTTAGTATACAGATTCAATTGAACTTAATTATAATTCTAAATTACTAATTTAGCTAATTTCATTTAACAACTTAGCTATAAACTGAATAAATTCATTATTTATTATCTATAAAGGATTAAATTAAGATAAAAGATTTTATTTACTTATAATCTACATATACGTAGATATATATGCAGTTTTATAGTTTAAACTACTTACTGATCTATTCAGTTTAATATTACATATAACTTAGTTCAATTTATATATAGTTATATAATTATTGTATTTATTGTCTAAAACTAGATCTAAAACCTAAATTATAGTATTATATTTACATAGTTAAGTATATGGTATATATATATATTTACACTATCTATTTACATATGTAGCCTAATATATAGCTTAAGTCTATATAAGTATACTTAATATACAAAGTAATATATATCTGTACATATATAGATATATAAATATTTTTATTTCTCTTTTGGGTGTTTCATTCTAATTAGTTTACTGTTGTTATAGGTTTAGCAGAAGTAGGAGAGAAGGGAAGATTTTACTAAGGAGAGAGTCCTCAGTTCAGTTCTCTCTTTTGAAACTTGTTTAGGATGGGATTCCTGACTAAACTAGCTAACAGAGTTGAGAAAGAGTAGACATGTATGTATCGAAATTAGATCTCAAGTATTGAACAAGAAAATTTGTTTACATATGAGATGAAATACAATCTACTGTCAGCTCAGATCAAATTAAAGTCTACAGGATTTAACACTAAAACCTATCTGTTACAACCTACTAGAAGTAGCAGCAACAAAACTTCCAGACTCAGCCGCAGCTTCAGTCACTGTCCAAATGGGAAGAAATGTGAGTTTGGAGAGAAAAAAATGTAGCTGCAAGATGTAGCACTTTGTTTTGTTTACTGGGATCAGAGTCAAAAAAATTCAAACTGAAAAGAAAATCAGTCAATCCCAAATCTGTCAAGGGTTTAATGTCTCACTAAATCACTAAATACCACAATTCAAATGCCAAAAACCCTCATCAAAAACTTCATTTCAGATGAAATCCACGAATATCACTGAATTAACTCTTCCTAATGCTATAGACAGCATGAAGGAAGAGTCAATTCAATCAATTAAAGCCCTTAATTCAGATCCCAATTTCATGAAACCTTAAGGAGTATTGAGAACTCCATAGGTTAGGAAATCACTAAACAGCCATTAACAAAACTTATGAATGCGAGATCGGACTTCAAATTACCACAATAATTATCCTCAGATCTGACTTGCATTCAATGCATTCAGGACATTATCAAATCAGATTTATGTATGGCTCTTCTGGGATGACTTCTGTCACCACAATTCCTCTCAGATTCCTTGCCAACAAGGAATTCAAATCAACTTCATTCAATTCGTCAGATCAGGCAGTAAAACCAAAAAGAAAAATCCTTAAAATCCACATTGAGGAGAAATCTGACAAACTGAAAATTTTGACCCAAAATTAGGGGCTTTTGTGACCAAGAGTGAGGTGAGTGGGAAGCCCCTTAAGTGCTTGTTGATGCCAATTTTAGATCTGAGATGAAAACCAATCAGATCTGAAATTGGGTCAGAGTGTATGGGTGGAAGATGAGAAAACATGTCGTGGAAAATCAGAAATGGATATGACAGTATGGAGGGTAGAGAATTTGAAAACATGGATATATGAAATCTTCCACTCTGATCTGGAATGATCAGAGGAGGTGAGGGGGGAAAATTTAAGCCTAATTCTACTACTACAGCTACTTTACCCTACAACGAAATTAAACATTAACAATTACCTTAATTCTACTCTAAACTACTTAACTATAGCTAAAACTAATATGCAGAATTATAAACCTAACCTAACAGGAAGAATGGGACCTATGGGTCCTTAGCCGGTGGCTAAGGAGGAAGAAGGAGGAAGATGACTCCAGCAGAGGGAAGAGTCTGGTAGTGAGGCTCCAGGGTCGTCCTCAGGTGCTATGAAGTCCTTAGTGACGAGGAGGTCGAGAGAAGGTGATGATTTCACAGCTGGTAGCTATGAAATCAGAGACTTGATTTGGAGGAGGGACTGGAGTCGACGAATGATCGCTAAGAGGTGTAGGAGGGAGTGATCCCTTGCGTGCGACACCACTGAGGTGGTTAAGTAGCATGCTCAGTGGCTAAGATCACTATGCAGGTGAGAATAATTAGGATGCAACTGGCGGCGAGGATGAGGGCGGCGGAGTGCGCGGTGAGCTAAGCACAAAATATTACCGTCAGATGAGATTTGGGGAGAGGGGTGATCGCATGCGTCGAATCGCGTGAAACTTCCATTCGAATCTAACCGCAGATCAAGATCATGAAGAGCGACGGATGGCTGAGATTGGCCATGTTCTTCGCATGCTACAGTGCATGCGAAGAGCAGCAGGCCTCTCTCTAAAATAAGGGAAAATTGCAGACAGACCCTTGAACAAAGGGGTAAAAGAATTACGTGTAGGCCCGTAAGTGAAAAGAACTACAACTGGAAGGGCCCTGCAGCCTTTCAAAAGGGTCCCTGCGACTTACAAGTAGGTCCAAAGAGGAGTTTTTGAGGGTAAGAGTGTATTGCATGAAGGACATAAGTGTAAACTACCTATTTCATAACCTAAATGATGTCCTATTGCCTTCAAATTTTTATATGTGTTCAATTGAACATTTAAGACATTGATTATACTTCTGATTTGGCCTTTCAAACTTATTTATGTGTTCAATTGATGCATGGATCAACATTTGTACTTTGCTTTCAGAATATCTCATTTTGTAACCTAATTATGAAGTTTTAACACAGAGTAAAGGTTTTAGGTCTTTTTCTTTAATTCCCATACTTAACCCTTTTTATCTGTTAATTTGATATTGTTTTACTTAGTGTCATGCTTAACTTCAGCTTTTTAGCCATGATGAGTAGCCACTCATCATACTCCCATGCTTACGTTTTGCTAGTCCTTTAGCAAATAATCTATTGAAGTGTAAGGCAATTTGAGTATCAGTAAGGTAAGTGTGAAGAGATATCTTTTTCTTCTTTCAAAAAGTTTTAAGTGTTTGATGATGATCTTCAGGCTGAAAGATTTTTTTTTTTTAATATACCAACTGTGTTTTGGACATTGTGAGAACCTTGTTACTGAGGATAACCAACCAGAACTCGAGGCTTAAATGACATAGACCATCTCTCAACCAACAAGGACTCTTGATATTTAAACCTTAAGTCGAATTCCAGGACTCAGGGGGTTTTACAGAGACTCAGAATGCTATGAGGTTATGGTTGTGCTTTGTGATAAGTCAGGACTAACCAAGTGAATTCTAAAGCTCACTCCCGGGGTTTCACTTCTTTTTAAGTCCAGGTTGGTCCTCACTTCAGCTCATATTCTCGGATGACTCTCAAGAATTGATGGATATTCAAACCCAACCCTTATTGTGTTTGTGGCTCAGAGAAATTTTTGGTGGACAAACAGGGCATTTGTTTTGAACCCTGAAAATAATTTTTGGTGGAACAAGAGTATTTCCAGATTTTTTTGGAGAACATACTTGACTTTTTTTTTTTTTGAACAGTATGTCTCCGGAACTTATTTAGTAGAGCGCACAGTATTTGGTGGGTGAATTTATTTGTGGAAAGAGTTTCTCCTAGACACAAGACTAAAGATTAGGACAAAGAGTCTACCTGCACGCATAGGTAAGGACTCCACCTTCCCTAATGGACACAAGGGTTGAAGTTTAGGTTCAAGTTGTCTTTCCTGACATTGTGTAGTGTAAGCCAAGGTTACTTAGACTCCTAAGTCAAAGCAAACCAACGAATCCTGTACTGGTGACTCAGGTACAATAATATGTCCTAAAGTTAGGAGCGACTGTGGTCTATCTTGTCAAGGCTCGAAGTGTATTAAGTCCAAGCTTGTATCAAGCTCTTATGGCCTGGCAAGTCAAACCAGTAATGGTTGAATGTCCATAGACACTTATTCAAATTTTATTTTCAGCTATAAGATCATAGTTAAACACTTATCTTTTATCTTTTTCTCCCTTTCTCCTTGAAATTATTGTCCTCCCATAACAATAGGGTGCATGTCCCTTATTGTATTTTTGGAATTTTTTGTAATTTGTTATTTTTTTGTATTTTTAGCTTTGTAATTTTTTTCAAAATTTTTTTTTCAAAATTTTTCAAATGTTTTTTAAGTATGTTTTTTTGATAATACTATATGTACTATAGGTGTGTCTACAATTGCATTTCAGTTTAAATAGTTCACCATTTACACCCCCCCATGCTTAAATGTTGCAATGTACTCATTGAATGAATAGGGTGGATGCAAATGCATGCTCTGCTTTTCACTATCCTAGACTGGGTGATGGAAGGAAGTCGGAATGAGGAGATAAAATCTCTGTGCGGACGATTTTAAGTCTGATCTAGGATCAGAGTGAACAATCGGGCTAGGAAGTGAAATGCATGACATGTGTGTCAATGAAAGTATGCTCAAAATGCAAGGGTAGACACTATATACAAATAAAGGCAAGAGTAAGAAAGGTGAAAAATAGCTATATACAAGGGTAGGTTTTGCTAAGTTTAACGCATTTAGCTAGGCGAAAACTTAGTTGGTAGTTCAAAATGTAAGAGCGAAATGGTGGAATTGACAAGTCTGAGATCATGCAGCTCAATGAAAGGTTTCAGTCTTTGACCACTTACAGCAAAAGGTTTAGATTTGTCAATTTCGGTGATCTCAACGGCTCCATTGTCAAATATTCTTACGATTTTGAAAGGTCCAGTCCATTTTGATCTTAGTTTCCCAGGAATGAGTTTTAGTCTAGAGTCAAAGAGAAGGACTTTTTGACCAGGGTGAAAAGATTTCCTAAGAATGTGACGGTCATGGAAGGCCTTAAGTTTATCCTTATAAATCCTTGAGCTTTCATAAGATTCATTCCTTAATTCATCAAGCTCAGAAATTTGTAATTTCCTAAGATCACCAGCCTTCTGTAAGTCCAAGTTACACTTTCTGATGGCCCAATAGGCTTTGTGCTCTAGTTCTACAGGAAGATGATAGTGTTTCCCGTACACAAGTCTAAAAGGAGACATGCCTAAAGGGGTTTTGTGGGCTGTCCTATATGCCCACAACGCATCAAAAAGGCGGGAAGACCAATCCTTTCTATCTGGTCGAATGGTAGTCTGTAAAATCTTCTTGATCTCCCAATTGGACAATTCAGCAAGTCCATTGGTTTGAGGGTGATAAGGTGTAGCAATCTTATGTGACACCCCATACTTTTGAAGTAGGGACTGAAAATGTGTGTTTCTAAAATGAGACCCTCCATCACTAATGATGGCTTTTGGTACCCCAAATCTTGAGAAGATGAAGTCTTGAACAAATTGTGTCACAACTCTATGATCATTAGTCCTCGAGGGGATGGCTTCAATCCATTTTGAAACATACTCAACTGCCAACAATATGTACTCGAAACCATAAGATTTAGGAAAAGGTCCCATGAAGTCAATGCCCCAAATGTCAAAGATTTCGCACACCATGATCGGATTTAAGGGCATCATGTCTCGGCGGCCAATACTGCCGAGAGACTGATAGTGTGAACATGCCCTGCTATATTTGTGTGCATCTTTAAAGACTGTGGACTGTGGGCCAATAAAAACTGCTCTGCAAAATCTTTGCAGCAGTCTTTTTGCCAAAGAAGTGACCGCCGCACGCCTAGTCATGGTAGAACGATAAGATGCCTCTAATCTCCTTATCTGGAACACAATTCCTAAAGATCTAGTCTTTGCAATGCTTGAAAAGCCAGGGTTCTTCCCAGTAATAGTACTTGGCCTCGGATCTAAGTCTGTCTTTTTGATGTCGAACCCAATCAGTGGGGAGGATTCCAGAAGGCAGGTAGTTGACAATGTCAGCATACCAGGGAAGATCAGAACGAATGACCAGCAATTGCTCGTCAGGGAAGTGGTTAGAAATGGGTAAAGAAGGAGAAATCGCTTCAGAAGGAAGGCAGGATAAGTGGTCAGCTACCACATTCTTCTTTCCAGCCTTATCACGAATCTCTAAATCAAATTCCTGTAAAAGCAGGATCCATCTAATCAGACGAGATTTCGCGCCCTTCTTGGCAAGAAGATGTCGAACTGCTGTGTGGTCAGTGTAGACTATAATGTGGGAACCTGAAAGATAAGGTTTGAATTTCTCCAGTGCAAATACTACAGCCAGCAATTCCTTTTCCGTGATGGTGTAATTCCTCTAGGCTTCATCTAAGGTTTTGCTAGCGTAATAGATGACTGTGGGTTTCCCGTTCAATTTTTGACCAAGGACAGCTCCTACTGCATAATTAGAGGCATCACACATGATCTCAAAAGGGTGAGACCAATTCGGGGGTTGCAGTATGGGGGCCTTGGTAATCTGATCACGAAGTGTCGTATAGGCACGAACACAATCGTCAGAGATCTGGAAGTCTACAGCTTTAGAGAGGAGAGTAGTGAGAGGTTAGGCTATTTTCGAGAAATCCGCTATAAAGCAGCGATAAAAACCAACATGCCGGAGAAAAGATCGAATCTGTTTAACCGACGAAGGTAGTGGTAAATCAGAAATCAACTTTACCTTCGCATGGTCAACCTCAATTCCTCTCTCAGAGATAAGGTGACCTAATACTAGTCCTTCAGTTACCATGAAATGAGATTTCTCCTAGGAAAGTACTAGATTCACATTTATGCATCTTTTGAGGACCTTAGTCAGGTGGTCTAAGCATGCATCAAATGTGCTCCCGAAGGCCGAGAAGTCATCCATGAAGACTTCCAAGCAATCACCTACTAAGTCGGAAAAGATTGCAAACATACACCGCTGAAATGTAGCAGGTGCATTGCATAATCCAGAAGGCATCCTACAGAATGCAAAGGTTCCATTGGGGCAGGTGAATGTCATTTTTTCCTGATCGTCAGGGTGAATTGCCACTTGATTATATCCTGAATAGCCATCCAAAAAGTAGAAAAATCTATTCCCTGCCAGTCTTTCCAGTATCTGATCAATGAAGGGCAAAGGGAAATGATCGTTCTTCGTGGCTTGGTTGAGTTTTCGGTAATCTATACATACTCGCCATGAACTAGCAATGCGTGTAGGGATGACTTCTCCAGAATCAGTGGTGATGATGGTAAGTCTGGCCTTCTTTGGCACAACTTGAACAAGACTTACCCATCTACTGTTAGAAATTGGGAAGATAATTCCATTGTCCAACCACTTAATCATTTCACTTTTTACCACCTCTTGTAATGTAGGGTTCAGTCTACGTTGGGGCTGTCTAGTAGGTCTAGATCCTTCTTCAGTAAAAATCCTATGTGTGCAAAAAGGACTGATGCCAGTTAGGTCAAAAAGGTTCCATCCTATACCCTGCCTATGTGCTCTTAGGACAGATAAGAGTCGTGATTCTTGATCAGATGATAGGGAAGAGTTAACAATCACCAGATAGGTCTGATCAGGTCCTAAGAAAACATATTTGAGAGAGTCAGGAAGAGGTTTGAGTTCAACAGGTACAGGATCAGAAGGAGCAGGTGTGAAAGTTTCAGGAGATCCTAGAGATACTAAAGGAATAGGAGGTAGGTCCTCAGTTTCTAAATTTGGTATCTCAGTGGAAGTCAAGTCAGAATCCAAAGAGTGTTGAGGTTCTAAATTTAATGAAGTGATTAAGGTATCCTCAACCAACTGATCTAAAGAATCCAGAGAAAAGATTTCTTCAATTAAACTACAGGTTGGTTCTCTTTGGGCCTAAAAATATCAATTTTTATTTTCTGATCTCCGAACTTCAATTCTATAAGGCCCTCCTCACAATTGATGTTTGCCTTGGCCGTAGCCAAGAAAGGTCTTCCTAAAATGATAGGTGTGTTCTGGATATCTTCAGGTACTTCCATGTCAAGGACTATAAAGTCTACAGGAAAGTAAAAATCCTTGACCCGCACTAAGACATCTTCCAACACTCCCTGAGGTGTCTTAGCTGATCTGTCAGCTAATTGTAGGGACACCTGGGTTGGCTTCAGATTGCCAACCTCAAAATGTGTCAGCAAAGAAGTTGGGATAAGATTGATGGAAGCACCTAGGTCAAGTAGTGCTCTATTAAATGTGGTGTTACCTATCATGTAGGATAAGAGAGGGGTGCCTGGGTCTTTCATCTTAGTTGGGAGGGTACTAGAGATGATGGAACTAGCTTGTTCCGAGAGGATGATTGGATTACTCCCTTTTTGAATTCTTGCTTTACGCTTAGGTGTGCATAGGTCTTTTAAAAACTTAGCGTAAAGAGGAATGTGGCGGATTGCATCCAACAAGGGGATGTTTATGTGGACTTGCTCAAAGAGCTTAAGAAAATCCTCCTCAGGTGCCACACAGGTCTTTTTCTTTCCTTTCTCCTTCTTCTTTAAAGCTTCAGGAAAAGGTATTGGATTGGTGAAAAGAGGTTCAGCCCTAGGTAGAGGAGAAGTAGGAAGTGGAGGAGCAAAACTAGAAGTGGTAGGTGTTGGAAGAGATGGATCTAGTGTGCTTTTACCACTCCTAGTGACTATGGCATTTAGTTCAGCCCTAGAGGTAGATGGTAAATCAGTGTTAGGTAGCAGAGGTGGTTGTGTTTGTGCAAGAGAAGAACTTGAGTCAGTGAAGAATTCAGTGTTGTGCATAGGTTGTGAAATGACATGTGCTTGGTCTTGCATTGCTGGTCTAGGTTGGACATACCTCTGAGCAGGTATGTTCCTAGGGTTGGGTTGTGCTTGAGATGGGAGTGAATGTGGTTGACGGGACTCCATCAAGTGTGATAGCTGGGCTCTCATCTCAGCTAAGGCCACGTTCTGTCACTGCTGCATAGCAATATTCTGTTGTTGCATATCAAAAAGAGCTTTCATGATAGACCCCAACTGATCATCTCGTGTAGGCCCAGATTGAGAGTATTGGGTGGGCCTAGGTTGGGGTTGCTGGTAGGCACACGGTGGATATCCGTGTGATTGTGGAGGTGGTGCTCGGATCGGGTTGTGCAGTGGTGGTGCAGAAGGTTGTTGAAAAGGAGGTCTCTATGAATTTCCCGATCACAAGAAATTTGGATGATTGCGCCATCCAGGGTTGTAGGTTTGTGCGAAAGGGTCATTATGAATGGCATGGAGTTCCTCCGAAACTCCAAAAGGTGCAGGGAAGTCAGTGTAGTGAGGAACAAAGGTTCCTCGAACCGGTGAAGGATATGGAAATGGAAAATTTGGTAATGCAGTTTGTGTCACAGAAAGGTTATTCATAGTTTCCCTCCCTGTGGGAAACTGAGAAGAAGTGTTTTGTGCTAGTGTCTGAGAAGAAGATGAGGGTTTTGAGAGAAATTTTCATACTTCATCTACTTTCTTCTCGATTAAGCCCACTTTATACAGTTGACTAGCCACTATCTCTAAGTCTTTGCTACTGGATTGGGCTTCGTGTACCCCAGTATGTGAGTGGGAATGTGAGAACTTTCTATTAAACATGCTCATTGAAGCATTATTAATAGAGTTTTTGGCTATGCCTTCAAAGAGCTCAAAGGCTGAGTCCTCGTCCCGACATAGGAAATTGCCTCCACAAGCGGCATCTAAGAAATTCCGTGTGTCATCATGGAGCCCATGGTAGAAGATCTGGACTTGTTGCCAGCGTGGGACACCATGGTGGGGACATTTTCTCATAAGCTCGTGGAATCTCTCCCAAGCCTCGTGCATTGGTTCTCCTGAATTATGAGTGAATGTGGTGATGGCACGCCTTAAGGCGTTAGTGCAGCCTACAGGAAAGTACTTCTTTAAGAACTCATGTTCTAAAGAAGCCCAGGAATGTATAGGTGTAGTCTGTGCAAGTGTTCGAAACCAAAGGGCTACCTTATCTTTCATTGAAAAGGAGAACATTTTCATTAAAAGGTTGTGCTGATCATGTCCTTGCGGACCCAAAGTTTGGGCAAGATTTTTCAGGTCCTCTAAATGCTGAAAAGGGTCCTCAGAAGCAAGTCCATGGAAGTGAGGAATGAGTGCTATAATGTTTGGTTACAATTCAGCAGCACGACCCCCATTGGGATAACATACCAAAGGCATTGGTTGTGCAACTACGGGATTATAATAATCCCGTAGTTGAGGTCTACGGGGTTGCGGTGGTGCCTGGGGATTTGTAGGTTGAAGTGGTTGTGGTTGGGGGTTAGCTAAAAGATTAACAGCTTGAGCAAGCTGTTTTACCTGTTGGGTTAGGGTACTCATTTGTAGTTGTGTATCGAAAAGGTGCTGAAGATGAGGCATAGGTCCTCTCTCCGAGGGTGGATTAGGATAATTAGGAAAAGGTGGAGGTTGGAACCTAGGGATAGGTGGTTGCTGTGGTGGAGGATGTGCAACTAAGTCTGGAGGAAGTTCTTCAAAATCCTCGAATTATGACGACTCAAGATCATCCTCTTGGTGAATGGGATTGTGAATAGGATTTTGAGACTTGGGAGGTAAACGATTAGAAGTGGAGGGAAAAGAGAAAGATGCAGTAGCTTGGGTAGCAGTACCCAAGGGGAGTACAAGTTCTGGGTTTTGGGATCTCCTACCTTCCATTGAGTTGGTTTTTTTGAAAACACGTTTACTACAACTCGTTCCAACTCAATGGGAAAAATTTTAACCACGTTCACAGAAAGCGAAAAAATCCCAATTAAATCTCAATTCATTCAGAAGACCAATCTAGCGAGATAAATTGAAAAATTTTTTTCCTAGAGGCTGCTACACAAAATTATGTTGTATGCAAGCAATTATTTCAAACAATTGTACGTGTCTTAAGATAAACCTAGCGATGTGCAAACCTCTAAAATCCACTGGGAATCTGGATAAGACTTAGCGTGCGAATCCAGATCCTGTGGTTGCAGAAGGAGATGAGGTAGAAACCCATGTGTTGTGACCTTAAGTGATCATGCTGTGTGCACGATAGCAAACACAAGGCGATGAAAATCTCAATCAAGGTTTCACCCAAAGTTAATATCTTCTTTTTGACTTAATTCAAGTATTATGATATGATTTCTATGCTGCTCGTCTCACCTTTTACTCAGTTCAGTACAAGAGATGGTTTTATTTTAAGTCAAATGCAATGATGACAGGAGTTAGAGTAAGGTAAAAAATGCATACCTGACTCCAGCAATCTTCTAAATGCAGATTTGACTTGAATTGAAATCTAGCAGAAAAATATGCAACCAAAAATGGATGCCTAAGGTTATGCTACTGCTAGATAAGGATGAGATTTTTTTTTATTTTTGATTTTTTTTATATGGAACAAGCAAAAACAAGGAAAGAAATCGATTCGAAAAATCGCAATGGAAAAATCGTATCGATGAGGGAGAAGTAGAAAATAAAAGTCCAGACAGTCCATAATTATTACAATGAATGTGTAAGAACAGGCTCCCATAACTTATGACTAACAATTTATCCGAATTAATCTACCTAAAACTATCTAAACTAAACTACTATTATTACTAATCCTACAGCTACTCTGAGGGCAAACTCCACCAGGAAGATGGGTCAGGAGCACAGCGACTCCACCAGGAAGACGACCTCTACCTGGATGATGATACTGCTTCTCCTCCTCAAGTGCTGTGGAAAAATAACAAATGATTAGTAAAAGAATCAAGGAATGTATACAAAAATAAATCAATGGAAGAAAGCAATAACAATCAATGAATTTAAATGTAATGAAGAATTTCTATATACAAAAGAATTAAAGGGTAATTTTGGCATAAAGAGCGTTGCCTCCCTGGCAACGGTACTAAAAAAATAATATAATGGGTTGCAATGGTGGTTATACAATGGATTGTTGATTGTTATAATGATGTGTTGTAGTAATTGAGACACCATGAGTGTCATTGTGGTGACTTGTATAGAATACCAGTCATTACAACCATTATTATTTACTTATCTAATTTTTACTGGTTTTATTCCAGGTCGTTACAGGGAGGCAATTTATTGAATTACATCACTCTTTGATCTGAAAATTATCCTATAATTCCAAAAGAAGCTTTACGTCTTATTAAAGAAAGAATGAATGTGGACATGGTTTACCTACTTACTAAGAATTAATTGTAATGCTTGCAAAAACTAACTATAAACAAGCACCAAACAATTTATCACTATACTTTAAACTGTCTTTACAAATTATAGTGTTAATACTTACATGAAAGTACACAATAGACTAAGATGACATAGTATATTAACTCAACTTACTAGTCTGATATCTACAGTAACACATACAACAGTTTTAGTGACAGATGTAAGCATCGCTAGATCCCAGAAAACACTATATACAAACCTAAGGAGGGAAACTGAGGTCTGTAGCGACACTTATGGTGACATTTTATTCTGTTAGTAAATATATGGGTTTATTTATAAAAATAATTGGCTGTACTACGTATACATATATATATATGTCTATTTTTATTGTATATGTATTTACTTACGTATATACATCATCTCTCTCTCTTCTCCTTCACACAAATCTTCATTAGTTCTTCTTCTGTGTTTTCATTCAGCCTTAATGACTTTAACACGCTGCAGCGGAGAGGCTTTTAACAGTCGTCTTTAACTCTCTTTAATTAGTTAAAAAAGTGTTTAATTTGCTGGCGCGCTTTTCGAGGGATACACAGCACCCAAAGGATGGGACCAAACCTCTACTAAGCACACCCTAATTCTCATTAGGCCGCTTAATTACGTTTCTTAGCTCAGCAGAGGGCATACACAGCCCCACGCACACACGCCTCTCCGGGCCCCCGGCCCCACAGACAGAATATGCTCAGATATGCTCATATGTATGCTCAGAATGTAAAGGTTGTTTCGGGCGCCCGACGCCTGTGACGACTGAAGAGCATATGCACATTTTCAAAATATACCGCTGCATGTGGTTTGCAGTGCACGATGTGGTGCTATTCGAGCGCCACATCTGCGCTGGAAACCTCATGCAGTTGTGGGCTGGAAGCGATTTTAGCCCTCAATTCGAGGGCCATAATTTATTTAAAAATAAAAATAAATTATGGAAAATAAAGTATTTACATAATAATATATTTAAATTTTAATTAGATTTACTATATAAATAAATTCACTAAAGTAGCCTATTTTTACACATTGATTTTGGTGTTTTCTTGGTTAATTACTTATAGATTAGTTACTAGATGGTCTAACTGACCTCATACAGAGTTATAATACATATATAAGTATTTTATAGATATTTTTATTATATTTTTCTGAATTAATATATGTGTTATTTATATTTAAATAGCAGTTTCAGTTGTTTTGCTTATAAATTAAGTTAAACTTAATATAATCAGGTCTAAATATACTTAAATTAGCTTAAATTACTTAAAGTATATTAGTCTTAGTATACAGATTCAATTTAACTTAATTATAGTTCTAAATTACTAATTTAACTAATTTAATTTAACAACTTAGCTATAAACTTAATAAATTCTTTATTTATTATCTATAAAGGATTAAATTAAGATAAAAGGTTTTATTTACTTATAATCTACATATACATAGATATATATACAGTTTTATAGATTAAACTACTTACTGATCTATTCAGTTTAATATTACATATAACTTAGTTCAATTTATATATAGTTATATAATTATTGTATTTATTGTCTAAAACTAGATCTAAAACCTAAATTATAGTATTATATTTACATAGTTAAGTATACAGTATACATATATGTATTTACACTATCTATTTACATATGTAGCCTAATATATAGCTTAAGTCGATATAAGTATACTTAATATACAAAGTAATATATATCTGTACATATATAGATATATAAATATTTTTATTTCTCTTTTGCGTGTTTCATTCTAATTAATTTACTGTTGTTATAGGTTTAGCAGAAGTAGAAGAGAAGGGAAGATTTTACTAAGGAGTGAGTCCTCAGTTTAGTTCTCTCTTTTAAAACTTGTTTAGGATGGGATTCCTGACTAAACTAGCTGACAGAGTTGAGAAAGAGTAGAGATGTATGTATCGAAATTACATCTCAAGTATTGAATAAGAAAATTTGTTTACATATGAGATGAAATACAATCTACTGTCAGCTCAGATCAAATTAAAGTCTACAGGATTTAACACTAAAACCTATCTGTTACAACCTACTAGAAGTAGCAGCAACAAAACTTCCAAACTCAGCCGCAGCTTCAGTCACTGTCCAAATGGGCTAACTGCTACTGCAATTAGTCCATTTGAGAAGAAATGTGAGTTTGGAGAGAAAAAAATGTAGTTGCAAGATGTAGCACTTTGCTTTGTTTACTGGGATCAGAGTCAAAAAAATCCAAACTGAAAAGAAAATTAGTCAATCCCAAATCTGTCAAGGGTTTAATGTCTCACTAAATCATGAAATACCTCAATTCAAATGCCAAAAACCCTCATCAAAAACTTCATTTCAGATGAAATCCATGAATATCACTGAATTAACTCTTCCTAATGCTATAGATAGCATGAAGGAAGAGTCAATTCAGTCAATTAAAGCCCTTAATTCAGATCCCAGTTTCATGAAACCTTAAGGAGTATTGAGAACTCCTTTGGTTAGGAAATCACCAAAAAACCATTAGCAAAACTTATGAATGCGAGATCAGACTTCAAATTACCACAGTAATTGTCCTCAGATCTAACTTGCATTCAATGCATTCAAGATATTATCAAATCAGATTTATGTATGGCTCTTCTGAGATTATTTCTGTCACCAGAAATCCTCTCAGATTCCTTGCCAGCAAGGAACTCAAATCAACTTCATTTAGTTTGTCAGATCAGGCAGTAAAACCAAAAAGAAAAATCCTTAAAACCATATTGAGGAGAAATCTGACAAACTGAAAATTTCGACCCAAAATCAGGGGCTTTTGTGACCAAGTGTGAGGTGAGTGGGAAGCCCCTTAAGTTTTTGTTGAAGCCAATTTTAGATCTGAGGTGAAAACCAATCAGATCTGAAATTTGGTCAGAGTGTATGGGTGGAAGATAAGGAAACATGTCATGGAAAATCAGAAATGGATATGATAGTATGGAGAGGTAGAGAATTTGAAAACATGGATATATGAAATCTTCCCCTCTGATCTGGAATGATCAGAGGAGGTAAGGGGGGAAAATTTAAGCCTAATTCTACTGCTACAGCTACTTTATCCTACAGTGAAATTAAACATTAACAATTACCTTAATCCTACTCTAAACTACTTAACTACAACTAAAACTAATATGCAGAATTATAAACCTAATCTAATAGGAACAATGGGACCTATGGGTCCTTAGCCACCGAAGGAGGAAGATGACTCCAGCGGAGGGAAGAGTCTACTAGTGAGGTTCCAGGGTCGTCCTCAGGTGCTACGAAGTCCTTAGCGATGAGGAGGTCGAGAGAATGTGATGATTTCACAGCCGGTAGCTATGAAATCAGAGACTTGATGGGAGGAGGGACTGGAGTGGACGAATGATCACTAAGAGGTGTAGGAGGGAGTGATCCCTTGCACGCGACACCACTGAGGTGCTTAAGTAGCTTGCTCAGTGGCTGAGATCACCGCGTAGGTGAGAATAATCAAGATGCAACCGACGAGGATGGAGGGTGGGGGGGGCAGAGCGCATGGTGAGATAAGCACAAAATATGACTGTCAGATGAGATCTAGGGAGAGGGGTGATCGCATGCGTCGAATCGTGAGAAACTTCCATTTGAATCTTACCGTAGATCAAGATCATGAAGAGTGACGGACGGCTGAGATTGGTCGTGTTCTTTGTGCGCTACAGTGTGTGCGAAGAGCAGCAGGCCTCTCTCTGAAATAAGGGAAAATTGCAGACAGACCCTTGAACGAAGGGGTAAAAGAATTGCTTGCAGGCCCATAAGTGAAAAGAACTACAACTCGAAGGGCCCTGCAGCCTTTCAAAATGGTCCCTGCAACTTACAAGTAGGTCCAAAGAGGAGTTTTTGAGGGTAAGAGTGTAATGCATGAAGGACCTAAGTGTAAACTACCTATTTCATAACCTAAATGATGTCCAATTGCCTTCAAATTTTTATATGTGTTCAATTGAACATTTAAGACATTGATTATACTTCTGATTTGGCCTTTCAAACTTATTTATGTGTTCGATTGATGCATGGATAATCATTTGTACTTTTCTTTCAGAATATCTCATTTTGTGACCTAATTATGAAGTTTTAACACAGAGTAAAGGTTTTAGGTCTTTTTATTTAATTCGCACATTTAACCCTTTTTATCTGTTAATTTGATATTGTTTTACTTAGTGTCATGCTTAACTTCAGCTTTTTAGCCATGATGAGTAGCCACTCATCACCTGCGGCATAACAATACAAGCCAGTCCATAAGTTGGGTAGCCTAGGAACCTAGGCTCTAAGATAGATTCAAACCACAACACAAATGTTGTGTTGTCCTTAATCCAGAAGTTGATTAAGTTGGGCTGGCAAAGTAGGGGGAGCATGTCTTGAAGGTCGCTAATTTTTCCAAAGCCCTACCTACTTAAGTCGTTTGACAACCAAGGCCCCCCAACTTAGCACCTTCTGGAGAAAGCAGACGTCACAAATTCACACCATAGTTTGAGAAATACCTTGAATCGGACTGATGGTTCCTAGGGCCAACATCTACTCAATTTTAGATTAGGCCTGGGATAGTAGTGCATTTTAGAAAGTGCTGGGATCTTAAACTGGGTTTTGCCCTTAATGATTGATTGAGATGTGTGAATGAGTGCACAACTAGGGTTTTCAAGCAAGATTATTTAGACAAATGGATTTTAGAGTTCAAATCTTGCTTAAGTAGCTTTTAGGGTTTGAATTAAGGTTGATTCAATCAAGTTCGGGAGGCACGCCAAAATTTACAAACATGAGTGAAGATATTTTCCTTTGAAATCAAAATAAGATGGAGTACCTGGTATTTGTCCTTAAATTTTAACCCTAAAGAGCAACCTACTTGATGAGTTGTTTTTAGATGAAGTGGTGCGGCCCAAACAACTCAAAGAATTGGCCTTGGTGCACCACTGAATTAGGCACACAAGTGGTTACCTAATCTGATTTCTACTCGATTATGTGTAGATGAGTGTACTGGTTCCAAAGATCGGATTACCGATTGAGTATGGAAAATCAAAAGATGTTGTGTACCTCTCTGGGATTTCTTTTTCAGATTATTTTCTTATATGGAGGGTAAGGTGGGTGAAGGTGGCAATCAAACAACCAAACTAAGGCTAAAGTTTGTGAGAGCACCAAGGTTAATTAGGATTTGAATTAGGGTGATGAAATGAAATCTATGGAGGGGGAAAGAATAGGGAAGCACTTACAGTGGTCTTCAACAACACTTTACTCCTTTCTACCACTTGAAGATTCCTTATCGGGGTACCTGCAAGACAATAGAGAAGAAATAAAAGAGAGGTTAGAGAGCGAGCAAATGTGAGGAATGAGAAAAAATAATTGGTATCGTTGCCTCCCTAGCAACGGTGCCAAATGACGAGCTAGATTTCATACACTAAAAGATTGAGTTTGAAAACTCGTCATTGTAGTTGAATAAAAATCCGCTACCAAATAAAATTTATAATCAAAACTCTAGTGAGTCCCATGTCGAACATGAGGAGGCGAACGTTTGATTAAAAACTATATTTGGAATTATTTTTCACAAAGCAGATTAGCTGGTTGAAATTAATCTACATTAGTTGTTCTACTTAAAGAATAAATAAAAGAAAAGAGAGAGAGAATAATACAGAGAAAAAGAGAGAGGGAGTGAACCAATATTTCATAACTGTATGTTCATTACCACTAATTTCTACAACTAAAAAGTGGTAAATAAGAGAGGGATGAGAAAATCCTCCTTAACGACTACTTGGAGGATAAGGCGCATTGACGAAGCACCTAGAAGAGGGTGGTGAGATGCTGGATGAGGGAGAATGAAGCTGGAGGATGGAGGACAGAACAGGGCTACGTCACAGTGGGATCCGCTTCCCGAATGGTGGCAAGAAGACAACCATAGGATGCTCCATGAAGGGGGTAAGAAGATGGGAAAATTATTTTACTGTAGCTGTATTGGATCAATTCATGTATGGGACCAGCTCATAGAGCTTTGGAGGGGGTGAGAGAAGAATAGAAGGGATGATGAAATGTGTAGGAGGGATAGGCTTTTTATAGGTGAAGATATGACGGTAAAAGGGCATTTTAAATTTCAAAAATTAACTTTGCAGCCTTTAGTGATGGATACGTGCATCACTGTAGACACACGTAGTTGAAGGCGTGGAGGCAATCTCGTGTTCTCATCGCTAATCCAACCGCTCTATTGAGCCATTTCAGTGCCTCCTGATCTTCGGCCATTGTGTACATCGCTCTCAAGTGTTATCAGTCATCCGATCGCACGATGGGATGGCTTATATCTATGTGTGCCGCTTCATCTTTACCCATTCCCCGCTCTCACATGCATTGACGTGTATGATCGCACGTCATGGTGTGCGTGCACGCCCTCCTCTATCCAGTGCTTGAAAGGATGCCATGTCATTGCTACATCAGCCGCTCAATCGTGATTGAGCAATCGAATTTCACCGCACTTGCTACTGCCACTTGATTTGAGGAATGGTGCCATTCGACCATGCACCCGTGCCTCTTAATAGGGCTCTTGACCACCGTGCTGCGAGCGCGAAAGGTCGAAAACTTGATTTTTCCCTCAGGTGCTCTCTATTGTTAGATGTTAATCCAACGATGGAGATTAATTAAAGCATTGATGAATGAGGCTGTGGGTGGCTTGGATGGGCCGTCCATTTTCCAAAGCTTGTAGATGGTGCCACGGATGTTGAATCAAGTCGATTTTCACGTTGTTGGGCAGTGATCGTCGATTCGAACCCATCCATTCGGTTGGACATGTTGTCTGATGTTCAGATTTTCACTGCCTTACCCCTTGGCCTCTGATCTTCCTCGAATTGCATCTGATGCTACGGAAGTCTGATTAGGGTGATCTCAAAGGCATTGGACTCCGATCGTCACCCTGATCACATCCGTATAGTTGGATCTTCAATCTGAGACCCCAAAATAATATCGCCCTGTCCCCTAGCCACCAAAGGGTAAATTAACCTATAATTTGTACAAACTAATGTAAATGCAGAATGATGCATGCTATGCAATATTTATAATATTAAATGCAATTATACGACTAAGAGCACGCATAAATAAACAGTTTATGTGACATAGATGTGTCTACATCAGTGCATGAAAAATTATGTTGGAAAACCTGTCATTGTAGTACGAAGAAATACACTACCAGATAAAATTTATAACCGAAACTCAAAGGGAGTTTATTTATTTTGATTTTGAAATTCGCATTTCGATTTTATTTAATTTTGGTTTTTTATCTTTTATAATTTTTTTTGTATTTTTATAAGGCAAGAGATCAGGTCGAAATAATCTCTATCTAATCTACTTGTAGAGAGAGAGAAAAAAGAGGAACAAATATTATAGGGGTGATCCAAACTATTTGTTACAACTAATTACGGAAAGTAAAACTACACTACAAAATGATAAGAAGAATATGATGAGGAAATCCCCCTCGACAGTCGCTTAGAGGATGACTCGCTTTTACGATGCCCCAGATCAAGGTGGTGGGAAGTTGGAGGAAGGAGAACGACGGCGGTGGGAGGAGAACAGGACAAGACGACATCGCAGCGAGGATCTTCTTCCAGAAGGTGGTGAGAGGACAGCCAGGGGATGCGTTGATAGGGGCTATTGAGGATGGAAAATGAGATTACCTACCCCTAGAGTGGATGTTGTGTGGTTGATCTTACTCCTTGGCTAAATTCCCCTTCCACAGATCATAGAAAAATAGATGGAGCAAGTTAGTATCAAATCAAATATTGTAATCAAGAGATTAAATTACGTGTTTCTCCCCGGCAATGACGCCAAAATGTTTACGTGTTAAATCGGTGTTTGAAAAGTTGTTGCGTTGTAGTATGGCCAATAAATCGTGAAAACAGATACAATGTATAGCTCGAAAGAAATCTGAGGTCGAACACGGGGAGAAAGTATTTCAATACATCTCAATATCACAATTTGAATGAAAGATATGAATAATTTCAACCCAAACTTAATTCAGAATGATGTATCGAGAATTCAAGGACCAATGTTAAAAAATAATAAGGTAAAATGGTGATTTGAATCACCAATTACCCTTATACAATAATAGCAAATATTCAAATAATATCAACTATTCAAACCAAGTGCACAGTGCACTCCCTGTCAAGTAAATCAAATGACAGAATCTTTCAGCCAAATGGCTTAAGTATCCATTACTACAGTAATAAGACATTGCACTTCTCTTCTTTCTCTACTCTACTCTTCTTCTCGCCCTGTGTATTTTCTCTTCTTTCCACTAAGTATCACAGAAGTTCCTGCGAGAACAAAACCCCCTGACTCCGCATGCTCTCTCTCTCTTCCCCTTCTCTTTCTCAATGTCCGATCAGATGCTCGGGTAATCGAGTTTCAAGGATCTGCATACCCGGGACTAGGGCTACTAGCGTGGGTAGTAGCCCAGGTGTGGGAGCAGGTTAGGCGGGTAGGGTTGTGCGGGTAAGGAGGACCTCACCCTCTTGTTAGGAGGCGATAAGGCACAGAGACAAAATCAATTTAAGGCTCTCTAATAGTTCCTATGCTTCTGAGGTGGGACAAAATCCCACTGCCTTCTTCACGTAGCTGGCAGTCAAGTGCTTCTATTCAATTGGTTTGGGGGAGTGGTCAACACCCTCAATTGATGGTCCAAGGATGTTCCTGGATGAGTTCTGCTGCACCTGGAGATCTTGCTTGGGGCTATTGGCTGGGAAGCAAGCTTCAAAGCTCGCTTGAAGGTCTTCAGTAATGGCGACAATGGTCGGCAAACTTGAAACACAAAGTATGGCCTTGTGGCCTTGTCAGAGAAGCTCAGTAGGATCGTGAAGATGCAACAAAGGCATTGGTGGCGATGGTGTGCTCCGAGGGGGGTCGGAGATGGCTGGCAAAGGCAAAGGAGGTTGGAAATTGATGGGTTGTTCGGTGGGTTGTTAGGAGGGGAAATCGACCTAAGTTAGGGCTTCTGTTCCTGGGATCGAGGCAGAGGTGTAGGGATGAGCGGCGGCCAATTTGTTGGTACGTGGTGGCCATGCGAACTCACCGGAGGTACGCTGGTGAGGTGGAAGACGGAGAGTGAACGATGGAGTCGGCGGTTGAAACGGAGTGTAGTCGATGAGCATGTAAAGTAGAGTTAGGGAACTTATCTTGGTGGTTAACAGACGATGGGGAGTGGAGGCAACGCTGGTTACAGTGTGGTTGGTGCCAGGGAAGAAGGTGCTTTGATGAGTAGGAAACAACGAGGAAGGCGAAGGGAGGCATCAGCTGGTACGGCACGACGCGGAGGAGAACGAGGAAGATTAATCCGTCACCGATATAACGAGTGGATGAAGGATGGAGTCGGAGGAGATCGTCGGATGTCGAGGAGCTATTCGGCTGAAGAGGGGGGAGGAATCGAGGGTAATTCTGGCCGAATTCGAGCATAAAGAGGACGGGCAGGCCAAGGGGATCCTTATATAGGTCCCAGGAGTTGGGTTAGCTTGGGAATCAAGCTTTGTGAGCTTGGAAAGGTAGTCAGAGTTGGAAACTCAAAAGATACTCGAAACTCTCATGCGTTTGGATGAGAGATGTGGAAGGTTATGGAGATTGAAACTTGATCTGTTGGAGAGAGAACTTCTCAAGGAATCTCCCTTCTAATTTTGGAAGGGATTCATTGATCATAAAAGGAGTTCTCTTCAATCAAAGGTCGCCAAAGAAGGATTCCTCTCTGATAATGGTAGAGGGACCTATTTGCTAAAAGTGACAACAAAGATAGGTGCCTATTTGTAAATAATTCAAAAGTTAGGGGCATGTGTGTGAAGGAAAAGAGTCTAACTGGACTAAAATGCAAACTTGGTCAAGATGATCTCAGATTGGGTCCAAATTTTGGTACAAACCTAATTTGGATTGAAGGAATCCAATGGTGAAGTTAGATTTAGGTTTTGATCAAGTTTGACTAGATAATTTATGCAAAAACCAAAATTAGGGCAACTATCTACCTAAGACTCTATTTAGGCCAAGATAGATTCTGATGGTCAAATTGAAGGTGCCAAACCCTAGAGAATATTTTTCTATGATTTTTAGAGGATTTATGTGAATTTTATCCTGGCCAGAACCTCAGTGAATCAAGCAGGTCTGTTTTTAGTGTTTCAAATGTTATTTAATTCTCGAAACGTGTGAAAACCCATTTCTATCTGCATGGATCCACTTGTTAGACATTTAAGATCATTTGACCTTTAATTAACCTTTGGAGAAACCTGTAGTTATTTTGCATTCATGATATGATGGTAAAATCATAGTTTTAACCCTGGTTTCTTGTTATTCTCTTAGAAAGGATGATGCAAAGAATTATGGTCCTCTGGCTGTTATGTAGGAGCATTTAATCCTTGATTATGACTAATTAAAGTTAGATATGGCTGATGATGACGTCATCATTAGGATGCTCCATGAAGGGGGTGAGAAGCTGGAAAAATATTTGATTTCTACTCTAAAGAAGCATCCCAGGCTTGGTACAAGCTCTCTCTAGAGCATTGAAGGTGGTGAGGGAGAGAAAGGAAGAGATGAAGAGGAATGGGAGACGTAATAGGGCCTTATATAGTGGTGGAAGGAAGGTATGACCATCCATTGCACGTAAGGGCTTTAATTGGTTTGCATGGGACATGGAGGGCGTGTCCCATGCACATTCGTTGGCTTGAAGTCAAGGTAGTAGCTAGTGAGGAGCATTGCTACTGCTAGATGGTGTGGAAGAGAAGAATGCTGCTAGTTCATGATTGTGTGGTGTAGGATACATGGAGATCACGCCTGCCAGCTTCTCAAATTGCACCCATTGCACTTTAAGAGTGCGCGATCGAGTGGGAGACAATGCTGATCGTTGGATCAGCAGCTTGGATCACCATCAGATGTTGGGAAAGGGCTGCAGATGTCTTATCTTCACGCTAAGGCTTTGCACGTAGAGGCTTTGTCACCAATTAGCTTCTCAGCTAGTCGATAATAGTTGTGCCAATTAGCTTCTACATGAGAAGCACATGCCCTTGGGTGATCGACGTGCTTCTCACATAGTCGGTCTCCTGGCGGGAGTGCGACCAGTTGGTCAGGTGGCTTTTGTGGCTGTTGATCTAATGATCAACGGTCCAAATTCTTTAGACTATTGTGGGAGCTACAGAGGTCGAATTGAAGTGATTTTCATGCCAATAGGTTGCAATTATTGATCTAGTTCCATTTGTATGGTTGGAATCTTCATCTGAAGCTCCGAAATATATCACCCTATCTCCTGGCCACAACAATACACAAATTACTATACAATTTATACAAGTCATCCTAAATGCAATATGATGGATGTTATGCAATGTTTATAATGTGGAATGCAATGTTAAGCATAGGAACTTGCATAAATAGACATGTTAACCTAAATGGATGCGTATACATCAATCTCAGTGTAATATACAATTACAGAGAAAGAGCTATTGGCCATAGTATTTGGTTTGGAGAAATTCAGATCATACCTCTTGGGATCCCATGTCATTATCTACTTGGATCATATTGCTGTGAGGCACTTACTTGAGAAGGACGTTAAACTAAGGTTGATTCGATGGATCTTGCTCTTGCAAGAATTTGACTTCGAGATATGCGAAAAGGTGGGAAAGAAGAATGTAGTTGCTGACCATTTATCTCATATTCCTTCTTCGATCATTGACCATTCCAGAGCTATTAATGAACATTTTCCTGATGAGCATCTACTAAGCTTTGATGCTAGACTTCCTTGGTATGCCGATATTGTTAATTATTTGGTATCGTACCAGATTCAGTCTAATTAGCCAAAAGCCAAGAAAGACAAATTGATTTTAGATGCCAAGTATTATGTTTGGAAAGATCCATTTCTCTTCCACATCGGTGCTGATCAAATCATCCGAAGATGCCTTCCCGATGCCGAGGTCAATGACATACTCTCTTTCTGCCATACCAGGCCTACGATGGCCATATCTCTAGGCACAAAACTGCAACGAAAATCCTCTAGTGTGGCTTTTGTTGGTGCACACTCTTCAAGGAGGCACACAACTACCATAGGGCATGCCCTCGTTGCTAGACCTTAGGCAACATGAGCCATCGCGATATGATGCCCTTGAACCTAATTCTCATGTGCAAGACTTTTGACATATGGGGGATTGATTTCGTGGGTTCATTCATGAATTTGAATGGTTTCAAGTATATCCTTCTGGCTGTGGACTACGTGTTGAAATGGATAGAAGCTATTCTGACCCAAACCAATGATCATAAAGTGGTGTTCAAATTTATTCATGTACATATCTTTTCCCTGTTCGGTGTCCCGTTAGCAATCATCTTTGATGGGAGGACCCATTTCGTGAATGTGCTCTTCCAGTCCATGTTGAAGAAATATGGGGTGTTGGATTGAATTTCGATTCGATATCATCCCCAAACTAATGGATTGGCTGAGCTATTCAATCAGGAGATCAAGAAAATCTTTAGTTCAATGTTTGACCTAATAGAAAGGATTAGTCAAAACAACTTCCGAAAGCATTATGGGCCTATAGGACCGCCCATAAAACCCAGCAAGAGATGTCTCCGTTCAGTCTAGTTTATGGGAAGGCATGTCACCTTCCTGTTGAAATGGAGCACAAGGCCTACTAGGCAGTACGAAAGTGCAATTTGGATCTCAGGAAGGTCAAAATCCATCGCCATTTGCAAATGAGTGAGATTGATAAGCTACACAATGAAGCGTATGAGAACTCACGTATCTACGAGGGGTGGATTAAGGCTCTTCATGATAAGCACATTTCACGAAAGACTTTCTATCTTGGTCAAAAAGTCCTTTTTGATGCCCGACTCAAGCTCTTCCTTGGCAAGCTAAGATCAAAGTTGACCAAACCTTTTCTAGTCCGGAGGATCTTTGGAAATGGAGCTGTCAAAATCAATGAACTTAGTCAAGACTCGAGCCCTTTCTTAGTGAATGGTCAAAGACTAAAACCATTCCTTAAGTTGGCCGAGTCAAGCTTGGCTGAAAAATCTTTTGATCTCCATTCCTCTTGAGCTGCATTGTGCTTAGCTGATGGCGATAAACTTAGAGCTTAATGGGAGGCAACCCGTCATTTGAAAACCTGATACCTTTCTTATCCTTCTTGAACTGTATTCCTACTAAGCTTTAGGGTCCAAACTTTAGAACATCCGACTCCACCTCCAATGTTTGTATTGGACCTTGAAATCATTTGCAACACCCAACCTGACTCGAGCACCCACCCTTATAAACCTGTTCTAAAATATGAACTAAGCTGAATTCGAACCCATCTTGTTTGCAATGAGGGCATTGCAAAACATAGGCATAGTGGGTATTAAAGTGCAGAATGACTGGAAATTCAATACTTTTGAAGGGTTCTCACAAAAAAAATGGATGAAAGGTGAGGAAATCTTTTGACCTGAATCATAAATCTTAAGGAGGAGGAAGAGAGAGATATAGAAAGGAAAGGATCAAAGAAAAAAAATTGTGTTAGTCCTAGCAGTTGATTATAGAATAGTTTGCTCAAGTTCGAGGCTGGAAAGGATGATGTATTAAGATCTGAAGTGCTAAACCTTAGGAGATAGGTATGCTGACTTTAGGCCTTTATAACCTGTTTGACTCAAAAATTTGAGTATTTGTTAGGATATGAATTATTCCTCAAGAGGTTAAGGAAGTTGATGTATTATGTTTAAGGCTTAGTGATGGGAACACCATCATGAGCTATAACTAGCTCAATTTGATCAGATTAAGTCATTAAATGCTCCTACATAACCATCAGAAGGCCACAATTCATTGGAAATCCTTTCAGAGAGAAATACAAGAAAGTAGGGTTAAAACTACAATTTTACCATCAAACTCGCACGTTGGCTTCCCAGCAATGGTGCCATTTGACATACATGGAAATCACGTATTTTGAAATCGTCGAAAATCACAGTATAGTTGCGAAATCTCATTGACAAAAATATTTATAATAACGAAAGTCACATAGATTTCTTTTCTTCTAAGAACTTGAGTCTCGGTCTTTCATCTCTAGGAGGCATTAAAACAAGTCGAGCTTTGGATCGGCTTAATCTAACCTAAATCTAATCTAACAGAATATTTTTGTCTTTTTGTGTTTTTCATCTTTATTTTGAAACACGAAATGAAAGCATGCATCAAAGTTGTAAGCCATGAAGATAATAGCATGCATATAAAACCATTAGACAAGAGTATCATGCATCAAAATTTAAGTCACTATAAAATACGGATACATGGAAATACAGCTAAACTAAAGGTAGGGATCAACCAAGAGAGGCTAAGGAGAAGCCTTCTTGTCCGTCCACTAAAGAGAAGAGGATTGTTGATGTGTCTTGGTCATGTTTTAACAGTTTGTTACGTCGTAGTATAGGTGATTAAGCGTTGTCAACAAATAAAAATTTATTACTCGAAAACCTAAGTATCCGAGGTCGAACACAGGGAGCAATTGGAATTTATTACTAATCTCAAGAATGTAATTGAACACTTAATTACTCAAAACTTAATTCAAAATATAGAAATGCATGAGTTTAAAAGTCAATTGTGGCAAAAATAAGGAATTTGGACGTCTGATCATGGGATCAGACGTCTTAAAAAGATGTTTCCTCCTATCTTGTTCTTCTTCTTCTGATGATGATTTTCTTCCTTTCTTCTGAAATTGCACTAGAGGGGGGGTGAATAGTGAAATTATATAGTATTGTAATACAACAAATTCAATCACACAATATACTCAATTATTTTTAGGTGGAAACCCAAGATGGGTGAAAACCACCACCTAAGCCAATCTCTTGACTTAGGATTTTCGATCACAAGGTGATCAATCCACTAAACACACTACTTAAACGAGGGTAGTGTACCTCAATTACAATTCCCACCTCCGATCCCTAAACGGAGGTTTCTCTCTTCAAGATGAAGAGACGGGGACCCGACAGGCCGGATACCCAAAATACAGAAATTAACAAGTAAAAATAACACCTATAGAGCACCCCAATAATTTAGTTGCTTTCTTATCTACTAAGCATGAAAAGAACTCCCTGATGATTTGCAGAACGGAGTGAGCTGGGAGTATGGATTTGCCCTTTGATCAGAGTATTAGCACAGCACAAGGGCAAGATGGAGCTTAGAGTAGTGAGCAAGAGATTTTTCTAATGGAATTGTATCTCAAGAGGTGTGTTTTGCCAAAGAAGAGTTGTAGTCTATTTATAGGCAAGTTTGGAACCTTCAAGAACACTTGGGAGAGCTCTTCTAGCCGTTGGAGACAAATCCCAAGAGTTTAGGACGAAATCCACACAAAATTAGGGTAATGATGATTCTGACAGCAACATCAGACGTCTAATTATAGGATCAGACGTCTTATAGGACGTCTGATTTTTCCTATGGTCGTCTAATCTTGCAGGACATCCTTAACGGACTCTATTGGATCAAAAGAAGGACGTCTGATATTATGTCATAAGACGTCTGATTAGTTTACTGGACGTCTAATGAATGGTGCATTCGTTCCTGTTATCATCGGATCCAAACAGGGTTCTAGGTTTAAAGGATCAGACGTCGTTACGGACGTCTGAGGACATTACCAGACGTCTGGAAACCTAAATACTCTTCCTTCCTACTTCTGCCAAAAGATTATGTGACCGTAGAGAGATACGCACAGAAAATCATGGCCAACGGTTCAAAGACAGACGTCTGGAAGTGTGTCAAGACGTCTGGAAATTGTTTTTGCCTACGGAAAGTCTAACGGTTAGTATGAGGACGTCTGGGTAAAGAATTAGACGTCTGTGAACGGTTATCGACGTCTGAAAGTGAAGTCCTTCGACTGATGTTTATGAGGAGACGGACAAAGGCAGAGATATTTGAAATTAGACGTCTGATAAACATGTCAGACGTCTTATGATGGAAAATCAGACGTCTGGACTGTTTACTGGACGTCTGATAAAAGTATAAGTGTTGGGTTTTTTTGTTTCTAATTTATCCTAAGTGTAGAGAGCCTAAGTTAGCTATTTATAGGTTATGTTTGGGGGCTCTTTACAATATTTCTAGACTCAAATAAGATGAAAATTACAACCTTTGAAAGTTTACATGAAAAAAGCCTAAGACCTAATACTTATGCTACTCGTCTTCACGCTTTTAATCTCCCGTCTTGGAAAGCTTTTTGAAATCCTGCAAATATGTTATTATAGAGAGAAAACAATATGCTACGCTTTATTTATTATTTCATTTTCTTCATTTTGTAAAATCATCAAAATATTGTATATGAGTAGTTGAACTAACAATCTCCCCCTTTTTGATGATTTTCAAAATATAGCTGTAGGTTCCTCTTTCCTCTCCCTAAAGGTTGTACTTAATAGCCTTTATCTATTTAAGAAGGTTGTTTTTATATTATTCCTTAATTTTTTACCTACATTCTTCTCCCCCTTTTTGAATATCATCATGAAGGGTTGTTAAAGGGAGTCAAAATCCAAACTACAAGAGTGATATCTACAAAGTAGAGTGCGTGACAAAAATTGCATGTTTAAAAGATGACAAGGCATTAAGGAAAATTGATTAGGAATAGAAATATTTAAGCATGGACTAGCTATTTGTTCCCAAAAATATTAAGTACAGGGTCAAGGCCCCTTAATACAAACTTAGAATAAAAGATAGAAAAATAGAAGCACTAAAACTATTTTTCTTGATCTTGGCGGCGGCGGCGACGAGCGGGTCCTTGTCCTATCTGCAAATTTTGAACATCTGATCTAAGTTCGTCGATGTCGCGTTGCATGCTTCCCATGTAGGTGTACATCTCACCGGTTCGACGCAGCAAAAGGGAGATGCCGGAGGAGAGGGAATCTGTGGCTGGATCCCATGCTTCATCAAAGCTCGAGCGGGGAGCTTCTATTTGAAGGGGCCGTGGTTCATGGAAGTCTGGAAAGGGTGGAAGGGGCTCTTCTTCCATGGGTTCTTCGGCGGGCTCAAGATGTTCTCTAAGTATATGCATCTTGGCGGCTGTGGCCCGGTTGTAAGGCTCAATTTTCTTGTCAACTGCTTGGTCAGTTATGGAAATCCGATAGGATGAAAAGATTTTGGATAGAATAGACCCAAACGGAAGTGATGCCCCATGGTCCTCATTCATGACGCGAACAATGAGGCGGCAATAATTGAAAGGAATATGACGAACGGCCGCAAAAAGGAGAGCCTTGTGTTAGCGTGAGATGTAATCAAAACCTCCTGATTTGTTTAGGAGGTCCCACCCAAAAATGCGAGAGAGTAGACGTGGAAGGGGTTTGAGATTTTTGCACGGTAGAGTGCCAAGGTTTTCAACATATTTTTCCGGGAGAACTAACTCTTGATTGATGATTTCTGGGTCGTATTGCCTCAGAATGTCATTGAAATCATTTCCCTCATTGGGGATGGCTAGAAGGTCAGAGATAGTTTCAGATGTGATGTGTATTTCACGACCAAATAGGCGGGTATGGAGTTCAAGTTCATCATTGCTGTAGTCCTCAACGATGTTGGCATAAAAGAGACGGCAAAGATCAGGGAGCACACCAAGAGTTCCAATGCCGGAGTGGAATTGACGGTCAAAATATTGAAAAAGATGGAGAGTTTGGAAGTGTTCCCGAAGGTTCAAATGGGCAAAATCATTCCAAACAATAAAACGAGGGCATTTAACTTTGGCATTCGCGAAACGACGAAATCGCTGCCTAGCGATGTCACCCCGCAATTGATCTGCCAAATAAGTGCAAGAGGAACTGGAAGATCCCTCAACTTGCTTCCTACGGGGAGGCATATTTGGTGGAATGGGTGGTTAGGTTTAGGAAAAATGAGTGGTGCGTTAAGGATAGAATACCTGCAAAAAAGAAACAACCATTCAACCAAACAACATTCACCCAAAACATAGGTTCAAACACTGCAATCATCATGAAAAAATATGTGGCAGTATGCCTTGAGGCAATACAACCTGCCATGTAGTTGTGGCAAAATACCTTTGGATGCAAGCCACTAAAATGTCGGCTTGATCCTCATGAGGTAATACCCTTGCCATGGAAGATGCAGCTAGGGCTAACAGGGTTTTCTTGACCGAGGGTTAGGGTTTTAAGGCTGACAATGATATGAAATGCACATGTAGGTCAAGTGAATCAAGAAGTGAACTAGATGCTACAAGGCCGTGGGTAAAAGAGCATGAAAATGCCCTAGGAGTTGAGAGGGTATACCCACGGGAGGAGGGAAGCCTCCAAATGCGCGGTCGAGAGGCAGGGACGACGCGCGCAGAGGAGCAGCAGTTCCATCAGTCGTCGAAGAGGCGCGACGGTCGTCTGGCTGCGAGCAGAACTTCGCCAACTGCTGCTGAGGGCCGTCGGGTGTGAGGGAGAGCGGCGCGCAAATCTTGTGTGGGGTAGGGATTTTGGACAGGAGAGTGGGACCTTTGCGAAGGGGATCTTATATCCCAAGGTCACCGAGCAAGTCTCCCCCTGAAGTTGGGGAGATTTGCATTTCAAACCGTCCAGAGAAAAGCCGCGACGCGCAGATTTTTCCCCGATCAGACGTCTGTCAACGATGTCAGACGTCGGGATTTGCCAGAGGGATTTTAATGTATAAGACGTCTGATTATTTAATCAGACGTCTGATATTGGACAGAGTGTGCATTTGGATGTTTGAATGAAGGCTTAGTGAAATCAAGGTTCAATCTATGCTCATGACAAAAGAGGTTCCATTAAATCACTAAATTCTTCAAATATCACTTAGCTTACATATGCCTAGTTTCCTACGTATATAATTAAAGCGATCATAATTCAAAGGTTTAGTGAAAATATCAGCTAACTACAGTTCAGTACAAATAAATTCAACTTCGATTTTTCCCTTAAGTACATTGTCTCTTAGGAAGTGATGTCGAACATCAATATGTTTTGTGCGAGAGTGATGTATGGGATTTTTCGAGAGGTTGATAGCACTAGTATTGTCACATAATATTTTTATCTTATTAAATATCAAGTTAAAATCCTTCAAAGTACTTTTCATCCAAAGCACTTGGGAACATGCTAGTGCAGCGGCTATGTATTCAGCTTCTGTAGTTGATAAAGCTACACTAGATTGTTTCTTTGAGAACTAAGAGACTAGTGATTCGCCTAAGAATTGGCACGTCCCACTAGTACTCTTCCTATCAGTGCGGCTACCTGCGTAGTCCGCATCGCTATATGTAACTAAGTTGAATTGTGGACTCCTAGGGTAGAATAAGCCATAATCAGATGTGTCAACTAGATATCTAAATATTCGTTTTACAGCATTTAGGTGTGATTGTTTAGGATTTGATTGAAACCTAGCGCATAAGCAGGTACTAAACAAAATATCAGGTCTACTGGAAGTTAAATACAGTAAAGATCCAATCATGCTACGATAGAGCTTTTGATCTATGGGCGTACCTGATTCGTCCAAGTCTAAGGAAGTTGTGACACTCATAGGAGTGTTCTTCCCTTTACTTTTGTTCATATCAAATCTCTTCAACATCTCCTTTGTGTATTTAGATTGACACACAAAGGTTCCAATTTCGAGCTGAGTGATTTGCAAGCCCAAGAAAAACTTGAGTTCACCCATCAAACTCATTTCGAATTCTTCCTGCATAATTTCTGAAAACTTTCTACACATAGATTCATTAGTAGCACCAAATATAATATCATCTACATATATTTGAGCTAATAAAATGTCTTTTCCTTTTCTTTTAATGAATAATGTGGAATCAGCTTCCCCTATAGAGAATTTTGCATTTAACAAGTAGTCTTTGAGCCTTTCATACCAAGCTCTAGGAGCTTGCTTTAGACCATATAGTGCCTTGTTTAATTTGTAGACAAAATGAGGCTTATCATGAGACTCAAAACCAGGAGGTTGTTTTACAAAAACTTCCTCCTTAATGAATCCGTTAAGAAACGCGCTCTTAACGTCCATTTGAAAGAGTTTAAAGCCAAGAAAGGCGGCATAAGCAAGAAGCATGAGAATTGATTCGAGTCGAGCTACGGGAGCGTAGGTCTCATCAAAATCAATTCCTTCTTCTTGGTTGTACCCTTGTGCTACCAACCGAGCCTTATTTCGAATAACTATACCGGATTCATTCAACTTGTTCCGGAATACCCATTTGGTACCTATTACCGTTTGCCCTTCAGGCTTAGGTACTAGATCCCAAACTTCATTCCTTTGGAATTGGTTGAGTTCCTCCTGCATGGCCATCATCCAAGTTTCTTCGGAGCATGCTTCCTCGACACTCTTCGGTTCAACTTGAGATACAAAGGCGGAGAGACCAAAGGTGCAACTAAAACGAGATCGGGTTTTAACGCCAACAGAAACACTTCCAATGACTTGACTTTCGGGATGATCCCTTTGATATATCCAATCTTTTGGAAGATTATGGATATTGGAGTTTGGAATGTTAGACACATCAATAGTAGAATCATCTTCATCATCCATATTGACTCAGTCAATGGAGGAATGAGGAGATTCATCGAAGGAGACATGAAGGGTTTCCTCCACTATTAATGTGGTCTTGTTAAAAACCCGATATGCCTTACTACGTGAGGAGTAACCAATAAAGATGGCTTCTTCACCTTTGGCATCAAATTTATCTAAATTAGAGCGGGTATTCAAGACAAAACATCGACATCCAAAAACTTTAAAATAACTAATTTTGGGTATTTTCCCATAGTATAGTTCAAAACAAGTTTTTCGCAATCCGGATCGAATTAAGGTGCGATTTAACATGTAACAAGCCGTGTTAACCGCCTCAGCCCAAAAGTACTTCGGTAACCCCGAGTCTATGAGCAATGTTCGAGCACACTCTTGAAGAGTACGGTTCTTTCTCTCAACCACCCCATTTTGTTGAGGTGTTCGAGGAAAAGAGAACTCATGAGCAATACCATGCTCTTGACAAAAATCATCAAACAAGGAATTTTCAAACTCGCCCCCATGATCACTACGGATACGAGTGATTTGGTAGCCTTTTTCAGTTTGAATTTTCCTACAAAAAATAGAAAAGACGGAAAACACTCCTTCTTTAGATCTCAAGAAGGAGACCCATGAAAACCTCGAAAAATCATCTACAATTACAAGGCAATATTTGCATCCACTGAGGCTCTCATATTTTGTTGGTCCAAACAGATCTAGGTGAAGTAGTTCTAAAGGTCTTGATGTGGATATAACTTCTTTGCTTTTAAAACTAGATTTTATAATCTTACCTAATTTACATGAATCACAAACAAGCTCATTTAAAAATTTTCTTTTAGGAAGACCTCGGACTAGTTCATGTTTAGCTAATTTTTGAACCAGCTTCATATGAACATGTCCTAGTCTTTTATGCCATATACTTAACTCATCATTTGCTATAAGACATTCATAAGTGCCATTTTTATCAAATTCTACAACATAAATGTCTTTAAATCTAGTTCCCTTAAGAAGGGTTTCATTGGTTAATGCATGCATAATTTCAAACATTTTAGAAGTAAACACTACTTTAAAACCCTTATCACATATTTGACTTACACTTAAAAGATTATGTTTTAGTCCTTTAACTAGAGAAACATTTGAGATGGGAGAGAGAGGGTTACCTATTTTACCAAGGCCAATAATATGGCCCTTGTGGTTGTTGCCAAATGTAACTGTTCCTCCATCCGTAGGTTGGAGGTCCAAAAATAGGCGCTTGTCTCCTGTCATATGTTTGGAGCATCCGGAGTCCATCACCCATCGGCCTCCTTGGTGGTGGAGGTTTCCTTGTCTTCCTCCTTGTAGACCTTCTTACTCCTACAAAAGATCTTCGATGGTGACTTGGTGTTTCTATAGGTCTTTCTAATTTGAGTCGTCCATCCTTCATTTTGTATATCCAATTTTTGACATTATGATGTCCTTTCATCCCTACAAAACAAAGTGAGAGTTGTCTTTTCGGTATCCATTGTAAAGTGGATCCGTATTTGTTAGTGTTCTCCTTTAGAGGAGGGTCCTTTTTCGACTCACTTTGACTAGGCTCATAAAAGCCTAATCCAAATTTACTTGAGGAAGGTTTTTGATGGGCAATGAGTTTGTCCAAGTTATCTTTCCCCTTTGTAAATTTGCCTAGGTCCTCAAGAAGTTGGTTTGACTTTTCTTTGAGATGATTTATCTCTATTTTCATTATATCTAGTTTATCTTCTAATGCCCTAATCTCTACTCTAAGTAAGCCATTTTCATCCTTTTTAAAAGAGTTTGATTTTTCAAGCACATGGATTTTGTCGAGTAATTCTTCTCTATCTAAAAATTTTTGTTCACTCATTGCTGTATACAAATCATTTGTTAATGACTCTTTCTCAATCATTAGATTTCTTATTTGCATATTTAAAGCAGTGGTTTCTTTTGTAAGAATTAGATTCTTTTCTTCAAGATCATTGATTAATCTCTTATTTTCTAACTTTTCTTCTTTTAAAGCCTTGCTTTGGGTTTTAGTTTTCTTAAGATCTATATATAATGAATCAAAGGCATCTTGTAATTCATCCAAAGAGTAGGGGTTTACCTCAGGTTCCTCAGATTCAGACTCGAAACCATCATTTGTTGCCATTAGTCCCAAGCATGCCGTTTCTTCATTTGTTTCCTCCTCCTCTTCTTCTTCGGAGGTGGAGTCATCCCACGTTGCTTGAAACGCCTTCTTCTTGAATCCTTTCGGTTTGGAGATCTTCTTGTAGTCAGAAGGCTTCTTGGGTTTCTTCTCATCATCCCTTTTGAGTAAGGGACAATCTTTCCTTATGTGACCTCTCTTTTTGCAATTATAGCAAATTAGAGGATCTTCTTCTCTTTTCCTTCCCTTGATCTCTCTTCCATTTCTGAGAAACTTTTTAAACTTTTTAGCTAATAAAACAAATTCTTCGTCATCGGTACTTACCTCATCATCCGAAGTAGCTTTGAAGGCTAAGGTCTTCTTCTTTGGCTCCGATGAGGTTGATTTCTTCTTTTGCTCCATTTTTTATTCGTAAGCCATGAGATTCCCAAGTAGATTTTCCATGTCTAGATCCTCCACTTGGTTGGCTTCTTCTATTGCCGTTACCTTTTGCTCCCACTCAGGTCCAAGGGAGCGAAGGAGCTTCCCTTGAAGCTCCCCCTTTATAAATGTCTTTCCTAAAGACTTGAGGTTATTCAAGATTAATGTGAATCGGGTGTACATGTCCCCAAGTCTTTCATTCTCCTTCATAGAGAAAGCTTCGAATTCCTGCGATAACAAGTTTATCTTTGAGGATTTAACTTTAGATGTACCTTCGTGAGTAACCTCCAAGGTTCTCCAGATCTCGTGGGCGGTTTCGCATTGGCTGATGCGGTTGAATTCCTCCGAGCTGAGAGCGCAGTAGAGTGAGTTCATTGCCTTGGCATTCAGTCCAAGGTGATGGATTTGCTCCACTGTGTAACCAGTTTCTGGTTTCTCGGGAATGACGTATGCGGATTCGCATTTCTCCCAAATGGAGAAATCGTTGGCTTGAAGCCACATCTTCATTCTCAGCTTCCAGTAAGTGTAGTTGGTTCCTTCGAAGAGTGGTGTTCGAGTGGTGGATTGCCCCTCCAATCTGCTTGTGGAAATCGCCTTCCCCTCCATGTGATCTTTCCGCGGATGTTACTCTTGTAGGCGGAAAACCTGCTCTGATACCAAATGAAATTGCACTAGAGGGGGGGTGAATAGTGAAATTATATAGTATTGTAATACAACAAATTCAATCACACAATATACTCAATTATTTTTAGGTGGAAACCCAAGATGGGTGAAAACCACCACCTAAGCCAATCTCTTGACTTAGGATTTTCGATCACAAGGTGATCAATCCACTAAACACACTACTTAAACGAGGGTAGTGTACCTCAATTACAATTCCCACCTCCGATCCCTAAACGGAGGTTTCTCTCTTCAAGATGAAGAGACGGGGACCCGACAGGCCGGATACCCAAAATACAGAAATTAACAAGTAAAAATAACACCTATAGAGCACCCCAATAATTTAGTTGCTTTCTTATCTACTAAGCATGAAAAGAACTCCCTGATGATTTGCAGAACGGAGCGAGCCGGGAGTATGGATTTGCCCTTTGATCAGAGTATTAGCACAGCACAAGGGCAAGATGGAGCTTAGAGTAGTGAGCAAGAGATTTTTCTAATGGAATTGTATCTCAAGAGGTGTGTTTTGCCAAAGAAGAGTTGTAGTCTATTTATAGGCAAGTTTGGAACCTTCAAGAACACTTGGGAGAGCTCTTCTAGCCGTTGGAGACAAATCCCAAGAGTTTAGGACGAAATCCACACAAAATCAGGGTAATGATGATTCTGACAGCAACATCAGACGTCTAATTATAGGATCAGACGTCTTATAGGACGTCTGATTTTTCCTATGGTCGTCTAATCTTGCAGGACATCCTTAACGGACTCTATTGGATCAAAAGAAGGACGTCTGATATTATGTCATAAGACGTCTGATTAGTTTACTGGACGTCTAATGAATGGTGCATTCATTCCTGTTATCATCGGATCCAAACAGGGTTCTAGGTTTAAAGGATCAGATGTCGTTACGGACGTCTGAGGACATTACCAGACGTCTGGAAACCTAAATACTCTTCCTTCCTACTTCTGCCAAAAGATTATGTGACCGTAGAGAGATACGCACAGAAAATCATGGCCAACGGTTCAAAGACAGACGTCTGGAAGTGTGTCAAGACGTATGGAAATTATTTTTCCCTACGGAAAGTCTAACGGTTAGTATGAGGACGTCTGGGTAAAGAATTAGACGTCTGTGAACGGTTATCGACGTCTGAAAGTGAAGTCCTTCGACTGATGTTTATGAGGAGACGGACAAAGGCAGAGATATTTGAAATTAGACGTCTGATAAACATGTCAGATGTCTGGACTGTTTACTGGACGTCTGATAAAAGTATAAGTGTTGGGTTTTTTTGTTTCTAATTTATCCTAAGTGTAGAGAGCCTAAGTTAGCTATTTATAGGTTATGTTTGGGGGCTCTTTACAATATTTCTAGACTCAAATAAGATGAAAATTACAACCTTTGAAAGTTTACATGAAAAAAGCCTAAGACCTAATACTTATGCTACTCGTCTTCACGCTTTTAATCTCCCGTCTTGGAAAGCTTTTTGAAATCCTGCAAATATGTTATTATAGAGAGAAAACAATATGCTACGCTTTATTTATTATTTCATTTTCTTCATTTTGTAAAATCATCAAAATATTATATATGAGTAGTTGAACTAACATCTTCTTGGTGCTTCTTCTTCCTTGTTTCTTCTTTGCAGTTCTCTTTCCTTGCTTCTTTCTTCTTATTTTCTTCTATCTTCTGCCTTGCCTCTCTCTGCAGTTTCTTTCTTTCTTTTCTCTGCGGGTCTTCTTCTTCTTCCTTCCTTGGCTCTGCTTCCCCTGCCTTCAGCTTCTCTTCTTCTGATTGTCTTTCCCTTTCTTTATTTCTACTTTCTTCTTCAGTTCCTCTTCTCTTTTTCCTTCACCTCTTCCCTTTGCCTTGCCTTTCTCTTTTTCCTCTGCGATGGCTTCCTTCCTTCTTCTTTTCCTTCGCTTGCAGTGGCTAAGTCCCTACTTCCTTCTTCAGTTCCTTCCCTGCACAAACCAAGGAGAGCAAAACCTATCCCTCTACCCACACTCGCATCTCTCTCTCTCTCTGTATGTCACTCTTCAGTACACTCTCCCAGAGCCGGGTAATCGGGTCGGATTGTGCGCCCGGGTCCAGGCACATCGGAGTGGGTGTGGTGCGCAAGGAGTGCTCAGGAGTGTATTGGGTCGGGTCACCAGATCCATGTGATGAGCTCACGAACGAGGAGTTGTGTATAAGTGAGGGACCTCACCCCAAGTGTTATCGGAGGCAACCAGCCGATAGCATAAAATCAATTTAAACTACTCCAGTGCTTTACCGCTTACCGAGGTGGGACTATTGTTCCACCATTCTTTCTCATGCACCCGCAGCAAACCATTCTCCAATTGCAGCACTGCAGGTCCCACAGCACCCCTTTATCAGGATGGGCTTGCGCACACTCGTAACCCGTGCGGTTTGGAAGCCTGGGAGTGGTCAATCGTGGCCTGGAGCTGAAGAACAATCGAGCTCGAGTTGTCATTAATGGCGGCTGGAAGCTTGAACCTACACGACACGAAAAGGGCCTTGCAGCTCCATCAGACCACAAGAGCACCTTTGCCGTGTCACAGCGAAGGTGAGGTAGTAGGTGGTAGGCCACTGAGCAGCCTAGGCATGCATGCCTAAGTCGCCCTGTGGCCGGCCAGATGGGTTTGGTCGAGGGACAGTTGTGGCAGTGTAGAGGGTCTGTGGATGAGAGGAGGATGTTCAATGGCATGTGGCGGAGGTTATGCAGTGGTTGGCGAGACGTGTGGGGCTACGAAATGACGGGAGAGTTTCGCCAGAGGGTGGCCGGAGATGAAGAAGATGGTGGTGGACAGCGGCGGATGAGAAGCGTATGGTGAAATAAGATGAGGGAAATGAAAGAGGGGATAGAGATGAACAGTTCTAACCTAACTAAGTGGACAAAGGGGGTGAGAGGGAGGCTCGCAGTACCTGCTGTCGCCAGAGAAGAAAGCATCCAATGGAGGAAGATGGCGGCGGCAACGGGGCTTGGGCTGCTCGTGCGGGTGTTGCGCGACATGGAGGAGGATGACGAGGACAGCTCTGCCACTAATTTTGTGGCAGAGTGACAAGGAAGAGGAGGGGGACTCGTCGGAGCTCGCTAGACCCCTTGGCTAGAGGAGAAGAAGAGGAAATCGAGGTGGAATTCTAGCCAAGTCGAGCTGAGGAGGTGCAGTCGGAGTTGGGGGTTAATTTATAAGCACAGGCAGGAACTCCTGTGCTTGGAAGCCAAGCATTGAAGCGTGGGAATCCTCACCAGAGATGGAAATAGTTAAGAGACCCAAATCTCTCATGCATTCACACGAGAGATTGGGTGCAAATCACGGATCACGATTGAGTTCAGATGGAAGGAAATTCCTTAGAGAATCACCCATCCAAATCTGGGAGATCCCTGAGGAATCAGAGAGTATTCCCTCTCTATTCCTCGCTAGAGCAGGATTTCTATTCCAATAATGGTGGAGGGACCTGCTTGTAAGAGTGGAGAGGAATTGAGGGGGGTTTATGCAATGGCTTTCAAAAGATAGGGACCAAAATATAATTGGGTGTACTAATTTGCAAAGTAGGTCAAGATGACATCCCCTTAGGTCCAAATTTTGGTATAAACCTAATTTGGACCTAAGGAATACAATGGTGAAGTTGGATTTTAGGTTTGACAACGTTTGACTTGAAATTTTGCGCAAAAACCCAAACTAGGTCAATTGATGAGCTAGGACCCTAATCTCGGTCAAAATAGGTTCCAAAGGCCAAATTGAATGTTCTAAGCCCCTGGTGATATTTTTCCATAATTTTTATAGGGTTTACCTAATTTTTATCCTGATCGAATCCTTGTTTAATTAAGGGAGTCTATTTTAGGGTTACAAGATGTCATTTAATTCCTGGTTTGCACATGAACCCATTTTTGATTGAATCAACCCACTTTTTATCTTATTCAGACCATTTGACCTATGTTTTGTCTCTGAGAAATCCCATTTTTGTACTGCAATGGTAAAATTACAGTTTTACCCTTTATTTCATGTTTTCTTCTCAGAATACTTATTCCTTCAATTAAGCCCTCTTTTAAGTTATGTAGGAGCTTTTATTCTCTTTATTAGGTCAAAATGAGCTAGTTATGGCTCATGATGAGGCTCTCATCATACCCCCATACCCAGATTTTGCTAGTCCCCTAGCAAAATTTCATGGTTTTACATCTATTCTAGACCCTGAGTGTCTGTCATCAGTTATGATAAATGCTTTTCTTTCTCTTTTATGATCAGGTAAGAATGTTGACAATAGGCCTAGAGGTACTCAAGTATCAACCAAAATTCGGACCTGACCCGCTTTAGCCTCAGTCTTCCGCAAAGGTTTTTAAGGCCCGCAAAAACTAACCTAGGGTTTGTTGGACTCCGTGGTTAAAGCACCCGTGCTTGAGACATTTTTAGCCTAGGTTCAGTTCGTAGTGCATTTTTTTGTAAGAGTGAGACAGAAGATTTATTATTTTGGAGAGTTTTCTCTCTCTTTTCTTTTTATTTTTAACTTTGGATTAGCTTCTCAACACGGTCTGTATCGGATTCCTTGTCCCCATCATCAATCTTCAAGGGTCCCTGGCAATCGATGCTTCGAGATAGCATTGCCCATGGCAACCCCCAGAACCTTGGCTTTCAAGATTTCGAGATAATCCCGTCCATCGAATTTCGTGCCCAAATTCAGACCCTAGTGAACAACATTTCGTGATAATGCCTCCCATGGTATCTGAACCAGCAGAGTTCATACATGCCCTTGGTAAGATATTTAAATATCCTAAGAGACAAGCACCGAGGAGATGATATGTTGTTACGCATCTTCGAGGAGAATTTCCTGCCTCTCCACTAGTGTCGAGCTCGGATTGGTTGTTAATACGATGATTTTATCATTCAAATGTGTATAGTGGTTAACCTAAATCGGACCTAACCATTTCTTTACAAAATTCTTAACCTAGCCTAATTGATTTTATCTTGGTCACTTTTAGGCCCAGAGTCGAACTCAGGGAAGTGGGGTACAAGTCAAGTTTCTACGCCTTTCCTACAACGAGTCTCTTCCGTTCGTTTATTGTGTTTTTGGTGTTTTTCTTATTTGGATTTTTTCTGGTAATCTTTGTCTTTGAGGCATACCCTAAAAATTGGGTTCTTAGCTTTGAGCCAAAATATGGTTCAAAAATGGGTCTTGCTATTCGCAAGACGGAGTACCTGCAAGTCAAAGATTATCTTTTCTCTTTTATATATTTTTTTTGTCTTTTTACTAACAGGAAAAGTAAAACAGAAATAAAGTAAATACAGTATATATAAGTATAGGTATATTTTTTATTTATGTAAAGGGGTGGGGGTGGAGGCGGAGATGGAGTGTAGCACAGTGTCAAGTCGATCGTCGTCTAGAAAGACGCAACCAACAGGACTAGGTGCCGCGTGTAAGGTGTAGGATGGATGGTGGAAGATGAATGCAAACGCGCTTTTTTGTACGCGTGTATCAGGTAATATCAGCAACTGGTGCAGATATTCTCACGATATAGAGTATGGTAAATAATGTGAAAATATATATAAGTATATTTGTAAATATATCTATATGTATATATATATAGTTATAAATATATAGGTATATATATATGTGTATGTATATATAACTATATAGAGGTATATATATATGTATGTATAACTATATAGTAATATATGTATATATAGATATATGTTGCTAAGTATATATATATATGTAAGTATATATAGTTATAGATATATATATGTATAGATGTATATATATATATATATGTATGTATGTATGTATATAATACTATATAGATGTATATATATATATATAATAATAATATATGTATATAGGTATATGTATCTAGATATGTATATATATGTATATATGTATGTATATATAAGTAGGTGTGTATATATGTATATATATATATATAGGTATCTATACTTAGTTATATAAGTAATATATATATATAGATATATGTATATTTATATATATATATATGTGTAGATATATGTATATATATATATAAGTATATAGATATATATATGTATGTATGTATACCAAAACATAAGTATATAGATACTACTATATGTATAAATATAAGTCTATATATCTATATATATATATATATATGTATGTATATATATATATGTATATATATATATCAATATATAAGTATACGTATATATATATATGTGTGTACAAAAGAGTATAGGTGTGTGTGTTTGTGTGGAAGTGTGAGTGTAGGTGTGCGTAAGCGTCGATCTAGAGAGTGTTGTGAGTGTTGTCAGAGAGAGTGAGAGAGAGAGAGAGTGGGAGAGAGAGGGCTGCAGGTTAAGTCATCCACAGATTCACCGCATCGTCTGGAGGTTCAAGCCCGCGCACAGGTGCATACACACGCAAACAAGCGCACGCTGGAGGGTGAGGGCACAGAGAGAAGACACAGTGCACCGTGCTGTGCGAAGGCTGGCGCAGGTGCTCGCAAGCACAGGCAAAGGGAGTGCGCGACGTAGACGGGTGCAGGCAAGGGGAGTGGATGAAGCAGACGCATGGGCTGGTGCGGGCAACGTGGGCGGAGATGCGTAGGCGACCGTGTGCACGAGCGAGGGCTGGTTGCGGCGCGCCGGGTGACCGGGAAAGTGAGTAGCTTTCCGGTCACCCAACTGTAGCCACAGTGTCGCATAGACTCGCGTGAACAGTGGCTACAGTGGTCGTCTGCGCCGCGCAACCGACGGTGGGCGGTGTTGTGAGTGAGGCCGGCTTGCTGCTGGCTCGCGTGGGCTGGCGCACTAGGGAGAAGGCCTTCGTCGGCCGATTGCGAGCGCAGAGAGCTCGCGACAAAGAGGAGAAGCAGTAGGCAAGGTGTCTGCAGGCACGCGCGGAAGCTTGCAAATGCTGGCAAGGGGGTGGGAAGCTCTTGGCCAGCCACTGCAAAGGCGTGTAGCAGCCGGTTGCAGGCGAAAGAGGGTGCGACAGGGTGGAGAAGCAGAAGGTGGAGAGGGCCTGCAGGCGCATGCTGAGGGCGAGGGCGCCTGCAGGCGCGCGCAGAAGGGGCTGCTACTACTGCTGATTTGCTGCTGCTGCTGGGCGTGCAAAGCTTTTGAGCTTCAGACCTTGAAGCTGCTCCAATGGCTGGAATGGTTGGAACAGAAAAAAACAGTGAAGAAAGCCACCACGCCCACCGCCTGTTTGGAGAGCTGGGTGGTGGTGGTCTCACTGTGGTGGTGTGCACCACAATGAGGGCTCTTTCTTGCCGGGTATCTCCGAGGAGGGCCGATGTATGGAGAGGAATGGAGGAGAGGACGGCCTGGAAGGAGAAGGTTGTGCTGCAAGTTCTTTTTGTGGTTATGACCAGGCCAGCTGCTGAAGGAGAAGCCATGGCCTTTTAATAGGAGAAGAAGGCATGGCCGTGCATGGCTCATGCATGGCCACGACAGGGAATGGCAGCTGCAGGGAAGGGCTGGCAGGGAGAGGGATGGAGAGCAGGGAATGGCAAGTTGCAGCCGCAGGAAGCATGGCACGAGGAGAAGATGCATGCAGCCGCGGGAAAGATTAAAAATCAAGTGGAAATGAAAATAGAGATGGGAATTTTGCAAAGATGCACTTGAGGAAAAATGTAAAATGCAAGGCCACTTATTTCATTCTCCTCTCCTCTCAATTAAATGCATGCATGCAAGTATTTTTACAATGCAACAATGGAGACCTAATATGCATTGGTAATGCTACGAAATAGCACAAGATGGCACAATTGCAGGCCTATTTTTGCGGTGCAATCATACCCCCATGCCTATCTTTTTCTAGTCCCTAGCAAAACAGCATTTAGAAATGATCTTAAGCTGAAGATTTTCTTCCGAGGCAACATAGGTGTGTTTATTGTTGGATATTGTGAGAACTAATTGTAGAGAGGACTACCAGTACTTTGAGTCTCACATGACATAGATCATCTCTCGACTAACCAGGTCTCTTGATATTTAAACCTTAAGTACGATTTCCAGGATCCAGGAGGTTTTTGCCATACTCGAGAGCTCAAGAAATTATGGCTTGTGCTTAGTGAAGGATCAAGACTAACCAGATGAACATTAAGACTCAAGCCTAGGGTTTCACGAATCTTTAAGTGCAGGTTGCTCCTAGTTTCAGCTCGTGTTTTCGGATTGACCCTTAAGAAGATGACGAAAAACTCAACTCCCATTTTCTGATTTTTGTGGCCCAAAAACAAGGTATTTGTAACCTGCCCTAAAGAACTTCTTGTAGGACGAAGACTTTACAGACATTTGTGAGATATACTGACTTATTTGCAACTTTTTTTTTTTTTTGAAACACGTGTCAGTATATCTCTTACAACATTTTTTGAAGGAGCACACTTTTTTTTTCTTTTTGGTGTGAGAGTTTCTTTTAGGTGGAAAGAGTCACTCCTAAACACAAGACTAAAACCTGGGATAAAAAGTCTACCTGCACCCATAGGTAAGGACTCCACCTTCCCTAATGAACACCAGGGTTGGATCTTATGTTCACCTGGTCTTTCTTGATATGTGTAGTGTGAACCAAGTTTACTTAAGCTCTCAAGTAAAAGCAAACCAACGGATCCTGTACTGGTGTCTCAGGTACAAGAATACATCCTTAGTTAGGAGAGATTCTGATTTATTTTGTCAATGTTCAAGTGAATTAAGCCGAGCCTGAGCGAATCAAGCTTCTGTGGCCTAGAAAGTCTTTAAAACAGAGGTTGAATATCCATAAACACTTATTGTATTTTTGTTTCAGCTTCCAGATCATTACTAAACACTATTTATTTATATATATATATATTTTTTTTTTTTCTTTTTCTTGCATATTTATAAATAGGTGGGAGCTGTATGATACCATAAAATACCGTGATCCTATGGATGCCTATCCACCCCCCCATGGCAAACAATGCTATGTCCTCATATGCATGCAGGGAAAGGTAGAGAAAGGACGAAAGATCGGGTAACGAAAGCTGAGGTGCAGGGTATACAGTAGGGTGGTAGGGTGGGTGGATGGTGGGTGGTGAAAGATCTGGCATTTTCTGGGACGAGAGTGTCCCAAGCGGATCAGAGAACAAGTCAGGAAGAAGAAGTTGGCCTTCAGATTGGCCAAGAAGAGGGGCTCTTTGGATAGATGTATCCAAAAAAGAATAGCCCCAGTGAGTAGGATATGGGCTCAAGGTCCCAGTGTGGAGTTGTAAATCCGCCTGATTTGGCGAGAAAGAAAGGGCAATCCGATCTTCAAGAGTGTGGATCGGCGGTGAGCAGCCCGGATATGACTCAGACCACGAGGTATGGGAAGCAGAGAAAACCTTGTCAGAAGTCTGGCTAGGAGAAGGTACAGGAAAAGGGAGGGATGGGGAAACATCACAGTATGTGTTGATCAGGCAGTCGTCAGGTAATCCGCAGCAGTCTGAATAGGTCCCAATTAGTCCGATACATGCGCTGGCAGTCATGTCCTCGTCAGACGTGTCATCCTCGATGCAATCGCAACCAAAGTTCTTGGCTGCCTTGAGGATGTTAAGTTTGAGCTTTTCAGATCCAACGGCAATCGTAATACAGCCTGACTCGCAGTCGATAAGGGCACGGGCTGTGGCCAAGAAAGGTCGACCAAGGATGATCGGACAATCAAAAAGTGAGCTAAGAACTTCCATATCTAAAACAAGAAAGTCAACAGGAAAATAGAGACTGTTGACCCTAACCACCACGTCTTCCACCATACCCTTCAGGATTTTGACACAACTATCTGCCAACTGTAACGTGACAGGGGTGGGTTTCAGATTTCCCAAGTAAAATTTTTCGAGCATGATGGTCGGTATGAGATTTATGGAAGATCCTAGGTCAAGCAGGGCACGGTTAAAACTACAGCCTTGGATGCTACAGGAATTAAGCGGTGTGCCCGGATCTTTCTGATTTGGTGGTAGGTTTGACAGTATAGCACAACTCGCATGAGGCGAGAGAACCACCGGATTCTTAGTTTTCTTTGACTGTCACCTGGGTGTTGTGTAGTCTTTGAAAAATCATGCAATAGTTGGTATGTGGTCGATAGCCTCGAGCAGGGGTACTTTGATTTCTACATCCTTGAACAAATTACGCAGGTTATCAAAGGCCTGCGTATCTTTCTTTTTGCCATATGGCTCCCTCAGTAAAGCCTCAGGGAATGGGACTGATTCTGGCAACAATTTGGGTGTATCATCCTCTCGCGAATGCGGTGCGCATCCCGAATGAGAGGGCAATGAAGAAGAAGATGGGCCAAGATCAGGTCGAGGCGGATCGACGGTCTGCTTACCGCTCCTCGTAGTGATAGCATTGGACGATGTGGGTCCAGTGGGATCATACGGCAGAGGAGGGTTTGCAATGGGGGCATAAGAGTGCGGTGTTGCAGCAGGATTAGCCTGAAATCCTGGTGGAATGCTCGGAGCTTGCAGAATTTGATTAAACTACCCCTGAGAAGGTCGTACCTGTGGTTGAGGACCATGGGGTACGAAGTTTCGCGGGTTTGGAATAGGTTGGGCGGGAAGAGTGCCTTGAGATCGAGTCGCCATGCGTAGTTGACTGATCTCAGCATTCTGTTGTGCCAATTGGTGCTGAAGAGAAGTCATGTTCTCTTCATGGCGCTTTGACATATCCGTCATCATTCGCATCAATTTGTCAAGAGGACTTGATGCCTGTTCTGCTTGTGGTACGTAAGGGCCTGATGGCAGATTTGCCATAGGATTAGACTGGGCCCTTGGGATGACGGGTACGGACGGTCGCATTGGTCCACCCGCGGGGTTTTGGCGTTGTGGGTTGTTGGACCATGAGAAATTTGGATGATTACGCCACCCTGGGTTATAAGTGGCAGAGAATGGGTTGTTCCCCAGGGCGCAAGCATCTTCTATGCTAGAAGACACGTCTGCATGTAAGTATGCATTCGAGCACACGGAGGCTTGGTCCTTCGTGTCGAAATACTGGCTCACAGAAGCTAGTTCCACATGACTTACCGAGTCGCTCGGCATGACACTCGGTAAGGAAGGTCTAACGGGGTTTCTCGGGATAAGCCTGGTGTTGGAAGAATTGGAATTGTGATGAAGTGAAGTGGGTGTGTTTGCCAGAGATCGGGCGGGGTTTGCCAGAAGCTCGTCCAGCTTCTTGTGCACGACGGAGACTTCATCCAGTTTTTGTGCAACAAGTCTTAGATTAGTGGATGAATGGGAGGGTCCCGTGTCAACTTCGAGGACATTTCAGGGCTGGCTGGTACGATTAAAGGCGACAATGGAAGCATTGTTCATCGAGTTTTCACTCATATTTTCAAACAATTCAAATGCTCCATTCTCGTCTTTATTCATAAAGTTCCCTCCGCAGGAAGCATCTGCAATCTGTTCAAAGTCTCACTTAGGCAGACCGTGGTGCGAACACTTCCTGAGGAGGTCATTATACCTCTCCCATGCCTCATGAAATTGTTTGTCGTTTTATTGCGTAAATGAAGTGATAGCACGGCGAAGCGCATTGGTTCGCCCGATTGGGAAGAATTTCTTGAGAAACGCTGTTCGCATCTCTTCCCAAGAATGGATGGTTCTCCCAAGGGTGCGTAACCAATGCGACGCTTTATCCTGCAATGAAAATGGGAACATTTTCATGAGGACTATAGGTAACCCGACATTTCTTGGTTTAACAGTTTCAGCCAGTCAGGTTAGGTCTTCCAAGTGGAAAAAAGGATCTTCACTTGCAAGACCATGGAAGTGAAAATTTATTAGGCCAATAATGTTTGGTTTCAGTTCAAAGTCATCCTCACCCATGGGGACCCGAATTTGTCCTATGGTAGCGGGATTCTGATAGGAGTTCAGAGACCTAGGCTCCTCCCATTCGCAAGGGTTCTGCATTTCCTCCAATGTTTCTCGAATGGCTTCAATTTGCTCATTATACATTTCCATTTGGGCTTGGAGGTGGGTTATGGGATCTAAGGCTCTACCACCTGGTGGGTTCTGAGGGCGGTTTCCTCCCTCGGGATTTGGGGGTGGGCGTGCAACCATGTTTGTGGAGGAGGATGATTCAGCTTCTTTTCTAGATTTATCAGGCAATTCAAACAATTTAGGGTTTTGAGACCTTCTCCCAAACATGCACTACTGCAGGAAGAATTGGGGAGATGAGAATGGAAAAGATCTGAGAGAAATGACGCCGCAAATGTACACTTTATTACAAATCAATACAGTCAAGTTCCTAACCTCTACAATGTGCCCTTAGACCTAAAGATCTAAGTTACCAACTATCACGAACTACGGAATCGAATGCACGCACCACGGAACCACCGATCCAGATTGAAAGGCCGTTTGCCCTAGTTGTAGACACTCGATAGCACGCGGGAACTCTCACCAGCACGTAGATGCTACACGTAGGTAGTTAGACCTCCAATCCTTAGGAAGGGTCAAGTTACTACCAGTTTTAGTTAGACGCCTAGGGTCAAGTGCATTTGGAATGTGAAGGGCATTGTTTATGGGTAATGCCCAAGTGATTGATTTTCAGTGTGTGTAAAACAAGCATGCAGTGGGAAATCTCCTCGAATTGAAGTTCTTAATCGGTGAATGGTTTTTAGAGTTCAGCCTTAAGTAGTATGGATTTTAGGATTTCTCTAAATTACCAATGCAACCAATCTCTGGGTTTTTGTGAGAATACTGATTTTCTTTCTAAGCCCAACAAACCCTTCTTCAATATCAGTTGGTTAATGCATGCTAAAATGCAATGGGCTACCCTAAATGGAGATTTCTATGTCTGGATGCACGAATCATTTTTAAATTAGTGTGAAAGGGAGCCAAAGCACTTCAATTCAAGTGCTCCTAATCACCAGAAAGATGTCCACACAAGGCTCAATCAATAGATAAAGAAACTAAAATTGTTGGTGTTGAAATACTCGGGATCGAATCTGAGGCAAGTTGAAAAAGTCGTGGTGGGGTTGGAATCAACTCAATTCCAAGTCTCCCCACTGAAAATGTGATCCCAAATTGTAGATAAGTGAGGCAAAAGAGGGGTGCAATCAATCTTTTTGTACTTGCCTCAAAGAATACTTCACACGGCGAAAAATTCAAGAATCAAGATTCTCGGATTTTCACTATGCGAAGTAGGGAGGGAAATCCCGGGGCAGTGGGAGTGAAGACAATCAATCAAACAAGTGAATTTTAGTCCACTTGCCCCAAGAGATCCCAAGAAGTTTTTCTAGTTTTTAGTTTTTTAGTTTTTTTTTTTTATTAAGGTGACAAGTTAACCATAGTTGGTAAGAAACGAAGGCCTACTTGTTCGGCAATGTGTGCGAAGCTCCAATGCACTGTCGACGTCTTCACGCTTTCGTTCTCGCCTTGTATCTGCTCACGTCTTCGACTTCGTCTGCCTGCCTTCTCCTTACACCAAGTTCACCTACACACCAAAAATAGAGATACCCATGAAGAGAGAAGAGACAAATTGAAAGGAATTGAATAGAAACTTACTTGAAGGCGCACTTCCCCGGCAATGGTGCCAGAAAAGAGTATGGTGTCGAGCTCGGATAGGTTGTTAATATGATGATTTTATCGTTGAAATGTGTATAGTGGTTAACCTAAATCGGACCTAACCATTTCTTTACAAAATTTTTAACCTGGCCTAATTGATTTTATCTTAGTCACTTTTAGGCCCAGGGTCGAACTTAGGGAAGTGGGGTACAAGTCAAGTTTCTATGCCTTTCCTACAATGAGTCTCTTCCATTCGTTTATTGTGTTTTTGGTGTTTTTCTTATTTAGATTTTTTTCTGGTAATCTGTCTTTGAGGAACACCCTCAAAATTGGGTTCTTGGCTTTGAGCCTAAACAGGATTCAAAAACGGGTCTTGCTATTCGCAAGACGGAGTACCTGCAAGTGAAAGATTATCTTTTTCTCTTTTATATATTTTTTTTGTCTTTTTACTAACAGGAAGCGAAATAGAAATAAAGTAAATATAGTATATATATGTATAGGTATATATTATGTATATAAAGGGGTAGGGGTGGAGGTGGAGATGGAGTGTAGCACAGTGTCGAGTCGGTCGTCATCTAGAAAGACGCAACCAACAGGACTTGGTGCCACGTGTATGGTGTAGGATGGATGGTTGAAGATGAATGCGAACATGCTTTTTTGTACGCGTGTATCGGGGAATATCAGCAACTGGTGTAGATATTCTCACAATAGAGCGTATGGTAAATAATGTGAAAAAATATATATGTATATATGTAAATATATCTATATGTATATATATATATAGTTATAAATATATAGGTATATATATATGTAGATATACATGTATATAAATAAGTGTATATGTATATGTATATATATATATATGTGTATGTATATATAACTATATAGAGGTATATATATATGTATGTATAAGTATATAGTAATATATGTATATACAGATATATGTTGCTAAGTATATATATATATATATGTAAGTATATATAGTTATAGATATATATATGTATAGATGTATATATATATATACATAATAATAATATATGTATATAGGTATATGTATCTAGATATGTATATATATGTATATATGTATGTATACAAAAGTTGGTGTGTATATATGTATATATAAATATATATAAGTATCTATACTTAGTTGTATAGGTAATATTTATATATATAGATATATGTATATTTAGATATATATATATATATATGTATAGATATATGTATATATGTAAGTATATATGTATATTTATATAAGTATATATATATATAAGTATATAGATATATATACGTATGTATGTATACCAAAGCATAAGTATATAGATACTACTATATGTATAAATATAAGTACATATATCTATATATATATATATGTATATATATATATCAATATATAAGTATACGTATATATATATATGTGTGTGTACAATAGAGTATAGGTGTGTGTGTTTGTGTGGAAGTGTGAGTGTAGGTGTCTGTGAGTGTCAGTGTAGAGAGTGCTGTGAGTGTTGTGAGAGAGAGTGAGAGAGAGAGTGAGAGAGAGCTAGAGAGAGAGGGCTGCAGGTTAAGTCATCTGCAGATTCACCGCGTCGCCTGGAGGTTTAAGCCCGCGCGCCTGTGCATACACACGTAGACAAGCGTACGCTGGAGGGAGAGGGCACGGAGAGAAGACGCAGTGCACCATGCTACGCTAAGGCTGGCGCGAGCGCTAGCAAGCACGAGCGAAGGGAGTGCACGACGCAGGCAGGTACGGGCGAGGGGAGTGGGCGAAATAGACACACGGGTTGGTGCGAGCGACGCGGGCGGAGACGCGCAGGCGGGTGCGCGCACGGGCAATGGTTGGTTGCGGCGCACTGGGTGACCGGGAAAGTGAGAAGCTTTCCGGTCACCCCACTATAGCCACAGTGTCGCGTAGACTCGCGTTAACAGTGACTACAATGGTCGTCCGCGTAGCTCAACCGGCGGTGGGCGGTGCTGTGAGCGAGGCCGGCTTGCAGCTAGCGCGCGCGTGCTGGAGCGCAAGGGAGAAGGCCTGCGCGTGCCGGTTGCGAGCATGGAGAGCTCACGACAGAGCGGAGAAGCGGGAGGCGAGGTGTCTGCAGGCGCGCACGGAAGCTTGCAGATGTTGGCAGGGGGGAAGCGCTTGGCCAGCCGCTGTAGAGGCACGCAGCAGCCGGTTGTGGGCGGAAGAGGGCGCGATAGGACAGAGAAGCGGAAGGTGGAGAGGGTCTGCAGGCGCGCACGGAGGGCGAGGGCGCCTACAAGCACGTGCGGAAGGGGCTACTGCTGCTTTGCCGCTGTTGCTGGGGGTGCGAAGCTTTTGAGCTTCAGACCTTGAAGCTGCTCCAATGGCTAGAATGGCTGGAACGGAAAGAAACAGTGAAGAAAGCCACCACACCCACCGGCTCTTTGAAGAGCTGGGCGGTGGTGGTCTCACTTTGGTGGTGTGCACCACAGTGAGGGCACCTACCCGTCGGGTGTCTCCGAGTAGGGCTGGCGTATGGAGAGGAATGGAGGAGAGGACGGCCTGGAAGGAGAAGGTTGTGCTGCAGGTTCTTTTCATGGCTGGGACCAGGACTGCTGCTGAAGGAGAAGCCATGGCCTTTTAATAGGAGAAGAAGGCATGGCCGTGCATGGCTCATGCATGGCCATGGCAGGGAATGGCAGCCGCAGGGAAGGGCTGGCAGGGAGAGGGATGGAGAGCAAGGAATGGCAAGTTGCAGCCGTGGGAAGCATGGCGCAAGGAGAAGATGCATGCAGCTGTGGGAAAGATTAAAAATCAAGTGGAATTAAAAATAGAGATGGGAATTTTGCAAAGATGCACTTGAGGAAAAATGTAAAATGCAAGGCCACTTATTTCATTCTCCTCTCCTCTCAATTAAATGCATGCATGCAAGTATTTTTACAATGCAACAATGGAGACCTAATATGCATTGGTAATGCTAGGAAATAGCACAAGATGGCATAATTGCAGGCGTATTTTTGCAGTGCAATCATCTGCGTCGGGAACTCATCCAAATCAACTTGTGTGTATCGGCCGCTCCTAATCTAGGTGACTTTTTTCGATCATTGAAATGCTTTTTGCGTGATTTTAACATTTATGCGCACTGAACCAGACTGTGTGAATTGGGGCACTTAGGTTGCCGAATCCCGCAAACTGAAGGTCAGTTAACGAGGCCGAATACTTCCTAAGCCTTAGACCTAATACTTAAGCTTCGCATTTTCCCCAACCTCTTGAGGATTATCCAGATTTTAGCGGATACGTGACTTTTTAAGCCTAAGAATCTTGCTCAAGAGGCCTAAGATTAGCGTTCTTGCTAATCTCTTTTTATGTCTCCTTAGCACTTTTTCTTTTTCATTTTTCTTTTTTCTTGATCTAGTCTAGAACTTCAGTTAATCCCTTAACCTTTTACTAATGACTATTTCTTTTTCTTTTTCATTTTGTGCTCCTTTTTTGGCATTTTGCTCTTTTTCTCCTTATCATTATGTGGCCCACAAAATTTCCTCCCTCCATTTTTTATTCTTTTTCATAATTTTTCAATTTTTTTGTGAGAATCCTTCTAACTTTTTCTTGGTTCTATATGTATGCACTTAATCACCCTCCCATGCCTAAGTTTTGCAACGTCCGCATTGAAAACAGAGGGTGTGAAATAGTTTTGAGGTCAAGGACTTAGAACAGGATACATTGGGTGGGTAAACGGGTCAGAAATGATTGATGCGGATGATTTCAAGCTCTGGTACGTGTACCAGAGGTGGGATCAACTGTCTAAGGCTGAACTCATGGTGCAATGGACGTGGCGTACAGATGGATAACCAGATGGGTCTCTATTTTTTGGAATGACGGGTTGCCTCCCGTTAAGCGCTAAATTCAATGCCTTCAGCCGAGCGGAACATAGGGTGGATAGGGAGTGGTCAAATCAGCAAAATTTTGTAAAACAAGCACCTTGTTTAAGAGTTTGGTTGGTCCAACCAGGTGATTGTTAAGATCAGTGGGCTAATGATGCAGCCCAAACCCGATAAGTCTGGTGGGTTGATAGATGTAGATCAACAGATGCGAAACCCACCATATTCAATGTGGCTTGGATGGATATGGAAGTGAAAACTTAGGTTTGGGCTGAGTCGAATCAACCTGTTCAGAGTAGGGTTCCGAAAAATAATCAGTGCATGGTGTGGAAACCCTACAGGAGTGATCAGAGAATGATGGCTCCTATTTTTAAGTTTGATCGATACCCGATACCTGGTATAGATATGGAGTTGAATCATCTGCAAATCGCTTAGTGAGAGGTGAATCAGAATAGAAATTGAGTCCTGTTGCAGGTCAGGGTAGAGAATGGGTTTTGATTAGTTCTGCATATGTGGAGCAGGTGGCATTAAAGAGAATTGGCTTGTTATAATTAGGAAGCAAGTTTTCTCTGATGTTATGGTCAGATTCAAAATCATCGAAGAGTTTGCGAAAATTAAAAACTGAATGAGATTCAGGATCATGAGTTTCACCATAGAATAAATCATATGCTTTATATTCAGCAGCTTGACTGGGGTCAAGCCTAGATGTTAATTCTGAGCTTAAAAAGGTGTCCTTATCTGGTAGAGGCTCAGGTTCTAAGCTGGTAGGATAGACCCAATTGAAACCCCACTCGTCCAACTCCTCAGTTTCTGTATCGTAAATTGGCATGACTTCCGAAAAATCAATTAGTTCCTCTGAGGATGTTGGCGAGGGATATTCATCAAATAGAGGCCCAAACTCATATTCTCCATTGAAAGATTGATCTTCCTCATATGGGGCCTTGAAATCTTCAAAATAGGTTTCAGATCTAGATTCTGGGCTTAGGATGTGGGTTGAATCACTAGAATCTAGGTCCAAATAACCTTTGAGGGTCACCTTATCAGAATAAGGGACGAAATTTACAGCCTCGAGAGGTTCAGTTCTACTCTCATTATTGCAGGAGTTTTGGGATTCTAAGCCTGGTGATTCATGGCCTAGAGTGGGCTCAACATCATGCCTTCCTGCATTTGGAGCTTCCCAACCTTCTTCAGTATCAGGCACATTGTACTCCATCTGGGTTTGGAATCCACAACCATTTTGTGCCTCAAACCCGAGTTCAAACTGATCCTCAATGTTGTCCCAAGATGGTTCATCCTCTGTTTGTGGTATATATGGGTACTTCTGGTCGATAATTTGTTTTACTAATCTCATTATCTCTTCCCATTTTTCAAGATCATCTTGGTGTTGCTTCCAAAGTCGAGGATTTGTCATACATTGAAGGTATTCAAGATTGTGCAATTTTTCTATCTCAATGTACCCTATGATGAGCAAGTCATGGGTTGATCCTTTTGTGGCTTCTGCTAGTAGTACTTGGGCACAAGTTATGATAAAGGTTGTGGTTGTTGGGACATCAAGCTGAATGTTTCCTACTGGTGTTGAGGTTTTGTCTTCTTTTTCATAGAATTTCAGGGCATCCTCAATCATCCTATCTCTCATGGATCTTTGATATTCAGGTTTCTTGAATGGTAGTCCTAAGTGGTGTGGCTGCATATTTGAATTAAGTGGTGGAATCAAGATGTAGAATCAGAGTTTGAATCAAGTTGTAGAATCAAGTTATGAAGCGATTAAATATGAATAAAGAGTCCCACTGAAAATGTATGTGTGTGCTCTAAAGAAAAACAATGAGGGACTGGGGATGTTCTTGACCCAATCATGACACCCAAACATGTTTGGATGATACCCTTGAATCGGAAGGTCGTCCACCTGAGAATTACCTAGGCAGCCGGAGAGGGAGAGTCCCACAAAGACCCCTACATGGTAGAGCATCCCCACGGGTTACAGGGTTTCCCCCACCTGACCTCTCTTGTCACTAAGATTCTAGGTAGACCAGAATGGGGACCTTGACCTCTTAAGTCTATCATTTTTATTTCAAAGTTGCTTTAGGGTTCTCACTTGAACTTTAGATGTTTTGATGTTGTGACCTAATTTAGAGGTTGGTTGACCCAAGGGGTCAACTTTACCTGACCTATCCTATAGATGGCAGAATGATTCTAGGCTTGGGACATAGTGATCACCCTGATTTGACTCCCAGGTTATTAGGTCCAAGATTTAAGATTCAAGTGATTTTAGAGCTCAATTTTTCTTAGGGTTTGTCTTGTTTAGCTCTCTTCAATCAAGGGCTTGGGTATCACATTGATGCGAGAGGGTTCATTTCCTTTTATACAGGCATGTGTGAACTAGCACTCCAAGACCCTATTGTATAAACCCTAATTTTGCTATATTTCCAATCCTCTCTTTCTTTTGAAAAGGTTCTCTTTAGACTTAAAACCAAGAAGTGTGTTGTCCGCAGAGACTAAACGTGATTTCTATTAGGCACATGAATTTGTGGGATAGAATCTAAAAAAAATCGCTCCAACTTCAAGAAGATTTGAAAAAATTTTTGCAAAGTCAGGAAACGTTTGCCTTAAAGATGGTGATTACTATAGAAAGAAGGAAATTGATTCCTAAATTAATTTCTTCCTTTTGTCTTTCAAAGCTTACGTGATAGTTTAAGGAAGAAAAGAAATTACCTGCCCTGGAGTGGTTGACTTGCGGGAGGGATCTTCTCATGAAATACTTGCAAGATCACAACAAAGCAAAGTAGGGCAAGTTAGTGTTCAATATGATAGAAAGAATGCAGAGACTAGTGACAAATTGTGCGTTGCTCCCCGCCAACGGTGCCAAAATGTTGAAGCATCTTGATCGTGTTTTAACAGTTAGTTACGTCATAGTATAGGTGATCAAGCGTTGTCAACAAATAAAAATTTATTACTCGAAAACCTAGGTATCCGAGGTAGAACATAGGGAGCAATTGAAATTTATTACTAATCTCAAAAATGTAATTGAACACTTAATTACAAAAAACTTAATTCAAAATATAGAAATGTATGAGTTTAAAAGTCAATTGTGGTAAAAATAAGGAATTTGGACGTCTGATCATGGGATCAGATGTCTTAAAAAGATGTTTCCTCCTATCTTGTCCTTCTTCTGATGATGATGATTTTCTTCCTTTCTTCTTGGTGCTTCTTCTTCCTTGTTTCTTCTTTGCAGTTCTCTTGCCTTGCTTCTTTCTTCTTATTTTCTTCTGTCTTCTGCCTTGCCTCTCTCTGCAGTTTCTTTCTCTTTCTTTTCTCTGCAGGTCTTCTTCTTCCTTCCTTAGCTCTGCTTCCCTTGCCTTTAGCTTCTCTTCTTCTTCTTATTGTCTTTCCCTTTCTGTGTTTCTGCTTTCTTCTTCAGTTCCTCTTCTCTTTTTCCTTCGCCTCTTCCCTCTGCCTTGCCTTTCTCCTTTTCCTCTGTGATGGCTTCCTTCCTTCTTCTTCTTTTCCTTCGCTTGCAGCAGCTAAGTCCTTGCTTCCTTCTTCAGTTCCTTCCCTACACAAACCAAGGAGAGCAAAACCTATCCCTCTACCCACACCCGCGTCTCTCTCTCTATATGTCACTCTTTAGCATGCTCTCCCAGAGCCAGGTAATTGGGTCGGGTCACGTGCCTGGGTCCAGGCGCACCGGCGTAGGTGTGGTGCGCGAGGAGTGCTCAGGGGTGTATCGGGTCAGGTCACCAGATCCGTGCGACGAGCTCATGGACAAGGCGCTATGTATAGGTAAAGGACCTCACCCCAAGTGTTATCGGAGGCAACCAGCCGATAGCATAAAATCAATTTAAACCACTCCAGCGCTTTACAGCTTACCGAGGTGGGACTATTGTCCCACTATTCTTTCTTGCATGCCCGCAGTAGACCATTGTCCAATTGCAGCACTGCAAGTCCCCCAACACCCCTTTATCAGGCTAGGTTTGCGCACACTCGCAACCCGCGCAGTCTAGAAGCCTGGGAGCTGTCGATCGGGGCCTGGAGCTGAAGAACAGTCGAGCTTGAGTCGTCGTTAATGGCGGCTGGAAGCTTGAACCTGCACGACATGAAAAGGGCCTTGCGGCTCCATCAGACCACAGGAGCGCCTTCGCTATGTCACGGTGAAGGTGAGGTAGTAGGTGGCAGGCCGCGAAGCGGCCTAGGAGTGCGTGCCTCGGTTGCTCTGTGGCTGGCGGGATGGGTTTATTCGGGGGACAGTTGTGGCAGTGTAGAGGGTCTGTGGATGAGCGAAGGATGTTCAGTGGCGTGTGACGGAGGCTATGCGGTGGTTGGCGAGACGTGTGGGGCTGCGGAGTGATGGGAGCATCTCACCAGAGGGTTGCCGGAGATGAAGATGGTGGTGGACAGTGGCGGTCGAGGAGTGTTTGGTGAAATAAGATGAGGGAAATGAAAGAGGGGATAGAGATGAATAGTTCTAACCTAACTAAGTGGACGAAAGGGGCAAGAGGGCCGCTGACAGTACCAGCTGTTGCCAGAGAAGAAAGCATCCAGTGGAGGAAGATGGCAGCGACGATGGGGCTTGGGCTGCTCGTGCGGGTGTTGCGTGACACGGAGGAGGATGAGGAGGACAACTCTGCCACTGATTTTTTGGCAGAGTGACGAGGAAGAGGAGGGGGGCTCATCGAAGCTTGCTAGACCCCTTGTCTGGAGGAGAAGAAGAGGAAATCGAGGTGGAATTCTAGCCAAGTCGAGCTGAGGAGGTGCAGCCTGAGTTGGGGGTTAATTTATAAGCACAGGCAGCGACTCCTATGCTTGGAAGCCAAGCTTCCAAGTGTGGGAATCCTCGCTGGAGATGGAAACAGTTAAGAGACCCAAATCTCTCCTGCGTTCGCACGAGAGATTGGGTGCAAATCAAGGATCACGATTGAGTTCAGATGGAAGGGAATTCCTTAGAGAATCTCCCATCCAAATCTGGGAGATCTCTGAGGAATCAGAGAGTATTCCCTCTCTATTCCTCGCCAGAGCAGGATTTCTCCCCAATAATGGTGGAGGGACCTGCTTGTAAGAGTGGAGAGGAAGTTAGGGGGGTTTATGCAATGGCTTTCAAAAGATAGGGACCAAAATGTAATTGGGTGTACTAATTTGCAAAGTAGGTCAAGATGACCTCCTCTTCGGTCAAAATTTTGGTACAAACCTAATTTTGACCTAAGGAATCCAATGGTGAAGTTGGATTTTAGGTTTGACCACGTTGGACTAGACATTTTGTGCAAAAACCCAAATTAAGTCAATTGATGAGCTAGGACGTTAATCTAGGTCAAAATTGGTTCCAAAGGCCAAATTGAATGTTCTAAACCATAGGGGATATTTTCCATGATTTTTAGAGGGTTTACTTGATTTTTATCCTAACCGAAACCTTGTTGAATTAAGCGGGTCTGTTCTAGGGTTACAAGATGTCATTTAATTCCTGGTTTGCACATGAACCCATTTCTGATTGAATCAACCCACTTTTTATCTTATTTAGACCATTTGACTAAAATTTTGTCTCTAAGAAATCCCGTTTATGTACTGCAATGGTAAAATTATAGTTTTACCCTTTATTTCATGTTTTCTTCTCGGAACACTTATTCCTTCAATTAAGCCCTCTTCTAAGTTATGTAGGAGCATTTATTCTATTTATTAGGTCAAAATGAGCTAGTTATGGTTCATGATGAGGCTCTCATCAAGGATGGGTATGTGCACCCAAGTGGAGAGAGGAGGGTGTTGCACCCTTTCTCTACCAATGGCCATCCTTAAGAAGACCTCGAGGGGGTCTTCTCTATGGCCATCTAAGAAGAAAAGAAAATGGGGGCGTGGATCCTCTATGGTGGAAGAAGAGGACATGCCCACAAGAAGAAAGGAGAAGGTGTTGCATCCTTATGCTCTTGAGAGGGAGACAAGGAGGTGTGGTAACAAGTTGAGAGAGTGGTGGAGATGGCGCAATTTCATGGCTCTTTCTTTGCCCTTATGGCAGGCTCCATTTGGTTGCCAGTTTTGGTGGCTCCAAAATTAGCTAATGCCACATATTTAGGATCTAGGTTTGACACAAGATTTTAGGGTTTCCAAGAAAGTGTGCATGGGTTTGGTAGGGTAGAATGGGAAGGTGTGTGTGTGTGTGTGTGGGTGTGTATTTTTCATAAGACTAGGTTGTGGGTTTTGGTAGGATTAGGTGCTAAATAGGTTGGGTCAATCTAGATTAAGTGGGTGTGGAGCTAACTAGGCTTAGGAAAGTCTAAATGGATAGGAGTGAACCTAATTAGGTCTAGGTCAAGTCTAATTGGATGTGTGCATGTGATTAGGCTAGGGTAACCCTAATAGGTATGAGTCAATTAGATCCTGGGTGGATCCAATTAGGCTCAAGTGCACCCAATCAACTGTAGATGCACCCAATTAGGTATGGGATGGTTTAATTACATTAGGGATAGGATAAGTAGGGATATGGATAGTGGACTAGGCATAGGAGGTCTCTAAATAGGTTTCCTAGGGTGTCTGGTGGGGTTCGTAGTTCAAAATAGGCAAGCTCGGACTTCTAACACCAAAATCAGGAACTAGACAGCAGTATCAGACATCCAGGATAGTTGTCAGATGTCTTATACTACAAAATTGGATGTCTGGACATTAAATTCGATGTCCAATTCTATGTTAGTATGAGTTTTGGCTTCCTGGATTGTTATTCTGCAGAAATTAGGCATCCAGCTAGATGTCTAGACATCGTAAAAGGTGTTGGAGAGTGGGTTTTAGGTTTTCTAAGGTGGGTTTTGGTTCCTAAGTGTTTAGGAGAGGGATAGGGTGGATACGAACATGGATAGTGCTATCCATGTTTGGGTTTTGAGGCTAAGGTGCCTTAATGGAGGTCGTTTTGGATTTAGGAAGGCTGTCCTAGGGTTTCTTAAGATAGGGATAAGGCTATCCTCCTCACTCCTCTTATCTGGATCAGTCTTCTTTTTCCTTTATTGCTTTATTCCACTATGTCCACCCTGGATTAGTTTATTACCTACAAATAGTAATAAAAACCATTAAATAGCAGGATATCTCATCTTATTCTAAATAGACTGATGCAATGCATGATATGCAAGATATGAGTGCAATATCCACAAATTAAGCTAGGTTCAAACATTATTTAGGTTGATTAGGAGCCATGATTGCTGTGCAATCAGAGATTAAGTCAAAACCTCTCGAGGGTGTAAATTCCTCTCCTTATTCTGATAAGGTGACTCTCGAGAGCAATTCTAACATCCCTGTAGAGCCCAACCAAGATTCTAGTGACCCAACCCACACCCTTATCCTAGAATCTAGATTTTAGCCTTCTTGGGATGATTACAAGGCCCCGTGTGATGAAAACTAGATTTTGAATTTGGATTATGATTCTAGGCCTTTATTTGATGAATGCACATCCCCAACATCCTCAGAAACACAGATTGATTTTTCAGAAGTCATGTCAATCTACGATATAGAAATCGAGTTGGAAGAGTTAGGTTTTGATTGGGTCTTCTCTAAAAGCCAAGAAACTGAGCCCATCCCTAACAGGTACACCTTTTTGTGCTCAGAATCTAAAACTGGGTTAGATCCAAGTCAGGTTGGTGATTGTCCACATCTTGATTTACTCTATGGTGGAACCTCTGATCCCGAATCAAATTCAGAATATGATTCTTGCAAGTTCTCTAATGATTTCAAATCTTACTCTGATTTTGGAGAACTATTTTTTTTCTGATGACTACGAGCCAATCTACGACCTCAATATCAACGACCCATTCTTCGACTCTAACTCTGATGTCCCTGATCCCAAGATCATTGATTCAAAATCAGGTTCTATTGAGATGGAATCATTTCTTTTTGATACTCAGGAATCAGAAATAGAAATTGCCGAGAGTGTCTACAACCTAGAGTTCGAATCTTTTCTTGACTAAGATTTCCTTGATCCTATAAACACTCTTCAAGCATTTACCTTTGATTTTATGGCTATTATGAGGACTTTCTAGATGAGCCCACCTTTGTATCCTTCATAGAGGAGCCCTCTGATTGCACTGCAAAAATACACCTGCAATTGTGTCGTCTTGTGCTATTTCCTAGCATTACTAGTGCATATTAGGTTTCCGTAGACGCATTTGTAAAAATACATGATGCATGCATTTAATTGAGAGGAGAGGAGAGTGAAATAAAATGGCCTCGCAATTACATTTTTCCTCAAGTGCTGCTTCACAAAATTTCCATCTCTATTTTCTATTTCTATTTGACTTTTGAATTCTTCTTCGCGCGACTGCCATTCCCTGCTCAAGCTCTCCCTGCAGCAGCATGCCCTGCCAAGCCATGCACAAGGCATGGCTGTGCATGCCTTCCTCTTCTATAAAAAGAGCTCGGCTGCCTTCTTGCAAGGGAGCCAGGTCCTCCCCACGAAAAGAACCCACACAGTAGCTCCACTTCTTCTCTAGGCTGTCCCCTCCCCTCTTCCTCCATACGTAGGACCTCCTCTTCAGAGGAGAAACTTTGCGGGTAGGAGTACATCACTGTGTTGCATACCCACCACAATGAGACCACCACCGCCCATCTCATCAAAGAGCCGGTGGGCGTGGTGACCTTGTTTCCCTATTTCAAGTTCAAGCCCTTACAGCCATTAGAGTAGGAGCTTCAAGCTTTGAAGCTCTTAAGCTCCGCACAGTAGCAGCAGCTCCAACGCGCACGCCAGCAGCGTGGTGGTCTTCTCTTCCCTGACTTCTTCATTTCCAGCACTTCTGCCATTGCCGTAGGCTTCAAGGTCTGAAGCTCTGCGGCAGCAGCAGGTGCGTAGGCCACTGCGCGCCTGCACGTAGGCCACCGCACGTGCTTGCAGGCACCCCTGCCTCCCTCTCCGCGTGCTCTGTCGCGAACTTCTCCGCGCCCGCAACCAACCGGCGCACCCCTTCCATGCGCGCGCTAGCCTCGAGCTGTTCGCACTGACAGCACCTCCCACTCCCGATTGCGTGGCTCGGCTATACACTGTAGCCACTATTTACGCCAGTCTGCGGAACACTGTGGCTATAGTGGGGTGACCGGTGCTTCTCACTTATCCGGTCACCCAGCGTGCCGCAACCGGCCTTCGCCTGCGCACGCGTTCAGCCCTACACTTGCTCTAGCGCCCGCCCGTGCATCAGCGTGCGCCCACGTCGCCTGACCCGCTCGCTCCCTTCCCCCGCGTACGCCTCTCCGCACAGTGCACCCTCCAGCCCTCACCTCCAGCAGTTCTCTCTCTCTCTCTCTCTCACAACACTCTCTCACTCTCTTTACCGACACTTACACACTTACACTCACACTTTCATACACACGCACACACCTATACACTATTATATACATATATATATATGTATACATATATATATTGTTATATAGGCATATATTTATATACATATATATTTATACTTATATCTATATATATAGTAGTATTTATATAACTAAGTATTAGCATACATATATATATACATAAATCTATATACTTATATATATATATATATACACATTTATATTTACATATATACATATACTTATATACATATATATATATACATATATCTATATAAATATTAGTACTTATATAACTATGTATTAGTCTATATACATACATACATACATATATATATATATACTTATATATATATACATATATATATACATTTATATCTATAACTATATATACGTGTATATATATATATATATATATATTTATCTACATATATCTATATATACAAACACACATATATATATACATCTATATAGTATCATATACATACATATACATATATATATATCTATAAATATATCTATCTATAAATATATTTATTTCTTTTTATATATATACATATATATATATATATATAACTACATATATAACTATTTATTTATAACCATATATACATATAGATATATTTACATATATACATATATATATATAGTTTCACATTACTTACCATATGTGGTATCGCGGGAATATCTGCACCAGTTGCTGATATTCCCCAATACACGCGTACAAAAAAAGCGTGGTCATGCACATCTTCCACCATCCATCCTACACTCCAACCGGCACCTTGTCCAGTTGGTTACGTCTTTCTAGACGACAACCAACTTGACACAGTGCTACACTCCATCTCCACCTCCACCCACACCCCTTTTTACATATATATAGTATATACATATATATCTATACTATATTTACTTTATTCCTATTTCTCTTGCATGCGCATAAAAAGATAAAAAAATATATGAAAGAGAAAAGATAATTTTTGACTTGCAGGTACTCCGTCTTGTGAATAGGAAGACCTGTTTTGGAACCCTGATTTGGCTCAAAGCCAAGAACTTAATTTTGAGGGTGTGACTCAAGGACAAGAATTATTAGAAAAAAAAATCTAAATAGAAAAACACCAAAAACACAATAAACGAACGGAAGAGACTCGTTGTAGGAAGGGCGTAGAAACTTGACTTATAACCCCACTTCCCTGAGTTCAACCTTGGGCCTAAAAGTGACCAAGATAAAATCAAGTAGGCAAGGTTAAAAATTTTGTAAAGAGATGATTAGGTCCAATTTAGGTTAACCACTATACACACTTCAATGATAAAATCACCATATTAACAACCTATCGGGGCCCGACCACCACCCTCATACACAATTCTTATTGATGCTACCTCTTCTACACATGCAAAACCTTCCCAAACTCATTTTCAACCCTGACCCGCAACTAGACTCAATTTTTACTCCGATTCTCCTATTATTGAGCTAGTTGCACATGATTCTCCACATTTCAATCGGGTTTCAGACATCGATCAGACTATAAATCATGCCCCATCCTTCTCTCATCACTCCCATAGGGTTCCTACATCCTCCACTGATTCATTTTCATTTGAGGATCACTACTCTGATCAGGTTGGTTCGATTCAACCAAATCCTAGCTATAAAATTCCACATCCTTTTGAGCTCCGCAGCATTAGGTGCATACTACATCTCTTAATCCACATCTATTAACCCTCCAGATTGATTGGGTTTGGGCTGCATCATCATCTTGCTGTTCTGAACAAGCACCTGCTTTGACCAACCAGGCTATTGATCAAGGTACTTGTTTTACAAAGCTCATCTAATTTGACCATTCCATACCATTTTTTGCTTGGTTGAAGGCATTAAATTTAGTGCTTAACGGGAGGCAACTCGTCATTCCAAAAACCTGATATCCTTCTGATTATCCTTTTGTACTTCACATCTATTGCACTCCGAGTTCAGTTTTAGAATAGTTGATCCCACCTCTGGTAATCATATCAGAGCTTGAAATCATTTGCAACAATCATCTCGACTCGTTCACCCACTTGATAATCCTATTCTAATTCCTAAATCCAAAAACTGTTTCATACCCTCTGTTTATAATGAGGACATTGCAAAACTTAGGCATGGGGGGTGGTAAGGTGCAAATATACAAAAATTCAAACTTTTGAAAGCTTCTCACAAAAAAATACATATTCTAAAAAACCAAAAAAAGAAAAAATTGAAAAAGAACAAAAAAATGGAGGAGGGAGGAAATTTTGAATGAATTAATTGCATATCATTCCTGAGGAGGAAAAGAGAGGAGGTGATTTAAATGTCAAAATGAAACACAATTTGAAACAGAAGAGTTAGTCATTAGTAAAAGATTAAATAATCCACTTAGTTCTAAACCAAATCAAAAGAAAGAAATAAAAGACAAAAGTGCTAAGAAATATAAAGATTAATATGAATGTTGATCTTAGGCCTCTTGGACTGTGTTTAGGCTTAAAAATTCAAGTATCCGTTAAGATCTGGATAGTCCTGAACAGGTTCAGGAAAATGCAAAGCTTAAGTATTAAGTCGAAGGCTTAGGGATTATTCAGCTTCTCTAACTGACCTGTGGCTTGTGGGACTCAGTAACCTAAGCACCCTAATCCACACATAATCTGGTTTAGTGCGCTTAATAATCAAAATCACGTAAAAGTGTTAATTCTATTATGAAAATGCTACCAAGATTAGGAGTGGCTTATCAACACAAGTTAATTTGGAAGAGTTTCTGGTGTAGAGAGGCAGGAAATTCCCCTCGAAGATGTGCAATAACAGACCATCTCCTCGTTGTTTGTCTCCTACGATATCTAAATATCCTATTGGGGGCATGTAAGCACCTTGTATTGATTTAGGTGCCATGGTCGGGATTATCCCAAAATGTCGATTGCCAGGTGTTAACAAGGCGAGATTGTGGTTTTAAAAAGATGTTTGTTGCAATATAAATGAAATCACCGTGAAAATAAATAAGAATTTATTACTCGAAAACCAAGGTATCCGAGGTCGAACATAGGGAGCAAATTGGTATTTAAAAACTAAGAATCACAACTTTCAATGAAATGCAATGACCAATCCAATCAAGTTATAAAGTAAAAATGAGGTTAATGTATAGATAAGCTCAAAAAAATGCACGTCTGATGTAAAATCAGATGTCATAAGTGGTTGCTACTATAGTGCAAGGCTTATTCTTTTCCTTTTGATTTTGCCTTCTCTTTCTCTACTTTCTTTCTTCTGCATCCACTCTTCTTCTATCTTCTTCTTTCTTCTTTTGTTCTTTGGCATTCCTTTCCTCTGCAACAGTGTCGTTTCTTTCCTTTGGCTTCTGCCTCTTCTCCTTGTGCACATGGCTTTGGCTTTCTTCCTTAACTCTTCCTTATATCTTCTTCTCTTCTTCTTTCTCTATCTCTGCTTGGCCGCTCCTTCTTTCTTTCTTCAGCCATTGCCTTCTGCGGCTAAGTCCTTCCTTAGCTTTTGGCCTCCTTTGCCTTCATGTCCTGCCTTCAACAGCTGCCTCCTTCTTCTTCTTCTTTTCTTCAACCTCTGCCCTTGGTCTTCTTCTTCAATTGCTCTTCTTCTTCCTTCTTAGCTTCCTTAGCTTTGGCTACAGCTGCACCATCAGCTTCCTCTTCTTTTTCCCTACGCACACACACAGGAGCAAAACCTACCCAAACCCTCCCCGCATCTCTCTCTATTTTGCTCTTAGGTACGCTCTCCCAGAGCTAGGTAATCGTGTCAGGTTTCGTGTGCCCGGGTCCAGGCGCACCGGCATGGCGTAGTGCGTGAGGAATGCTAGGTAAATGGGTTGGGTGCCAGGTCTGCAGGGGCAGGGGTCACTAATAAACGCTAGTTTATCATCATTCTTATGCATTAAAACAAAACAAGCTCTTAGGATTTTACTTCGCAAATGGGTTTTTGGGCTGCATTTAGGCATTAACTAGGTTAGGCATACATTGCATTTTCTTTTGTTGTTTTAATGTATTTTTGTGACTGTTAGGGATGAATAGATATACAGATCCCTAAAACCCTAGTGCTCAAGAAGGCAAATGGTGGAGGAGCTCAAACTGGCTGGAACTCAGCTTGATCCAGCTCACCACAGTTGGAACCTAGCTCACTTGAACTAGGGTTAGCTCATGCCTACTCCATTCAGCTAATCTCAGTTGAATGGCAGCTCAAGAGAGTTCACCTTAGCTCACCCTAGCTCAAGACAGCTCGTATCCAGCTCAACCTAGTTGAGTCTAGCTCATTTTAGCTCCCATTAGTCCATAGGGAGCTCTAGCTAGCTCAGTTGAGTTGACTAGAGTTCACCCCAGTTCAGATCCAGCTACATCCAACTCCACTCAACTCCAGCCAGCTGAAGATAACTTCATTCCTGCTCAGGAAGCTCAAGTCCAGCTCCCGAGGACTCAGCTTAGCTCAACTCAATTGAGCTAAGCTACCTTAGCTGCCTTAACCAGCTTGACTCTCCCCGGGAGCACCAGACCCAGCTCACCTCAGCTCATTTTGGTAGAGGCCAACTCACTTTAGCTTGGCTTAGCATCTAGAAAAGAACTAGCAAGCTAAGCCAGCTAGAGTAGCTCCATGCCAGCCTCTTCAGCAGTTGCCAGCTCCAGTTCAGCTCCAAGCTTCCCCTCCTCAACTCCTATCCTCAAACCATAAGCTCCACATGCATATTCCTCTACTATATAGCTAGCTTAGCTTAGCTACCAACCAGCTCCTTGGCCATCCACCACCTTCAACTCAACCCCAGCTAGCTCCACCAACTTAGGCCCTACCTAAGCTAGCTATCCTACTCATTTTGGCGCCACCTCTTCACCACCTTTCACCCCTCAACTAACGACCAAAAGACACCAAAAGTAGGTGACAAAACTAACCCTAACCACCACCCTTTTGGCGCCAACTTTCAGCCCCTTTATCCACCCTACACCTACCCACATAACCTATCCTAGCCATCCACATACCCCCCTTCTAGAACCCTTTGGTGGTGCCACCTAATAGCCTTCTAAAAGGCCCATTTTGCCACCAATTCTAATGGGCACCAAAGCCATAACTACCCCCGTAGCACCCCTTAGGTGGTGCCACTTATCCTTAGCCCTAGGATCCCCAACTACCCGCCATATCCTATCCTAGCCATCCATTCCAAGAGCCACCTATGCCCCCCTTCCTACACTATATATACCCACCTAACTTCCCACATTTTCTTCATCCTCCATTAGTGAGTTTTTCTACCTATACCCACCTACACCTACGGCCAAGGAGTAGAGAAGAAGATTAAGGGGGCACATCACCAGCCCCTTTGGTGCCTTCTTCTCCCCACTTTCTTCAACTTGTGCCACGCCAAGGAGGAGGAGCTTTCCACTTCAAGGAGGACAGCCAGGCAAAGGAGAAGAACCACGGGTGGACGTCCACCCGTGGAGGAAGAGAATTAAAGGTGGTAGCTACCACCTTGGAGGACATCATCTTACAGGAGCATAGCAAGGAGTTGGAGGACTCTTTTCAAGCTTGGGAGCTACCAAGCTTGGATCAAGAAGTCCTCTTCTTCACAATCTATCTAGAGGATTTGTGTTTTATTGTTCTTGTATTTTCAAGTGGAGTGGAAGCATTCCTCTATAGGTTTTGCGTCCACAATTTTGATTTAATTCAAATTGCCTTCTTTCAGTTACTGTTGCATAGCTTATTACAAATTTTGCCTAGCAATTATTTCACTCCCTCTCCCTAATTATTCTAGGCCTCCACATGCCTAGGGTGAGCTTAGGGAGAGGCTCTATCTGTCACCTTAGGGTAGGTTTCTTGAATTAGGTATTAGTTGTTTTATAGTTTTCAACAAAAACCTTCATGTTGCCTTTATTTCAAAAATTATAAAACCTATATATTCAAAAAGACCAAAAAGAAAGTTGAGATTTATTTTCAAGGCAAGAGATTTAATTTTTTTTGCAAGCTTGCCTCCTTGGACGACCCTAGATACCCCACTATCTAGGAATATAAATTTAAAAGCATATGCGAATTCATGTATTACAACATTAAAAACCTGCTTTTACAAATCACGGCAACTTTCGCATCACTTTTTGGTGCTGTTGCCGGGGAGGCACGGCTTTGCATTTCTCTCTTGCTTAAAGTGGATCTCATCCCCTTCTCTTTCTTTTCTTTCGTGTGTGCAGGAACTAGTGCAGGAAGAAAGCGGGAATCTGGAAGCGAGAGCTCAAAGTTCCTTTTCTTCCCACGAAATTCAGGTTGGTCCCCCTTTCTGGTCACATAATTAATTAAAACTACCAAAAACATATTAAACTTGGCTTTCGGGATCCTAAACATTTTAATTAAGTGGAGTGGTACTCATAAAAATTCATCGATTGCTTGTTTGATCCATTTAACACCACTTCATTTCAAGTATTGGTGTTCTATTTTTCGGATCCACATTTTTGTCCAGACTTGAAAAATCAATTCCTAACAACACAGACCTCCTAAAATCATAAAATTTCATACAAAGATTTCAAATTAAGTTAGGAACATATGTGCCAAATTTCTGATCAATTGGCTTTATATTTAATTTTTAAAAATTTATGGACTGTAGAGGGGTCACACCCTCCAATCTTCCTATTTTGCTACTGTTGGTGAATTTTTAGAATTTTTATACTTATCCAATTTTTGTGAAATTTATCTTTCTAGAATCCTTGTGAAATTTTACACATCATATAAAATCATCGAAATTTTCTGAGTCAGTGGTATTACTAAAAAGTTTAAAATACCCACGAATATCATTTCTAGATTTTGACACCAGTACAAGTAAAAGTTCAAAAAAATTATCAAACAAATTTCTAAAATCTTACAAAAATCTTTTCTAGAATCCTTGTTTGATTCTCTACAAAGTAGTGTTGTTTGAATTGTTTACACCACTACCTAATACAGAAAGCCTAAAAGTAAATCATTGGTAGTTAAATTTCTGTCCTAAGATCAATTGGATTAGGGTTTCTTTTTTCATTTTTAGAAACAAACAACAAAAGGAAACATATCTTCACCCATACAACTTGATTTCCTCTTGTTTGTGGAATCTCAAACTTGTTTGAAAACTTAAAAGAAAACTCTAAAATAAAAAAATACACTAAGTTAAATCCAATCCAAAATGACAGAAATACAATAATTGTGTGACAACTTGCTTTTCATTGGAACCACTTTCCAATTCCTGCACACACACTAAAAAAATTGAAATAATAGGGAAACAACCCAATTAACGCCCTCTATATTTCGTGTGCACTATAATATCCTAGCCCTAACTAAAATTTGTAGCAATTTGACCCCTAAGCTTTCATCAATTTAGGCTTGCTATATAGGACTTAAGTTTTCTCTAGTTAATAGCAATTCTATCATCTATATCTGGTGTTCAGGCTGAGGGGCCGTGTCAAACGACCAGGCGTGGGTTTATACAAGCACCTGGGGTCTTCAATGGGAAACATTTATGCCCAAACCTCCCCTTAAGAAACTTGGCTAGATTTGTTGATAGAATGGGTATTCACTATTGATTACTTATTTCCTACGTAGACCAAGTCTTAGGTTTAATTTTTAGGGAGTCACACTTAAGTTAGGTCTAGCTTTGGTTGTTTATTTTGCACACTTTCTCTCATCTCTTTCTCTTCTCCTCCCCTCCCATTCTTCCATTTTATGCACGGGCGACGGTCTCAAAATCCGCACCTAGAAGGGCCATTTGATTTCACCCCCCGTGCAAAAAGACTACTTTTTCTGTCTTCTTCTAAAAAAATGGAAAATCAACAAAATGGGTCCATTAACCCTTCCACTTCCACCTCTAATCTTACCTCTAACCCCACTACTAACCTTAATTCTAACCCTTCCACCCAAAACCCACCCACCTTTAACTTCCCACACTTGGAGCTCCCTAATCTTGAATTGCCCCAAACAGAACATCAAGACCCCTTGCCTGATCTTTTTAAATTGATGGCTGAGTAGATTGATAAATTAAATTTCAATCAACAAACATTGACTAGGAACATCCAAAACCTAGCCAATCAAAGGCCAAACCCACCACCCGGTCAGCAGCCTGTTATTCCTCTAAAAGATTTTTATGATCCGTCTTATTATGAGGAACAACCAGGGGTGGTCATACCAAAGGGGGACTTTGAGATCAAGCTTGTAGTCCTGAACCTAATTAAATACTTTCATGGCCTTCCTAGGGAAGACCCTTTCAGCCACCTTGAAGAGCTGACTCTTCTTACACAAACAACCCATTCTCAAAATGTGTAAGAAGACATATGGCTAATGCGGCTTTTTCCATTATCTGTTAAAGATAAGGTCGCTTATTGGTTCAGGACCATTAGCTGACCCATCACAACTTGGCCTCAGCTCAAGAGCGCCATCCTCAAGAAATTCTTTCTCATAGGTCGTATCAATTCCCTACGAAGATCTTTTACGACCTTTCACCAAAAATCTATGAGACTTTCAATGATTCTTGGGAAAGATTTCAAGATCTCTTAAGAAGTTGCCCGCACCACGAGATTCCTTTATGGCAGCTCGTGCAAATCTTTTATCGTGGATTAGAAGATCAAATCCGACATTTTGTCGATGCCTCGTGTGGTGGCAACTTCTTAAATAAGGATGCTGAAATTCCTATGACCTTTTTGAAGAAATTAGTGAAAACTCATTTAATCAAGCTTCCATGAACACATTTTGCAGAACTCAAAACCCGCAGTTCGGTGTTCATGAAGTAGGCACTCAATCTATCCCTGTCACCCAAGACGATCTTCAAATGATCACTCCAAAACTCAACCAGATGTATAATAATCAAAAGAAAATTGAGGAAAGATTGGCCACATCAACCCAAGCTCCACACAGTCCACATCTAGCCCAACCTAACTTTCCATGAAGAGAAAATTTGCATAATCTCAACACACTACTCTTGCTAATTATTACCAATATTCTGAGGTTGCCCATGATTCACTGGGGAATTACAACTATCCAGATCTTAACCCCACTCACAATATTTCAGCCATCTAGGAGCCCTTTAAAAATTCTTCCAATTGGAAAAATTACCTGAACTACTCCTGGAATAATCAGGTTCCTTTCCAACCAGATGATTTTAAGGGGTATGGGTTGAATCCAACCTTCCATCCTGGGCAATCCCAACAAGACATCAATGCCTAGATGATGCGAACCCTGTAGGAAATGCAAACAAAAATGACGGAAGTAACCTGCACCATCACAAATCTGAACAACCAGATTGGGGTTACTCCCATGCAAAGACCTGCAGGACATCTTCCGTCCCAACCCATGCCCAACCCGAATCACCAAAGGAACCAATATCCGGGTAGAAATTCACACTACCCGAATTAGCCTCCTACTAATCCACCACCTCAGCAGCCTCCCAGGTTTCCGCAACCACAGGCCCCCCACCTCCTCCAAATACTAATCCGACTACACATGCAGTTACTTTGAGGAGTGGGAGAATCACCACTGATCCCGAGCCTTCACACAAACCTGGTGAAATCCCTGTGCAAATTGACTCCCCACCATCCCATCAGGAAGATAAAGAAATACAAAAATCTCAAGACAGGATTCCTATCCCTTTCCCACAAGCTCTCCACCCCACCACCAACAAAAAAAAGAAATCTAAGCCCACAATAGAAGAACTCATGGATCTATTTGACCAAGTTCATATCAATATTCCTCTCCTATATGCCATCAAATATATACCTGCCTATGCCAAATTTTTAAAGGAGATCTATACTCCTAAAAGGCAGGCCAAAAATCAAGGACAGGTGCATTTTTCAGAGACAGTAAGCTCTGTCATACAGAGCAAGCTGCCTCCTACTATGAAAGATCCGAGGGTGCCTTTAATCTTAGTAATTATTGATGATACTATTTTTAATCACATCCTCCTTGATCTTGGTGCCTCAGCTAATATTATTCCCACTATTTTATTTGAAGAATTTCAGATCGGTGAATTAAAACCCATCGAGGTTACCTTACAATTAGCCGACCGATCTACAATCAAACCTCGTGGGATTGTCGAGGATGTTTTGGTCAAGGTTCACAATTGTGTCTTCCCTATAGACTTTATGGTTCTTGACATGCCTGAATCATTACTGGACTCCCCAATAATCCTTGGATGCCCTTTTTTAGCCACTGCAATGGCAAATATCAATTGCAACACAGGAAAAATGGATATCACTTGCGTAGGCCAACCTATCACTTTAGATATTTTCAAATCCTCTAGGAGATTCCATGATGATAACTTTTTTGAGGACTCAGATATGGAAATTTCCAATATGGTGGAGGAGACAATGTTAATAGATACCCTTACCGACCACAATTTTATTGAGGACTCTGATTCAGAATTAGTGGTCAGCAAAATCTGTGATCTAGAGACTTGTCTTGACCCCAAATCCATTCCTGATGCACCCCCGGATCACCCTAACTCACCCACTATTCCCGCACCGCACTTTTCCACACTACACCCAATCCTCACTATCCCTTCCCCGACTCCTTTCTTATGGACCTGCCACCAACCCCGCCCGAGTTTGGCATCCAACCTGATTTAAAACCATGGCCAGACTCGGGCTACACTTATCATTTTCCATCCAACTTTGATCCCAATATTGCTTCTAATCAATTTTCTAGGGATCTAGAAGAAGACACCTTTTTTACGGGCATCCAAGTGTCCAACTATTTACATGATTTTCCGTCTTCCATACATACCTTCACGCCTGGCTGAATGACATAAGAGATAGCACTGGATGGGAGGTAACCCATCATTTTTTCCTGCTTTCCTCTTTTTTCTTCCTTTTCCAGGTTTTCATCATCCTAAACCCGACCGTTCTTCACTAAGGAGATCCCTTTTCCCTCCTAATGCATGAGGACATGGCATATCTTAAGCATGGTGGGGTGTTTTTAAAATTTGACGATCGATTTAGGATTTTCAAAACCTAAAAACATGCATTTTTCTTTAGTTATTTTATTTTCCTGCTTGCATACCAAAAAAAAAATGTTGAAAACTTTTTGAGGAGAAATTTTGAAATCGGGACTAAGGTCGAAAAATTCACTTTTGGTACAATGAGATTTAATCTTTAACAAACTAGGGAAGAGGATGTGGATCTGATCATTAGAATTTTAGGGTCTATTTTAGACTAGATCAGATATCCTTCTCTAAAAATTCCACCTGAACTCATGATAGTTCAGGTGACTTGATCCTATTTCTTAATATGGAAAGTATTTGGCTTAGTTTCTGATCCAAAAGCTTGCATGTCTTGAGAAACTTCTTGTGTTAATTTTCACACACAAGCCAACACTTAAAAACAACTAAAAATTAGAAAAACTCCTTTGTTTGGACTTAGTAAAAGTCTGAAGCAGATCATTGGTTTGAGTTCCCACTGTCGAGAAGGAGGAAATGCCTCCTTTGAGGATGCGATGTCAACATGTTACCGCCTCGACGCTGCTCCATATCTATATTTCATATCTTTAGATGGAGCATTAAAGCACATTTTAGCAGCTCAAGTGTCTTGGACGGTGCTCTACCTATAGTGCCGGAGCAAGAACTTGAGTTTACTTGGAGCGTCCCTTTACACTGCATTGTGTTTTGGGGTTGTGAGCTCCTGGGTGGTGTCATGGACAGTGCTATCCCGAAGTACTGGCACCAGAGCTCCCTTGAGGATTGGTAATAGGAATGATGATCCCAACACATCTGTTATAAGACTAAGCTAAAAATAAGCATGGGGGAGAAAGTAATAATAATAATAATAGTAATAATAAATAAATTAACATGCCCTTATAAATGTTGGCCTTTCACAAGCACAGACACAAGGTTTTAAAGGATTTTGCAAATTGTGAATCAGATTCATGAACCAGAAATATCCTAAAAACAAAAATTTCAAGTCATCTGAATTAACAAGGGGTTAATTTGTGAATTTTCTAAAGGATATATTGATCTCATTTCATCTAATGGTTGGATCCAAAATAAATCCCGATGTTTATCTTTAGCAAATCCCATACTTCCTGTATTTAGATCAACCAAGGTTCCTTAAACTTTTTCTCCTCAAAAGTAGAAAAAAATTAGATTTCCCAAAAATTCCATTTTCCAAAAAATTGAAGTTTTGCTAAGAGACTAGCAAAAGATAAGTATGGGGGTGTGATAACTCCAGTTTATCATCATTCCGTTGCATTAAAACAAACCTAGCTCTTAGGATTTTACTTCGCAAATGGGTTTTTAGGCTGCATTTAGGCATTAACTAGGTTAGGCATACATTGCATTTTCTTTTGTTATTTTAATGTGTTTTTGAGAGTGTTATGGATGAATTGATATATAAATCCCTAAAACCCTAGCACTCAAGAAGGCAAATGGTGAAGGAGGAGCTTAGACAAGCTAGAACTCAGCTTGATCCAACTCACCACAGCTGGAACCCAGCTCACTTGAAATAGGGTTAGCTTATCCCTGCTCCATTCAGCTAATCTCAACTGAATGGCAGCTCAAGAGAGTTCACCTTAGCTCACCCTAGCTCAAGACAGCTCATATCCAGCTCAACCTAGTTGAGTCTAGCTCATTTTAGCTTCCACTAGTCCACAGGGAGCTCTAGCTAGCTAAGCTGAGTTGACTAGAGTTCACCCCATCTTAGATCCAGCTACATCCAGCTTCACTCAACTCCAACCAGCTGAAGATAACTTCATTGCACCTTAGGAAGCTCAAGTCCAGCTCCCGGGGACTCAGCTTAGCTCAACTCAATTGAGCTAAGCTACCTTAACTGCCTCAACCAGCTTGATTCTCCCGTGGAGCACCAGACCCAGCTCACCTTAGCTCATTATGGTAAAAGCCTACTCACTTTAGCTTGGCTTAGCAGCAAAGAACTAGCAAGCTAAGCCAACTAGAGTAGCTCCATGCTAGCCTCTTCAGCAGCTGCCAGCTCCATTTCAGCTCTAGGCTTCTCCTCAGCTCCTCTCCTCAAACCCTGTGCTCCACATACATATTCCTCTACTATATAGCTAGCTAAGCTAGCTTAGCTTAGCCTAGCTAGCAACTAGCTCCTTGGCCATCCACCACCTTCAACTCAACGCTAGCTAGCTCCACCAACTTAAGCCCTACCTAAGCTAGCTATCCTACTCATTTTGGCACCACCTCTTCACCACCTTTCACCCCTCAACTAACCACCAAAAGTCACCAAAAGTTGGTGCCAAAACTATCCCTAACCACCTCCATTTTGGCACCAACAATCAGCCCCTTTTTCCACCGTAGACTTACCCACATAACCTATCCTAGCCATTCACATACCCCCCTTCTAGAACCCTAAGGTGGCGCCACCTAATAGCCCTCTAGAAGGCCCATTTTGGCACCAATTCTAAAGGTCACCAAAGCCACACCTACCCCCCTTAGCACCCTTTAGGTGGCGCCACTTGTCCTTAGCCCTAGGATCCCCAACTACCCCCCATATCCTATCCTAGCCATCCATTCCAAGAGCCACCTATGCCCCCCTTCTTACACTATATATACCCACCTAACTTCCCACATTTTCTTCATCCTCCATTAGTGTATTTTTCTAGCTATACCCGCCTACACTTATAGCCAAAAAGAAGGAGTAGAGAAGAAGATTAAGGGGGCACATCACCAACCCCTTTGGTGCCTTCTTCTCCCCACTTTCTTCAACTTGTGCCACGCCAAGGAGGAGGAGCTTTCCACTTCAAGGAGGGTGGCCAGGCAAAGGAGAAGAACCTAGGGTGGACGTCCACCCTTGGCGGAAGAAAATTAAAGGTGGTAGCTACCACCTTGGAGGACATCATCTTACAGGAGCATAGCAAGGAAGGAGTTGGAGGACTCTTTTCAAGCTCAGGAGCTACCAAGCTTGGAGCAAGAAGCCCTCTACTTCACCATCTATCTAGAGGATTTGTGTTTTATTTTTCTTGTATTTTCAAGTAGAGTAGAAGCATTCCTCTATAGGTTTTGTGTGCAGAATTTTGATTTAATTCAAATTGCCTTCTTTCAATTTCTGTTGCATAGCTTATTACAAATTTTACCTAGCAATTATTTCACTCCCTCTTCCTTATTATTCTAGGCCTCCACGTGCCTAGGGTGAGCTTAGGGAGAGGCTCTACTTGTCACCTTAGGGTAGGTTTCTTGAATTAGGTATTAGTTATTTTATAGCTTTCAACAAAAACCTGCATGTTGCCTTTATTTCAAAAATCATAAAAACTATATATTCGAAAAGACCAAAAAGAAGTTGAGATTTATTTTCAAAGCAAGAGATTTAATTTTTTTTTCAAACTTGCCTCCTTGGATGGCCCTAGATACCCCACTATCTAGGAATATAAATTTAAAAGCGTATGCGAATTCGCATGTTACAACGACATTAAAAACCCTCTTTTACAAATCACACCAAATTTCGCATCAGTCGCCGATGAGGTGTGCGTATGGGCGAGGGAGCTCACCCAGTGCCGTTTGGAGGTGATGAGCTAAAGACGGAAAAATAATAAATTTCACTTACCTCACTCTTGAGTTCACAAGGTCGGACTAAAAGTCCCACCAGCTTCTGGCAATTGGAGTAGCTGGGAGCCTCGTGAAGTCTACTCTCAAGTTGGATGTATTCGCACACTCAACGCGCGTTGCCTGGAGCTCTTATGCCTGGAGCACATGGCCTAGAGCAACCTTGCAAGGAAGCTTGCTTCAGCATCAATGGCAGAGGGGGGCTCAGACTTGCGCTACACAAATACGGCCTTGTGGCCCTGTCAGACAATGGGGAAAGCTACGCCATGTCATGGTGAAGGTGAGGCGGGGGTTGGCATGGTGCAGAATGGCCTAGGCGTGCGTGCCTAGGTCGGACTGTGACTGTGAAGGTGCGTGTGTGGTGGTTGGTGAAGGGGAGGAGGATGATCAGGGGGTGATGGCGAAGGTGATGAGGTCGGTGGCAAGGTGTGTGGAGGTGCAGGGCGGTGGATGTGCCTCGCCGATGGTCGGCCGGAGATGAGGGAGACGAAGGTGGACAGTGGCTGTCGAGGGGTGTTTGCTGAAATTAAATGGGGGGAAATAGAGAGTGGAAAGAGAGAAACTTATCTGCGGGTATTGGGACAAAGGGGAGGTAGAGGAGACGAGCGGTGCGTGTTTGCCATCGTGGGGGAAGAAGGCCCTGCGGTGAGGACGACGGTGACGAGGAGGAGGTCGGAGAGGCATGTGCAAGTACGGCGCAACGCGGAAGAGTGAGACGAAGATAACTCTGCCACTAGTATGGTGGCAGAGTGATGAGAGGAGGGAGGAGAGATCAACGAAGCTTGCCGGTGGTTGACAGGAGATGAGGAAGGAGGAAATTGAGAGGGTATCTACGGCCAAATCAATCTTGGAAGACACATCAAGGACCGGGGGTCCTTTTATAGTTGCTGGTCGAACCCTTTATGCTTGGAAGGCAAGCCTTCCAGCGCAAAGGCCTCGCCGGAGATGAAATGCGCTCAAGACACCCAAATCTCTCGAGCATTAGCACGAGAGATTTGGTGTAAATCAGATCTGGAGATCCTGTTCAGACAATGGAGAAATCCTCAGGGAATCTCCATTCCAAATTTGGGAGGAGATCTCTAAGGATTCGAGTAGATATCCTCCTAAATTCCTCACCGGAGTGGGATTCCTCCGCTGTAATGGTAGAGGGACCTAAATGTAACGGTGGCGAGGAAGTTAGGGGTGTTTGCACAAGGGTTTTCAAAAGTTAGGCGCCATAATGTAATTAGGTGGACCATTTTGCAAAGTAGGTCAAGATGGCATTCCCTTAGGCCCAAATTTTCATACAAACCTAATTTGGGCCGAAGGAATCCAATGGTGAAGTTGGATTTTAGGTTTGACCACGTTTGTCCGGACATTTTGTACAAAAACTCAAATTATGCTAAATATTATGCTAGGACCCCAATCGAGGTCAAAATAGGTTCCAAAGGCCAAATTGAAGGTTCTAACCCTAGAGGATATTTTTTCATATATTTTAGAGGGTTTACTTGATTTTTATCCTGACCAGAACCTTGTTGAATTAAGTAAGTCTATTTTAGGATTATAGAATGTCATTTAATTCTTGGATTGCACAATAACCCTTTTCTGACTGAGCCAATCCACTTTTTATCTTATTTAGATTATTTGACCTATGTTTTGCCTCTAAGAAATCTCGTTTATGCACTGTAATGGCCAAATTGCAGTTTTAACCTTTGTTTCATGTTTTTCTCTCAGAACATTAATTCCTTGAATTAGGCCCTTCTCTAGGTTATGTAGGAGCTCTTATTCTCTTTCTTAGGTCAAAATGAGCTAGTGAGGGCTCATGATGAGGTTCTCATCATATCCCCATACCTAATTTTTGCTAGTCCCTTAGCAAAATTTCAAGGTTTTAACATCTGTTCTATACCATTAATTTCTTTTACCAGTTGTGGTAAGTGCTTTTTCTTTTTCTTTTGTGATTAGGTCAGAATGCGACAATAGGCCTCGAGGTGCTCAAGTACTAACCAAAATTCGGACCTGACCTACTTTAGCCTCAGTCTTCTGCAATGGTTTTTAAGGCCCGCAGAAACTATCCTAGGATTCGTTGGACTCTGCGGTTAAAGTACCTGTGCCTGAGACATTTTTAGCCTTAGTTCAGTTTGTAATGCATTTTTGTAAGAGAGAGACAGAGGATTTATTTGTTTGGAGAGCTTTCTCTCCCTTTTCTTTTTATTTCTAGCTCCGGATTGGCTTCTCAACACGGCCTGCATCAGATTCCTCGTCCCCATCATCAATCCTCAAAGGTCCCTGGCAACTGATGCTTCATGATAGCACCACCCATGGCAACCCCAAAACCTTGGATTTCGAGATTTTGAGATAATCTCGCCCATGTTATTTCGTGGCCGAATCCAGACCCTGGAAATCGACATTTCATGATAATGCCGCTCTTGGTATCTGAACCAGCAGAGTGCTTACATGCCCCTGGTAGGATATTTAAATATCCTAAGAGACACGCATCGAGGAGATGATATGTTGTTATGCATCTTCGAGGGAAATTTCCTACCTCTCCGTGCTGGGAACTCATCCAAATCAACTTGTGTTGATTGGCTGCTCCCAATCTAAGCAACTTTTTCATAGCATTAAAATGCTTTTGCATGGTTTTGATAGTTATGCGCACTAAACCAGATTGTGTGTGAGTTGGGCTGCTTACGTTACCGAGTCCCACAAACCAAAGGTCAGTTAACGAGGCCGAATACTCCCTAAGCCTTAGTCCTAATATTCAAGCTTCACATTTTCCCCAACCTCTTGGGGATTATCCAGATTTTAGCGGGTACTTGAATTTTTAAGCCTAAGAGCTAGCCCAAAAGGCCCAAAGTCAATGTTCCTACTAATCTCTTTCTATGTCTCCTTAGCACTTTTTTCTCATTTTTCTTTTTTTCTTTGATGTGGTGTAGAACTTCAATTAATCTCTTAATCTTTTATTAATGACTATTCTTTTTTTCTTTTTCATTTTGTGCTCCTTTTTGGCATTTTGCTCTTTTCCTCTTCATATTTTGTGTAGCCCAAAAATTTTTCTCTCTCCCCTCAGTTTTTTTGTTCTTTTTTTTCAAGATTTTTCAATTTTTTTGTGTTTTTTGTGATATGTGAATTTTTTGTTGAAACCTTTTCTTGATATCAGTTTTCATGACATTTTGCACTTTCCTACCCACCCATGGCTACGATTTGAAATGTCCCCATTGTAAATTAGGTGGGTTCAAATTCAGCTTAGTTCATTCATTAAGACAGGTGTTGGGTGAGTGAACGGGTTGAGGTGACTGTTGTGGACGATTTCTAGACTCAGGTATGGGTACCTTAGGTGGAGCCGACTGTTCTAATGGATGAACCCTAAAATGCAATATGAATTCAGCATAGAAATGTCAGGGAAGGTTTCAGGTTTTTCAAAGAATGATGGGTTGCCTCCCGTTAAGCACTGAGTTTTACGCCATCGGCTGGGTGCAATGAGCTCAGGGAGAATGGAGGATAAAGGATGACTCGGCCAAATATGTATTGGTCACGTCAATGAATGGTTTGAGTCTTTGACCATTCATGACGAAGGGTTCGGAATCGTGGCTGAGTGGACTGATCTAAATGGCTCCATTTCCAAAGATTCGTCAGATTAGGTAGGGTCCAATCCACTTAAATCATAGTTTTCCTGGGAATAATTTGAGTCAGGCATCAAAGAGTACAACCTTTTGACCAGGATGAAAGATCTTTCCAGAAATGTGCTTGTCGTGAAAGGCTTTAACCCACTCCTTGTAGATTTGCGAGTTCTCATACGTGTCGTGGCGTAATTCATCGATCTTGCTCATTTGAAGCCATCTATGGGTTCCAACCTTAGAAAGATCTAAGCTGCAATTCTGTACTGTCCAATAGGATTTATGCTCCAATTCGACAGGGAGGTGACATGCCTTCCCATACACCAGTCTGAAGGGAGACATACCTAATTAGGTCTTGTGGGCGATCCTTGATGAGTCCATTTTAATGGACTATTGTTATGCCTAAGTACTTCAATTCTAACATAGTATGTTTGTTAATAATCACATTAGGTCATTAAATAAATGCATGCATCATTACTTGAGTTTTTATCTATTTTATTGCATTTTATAACTTAGTATGTAATTATTTTATGTTTTGTTGTAGGAATGATATTGGAAAAGAACAAGGAGGAGGGATAAATTTCCCCAACAAACGACCGGCTCAATCCCTTATCCTCCGGTCGGGCTCAACACCTCCCTCAACAAATGAAAACGGCGACAGCCGTATTTAGAAAAGGATTTTGAAAATCCCTTGGGAGGCGGAAGAGAGGAGATATAGAGGAGAGGCAGAGGGGATTAGGAAGAGTGAACCGTGAAGATTGCTTGCACTGTGCACCAATGCCACACCCACCGCCAGAACCCGTGCAGGCCAACCTGCAATAAGCCATCGCTCTTCTCCGCACTGCCTGCAGGTGCCCTACCCCATCCTGCCCTCACCAAGTGCCCTTGCGTGCCCCTTTATGCATCCTGCAGGCGCCGCACCCATCTTCGCTCTACTGCCAACTGTCACGCAATGCCATCACCCTCCACCACTACTGCCAGACGGCCGCAGGCACTGCACCCTCCAGCGCTCTTGCACACCCAGCAGCCTTGTGTAGCCACCAGCGCTCCTAGCAACATCAGAGCCTTCCCCCACCGCAGGTAGCAGCCGCCCGCATCAGCACTACCTGTAGACACCACAGTGCTCTCTAGCGCCCCCTCCAGTGCCTTCGCAGGCCCACACTGTGTCTTTCCAGCCTGCACCACACTGCGCCATTGCCTTCCACCGCAGCGCCTGTGACAGCGCCCTTGCGCTCCCTCTATAGGCACAGGCCCACCGCACACTTGCACCCTCTGTAGGCGCACACGTCAGCAGCAGCAGGGTCGACTTCCCCTGCACAAGCTCCACCACCGGCCATCCTCTGCCTCTAGCCACCTCGGCCCACATCGAGATCCCCAACGTGAAGCCTTCACTCTGACGCACCTTCCCCAAGATCCTTGCAGCCAGTCGAGCCTCTTCACGTGCACAAGGAGGAGAGAGGAATTTTCCTCTATTTTTGGTGAAATTAAAAATTACCATTTATGCCATTGCCAAAAACCCTATTGCATTATTTAGTGGATTAATATATTTGAGTGAAATTGCATGCATGCCCTTACATATTATAGTATTTCTTTCATGCACTTAACTCTTAAATGGTGATGTGATAAATGCATAAGATCTCATCCATACACTCACATGACCTAAAAGAGAAAGCCCCATGTCTTGAAATACAACTATGTTACATGCCATTACCAGTTATTTCATGAAAGGAAAATTACATCCATATCCCTGCATTTCTAAATAATTACGTGTTCCTTTTTTTTGCCTTGTTTCGCATCAGATTTGAACACGGATTGCACACGTGATTGAATAACTACAAAGGAAAAAAATATTTTGTGAACTTATTAATCTATTCTTCCCAGTGGATACGACATCCTTTATTATGGTTTAAATTGATATCTATGTTAATCTTTGATTGAGAGATTTCCACCACATTAATTACAACGACATATCCTTCTATTGCTATCATAATAAGCAAAACTCTCTCCACCAAATTGGTGTTGTTGCTGGGGAGGCAACAGATGCAATAGATTCATGTTATTATTTTTGAATATTCTAAGTTGCGTAATTATCTGATCATTTTTTTTATTGCGCGAGGAATCTGATGAGGTGACGAGGGTAACAGAGCAACGGCATCAATCACGAGCTAAGCCACACGAGGAAAAGTCGTAGGAGACCTGGATCCCAATTTCTCAAGGGATTCTCCATCGTCACAAAATTTACTTCTGTCTTTTCACCCTTGTAGTAATTTGGGCTAAATTTTTTAGGGGTTTGTCCCCACATTCTTTAGCTGCTGGGGTTTACATTTTTTTTTGCTTGTGTGATTCTATTTTCTGCTTGCTTGCCTTTAAAACCAACAAAAGAAAATATCGAGCTACCTGTTTAGAAGTTGTATACCCTTAGGTGCACACATTTAGGGGTGATTGAGCAGCACATTAGATCTTATTATTGCATTACAAGCATATTAACACGAAGATTGTTGGAGATAGGTACACCTTTCTAACTTTTGCATCCAGCTCCTATTCACGCATTTGCATTCAAATTAAAATTCAAGACCACCAAGTTGTTTGAATTTACAAATTCAATGGTTGCATACCTACTAGTGGGACTGATAATCAGATTCAACCCTAAAATCAATTCACATTTGATCTGATTCTAAGGGACTTGTCTGCGATTTCAAAAAAAAAATTACAAAGATTTGCAGCGTGTTGCACACTTCGGACACTGAGCACGCACATTAGGCACCGCACTAAGGCTCGATCCCTTAAGGCTATAGGCACTAATCTCTTTATCAGTGCAAACCCTCCTATTGTGCTTTGTGGTGGTGGTGATACTATCTTTTGACCAAGTGTTTTGATACTTCATGGAGGGGGACACCCCTTAAAGGAACAAAAGGATAGTTAAGGGGCACCGCATACGCATCGCCTCAAAGGAAGGGTTCACCCTACTTGCATCCCTTTGTTCGACCTTGGAGTAACTTCTCACTTGATCACTTGGGAGTATCATCCAAGCAAAGTACAGGTCCTAGGGCACTTGAATGTTGAATTAAGGCGCGTAAGTGTAGTGGAAAACTTGTTTGGCCATTTATATTAACTAATTCGATCTCTGCAACAAAGAAGGTTAAGATTTCAAGTCCACACCCCTCTTATACCACTTACATAGGAATGGAGGGATAAGTCTTGACCTTTTGACTTATCTTTGGAGTGGAGGTTTCACTTAATAAGAACTTGAATTGTGTTTGATATTGTATGCTTGGTAGATGCTCTCTTTAGGGTAGTCCAGTGTTTGATCCTGAGCCTGAGAGAATTCTTAGGAGAGCTCACCTAGGAGAGAAAAAAGAAGGAATGGCTAATCAGGGAGCAAATCAACAAAGGGCCCTAAGGGACTATTTTATTCTAACTAACCAACCCGCACAAGCACTATGACGACCGGTAGGGGATAATCCGTATGAGATCAAGAGCAGTACCATATCTTTATTGCCCTCCTTTTATGGTACTACTAGGGAGGACCCCTACCGGCATTTGGAGGAATTCACCAAGGTCTGTTCCACGATGAAGCTCTAGGGCTTTACTGATGAAGCCTTGATGAGGACACTATTTCCTTTCTCCCTAAAGGATAAGGCTAAGCACTGGTATCATACCCTCGATGCAAGGGTAAATGATTGGGCCACCCTTAAGGGAGAATTTTTGAAAAAGTATTTTCCTATGAGTAAAACCAACCATTACAGAACAGAGATTATGGGTTCTACTCAACAGGAAGGGGAGCAATTTCATGAGACTTGGGAGCACTTTAATGACCTTCTTAGGTTATGCCCCCACCATCAGGTGCCATGATGGTAGTTGGTCAAAAGGTTCTATAACGGATTATCTGAAAGGCGTAGGCAAAGCATCAATGCAGCCTGTGTAGGAACCGTCATGACCAGAACTGAGGATGAAGACTGGGCATTATTTGAAACATTAGGCGACAACTCCATACATCTATCCTCTACCTATCAAGAAAGAAAACCATCAATCTTGAAGAGGAAGATAGAGGCCCATGAAGCCGAGGCTTCTCAGGATTTGGCTTATCAGATTCAACTATTGAATAAAAACTTTGATAGGCTTTTAGCAAACCCCAGCATGAACTATCAGGCAAATCAATTCTTTGAGTTGATTCAGGCCAACTTGAAAGCGACCCAAGGTTTCCGCCCCCCTCGCAATAACCCGTATACCAATACCTATAATCTGGGGTGGCGGAACCATCCAAACTTCTCTTGGAAGCAAGGTAATGCTTCTAACTCAGGGAATACAAGACCCTTACCTCCCCAACCCATATACCAACCATCTTATGAAAACCCTCCTTAGAATAAGCCCTCTGAGATAGATGAACTGAAGGCCATGATGAAAGCAATGCAAGAGCATCAGAATATGGTCATCCAGTTTCAGAATAAGATGATTATTGATAAGCAATTCCAAATTGGTCATCTTACTGAGGCAGTTAGGCAACGTGATCTGGGGAAGCTGCCTAGCTCTTATGAGGAGAACCCTAAGGGCAAGGGGGTTGTATTCAGGGCGCACGCCCAAGCACTAACTGTGTTGAGGAGTGGAAAAAAGATTGACAAGCCTGATAACATTCTTACGGTTACGTCTCAGAATTCCCCTTCCACACCTGACCCGACTTCCATCTCCATTGAGGAAGAGCCATACTGCTCTCCCTCACACAAAACCACCCATAATGAGGATGTTGTCCTTCCACCACCCCTTTCCCACCATGATGACCCCTCTACCAGAAGCTGAGGGTGCCCTTTCCAGAGCGCCTATCTGCTCTTGGGAAATTTCTGTTGGCTCGTCTAGAGTCAAGGATAGGACGGAAGAGATTATGGAGACTTTTAGGCAAGTCCAGATTAACTTGCCTCTGCTGGAAGTTATTAAACAGATCCCGTCCTATGCCAAATTTCTGAAGGACTTGTGCACCCAGAAGTGCTAATCTAGGAAACAGGTCCAAACCATGGTCATCCTGGCTAACCATGTTAGCTCGGTTCTCCAGCATGGAACACCCCCCAAAATGAAAGACCCAGGGGCCCCGTATATTTCAGCGGTTATAGGTAACCAACACATTAATGAGGCTTGACTACGTAGCTATCATAGGTCTTAATTGACCAAAATTAGGCTAGGACTTAGCATAAGTTAGGATTATTCATGCATGCATAAGCATTATCTGCATCTTTACTGCTTTACTTTAGCTATACATAAAATAATGTTATAATGTGTTGATTAAGTGCATTATGCCGATTGTAGGCAATAAGCAGATCTGGAGTTGGATCTGGAGTAGGATCTAAAGTTGGATCTACAATAACGGGAGTTGCAGTAGAGCTGCAGCAGAAGGCTTAGTTTAGATGTAGGAATAATAATGTAAGGGAGCTAAAGGTTTTCTATTCTATTAAGTAGAAATAAAGAAGTAAAATGTGAAGAGCTTAGGTCCATCTTAGCCCTAGGATAGCCTAGAAACCTCCCTAAGCCTTAGCCACCCTTAGATTAGGTCACAACACTCTAGGAAGCCCTAAAACCCTAGTTCCATCCCTTATCTAGATGTCCAGATAAGTTATAGGACATCCAGGACCCTTAGCCCTCTCTCGCACACCTCAAACCCACTTCTGCAGTGTTATTGGACGTCCAGACACTTTGTCAGACGTCCAATTTCTGCAGAGTACCCAAAAGAGAACCTTGATTTCCCCCTAACTCAAATTGGATTCTAGAACTAAAGTCTAGGCTTCTGATGTTTAAGTATAAGTCATCTGATCTTATTATTGGATGTTTGATACTGGTCTCCAGTCCCTGTTTTGAGATTCAAGTCTTGATCTTGGATCTCTAGCTCCCTAGACCTAATCCAAACCCCATAGGGACCTAAATTGAGGTGTCCTAACCCTAGTACATCACCTCTAGACCTACCTAAGGACCTAATTAGGTCCTCAAAAAACCCAATTGACTTAGATCAAAGTCAATTACCTTCACCTAAGTCAATTGGACTCATTGAGTCCAATTGAGCTTAGATCTCAACCCACACAAGTTCAATTGGACTTGGTGCGATTCCAATTGACCTAAACCCAACCTAATTGAGTTACGTCACCCTCAATTAGGCTCACACTCATTCAATTAAACTTAGGTTAAGTTTAATTGCATTTTCACCTTAGCAATTAGGGTTTGTAACCCTAAAATCAAGACCTACACCTACACAAACCCCTTAGGACCTATCCTAAGCCACCTAGCCATGTAGAGCACGACCCCATAGACACACACACACACACCCATTCATGCACACACTTCTCCAGAATTCTCTAGAGTTCTCTTGAGATGGTGCCACCTCTTGGTTACCAAATTTAGCAACCAAGAGGCATTCAAATTGAGATCCATAATTTTTGGATCTCAAAGACCACCTCCAACCCCATGTGGCCGGCCACTCTTGGACTCTCTCTAGAGAGTTACACACCTCTCTAGAGAAAAGCCATTTGGTCTATAAAAAGACCCCATGGGCAGCCAAACACACCCATTCACATCCTTGGCTTCCATTGGCACCAATCACATCATTAGATCCTTACATGCCCACCTTCACTTAGGTTAGCTACTCCACCTCCACGAGCTCACCACCATCATGGAGGATGGTCGGGCGAGTTTCGCGTGTTAGAAATCGGGGTTACAAGTAACCCATCGTCGTAGTTGCAAAACATGTCGATCAGATAAATTTTATACCGAAACTCCAAGGGAGTCCTTGGTCGAACATAGGGAGGCGACGTTAACTTTAGTTGAAAATCGTGCTTCGATTGGTTTCTTTTTGGTATTTTAGGGTTTTGTTATTTTTCTATGTTTTTGAAATAAAAGATAAGCAAATGATTCACTAGATAGAGATGTGGAATAAATATGATATATATCAATTCAATGTTGATTACAATGAACTACAAAAGCATAAAAAGAGAGGGAGGTGAGAGGAAATCTCCCGAATCGGCTGTTCGGTGAGACGACGGCACCTGACGAAAGCTCGAACAAAGGAGGTGAGGAGAGAGATGACGAAGGTGAGATGCTGGAGGACATCGGGTTGAGGAAAGCTTCGGCGTAGCTCCAGAATGGAGGTGAGAAGACAAAGTTGATCTGCTACTGGAATGGAGGTAAGAGGACAACTCCAAGGTGACCTATGAAGGGAGATGGGAAGTTGGAGGAGTATTTGGTGGGGTAGAGGTTCACTACACTAGTACACACCTTGGGAGCTTGAGAACAAGCTCTAATGGAGCGTTGGTAGGCTTGCTAGAGCTTGGGAGTAGGTAGGAGTAGAGTAGGTAGAGATGGCATGGAAGGGAGGGGGTGTAGGTCCTTTTATAATGGAGGAGGAGAGGCAAAAATTGTATCTGGGTCTTTACTGATGTCCACAAACATCACTGCAGCTGCCGTTGAAGATCCACCCTTCAGTTGCTCTTGCTGGCTTGCACGGGCCTTTAGTGACATCCACAAACATCGCTGCAGCTGTCGCTGAAGATCCGCCCTTCAATTCCTCTTGCTGGCATGTGCGGGCCTTTAGTGATAGCTGCAGGTGTCACTAAAGACCCACATAAATGTTGCTGAAGATTCGTGCATCACCTTGCTGGCATGCGCTCTAATGAGAGCCTCATCATGAGCCATAACTAGCTCATTTTGACCCAATAAAGAAGATAAAAGCTCCTACATAACCTAGAAGAAGGCCTAACTGAAGGAACAAGTGCTCTGAGAAGAAAACATGAAATAAAGGTTAAAACTGTAATTTTACCATTGCAGTACATAAACGGGATTTCTCAAAGGCAAAACATAGCTTAAATGGTCTAAATGAGATAAAAAGAGGGTTGAGTCAATCAGAAATGGGTTCATGTGCAATCTAGGAATTAAATGACACCTGGTAACCCTAAAACAGACCGGCTTTAATTAACAAGGTTTCGGTCAGGATAAAAATCAAGTAAACCCTCTAAAAATCATGGAAAAACATCCTCTAGGGTTTAGAACACTTACTTTGGCCTTTGGAACCTAGTCAGACCTAGATTAGGGTCCTAGCTCCTCAATTAACCTAATTTGGGTTTTTTCGCAAAATGTCCAGTCAAACGAGGTCAAACCTAAAATCCAACTTCACCATTGGATTCCTTAGGTCAAAATTAGGTTTATACCAAAATTTGGACCTAAGGGGAGGTCATCTTGACCTACTTTGCAATTTAGTACACCCAAATCACAAATAGGTCCCTATCTTTTGAATATCCTTGCAAAGAGCCCCCCAAGTTCTTCACCCCCTTTGCAATCCGGTCCTGCCGCCATTGTTAGGGCAGAACCGAGCTCTGGCGAGGTTCAGAGAGGGATTGCTCTCTAATCCCTCAGAGATTCCCTCCCAAAAATGGAAGGTGGATTCTCTGAGGAATTCCCTTCCTTCTAAAGCCAATTACAATCGCTGGTGTGAACCCAATCTCTCATGCGAACGCATGAGAGATTTGGGTATCCACCTTCCTTCCAACTCTGGCAAGCCGGCAGACCTAATTGCGCTCTCTCCACGCGCTGATAGGAGCGGCCAGCACCTACAAAACACCCCCCAGACCCTGCCGCAGAAGGCGAGCTTGATTTGGCCGAGTGTCCACCCCCAATTCATCACCTCCTGCCCGGCCAAAAGTCCCAACAAGCTCCGGCGAGCCCCCCTCCCCTCCCTCTTCGCTCTGCCACAAAACCAGTGGCAGAGTTATCTTCCTGACTTCCCTCCGTGTCGCGCAGTACCCGCACACGCCGCCTCAGCCCCGTCGTCACCGCCGTTCTCCCCCACTGGGCATCATCTTCTCCGGCGACAGCAGGTACTGCTGTCCACCTTCCATCCCCTTTCATCCTTACAATTAGGTTAGAACTCCTCTCCATCCTCTCCTTTCTCTTTTCCCCCTGTTATCTCATCTGATTACCCCTCGACCGACGCTGACCACCCTCATCTTCCACATCACCGACCGACCTCCGGCGAGCCGCTTCCACCAATCCATCCCCCCACACGGCTCGCCAACCACCTTGAGAGCTCTGCCTCACCACCAGGAACTCGTCCACCCCACAACTGCCACTCCAGACCTCCATAATCACCCCCCGACCAACCCACCATCTCTGGCCATAGGTTGACCTAGGCACGCCCGCCTAGGCTGACCGGCAACCTGCAGCATCACCCACCGCCTTCGCCGTGCTACGGCGAAGGTTTCCAGCTATTCTGATTGGGCCAATAGGCCGTTCTGTTGGATGTCAGGTGTACGCCCCAGCCGCCATTAAAAGCCGAAGCAGCAGGGAGCTTGGAGCAGCAGCAGGCGTCGGGCTTCCCAGGTGGGAGGTGCAGCAGACTCTCGCAAGTGTCGCGAAGCAACCGAGGCCAGCTAGTAGCTCAAAGGAGTCAACAGCTTGGTAAATCGAGCGACAAAACTCTGCGGGCGCGCGTGAAGGCGAGACCAGATAGTCCCACATCGTGGGATTGCAACACTCAGGTACCATATAAGTTGTTTTTGTGTTTTCGTCTTAGTGGCTCCGTAAGCACAGGGGTGAGGTCCCTCACTGCCCTCACCCGCCTCGTCCGCTGCTTGACCATGCGGATCTGGCAGATCCGACCCGACCTAAACCTACGCACTCCTCGCACATCACACCACCTGCAGGTGCACCTGGTCCCGGGTATGATCCGACCCGATTACGGCTGTGGCTCTGGGAGAGCGTCCCTGAGTGAATTGCTTGAGAGAGAGAGACGCGTGGGTAGAGGGAGAAAGGATAGGTTTTGCTCTGTGTAGGGCACAGGCTGAACGTTGAGGAAGAAAGACTTGGTCGCAAGAATGAAAAGAAAGAAGGAAGAAGGAAAGGCAGGAATAACAGAGAGACCAAAGAAGAAGAAAGAAAGAAGCCTTCGCAGGAGAAGAAGAAGGAGCAAGACAGAGAAGAAACAAGGCAGAGAAGAAGAAGAAAGAAAGAAGCCTTCGCAGGAGAAGAAGAAAGAGAAGAAAGGAAAGCAAACACAGCAGCAGAAAAAGAAGAAACAGAGAGACTGCTGAGGAAGAAGAATAATCAAGAAGAAAAGGGAACATACTTTTAAGACGTCTGATCACAAGATCAGACGTCCAATTTCATTTCTTTTTGTCCTAACTACTTTTAATCGCATACATTCATAGTTGAATTGATATTTTGATTAAATTAGAGTGTTCAATTACATTTTGACTGGTAGTAAACTCCATTTGCTCCCTGTGATCGACCTCGGATACTCAGATCTTCGAGTAATAAAATTCTTTATATTTGTTTAAACGTTTTATCGGTTGTACTACAACGTGATATACTTTAAACCCGCACAAAACGTTGACAACATTTTGGCACCGTTGCTGGGAAGCAATGCGCAATTTACCACTAGTCTCTACATTCTTTTTATCATATTGAACACTAACTTGCCCTACTTTGCTTTGATGTGATCTTGCAGGTACTTCATGAGAAAATCTCTCCCGCAAGTCAACCACTCCAGGGCAGGTAATTTCTTTTCTTCCTTAATCATCCCCTAATCTTTGAAAGACAAAAGGAAGAAAATCAATTTAGGAATCAATTGCCTTCTTTATATAGTAATCACCATCTCTAAGGCAAAACATTTCCTGATTTTGCGAAAATTTCTGCAAATATTCTTGAAGTTGGAGTGATTTTTTTTCCATCCCACAAATTCTTGTGCCTAATTGAAATAACGCTTAATCTCGGCGGACCACACACTTCTTGTTTATAAGTCCAAAGAGAACTTTTGAAAAAGAAAAAGAGGATTGGAAATAGAACCAAATTAGGGTTTCCACATTAGGGTCTTGAAGCGCTAGTCACACTTGCCTGTGTAAAAGGAAATAAACCCTCCCGCATCAGTATGCTACCCAAGCCCTTGATTGAAGAAAGCTAAATAAGACAAACCCTAAAATTGAGCTCTAAAATCACTTGAATCTTAAAATTTTTTTTGACCTAATAACCTGGGAGTCAAATCAGGGTGATCTCTAGGCTCCGAGCTTAGAATCATTCTGCCATCTATAGGACAGGTCAGGTGAAGTTGACCCCTTGGGTCAACCAACCTCTAAATTAGGTCACAATACCAAAAACATCTAAAGTTCAAGTGAGAACACTAAAAGCACCTTTGAAATAAAAAGTGATAGACTTAAGAGGTCAAGGTCCCCATTTTGGTCTACCTGGAATCTCAGTGACAAGAGAGGTTGGGTGGGGGAAACCCTGTAACCCGTAGGGACGCTCTACTGTGTAGGGGTCTTTGCGGGACTCTCCCTCTCTGGCTACCCAGGTAATTCTCAGGTGGATGATCTTCGGATCCAGGGGTCCATCCGCCCCGAACCTCTATAGTCATCCAAATATCTTTTGGGTGTCTTGATTGGGTCAAGAACATCTCCAGTCCTGCATCTTTTCTCTTTAGAGCACACACACTCATTTTCAGTGGGACTCGTTATTCAAATCTGATCGCTTCATAACACATCTTGAGTCAAACTCTGATCTTGATTCCGCCACCTGATCCAAATATGCAGCCGAACCACCTAGGACTACCATTCAAGAAACCTGAATACCGGAGATCCATGAGAGATAAAATGATTGAGGATGCCATGAGATTTTATGAAAATGAAGAAACCTCAACAACAGTAGGAAACATTCAGGTTGATGTCCCAACAACCGCAACCTTTGTCATAACTTGTGCCCAAGTACTATTAGCAGAAGCCAACAAAGGATCAACCCGTGACTTACTCATTACTGCATACATTGAGATAGAAAAATTGCACAATAGTGAATACCTTCAATGTATGACAAATCCTCGACTTTGGAAGCAACACCAAGATAGTCTTGAAAAACGGGAAGAGATAATGAGATTAATAAAACAAGTGATTGATCAGAAATACCCGTACATACCACCAACAGAGGATGAGATATCTTGGAACAACATCGAGGATAAATCTGACCTCGGGTTTGAGGCACAAAATGGTTGTGGATTCCCAATCCAGATGGAGTATAATGCACCTGATATTGAAGAAGGTTGGGAAACTCCAAATGCAGGAAAAGACCATGATGAGCCCATTTTAGAATCCCAAGACTCCTGCAAGTATGAGAGTAGAACTGAACCTCTCGAGGGTGTAAATTCCATCCCTTATTCTGATAAGGTGACCCTCGAAGGTTATTCAGACCTAAACTCTAGGAATTCAACCCACATCCTAAGCCTAGAACCTAGATCTGAAACATATTTTGAAGATTTCAAGGCCCCAGATGAAGAAAATCAATCTCTTAATGAAGAATATGATTTTGGGCCTCGATTTGATGAATATCCCTCGTCAACCTCCTCAGAGGAACGAATCGATTTTGCGGAAGTCATGCCAATCTACGACACATAAACCGAGGAGTTGGACGAGTAGGGTTTCAATTGGGTCTGCCCTACTAGCTTAGAATCTGACCCTCTACCAGATAAGGATACCCTTTTAAGCTCAGAATTAACATTTAGGCTAGATAACAGTCAGGCTGCTGAATATACAACATATGATTTATTCTATGGTGGAACTCATGATCTAGAATCTCATTCAAACTTTGATTTTCGTAAACTCTCCGACGATCTCGAATCTGACCATAACATCGGAGAAAATCTGCCTCCTGATTATAACATGTCAATCTTCTTTGAAGCCACCTACTCCACATATACAGAACCAATCAAAACCCGTTCCCCACCCCGACCCACAACCGGACTCAATTTCTATTCCGATTCACCTCTCACTGAGCCGTTTGCAGATGATTCAACTCCATATCTAGACCAGGTATCGGGTACTGATCGGGCCACAAATCAGGAGCCTCCATCCTTTGATCACCTCTGTAGGGATTCCACACCTTACATGGATAATTTTTCGGAACCCTACTTTGACCAGGCTGATTCGACTCAGCCTGAACCCGAGTTTTCACTTCCATATCCATCAGAACATCACTGCATATGGTGGGTTCCGCATCTGCTGATCTACATCTATCAACCCACCAGACTTATTGGGTTCGGGCTGCATCATCAGCCCGCTGATCTCAACAAGCACCTGGTTGGACCAACCAGGCTCTTAATCAAGGTGCTTGTTTTCCAAAACTCCATTGATTTGACCACTCCCTCTCCACCCCATTTTCTACTCGGCTGAAGGCATTAAATTTAGCGCTTAACGGGAGGCAACCCGTCATACCAAACACAGAGACCCGTCTGATTATCCATCTGGACTCCACGTCTCTTGCACCTTGAGTCCAGCATTATACAGATGATCCCACCTCTGGTACACGTATCAGAGCTTGAAATCATCCGCATCAGTCATTTACGACCCATTCACCCACCCGATGTATCCTGTTCTAAGCCCCTGACCTCAACACTAATTCCCACCCTCTGTTTGCAATGAGGACATTGCAAAACTTAGGCATGGGGGGGTGATAAAGTGCATACATACAGAACCAAGAAAAAAATTAGGAGTCTCACACACAAAAAAATTTGCATATGTCCAAAACGCAAAAAAATTGAAAAAAATTAAGAAAAAGAACAAAAAAATGGGGGGAGGGAGGAAATTTTGTGAGCCACTTAAGCATAAGGAGGAGAAAAAGAAGAAAAATGACAAAAACGAGCATAAAATGAAAATGAAAAGAAATAGTCATTAGTAAAAGATTAAGGGGTTAACTGAAGTTCTAGATCGAATCAAGAAAAAGAAAAGAAAAGTGCTACGGAGATATAACAAGAGATTGGAGGGAACGCTGGTCTTAGGCCTTTTGGGCTAGTACCTTTAGCTTAAAAATTCACGTATCCGTTAAAATATGGATAATCCTCAAGAGGTTGAGGAAAATGCGAAGCTTGAGTATTAGGTCTAAGGCTTAGGAAGTATCCAGCCTCGTTAACTGACCTCCGGTTTGCGGGATTCGGTAACCTAAGCACCCAAATTCACACATAGTCTGGTTCAGTGCGCATAAAACATCCAAATCATGCGAAAAGCGTTTAATGTTCTGAAAAAGTCACCTAGATTAGCAGCGGTCAATCAACACAAATTGATTTGGACGAGTTCCCAGCGCGGAGAGGCGGGAAATTCCCCTCGAAGATGCATAACAACATATCGTCTCCTCGGTGCTTGTCTCTTAGGATATTTAAATATCCTATTGGGGGCATGTAAGCACTCTGTTGGTTCAGATACCATGGGTGGCATTATCACAAAATGTCGATCGCCAGGGGCTGAATTCGGCCACGGAACGCCATGGGCGGGATTATCTCGAAATCTCGAAAGCCAGGGTTCTGGGGGTTGCCATGGGCGGGATTATCTCGAAATCTCGAAAGCCAGGGACCCTTGAGGATTGATGATGGGGACGAGGAATCCGATACTGACCGTGTTGAGAAGCTAATCTGAAGCTAGAAATAAAAAGAAAAGAGAGAGAAAAGCTCTCCAAACAAATAAATCTTCTATCTCTCTCTTACAAAAAAAACGCACTGCAAAATGAATTTAGGCTAAAAATGTCTCAAGCATAGGTGCTTTAACCACGGAGTCCAACAAACCCTAGGATAGTTTCTGTGGGCCGTAGAAACCTTTGCGGAGGACTGAGGCTAAAGCAGAACAAGTCCGGATTTTGGTTGGTACTTGAATACCTCTAGGCCTATTATCGACATTCCTACCTAATCACAAAAGAAGAAGCACTTATCATTGTTGACAGACATTCAGGGTCTAGAACGGAAGTTAAAACCTTGAAATTTTGCTAAGGGACTAGCAAAAGCTAGGCATTGGGGTATGATGAGATCCTCATCATGAGCCATAACTAGCTCATTTTGACCCAATAAAGAAGATAAAAGCTCCTACATAACCTAGAAGAAGGCCTAACTGAAGGAACAAGTGCTCTGAGAAGAAAACATGAAATAAAGGTTAAAACTGTAATTTTACCATTGCAGTACATAAACGGGATTTCTCAAAGGCAAAACATAGGTTAAATGGTCTAAATGAGATAAAAAGAGGGTTGAGTCAATCAGAAATGGGTTCATGTGCAATCTAGGAATTAAATGACACCTGGTAACCCTAAAACAGACCCGCTTTAATTAACAAGGTTTCGATCAGGATAAAAATCGAGTAAACCCTCTAAAAATCATGGAAAAACATCCTCTAGGGTTTAGAACACTTACTTTGGCCTTTGGAACCTAGTCAGACCTAGATTAGGGTCCTAGCTCCTCAATTAACCTGATTTGGGTTTCTTTGCAAAATGTCTAGTAAAACGAGGTAAAACCTAAAATCCAACTTCACCATTTGATTCCTTAGGTCCAAATTAGGTTTATACCAAAATTTGGTCCTAAGGGGAGGTCATCTTGACCTACTTTGCAATTTAGTACACCCAAATCACAAATAGGTCCCTATCTTTTGAATATCCTTGCAAAGAGCCCCCCAAGTTCTTCGCCCCCTTTGCAATCCGGTCCTGCCGCCATTGTTAGGGCAGAACCGAGCTCCGGCGAGGTTCAGAGAGGGATTGCTCTCTAATCCCTCAGAGATTCCCTCCCAAAAATGGAAGGAGGATTCTCTGAGGAATTCCCTTCCTTCTAAAGCCAATTACAATCGCTAGTGTGAATTTGGGCATCCACCTTCCTTCCAACTCCGGCAAGCCGACAGACCTAATTGCGCGCTCTCCACGCGCTGATAGGAGCGGCCAGCACCTATAAAACACCCCCCAGACCCTGCCGCAGAAGGCGAGCTTGATTTGGCCGAGTGTCCACCCCCAATTCGTCTCCTCCTGCCCGGCCAAAAGTCCCAGCAAGCTCCGGCGAGCCCCCCTCCCCTCCCTCTTCGCTCTGCCACAGAACCAGCAGCAGAGTTAGCTTCCTGACTTCCCTCCGCGTCGCGCAGTACCCGCACACGTCACCTCAGCCCCGTCGTCGCCGCCGTTCTCCCCACTGGGCATCATCTTCTCCGGCGATAGCAGGTACTACTGTCCGCCTTCCGTCCCCTTTCGTCCTTACAATTAGGTTAGAACTCCTCTCCATCCTCTCCTTTCTCTTTTCCCCCTGTTATCTCATCTGATTACCCCTCGACCGACGCTGACCACCCTCATCTTCCACATCACCGACCGACCTCCGGCGAGTCGCTTCCACCATTCTAGCCCCCCACACGGCTCGCCAACCACCTCGAGAGCTCCGCCTCACCACCAGGAACTCGCTCCACCCCACAACTGCCACTCCAGACCTCCATAATCACCCCTCGACCAACCCACCATCTCTGGCCACAGGTTGACCTAGGCACAGCCACCTAGGCCGACCGGCAACCTACAGCATCACCCACCGCCTTCGTCGTGCTACAGCGAAGGTTTCCAGCTATTCTGATTGGGCCAATAGGCCGTTCTGTTGGATGTTAGGTGTACTCCCCAGCCGCCATTAACAGCCGAAGCAGCAGGGAGCTTGGAGCAGCAGCAGGGGTCAGGCTTCCCAGGCGGCAGGTGCAGCAGACTCTCGCAAGTGTCGCGAAGCAACCGAGGCCAGCCAGTAGCGCAGAGGAGTCAACAGCTTGGGCAATCGAGCGACAAAACTCTGCGGGCGCGGATGAAGGCGAGACCAGATAGTCCCACATCGTGGGATTGCAACACTCAGGTACCATATAAGTTGTTTTTGTGTTTTCGTCTTAGTGGCTCCGTAAGCACAGGGGTGAGGTCCCTCACTGCCCTCACCCGCCTCGTCCGCAGCTTGACCACGCGGATCTGGCAGATCCGACCCGACCTAAACCTACACACTCCTCGCGCATCACACCACCTGCAGGTGCGCCTGGTCCCGGGTACGATCCGACCCGATTACGGCTATGGCTCTGGGAGAGCGTCCCTGAGTGAATTACTTGAGAGAGAGAGACGCATGGGTAGAGGGAGAAAGGATAGGTTTGGCTCTGTGTAGGGCACAGGCTGAACGTTGAGGAAGAAAGACTTGGTCGCGAAAAGGAAAAGAAAGAAGGAAGAAGGAAAGGCAGGAAGAACAGAGAGACCAAAGAAGAAGAAAGAAAGAAGCCTTCGTAAGAGAAGAAGAAGGAGCAAGACAGAGAAGAAACAAGGCAGAGAAGAAGAAGAAAGAAAGAAGCCTTCGCAGGAGAAGAAGAAAGAGAAGAAAGGAAAGCAAACACAGCAGCAGAAAAAGAAGAAACAGAGAGACTACTGAGGAAGAAGAATAATCAAGAAGAAAAGGGAACATACTTTTAAGACGTCTGATCACAAGATCAGACGTCCAATTTCATTTCTTTTTGTCCTAACGACTTTTAATCGCATACATTCATAGTTGAATTGATATTTTGATTAAATTAGCGTGTTCAATTACATTTTGACTGGCAGTAAATTCCATTTGCTCCCTGTGATCGATCTCGGATACTTCGGTCTTCGAGTAATAAAATTCTTTATATTTGTTTAAACGTTTTGTCAGTTGTACTACAACGTGATATACTTTAAACCCGCACAAAATGTTGACAACACGCTCCGTTGGCGATGCGCGCTTCGCGCATCCATGTCCTGCACGCGTTGGCATGCGCGTACGCGTATGCTGCGCTGCTGCTGCTACGCGCTGCGTGGCTGTTTTTGAGCGACCGGCCAAATTTGAAAATGGGGGGGTTGTGGGGATTCAAACCCACGCCACACCCTTGAGAACTGCAGTCTAGACCATTGTGCCAAGTGTGTGGATGCATCATGAGGAGGAGCTTACAGAGTACTCTACCTGCACTTTACTCCAATCTACCACACTTGGATCTACATGATAGGGTACCTACAAGATAGTATATCAAAGACAAGTAGCGTTAGTGCCATGTAAATGCAAAGAAGCGTAATAAACAGTAAAGTAAATTCCGTTGCCTCCCTGGAAACGGCGCCAAAGTGGTAGGGTGTGTTTCACATGTTAGAAATCGGGGTTACAAGTAACCCATCATCGTAGTTACAAAACACGTCAATCAGATAAATTTTATACCGAAACTCCAAGGGAGTCCCGGGTCAAACACAGGGAGGTGACGTTTACTTTAGTTGAAAATTGCGCTTCAATTCGTTTCCTTTCGGTATTTTAGGGTTTTATTATTTTTCTGTGTTTTTGAAACAAAAGACAAGAAAATGATTCACAAGATAGAGATGTGGAACAAATATGATATATGTCAATTCAATTTCGATTACAATGAACTACAAAAGCATAAAAAGAGAGGGAGGTGAGGGGAAATCTCCTGAATCGGTTGTTCAGTGAGACGATGGCGCCTGGCGAAAGGTCGGACAAAGGAGGTGAGGAGTAGGATGACGGAGGTGAGATGCTGGAGGATGTCGGGTCTAGGAAAGCTTCGGTGTAGCTCCAGAATGGAGGTGAGAAGACAGAGTAGATCTGCTACCGGAATGGAGGTGAGAGGACGGCTCCAAGGTGACCTATGAAGGGAGATGGGCAGTTGGAGGAGTATTTGGTGGGGCAGAGGTTCGCTACACTAATAAGCACCTTGGGAGCTTGAGAACAATCTCTAATGGAGCATTGGTAGGCTTGCTAGAGCTTGGGAGTAAGTGGGAGTAGAGTAGGTAGAGATGGCTTGGAAGGGAGGGGGTGTAGGTCCTTTTATAGTGGAGGAGAGGCAAAAATCGTATCTGGGTCTTTACTGATGTCCACAAACGTCACTGCAGCTATCGCAGAAGATCCGCCCTTCAATTGCTCTTGCTGGCATGCACGGGCATTTAGTGACGTCCACAAACGTCGCTGAAGATCTGCCCTTCAATTACTCCTATTGGCATGCGCGGGCCTTTAGTGATAGCTGCAAGTGTCGCTAAAGGCCCTCATAATTGTTGCTGAAGATTTACGCGTCTCCTTGCTGGTGTGCGCTCGGCTGGCACTGCACGCTTCGCACACCCGTGTCGCGTTTGCGCTAGCATGCACTGGCATGAGCCTGTGCGTGTGCTGCGTTGCTGCTGCTGCACACTGCACACTACGCAGCTGCTGCTGAGCAGCTAGCCAAATTGGAAATTGGGGGGCTGCAAGGATTTGAACCCGTGCCCCACCCTTGAGAACTGCAGTTTGGACCATTGTGCCAAGTGTGTGGATGCATCATGAGGAGGAGCTTGGTGCAGAGCTTCCCAACCATTGGATCTTGATCCAACGACTAGGATTCAAGGGTGAGGATGAAGGAATTGGGTGATGTTGCTAGCCGGTGTTGGGTGGCCTAGATGGTGCCATGTGGTGTCATCTAGACCGTCCGTCTTCTTCTTCTTGTAGAGGGTGCCACGATGCTCAGATTGGGATGGTTATCGCGATGCCGAACTGCAATCGTTGCTCCAGATCCATCCGTACAGTCAGATTATCCATCCGAAACCCATATGGATGTCACATTGCCCCCTTGGTCGTTGATCTTCCTCGAGGTTAATGTGATGCTAGGGGACTCCGATCTGGATGATTTTAGAGGCATTAGTCTCCGATCATCGTCCCGATCAGATTTGTATGGTCTGATTGCCCATCCGAGGCCCTAAAATAAATCCTCTTTTCTCCTAACCATATAAAGGACCTGATTAACCTAAAATATAAACAATTACTCTAAATGCAGAATGATGCATGCTATGCAATATTTATATCATGATATGCAGTGCTAAGCCTAGGAGCTATCACAAATAAACATTTTATGATGAATTTATACGTGTTTATCAGAGGACATCATGCTGGGATGTCGGATCAATCCTCCCTCTCTCCAAAGGTCGGCCTAAGCTACATTGGTTTCCCCTCAATCTCTTCCCGACCACTCCATAGCCATCAGGGACCACCCCTGAATTGCCTTTATTCTGCTAGATTTAGTTTATGCTCTCCATAATTTTTACTGCTTTTATTACTGCTTAGTAGCATAGTCTTAACTTCTCCCCCAATGATGCATGCGAAATCCCACCATTGATTCTTGTATGCAATCATTTTCTGGTAGCTAGATTTTCGTTTCAAGCATTTATGTGTAAGCTTTCCTCTAAATTTCTTGTGCAAACAACTCCCCAATGAATGAATGAAGATGCATTTTTATATATATATCTCTTTATGTGTATGAAATCACCATGAGCTTAATGATTATCATATTTGCGTGATTTAAGTTGCCTGCCATTAACTGTCTATCCATTACGCACCAGCATGTCGTTTCCTGAGGATATTGAAAATCTAACGATAGACACTTTCTCCATAAATAGTCACCACCTCAGTAGAATCGTGTGCACAAAAACTCACACATTCACCGTCGTAATTTATTTGACGCATGCGAATGTAATCCGAGTTAATAACAGAAGTGGTGAAGTTTTAGTTAGGTGATTGGAAACCTGCGTGCATTTTTAAATGAAGTAGAGTAATAAAAAGATCGATTTCAAAACTGAAAGCAACGCTTCTCAGAGACGAATGACCGGGACTCAAGTCTCGTAATTTTTACGAACTTAATTTTTGACGAACGTTCTTGCATGACTTTACTACGATTTCTGACGACTTTCAAACGCATGAGAATGGATTCTGTCAAGGCTCTGCTCAATCTGGGTGTGGAGCTGAACATTCTACCGAGCTCAATCTACGACCTTTTGGGAGGAGGCAAGCTAAAGCCTAGTCCAGTAATCCTCTAGGTTGTAGACAGATCACTTAAGACACCATGGGGATTGTTGGAAGATGTCCTTGTGAGAGTGGAGGATTTCTTTTTCCCTGTTGACTTTCTGGTGCTTGATACTGACCCATCAAATAAGCCCACAAAGCCATCCATTATTATGGGACGCCGCTTCTTAGCCATAGCCAATGCCTTAATAAATTGTAGATCTGGGGCACTTAAAATGGGCTTTAGGAACATGAAGATCCGGTTGAATGTTTTTGATACTTACAAGCAATCCAGATTTGAAGATTGTTCTCAGATTGAGGTCGTTGATGAAGTAATTGAAGAGACTACTCCATCACTCTTATGTAGAGATCCCCTTCAAAAGGTCATATTTAAGGACCATCCCTCTATTATTAAAGAAACTGAAATGGAAATGCCCGAATTAGAAGAGTTGCTAGGGATACACACTGAGTCTTTGTCCCCACCCTGGACTATGAAGGTAGAACCGCTACCTGAGGTGGGCACATCTCAACTAAAACCCACAATCCAAAAGGCTCCTGAATTGGAGTTGGAACCCCTCTCGAGCACATTGAAATATGCTTTCCTTGGCCCTAATAACACGCTCCCCATTATTATCTTGTCTACATTATCTGAATTGTAGGAGGGAGCTCTGCTTGAGTGTTTACAAGGGCACAAGGAAGTAATTGCTTGGTCAATTACTGATATTAAGGGTATTGATCCCTCTCTTTGCATGCATCATATATACATGGACGAGTCCGTGAAGCCCTTTCGAGACATGTAGAGAAGGCTCAATCCAAATATGTGGGAGGTTGTTAAAAAGGAGATTCTGAAATGGCTGGATGCAGGGATTATCTATCCCATTTCATATAGTAAATGGGTCAGTCCTATTCATGTAGTTCCCAAAAAGGCAGGAGTCACTGTGGAGGAGAATGACCAAGGAGACTTAGTGACCACTAGACCGTCAACTGGTTGGAGGGTCTGCATTGATTACCGCCGTTTGAACATGGCTACCCAGAAAGACCATTTCCCCTTTCCATTTATCGATCAAATTTTGGAATGATTGGAGACGAACAAGTACTTCTGTTTTCTTGACGGGTACTCTGGGTATAATCAGATAGCCGTTTTTCTTGACGATCAGGAGTGTACCACCTTAATAAGTCCGTATGGCACATTTGCGTTCCACCGAATTCCATTCGGGTTATGCAATGCTCCTGCCACTTTCCAACATTGTATGATGGCTATCTTTTCTGATATGATCGACGAGTTCGTTGAAATTTTCGTGGATGACTTCTCCATTTATGGCTCATCGTTTGACCTATGCCTTTCACACCTTGATAAAGTCTTAACTCGTTGTGAAGAGGAAAGCTAGTGCTTAGCTAGGAGAAAAGCCACTTTATGGTCCAACAGGGTATTGTGTTAGGGCATATAGTTTCCGAGAGAGGATTAGAGGTGGACACCACAAAAATAAATTCCTTCTCTAAGCTTCCATTGCCCGCCAATGTTCATCAGGTTAGATCTTTCCTTGGTCATGTTGGATTTTATAGGTGCTTCATTATAGATTTCAGTAAAATCTCTAAGCCACTCTGTGACCTATTAGCGAAGGATGTCTCCTTGGATTTTGATGATAGATGTGGTGAGACTTTCCAAGTTTTGAAGAAAGCCCTTATTACTGCACCAATTCTCCAAGCACCAGATTAGACCCTCCCGTTTGAGCTTATGTGCGATGCTTCTGATTTTGCAGTGGGAGCGATCTTAGGTCAAAGGGTTGATGGCAAACCTCCAGTGCTGCATTATGTTAGCAAGACCCTTACGAATCCTCAGCAAAGCTACACGGTCACTGAAAAGGAACTACTTGATGTAGTATTTGCTTTGGAAAAGTTTCAGTCTTATCTTTTGGGATGCAAGGGTGTGGTGTTCACTAATCATTCTGCCCTAAAGCATCTTCTTGCTAAAAAGGACACCAAGCCATGCCTAATTCGTTGGATTTTGCTACTCCAAGAATTTGACATTGGAGAGTGTTCTGAGTTTCTACCATGACCTCCATTGTGGGGGACATTTTACTGGGAAGAAGACTACCCATAAGGTTCTTCAGTCTGGCTTTTGGTGGCCCACATTATTCCGAGATGCACATACGTATGTGGGTGCTTGTCTATGTTGCCAGCAGACAGGAACCATTGGAAAAAGGGATGAGATGCCCCAACAACCTATCCTCCCTGTTGAGATCTTTGATATTTGGGGCATTGACTTCATGGGTCCCTTTCCTATGTCCTTCGGATATGAATACATCCTTGTGGTTGTAGACTATGTATCGAAATGGATAGAAGCCATACCCATGCGAACCAATGACCATTCCATGGTCTTGGGATTTGTTAAGGCTAATATCATTTCTCGGTACAGGTGCCCAAGGACGATCATAAGTGATGGAGGACCTCACTTCAGGAACGTACTCTTCACAAGACTACTTCAAAATTTTCGAGCCAGCCACATGATAGCCACACCTTACCATCCCCAAACAAGTGGACAAGTTGAAGTGTCGAATAGGGAGATTAAGCGAATTTTAGAAAAAATTGTTAGGCTCGATCGGAATGATTGGTCTAAAAAACTAAATGATGCTCTTTGGGCCTACAGAACTATGTATAAGACTCCCTTGGGCATGTCTCCTTTCTGTCTTGTCTACTGAAAAGCGTGCCACCTTCCCATTGAAATCCAACATAAAGCTTATTAGGCTATTAAAAATGTTAACTTGAATCTGGATAAAGCGGGAAAGGAACGTATATTAGAATTAAGTGAGCTTGAGGAGCTTTGTAATGAAGCCTATGAAACTTCTCAAGCTTACAAGCAATGCACAAAAGTCTTCCATGATAGACACATCATTACAAAGACTTTTGAGCCCAACCAGTGGGTCTGGCTTTTCAATTCTAGACTTAAATTATTTCCTAGAATGCTCAAGTCCTGCAGGGATGGGCCATACGTTGTTATCAATACTTTCCCTCATGGAGCTGTAGAAATTCAGAACCCTACTTCAGGTGCGAGCTTTAAGGTAAATGGCCAGCAACTTAAACCTGATATTACTCTTTTAGATGGCCAGGTTTTGGACGCACTTCGGCTTGAGGAGCCTTAGCTCTTCCCACTCTCCTCAAGTGATATTCTTCAATGTCTGCATTTTTCCTATGAGAACATTGTTAGTCTTAGGCATGGGGGGGTATAACCTGACAGTGTTTATAGCATTTATAAATATTTGCATACATATATATATATATTTATGAACTCTTATTTTCTTGAGCTAAGTGGGTTACTCCTTAGCAAAATACCTTTGTCATTGGAGGTTTTTCTTCTTGAATTATTTCTTAAGTTTAGAATCTAGTACATTTATTTCACCTGCACGTAGACTGGGCAATGGATCTTTAAAGAAAATCAGTAAGCATTTGTAGTCTACTGAACCCTTGGATAGTTAATAGGGAGTCAGGCATACTATCTTCTAGTAGATCCACCCAATATTTGTGAGATGAAAGTAGAGAGATTGCTGGTGCATTAAGTCTAGTGCAAGGACTCTTAAGTTTTGGATAATTAGATGATGATACTTCAGAGTTGGGAATAGTTTTAGCTCTGTGTTCCTGTGTGCGTACTTTGTGTGAATTCCTGAGAGTCACCAAATAAGGTAGATACACAGAGATTGAGTCTTGATAAAGCTATGACTATGGTGGATGGCTATGATCGTCCTTCATAGAGTCCTCTGCTAATGGAGGGTAATAGTGTCAAAAGTCAGAAATACGCCTGTCCTATCCATTCCTTTTTGGTGACGAGAATAGGCATTTCCACCAAATAAGTCACACAATATCCTCTTGACCATCATCATTCCTAATAATGCCTCATAAATAAAAGTCTGTATCGTGTTGTGTTACTTAATAAAGAAAGAGAAAAAAAGAAGAGAATAAAGAAAAAAAAAGAAAAAAAGAAGAAACAGTTATATTACAAAAAAAAAAAAGAAAAGAGAGAGAAAAGAAAAAGAAAAGAGTCCAGGGTTATAATTTTATCGTTGCAACAATGTTTCTGAGGCAACAAAACACCTACCGCATTCCACCAAATATGACCCATACCTACCTTTCAGTATTTCTGATCGCTCGAATACTAGTTGAGGACTCTAACTTAGTTATAGAGTTATTAGGACTTTAATTGAGGTGTGGATGCCATGTGAGGACACCAAACAGTGAGCACAATTACTAAATTTGGTGAGATTTGTGATCTCAGAAAGAAAAGAAAGAAAAGAGTGAACGCCCAGGAACATCAAGAGAGCACAGTTGTTTAGCCTCTCTCCGAGTTGACTTGTCTAATAGTCTAGAGATCTAGAGTCTGTATTACTAGATTACATGTAGCACCAGATGAGTGTGTGCCACCAAATACAAATCCATTCAACTCGATATCTCCTACCTAAGCGAATAGCCAGGGTCAAATTACAGATTATCTTCTGCTTTATCCTTGAAGGAAGTAGTTGCCTATCCTGATAGAAATATTTACTGAGGTTGAAGTACGAACTCCCAATGCAAATTGACTTTTCATGTGGATCTGTTACCTAGGCTATCATCACTTTACATTTGTTTGGATCTCTAAAGTTTTGAAATAAGAAAAGAAGAAATCTTGTGATTACTTCTATTATTTTTCATTTTTGCTAAGGACTAGTAAATCTTAGGCATGGGGGTGTTTGACGAGTCCATTTTAGTGGACTATTGTTACGCCTAAGTACTTCAATTCTAACATAATATGTTTGTTAATAATCACATTAGGTCATTAAATAAGTGCATGAATCATTACTTGAGTTTTTATCTACTTTATCGCATTTTATAACTTAGTATGCAATTTTTTTATGTTTTGTCACAAGAATGATATTGGAAAAGAACAAGGAGGGGGGTATAAATTTCCCCAACAAACGGCCGGCTCAATCCCTTCCTCATCCTCCGGTTGGGCTCAACACCTCCCTCAACAAAAGAAAATAGTGCTGGCTGTACTTAGAAAAGGATTTTGAAAATCCCTTGGGAGGTGGAAGAGAGGAGATCTAGAGGAGAGGCAGAGGGGATTGGGAAGAGCGAACCGTGAAGATTGCTTGCACTGTGCACCAATGCCATACCCACCGCCTGCACTCGCACAGGCCAACCTGCACTAAGCCATCGCCCTTCTCTGCACTGCCTGCAGGTGCCCTACCCCATCCTGCCCTCACCAAGTGCCCTTGCGTGCCCTTTATGCATCCTATAGGCACCGCACCCATCCTCGCTCTAGTGCCAAGCACCACGCCATGCCATCACCCTTCACCGCTACTACCAGGTGCCCATAGGCACTACACCCTCCAGTGCTCTTATGCACCTAGTGGCCTTGCGCAGCCACCAGCGCTCCTAGCAGCATCAGAGCCTTCCCCCACCGCAGGCAGCAACCGGCTGCATCCACACTGCCTGCAGGCACCACAACGCTCTCCACCGCCCCCTTTAGTGCCTTCACGTGCCCACACTATACCTTTCCAGCCCGCACCAAACCGCGCCATCGCCTTCCACCGCAGCGCCCACGACAGCGCCATTGCACGCCCTCTGCAGGCATAGGCCCACCACACACTTGCGCCCTCTGTAGGCTCATGCCTCAGCAGTAGTGGCGACAGCCCCTACATTAAGCTCCGCCGCCGGCCATCCTCTACCTCTGGCCACCTCGGCCTACGTCGAGATCACCAACGTGATGCCTTCACTCTGACGCACCTTCCCCACGATCCTCACAGCCAGCCAAGCCTCTTCATGCGTGCAAGGAGGAGAGAGGAATTTTCCTCTATTTTTGGTGAAATTAAAAATTACCATTTGTGCCATTGCCAAAAACCCTATTGCATTATTTAGTGGATTAATATATTTGAGCGAAATTGCATGCATGCCCTTACATGTTATAGTATTTCTTTCATGCACTTAACTCTTAAATGGTGATGTGATAAATGCATAAGATCTCATCCATACACTCACATGACCTAAAAGAGAAAGCTCCATGTCTTGAAATACAATTATGTTACATTCCATTACAAGTTATTTCATGAAAGGAAAATTACATCCATATCCCTGCATTTCTAAATAATTACGTGTTCCTTCTTTTCGTCTTGTTTTGCATTAGATTTGAACACGGATTGCGCACGTGATTGAATAAGTACAAAGGAAAAAAATATTTTGTGAACTTATTAATCTGTTCCTCCCTGTGGATACGACATCCTTTATCGTGGTTTAAATTCATATCTATGTTAATCTTTGATTGAGAGATTTCCACCACATTAATTACAATGACATATCCTTCTATTGCTATCATAAATAAGCGAAACTCTCTCCGCTAGTTCCCACAATGCTTCAGGAAGCTGGGATGACCAATCCTTCCTGTAAGGTCGAACAGTAACCTGGAAGATTTTCTTGATCTCCCGGTTTGATAGCTCGGCTATACCATTAGTTTAGGGGTGGTAAGGAGTAGAGATTCGATGTGACACCCTGTATCAGGTCATCAGTGACCTAAACTAAGCGTTTGCAAAATGGGTTCTTCCATCGGAAATTATTGCACATGGTATCTCGAACCTTGAGAAGATGTTTTGATGAGTGAATTTGATAACAACTTCATGATTATTGGTTCGGGTTGGAATGGCTTCGATCCACTTGGGTACGTAGTCAACAGCTAGTAAGATGTATTCGAAGCCATCCGAGATAGGGAAGGGTCCGATAAAATCAAACCCCCAAATGTCAAAAATCTCGCAAACTAGGATTGGATGTAAAGGCATCATGTCTCGATGGCTCATGTTGCCCAAGGTATGGCAATGGGTACATGCCTTACAGTGATCGTATGCCTCCTTGAAAATCATGGGCAAGTAAAAGCCAAACTGGAGGACTTTTGATGTGATTTTATGTCCTGAAAATGTCCACCGCATTCTTGGTCATGGAAAAAATAGAGTATGTCTTTGATTTTTGCTTCCGCGACACACCGTCTAATTATTTGATCAGCACCAATGAGGAATAGATACGGGTCTTCCCAAAGGTAATACATGGCATTGAAACGCAATTTGTCCTTCTTGGCCTTCGGCCAATTGGACAAGATCTGATGTGATGGCAAGTAGTTCACTATGTCCGCGAACCATGGAAGCCTTGTATCGATAGTCAGGAGGTGCTCATCAGGAAAGTGGTCCGTGATGGGTCTGGAAGGGTCAATGATCTCAGAAGGAAGGCAGGACAAGTGATCAGCTACCACATTCTATTTTCCTGCTTTGTCATGAATCTCGAGGTCAAATTCTTACAACAGCAAAATCCATCGGATTAATCGAGGTTTCGTGTCCTTCTTTACAAGGAGATGCCTCACAGTCGTGTGATCCAAGAAGATGATAATACGGGAACCCAGGAGGTATGATCTCAATTTTTCTAGGGCAAATACTACAGCCGACAGCTCTTTCTCAGTAACCGTGTAGTTACGCTGAGCCTCTTCTAGTGTTTTGCTATCGTAGTAAATGACCACGGGTTTCCCATCAATTTTCTACCCCAAAACTACTCCTACATTGAAGTCGGATGCATTGCACACGATCTCAAAGGGTTGAGACCAATCAGGGGACTATAGGATCGGGGCTTGGGTAACTTGGTCACGAAGGATCTCAAATGCATGAGTGCATTCCTTAGAGATTTCGAAATGCACATCTTTGGAGAGAAGAGTAGTCAGGGGTGCGCAAATTTTGAAAAATCAAGGATAAATCGACGGTAAAAATAGATGTGCCCTAGAAAAGATCAGATGTCCTTGATCGAGTTAGGGATAGGGAGTTTGAAATCAAGTTAACCTTGGCTCGATCGACTTGGATGCCTTTCTCCAAAATCAGATGTCCCAGGATGATTCCCTCAAGCACCATGAAATGGCTCTTTTCCCTGGAAAGAACCAAATTCACATCGATGCACCACCTGAGTATTTGGACCAAGTGCTAGAGGAAATCATCAAATGATGCTCCAAAAACTAAAAAGTCATCCATGAAGACTTCCAGATAATCACCTACCATATCTAAGAATATGGCAAGCATGCACTGCTGAAAGGTCGTGGGTGCATTGCAGAGATTGAATGGCATCCTTCGAAATGCATACGTCTCGAAGGGGCAGGTGAATGTGGTCTTGTCTTGGTCCTCTGGATGGATTGCCACTTGGTTATAACCGAAGTACCCATCAAGAAAGTAGAAGAACCTATTTCGCGCTAGTTTCTCGAGGATCTGATCATTAAACGGTAATGGAAAATGGTCCTTCTTCATGGAGGAATTGAGTCTTCTGTAATCAATGCAGACTCTCCACGAGTTAGCTATTCGGGTTGGTATGACCTCTCCAGTTTCAATTGTAATGATGGTGAGTCCAGCCTTCTTTGGCACAACTTGAATTGGACTCACCCAGCGACTTTCGGAGATCGGGTAGATGATCCATGCATCTAACCACTTGATGATCTCCTTTTTCACAACCTCTTGTAGATTAGGGTTTAAATGTCTTTGCATCTCTCGTGAAGGTCATGCGCCCTCTTTCATGTAGATTCGATCTATGCAATAAGAGGGGCTTATGCCACTCAAGTCATCGAGAGTCCATCCAATGGCTCTACGATGTTGCTGGAGAACAGTAATCAAACGGGATTCCTGGTCAGGTGTGAGTCGGGAATTGATAATCATAGGAAACATTTGATTGGAACCTAGAAAGGCATACATCAGATGATCTGGAAGGGGCTTGAGTTCCAGGATGAGATTATCAGCAGTAGTGGGAGGTTCAGGGTTTATATCAGGGACAAGGGTCGAAGTTATGGGTGTGTATAGACAAGGTTCAGACTCCTCTGTTTACGGGTTTTGATCTTCTGGTGGTTGATCAGGGATAATCAGGTTGTCCACAACATGCAATTCATCAACCATGGCTTTGATATCACATATTTTCTCTATAGCCCCGCAATTAATCCCTTGTTGGGCCTTAAAGATGTCAATCTTTAGAGTTTGATTCCCAAATTTTAATTCTATTTGGCCCTCCACACAGTTTATGTTGGCCCTAACAGTGGCCAGAAAAGGTCTCCCAAATATAATCGATGTATCCCTTGGTTTCTCAGGTGCATCCATATCCAGAACTATGAAATCCACCAGGAGTAGAAATCCCTTACCCTAACAATGACATCCTCGAGTATTCCTTTAGGTGACTTGATGGATCGATTAGCTAACTGCAATGTCACCTCAGTTGGTTTAAGTTCTGACTCTTCAAGGTGCTCAAGGAGGGATGTAGGTATTACGTTTATGGAGGCACCTAGGTCTAACAAGGCCCTATCAAATTGGGTTTCACCAATTTTACATGAAATCAGGGGAGTTCCTGGGTCTTTAGCCTTGGGTGGGAGTTTACTCAAGATTACAGAGCTGGCTTGCTCTGATAGTACGATCGAACTCCCACTTTTGGTTCACGGGTTACGCTTGGGTGTACATACGTCTTTCAGGAATCGTGCGTAAGCCGGTACGTGGTGAATTGCATCCATCAAGGGGATGTTTATCTAGACCTGTTCAAAGAGCTTGACCAGATCCTCCTCAGGAGCCATGGGTTTGGTTATCCTTTTTCCCTTGGTCAAGGCCTCGGGAAATGGAACCCTAGTTAGTTCCTCTAGAATAGGTCTAGGTTCTTGATCTGGGATAGGGGTATCCTGGATAGCTATCCTTTAGCTTGGGTTACTACCAGGCTTAGAGTGGTTTGGATAATGTGGGTCTTGGGTTGCTTTACCACTACGAGTTGTTACGGAGTTTAATCCTGCCTGGTTTTCGTTTGGGTTTGGTAGAATGGGTGGCTGCTGCTGAAATCTTGCATAAGATGTCGAAGCTTCCATCCCGTCTGGTGATGGAACAGCAGGGGCCTGATAAATCATATGTGCTTGGCCTAGATTTGGGTTCATAATGTGCCTTTAGGTCGACACGTTATTTGGGTTTGCCAGAGGTTGCAAAGGAAGGGTGCCAGGTTGGCAGGAATTCGCCATCTGGGCATGTTGATTGCGAACCTCTGTGATCTCGTCCTTGTGCTATTTTTTCATTATCGCATTCATCTTCTGAATGTTAGCCAGTGCTTGAAGGATAAGAGTCATTTGATCTTGGTTTGGCCCAGATTAATAGGTGGGATTAGGTCGAGGATAAGGCGGCTGATACGGAGGAGGAGTTGATAAGGTGGTCTTTGAGTCTGAGAATTTCCCATCCACTGGAAGTTGGGATGATTTTGACATCCAGGGTTGTAGGTATTGGAGAATGGGTCATTCTAGATGGCATTGAGGTCCTCGCAGGTCAGAGAAACCTTAAAAAAGTCAGAATACGAGGGTTCAAAGTTCCCCCAACTAGAATAGAGTGGATCGGAGGTCCCTCCGGTCCAAGAGTCAAATGGGGGTGGATATGGGTCCATCCCCTGAGAAGATTGGTGATAGATGTTCTGCACAGTTTCCCTTGCAAGATGCGGCCATGCAAAAGAGTTATGCACAGAGGTGGCTCACTGCAGATGCCGAGTCAGCTCGTCCACCTTCTTCTCTATGATAGAGACCTTGTCCAACCGACTGGCCATTAGTTTCAAGTCGATGGATGTGGATAGGTCCTGCGTCTCATGTGCTCCCCTAAGATTCATCGATGCACAGGCATTCGTCTGGTCGAATAAGCCCATGGAGTCATTATTGATGGAGTTCTTGCACATATTATCAAGAATCTCCCACACCGTGTCCTCATGTTGACCCATGATATTTCCTCTGCAGGTTGCATTGACGAATAATCAAATGTCTTCACGGAGTCCCTGGTAAAAAGACTGGACTTGTTCCCATTTAGGAACTCCATGATGGGGGCACTTTCGCATGAGATTTAAGAATCGATCCCATGCCTCATGAAGAGGTTCTCCCAATTGTTGAGTGAAATGAGTGATCTGGTGGTGCAAGGCATTTGTCCTACCAATGGGGAAAAACTTCTTCAAAAATTCAGACTAAAGTTCATCCCATGTGTTGATCGGATAAGTCTGAGTTTGATACTAATGAGCAGCCTTGTCCATGAGGGAGAAAGAAAACATCTTCATGAGTAGAATATCCCAATTTTATGCATCTGACCTAAAGGTCTGGGCCAGATGTTTGGGCTACTTGATGTGCTGGAATGGATCCTTAGAGTTAAGCCCATGGACTTTTGGTATGGCATGAATCATATTGGGCTTGAGTTCAGAATCAGGAACTCCAGCCGGGATTCGGACTTGAGGCTCGATTGCCACCACAGCAGGATTATAGTGATCTCGCATCATAAGATGCTGCGATGGGTTTACAAAGTTTTGGAAGAGATCATTTAAGCGCTGAAGCTAGTGCTCAAGGTTGTTCTCTTCTTCAATGGGTTGTGCCATGATGGAAGACGAAGGAGAACTTTGTTCTGAATCAGATGAAAGATTTATGTGGTAGGGTTGCTGCACAAATAAGGGCACCAAAACTTGGCCTTGGCAGGAGTGAATTTCTAAAGGAGGTCTTAAGGATGGTCTTAAGGACCTCCTACCAAACATGCATCGAAGGTTTTGATGAGATCAGAAGGTGCTGGACCCAATCAAGACACCCAAAAATTGTCGGTTGACTATAAAGGTTCGGGGCGGATGATACCCCTTAGTCAGAAAGGTCGTCCACTTGAGAAGTACCTGGGCAGCCAGAGAGGGAGAGTCCCGCAAAGACCCCTACATGGTAGAGCATCCCCACGAGTTACAGGGTTTCCCTCACCCGACCTCTCTTGTCATTGAGATTCCAAGTAGACCAGAATGTGGACCTTGACCTCTTAAGTGTACCTTTTTTTAGTTAAGATCAAGGTGCTTAGGGTTCCGCTTGAACTTTAGGTCTTTTGAGTGCAAAATGTGACTTAATTTTAAGGTTGGTTGACCCAAAGGATCAACTTCACCTCATTGTTCCTTTGAGAGCTTTTAGGTCCTTTCTTTTAGGGTTCAAATGGATTAAGAGCCTAATTTGCTTAGGGTTTCTCTTGGATGGATCTTTTCAAACAAGGCTTAGGCACACCTCTTTTTGAAATTTTTGCTTCTTTGCTTAAGAGAAGATGTGTCTCTAAAAACCCTAGCTTTGCAATCCTTAGGTTGGCTCTAGTTGGTCCAATTTAGTTGCCTCAAAAATTGGTATCTAGGGCTCAATAAAGAAGGTTTTAGCCCTAGTTACCTTATTTGGATGTGTAATTCAAAATGTGTTGAAATGAAAATCAGGCAACTTTAGTGAATTACTAAATATGGAAGCAGGCTGCCCTAGATTGATTTTTCTTTGTTTTTTCATTTTCAAACTTTGAGGGGATTAAGCGAGAGGGCTAATGAAAGTTTACCTATTCCTTAGTGTGGTTGTTATGCGGCTGTTTTCTTTCCTTTTCTTTCCCTGAGACAAACACAGCAAAAGAGAGAGATTAAGTTAGAAATGAGTCAGGGGTTGTGATCAAAGTTTCTAAAATGCCTGTTGCTCCCTAGCAACGGCACCAAATGTTCACGAGGCAAGATCGTGGTTTTAAAAAATGTTCGTTGCAATATAAATGAAATCGCCGCGAAAACAAATAGGAATTTATTACTCGAAAACCAAGGTATCCGAGGTCAAACACAGGGAGCAAATTGGTATTTAAAAACTAAGAATCACAACTTTCAATGAAATGCAATGACCAATCCAATCAAGTTATAAAGTAAAAATGAGGTCAATGTACAGATAAGCTCAAAAAAATGGACGTCTGATGTGAAATCAGACGTCTTAAGTGGTTGCTGCTACAGTGCAAGGCTTATTCTTTTCCTTCTGATTTTGCCTTCTCTTTCTCTGCTTTCTGTCTTCTGCGGCCACTCTTCTTCTTCTGCCTTCTTCTTTCTTCTTTTGTTCTTTGGCTTTCCTTTCCTCTGCTACGGTGCTGCTTCTTTCCTTTAGCTTCTGCCTCTTCTCCTTTTGCACTTAGCTTTGGCTTTCTTCCTTAACTCTTCCTTCTATCTTCTTCTCTTCTTCTTTCTCTGTCTCTGCTTGGCCGCTCCTTTCTTTCTTCAGCCTTTGCCTTCTACGGCTAAGTCCTTCCTTAGCTTTTGGCCTCTTTTGCCTTCAAGTCCTGCCTTCAACAGCTGCCTCCTTCTTCTTCTTCTTTTCTTCAGTCTTTGCCCTTGGTCTTCTTCTTCAGTTGCTCTTCTTCTTCCTTCTTGGCTTCCTTAGCTTTGGCTGCGGCTGCAGCTTCAGCTTCCTCCTCTTCCCTGTGCACACACACAGGAGCAAAACCTACCCCTACCCTCCCCACGTCTCTCTCTCTATTTCTCTCTTAGGTACACTCTCCCAGAGCCAGGTAATCGGGTCAGGTTTTGCATGCCCGAGTCCAGGTGCACCGGGTGGCGTAATGAGTGAGGAGTGCTAGGTAAATGGGTCGGGTGCCAGGTCCACGGGGGCAGGGGTCACGGATGAGGCGTGCGTATGGGCGAGGGACCTCACCCCGTGTCATTTGGAGGCAATGAGCTAAAGACACAAAAATAATAAATATCACTTACCTCACTCTTGAGTTCACGAGGTGGGGCTAAAAGTCCTACCTACTTCTGCTGGCACCCGCAGGAGGAAAGTCCACGCAATTGGAGCAATTGGGAGCCTCGCAAAGTCTACTCTCAGGCTGGATGTATTCGCACACTCAACACACGTCGCCTGGAGCTCTTATGCTTGGAGCGCATGGCCTGGAGCAACCTTGCAAGCAAGCTTGCTTCAACATCAATGGTGGAAGGGGGCTCAGACCTGCGATACACAAATACGACCTTGCAGCCCTATTAGACAATAGGGAAAGCTTCGCCGTGTCACGGCGAAGGTGAGGCGAGGGTTGGCATGGTGCAGAACGGCCTAGGCGTGCTTGCCTAGGTCGGACTGTGACCGTGAAGGTGCATGTGTGGTGGTTGGTGAAGGGGCAGAGGATGATCAGGGAGTGATGGCGAAGGTTGTGAGGTCGGTGGCGAGGCGTGTGGAGGTGCGGAGTGGTGGATGTGCCTCGCCGGTGGTCGGCTGGAGATGAGGGAGACGATGGTGGACAGTGGCTGTCGAGGGGTGTTTGCTAAAATTAAATGGGGGAAAATAGAGAGTGGAAAGAGAGAAACTTATCTATGGGTATTGGGATGAAGGGGAGGCAGAGGAAACGAGTGGTGCGTGTGTGCCATCGTCGAGGAAGAAGGCCCTGAGGTGAGGATGACGGTGACTAGGAGGAGGTCAGACAGGCGTGCGCGGGTACGGTGCAATGCAGAAGAATGAGACAAAGATAATTCTACCACTAGTATGGTGGCAGAGCGACGAGAGGAGGGAGGAGAGATCGCCAGAGCTTGCGGGTGGTTGACAGGAGATGAGGAAGGAGGAAATTGAGAGGGTATCTGAGGCCAAATCAATCTTGGAAGACACGTTAAGGACCAGGGGTCCTTTTATAGCTGCTAGCCGAACCGTTTGTGCTTGGAAGGCAAGCCTTCCAGCGCAAAGGCCTTGCCGGAGATTGAAGGTTCTCAAGACACCCAAATCTCTCAAGCATTAACATGAGAGATTTGGTGTAAATCAGATCTGGAGATGCTATTTAGACGATGGAGAAATCCTTAGAGAATCGCCCTTCCAAATCTTGGAGGAAATCTCTGAGGATTTGAGGAGATATCCTCCTCAAATCCTCGTCGGAGTGGGATTCCTCCATTGTAATGGATGAGGGACTTGAATGTAAGGGTGGAGAGGAAGTTAGGGGGGTCTACGCAAGGGTTTTCAAAAGTTTGGGGATAGAATGTAATTGGGTGACCATTTTGCAAAGTAGGACAAGATAACCTTCCCTTAGGCCCAAATTTTGGTACAAACCTAATTTGGTCCTAAGGAATCCAATGGTGAAGTTCGATTTTAGGTTTGACTACGTTTGACTAAACATGTTGCACAAAAACCCAAATTAGGTTAAATACTAAGCTAGGACCCCAATCTAGGTCAAAATAGGTTCCAACGGCCAAATTGAAGGTTCTAAACCTTAGGGGATATTTTTCCATGAATATTAGAGGGTTTAGTTGATTGTTATTCTGACCAGAACCTTATTGAATTAAGCAAGTCTATTTTAGGGTTACAAGATGTTATTTAATTCTTGGATTGCACAATAACTCTTTTCTGACTGAACCAACCCACTTTTTATCTTATTCAGATCATTTGACCTATGTTCTACCTTTGAGAAATCCTATTTATGCATTGCAATGGCCAAATTGCAATTTTAACCTTTATTTCATGTTTTCTTCTCAAAAATCAATTCCTCGAATTAGGCCCTTCTCTAAGTTATGCAGGAGCTCTTATTCTCTTTTTTAGGTCAAAATGAGCTAGTTAGGGCTCATGATGAGGTTCTCATCACCAGGGCTTGAATTTAGCTATAGAATACCATGGGTGGCACTATCTCGAAGTGCCAAAAGCCAGGGTTCTGGGGGTTGCCATGGGTAGTGCTATCTCGAAGCATCGATTGCTAGGGACCCCGTAAGGATTGATGGTGGGAGCAAGGAATCCGATATAGACTGTGTTGTAAAGCCAATCCGATGTTAGAAATAAAGAAAATAAAGAGTGACAAAACTCTCCAAAAATGCAAAAAAATTCTTCTATCCCTCTCTTACAAAAAATGCATTGCAAACTAAACCAGGACTAAAAATGTTACAAGCACGGGTGCTTTAACTGCGGAATTCAACAAACCTTTGGTTAGTTCCTATGGGCCATAAAAACCTTCATGGTAGACTGAGGCTAGAGCTGGTCAAGTCCGATCTTGGTTGGCACTTGAGTACTTCTAGGCCTACTATTGGCATTCTGACCTAATCTATTAAAGATTGCACACATCAGAAATCTGAGCAAAAAAAGGCATGGTCTATAATTTGAGTTAATTCCATGAGATTTTGCTGAGGGACTAGCAAAAGCTAGGCATGGGGGTATGATGGGAACACCATTATGAGCCATAACTAGCTTAATTTGATCTGATTAAGTCATTAAATGCTCCTACATAACCATCAGAAGGCCATAATTCATTGCAAATCCTTTCAGAGAGAAATACAAGAAATAAGGGTTAAATCTGTAATTTTACCATCATATCTTGAATGCATAATAATCATGAGTTTTCTCAAGGGTTAATTAAGGGTCAAATGGTCTTAAAAGTCTACTAAGTGGGTTAGAACAAATATAAAAGGGTTTTCACGCTTTTTAGGAATCAAAATGACTTCCGAAACCCTAAAAATAGACTCGCTTAATTAACCGACGTTTTGGCTAGGATAAAATTCACCTAAACCCTTTCAAATTCATATAAAAATATTCTCTAGGATTTGGTACCTTCAATTTGACCATTCGAACCCGTCTTGACCTAAAATAGAGCCGCCGACAGACTTTTACACTAATTTGGGTAATCATGCAAATTACCTAGTAAAAATATGTCAAAACTAAAATCCAACTTCACCAATGGATTCCTTAGGTCCAAATTATGTTTGTACCAAAATTTGGGCCCAATCTGAGATCATCTAAACATAGTTCGCAATTTGGTCCTGTCTAATTGTTTATTTCACACACATGCCCCTAACTTTTGAATTCTTACAAATAGCCCCCAGCTTGTCATCTTCTTCACAAATATGTTACTACCGCACCAAAATCCCATTCCTACAACTCCGACGACCTTCAAATGAGAAGATCTCCATGATTTCATGCTCAATCCCTTCCAAAATTGGAAGGGAGATTCCTAAAAGAGTTCTCTCTCCAATGAGTTCGGTCATGAGCCGAAAAACCTTCCCAATCACTCATGCGAATGCATGAGAGATTGGGCTATCTTTAGGTTTCTAGCTCCAACGAGCTTTCCTAGCCTGGGAAGCTTGCTTCCCTAACTCAAGTTGACCTCTAGAGCCCTATAAAAGACTCCTTAGATCAGACCGAGTTCTGGAGACACGATTTCAGTCAAAAAATCCCCAATTTCCTCTCCTATTTTGGTCGAATAGCTCCTCTAGCTTCGGCGACTCCCTCTGACTCCTCTTGTCGTCTGACCGCAATACGAGCAACGGATTCTTCTTCCCTGCCTTCCTCCGCATCGCACCATACCAGCAGGCGCCTCTATCTCCTTCATCCTCGTCGTCCTACCCCCACTGGAGCACTTCATCTTCTCCATTGCCGACGTACCCCTGGTACGGATTCCCCCCCCTTTCGTCCACTTAGAATAGGTAGTTAGGTCTCTCTAGGTTCCTAGTTTAGTTTCCTATTCAAAAGACCCAAAAATATCCCCTCCACATCTATGCAAGCCACCCTTGTCTCAACCTCCGGTGACATCATCGGCAAGGCTTTCTATCCGCTTCACACATCCATCCCCCTCGCCAACAAGCCCACAACCTTCACCTCTCCCCCCTCCTCAATACCCCTCTCACTATTCACCACTTCGCTCACCCAAATCGCCCACCGAACAAACCCATTGCAGTCCACCTTCGTTGACCACTGCAGCCACCACACACCCCAATCTGTCACAGAACCACTGCCACTACACTCATCGTGGTCCGATGATGCTATGAGCTATTCTAATGTGCCCTTGAGGCCATATTTGTGATTCTCAAGTTTCTCCATCCTCTGCCATCGCCGGCACCTTCTCTGGCCAAATCTGCCCTCCTCCGACCTTTTTCTTCATTGCTTTTACTCCCAGGCCCCACATACCACCTTGAGGATCTTTCCCAGGTCCTCAATTGAAGACCATAGGAGCAACAACTACTGCAATTGAAGGCGCCATCAGTACTGTGCATGTGAAAAAAAGAAGGGGACAGTAGTCCCACCTCAGAAGCGGATGAAGCGAGGCATACGCATTAATTGAAAAAGTCATACAGGTTTATCGCCTCACCAAAACACAGGAGGTGAGGTCCCTGCTCACCCTTCATACACGCCTCACCCGTGACCCATCCCCCGCAGCTCTGGCACTGATCCGTATACCCACCTAACTATCACACACCTTCGCTACGATATCACGCTCGCAGCCCTAGTCCTAGGTTCGCTTAGATCCGAATCTGATTATCTGTGATTTGGAAGGCTTTGGGAGAGTGGAACCTAGAGTGAAAAGGAGGGAGAGTGCGTGGGGCAAGGGAGGGTTTTTCCCTCTGAAGAAGTTTCTCTGTGACACTTAGCCACTGGACGGATTGCCTACCTCTGTGCATGAAGAAAGAAAGAAGAGAGAAAAGAGAAACCAAGGCTAAAGACGGGCAGAAGAAGAAGAAGAGCTTGAGAAGAAAGAAGGATTAAAGAAGAAGCACAGTGCCAAGATGACACTATAGCAGGGCTTACCTTAAGTCGTTTGATTAAATGCCCTGTCGTCTGATAAAGTGCACTATGAATTAAAGTTGCATGGTTTAAACTATTCATTTATCTTGATGATTAAGTAATTTATATATGAGTATCTAAGATAATAATTGGTGATTCAAATCACCATTATTTTACCTTAGATGTTGATGTAAACACATATATTTGGGTTAAAATTCCTATTCGTGCATGTTCCTAGGTTTAGATTTGCATTTCATGTTATAAATATTACATACCATGCATCATTCTACATTTAGAGTAGTTGTATATAATTTAGGATAATTGCAACCTTTTTGTGGTCAGGAGAGAAGGATATTTATTTCGAAGCCTGAGATTGACGATTCAATCATACGGATCTGATCATAATGACGATTGGAGTCCAACGCCTCCGAAATCACCTCGATCGGAGTCCTGTAGCACCACATGCAGTCCGAGGAAGATCAATGGCCAAGGGACTTGGTGACATAATTCAGAACCTCAAATGACAAATCTGACCACGCGGATGGATTCGGGTCGATGATCACAGCCCAACAACGCAAAAATTGACTCAATCTGAGCTCTGTAGCAACACTTACAATGAAAAGAAGATGGACGGCCCAAATTGCACCACGTGGCGCAACCCAGGCCACCCATGCACATGCACGTGCCACAGCACGTGCGTAGCAGCACGGGTGCATGCACGTGTGCGAGGGCATGCATACACACAGTGCAATGCCACTATGTGAGCATGCGCTTACGTGACACGGCGTGCGGAGCGCGTGCTAGCGTAGCGGCAGCGTGGGTGTGTGGGCTGTCTTCAGCGACGCTTACAATCGTCGCTAATTATTCGCATGCCAAAAAGGCCAGCTAGCAAGCCAGCGGGCATGAGCTGCCTACGACATTTCCAGCGATGGCCTGCAGGTCGCTAATGGTCCCATACCTATTTTTGCCTCTTCACTATAAAAGGACCTGCACCCCCTCCCTTCCAAGCCATCTCTACCTACTATACTCCCACCTACTCCTATGCTCTAGGAAGCCTACCAACACTCCATTAGAGTTTACTCTCAAGCTCCCAAGGCTCCTATTAGTGTAGCGAACCTCTGCCTCACCAAATATTCATCCATCTTTCCATCCCCATTCACAGGTTGCCTTGGAGCCATCCTCCCACCTCCATTCCGGTAGCAGATCATCTTCTCCTTGTCACCTCCATTCCGAAGCCACACCAAAGCTTTCCTCTACTCGACATCCTCCTGCATCTCACCTCCATCGTCCCGCTCTCACCTCCTTCGTAGGAGCTTCCTCCTGGCACCTTCGTCTCACTAGACAGTCAATTCGAGAGATTTCTTCTCACCTCCCTCTCTTTGTATGCTTTTATAGTTTATTGTAATTGACATTGGAGTGATATATATATCATATTTGTTCCATATCTCTTGTGATTCATTGTTCTTGTCTTCTTTCAAGAAAATACAAAAAAATAACAAAAACCTAAAATACCAAAAACAAACAAAATGAAGCGTGGTTTTCAATTAAACTTTGCCTCCCTATGTTCGACCCTGGACTCCCTTGGAGTTTCGGTATAAATTTTATTTGATCATGAGTTTTGCAACTGCGAGGATGGGTTATTTGTGACCTCGATTTCAAACACACGAAACACATGTGATAATTTTGGCACTGTTGTTGGGGAGGCAATGGAATTTTCTTTATTGTTTTCTACACTTCTTTACATTTACATCGCACTAACCCCACTTGTCTTTGTTCTACTGTCTTGCAGGTACCCTAGCATGGAGATCCAAGTGTGGTAGGCCGAAGTAAAGTGTGGGTAGAGCGTTTTGTAAGTGTCACCCATATTTCCCTCCCACTAGTTCATTTTGCCACACTCATAACCAAGACCTAATCTACTTAGGTGTTTTCATAAAACCCAAGGTTAGACTTTGTTTGTCTTGTTTGCCACCTTCATCCACCTCACTCCCGCATTTTTTTTAAAAAAATAAAAAGATACTTTCTGTGGGACGAATCAATTTACACACTTTATACACCCACATCAGAGGCACATAAGCTAACTTGGCTTTCATCTACTAAACCAGGATTTCGACTTGTGGACCGGTACATGAATTCAACATATAAAAGAGTAGAAATCATATTAGGTTAATCACCTTTTTGTGTGCCTTAATCAGTGGTGCATTTGAGCCAATTGATTGAATTGTTTGGACCGCACCACTTAATCTAAAAGAGGTTCATTTTGTAGCTGCCCCATCGGATTCAATAATTAGGTCAAGCTAGGCACTCCATATTTTTCTTGATTTCTAAAGGAAAAATACTTGAACCCATGCTTGTAAAAGCAAATTTGGTTTGCCTCACAAAACTTTGTTGAAAACACCTAATATTTGAATCCTAAAAGCTATTAAGCAAGATTCAAACCCTAAAACTCACCTAATCATTAATAATCGTGCTTGAAAACCTCTTGGTTGTGTACATTCACACATTCTTAAACAAATCATTAAGGGCACAACCCATTAAGTGCCCATCACATTCCAGAAGCACCAATTTTCCAAGCCTAACTAAAATCAATTAGATGCTGGCCCTAAGGATTCATTTGATCGTCAGGATCCAGATTGAGATTATTCACTATTAACCTACTTATGCTAGTCAATCTAATGTCTAACTAGTGGAGTAGCGTCAAACTACCATGGCTGGGGGGTACACTAGGAACTGGAGGCTCAAGCCAAAGGAAGAACCTTGTCCCCAGTCTCTCCTTCTAACTGGTTGGATTGCCTGGACATAAGTGGAGTAAATCATCCATAATCTTAGAATGGATTCTGAGTCTGTAGATCTGTAGGCTACCCGACCTAAGGACAGGCTTGTATTTTTGTGCTGCAAGGTCCCTTCTCTTCCTCATCCTTCCGACTTTCTTCCAGTGTATGCTTGGAAGGAGGTCACTGAACCCTCGATTGGAAGGACCTTTAGACCATTCCCTGAGGTGGAGGTTGAGCTTTGGCTAAGCAGATCCCATGGCTAATCAACAACCACCTCCCCCACTCGTGAACCGGCAGGAGCTGATTCAGAGGCAATTGGAAGAATTCCAGCAGATGCAGTAATGGTTCCAACGAATGAATGGTCAGGGCGCTTGGCCCTTGAAGGATTTTTATGATCCTTCAAATTATGAGGATCGTCTCAGCATTGTGATCCCCTCCAGAGATGTTGAGATCAAGCCCCAGGTTTTGAGTCTAATTAAAAACTTTCACGGGCTTGGCTCAGAGGACCCATTCCAACATTTGGAAGACCTAATCACTCTGGTTCAGACCACCAAATCTCCGAATGTGGATGAAGAATACATGCTCATGAGGCCTTTCCCCCATTCACTCAGGGATATGGCCACACATTGGTATTGTACCACAATAAGACTGATTACTACCTAGACAGCTTTGAAATCGGCCTTCCTGAAGAAATTCTTCCCAATTGGGCGAACCAATAGATTGCGAAGGGCAATTACCACTTTTGCCCAGCGGCAGGGGGAACCGTTTCATGAGGCCAAGGAGAGATTCCAGGATTTGTTGTGGAAGTGTCCACACCACGAGGTGCCTAAATGGCAACTTGTGCAATTTTTTTATCACGAGTTGAATGATAAACTTCGTAATCATGTAGATGCTTCTTACGGAGGCAATTTCCTCAACAAGGACACAGATAGCGCATATCGTTTGTTTGTGGAAATGAGAGAAAATTCTTTAAACCACGCCTTCATGGAAACCTTCAACTGATCCCAATAAATTAGATCAAATGCTAATGAGGTCCAAGATTCTCATAAATCTGATATGAAATTGATCTGCAATAGATTAGATAAGATGGATTTGGTTACTAAACGAATGAAAGAGTGGATGTCCGAAAACTCTAACTTTTCTAGATCCACTCAATCCCAGGGATCAGGATTCCATTCTTTGCAAGCTCCTACGAGACGAGAGTTTGTGAATCAACTGGAGCTGGCTTGACCTTCGAGCCAACTCTTCTCGGAACCTTATGGGTTCCAAACTAGGGCCTTTGATCCCAGTTTTTCATTCTTCTTCATCCTCATCTTATGAGGATGTTCATGTTGTGCAAGAGAATGTTAGGTCCAACCCTTATTCAAATTCCAACAATTTTGGTTGGAGAAATTATCCTAACTTCTCTTGGAAAGATCAGGGGCAGCAGACCTAGTATCGACCGAACAACCATGTACCGCAAGAACCAATGGGTCAGGATCATGTATATACTCAGTTGCCCCTGAGTCTGGTTAATCAGCCCATGTGGAATGCTCAACAACCTGCCGAGCAGGCTGACTTGAACATGAAAATGGTAGAAATGCAAGGGTCAATGCTGTAGCTCATGCAACAGATGAAAACTTTGTTGGACACCTTGCAATCCGTATTGAGTACAAACAACTGACAGCCTGGATCCCTACCATCATAATCTGTACCAAACCCAAGGAATGTTCAGAACCAAGGCGTTGGGCCTCAAGGGTTTGGAAATGAATGGGAGTCGCATGCTCAAGCTCATGCTACCTATTAGGCTACCGCAGCCCCTCCCAGAGTGAACCAAGTTCCTACCATAATCAACCGGGAGCCTCCAGTTTTGCCCAACTCTCTCCAAGGCACTAACCAACAGCATTTTGCCACGGCAAACACCATCACCTTGAGGAGTGGTAGTAGACACAAGGGACCTACCCAACCCCATGTCAACCACATTAGGCCCCGTAGAAAGAATTGCAAACTCCCAACTAAGAATGTGATCAACAAAACATCAGAGTCTGATTTGAGAGTATGTTGTTGCTGTATAGGCAAACATAAAAAGTTAGAGGAGAAATTCTAGGAAAGGATGTCCTGATTTTAGGCTTTCAAATTGACAATCATTTTACTCTTGCGGCAATCGGATCAATCCCTGCCTACGCCATAGGTTTACTGGATGCATATAAAGAAAGGCATAGAGCGAAATCTAAAAATAATAGGAGAGTAGTTTTGTCCGATAACACAAGCACACTGATCCTAAACAAGCTACCCCCTACGAAGTAGGACCTTGGAGCCCCACTGATTTCCTGCACAATAGGAAACATTACTTCTGACCGGGCCCTCCTCGACTTGGGTGCTTCTTTAATGTGATCCCCACCTCACTGCACATGGAATTGGGTCTAGGCTACATAAAACACACTGACATAACCATGCAGTTAGCCGATAGATATAATTACAAAACCAAGGTGTATTTTGGAGGATGTTTAGTCAAGGTTAATGATTTGCATTACCTTGCTGATTTCATGGTCCTGGACATGGAAACCCCAAAATAACTCAACCACACCATGATTATTTTGGGAAGACCTTTCCTGGCTACTGCCAAGGTGAGGATTGACTGTGAATCGGGAAATATAGAAATGGCCTAGGGGATAAGACAAATAGATTCAATATTTTCAAGGTCTCAAAGAAGAATAAAATTAAGTGTGGTTCGATGGAGGAGCTTGGTAGAATAGAGGAAGTAATGACCATACATACCTTAGACAACCTTTTATTGGCCAACTAAACCCAAACTCGGGAAGAAGATCACATGGTTGCGAAAATAATTAAGGATAAAACAAAAATGCAACTAATTGTAGCAACGTAAGATGAGGAAGATATATATGAAATCAAAAATTTGTTGGATGATTCACATGATCAAGATAAAACCCAACAACATCCTTATCCTTAATGCTTAGAGTTTGAGGTCCAACTTGTGGGTGGGAATTCTGAGGATCAGGATGGTTGGTTTAAGAACCCAGAGTGTGAGCATGAAATTGAACATTGGGGAAGAACTCTTCAAACATTAGGTATTCTAGAGTACCCACAAATCCCCAGCACATCACAAAACCCTCATCATCCTTTTTCACCCAACCATTGCACAAATTCTATACCCAACCACACTTCCTTTGTAATAAATCAATAAAACTCTTATTGGAGACCATTTAGGCTCTCCCTGCACCACCAGCTTGCCACTTTCATTGTTCATCTCTTTGGCAAGCCCATTTTCACACTCCAGGACCCATACCTGGGGGCCTAGAAATTATGTTGTTGTGGCCTCATTATTTAGTTATTTTTTATTGAGGACCTCGCCTAGCTTAAGGCACTAAACTCAGCACATGTAAAGACTGTTCCAAGCTGACCAGAGTCTCTCGGAAACCAGGTGCTATTCTTCCACTTCTACTCTCCTGCATGGTTTCATTTTTCACAATGAGGACATTGTAATAGCTAGGCATAGGGGGTGGACAAATTTTATAACCATTTTGTTAGCATTAACAGTAATTTCCTGTTATTTGATTCTTATAAAAATAAAATTGAAAATTTAAAAAGATATAAAAAAAAAGAATTAGGAGAAGAGAACTTCGGCATTTGGAAGTTATTAACTTTAGGAAATGATACGAGAGGATTGAAACAGTTAGACTCTTCAGATCTTCGAGCTTAATTAGCCTAGGCGTCCACTCGAATGTGGACTTAGTCTCGAGTTCTCACTAATTAAAATTCATTTTAAGTTGGTAAATAAATTGAGATGATAAGTACGTGACTTATCAACCCGCCCTCTAATTTTAGGGGACTTTAAGCCTAAGCATCTACACACTTTTTTTTTTCACTGACTTACTTTTCGGTGGTTTCTTTGAAAATTGGGTAGCTAATGAACTATCTTGGGGGATATGGCTGGCAAGTTGTTGGTGGTAATAACTCATCGGCAAGTTGTCTAGAGCCCAATCACAAGACCATTTTCGTTGTATTGCCTCTAGGTAAATCTTAGATCAGGGAAGCCACCTACTTAAATAAATAAATAAATAATAAGAAAAGAAAAAAATATATATAGAAAAAGGAGAAAAGAATAAAAAAATAAACAAAACCACACTTCATCGCACAAGTATGGTTGGCAAGTTGCCATGGGTAATAGCCCATTGGCCAGTTGTCCAAAACCCAGCTCACAAAAAAGTGCACAATAATTTCCAAAACACTTTGGGAAGAAGCAAGGAAGTAGAATAAACTAGGGAGATATACATTGGGTTTGCCCTTGTGTTGACCCCATAAATAAAAGTAGGGAGAAAGCTACCAATCAAAAAGATAAACCTTTAGGCAAGGTCACCTAGGGTCGTAGAAACCCAAAGTCCATTTCAACGGCCACCTAGTAAGTCTTTCACTATTTTCACAAGATGCTTAGCACTTAAAGTCCTTTTCGAGTCTTAAGCGGGTCGGATAGTCATAAGAAGTTATTCAGGAACTCTCAAGCTCCAAAAGTACAAAAAAATTAGAAAAGAAGAAAAATAAAAAATGTATCTTCCCTTTTCAAATAAGGCGAGGACTTGGGTAGTCTGCATCTGGCAGACACCTAGGTACTGTTGAGTTTTCATTGTTTAGGACCTTAGTTGAAATTTTCTATTGTTAATAAACAACTTAGGCCTAAGCGATGTAATCTTAATTCTGCTTTTATACATAGCATATAGTTTAATTATGCTAGTGACTAGCAAAAGACAGGCATGAGGCATGGGGGTATGATGTAAACACACCTATTTGGGTTAAAACGCCTATTCATGCATGTTCCTAGGCTTAGATTTGCATTTCATGTTATAAATATTGCATAGCATGCATCATTCAGCATTTAGAGTAGTTGTATATAATTTAGGTTAATTGCATTCTTTTTATGATCAGGAGAGAAGGATATTTATTTGGAGCCTTAGATTGATGATCCAACTGTACAGATCTGATCAAGACGACGATCGGAGTCCATTGCCTTTGAAATCGCTTTGATCAGAGTTTCGTAGCACCATATGCAGTCCGAGGAAGATCAACGACCAAGGGACTAGGTGACATAATTAAGAGCTTCAAATGACAAATCTGACCACAAGGATGGATTCGGGTTGACGATCACAGCCCAACGACGCAAAAATTGACTCAATTCGACCTCTGCAGCAGCCCCTACAACAAAAAGAAGATAGACGGCCTAGATTGCACCATGTGGTGCAATGCAGGTCGTCCATCTTCTTTTTGCTGTACGCACGTGCCACCACATGCATGCAGCAGCACGGGTGCGTGCACATGCACGAAGGCATGCACCCAGTGTAGCGCCAGCACATGAGCGTGCGCGCGTAACATGGCACGTGAAGTGCGTACCAGCATAGCAGCAGCGAGGGCACGTAGGCTATCTTCAATGATGCTTACAGCCGTCGTTAATTATTCGCACGCCAGCAAGGCTGGCTGTGCGCGCCAGTGGGCATGAGCTGCCTACAGTGACACTTCCAGCGATGGACTGGAGGTCGCTAATGGTACCATACCTATTTTTGCCTCTTCTCCTCCACTATAAAAGGACCTACACCCCTTCCCTTCCAAGCCATCTCTACCTTCTATGCCCCCACCTACTCCTAAGCACTAGCAAGCCTACCAACACTCCATTAGAGCTTACTCTCAAGCTCCCAAGGCTCCTATTAGTGTAGGGAACCTCTACCTCACCAAATATTCATCCTTCTTCCCATCCCCATTCATAGGTTGCCTTTGAGTTGTCCTCCCACCTCCTTTCTAGTAGCAGATCATCTCCACCTTCTCACCTCCATTCTGAAGCCATGCTGAAGCTTTCCTCTACCCGACGTCCTCCTGCATCTCACCTCCATCGTCCCGCTCCTCATCTCCTTCATCCGAGCTTCCGCCAGGCACCGTGATCTTGTCGAACAGCCAATTTGGAAGATTTCTTCTCACCTTCCTCCCTTTTTATGCTTTCATAGTTTATTGTAATTGACATTGGAGTGATATATATATCATATTTGTTTCATATCTCTTGTGAATCATTCTGCTTGTCTTCTTTCAAAAAAATACAAAAAAAATAACAAAACCCTAAAATACCAAAAACAAACAAAATGAAGCGTGGTTTTCAATTAAAGTAAACATCACCTCCTTGTGTTCAACCTGGGACTCCCTTGAAGTTTTGGTATAAATTTTATTTGATCACGAGTTTTGCAACTATGATGACGGGTTACTTGTAACCATGATTTCAAACTCGCGAAACATGTGCGATCAGATGCCTTTTTGCCTCATTAGATCCTTGACATGCTCATGTGCTATATTGCATATTTGATTTTTGAGTAATTAAGTGTGCTCATTTACATTATTGATTGAGATTAGCGATTGAATTCCTATTTGTTCCCAGCGAACGACCTCGAACTTTCATTCGAGTTATAAATTTTATTTGTTTTTCACACTGATTCAATCTATACAACACATTGATTTTAAAATTTGATTCAGAGCGACTAACACTTAGGGAGTATTTGGCCTCTTTGTCTGCCCTTTGGTTTATGTGACTTGGTAACCTAAGCATCCACATCTCACACACTGGTCTAGTTCAGTGAGCTTAATGAAAAATAATGGCAAAAAAAGTCCTCTGTTCTAAAAAAAAATGGCTTCTCGAAAATCTAACTTAGTAATGGCTCGAAAACACAAGTTGATTAGAAGAGTTCCTGCCACATGAGAGGAGTAAATACTCCCCTTAAGGACACATTATAACATATCATCTCTTCGATGCTTATCTCTTAGGATATACAAATATCCTATCGGGTCATGTAAATGCATTATGCTGCTCAGGTGCGATGGGCGACATTATCTCGAAATGTTGGTTGGCAAGGCAAGATTAGCTATAGAGTGCCATGGCCAGCACTATCATGAAGTGTTGATTGCTAGGGTTTTGTGGGTTGCCATGGGCAGTGCCATCTTGAAGCATCAATTGCTAGGGAATGTTCAAGGATCGATGATGGGAACAAAGAATCTAACACAGGCCATGTTGAGGGCCATTCCGGTATTTGATTTAGAGTCATGATGTGAAAATATGCGATTTTGTAAAAAGTAGATTTTAATGTCATTGTAACGCGTAAGTTCACAACCAACTATTACAATTTTTATTACCTAGATAGTGGAGTATCTAGGGTCATCCAAGGAGGCCAAATTGTGAGTCAACAAGATGATTCTCTCTCTCACCCCTCAAATCAACACTTGTCATTTTGCATTGTTTATTTTTGTTGCTTTTAGGTTTTCAAAATAACGGGCACCTGAAAGCCGAAGATGATTACGCTAAAAACTTTGCCTATCAACTAGACCCAAGTGACAAGAGAAGTCCTCTCTTCCAAGCTCACCCTAGGCAAGTGCACATAGGGTAATTATAAGAGGGTAGTGGTGCGCTAAGGATAAAAAGAAAGCACTAAAAATTAAGAGCATAAAATTGAAAGCAACAATAAACTTTTGTATTGCTATTAAAAATGGAGTACATGTAGAGGAATGCTTATTACAAAGTGTAGATTACTAGCTAATACAAAAGATAAATTGAAATATGAAGAAAAACTACTCCAAGTGAAGTGAAGATTCTCTCGCTCCAAGTGCGGTTGCTCCCGCACTATGATGAGAGATCCTCCTTGCTCTTGGTATCCTCCTCCATGGGTGGATGTCCATCCTAGCTTTCCTTCCTCCTTGCCTGGCTATCCCCCGTAAGTTAAGATCTCCACCTTGGCGTGGCACAAGGGAGAGGAAGAAAAAGGAAGAAGAAACCAAGGAGGAAGGTGATAAATGCCAATTTATCATCATTCTTATGCATTAAAACAAACCTAGCTCTTAGGATTTTAACTCTGCAAATGGGTTTTTGGGCTTCATTTAGGCATCACATAGGTTAGGCGTGCATTGCATTGTTTTGTTATTTTTAACATGTTTATTTGAGTGTTAGGGTTCAAATAGATAAGCAGAACCTTAGAATCCTGACACTCATGAAGGCAAATGATGAAGAAGTTCAATTCAGCTAGAACTCAGCTAGATCTAGCTCCTCTTGGCTGGATAATAGCTTACTTGGCTCAGGATTGGCTCCATTTAGCTTCATTCAGCTCATCTTGGCAGGATGGCAGCCTAGGGTAGCTCATCCTAGCTAAACCAAGCTCAAGTCAGCTTATACCCATCTCAACTTAATTGAGTCTAGTTCATCCTAGCTCCATTCAATTCACTAGGAGATCTAACTAGCTCAACTAAGTTGACATTAGCTTTAGTCTGCTTAAATCCAACTCAACTTGGTTGAGTCTAGTTCATCTCAACTCCAACCAATTCACTTGGAGCTCCAACTTGCTCAACTAAGTTGCCTTCATCTCAAGACCAGCTACCTTCAGCTCCACTTAACTCATTGCAGCTCAACTCTTCCTAACTTAGCTACTACTTGTCAACTAGTAGCAAAGCTAGCTCAAGAGTCTCCATTAGAGGCATACCTAGCTCAACCTAGCTCCAGTTAGGTTGAAGTTAGCTCACATCAACAAAACTATCTTAGCTTAGCAACTAACCTGAGAAGTAGCTAACTAAGCTAGTAGTTGAGTATTCATGAAGACTCCCTCAGCTCCCTCAGCTCTAGTGTAGTGTCAGTCCAACTCCAGAAACTTTTTCCAGCTCCTTCTCCCTCAAACCCTAGCTGCACCATCTTCTAGTAGCTAAGCTCCCAACCCACTCCAACTCCATGGCCGTCCACCCTTCCCCCTTAACCCTAAATAACCCTAACCTAACCCATCTCTTTTGTCTCCAACCCACACTAACCACCACCACTCACACCCCTTCATGTTGGTACCAAAAACACCCTAGGCCCCCCATCATATTGATGCCAACATGTGGCTAATTCCTAGCCCTACACATCACCACCTAAAGCCATCCCTACCACCCACCTAACCCCTTCAAGAAACCATTATTTGGTGCCAACCTTAACCCCCCTTAACTACCCTAAACCACACCCTAGTTGCTGCCAAATATCACCTCCCATAACCCTTCATTTGGTGCGAACACCACCTCTGATCTACATCCTACACACCACACTCCAACCTATGCTAACCCTTCATCTAGTGGCGCCACCTAACCCTCTCCCTTAACCAACATAAAGTGGTGCCAACTTCACTCAAACCCATACCAACCACCACCTTATGCAACCTTCCCCTTGGCGCCACCTTATATCCACCCTCCATTCATCAACCACTACACTACAACACCATACTAACCCTACACATATCTTATGTGCCACATAATCCTACCACCATCTACCCTTATCCCTAGTCCCCACCTAGGATTGGTGCCAAATGCCATGCATCCCCCCATTCTGGCACCACCCATTAACCACCCTAAGATCTCCTAACCAACCTTTACAAACCATCTTAGCCCTCCATCCACTAACTTCCCTTTAACCCCCTTTCACTCCTATAAAAAGACCACCATTGATGGGCACGAAACATGATTTCAATTATGCCATTGTAGTATGTGTTCGCGACAGCAGTTTTAATTTAAGAAGTGGAGTTGGTGAGTCCAACTATCGAGCACAAGGAGGCGTAAAATCAGATTATTTTGTCGCTTTAAGTGTCACAAGAATGGTCGATTTGCTTGCTTAAGAGAAAACATGTGAGAAAGAGAGAGAGTAGGGTTAGAGATCGTGTTTAAAGAATGACAATCATTTAGAAGGATGTGAGATATAACATATGAAATATCATCAATATATAACATGTGGTAAAAGTTTGTTTACAACTACTGCAATGGATGAAAGCTTAAACAAGTGCATCATAAACTAACGCAAAGAGAGAGAGTGAGAGGAAGAGTCAAGGTAGCCACGGCGGTGGAGGGAGGCTCCGTCGGTTGCTTGATAACTCTGGGCTGAGTGAAGACTATTGGTGGAGCTAGGAGAAGGCTAGAGTACCTTGGAAGGAGTGTGTGTATTGAATGCCCTTGAATGGGGTGGTTGAGGAGGTTTATAAAGAGAAGAGGGGTTTCCAAACTAAGGGCTTTAGCGAGGTCCAGGACATCACTAAACCCATTCCCTAAGCAATGGTGAAGCCCTCCTCCCAGCGGTCCTTAAGCGCGTGCGTGCTTTCACCCTTCAATCTGTGCTCGTGCGCCTGCAGGTGTTCAATCCGTGGCACGGATCACCATCGGATGGCTGAGGGTGTGCCATGTCACCTTCCCGTGCCAATAGAAGAATGAGCGGTCGCATGATGGATGCGTGTCGACCGTCGGATTTCACTTCAATGGTTATGATTATGCGAGTGGGGAGTGCTTGGATCGTGCTTTGCATGCAGGGAGCAAGCGCCTTGTGCGTGATCAAGCTCATTCACATCAGGCACTTGAGGGCGTGCCGCATAGCCTTCATCCCCTCCATCCGTGCATGCATCAACAGCTGAATTTTGATCCCGCGCATGGATGCAGGAAAGTGCGTTTCGAATGCATGCTCCAGGTGAGCGCAAATAAGCATGGACCGCTGCGACACGCAGGCAAAAAGGTTACGCTCTTTGCCAATCCTCAGCCATTCGATGGGAGATCGGACAACTGTGGTTTCTCCTACGCGATGAAGTGGGGGTGTGGCATTGGCGAGGGTGGCTGTTGGTTGCTACGTGGCTGCTTTTGGGCCGTTGATCATCATATCAACAGCCAAAACTTTTTGGGCTTGCCAAGAGAGCTCTGGATGTCAGATTTGAGTGATTTCAAGTTCGTTGGACTCCATTCGTCGATCTGAATCCATCCATGCCATCCAATTTCTCATCTGAGGCCTATTTCAACATGCACTTGTACATATCGCCATTAAACATTGATTTATAAGCAATCTCAAATCGCAATGTATGCAATGCTCCTATGCCCATCATGACATGTTATTAGTGTGCATATGTTCTCAAAACTAACCCCAGTTGATGGAATTATCATCATTTAATGTAGAATTATCATACTCCCATGCTCATCTCTTAATAGTCTCTAGTAAGGTTTATCCTAGTCGTTATTTCTAGTCGGAATTTGGAATTGATTACTTCGACATATGTTGGTTGTCAATGAGAGGAAATGTAGTAAGAGCCTAATCCACAACGACTAAATAGCGCCTAGGTGTCTGCCAAAATGCAAACCGTCCAAGTCCTCACTTCTAAAGCATATATACAGAGACATATATATATTTTTCTTGTACTCATTTTTTGGATTTTTGGAGTTGAGAGTGCATAGGTAACCTTTTATGACTACCTAACCGACCCATAAGTTGAAAAAGACTCTAAGTGCTAGGCATCATGGTGTGAAGATTGTGATAGACTCACTCAATGGTAATTAAAATAGACTTTGAGATTCTACACCCCTATGTGACCGAAAAAAGAATGCTTTCCTAAAGGTGTATCACTCCATTCGATAGCTCTCTCCCTACTTTTATTTTGAGTGGGGTCAACACAAGGGTGTTTCCAATATATATCTCCCCAGATTGATCTAATTCCCTACTTCTTCCTTATGTGTTTTGGGCTTTTCCGTGAATTTAGTGAGTTGGGTTCTGGATAACCGACCAATGGGCTATTAACATGACCACTTGCCAACCATACTCATGTGGTGAAGTGTGGCTTATTTATTTTTTTCTTTTTCTTCCTTTTCTATATATTTTTTTTCTTTTTCTCATTTTCTTACTTTTTCTTTTATTATTTTAGTAGGTGGCTTCCCTGATCTAAGATTTACCTAGAGGCAATAAAAGAGAATGGCCATGTGGCTGGGCTCTGGACAATCGGCCAATGGGCTGTTACCCATGAAAACTTGCCAGCCATACCACCCTAGAAGGTTCATTAGCTACCCAATTTCTGTTAGAATCTCCGAGGAGTGAGTCAATGCAAAAATGTGTGTAGATGCTTAGACTAAAGTCCCTTCGAGTCAGAGGGCGGATTGATAAGTCGTATACTTATCACCTTTCTTTATTGATCAGATTAATGTAAATTAAGCTTGTGAGGATTTGGGGCTAAATCCACATTTTAGTGGACACCAGGGCTGATTAAGCTTGAAGGCCTGAAAGGTCTAGGTGTTTTAGGTTCTCATATTATTTTCCATAGTTGACAAGGTCCTAGTGCAAAAGTTTTCCTTCCTAATTTTATTGTTATTATTATTATTTAGGCTGATAATATAAACTCAGAGAATGTGAATTACCACCCCCCATGCTTATGTTGGGCAATGTCCTCATTGGCAAAAAAATGTATGCAAAGGGGTACAAAAAGAAATCACCTGAGTGTCACCATTTACCTGATCAGTTTGAATCTTCTGGGTTGCCTCCCAAGAAGTGTTGAGTTTATTGCCTCCAGCTGGGCGAATCTCCATGTCAATCGTCAGTAAGGGTGACTACTTCCTTTGGGGGAACATGGGCAAGATAATGTTTTAATCTCTGGCCATTTACTGTGAAGGTTTGGCCAGTGTTAGGATCTACAATTTCAACTACCCCATTGGGATAAGGTTTGACAACCTGATATGGTCCTGTCCATTTTGATCTCAGTTTCCCAGGAAAATGTTTAAGTCTTGCATCAAAAAGCCAGACTTGCTGATTGGGCTCAAAGGTTTTCCTATGAATGTGTCTATTGTGGATGGCTTTCATCTTCACTTTGTAAAGTCGACTGTTCTCATAGGCGCCCCAATGGATTTCCTTGAGCTTGGAGAGTTGGAGCGTCCTTTATGCTCCGACCAACTGGGAATCGATATTACACTACTTAATAGCCCAGTATGTCTGATGTTCCAACTCGAATGGAAGGTGGAAAGCCTTGCCAAAGACCAATCGATAAGGCGACATGCCTATTGGGGTCTTAAAAGTAGTCCTGCATGCCCAAAGGGCATCATCCAATCGTGTGGACCAATCCTTCCGGTAAAGTCTCACGGTCTTTTGCAGAATAATCTTGATCTGCCTATTAGAGACCTCAGTTTGCCCATTTGTTTGTGGATGATACGGGGTGGCAATGTGGTGAGTAACCCTGTATTTTCTAAGTAGGGCATGAAATTGGGCATGAATAAAGTGGCTCCCACCATCACTGATAATGGCTTTTGGTATCCCATACTGAGAGAAGATGTTCTACTTAACAAAGTCCATGACAGCCTTATGGTCACATCTTCAGGTGGCTACGGCTTCGATCCACTTTGAGACATAGTCCACTAAGACTAATATGTAGTTGTAGCTATTGGATGGTAGGAAGGGACCCATAAAATCGATGCCCCAAATGTCAAAAATTTTGGCAATTAGAATGGGCTGGAGGGGCATCATATCCTTTCTAGTCATAGTCCCCAATGTCTGGCACCAAGACCAAGTCTTGGCGAAACTGTGTGCATCCTTGAATAAGGATGGCCAATAAAATCTTTGCAGCCGTTTGCTTCCCAAAGAAGTGGCCGCCACAGGCTTAGTGGTGACAAATGGACAACACACTTTGGACTTCCTCTTCAGGAATACACCTCCTAATGATCTGGTCAGCACAGAGTTTAAATAACATAGGATCATCCCATAAATAGTGCTTCACCTTAGCCAAGAACTTATCCTGTTGCTATCTGGACTAGCCGTGCAGAGTCCATCCTGCCACCAGATAGTTGACTAAGTTTGCATACCAGGGTAGCTTTCTTCCTTGCATGGCCAGAAGTTGTTCAACAGGGAAGGTGTCAGTCAAAGGTAATGAGGGTCCGATGTGGTCCGAATGAAGCCTGGACAGGTGATCGGCTACGACATTTTTGGACCTGGCTTTGTCGCATATTTCCAGGTCGAATTCCTACGAGAGCAGGATCCATTGGATGAGCCTGGGTTTAGCATCCTTTTTGGCCAACAAATGCTGAATAGCTGAGTGGTTGATGTAAACAGTCACGTGGGATCCTAGAAGGTATGATCGAAACTTTTCTAATCCAAAGACTACAATGAGCAATTCTTTTTCTGTGATGATGTAATTCTGTTGAGCCTCATCCAACGTTTTGCTTGCGTAGTAGATCACCACAGGTTTCTTCTCTCTTCTTTGTCCTAGGACTACGCCAATAGCAAAATCTGATGCATCGCACATTATCTCAAAGTTCTAGGACCAATCTAGGGGTTGTAAAATAGGTGCAGTGGAGATTATTTCCCTAAGGGTGTTGTGAGCCTTGATGTAATCAGGTGTCATGTGGAAAAGGGCGTCGTTGGGTAGAATGTCAGTCAAGCACTTGGAAAGTTTGGAAAAATCCTTAATGAACCTTCCATAGAAGCCAACATGTCCTAGGAAAGATTGGATTTGCTTGACCAAACTAGGGGGTGGATGTTTGGAAATTAAATCAATCTTAGCTTTATCCACTTCGATGCCCCTATGCGAGATGATGTGACCAAGGGCAATCCCTTTGTGAACCATGAAAAGGCTCTTCTCCCAGCTTAAAAGCAAGTTGACCTCGATACATCACTTCGGGATCTTCTCTAAGTTGCCAAGACAATGGTTGAATTAGTTCTCGAACACGGAGAAATCATCCGTAAAGACCTCCAGGTATTCACTCACCATTTCTGAAAAAATGGCTAGTATGCAATGCTAAAAGGTAGCGGGTGCATTGCATAACCCAAATGGCATACGATGGAATGCGAACGTGCCATACGGGCAAGTGAATGTGGTCTTCTCTTGATCCTCTAGTGCAATAGCAACTTGGTTGTATCCTGAATATGCATCTAGGAAGCAAAAATATTTTTTCCCTCCGAATCGCTTGAGAATCTGGTCAATGAATGGTAGAGGGAAATGATCTTTGTTGGTGGCCTCATTAAGCTTCCTATAGTCGATACATACCTGCCATGCGGTAGCAGTGTGGGTGGGGATGGATTCGCCTTAGTCATTTGTGACCACTGTGAGCCTAGCTTTCATGGGTACCACTTGAGTATGGCTCACCCAGGGGCTATCGGAAATCGAGTAAATGATATCTGTGTCAAGCCACTTGATTATCTCTTTTTTAGCGACCTCTCGCATATTCGGGTTCAATCACCTTTGCATTTGGAGAGAAGGTCGAGCCCCATCTTCCAAATAGATCTTGTGAGTGCAATTGGTGGGGCTAATTCCCCTTAGGTCAGAAATTGTCCATCCAATGGATGCCCGATGTTCAGAGAGGGTTGCAGTTAACCTATGTTCTTGATCCTTAGTTAAGTAGGCATTGATAATCACAGGGAAGGTCTGGTCAGGTCCTAGGAAGACATACTTGAGATTATCGGGCAAAGGTTTTAGTTCGGGGGAAGGTGGGACAACATTTGATGGGTAGGGGAAAGGGGGGAGTCGATCAACATTAATCTCCTCGAATGGGAGTTGCTGAAGGTAATCAGCTCTACACAGGTCAACCTCCACAGTTTGGGGTGGTTTTGGGTAGTCATCAACTGGTTGAGTCAAATGGTTGGCTGAAGAGCTAAGAGTGAGGCATTCTTCAACCAAAGGTTCCACGGGATCGTTCTCCTCAACCAAGCCACAATCAAAAGAATTAGCTGCCCTGAAGATATCCAATTACATCTTCTTGTCCCCAAAGGCAATTTCCATGCATCCCGTGTCGCAATCAATGTTTGCCATAGCCATAGCTAAGAAAGGTCTGCCCAGGATGATAGTTGTGTTTTGTAGTTGTTTAGGGACTTCCATGTCGAGGACCAAAATGTCGACCGGGAAGTAAAAGTCCTTGACTCGAACAATCACATCCTTGACTACCTCCTTCGAGGTTTTCACAGATCTATCAGCCAATTGGATAGTCACAAGTATGGGTTTCAATTCTCCAAATCCAAACTGGTGATATAGGGTCATCGGGATGAGGTTGATCGAAGCACCTAAGTCCAAGAGCACTCTATCAAATGTCATGTCCTCAATATTACAAGAAATTAGGGGTGCTCTTGGGTCAGTTTGTTTGGGAGGAAGGCTACTCAATATCATTGAACTAGATTGTTCTGAGAGCACTGCCTTCCTAGGTGCTTGGGTTTTCGGCTTACGCTTCGATGTACAGACATCCTTCAAGAACTTAGTGTAAGTTGGGATATGATTAATTTCTTCGAGGAGTGGAATATTAATCTGGACTTGTTTGAAAATTTCCAACAGCTCCTCATTCTCAATTATAGCTTTCTTTTTCTTCCTTTTCTCTAAGGCCTTAGGGTATGGTGTTTGGGTTTGAATCGGGTCAGTCTCCATGTCCTTGGGTTCCTCCCACTCATCCTCAAACTCGAGTATCTCAAGAAGTGAGGTCATAGGAGGGGTTGGCCATTTGGGGTCCTAGGTTTTAGTGTCACTTCTTAAGGTTACCACGTTGGTAGAGGCATTGGGACCATGGGTAGATCCTTGAGAAGAAGAGGAAGGAGGAGCACCAAACCTAGGGGGTGTTTGTGGGGCTTGTTGGACCATGTGGGCATGTCTAAGATTGGCTTAGAACCCTTGAGAATTGGGGCCTTTGTTGATCACATTTCTCGAGCTTGGTTGTGGCTGAGAAGGGATCACTGTTGTTTGCAATCCAACAGCTGGCTCAACTATCCCTTCACTAATGCTATTTCCTCCTGATTTTTATGATTTATATCAGCCATCATTTTTATCAACATGTCCATTTGGTTTTGTGGGGGAGGGGCCATCCTATTTTGATTATAAGGTGGTCGAACCGGTGGACCTTGCCAATAGGAGGTAAGGTTTGGCCTGGGTTGGTTCTGGAATTGGTTCAATTTTTTGTTCATCTAGGCAAAATTTGGGTGATTACGCCATCCGACGTTGTAGGTGTTGGAGAAGGGGTCAGGTTTCGAGTAACCTTGGATGGCTTGGAAATCTTCAAAGATAGAAGGTGCTGAGGGGGAGGGAAGAGAGTAATCAGGGTTTGAGGGAGTAAAGGTCCCTCCATGAAACATGGTCAGAGGTTGTTCCAGGTGTATTTGGTTCATTGGCTACACCAAGTCTACATTGTGTGCTCCCTTTACTAGGGAGAGGGTCTGTAGTGGGTTTCTGGTCTGGTTTAGTAGTTCATCGATCTTTTTGTCCACCAACTCAACTTGATCCAATTTCTTGGCTATAATGTCCATGTCAACCGTTCCAGAATAGGCTTGCACTTCATAGATCCCACCACGAGGTTGACTGGATTGATTAAACTGTGTCGTGGAGGCATTGTTGAGCGAGTTCTCGCTCATGGACTCAAAGAGTTCAAACGCACTCTCCTCATCTTTGTTCAAAAAGTTGCCTCCACATGAGGCATCAACAAAGTTCCTAAGGTTGCTATCCAGACCATGGTAGAAGATCTGGGCCAATTACCACCTTGGAACCTCATGGTGTGGGCATTTCCCTAATAATTCATTAAAACTTTCCCATGCCTCATGGAATTGTTCCCCACCTTGTAGTGTAAATGTGGTAATGGCTCTTCCGAGGGCATTGGTCTTACCTATCGGGAGAAATTCCTTCAAGAATGCATGCCTCAGTTCCTCCTAGGTGTAGATTGTATCCCTAAGGTTCTAAGCTAGTGAGATGCTTTGTCTTTTAGGGTGAAAGGGAACATCTTAATCAAAACAATGTCCAAGCTGATGTTCTTGGGTTTCACTGTTCGGGCGATCCTGTCTAGGTCCTCAAGTTGTTGGAAGGTGTCCTCATTCGAGCTCCCATGAAAGTGGCTCTGAATTAAGCTCAGGACATTAGGTTTCAACTCAAAATCATCTCCCCATTCGGGGACCCTAAGATGTGGCTCAATCCGGATAGCAGAAAGATCGTAAAAATCACAAAGAGGCCTAGATTGGCCCTCAGGAGATTGTGGTGGGTTAAGTGAGTTCAGTGGGGGTTGCCCTTAACGGTTTTCCAATCTGTGTATGGCTTCCATGATGGTTTGGATTTGTTGTTGTTGTAGTTGGTGGTTGGTAGAGATCTGGGCCTAAATGATGGCCATAGCATTGGGTGGGGGTTGGTCCTCAACATCATCAATTCTTGGTTCGACCATTTCTCATGTAAAATCAAGTCTCGTCCTGATTTCCCTATCTAAAACAAATAGCTCAGGATGCAGTGTTCGTCTTCCGTGCATACACTAGGGAAGAATGGAGAGGGTTGCGGAGAGAGACAGGTGCGAGAAGTGTGTGCACAAACAAGCAAGCAAGTCTAGTCCTTAGAGTGTATACCTTAGGTGACCTAGAAGACTCAGAGGAATGATCATATCTGTAGGCACTTAACCATCCTTCCCGATGTTAATCGGGCCAAGTTGATTATGAGGAGGTTGAAGGGAAGGTTTTTCCTTTGGCTTTTGCCACCGGTTCCATAGACCCCACAACTATGGTTGTTTGACACTTCTCCGCAGCCTAGACACCAGATTCCAGAAAGGGAATGAAGGTCAAGTGCCTAGCAAACCTAATCACACCTTCAAGACTTAGACTAGTATTGCCTAGGGCATGTCTACTACATTTTAATGAGGGCTAGGTTCGTGCTTGTGCTCAGGAAATGTGATGAGGCGTTGTTTAGGGTTGTGACTCTTAGTTAACTGATTTGAGCATGTGTGTGCACTTGACAAGACATGGTTTTCAAGCAACGATTTTAAGACATGGTGTCTTTTAATGATTTGTCTTTGCTTTAATGCTTTTTAGGGTTGAAGTTCCTTATCATTTTCAAACAAAGTTCAAGTGGGGACACAAGGTTTTGCGCACAATAGGAGAAAGTTTATTTCCTTTAGAATGTTGTGGCCCTAGAAAAACAACCCTAGTGTATTCAACCTAGTGTTCATGCAATTCTACCAGGTGAGTTGATTTTAGTTATGGTGAGTGGTGTGGCCCAGGTCAAGTCATGGTGGCTTCACAAACACCACTCAAAAGAAAGGACTCCAAAAAGATTATCTCTTCAAGAGTGTTAGAGTATATTTTCTTTGGTTGGGTGATGAGTTTGGAATGTGGGTTAGGTAGCCATTTACCATGCCAATTTTTTTTTTTATATTTTTTGTATATTCTCTTTTTTTTAATCAAGCAAACAATCAATAGGTGAAGTATTACTTACAACCATCTTCACCGCATTTTACTCTTGGTCCACCATCTTGGATAACGCTCCTCTGTCACCCAATCATCGAGTTCCTGCAACCAATCAAGTAGAGAGAGTAAAATGAGTTAGAAGATGTGAATACAAATGCAGGATAAAAGTGACAAAAGAAATCCATTGCCTCCCCGGCAACAGCACCAAAAACTGACAGGCGCGGAATGCAGTTGTTTAATCATGCCATTGTAGTATGCGTTCGCGATGTCGATTTTAATTTAAGAAATGGAGTTGGTGAGTCCAAGTGTCAAACACAAGGAGGCGTAAAATCGGATTATTTTGTCACTTTAAGTGTCACAGGAATGGTTGCTTTGCTTGATTGTGAGGAAACGCAAGAGAGAGAGAGAGTAAAGTTAGAGATCATGTTTAAAGCATTACAATCATTTAGAAGGATGTGAGCTATAACATATGAAATATCATTAACATATAACATGCGATGAAAGTTTGTTTACAACTACAACAATGGATGAAAGCTTAAACAAGTGCAACATAAACTAAAGCAAAGAAAGAGAGTGAGAGGAAGAGTCAAGGCAGCTATGGCAGTTGAGTGAGGCTCCGTCGGCAGCTTGACAACTCTGGGGCAGGTATGGAGTATTTGGTGGAGCTTGGAGAAGGCTAGAGTAGCATTGAAGGTGTGTGTGTATTGAATGCCCTTGAATGGTGTGGTTGAGGAGGTTTACATAGAGAAGAGGGGTTTCCAAACTAAGTAAGGGCTTTAGCGACATTTGGGACGTCACTAAACCCATTCCATAAGCGTCGGTGAGGCCCTCCTCCCGCCGGTCCTTAAGCGCGCGTGTGCTTTCTCCCTTCGATCTTGCCTCATGCACCCACAGCCATCCGATCCGGGGTGCGGATCGCCATCGGATGGCTGAGGGCACGCTAAGTCGCCTTCTCGCGCCCGTAGAAGAATGAGCGGTCACATGATGGACGTGCGTTGACCATCGGATTTCACTTCAACGATTGTGATTGCACGAGCGGGGAGCACTTGGATCGCTCTTTACATGCGGGGAGCGCACGCCTCGTGCGTGATCATGTTCGTCCATGCAGGCGAGTGCATTTCGAACATGCACTCCTGGTGAGCGTGAATAAGCATTAACTGCTGTGGCACGCAGGAAGAAAGGTTACGCTCTTCGCCAATCCTCAACCGTCCGATGGGAGATCGGACGACCATGGTTTCCCCTACGCGATGAAGCAGGGGCATGGCATTGGCCGCTTTTGGGTCGATCAGATCAATAGCAAAAACTTCTTGCACTTGTCAAGGTAGCTCTGGATGTCGGATTTAAGTGATTTCAAGTTTGTTGGACTCCAATCATTGATCTGAATCAATCCGTGTGGTCTGATTGCTCATCTGAAGCCTGTTTCAACACGCAGTTGTACATATGGTCATTAAAGTGATTTCAAGTTTGTTGGACTCCAATCGTTGATCTGAATCCATCCGTGTGGTCTGATTGCTCATCTGAAGCCTGTTTCAACACGCAGTTGTACATATGGTCATTAAACATTGATTTATAAGCTATCTCAAATAGCAATGCATGCAATGCTCCTATGCCTATCATGACATGTTATTAGTGTGCTTATGTCCTCAAAACTAACCCCAATTGGTGGAATTATCATCATTGAATGTAGAGTTATCAACCACCCACCATCATTGAATCACCTTTGGCTACATTTTTTTCTACCCTACTTCCACCTTTATAGCTGTTCAAGAGTAGAAGAAGAAGATTAAGGGGACACTCTGTCCCCTTGGTGCCTTTCCCTCTTCTCTTCTCTCTTGAGCCCATGCTAGCTAGGGTAAGAAGCCAGGCAAAGGAAGGAGACCTAGGGTACATGCCTACCCTAGGAGGAGCATTTGAGGGTGGTACACAACCACCCTTGGAGGAGAATTTAAAGGCGGTCCACACCACCTTTGGAGGAGCTTTTGAAGGTGGAATTCCATCCACCTTGGAGGAGACCAGGCATGCCCACCCCATTGGGCTTGCTAGGAGGAGCATACTCGGAGGAGTTGTTCAAGAAGAAGGAGTCCCTTTCTAACAGTGGGAGCAGCCGTAGTTGGAGAAAGAGCCTCCTCTTCTTCACCATAACATCAGGAGGATATTGTGTTTTGCTATTTTTGTAGTTTAACTTTTAAGTAGAAGCATTCCTCTACTTGTAAAAACATATCTTCCTTTAGTTAAAAAGTTGCTTTAATTTCTTGTCGTAATTTTTTTTGCCTTAATTTGTTTTGTCTTTAGTGTATTTTCACTCCCTCTTTCTAATTACCCTAGGCCTCCATGTGCTTAGGGTGAGCTTCGAAAGAGGTTATTTTTGACACTTATATTTTAGCCTATTAGGTGTTGTTTGCTTTTCCGCCAACAACTTCGCATATTTCCCCGTTATTTCAAAACCTATAAAAATTATTTATTTAAAAGCACAAAAAGAAAGGTGATTTTTACTTTTCAAGTAAGAGATGTATTTTGCAAACATTTAGCCTCTTTGGATGACCTTAGATACTTCCCTATCTAGGTTTAAAAATTTAAAAGCAAATCGATTTGTGTGTTACAACGATCTTAAAAACCCTAATTACAAATCGCATAAAAACTCGATCACTTTTTGGCGCCGTTGCTAGGAAGGCACAGCTTTGCTTTAATTATTTCTCTTGCTTGATAAGTGGATCACATCTCCTTGTCTCTATTCTCTCTCGTGTGTGCAGGAACTACAGGAAGAAAGTGGGATTCTGGAAAGAAGAACTTGAAATTCCTTGTCTTCATGCGAAAATTCTGGTTGGTTCCTCTTTCTAGTCACACATATCCATAAAAAACTACAAAAAAATTATTCAACTTGGCTTTCAAGATCCTAAACATCTTAATTAAGTGGAGTGGTGATAATTAAAACCCATTGTTTGCTTGTTTGCATCTCTTAACACCACTCCACTTTAAGTGTTGGTATTCTGATTTTCAAGTCTAGACTTCTATCTGCAATTCAAAATCAATTCCTGATACCACAGACCTATAAAAATCTTGAAATTTGACTCGATGCTTTCAAATCAAGTAGGGAACATTTGTTAAAAATTTCAGAGCATTTGGATCTGTATAAAACTTTTAAACATTTGTGGACTGCAGAGGGGTAATCTCCTCTAATCTTCCTATTTCGCTACTGTCTGTCAATTTTAGGAATTTTTATACTCATTTACCTTTAGTGAATTTTAGCTTTCTGGAATCCTTGTGAAATTATACACATCACATAAAATCACAAAAATTTTTGACGTTGATGGTGGTACTGAAAAGTCCAAAATACCCACGGGTATCATTTCTGAACTTTGACACCAGCATAAAGAAAAATCTTTTAAAAATATCAAACAAAATCCTAAAATCAGACAAAATTATTTTTTGGGATCCTTGTTTGATTTTCCATATAGAAGTGGTGCTGGTTGCTTTGTTTGGACCTCTACTTAAAGAGAAAGCCTAAAACAAATTCATTTGTAGTAAAATTTTTGTCTTAGGACCAATTCAATTAGGGTTTCTTTTCAAATTTTTTTAGTCCCGCAAATTAAGGGAAACTTATCTTCACCAATACAACCTGATTTACTTTTGTTTATGGAAATTTAAACTTGTTTGATTACTTAAAGAGAAAATCCCAAAATGCACCTCTAATTCAAATCCTAAAAGATAGAAATACATTAAATTTGTGTGTCAACTTGATTACTATTGGAATCACTTTTCCAATCCGGCACACGCTTAAAGATTGAAATAATAGGGCATTACCTCAATCAATGCCCTCCACATTCCCATGCACATTTTAACACCCAAGCCTAACTGTAAAACAAGTAGTTACTTGACCATTTAAGGACTTCATCCACTTTAGGCTTGATATCCAATATTTAAGAATCACTAAGCGCTCCTACTTCCTTTAGACAACGCGATGTCGGACTTAGAGGGAAGTCAAACAATGGGTGTGGGTTTACACAAGCCCCTTGCTTTTCCAGGAAATGCTTGGGCCCAATCCACCTCTTTAGAATAGTCGAGCTCTCTTTTGGAATTGGGTTCACTTACTGATTTCTTACTTATTGGGTTCCCAAGTCCTAGGCTTTAAGGAGTCAACCTTAAGACTAGACTAGGCTTATTTGTTTGAATTGCACACTTTCTCTCATCTCTCTCTCTTCTCCTCCCTTCCATGTCTTCCAAAAAAGTGCATGCACGGGCGAAGGTCCCAGAGCCCACATCTCGAGGGACCATATGATTTTGCCCCTCGCACCAGAAAATCTTTGTTTTCTTCTTCTTCCTCAGCTATTAATATGGAAAACCTGGGAAACCGACAAAAAAAATCTGCCTCTACTTCTAACCCGTTAGTCGACCGACATGCTAACTTAGCCATCCCTAACCTCCCTCATGTGGAGCAACCGGAAAATCCTGCAAGGTCAGGTGGCCCTCAAATTCAAACTCAAAATGCAAACCCCTTTGCCTTTATGGTCAACCATCTAGCTTGACTTCAACAAAATCAAGACAATTTGGCTAGGACTATGACGAACCTACCCAACCAAGGGCAAAACCCGTCACCTTGTCAACAGCCTGCCGTTCCTCTTAAGGATTTTTATAATCCTTCCAATTATGAGGAAAGACCTGGGGAGGTCATACCATAAGGGGATTTTGAGAACAAACCAGCTATTCTAAACATAATCAAACATTTCCATGGTCTTCCGAGAGAGGACCCTTTCTGTCATGTCAAGGAATTAACTGTCCTCGCTCAAACCACCTGTTCCCACAATGTGCAGGAAGATGTATGGTTAACGAGACTTTTCCCTCTCTCTTTAAAAGATAAAGCTTCTCACTGGTTTATAATGGTTGTGCACCCTATCACCACCTGGCCCCAGTTAAACAGTGCTTTTCTTAAATTTTTTTTTTTCGATTAGTTGCACTAATGCATTAAGAAGATCCATAATGATGTTTCAACAAAAAAATGGTGAACCCCTCCATGAGTCTTGCAAAAGATTCCAAGAACTTCTAAGAAGTTGTCCCCACCATGAAATTCCATAATAGCAGTTAGTGTAGATCTTCTATCATGGATTAGAAGATCAATTAAAGAGATTCATGGATGCCTCATTTGGGGGAAATTTCCTTAATAAGGATGCCGAAATTGCTTACCTCCTTTTTGAAGAAATGAGTGAAAACTCATTTAATATGACTTCAATGGACACTTTCAGTAGAACACAAAACCCAAGACTTGGAGTCAATGAAATTGACTCCAAATTCACTTCTGTTCTAGTCACTCAAGATGATCTATACATGATAGCTTAATGAATGGACCAGATGTAAATACACCAGAAAAAAATGGAAGAAAAGCTCACACACAAACAAGCTCTACACCATAACTCTCCACACTTTAACTCTCCACACACTAACTCTCCACAACTTCTCAAAAGAGAAAATCTGCACATTGATGCCACACCTACTGGTCAATAATTTCTTGCTGATTTTACACAAGATATGACTAGGAATTTTGATTGTCTAAATTAGAATATTCTTGATCCCACCACTGAAAGTATTTATGCTCTCCAGGAGCAATTTAGAAACCCCTCTAACACTTATAATCAAAACTGGAGGACGAACTTGAATCACTCCTGGAAAGCTCCGAACCCGATTCCGTTTCCCAAACAAAATCAATTTGGTAATTATGGGCAACTTGCATATCAACTTGGACCATCCTTGGAAGATATTAATACTCAGGTCATGAAGACTCTACAAGGTATGTAGAATCAAATGACGGAAGTAACTCGCATGATAACCAACTTGCAGCATCAAGTTAAGGTTACTCCAGATCATAGACCTACTAGCAATCTACCATCCCAACCCATGCCCAATCCTAATAATCAGCAAAATCAATTCCAAGGTGGATATCCCAGTTAGCCCATTCACCCAGCACCTCAGCATCCTCTGAGTTTCAATCACAGTCAAGCTTCCTGTCCTCTTCCTAGAAACAACCATACTACAAATGCTGTTACTTTGAGTAACGAGAAAACCACTCAAGATCCCTTGCCTACTAAAGAAACCCGCTTCAATGAAAAACAAATCAGCTCTTCTCCCTCTTCCTCTAGCCCTATTCAGGAACTTGAAAATGCAAAATAGGAAAACCCAATACCCTTCCCACAAGCCCTTCACTCTTCACACACCAAGAACAAGAAATCTGAGCCCACTGATAAGGAATTAATGCATCTTTTTGGGCAAGTAGAAATTAATATCCCTTTCCTAGATGCCATAAAATATATCCCTGCCTACGCCAAATTTTTGAAAGATTTGTGTACTCCCAAAAGGCAGCCTCGAAACCTGGGAAAGGCAATCCTTCCAAAGATAGTTAGCTCAGTTGTGCAGAGCAAACTACCTCTTAAGAGAAAAGATCTAGGCACCCCCTGATTCAAGTGGTCATTAGTGGCACATCTTTTGAATGTGCCTTACTGGATCTCAGTGCCCCAATTAATCTTATCCCCACGATGGTTTTTGAGGAATTTAATATTGGAGAATTAAAGCCTGTTGAGGTTACTCTTCAATTAACAAACCGATCTATAATCAAACCAAGGGGAATTGTTGAGGATGTCCTTATCTGGGTCAAAATTTGTCTATTTACTGTAGATTTTTTAGTCCTGGATATAGACATACTGGAAGCTTTAAAGTTTGACCCTATAATTCCTAGAAGACCATTCTTAGCCACCGCCTGTGCCAATATTGATTGTGATTCTGGCAAGATGAAGATCATGTGTGGTAGTGAATTTGTTACCCTAGACATTTTCCAAGCTTCTAGGCAATTCCAAGAAGTTGATTTCTGTGATGACTCGAATTCAAAAATTGAAAATATAGTAGAGGAAACAATAGTTGTCACTAATGTTATCATCTACTATAGTAGATGATATCATCTTCTATTGTGAATAGTTGTCACTAATGAACATGGGGAAAAAATAGCCACTTGGACCGCTTCTTCTTGGCGTGTGTGCATCGGTTACAGAAAATTGAACACCACCACCAAAAGGGACCATTTTTCGCTCCCCTTTACTGATCAAATCCTGGAGCGGTTAGCCAAACGTGAATACTATTATTTTCTTTATGGTTATTCCAGTTATAATCAAGTAGCGATCCATCTTGAGGATAGAGACAAAGCTACATTCATTTGCCCCTTCAAAACCTTTGCCTTCCGAAGAATGCCCTTCGATCTTTGCAATGCACCTGCGACTTTTCAACGGTGTATGCTTGTAATCATTTCTAACCTAGTAGGTGAATGTCTAGAAGTCTTTATGGATGACTTCTCTACTTTTGGTGATTCTTTTGACTTTGTCTCTAGAATCTTGAAAGAACCCTCCAAAAATGCATAGAAGTTAATTTCATTCTCAGTTGGGAAAAAGTTATTTCATGGTCCAGGAAGGTATTGTCCTGGGCCATGTTATTTCCAAAAAGGGAATTATGGTAGATCGCATAAAAATTGATGCCATCTCTAAGCTCCCACCGCCCACTACTGTGAAAAAAATCTGCTCTTTTTTAGGGCATGGGGGTTTCTACCGCAGTTGCATCAAAAATTTTTCCAAAGTCTCTGAGCCCTTAAGTCAATTACTTACCAAAGACTAGCCATTTGATTTCAATGACCAATGCCTAGAGAGCTTTTTGAGGTTGAAGAAGGATGTTACAGAGGCACCAATTTTATAGGGACCAAACTGAAATTGTCCCTTTGAACACATGATTGATGCCTCTGATTTTGCTGTGTGGGCCATTCTAGGGGAAGAGTTGATAAGAAGCCCATTGTGATCTATTATGCTAGCAAAACCCGTGATGATGCACAACGGAATAACACGGTTACTGAAAAAGAATTTCTTGCCATTATATTTACCCTAGAAAAATTTTGATCTTACCTCTTAAGGGTCACATGTCATCATATATACCGACCACTCAGTACTTAAATATTTGCTGACCAAAAAAGATGCAAAACCCCACCTTATCTGTTAGATCCTACTGCTCTAGGAATTTGACCTAGAAATCAAGGATAAGGCGAGATCACAAAATGTAGTGGTCGACCATCTCTCTCATCTTATGACAAATGACATGTTGACCCCCCTGATCAATTCCTTGATGAAAGCATCTTAGCTACCAACACCCTCCCCTGGTTTGCACCCATTGCAAACTATCTAGCAACAGAACAAATCCCCTTTGATTGGTCGAAAACAAAAAGTGATAAGTTCTTTGCTGATATTAAATGCTATTTTTGGGAAGAGCCTAACCTTTTCCGCATTTGTGCTGATTAGGTCATTCAACGATGTGTCCCTGATTTAGAAATCCATGATATTCTGACACAGGCACTCAATGGCCTATGGCAGACATTTTTTGGGCAAGAAAACTACAGCTAAGATACTCAATTCTGGTTTCTTTTGGCCCAGCTTACACAAAGATGCTCATTCTTTTTTTTGGTCCTATGTGCATTGCCAGAGCATCAGCAACATGACTTAGAAGGATATGATGCCCCTTCGTCAATTTAAGAGGTTGAAATTTTGAATGTATGGGGCATCGACTTCATGGGACCATTCATCAACTCTGGTGGGTATTTGTATATACTAGTCGCAGTTGACTATGTATCTAAGTGGATTGAAGCAATACCCACCTGCATTAATGATCACCGTGTGGTTGTGGAATTTATAAAGAAAACTATTTTCTCAAGATTCACCATTCCTAAGGCCATCATTAGTGATGGAGGTTCACACTTCACTCACTCACAATTCTGTCACCTTCTTTCTAAATATGGGCTTAATGACAAAATTTCCACTCCTTATCACCCCTAAACAAATGGCCAAGCAAAAGTTTCTAATTGGGAAATAAAAAATATTTTAGAAAAGATGGTTAGGCCCAATCATAAAGATTGGTCCAACAAATTGGACAATGCTTTATGGGCCTGCCATACTAATAATGAATAACAATTGCAATGATTATAATTGATGTATGTACTATTGTAGTATGTAACACTGAGAGTGTCATAGTGGTGAGTTAGGGTGAGTACCAGTCATTACAGCCATTATTATTATTTACTTATCTAATTTTTATTGGTTTTGTTCCAGGTCGTTCACTGGGAGGCAATTTATTGAATTACATCACTCACTCTTTGATCTCAAAATTATCCTCTAATTCCAAAAAGAAACTTTACATCTTATTAAAGAATGAATGAATATAAAAATAGTTTGCCTACTTACTAAAAGTTAATTGTAATGCTTGTAAAAATTAACTAACTAAAACAAGCACCAAACAATTTATTACTATACTAAAAACTATCTTTACAGGTTATAATATTACTACAAACATGGAAGTACACAATAGACTAAGATGTTATAGTATATTAACATAACTTACTAGTCTGTTATCTACAGTAACACATACAACGGTTTTAGTGACAGACATAAGTGTCGCTAGATCTCAGAAAACACTATATACAACCTAAGGAGGGAAAACTGAGGTCTTTAGCGACGTTTATGGTGTCATTTTACTCTGTTAGTAATTATATAAGTTTACTTATATAGATAATAGGGCTATACTACATGTACATATGTATATTTATATGTTTATCCTTTTCTTGTATTTGTACTTATGTATGTATACTTATGTGTATGTACACCTTCTGTCTCTCTGTGTTAAACTCACTAAGTTTCTGTTCTTCTTCTCTTTTGTTTCTGAGTTATGTTTCAGCCAAAACAGAGATTTCAAGTGCTGCGGCGAAGGGGATTAAGCAACCGTCATTAGCTTTTATTAATCAGTTAAAAATGCGTTTAATTTGCGGGCATGCTTTTCGAGGGATACGCTGCACCCAGAGGGTGGGACCAGACCTCTACTAAGCGCACCCTAACCTTGATTAGGCCGTTTAATTATGCTTTCAGAATTAGCGCAGGGCCTCAGCCCCACGTCGCACACACACTCAGGCCCCCGGCCCCACACAATTCACAATACTCAGAGATGCTCATAATCGGATTGAGTATGCATGTAATGTTCGATTGATTCGGGCGCCCGGCACCCGTGACGACTGTGGAGACATAAGCACAAATTCCTATTATAGCGCTGCGCGCGATTTACAGTGCACGATGTGGCGCTATTCCAGCGCCACATCTGCACTAGAAATCGGGTGCAGCTGCGTCTGGAGGTGAATTTGGCCCTCGATTTGAGGGCCATAAATTATTAAAAAAAATAAAATAAATTATGGAAATAAAGTATTTACATAATACTACATAATTTTTTAATTAATTTTGAATTTTAATTAGGTTTACTATACAAATAAATTCATTAAAGTAGGTTGTTTGTACAGGCTGATTTAGGTGCTTTATTAGTTAATTACTTATAAATTAGTTAGTAAATGGTCTAATTGACCTTATACAGATTTAGATTATATACTTAAGTATTTTATTCATATTTTTATTATATATTTCTGAATTAATTTATGTTTTATTTATATTAAAGTAGCAGCTTTTGGCTGTTTAACTTATAAACTAAATAACAGTAATCTAAAATGGGTATAAATATACTTTAACAAGCTTAAATTACTTAATATATATAATTACCTAGGTCTACATATTCAATTAACTTAATTATAACCCTAAATTACTAATTTATCTAATTTATATGTATATATACTATTCAAGAGGTGATTAATTATGTACACTTACATTTCAGTAGATATATACATACTTTACAAAGTTATTATGTACAGTATAGTTATAGTTAGTTGTATATATATATGTACAGTATCAGATTTCAGTTAGATTTCAGCAGGAGGTGAGAAAGGAAGGATTAATTGTGTTTAATTTTCTTTTCCTAACAGCAGCATCAGCCATTGTCAGAGAGATGAGAAGAGGGGGATGTGTTCAGAGTGTTCAGTGTTTTAGATGAGAAGGGAAGAATTTAGAGAAGAGGGAAATATGTAGTTGCCAGATGCAGCACTTCACTGTGTAACTGGGATTAAAAGCAATCAAAACCAACTAAAAAGTAGATAAGTGAGTCCCAAATCTGACAAGGGTTCAATTTCTCACGAAAATCAATAAATGTCTCAATTCAAATACCCAAAAAACCCTCATCAAAAACCTCATTTCAGATTAAATCCAAAAACATCACTGAATTAATTCTTCCTAATGCTATAGACAGCATGAAGGAAGACTTAAGTCAGTCAATTAAAACCATAAGATCAAATCCCAGTTTCTTGCAACTTTAAGGAGTATTAAGAACTCCTTAGGTTAGGAAGTCACCATACAAATCACCTCAGTAATTATCATAGTAATCATCAAAACAGAAAATGTATGGCTATTCTGAATTATCAAAACAGTACTGAGAATTCATTAAGGGAATTCACAGTAACTTGTGAATGCATTAACAGTATAGCAAAACAGATTCAACGATAGCTCTTCTGAGATGGTTTCTGTCACCAGAAAACCTCTCAAAGTCCTTGCCAACAAGAAATTCAAATCATCTTCAATCTGTCAGATTAGGCAGTGAAATCCAGAAAGCAAAAATCCCTAAAATCCATGTTGAAAAGAAATCTGACAAACTGAGGAATTTGACCCAAAATCAAGGGGCTTTTGTGATCAAATATGGGGTGAGTGAGAAGCCCCCTTAGGTGCTTGTGACGCCACTTTCAGATCTGAGGTTGTAAACCAGCCAGATATGAAATTGGATCAGGGTGTGTGGGTGAAAGATGAGAAAAACTTGTCATAAAAAAAGAAATTAGAACTGGATTGTGAAAAAAAATGGAAAGGGAGATAATTTGAAACATGATTCAATGAATTCTTCCCCTTTGATCTGGACTGATCAGAGGAGGTGAGGGAAGGGAATTAAAACTAATTCTACTCCTATAGCTACTTTAACCTACAGTGAAAATTAAACACTAACAATTATGCTAATTCTACTCTAAACTACTTAACTACAGCTAAAACTAACCATTATGCTAATTCTACTCTAAACTACTTTAAACTATAGCTAAAACTAACAATTATGCTAATTCTACTCTAAACTACTTAACTACAGCTAAAACTAATTGTGCAGAATTAAAAACCTAAACTAACAGGAAGAATGGGACCTATGGGTCCTTAGCCGGTGGCTAAGGAGGAAGAAAGGAGGAAGATGACTCCAGCGGAGGGAAGAGTCTGCTAGTGATGCTCCAGGGTCATCCTCAGGTGCTACGAAGTCCTTAGCGACGAGGAGTGTCGAGAGAAGGTGATGATTTCACAGCCTCGGCTATGAAATCAGAGGCTGGATGGGGAGGAGAGACTGGAGTGGACGAATTGATCACTAAGAGGTGTAGGAGGGAGTGATACTTGCGCGCGACACCACTGAGGTGCTTAAGTAGCAGCTCAGTGGCTGAGATCACCGCACAGGTGAGAATAAACAAGATGAAACCGGCAGCGAGGATGTGAGGGGCAAAGAGTGCGGTGAGCTGAGCACAAGATCTGACCATCAGATGAGATCTGGGGAGAGAGGTGAACGCACGCACCAAATTGCGTGAAAGTTCCAATAGAATCCAACCGCAGATCAAGATCTAAAGAGCGACGGACGGCTGAGATTGATCGTGTTCTTCACGCGCTACAGTGCACATGAAGAGCAGTAGGCTTCTCTCTAAAATGAGGGAAAAATTGCAGGAAGACCCTTGAACGAAGGGGTAGAAGAATAGCGTGTAGGTCCATAAGTGAAAAGAACTATAACTGAAAGGACCCTGCAGCCTTTCAAAAGGGTCCCTGCAGCTTACAAGTAGGTCCAAAGAGGAGTTTTTAAGGGTAAGAGTGTAATGCATGAAGGACCTAAGTGTAAACTACCTATTTCATAACCTAAATGATGTCCAATTGCCTTCAAGTTTTTATATGTGCTTAATTGAACATTTAAGACATTGATTATACTTCTAATTTGGCCTTTCAAACTTATTTATGTGTTCAATTGACGCATGGATCATCATTTATATTTTGCTTTCAGAATATCTCATTTTTGTGATCTAATTATGAAGTTTTAACACAGAGTAAAGGTTTTAGGTCTTTTTCTTTAATTCCCATACTTAACCCTTTTTATCTGTTAATTTGATATTGTTTTGTTTAGTGTCTAGCTTAATTTCAGCTTTTTAGCCATGATGAGTAGTCACTCATCACATACCGCTTTCAAAACCCCGCTTGGCATGTCTCCCTTCCGTCTGATTTTTGGGAAGGCATGCTGACAGAGAGATTTTCGCTTACTTATGATAGAAATAAAAGAATATGTCATTGTAATTAATGTGGTGGAAATCTCTCAATCAAAAATTAACATAGATATCAATTTAAACCACATTAAAGGATGTCGTATCCACAGGGAGGAATAGACAAATAAATTGATGAGTCAAGGAATACACGGCTCACAGACTCTTCTACAACTTTAATGTGAAGAATATGCTATTTTAAATGAAGCTTGCAATTTCCTTAGAGGTTCAGGGGCATTTATGCAGTTTTCATGTCAGGAATTAAGCTCCAAAAACATGTCTATGATGTATGTGTAATGGCTTATCATGTAAACTCAACTTTCATGCAATTTTGATTTGAAATTCAAGGTAGAATCATGCACAAAACACAAGTAAAATAATTTCAAGAAAGTCTGAGTGCATCAATGCAATGTGGCTTGAATAAAATATTAATATAAAATTGGCAATGGCATTGAATGTAATTATTAATGGAGACAAAAATAGAGGATTTCTCCTCTCTCCTCCTCACGTGTGCGGCCGTGCACGGTTGGCTGCGAGAGTCGGCAGGGAGGTACCCCTCGATGAGGGCTACGCAATGGTGGTGACGCTGCGGCCGGATGATGAGACACTCATCATGATCTCTAATTACTCCTAATTAACTAGTTTTCCTAGTTAATTAGCTAAGGTTATGAATATATAAGGGTTAATTATAGAATAAGGGATATTTAGTTAAGGACTTTTAAATAAGTTAAAAATGACATTTTATCATTCAATTAACATTATTAATAATTTAGATAATAATTGGACTCGAAATCCTTTTAATCATTCTCTTAATTAATAAGATAAGTAACTTAAATATAATGTATACCTAATTATGTAATAACTTAAGTAATTTTACTTAATCTAATAAATTAATCTAAAAAGGTCAAAAATGTAAATTCAAGGTGTAAACATAATATTTACCTTAATTACTAGCATATATAAAAAGTTGAAAAAGATTTAAATTAAAATAAACATTCAAAACCTGGGTTTACATTTTAGTCCTTACTTTTCATTACAGGCAGGTCCTTATTTCTCACATAGGTCCTTAAGTTTTATTACTTCTAAGTCCCTCTTCGTCTTCTTCTTCTTCTTCTTCTCCAACCGAATGAACGGCTGGCGGCAGAGAGTCACCTCACTGCGCAATCACCGCCCTACTGACATCATTCCTCTTTGCCCAAGCTCTTGCAGCTTGCGCTCACACCTCCAGTTCATCCATCGGTCTGGATTAACCGAGAATCCTACTTTTCAGTGGGAGATAACCTTACCATCGTCGGAGACGACAACGGAGGTTAAGCTCCTCGAGCTCCTTCTTCGGCAAGACCCTGCCACTCTCTTCACCGCAAACTGCTATAAATACCCCCTCACACCTCTGATTTTATTCAAGTTGGCTCCCTTCCCTCTTCTAACACTGTAGCCGACTTCGATAGGCTATTCTTCCAAACCTCTGGCAATTCCTCATTCCATCTTCAGACTTCCTCTGTCCATCTTAAGCAGCCAAGGAGATCCGCTGTGGTCTTTTGCACCTTTGACAAAGGCGCCGACCCTAGGATTCCTCCGCTCCACCTCAAATCCACCCGTTGGAGATCTTTCTTCAACCCTCTGATTTCGTCGTCCGCTATGAACCTTCGACGGAACCCTATTGACCCCTTCGTCTAGGTAATAGTAAACTAGGAGTAGGAGTAGGCTAGCTTAGTTAGTTAGTTTAGTTAGTTAGGTTAGAGTAATTTCATATTTTAGTTTCATCTCCTCTGACTCCGGCGAGTTCCTTGAGCTCACCAGAGACTTCAATCTTGTCTTTTAACTCATTGTTCACCTTCCTGTATCTTCTATGTTCACTTCTAATTCACTTAATCGTTTAATTAAATCACCTAAACGCTTAATTCATTCTCACCTTCACCGACTACTGACACTATCTATGGTGACAGTAATCGGCCTAATTCCACCTTCACTGGGTTCTTTCATCACCTATCACCACTAATGAACCCTAATGGACATTATAATACCTATTATTATCATCTATAATTAAACACCTAAATTTAATTTAGCTCCTGGGCTCGCTGTCCATGGCAGCTCAGGAACAGTTCAAACTATAAATTAAATACATATTTATGAATAATAACATCTGTTGACCTGATTTAACCTCTCAATTGAGTAGTTAAGTCAAGTCCTGAGCTTTAACCACTCAAATTTTTAAGGAAACAAACTTATTGTCAAATCTTACATTCTAATGAACAAATGAAGAATTTAATGTGATAATGAGGTTCCTTGTAACCTCAGGATCATTTTTGGATTAAAAATGGTTAATTTTGTCAATCTGTACATACAATTTACATTTTCTGGACTCACCAGAGCTCCGGCGAGCCAAAGTTGTGTTACAGCCTCTAAAAATTGCTAAGTATCTCCAGAATAGTATGATAAGGATTACTGATTATTTTAAAGAAATTTGTTCGAGGTTTTAACCACTGAAGCTATAGAAGTAACTTCATCTTCGCCAACTCCGGCGAGTCGGAGAAATCTGTTATGAAGGATTTGAGAAACATTTAAGGAGCTCAGAAGCTTCAGTGCGATGCACTGAAGCTATTTTAACCCTCAAAGCATTGTAGCAATCTTACCTTAACTCTATCGAACAAACACCTATTTTACTTCAGGCGACGAGCCTGAAACCCTAGAAATTAAGGATAGAACACAAATCTAAAGGTCTGGTTGAGTTTCTGATGTTGACGAGACTCTGATTGAGGCATTAATTTCTTAGGAGGAAGCTTAGAATAGAAAGTCAATTTTCGAGCTTCCATAGTCAAACCTAAGTCTGATAATGGAGTTCTGAGCTTGAATTGAGATTTTGAGGAGTGAAAACTGTTTCTGAGATCTTATTTGATGATCTAAAATTAATTAAAGTAAGCTCAGATGATCTATTTAGTGAAGATTTAGTTTCTGCCAATTTGGGTTACTTTCGAACCCAAACCAACAGGAGTACTGTTATGATGAAATTCAAACCTAAAACCTACCCAGATTAATTTGTTACAACCCTTAGAATTAATCTATATAGATTAAGAACACTTTAAAGTGTCTGTTGCACTTATTGAAATTGAAAATCAATCTCTGAAGCTTCCAGAGAAGAGAAAAGCTTCTCTACATGTTCTAAAGGACTTAAGAGTTTAAAACCTACTCTAACAGAAGCGGAATTGCTTATATAACATATACTGACCTTTAAATAGAAGAGAGAAGTCCATCTGAGGACTCTCCTAATATAAAAACACTTCCCAGGCTTTTTAAAACTCGTAGGAACCCCTGATTTCATCTTTTAAATTGAAGAGTAAAACATCATTAAAACATTAAATTGACCTTAAAATTGTGTAGATTATCCTTAGAGCTTTCCAACAAACTTGAAATCGTTCAATTTGGAGCTCTGGGTAGAAAGTTATGAACATTTGAATTCGGGTCTATAAGGGGTAGGATAGTCCCACCTCGGTTATTCACGAGCGCACACCTGGGGATAAAACCAATTTGTTCCCTTAGCTATGCAGTCGTCAGCACTCGACGCACTGGTTCTGATTCCTTCTGATCTGATCTGAGCATTGTGTGTTCTGTGTGTGCGGGCTTATGCCTGCGGGTGTGCGCCCTTGGGGGCGTGCGAATGTGGTTGTGCCCTGGGAGGGCGAGTGTGTCCTGGGAGGCCGGGTTGAGCCGATGCGGCTTGAGACTATGAACCGATTAACAAATGAACTGAAACGAACCTAATTGAGATTAGGTGAGGACCGAGTAGGGTCTGGTCCCACCCTGGTCTTAGGGTGCTATGTACCCTCGAAAGGACCTCGCCGTAAATAAAAAAACTTTTGGCTTAAGAAATAAAAAAAACCCAATTCAGCTGAAAGCTTAAGGAAAAGAGAAGCCGCCGCTGAAGGATGCTAAGTGCTAAAGGAGAAGGCATAGGCGCTAAGAAGTGTTGAGGAAAAAGACTAAGGAACAAAGGAGAAAAACTAAGGGAAGAAGAGAAGGCAGGAGAAGATTAAAGGGAAAAAGAAAAAGAGGAGGATAAGAAGGCAGGAACAACACAAGAAAGGTAAGATGAAAGAGAGTTCGAGAGACAGAGAAGGAAATAAAAGAAAGAAAGAAGAAGATTGGAGGCTGAAGAGAGATGAAAATAAATGAATTTTCTCTTGCATAATTACTTTTTGTTCTTAATTGTAAAAAGGCATGCTTTAATTGGATAACTTTTTAATTACCTTAATTTCTTAGAATGAAATAAAATTGAAAAAACTAGCATGTTTACTTGTTAATAAAGTACAACATTTTGAGTAAATTTGTTTGCATATGGAATTTTGTATATTCTTTATAGTTTAAATATTTTGACAAAATTCATTTTTTGAAAATTAAATTAGTTATACCTCCTAAACTTAAAGAGATAAAAGAAAATTGGTGAATTTGGAGAAAATTATTATGCCTCCCAGTGAACAACCTGGACTCAACAAGTAAAAATTTCTAAAATGTTAGGTTAATTTGACCCTATGCTACACAACTGACACAACTTCGAGTTAACCTAAGTGATTTCTTCTACTCTTAATTAAGTGAAATTAACTTAATTACTAAGTTGAGTGAAACGCACACATCACAGCCAATGATGGCTAGACGGAGGATGATGGTCGTCGTCCTGTTGGAGGAGGATGGCCATTGCTGCAGCCGCACGGTCGCACACTGGGCGCTGGCGTAGGTGCACGTGGGTGCACGCCTGCAGAGAACTAGTGGCGAGGGCGCTGTACGGGTACGTGGGCTCCTGCAGGGTGCTAGTGGCGAGGGCGTGAGCACTTGCAGGGTGCTGGTGGTGAGGCAGAGCGCTTGCGGGCATTGGGTGTGGGTGCAGGCGCTTGGTGAGGGTGTAAGTACCAGCCTACAGGGGTGCGGTGAGAGCGCAGGTCTGGTGGGGTGATGGTGTTGGTGTGGGCGTGGGTGGGGCGGTGCGCCTGAACAGGCCTGCAGGCGATGGAGGAGGGTGGGTGCTGTGCGGGTGTGCTTGCAGTGAAAGGATTGCACCTGCGGGGCGCGAAGGCACTGGTGCGGGCGCGGGTGGGGTAGTTGTAGGCTGGAAAGGTGTGGTGGATGCAATAGCGTGAAGGTGATGGCATTGGAAGGAGGTGCGGTGATGGCGCTGGTGCGGGTGCACCTAAGGGAGCTGCAGGCTGGAAGGGTGCAGTGGATGCAATATCATGAAGGTGCTTCCTGCTGTGCAATGCCTGCGGGTGCGGCTGGAGGGAGCGGAGGACGGTGGATGCAGGTGCAGGCTAGAGGGTTGTTTGCAGTGGGAGACTTGGTGCACAATGCACATGGTGGTTGCACGGTTCATGGATGATGGCTCTCATCTCCTGTGCTCCGCCTCCTCTTAACTCCTCTCTTCCGCCCTTTTAGGGATTTTCAAAATCCCCTCCTAATTTTAGTCAGCGGCAGTTTTCATTTGTTGAGGGTGGCTGGAGGATGGGGAAAAGATGGAGCCGGTTGTTTGAAAGGGGAATTTACCCTCCCCTCCTTGTTCTTTTCCCATTATTATTCCTACAACATAAAAACATGAAATCATTACATATTATGTTATAGAATGCTATACAATAGATGTAAACTTAAATAATGATGCATGCAAACATTGTATAACTTAATTTAGTTATTAAAAAACCTAAAAGGTAAGATTAAAATTAACTTAGGCGTAATAATATTCCACTAAAATGGACTCATCAAATGCCACCATGCCTAAGATTTGCTAGTCCCTAGTAAGAATGAAAAATAATAGAAGTAATCAGAAGATTTCTTCTTTTCTTTTTTCAAACTTTAGGGATCCAGACAAATGTGACGTGATAATAGCCTAAGTAACAGATCCAAATGAAAAAGCCAATTCGCATTGGGAGTTCATACTTTACCCTTGGTAAATATTTTTGTCGGGATAGGCAACTACTTCCCTTAGGGATAAAGTAGAAGATAATTTGTAATTTGACCTCGGCGTTTGGCTTAGGTAGGAGATATCTAGTAGAATGGATTTGTATTTGGTGGCACACACTCATCTGGTGCTACATGTAGTCTATTACTATAGACTCTAGATCTCTAGACTATTAGAAAAGTCAACTCAGAGAGAGGCTAAACAACTGTGCTCTCTTGATGTTCCTGGGCGCTCACTCTTTTCTTTCTTTCTGAGATCACAAATCTCGCCAAATTTAGTAATTGTACTCACTGTTTGGTGGCCTCACATGGCATCCACACTTCAATTAAAGTCCTAATAACTCTACAACTAAGTTGGAGTCCTCAACCAGTATTCGAGCGATCAGAAATACTAGAAGGTAGGTATGGGTCATATTTGGTGGAATGCGATAGGTGTTCTGTTGCCTCAGAAACAGTGTTACATTATAAACTTGGACTTTTTTTTTCCTTCTTCCGTTCTTTTTTTTTTTAATATAACTATTTCTTCTTTTTCTTCTTTTTTTTTCTTTCTCTCTTTTTTTTATAAATCAACATAATACGACACAGACTTTTATTTATGAGGCATTATTAGGGATGATGATGGTCAAGAGGATATTGTGTGGGTTATTTGGTGGAAGTGCCTATTCTCGGCACAGGGAAGGAATGGATAGGATAGGCGTATTTCTGACCTTTGACACTATTACCCTCCTTCAGCTGAGGACTCTATGAAGGACGGTCGTAACCATCCACCATAGTCAGCTTTATTAAGACTTAATCTTTGTGTATCTGCCTTATTTGGTGACTCTTAGGAATTCACACAAAGTATGCACATAGGAACAAAGAGTGAAAACTACGCCTAACTCTGAAGTATCATAATCTAATTGTCCAAAACTTAAGGGTCCTTGCACTAGCCTTATTGCACCAGTAATCTCTCTACTTTCTTCTCACAAATATGAGGTGGATCTACTAGAAGATAGTATGCCTGACTCCCTATAAACTGTCCAAGGGTTTAGTAGACTACAAATGTTTATTGGTTTTCTTCAAGGATCTATTACCAAGTCTACGTGCATGTGAAATAAATGTACTGGATTCTAAACTTAAGAAATAATTTCAAGAAGAAAAACCTCCAATGACAAAGGTATTCTGCTAGGGACTAACCTATTCAGCTCAAGAAAAGAGAATTTTTTTTTATACATATAAATATGTATGCAAATATTTATAAATGCTATAAACATTCTCAGGTTATACCCCCCCATTCCTAAGACTGACAATGTCCTCATTGGGAAAATGCGGACATAGAACAATATCACCTGAGGAGGAGAGTGGGAAGAGCTAAGGCTCCTCAAGCCGAAGTGCGTCCAAAACCTGGCCATCTGAAGGAGTAATATACGGTTTAAGTCGCTAGCCATTTACCTTAAAGCTCGCACCTGAAATAGGGTTCCGAATCTCTACAACTCCATGAGGGATAGTATTGATAACAACGTATGGCCCATTCCAGTGGGACTTGAGCTTTCCAGGAAATAATTTAAGTCTAGAATTGAAAAGCCAGACCCACTGGTTGGGCTCAAAAGTCTTTCTAATGATGTGCTTGTCATGGAAGAATTTTGTACGTTGATTGTAAGCTTGAGTAGTTTCATAAGCTTCATTACAAACTCCTCAAGCTCACTTAATTCTAACATACATGCCTTTCCCGCTTTAACCAGATTCAAGTTAACGTTTTTAACAGCCTAATAAGCTTTATGTTGGATTTCCACGGGAAGGTGGCACGCTTTTCCGTAGACAAGATGGAAAGGAGACATACCCAAGGGAGTCTTATACACAGTTCTGTAGACACAAAGAGCATCATTTAGTTTTTTAGACCAATTCTTTCGATCAGGCCTGGCAGTTTTTTCTAAAATTCGCTTAATCTCCCTATAAGACACTTCAACTTGTCCACTCGTTTGGGGATGATAAGGTGTGGCTATCATGTGGTTGACTACCAAATTTAGGAGTAGTCTTGTGAAGTGTACATTCTTAAAGTGAGGTCCTCCATCACTTATGATCGTCCTTGGGCACCCATACTGAGAAATGATATTAGCCTTAACAAAGCCCAAGACCATGGAGTGGTCATTGGTTTGCATGGGTATGGCTTCTATCCATTTTGATACATAGTCTACAGCTACAAGGATGTATTCATATCCGAAGGACACAGGAAAGGGACCCATGAAGTCAATGCCTCAAATATCAAATATTTCAACAGGGAGGATAGGTTGTTGAGGCATCTCATCCCTTTTTCCAATGGTTCTCGTCTGCTGGCAATGTAGACATGCGCCCACATATGTATGTGCATCTCAGAATAATGTGGGCTACCAAAAGCCAGACTGAAGAACCGTATAGGCAGTCTTCTTCCCACTAAAATGTCGCCCACAGTGGAGGTCATGGCAAAAACTCAGAACACTTCTTCGTTCTTCGTCAAGGACGCAATGGCAAAAAAGCTGGTCAGGGCCTATTCTAAAAAGCTCAGGGTCGTCCCAGTGATAAAATTTATCATTGGCGAGAAACCTGTCTCGCTTCTGCTTGTCCAAAGTACTGGGGGTAATGCCCATGACCATATAGTTCACTATGTCAGCAAACCAAGGAGTTTTAGCTTCCACGGCCATCAGAGACTCATCAGGGAAAGTCTCTTGAATACTGCTAGCAGGGTTTGATGCCTCAATAGGGATCCTAGACAAATGGTCGCTACCACATTCTCAGCTCCTTTCTTGTCTTTAATTTCCAGGTCAAATTCTTGGAGTAGCAGAATCCAACGAATTAGGCGAGGTCTGTGTCCTTTTTAGCTAGAAGATGCTTTATGGCAGAATGATCAGTGAACACTACAACCTTGGATCCCAAAAGATAAGACCAAAACTTTTCCAAAGCAAATACTATAGCAAGTAGTTCCTTTTCAGTGACCGTGTAGTTTTGCTGAGGATCCATAAGGGTCTTGTTGGCATAATGCAGCACATGAGGTTTGCCATCAACCCTTTGACCTAAGACCGCTCCCACTGCAAAATCAGAAGCATCGCACATAAGCTCAAACGGGAGGGTCCAATCTGTTGCTTGGAGAATTGGCACGGTAATGAGGGCTTTCTTCAAAACTTGGAAAGCCTCGCCACATCTATCATCAAAATAGAAGGAGACATCCTTCGCTAATAGGTCACAAAGATTTTACTGAAATCTCTAATGAAGCGCCTATAAAATCCAGCATGGCTAAGGAAAGATCTAACCTGATGAACATTGGCAGGCAATGGAAGCCTAGAGATGGAATCGATTTTTGCGGTGTCCACCTCTAATCCTCTCTCGAAAACTATATGCCCTAACACAATGCCCTGCTGGACCATAAAGTGGCTTTTCTCCCAACTAAGCACCAACTTTACCTCTTCACAACGGGTTAAGACTTTATCAAGGTGCGAAAGGCATAGGTCAAACGACGAGCCATAAATGGAGAAGTCATCCATGAAAATTTCAACGAACTCATCGATTATATCAGAAAAGATAGCCATCATACAATGTTGGAAAGTGGCAGGAGCATTACATAACTCGAATGGCATTCGACGGAATGCAAAAGTGCCATACGGACTCATGAAGGTGGTACGCTCCTGATCGTCACGAAAAATAGCTATCTAATTGTACCCAGAGTACTCGTCAAGAAAACAAAAGTACTTGTTCCCTGCCAATCGTTCCAGAATTTGATCGATAAACGGTAAGGGGAAATGGTCTTTCTGGGTAGCCGTTTTAAATGGTGGTAATCAATGTAGACCCTCCAACTAGTTGAGTGTCTAGTGGTCACCAGTTCTCCTTGGTCATTCACTTCCACAGTGATTCCTGCCTTTTTGGGAACTACGTGAATAGGACTGACCCATTTACTATCTAAAATGGGATAGATAATCCCTGCATCCAGCCATTTCAGAATCTTCTTTTTAATAACCTCTCGCTTATTTGGATTGAGCCTCCTCTGCATATCTCGGAAAGGCTTCACGAACTCGTCCATGTATATATGATGCATGCAAAGAGAGGGATCAACACCCTTAATATCAGCAATTGTCCAGGCAATTGATTCCTTGTGCCTTTGTAAACACTCAAGCAGATCTCCCTCCTGTAATTCAGATAATGCAGACGAGATAATAAAGGGGAGCATGTTATTAGGGCCAAGGAAAGCATATTTCAATGTGCTCGGGAGGGGTTTCAACTCCAATTTAGGAGCCTTTTGGATTGAGGGTTTTAGTTGAGTTGTCCCCGCCTCAGGCAGCGGATCTACCTTCATAGTCCAGGGTGGGGACAGAGACTCTGTGTGTATCCCCAGCAACTATTCTAGTTCGGGCATTTCCCTTTCAGTTTCTTTAATAATAGAGGGATGGTCCTTAGATATGACCTTCTGAAGGGGATCTCTACGTAAGAGTGCTGGAGTAGTATGTTCAATTATTTCATCAATGACCTCAATCTGAGAACAATCTTCAAATCCGAGTTGCTTGTAAGTATCAAAAACATTCAACCGGATCTTCTTGTTCCCAAAGCCCATTTTAAGTGCCCCAGATCTGCAATTTATAGAGGCATTGGCTGTGGCCAAAAAGGGGCATCCCAGAATAATGGATGGCTTTGTGGGCTTATTAGATGGGTCAATATCAAGTACCAGAAAGTCAACGGGGAAGAAGAAATTCTCCACTCTCACAAGGACATCTTCCAACAATCCCTGTGGTGTCTTAAGTGATCTGTCTGCAACCTGGAGGATTACTGGACTAGGCTTTAGCTTGCCTCCTCCCAAAAGGTCGTAGACAGAGCTCGGTAGAATGTTCACCCCTACACCTAGATCGAGCAGAGCCTCGTTAATGTGTTGGTTACCTATAACCACTGAAATATACGAGGCCCCTGGGTCTTTCATTTTGGGGGGTGTTCCATGCTGGAGAATCGAGCTAACATGGTCAGGCAGGATGACCTTGGTTTGGACCTGTTTCCTAGATTGGCACTTCTGGGTGAACAGGTCCTTCAGAAACTTGGCAAAGGACGGAATTGTTTAATCACTTCCAACAGAGGCAAGTTAATATGGACTTGCCTAAAAGTATTCATAATCTCTTCCGTCCTATCCTTGGCTCCAGACGAGCCAACAGAAGATTCCCCAAGAGCAGATAGGCACTCTGGATAGGGCACCCTCGGCTTCTGGGTAGAGGGGTCATCATGGCGGGAAAGGGGTGGTGGAAGGATGACATCCTCATTGTGGGTGATTTTGTGCGAGGCAGAGCAGTGTGGCTCTTCCTCGGTGGAGATGGAAATCGGGCCAGGTGTGGAAGGGGAATTCTGAGATGTAACTGTAGGAGTGTTATCAGCCTTGTCAATCTTTTTTCCACTCCTCAGCACGGTCACTACTTGGGCATGCTCCCTGATACAACCCCCATGCCCTTAGGGTTCTCCTCAGAAGAGCTAGGAAGCTTCCCCAGATCACGTTGCCTAACTGCCTCAGTAAGATGACCAATTTGGGATTGCATATCAGTAATCATCTTATTTTGAGATTGGATAACCATATTCTGATGTTCTTGCATTGCTTTCATCATGGCCTTTAGTTCATCCATCTCAGAGGGCTTATTCTGAGGAGGGTTTTCATAAGAAGGTTGGTATATGGGCTGGGAAGGTAAGGGTCTTGTATTCCCTGAGTTAGAAGGATCACCTTGCTTCCAAGAGAAGTTTGGATGGTTCCGCCACCCTGGATTATAAGTATTGGAATAAGGGTTATTGCGAGGGGGCGAAAACCTTGGAACGCATTCAAGTCAGCCTGAATCAACTCAGGGAATTGATTTGCCTGATGGCACTCCGCAGTGGCATGCATTGTGCGTTGGCAAATGGAGCATTCTCTTGAAGCCTGTAAAATAGAGGCTGCTTGTGGGTTCATGCCAGGGTTTGCTAAAAACCTATCAAAGTTTTTATTCAATAGTTGAATCTAATAAGCCAAATCCCTAGAAGCCCCGGCTTCATGGGCCTCTATCTTCCTTGGCAAGATTGATGGTTTTCTTTCTTGATAGGCAGAGGACAAATGTATGGAGTTGTCGCTTAATGTTTCAAATAATGCCCAGGCTTCATCCTCAATTCTGGTCATGAAGGCTCCTACATAGGCTGCATCGATGGCTTGCCTATGCCTTTCAGATAATCCATTATAGAACCTTTCGACCAACTGCCATCTTGGAACTTGATGATGGGGGCATAACCTAAGAAGGTCATTAAAGAGCTCCCAAGTCTCATGAAATTGCTCCCCTTCCTATTGAGTAAAACCCATAATCTCTCTTCTATAATGGTTGGTTTTACTCATAGGAAAATACATTTTCAAAAATTCTCCCTTAAGGGTGGCCCAATCATTTATCCTTGCATCGAGGGTATGATACCAGTGCTTGGCCTTATCCTTTATGGAGAAAGAAAATAGAGTCCTCATCAGGACTTCATCAGTAAAGCCCTGGAGCTTCACCATGGAACAGACCTCGGTGAATTGCTCCAAATGCCGGTAGGGGTCCTCCCTAGTAGTACCATAAAAAGAGGGAAATAAAGATATGGTACTACTCTTGATCTCATACGGATTATCCCCTGCCCGTCGTCTTAGTGGTTGTGCAGGTTGGTTAGTTGGAATAAAATAGTCCCTTAGGGTCCTTTGTTGATTTGCTCCTTGATCAGCCATTCCTTCTTTTTTCTCTCCAAGGTGAGCTCTCCAAAGAATTCTCTCGGGCTCAGGATCAAACACTAGACTGCACTCAAGAGAGCGTCTACCAAGCATACAAAACACGATTCAGTTTCTTATTGAGTAAGTGAAGCCTCCACTCGAAAGATAAGTCAAAAGATCAAGACTTATCCCTCCGTTCCCACGTAAGTGGTATAAGAGGGGTGTGGACTTGAAATCTTAACCTTCTTTGTTGCGAAGGTCGAATTAGTTAATATAAATGGCCAATCAAGTTCTTCACTGCAATTACATGCCTTAATTCAACCTTTGAGTGCCTTGGGACCTATACTTTACTTGGATGATACTCCCAGGCGATCAAGTGAGAAGTCACTCCAAGGATGAACAAAGGGATGCAAGTAGGGCGAACCCTTCCTTTGAGGCGATGCATATGCGGTGCCCCTTAACTACCCTTTTGTTCCTTTAAGGGGTGTCCCCCTCCGTGGAGTATCAAAACACTTGGTCAAAAGATAGTATCACCACCACCACAAAGCACAATAAGAGGGTTTGCACTGATAAAGAGATCGGTGCCTATAGCCTTAAGGGATCGAGCCTTAGTGTGGTGCCTAATGTGCGTGCTCAGTGTCAGAAGTGTGTAACACACCGCAAATCTTTGTAATTTCTTTTGAAATCGCTGACAAGTCCCTTAGAATCAGATCAAATGTGAATTGCTTTTAGGGTTGAATCTGATTATCAGTCCCACTTTTAGTTATGTGACCACTGAATTAGTAAATTCAAACAACTTGGTGGTCTTGAATTTTGATTTGAATGCAAATGCGTGAATAGGAGCTGGATGCAAAAGTTAGAAAGGTGTACCTGTCTCCAGCAATCTTCGTGCTAATATGCTTGCAATGCAATAATAAGATCTAATGTGCTGCTCAATCACCTCTAAATGCGCACACCTAAGGGCATGCAACTTCTAAATAGGCAGCTCGATATTTTCTTTATTGGTTTTAAAGGCAGGCAAGCAGAAAACAGAATCACGCATGCAAAAAAAATAATGTAAGCCCTAGTAGCTAAAGAATGTGGGGACAAACCCCCAAAAATTTAGCCCCAATTACTACAAGGGCGAAAAGATAGATATAAATTTTGTGACAATGGAGAATCCTTTATGAAAGCAGGATCTTGGTCTCCAACGTCTTTTCCTCATGTGGTTTAGCTCTTGGTTGCTGTCGTCGCTCTGTTGAGCCTCATCACCTCGTCAAATTCCTCGCACAGTAAAAAAAAAATTGATCAGATAATTTCACAACTCAGAATATTCAAAAATAATGAAGTGAGTCTATTGCGTCTGTTGCCTCCTCGGCAATGGCACCATTTTGACGGAGAGATTTTCGCTTACTTATGATAGCAATAGAAGAATATGTCATTGTAATTAATGTGGTGGAAATCTCTCAATCAAAAATTAACATAGATATGACTTTAAACCACAATAAAGAATGTCGTACCCACAGGGAGGAATAGACCAATAAATTCACAAGTCATGGAATACATAGTTGGCAGACTCTTCTGCAACTTTAATGCGAGGAATATGCTATTTTAAATGAAGGTTGCAATTTCCTTAAAGGTTCAAGGGTATTTATGTAGTTTTCATGTCAGGAATTAAGCTCCAAAAACATGTGTATGATGTATGTGTAATGGCTTATCATGTAAATTCAACTTTCTTGCAATTCTAATTTGAAATTCAAGGTAGAATCATGCACATAACATAAGTAAAATAATTTCAGGAAAGTCTGAGTGCATCAATGCAACGTGGCCTGAATAAAATATTAATATAAAATTGGCAATGGCATTGAATGTAATTATTAATGGCAACAAAAATAGAGGATTTTCCTCTCTCCTCCTCGTGTGTGCGGCCGTGCACGGTTGGCTGCGAGAGTCGGCGGAGAGGTGTGCCTTGATGAGGGCTATGCAACAGTGGTGATGCGGCGGCCAGATGGAGGAGGATGGCCGCTGTTGCAGCTGCACGGCCGCGCACTAGGTGCTGGCGTAGGTGCACGCGGGTGCGTGCCTGCAGAGAGCTGGTGGCGAGGGCACAGGCACCTGCATGGTGCTGGTGGTGAGGCAGAGCGCCTGTGGGCATTGGGTGCGAGTGTAGGCACTTGGTAAGGGTGCAAGTACTAGCCTGCAGGGGTGTGGTGAGAGTGCAGGTCTGGTGGGGTGATGGTGCTGGTGCTGGCACGGGTGGGGCGATGTGCCTGAACAGGCCTGCAGGCGATGGAGGAGGGGGCGTGTGCGGTGGGCGCTGTGCAGGTGCGCCTGCTGTGAGAGGACTGCACCTGCGAGGCACGATGGCGCTGGAGCGGGTGTGGGTGGGGTGGTTGCAGGGTGGAAGGGTGTGGTGGATGCAGTAGCGTGAAGGTGATGGCGCTGGAAGGGAGTGCGGCGAAGGCGTTGGTGCGGGTGCGCCTGAGGCAGCTACAAACTGGAAGGGTGCGATGGATGCAGTAGCGTGAAGGTGCTTCTTGTTGTGCCGTGCCTGCGGGTGCGGTGGAGGGAGTGGTGGACGGTGGATGCAGGTGCAAGCTGGAGGGTTGTTTGCAGTGGGAGACTTGGTGCACAGTGCACATGGTGGTTGCACAGTTCCTGGATGATGGCTCTCTTCTCCTGTGCTCGCCTCCTCAACTCCTCTCTTCAGCCCTTCGAGGGATTTTCAAAATCCCCTCCTAATTTTAGTCAGCGGCGGTTTGCATTTGTTGAGGGTGGCCGAAGGATGGGGAAAAGATCGAGCTGGTTGTTTGAAAGGGGAATTTACCCTCCCCTCCTTGTTCTTTTCCCGTTATTATTCCTGCAACATAAAAACATAAAATCATTACATATTAAGTTATAGAATACTATAAAATAGATGTAAACTTAAATAATGATGCATGCAAAAATTCTATAACTTAATTTAGTTATTAACAAACCTAAAAGGTAAGATTAAAGTTAACTTTGACGTAATAATAGTCTATGAAAATGGACTCATCACATGCCATCTCCTGGAAGAACTTGAACATAGGGCTTTCTGGGCAATAAAGCAAGTAAATATGGATTTATCTAATGTCGGTATTCAGTGGAAATTACAATTAACCGAACTAGAAGAATTACGTAATTTTTTTTGTATGAAAACATGTGGATTTACAAAGATCGAATAAAGAAATTTTAGCCAGTGTCTAAAGCCCTATTTGGATCATACCCCGAATCTTCCGTTAGAATCAATCGATCTAACCGACCCAACCACTGGTGTTCACTAATGCACATTATGCTTGGCTGAATGGTGTAAAAGATAGCACTAGATGGGAGGTAACCAATCATTTTTCCTGCTTTCCTATTCTTTCTTTTTCTAGGTTTTGACCATCCTAAACTTGATTGCTTTTCACCAAGGTGATCGCTTTTCCCTCCTAATGAATGAGGACATTGCCTATCATAAGCATGCAGGGGTGTTTTTAAAATTTTGACGATCAAGTTAGGATTTTCAAAACCTAAAAATATGCAATTTTATTTCATCATTTTGTTTTACTTTCCTGCATTCATACATAAAATAATAAAAAATAAAAATGTTGAAAACTTTTTTAGGATAATTTCGAAATCGGGACTATGGTTGAAAACTCACTTTGTGGTACAATTGGATTTCATCTTTAACAAACTAGGGATAAGGATATAGATCAGATCATTAGAATTTCACGGCCTACCTTTAGACTAGATCAAATATCCATCTCTAAAATTCTACCTGAACTCATGATAGTTCAGGTGACTTGATCTTCTTTTGTAATATGGAAAGTATTTGGCTTAGTTTCTAATTCAAAAGCTTCCATCTTGTGCAAAATTTCTTGTGCCAAAATTTCACACACAAGCCAACACCTAAAAACAACTAAAAATTAGAGAAACCCCCTTGTTTGGCCTTTGTAAAAGTCTGAAGCTGATCATTGGTTTGAGTTCACACCGCCTAGAAGGAGGATGATAAACACACATGAATTCATGATAAAATGCTTATTAATGATAGTTTTTAGGCCTAGCATTGCATATCAGAGTATAAATATTGCATAACATTCAACGCATTGCATTTAGGATAGTCTGTATATTCTATATATTAATTCCAACATTTTATATGGCCAGGAGGTAGTGCAACATCTTTACGGGCTTTGGATGAAGAATACAACTGTACAGATGGATCCTGAGTGACAATTGCAGTTCGTCAACATGAAAGTCACCCAAATCCGAGCTCCGTGGCACCCTCTACAAGAAGAAGATGGACAGCTCAGATGGCACCACGTGGAGCCATCCAGGCCGCCCTACTTGAGCCACCATGCCCCAGGTTCACGCAAGGAACGATCCTAGCCATTGGATGATCTAATGGCTGAGACACATGCTACATTGGCTGGTTCTCCCCTCCAAAGCATAGTAGTGAAGGCTTCATCTTGACCATTGGATCCTCATCCAATGGTTGAGGCACGCGACCGCACCGCTCTCCACGCGACCATCTAGCACATTGGCCAAATGGTAGAGAACCTGCTCCTCAAACAAGAGGCACAGGTTCGAGTTGCAATCCTCCACGCCTACTACAACACCGGCAAAAATTGGGCCACTCGATCTTGATCGTGCGGTCTAGATTCCTCAAGTGCGATCTGACGTCACCCAACGACACGAGGATGCATGCCAGATTGCACACGTTCAAGCAGAGGTGCTCATTTAAGATGTCTGGATGCCCTCTCGGTCGTCGGATCTTTGAGGCGTGCGATCAACGCATGTTCAAACCAGCGGAGGTGTGATCCACAGACGCCTCTTAGTCATGCGATGAAAGATCCAACGGCTGCTGTTGAGCGTGGGATTCAAACTCCACGAAGCATGTGCTTCCTCGTTACGATCTCCGCCCTCCATGCCTGATCCAACGGCTAAAGTCCTTTGTGCACTGTGCTAGCTGCATTTATGCCTCCTCTTATTAGTAGAGGTGCTTGAATGTGTAGCAACACCGCCAGTGGGTCTTTAGCAATGTTTTAAATGTCGCTGAAGACTCATGTTCGCAGAAGAGCTTCGTTCCTCCACTATATAAGCCCCATAACTCCTCCCCTTCCAAACCATCTCTACCTACTCTACTCTGACTTACTCCTAATCTCTAGTAGCCTACCAAAGCTCCCTTAGAGCTTATTCCCAAGCTCCAAAGGCCTCCTATTAGGGTGATGCCCCTATACCCCACCAAATATTCGTCTTCCATCTCACCACCTTCATAGGAAGCCTCGGAGTCGTCCTCCCACCTCCATTCCTATAGAAAATCACCTCCACCTCCTCATCCTCATTCCAAAGCTTTGGTGAAGCATTCCACTTCCCAGCATCCTCCTGCATCTCACCTCCATCATCCAGCACCTCACCCTCTTCGTCGAAGCTACTGCCAAGCACCATTGTCTCGTTAAACAGTCGATTTGGGAGATTTCTTCTCACCCTTATCTCTTTTCTATTTCTTAGCATATTGTAATAAACATTTGCATGATATATCAGATTTGTTTCCATCTCCTTTGTGAGTTATCTTGCTTGCCTTTTCTTTACTAAAACACCAAAAAAATAACAAAACTCTAAAACACCAAAAAGAAAAACACAAAGCATGGATTTCAATTAAAGTTAATGTCACCTCCTTGTGTTCGACCTGGGACTCCCTTGGAGTTTCGGTTAAAAATTGTATTTAATAATGTCTTGTGCGAACTACAAGGATGGGTTTCTCCTAACTTTGATTTTACTTCGTCAAAACCCGTTGATCAAAGGACAATGCCTCCTTTGAGGATGCGATGTCAACATGTTATTTCCTTGACGCTGCTCTATATATATATTTCATCTCTTTAGATTGAGCATTAAAGCGCATTTTTTGTAGCTCAAGTGTCCTGGACGGTGCTCTACCCGTAGTGTCGGAGCAAGAGCTTGAGTTTTCTTGGAGAGCCCCTTTGCATCGCATTGTGTTTTGGGGTCGTGAGCTATTGGGTGGCGTCATGGATAGTGCTACCTTGAAGTACTAGTGCCAGAGCCCCCTTGAGGTTTGGTAATGGGAGTGATGATCCTGACACATCTGTTGTAAGACTAAGTTAAGAATAAGCATGGGGGAGAGAAAAAAAAGTTTTAAATCAATAATACACCCTTATAAATGTTGGCTTTTCACAAGCACATACACAGGGTTTTTAAGGTTATTGCAAGTTACGAATTGTACTCAAGAGCTAGAAAAATCCTAAATACAAAAATTTCGAGTCATCTAAATTAATAAAGGGTTAATCTATAAACTTTTTGAAGGATATATCAATCCCGATTCATCTAATTTTTGGATCCGAAAATAAATCCCGTACCTCTCATGTTTAGATCAACCATTGTCCCAAAATCTCTCTCAAAAGTCAAAAAATTAGATTTCCCTAAAATTCCATTTTGTAAAAATTAAAGGTTTGCTAAGAGACTAGCAAAAGATAAGCATGAGGGTGTGATAAATGCCAGTTTATCATCATTCTTATTCATTAAAACAAACCTAGATCTTAGGATTTTAACTCTGCAAACGGGATTTTAGGCTGCATTTAGGCATCACATAGGTTAGGCATGCATTGCATTGTTTTGTTATTTTTGACATGTTTATTTGAGTGTTAGAGTTCAAATAGATAAGTAGAACCATAGAATCCTGACACTCAGGAAGGCAAATGAACAAGACGAAGCTCAATTCAGTTGGAACTCAGCTAGTTCTAGCTCCTCTTGGCTAGATAATAGCTTCCTTGGGTTAGGCTTGGCACCATTTTGCTCCATTCAGCACATCTTGGCTAGATGGTAGCTCAGGGTAGCTCACTCTAGCTAAACCTAGATCAAGTTAGCTCAAACCCAGCTCAACTTTATTGAGTCTAGTTCATCCTAGCTCCATTCAATTCACTGGGAGCTCTAACTAGCTCAACTAAGTTGACATTAGCTTCAGTCAGCTCAGATCCATCTTGACTTGGTTGAGTCTAGTTCATCTCAGGTCCAGCCAGTTCACTAGGAGCTCCAACTAGCTCAACTAAGTTGACTTCAACTCAAGACCAGTTCCCTTCTGCTCCACTTAGCTCATTGCAGCTCAACTCTTCTTAACTTAGCTACCACTTGTCAACTAGTAGCTAAGATAGCTCAAGAGTCTCAAACAAAGGCAGATCTAGCTTAACCTAGCTCCAGTTAAGTTGAAGTCAGCTCACATCAACTCAACTATCTTAGCTTAGCTACTAACCTGAGGAGTAGCTAACTAACCTAGTAGTTGAGTCTTCATGAAGACTCCCTCAGCTCCCTCAGCTCCAGTGTAGCATCAGTCCAGCTCCAAAATCATTTTCCCAGCTCCTTCCTCAAACCCTAGCTCCAGCATCTTCTACTAGCTAAACCCCCAACCCACTCCAACTCCATGGTCATCCACCCTTCCCCCTTAACCCTAAATAACCCTAGCCTAATCCATCTCTTTTGGCACCAACCCACACTAACCACCACTCACACCTCTTCATGTTGGAGTCAAAAACATCCTAGGCACCCCTTCATATTGGCACCAAGATGTGCCTAATTCCTAGGCCTACACATCATCACCTAATGTCATCCCTAGCAACCACCTAACCCCTTCTAGAAACCCTCCATTGATGACAAGCTTAACCCCCTCAACTACCCTAAGCCACACCCTAGTTGTCACCAGAAACCACCTCCCACAACCCTTCATTTGGTGCCAACACCACCTCTAATCTACACCCTACACACCACCCTCCAACCTTTCCTAACCATTCATCTGGTGGTGCCACCTAACACTCTCCCTTAACTAACATAAAGTGGCACCAACTTCACTTAAACCCACACCAACCACCACCTTATGCAACCTTCCCCTTGGTGCCACCTTATATCCACCCTCCATTAACCAACCACTACACTACAACACCATCCTAACCCTACACATATCCTACACACCACCTAACCCTACCACCATCTACCCTCAACCCTAGTCCCCAACTAGGGTTGGCACCAAATGCCATGCATCCCCCCATTTTGGCACCACCCATTATCGACCCTAAGATCTCCAAACCACCCTTTACAAGCCATATTAGCCCTCCATCAACTAACTACCCTTAACCCCCTTTCACTCCTATAAAATTACCACCACCCACCACCATTAAATCACCTTTGGCTACATTTTTTTCTACCCTACTTCCATCTCTTTAACCATCCAAGAGTAGATGAAGAAGAAGAAGATTAAGGGGTTACTCTGTCCCCTTGGTGACTTCCCCTCTTATCTTCTCTCTTGAGCCTAGGCTAGCTAAGGGAAGAAGCCAAGCAAAGGAAGGAGACCTAGGGTACACTCCTACCCTAGGAGGAGGATTTGACAGTGGTACACAACCACCCTTGGAGGAGAATTTAAAGGTGGCCCATGCCACCTTTGGAGGAGTTTTGAAGATAGAATTCCATCCAGCTTGGAGGAGACTTGGCACTACCCCCCTCATTGGGCTTGCTAGGAGGAGCATACTTGGAGGAGCCCTTCAAGAAGGAGCCCCTTTTTGACTGTGGAAGCAGCTGTAGTTGGAGCAAGAGCCTCCTCTTCTTCACCATAACATCAAGAGGATATTGTGTTTTACTATTTTTGTAGTTTAACTTTTAAGTAGAAGCATTCATCTACTTGTAAAAACATATCTTCCTTTAGTTAAAAAGTTGCCTTCCTTAATTTCTTGTTGCAATTTTTTTTGCATTAATTTGCTTTGTCTTTAGTGTAATTTCACTCCCTCTTTCTAATTACCCTAGGCCTCCACGTGCCTAGGGTGAGCTTAGATAGAGGTTATTTTTGTCACTTAGATTTTAACCTTTTAGGTGCAATTTGCTTTTTCCCTAACAAGTTCACATATTTCCCCATTATTTCAAAACCTATAAAAATTATATATTTAAAAACACAAAACGAAAGGTGATTTTCATTTTGCAAGTAAGAGACATATTTTACAAACATTTGGCCTCCTTGGATGACTTTAGATGCTTCCCTATCTACATTTAAAAATTTGAAAGCAAATCAATTTTTGCTCATTACAATGATCTTAAAAACTCTAATTACAAATCGCATAAAAACCCGATCAGTGGGTAGGTTGCCCCCTTGATCTTCCTCTCTTCTTCTCCTTCCTTGGTCGTGAGCTATGGTGGATGGGTGGAATTAAACTAACCAAGGATGGGGATATAGTGGCTAGTTAGTGGTGTTTTTATAGAGTAGATGGGTGGAGGTTTGTGCCAACTAGGGTTAAGGGTGGTGTGGTCTTTATGGATGGCTAGGATAAAGGTGGTTAATGAATGGAGGGTGTGTAGATTCCTATGGGAGGGGGTGAGATATGTGTGATGAAATAGAAAATGTGGAATTAAAATAGACTATCTCACAAAGATAAGCAATCACACAATTACACAAGTATTTTTAGGTGGAAACCCAAACTGGGTGAAAACCACCACCTAACCCTCTCGAGTTAGGATTTCCCGATCGATCTAGTTGATCAAATCCACTATACAAACTACTTAAACAAGCGTAGTTCAACCTTAATTACAACCACGCTACAAGTATGTGGGTAGCGTTCCTCAACCCCTCCTCTTCACAAGGAGGATTTTGTCCCTCGATGGAGACGATAATTCGCAAAGCGAATACTCAAACCAAAGAACAATAAAAGTACAACAATCCTATTGGGCCACAAATATTAAAACCTAGCTTCTATAGGAGTTAGGAAACTTCCCTTTGGTGGAAGTGCATCGATGTGACGATGCAGGTGCGTAAACCACGCGGCGGTGCTAACCACGCAGTGGCACTTCATTGCTCTCGTAATCGCAGAAGGAAAGCGGGTGTGCAACTGGATTGAAGCTCTCTAGATTTCGAATGGTGAAATGGAGAGCAAGATCTTCTTCCATTTGACTTGGACACAAAAGATGTGGGAATGCTATTCAAGGTGTGTCTTTGCAAGGCAAGGGTTCTCCTCTATTTATAGAGGGCCTAGGAAGGCTTTGGAAGCTCTGAGAAAGCTTCCATAGCCATTGGGGTTGAAGCTAAGGCAGAACAGGTCATAATCAGAATCAATCATGACTCTGACAGGGTCACCAGTCATCTGGTCCAGGTATTAGATGCCTGGAAAATCTATTTAAGATGTCTGGGAACTAAGTCAGATGTCTGATTCTAGGCTGATTTCCTTCCTAACTTGGTTCTGACCTTAATAGGGTTCTAGTGTATGGCCATCAGACAACATACAGGACGTTTGGCACTAGGTCTTGACGTCTAGAAACCTATTGTTCTACGAGAATGAATTCCCAAGAGAGATTAACGGCTAGAAAATCTTAAAAAGGAGATTTTGGGTCAGTCGAGGCAAAACAATCACATATCAAACGTCTGGGGTCCTCTACGGACATCTGATATAAGCCTAACGGTCATTTCCCTCAACGTTTGTATAGGAAGCCAACGTTTCACTAATTGGATGTCTGGCACAAACATCAGACGTCCAAACTAAGTTATGGACATCTTATTTCATCAGACAGAAGCTACAAAGTCCAACCTATGTTATTGGACATCTGAGTCAATAGTCAAACATCTTAAAAGTCACTATCAGACATCTAACATTAGGATTAGATGTCATATTAGGCTGTTAGAACCCTATTTTGGTTTTCTAAGTTCTCTACAGAAAACCAAAGTATCCTAGGGTTGTGCAGGTGTTCCTAGGATTACTTTAAGGGTTCTTTGAGGTTCTTTAACATAAGATCTAAGAAAGAAATAAAGAGCAAAACAAAGAAACAAAATTACATAGAATAAGATAAAAGGAAATCTATCATATTCTTGTCTTCACGCTTCTTCAGGCCATCGCTCCTTGCGAAGCTCCTCTGATCTTCATCAAGCTTCTCTAATCCACCATGGATGCGAGCTATAACTCCATCTAAACACATCTCCATTTGCAATTAATATGAAATCTAAGACTTCAAGTGTAAATGTTAAATAACACGTGTTTTGTTATCATCAAAATAAATGGTTGTGCTGCTCTAGCACCAACAATCTTCCCCTTTTTGATGATGAAAAAATCATAAATAATTCATAAAATTCTCGCCCTTTTCGACAATATCAAAAAGGTATTACTAATTTTAATTCTCCTAAACTCCCCCTTAAAACATGCTTGATGTAAACACATTTACACTACTTAAAATGTCTATTTATGCATGTTCTTAAGCATAGGATTGCATTTCATGATATAAATATTGCATTACATGCATCATCTTGCATTTAGAGTAGTTTGAATAAAATGGAGGTTAATTGTCTCCTTTTATGTGCTTGGACAGGGCAAATATTTTATCGGGGCCTCGGATCAAAGATCCAACCGTATGGATATGATCAGGGCGACGATTGGAGTTCAACGACTCCAAGATCGCCCTAATCAGGCATCTGTAGCATCAGATAGAGACCGGGGAACCCTAGAAGATCAAGGGCCAGGATGGTGTAAATCCGCACTTCAGATGGAAAATCCGACCACACGGATGAATTCGGATCGACGATCGCAGCCGAACGACACAAAAATCGAGTCAATCCGACATCCGTGGCACCATCTACAACTTCCAGAAGATGGACGGCCAAGATGGCGCCACGTGGTGCCATCCCCGCCGCCCAATCGGCCGCAGGAGTCCTGTGAAGACCGCGCAACGTCTCCTCTCCGCCGTTGGATCTCGATCCAACGGCTGCGGTCGCGCGCGTTTAAAAACGTCCGCGCGACCATTTCGCCCGCGTAGCGCAGCGGCGACGCAGCTGCGGGCGAAGCGGAGGTCGCGGGCGAGCGGGCGCGCACGAGCGTCGGATGAAGATCCAACGGCCGCGCACGCCCGATAGCGCCGACGCGCAATTGGACGCTCTGGTGGGCGCGCGATCGCACGCGGGCGGCGCGCTACGCAGCGGGCGCGGACGCGATCTAAGCCGTCCGATCTCGCGATCGGACGGCTGAGACGACGCGGACGTGCGTCTGCATTACGCGCGCAGGCCAGCCGAGCGGGCGCGCGTGGGTGCGGCGGCGACGGCGACGGCGGGGCTTTAACGACGGTTTTATCCGTCACTAAAGACCCCTTATTTATTATTCTGAAGATGTAATGTCCATTTTGCCCCCACTCCTTGCAACTATAAAAGGAGACCCCCTCCATACGAAATTTTCATCCCTTCCTTCTCCTCTCTACCTCTCCAAAGCTCAAGAGAAGCTTGTCCCACACCCGGGATGCTTCTCGCGAGATAAAGTCCAAATTTTCGTCCCCCTTCGGAAGTGGATCCCGCGACGACGACGGCGTGCTGCTTCGTTCCCGTTCTTCTGCTTCGTCCTCCTTCATCCCGCTTCGTTCTCCTTCGTCCAGGCGTCGTCCCGTCCGGCTCGTCCTCCAAGCGACCGTCGAGGAGGATTTCTCTCTCCCTATTCTTTTTACTGCTTTCTAGTATAGATTTACTGCTTTCTAGAGTAGTCTATTCGTCCTCCGAGCGATCGTCGAGGAGGACATTTCTCCCTCCATTCTTTTAATGCTTTCTAGAGTAATTGTTTTATGTTTTCTAGTTGTAATGAAAGAACTCTTTTATGATAAATTCCTTGTCTATTCTACATCTCATTTTGATTTCCATGTATAGTATTCCTTCGCTCTCTCTTACTCCCTCTCTCTCTTTTATTTGTTGTAGATACTTAGATAGTTTAAATTGAATTTCTTTGTGACAAAATAAAAAGAAACGTGGAGTTTTTAAATCAAACGTTCGCCTCCCTGTGTTCGACCCGGAATTCTTATTTCGGTATAAATTTTATTTGTTGAACACGAATCCTTCGCTTTCGAACTACAACGACGGGTTTTTCCAAAAACCAAACACGTCAGCGTAGATTCTCGCTCAATATTTTGGCGCCGTTGCTGGGGAGGCAACGCTCTTTGATTTCTCTTCGCGTTTTGTAACTTACAAATCATTTACCTCACTTTTCTCCTTTCTTATTGTAATTGCAGGTACTCTTTTGAGACAGGCAAAAGCGGTAGATCGGAGTAAAGTGCTGTGGAAGGTTTTGTAAGTTACCCCCCACCTCCCACCTATTAGATTTCATTTCATCACATAATAATTCAAACATCAATCAACCTAGGTGTTCTTATAAACTCTAAGGTTAGATTGTTTGTTGTTTGACATCCATACTCACTCCAACCCCCACATTAAAAAAAGAAAAAAATAAAAAAAAAAATCTCACAGAGGTACACAACCTCATCTAATTTTCTAACTCAACCGGTAAACCAATCTTAGGAGCCGGTACACACATCCAAACACATAATCGAGTAGAAATCAGATTGGGTAATCATTTGTGTGCCTAATTAGGTGGTGCATCAGGCCAGTTGTTTGAATTGTTTGGGCCGCACCACTTCAAATAAAATCAACTCATCTAGTAGCTGCCAATTAGGTTCAACTCTTAGGGATCTACCAGGCACTCCACATTCTTTTTAAACATTAAAGGAAAATATCTTCACCTGTGCTTGCAAAACCTGGTGTGCCAATGAAACTTGATTGAAAACACCTAAAGTTGAATCCTAAAAGCTACTAAGCAAGATTTGAACCTTAAAATTCACCACATCAAAAATAATCTTGCTTGAAAACCACTGGTTGTGCACGCACACACAAAGCAATCAATCATTAAGGGCACAACCCATTTAAAGGGCCCATCACATTCCAAAGTACATTCAAACCTAGCCCTAAATAAAACAGAGTAGACATTGGCCTTAAGGATTGGACTCGCTCTTCAGAACTCAGAACGAGATTATTTTCGATTAGTCTGTTTCTACTGTTCAATCTGATGTCTAGCTAGGGGAGCAGAGTCAAACGATCGCGGCTGGGGGGTACACTAGGAACCGGAGGCGCAAGCCGAAGGAAGAACCTTCTCCCCAGTCCCTCCTTCTAACTGGTTGGATTGAACAGACAGAAGTAGATCAAATCGTTCCTTTATCTCAAGACGGGTTTTGAGAGTCTGTAGGTCTGTAGGCTAACCCATTTAAGGACAGGTTTGATTGTTTGTATTGCAGGGCACCTTTCTTCCTCCCGTATCTCATGAATCCTTCCACATATTTCACGCATTCCCGCTCTTTCCCTCCTGTTGTAAATTATCCTCAACATGACGATTATCCCAATTCGTATTGTAATAGACTATCAGTTAGTTGGGATAATTCGGATTGGGGATACAATTCCGGACCCCCGTGTTTAGGGTCTAACCCTGAACACTTTGATTCTCAATTCTATCCTTCTCAGAGTTGCATCGATTATAGATCGTCCTCCTTTCATGAACAACCTAATGCGATCTACAATCAAGAAGGATACACTGATCCTTACCCATCCTCTGATTTCACTGCCTTTAGGTCATCTCCATCTTATGAACAATCTGAAATGATCTATTATCAGGATGGGTATAACGAATCTCAATTCGTTAATTCCTCTACATTGATGTCAAACCCGCCCAACCCTGAACCAACTCATTTGGTTCAGGTTAATCAGGTTCAAGATAAGGTTCTGGCTAACTTGAGGAATATCATTCAATCTTTAGAAGTTCAGCCAATACCTTGCATTGAGAGATTGGAGCCCCTGATTGAAATGATTGATGATTTAAACAAGTCTTTGTTGGATTGGCTCCAGGATGTTAAGGATAAGAACCCGGGTGAGTTTCTACTTGGGAAATTAGCGAAATTGAGGATGAGATTCGTGGTTGCTTTGATTCAATCTTGGAATAATTCCCAGGATGAACTCTCTTCAGGAAAGCCAATGATAGAACCCGCTCAGGCACCTGTTGGGGGGGACACGTGTTACGAAGCTGACCAGATTGAATTAAAACAACCAATTAAGGATGATTTGATTTCTTCACCTGAAATCCCTGAGCCGGGTTACGAGGAAACGTATGTCTCCTTGGAACGCAAAGTGACAAATGATTTTGGGACATACATTGATACGGATCCTGATGGTGAAGATTCAAGTTGCGAAGTCTCACACGAGTTTTCAAATCACGATTTTTGTGAGACGATTGGGCCTGAGGAATCTGATAGATCATTTGATAGCCCAATAACTGAGGAAACTGATCTTATTAGGGCACATGATACAGATCCAGAATCGCATTTTCTGGAGGAATTAATTCAATGCCCTGATTATCAGTTACACCCTGTTGAGCTTATTGATGATTCTAATTCTGAGATAATTAGACCCAAGTCAATTTTGATTTTGCCACATCATCTAGACTTGGAGATTTCAGACGGGGTGATGAATATACAAGAGGTCATGGAATTTGATATGCCGAATGAGGAGGATAGGAGCTGGGAAATTCTGATTTGGGAAGTCAATTTTGGAGGAAATGGAAGATTGAGTCGAAGGGTTCCTTTTAAACTGAAACCATCAAATCAGAACCCTTACGACATTTGTTTCGAGGATGTCAAACTCAAGCACACATTTAACGATTATCCTTTTGAGCTTCAATTCTCTGTAACCCGACATTTTGGCCTTGGGTTGCATCCTCACAAATCGCAGGCCCGACCCCGCTTGCATTCTGATTTTAGGTTTTGGGTAATTTTTATCCAGAACCTAAGATATTCTCGATTATGGGGTGTGGGTCTGCACCACAATCTGGTCCACATCTGTGGACCTCTGCTGACAGGTCAGAGGATTCTTCTGTTCATTTTAATTCTGACCTGCACATGTGAATTCTTCATTTCTTTTCTTTGTATAGTGTGCCTAGCTGAAGGCACTAAACTCAGCACATATACAGTTCTTTTTCATTTTCATCTCGGAGCGGACCCGATATCCACGCAATTCAGGTGCTTTCTACGCTTTTCCACTCTGTTTTATGTCTTTTTAATACAATGAGGACATTGCATTAGATAGGCATGGGGGGATGGATATTTATCTTTGAATTCATTTGTCAGCTCCGTAGATTTGTTTTATTTTATATAAAAAAAAAAAAAAATCAAAATTAGGAAAGAGAATTTGGGTTTAAGAAAATTTTCGATCTTAAGAAATACTATATTATGTTCTGAACACAAAGACCCTTCAGGTCTTTGGACTTAATCAGCCTATGTATCCACTAAAATGTGGATTTGTTTTTCGAGTTCTCGCCAACTTGAATTTTATTTTAATTGGAGTAAATAAGTTTGGGTGATAAGTACACGACTTATCAACCCGCCCTCTGATGTGAGGGAATTTTGAGTCTTAAGCATCTACACACTTTCTTTGCACTGACTCGTTGTTTGGCGATTTTAACAGAAATTGGGTAGCTAATGAACCTTCTAGGGTGATATGGCTGGCAAGTTATCGTGGGTAACAGCCCATAGGTAGGTTGTCCAGAGCCCAGTCACTGGACCTTTCTCTTTTTGCTGCCTTTAGGTAAATCTTAGACCAGGGAAGCCACCTACTTAAAAAAAAAAAAAAAAAAAAATCAAAAAGGAGAAAAGAAAAAAAAGAAATAAGCCACACTTCGCCGCACGAGTATGGCTGGCAAGTTGTCGGTGGTAACAGCTCATCGACCGGTTGTCCAGAACCCAGCTCAGAAAATGCACTAAAAATTCCCAAAACACTTAGGAAGAAGCGGAGAAGTAGAATAAACCGGGGAGATATACACTGGATTCACCCTTGTGTTGACCCCGTTAAAAAATAAAAGTAGGGAGAAAGCTACCGGTTGTAAAGATACACCTTTAGGCAGAATTCTTTTTGAGGTCACCTAGAGGCGTAGAAATCCGAAGCCCGTTTTAATTGCCGGTCAACGAGTCTATCACAATCACAATAAGATGCTTAAAACTTAGGGTTCTCATCAAATCTTGGGTGAGTTGAATGGCCGTAGAAAGCCACTCTTAAACCCTAAAATTTGAAAATCTAAAAAAAGAGAGTAAAAACAGAAAAAGAAATTTTTCTTTGAATAAGGCGAGGCTTGAGGCGGTCTGCATTTTGGCTGATACCCGGGCACTGTTGTGTCTTTGAAAGTTCAGTTCTTAAGTAGACAATTTCTTAATGATTGAAAATAACTCAGGTCCAAATAATCTAACCTAATTCTTTTATAAATAGCATATAGTTTTTGCTAGGGACTAGCAAAAGATAGGCATGGGGGTATGATGTAAACACATTTACACTACTTAAAATGTCTATTTATGCATGTTCTTAAGCATAGGATTGCATTTCATGATATAAATATTGCATTACATGCATCATCTTGCATTTAGAGTAGTTTGAATAAAATGGAGGTTAATTGTCTCCTTTTATGTGCTTGGACAGGGCAAATATTTTATCGGGGCCTCGGATCAAAGATCCAACCGTATGGATATGATCAGGGCGACGATTGGAGTTCAACGACTCCAAGATCGCCCTAATCAGGCATCCGTAGCATCAGATAGAGACCGGGGAACCCTAGAAGATCAAGGGCCAGGATGGTGTAAATCCGCACTTCAGATGAAAAATCCGACCACACGGATGAATTCGGATCGACGATCGCAGCCGAACGACACAAAAATCGAGTCAATCCGACATCCGTGGCACCATCTACAACTTCCAGAAGATGGACGGCCAAGATGGCGCCACGTGGCGCCATCCCAGCCGCCCAATCGGCCGCAGGAGTCCTGTGAAGACCGCGCAACGTCTCCTCTCCGCCGTTGGATCTCGATCCAACGGCTGCGGTCGCGCGCGTTTAAAAACGTCCGCGCGACCATTTCGCCCGCGTAGCGCAGCGGCGACGCAGCTGCGGGCGAAGCGGAGGTCGCGGGTTCGAGCCACGGAGAGGGGGTCGAAGGCGCGGGCGAGCGGGCGCGCACGAGCGTCGGATGAAGATCCAACGGCCGCGCGCGCCCGATAGCGCCGACGCGCAATTGGACGCTCTGGTGGGCGTGCGATCGCACGCGGGCGGCGCGCTACGCAGCGGGCGCGGACGCGATCTAAGCCGTCCGATCTCGCGATCGGACGGCTGAGACGACGCGGACGTGCGTCTGCGTTACGCGCGCAGGCCAGCCGAGCGGGCGCGCGTGGGTGCGGCGGCGACGGCGACGGCGGGGCTTTAGCGACGGTTTTATCCGTCACTAAAGACCCCTTATTTATTATTTTGAAGATGTAATGTCCATTTTGCCCCCACTCCTTGCAACTATAAAAGGAGACCCCCTCCATACGAAATTTTCATCCCTTCCTTCTCCTCTCTACCTCTCCAAAGCTCAAGAGAAGCTTGTCCCACACCCGGGATGCTTCTCGCGAGATAAAGTCCAAATTTTCGTCCCCCTTCGGAAGTGGATCCCGCGACGACGACGGCGTGCTGCTTCGTTCCCGTTCTTCTGCTTCGTCCTCCTTCGTCCCGCTTCGTTCTCCTTCGTCCAGGCGTCGTCCCGTCCGGCTCGTCCTCCAAGCGACCGTCGAGGAGGATTTCTCTCTCCCTATTCTTTTTACTGCTTTCTAGTATAGATTTACTGCTTTCTAGAGTAGTCTATTCGTCCTCCGAGCGATCGTCGAGGAGGACATTTCTCCCTCCATTCTTTTAATGCTTTCTAGAGTAATTGTTTTATGTTTTCTAGTTGTAATGAAAGAACTCTTTTATGATAAATTCCTTGTCTATTCTACATCTCATTTTGATTTCCATGTATAGTATTCCTTCGCTCTCTCTTACTCCCTCTCTCTCTTTTATTTGTTGTAGATACTTAGATAGTTTAAATTGAATTTCTTTGTGACAAAATAAAAAGAAACGCGGAGTTTTTAAATCAAACGTTCGCCTCCCTGTGTTCGACCCGGAATTCTTATTTCGGTATAAATTTTATTTGTTGAACACGAATCCTTCGCTTTCGAACTACGACGACGGGTTTTTCCAAAAACCAAACACGTCAGCGTAGATTCTCGCTCAACAATGCTCTTATTATTTTTGGGTTAAATTTCTTTTAACAAGAATAATGTTCTCCCCCTTTATAATAACAAGATAGCTATATCTTTTTCTCCCCCTTTCTAAAGGAAATATAGCTAACTTATTTTTGAAACTCCCCCTTAAAAATTGACAAGTAGCTCATTAATTTTAACTCCCCCTATCTATATGCTAATGAAAAGAAAAAAAAGATAGGGTTTAGAGAATACCTCACCGACCATGGCCAATAGAATGGCCAAAATGGAGGTGGATGCCAAATCGGATGGGGTTCCCATTCGTAACTTGGAGGTCCGGGCATCGATGCTGGTCTATAATCTTGCTGTCGACGTACGACAGGTCGGTCGGTTGTTCATCATCTCGCTGGTCACCTCTTTTCCTTCCTCCTTGGTCTACTCCTTGGTCCTCCCAATTTGAGTTGACCATCTTTGAGCTTGTAGGTCCAATCCTTTGTGTTGTAATCTTTATGACCTACAAAACAGGATTCTAAATCTTTCTTCGGTATCCAAATCAATTTGGATCCAGATCTGTTAGTGGGTTTCCTTGACGGAGATCCTTTCTCAACCTTAGGGTTAGATAAAGTTTCTACTTTATTAATCAAATTATTTGATTTTTCCTTAAGATATGCAATTTTTCTATAATATGCATCTTGGTTTTCAAAGTAGAAACTTCTAATTTTAAATTAGTGTTCTCCTCAATCAATTTTCCATTTTCAATGATTAGATTGTGATTTTCTAATGACAAATCATCATCTTTAGGACTAGAACTACTTTCTAGGTCCTTAAGTTTTATTTCAAACCTATCTTTTTCAGATTTGAGAAAACTAAGATTCTTTTTAACATTTTTATTTTCTACCTTAAGTGATTTACTAAGTTCAAATAATTCATCAAATGCATCTTGTAAATCGAAATTTACTTCATTGTAGGAGTCGCTTTCGCTGTCACCTGCTGTCGCCATGAAACCCATGCAGGTAGTTTCATTCTTCTTTTCAAGATTTTCTTCTTCTTCCTCTGAGCTCAAGTTGTCCCAAGTCGCTTGGAATGCCTTCTTCTTATACTTCTCCTCCTTCTCCTTCTTGAGAAGAGGGCACTCAGGTCGAAGATGACCCTTTTCATTGTAGTTGTAGCAACGTCTCGGCTGTCTTTTTCCTTCTCCTTTTCTTTTTTTGATTCCCTACAAAACTTGGAAAATTTTTTAAGTAAAAATTTAAAATCTTTGGCATCGGAACTTACCTCACTATCTGACACAGCTCTGAATGCGAGGGTCTTCTTCGATTTTGGCTCTGGTGTATCCTTCTTCTTCTGCTTTAGCTTTGTCTCGTAGGCCATCAGATTTCTAGAAGATCCTCCATGTTGAGCTCCTCTACCTCATTCTCCTCCTCGATGGTGGTGACCTTCTGTTCCCACTCTGGTCTGAGAGAATGAAGAAGCTTCCCTTGAAGCTCCCCCTTGATGAAGGTCTTCCCTAAAGCTTTCAAATTATTTACTATGAGAGTGAACCTAGTGTTCTTCTCACTCAAAGTTTCGTTAGTCTTCATAGAAAATGATTCAAATTCTTGTGAAAGTAAATTAATTTTAGAAGACTTTACCTTAAAGGTACCCTCGTGAGTTACCTCAAGTATGTACCAAATCTCGTATGTGGTTGCGCACTATGAGATTCGATTGAATTCTTCCGGGCTCAACGTGCAATACAATGCATTCATTGCTTTTGCGTTGAGAGAGAGCTTACATATTTGTTGTTGCGAGTAGCCTCCCATGGGTTTTTCCAAGGTGTCAAATGGCGTCGCGCATCTAGCCCAAATCATGAAGTTGTTGGCTTGAAGGCACGTCTTTATCCGCAATTTCAAGTAGGGGCAGTTTCTCTCGTCGAAGAAAGGTGGACGGGTGGTGGGCTGCACCTCGGAAATCCTGATCGCTGAACTGCTCCCCTCCATAGATCTCTTGCCAGTTGTTACGCCAAATAAGCAACCTGCTCTGATACCAATTGTAGATTCCTATGGGAGGGGGTGAGATATGCGTGATGTAATATAAAATGCAGAATTAAAATAGTCAATCTCACAAAGATAACCTATCACACAATTACAGAAGTATTTTTAGGTGGAAACCCAAATTGGGTGAAAACCACCACCTAACCCTCTCGAGTTAGGATTTCCCGATCGATCAAGTCGATCAAATCCACAATACAAAGTACTTAAATGAGGGTAGTTCAACCTCAATTACAACCATGCTACAAGTATGAGGGTAGCGTTCCTCAACCCCACCTCTTCACAAGGAGGATTTTGTCCCTCGATGGAGATGAGAATTCATAAAGTGAATACTCAAACCAAAGAGCAATAAAAGTACAACAATCCTACAAAGCCACAAATATTAAAACCTAGCTTCTATATGAGTTTGGAAACTTCCCTTTGGTGGAAGTGCAATGATGTGATGACGTGAGTGCATAAACCATGCGGTGACGCTTCGTTGCTCTTGTAATCGCAGAGGGAGAGCGGATGTGCAACTGGATTGTAGCTCTCTAGATTTGGAATGGCAAAATGGAGAGCAAGATCTTCTTCTATTTGACTTGGACACAAAAGATGTGGGAATGCTATGCAAGGTGTGTCTTTGCAAGGCAAGGGTTCTCCTCTATTTATAGAGGGCCTAGGAAGGCTCTATCCATAGCCGTTAGGGTTGAACCCAAGGCAAAACAGGCCGTAATCATAATCAATCATGATTCTGATAGGGTCATCAGACGTCTGGTCCAAGTATTAGATGTCTGGAAAACCTATTTAAGACTTCTGGGAACTAAGTTAAACGTCTAATTCTAGGCAGGTTTCCTTCTTAACTTGGTTCAGACCTAAATAAGATTCTAGTGTATGGCCATCAGACGACATACAGGATGTCTGGAAACCTATTGTTTGCGGGAATGAATTCCCAAGAGAGGTTAATGGCTAGAAAATCTTACAAAGGAGATTTTGGGTCAGTCGACGCAAAACGGTCACACATCAGATGTCTGGGGTCCTCTACGGACGTTTGATATAACCCTAACAATCATTTCCCTCAATGTTTGTATAGGAAGCCAATGTTCCACTAATTTAACATTTGGCACAAACATCGGATGTCTTTTAAGACTTCTGGACTAAGTTATAGACATCTAATTTCATCAGACAGAAGCTACAAAGTCCAGCCTAAGTTGTTGGACGCCTGAGTCAACAGTCAGACGTCTTAAAAGTCACTATCATATGTCTGATTTCAGGATTAGACATCTGATTAGGCTGTCAGAACCCTATTTTGGTTTTCTAAGTTCTAGGGTTGTGTAGGTGTTCCTAGGATTACTTTAATGGTTCTTTGAGGCTCTTTAACATAAGATCTAAGAAAGAAATAAAGAGCAAAACAAAGAAACAAAATTACATAGAATAAGATAAAAGGAAATCTATTTTATTCTTGTCTTCACGCTTCTTCAGGCTATTGCCCCTCGCAAAACTCCTATAATCTCCATCAAGCTCCTCCAATTCACCATGGATGCGAGCTCTAACTCCGTCTAAACTGGTCTCCATTTGCAATTAACCTGAAATCTAAGACTTCAAGTGCAAATGTTAAATCACACATGTTTTGTTATCATCAAAATAAACAATCGTGGTGCTCTAGCACCAACAGGGTGCATTAAGGGTATCACCATTTGTGGGGGTGTGTTAAGTGGTGGTTGTGGTGGTGTTAGATGGGGTTGGCACAACCTTTTGGTGGTGATGTAGACACATTTATGTCATATAAATTGTCTATTTATGCATGTTCTCAGGCATATAAATACATTCAACATTATAAATATTGCATAGCATGCATCGTACTGCATTTAGATTAGTTTGTACAATTTTTAGGTTAATTTGCCCTTTTATGGTCAGGAGATAGGGTAATATTCTTTGGGGCCTCAGATTGAAGATCCAACCATATGGATCTAGTTAGGATGATGAACAGAGTTCAACACCTTCAAAATCTCCCTGATCGGACTTTCGTAGTATCAGATGTAGTATGATGAAGATCAGAGGTCAAGGGACAAGGAGGTGTAAAATCAAGACTTTAGACGACAAATCCAACTACACAGATGGGTTTGGATCAACGATTGTAGCCCAATGGCACAAAAATTGGTCCAATCTGACATCCGTGGCACCACTTACAAGCAAGAGAAGATAGACGGCCCAGATGACACCACATGGCACCATCGAGACTGCCACTGCACCCGGCCCAACTTCTTAAAGCGTTGCAACTATTCATCTGAGCCATTGGATTGCCATTCAATGGCCCAGATAGCACCACGTCTACCCAAAGCCAATGCTCTCATCTCCTGAAGGCAAAGGTTGCTTGATCTCGATAGTTGGATCGAGATCCAATGGTTGTGAATGCTCGCCCCTTAAATCAAAAGCACGACCAAAAAGTCCACGTAGTGTAGTGGTCACACCGCTCACACACAATGCAAAGGCACGCGGTCAAATTCACCTCACCTCTCCTCAAATCGAAGCGGTGATCGTGGCTCGACTAAATTCAGCAGGATAATCTTCATCGAGCAGTTATGAAGTGAGCAATGCGGCATGCAGAGAAGCGTGGATCGCGCACACACATGATGACTCGCGAACTAATGCGCCACCACACGTGCGCATGCACGTAACATCTAAAGAGGAAGGGCCTCAAGTGCTAAGAGATCGGACGACTGAGGTTGATTGAACGTAACGATGAGCTCCATTGGCCGAAGAAGAAGAGGCACACCTTCACCAACGCTATGCTATAGTGATGATTATTTCCATAACTAAAGACCTCATCATTAATTCTAAGTCATGGAAAAAAAGACTATTATGCCCCCATTCCTATAACTATATAAAGCCCTTACGTCCACTTTTTCTTCATCCGTTTTCTTCTTCTCTCACCCCCTCCAAAGCTCACGAGCTAGTCCCATACCTGGGATGCTCCACTAGAGTCTTAAAATAATTTCTTCATCTTCTCATCCACGTTCATAGAGTGCCTGCAGTTGTCCTCTCACTGTCATTCGAAAAATGGATCCAGCCATGACGTCACCCTACTCTGTCCTCTGTCCTCTAGCTTTATTCTCCATCATCTAGCATCTTATCCCCATCGTCTAGACACTTTGTTAACGTGATTCGTCCTCTAAGCAATCATTGAGGAGGATTTCTCTTCTCCCTCTCTTTTATCATTTTCTAGTGTAGATTTTCGACTTTCTAGTTATAGAAATTAGTTGTAATGAACATTTGGCTATAAATGATTGGTTCTCTTTCTCTCTCTTTTCTCTATATTATTCTCACTCTTTTCTGTTATTTATTCTTTGAATAGAATAGCTAGTAGATTAATTTCAACCAACTGATCTACTTCGTGACAATAATTCCAATGCGATTTTTATCAAATGTTTTCCTCCCCATGATCGACCCAGGACTCACCAGAGTTTTAGTTAGATTATCTATTTGACGGAGTTTTATGAAACTACAATGACAGGTTTCCAAACTCAAAACATTTAGCATAGAAATCTCATTAATCAAGTGGGGTTATGGGTTAAGGTTGGCACCAACAATTTGGAGGGCTAGGATTAGGTGGTTGTAGGATGGATGGTAGGGATTAAGTGGTGCCAACCCAAAGGTCATGTAGGGTGGTGGTTATGGTGGTGTTGGTGGCTTTTGGTGGTGGAGAGGAGCCAAGAAGGGAGCTTTTAGAAGGGCTTAGGTGGTTCCAATTTCATAGACGGTTAAGATTGATTTGGTGTTGGAATAAGCGTTAAGATTGGGGCTAAAAGTGGCACCAAAATAGGTGGTTGTGGGAGGTGTTTTTGGCCCCAAATTAATGGTACCTATTGGTGGTGGAAATGGGTGAAAGGGTGTATTATGTTGGCACCAAAAGGGATTGGGAATGGGTAGCTTAGGTGGACTTAGGGTTAAGGTTATTTGGTGGAGCTAGCTAGGTGGGGTTTACAGTTAGGGTTGCATGGCCATGAAGCTTAGGTTAGCTAAGCTAGCTAAGTTAGCTTAGCTAGTAGGAAGTAGGGGAGAAGGTTGGAGAGCTAGGGTTTTAGCTTGAGGAGATAAAGAGGAGCAGTAATGAGCTGCACTAAAGCTGGCTGAAGCTAAAGAAGACTACATCTGAGCTCATTAGCTAGCATAGCTTTCTAATTCTTTGCCTGTTGCTAAGCCAAGATAAGATGACCTGGCTTCTGTTGATGTGACCTGAGGTGAGCTAAATTTAATCTTCTCGAAGACTACCTAGCTAGTTGGAGTAGGCACCTTAGGTCAAGTGACTAAGCTCAATCAAGTTGAGTTGAGTTGAATCTTTGGGATCTAGACTTGAGTTGGCCTGAGCTGGTTGAAGACTTCTTCAACTGACTAGGCTTAGCTAGTTGATGGTAGTTGCTAAGCCTAGTCACATAGAGCTTCTATGGACTGACTTGAGTTGGGAGGAGCTGAAATGGAGCTGGGATTAATTGAGTTGAGCTAGTTTGAGTTGCCATCCAACTGAGGTGAACTAAATAGAGCTAAGGTGAACTAGTTTGAGCTACCATTTAGTTGAGATGAGTTGAATGGAGCTAAGGATAGGTTGATCCAACTAGAATGAGCTGGGACCAAGTTGGGAAGAGCTAGATCTTGGTGAGATCCAACTGATTTAAGCTCCTCCTTCATCTTTTGCCTTCCAAAGTGCCAAGGCTTATGGGATCTGACTCTCTGTTTATCCCTAACACTCAAATAAACATATCAAAAAGACAATAAAATGCAATGCATGCCTATCCTAGGTGAATGACTAAATGCAGCTCGAAAAGCTGCTTGCAGAGTTAAAACACTAAGAGCTAGATCTATTTTAGGGCATAAGAATGATGATACACTGGCATTTATCACACCCCCTTATTTATCTTTTGCTAGCCTCTTAGAAAAACTATTTTCACAAAATGGATTTTTGAGAAAGACTAATTTTTTTCACTTTTGAGGACAAGAAAATTACTGGACTTTGGTTGATTGAAAGCAAGAAAGGTATGGGATTTATTAGAGATAAAACATTAGGATTCATCTTTGGATCCAAGAGTTAGATGAATCAGGAACAATGTATCTCTTAGAAATTCACAAGTAAGTCCTTGTTAATTCAAATTACCCAAAATCATTTTGCAGTTAGGACTTGCTTGGCTCTTACATCCGACTCGCAACTTGCATAATGATGTAAACTTGTTTATATTACATAAAATGTTTATTTATGCATGTTCTTAAGCAAAGAATTGCATTACATACTATAAATATTGCATAACATGCATCATCTTGCATTTAGATTAATCTGAATAAAATGTAGGTTAATTGTCTCCTTTTTATGGTCAGGGACAAGGAGACTTTTTAATGGGGCCTTGGATTGAAGATCCAATTGTACAGAACTGATCAAGACGACGATTGGAGTTCAAAAACTCCAAGATCGCCCTAATCGGATATTCGTAGCATTAGATAGAGATCGAGGAACCCTAGAAGATCAAGGGCCAAGATGGTGTTAATCCGCACTTCAAACGACAAATCCGATCGCACGAATCGGTTCAGATCGACGATCGTAGCCTAACGATGTGAAAATCGATCCAATCCGATACCCGTGGCACCATATACATCACCCAAATGATGGATGGCCAAGATGGTGCCACGTGGTGCCCTCTCAGCTATCAATAGAGGCAACTAAGTCAAGAGGGGTGCAATAAAAGGTGGTGTCATTTATGACAATCGAAATGAGTGGTGCGCCAGGTCCTTTTTCATGAGAGGTAGCTTACTCTGTACAACTGAGCTTACTGTCTTAAAAAGGACCACCCATCCTAGATTCTGGTCCGGCCACTTTGGAGTACACCTGGCTTGCAAAAATTAAGCATAGGCAAGGAAGGCATTTAAGAGGGGGATGTTAGTCTCAACTTGCCTAAATAAGTCCAAAAGATCTTGGTGAGAGGGCTCTGATTTCTCTCTTTTAGAAGGATTGGATTGCAGTGCATGAGGGTAAGGAGTAGGATTTGAATCTTGTGTTTTTGGTGGTTCTTTTTCTTCTTCATTATTAGGGTTAGTGTTTGTCGAAGTGAAATCGAGTTTAAAATAATGCATCGTAGTATAGTTGAAATTGCTTTGAAAACAAATAGATTTTATTACTCAAAGTTTAAGTCCGAGGTCGAACATAGGGCACAAATAGAATTCACGCGCTAATCTTAATAATAAATGTAAATTGAACACATAAAACTACTCAAAATCTAATTCAGAATGTAAAGCATGAGTATATGGAGCAAAAAATGAATTGTAGCTATAACTGATGAAGATTTGATGAAAAATTGGATGTCTGATTATAAAATCAGACGTCTTATAAGTGAGATGCTACAGTATCTTCCTCTGATTTTTCCTTCTTCTGCCTTCTGCTTCTCTTTCTTCTTTTCTGATTTCTGTTGTTGGCTTCTTCCTTTTGCTTTGATTCTTTCCCTTTGCCTTTTCTTCTGACTTTCTTCCTTCTTTTGTTCCTTCCTGCCTTGGCTTTCTCCTCCTTCCTTCTTCTCTTGCTTCTTCTCTGGCTTTGGCCTTGTGAGCCTCAGCTTCTTTCTTCTTCCTCCTCTTTCCTTACAGTGCCTTTTCCTTCCTTAGCTGCTCAGGCTGCCACCCTTTCTTCCCTGGCTTCTTCTTCTTTTCCTTTCCTTTCAAGAGCAAAACCTACCCCTACCCTCCCCCATGAGCTCTACTCTCCTTTCTCTCTTAGGCTCGCTCTCCCAGAGCTTTCCCGAGTTATCGAGTCAGGTTAGCGCACCCAAAACTAGGACCACCGACATGCATGGTAGGTAGGGAGTGCACTGGTAGTCGGGTCAAAATCAGGTCAGTGGAGTGTGGGTCACGGACGAGGTGAATGGGATAAGTGGGACCTCACCCCGTGTCAGGAGGCGATAAGCCCCTGACACTTTTTCCTTTTATTCCACACCGCCCACTCTCAAACTTCCGAGGTAGGACTAAATGTCCCACATCCCTCTCGTGTGCACCTGCAGCCGAAGGTGCTCAATTACGGCTGCTGTTGTGGCCTCTAAAGGCAATGACTTGGCTGGGGTTATGCACGAGATGATTTCGGGTATCCTAGGACCTAGAGCCTGGAGCAAGGCTACCTGGCACAAGCTTGCAAGCAAGCTTCGTGCCTGCTTCAATGGCGGCGGAGGTCTAAACCTGCACTCATGGAAAACGGCCTTGCAGCCTCATCAAAACACGTAGGAAGCATTGCCTTTGCATGGCGAAGGTGTCACGGAGGTTGGCGTGGTGCGGGGTGGCCTGGGCATGTGTGCCTAGGTGGTGTGTTCGGGGGGCATGTTCAAAACGTGTGGCCGTGAATTGGAAGAGGGGTTATGATCAGTGAGTTGTGGCGAAGCTCGTGAGGGGGTTGGCAAGGTGGGTGGATGCATGGAGTGGCGGGAGCACCTCGCCGATGGTCTACCGGAGGTGAAGATGGAGGTGATGTGTGAGCGTCGAGGATTATTTTAGGAAATAAAGAGGGGGAAATAGGAAGAGGGTGGAGGGAGGAAGCACTTGACCTAATTTAAGGACGAAGGGGGAAGGGATGGCAGACGGCTCGTGTCTACCGTCGCTGGAGACAAAAGTCCCAGTAGAAGGAAGACGGCAACGACGAGAGTGTAGCTGGAGCGTTGGCTGGTGCGGCATGATGCGGAAAAAGGAGGCAAAGGCAACTCTACCACTGGGATTGTGGCAGACCGATGAGAGAAGGAGATGAAGGTCGTCAAAGCTTGCTGGGAGTTTTGCCGGAGGGGAAGAGAGGACATTGGGGGTTATCTCCAGCGAATTCAAGCTGGGGATCTGCGGAAGGGTCTGGGGAAGCTTTTATAATCTCTAGCGGAGGGCCAAGTGCTTGGATGGCAAGCTTCCAAGCATGAGCAAGTCGTCGGAGTTGGAAGGTCAAAAAGACCCAAATCTCTCATGCGTTTCCATGAGAGATTGGGTAGAAATTGGACCTCCAAATTGGGTTCACATGAATGAGGATTTCTCAGAGAATCTCCCTTTCAAATTTGAGAGGAATTCTTTGAGGAATCAAGGAATTGTTTCCCTTGAATCTTCACAAGAGTAGGATTTCCTCCACTGTAATGGCAGAGGGACCTAATTGCAAAGAATGACAAAGAAGCTACGGGGTGTCTGCAAGAGTTTTCAAAAGTTAGGGGTATAAATGTTGTTGGGCTAGACTAGTTTGCAAAGTAGGTCAAGGTGAACTCCCCTTAGGTCCAAATTTTGGTACAAACCTAATTTGGACCTAAGGAATCCAATGGTGAAATTGAAATTTAGGTTTAACCATGTTTGACTAGGCAATTTACCCAAAAATCTAATTTAGGGCAAATAATTAACTGGTACCCCAATTTAGGTAAAAATAGCTTCTAAAGGCCAAATTGAAGGTTCTAAACCCCAGAGGATATTTTAACATGATTTTAGAGGGTTTAGGTGAATTTTATCCTGACCAGAACCTTGTTAAATTAAGTGGGCCTTGTTCCTTGCTTTTCTTTCAAAAGGGTTTTTCCTTGAGTTAGGACCTCCAGTTGGTTATGTTGGAGCTTTTGTTCACTTTTCTAGGTCAAAATGAGCTAGTTGATGAGTCCATTTTAATGGACTATTATTACGCCTACGTACTTCAATTCTAACATTGTATGTTTTTTAATAATCACATTTGGTCATTAAATGATTGCATGTGTCATTGTTTAAGTTTACATTTCTTCTTGTGTAATTATATTTCATGCAAGGTCTTGCAACAACACACCCATCTCCTCAAATTAATCTCCATCAAGCTAATAATCAGGAGGAAGAGTAAGGAGGAACAATTGTAGAAAAGAATAGGGGGTGGAAAGATATTTTCCCCCAAACAAATGTCTCCACCTACAGCCATCCTCCTTCAATCGAACCCAATAGCTGTCGGCCAAAATTAGTAAGGGATTTGAAAATCCCTTAATTGGCACGAGGGAGATGAGTTAAGAGGAGACTTGGCACAGGAGAGGGGGGCATCGTCAGTTCTTCTTCCTCCCCCTGGGGGGATATCCTTCTTCTCCACCTTCCCCACCGTGGAGAGGGCATCACTGTGCACTGTGCAACCAGTGCACACTGTGCACCAACGCCCCCATAGCCTACCTTGCCTGCACCCGCACTCACACAGCGCCACCACCAGCGCCCTTGCGGGCCCTTTGTAGGAACAAGCCAACCTTCCCTCACCGTGCGCCTACAACTGCTACAGCGCCCAGCGCCACCACCAGCGCCCTTACGCAGCCACCAGCGCTCCTAGCAGCATCAAAGCGCCCTCCACCACCTGTCCAGCCACGCGCTGCCCACACCGTGCCATAGCCTTTCACCGCAAGCACCAACACCTCACGCTACTGCACCAAGTGTGCTCCACCGCCTGTCCACCACACGCGAGTGCCTTGTCCCCTACAAGTGCTTATGCCAAAGCCCCGCCTAGAGGCGCACCCTCGCCAGTGCTCGTAGGCAGCTAGCCAAGCTTGCAAATGCCACAACCCACCCCTGCAGGCACTGCACCCATTGCCTTGAGTGCCATGCCATCGCTAGCGCTCGCAGGCGCTGTTCAAGCCTGCAAGCGACCCACGCTTGCAGGTGCTGCACCCATCACCCATGCGTGGCCAAGGTTGCAGCCAGCAGCTAGCCCTGCAAATGCACCCTAGCACACCTTGCACGCGAGTGCCCAGCGCGTAGCTGCGTGGGCTACAACAGCGGTGCCATCCTCTCCACGCGTAGCTATCTTCCTCCAACAAGGCCAACAGGTCGATGGCCATTCTCCTCCGTCCGGCCGCCTCGTCACTACCGTTACATTGCCGTCGTCGAGGCGCACCACCCCGCGAGGAAGAGAGAGGAGAAATTCTCTGTTTTCTCCTCAATTAATATTTACATCTAATGTCATTGCCATTTATATATTAATATTTTATTTAGTCCACATTGCATTGATACACTTATGGTTTCCTGAAGTTACTTCACTTGTGTTATGTGCATCATTTAACTATGAATTTCAAATCAGATTTGCATGCAAGTTAAATTTATATGATTTGCCATTCCACATGCATCATATACATACTTTTGGAGCTTAATTCGTTATGTGAAAGTTGCATAAATACCCCTGAACTTTTAAGGAAATTTCAAGCTCCATTTAAAATAGCATATTCCTTGCATTAAAGTCGTGATAGTGTCTGTGAATAGTATATTCCGTGACTCGTGAATTTATTGGTCTATTCCTCCCTGTGGATGCGACATCCTTTTCATGGTTTAAATTCATATCTTTGTTAATTTTTGATTAAGAGATTTTCCACCACATAAAACACAACGACATATCATTCTATTGCTATTTCAATTAAGCGAGAATCTCTCCGTCACTAGTTAAGGTTCATGATGGTGTTCCCGTCATACCCCCATGCATAGCTTTTGCTAGTCTCTTAGCAAAATCTTAAGGTTTTAACTTCTATTCTAGACCATGAATTCCTTTGATGTTCAGAGATTATGATGAGTGCTCTTTCTTTCAGATTAGGTTAGAATGCCGACAGTAGGCCAAAAGGTACTCAAGTACCAACCAAAATCCAGACTTGACTAGCTCTAGCCTCAATCCTCCGCGAAGGTCTTTAAGGCCTGCAGGAACTACCCTAAAGTTTGTTGGACTCCGCAGTTAAAGCACCTGTGCTTGAGACATATTTTAGCCTTGGCTCAGTTTGCAATGCATTTTTTGTAAGAGAGAGACAGAGGATTTATTTGTTTGGAGAGTTTTCTCTCTCTTTCTTTTTATTTCTATCTTTGGATTGGCTTCTCAACACGGTCTATATCGGATTCCTCATCCCCATCATCAATCCTCAAAAGGTCCTTGGCAATCGAGATTTTGAGATAATCCCAGCCATGGCAACCCCTTGAACCCTGGCTTTCGAGATTTCGAGATAATCCTACCCATGGCATTCTGTAGCTAAATCCAGATCCTGGCAATCAACATTTTGTGATAATGCCACCCATGGCATCAGAACTAGCACAGGGTGCTTACGTGCCCCTAATAGGATATGTAAATATCCTAAAAGACAAGCACCAAGGAGACGATATGTTATTATGCATCTTTGAGGGGAATTTCCCACCTCTCCATGCCGAGAACTCGTCCAAACCTACTTGTGTTGATCGGCCGCTCCTAATCTAGGCAACTTTTTTCAGAACATTTAAACGCTTTTGCATGATTTTGATAGTTATGCGCACTGAACCAAACTACGTGTGGATTGGGGTACCAAGGTTACCGAATCCCGCAAATCAAAAGTTAGTTAACGAGGCCGAATACTCCCTAAGCCTTAGACCTAATACTTAAGCTTTGCATTTTCCCCAACCAGTTGAGGACTATCTAGATCTTAGCGGATACATGAATTTTTAAGCCTAAGAGCCTACCCCAAGAGGCCTAAGAACATCATTCCTGCTAATCTCTTTTGTTTTTCATTAGCACTTTTTCCTTCATTTTTTCTTTTTCTTGATGTGCTCTAGAACTTTGGTTAATCCCTTAATTTCTTACTAATGACTATCTCTTTTTTTCTTTTTCTTTTGTGCTCCTTTTTTGGCATTTTTCATTTTTCCTCCAATTTTTTTGTGCCCTCAAAATTTTCTCCCCTCCTCCAACTTTTTGTTCTTTTTTCACAATTTTCTATTTTTTTTGTATTTTTAGCATATGTGATTTTTTTTGCCAGAATCCTTCTGACTTTTCTTGATTTTTGTATGTTTACACTTTACCACCCCCCCATGCCTAAGTTTTGCAATGTCCTCATTGTAAACGGACGGTGTGAAACATTGTTGGGTTCAAGGACTTAGAACAGAATTTATTAGGTGGGCGAATGGGTCGAGAATGACTTCTGTGGATGATTTCAAGCTTTGGCATGTGTACCAGAGGTGGGATCGACTTTTCTAAGACTGAACTCAAGGTGCAATAGACGTGAAGTGCAGATGGATAATCAGATGGATCTCAGGTTTTTGGAATGATGGGCTGCCTCCCATTAAGCACTAAATTCAATGCCTTCAGCTGAGTGGGAAATGGTATGGAGAAGGAGTGGTCAAATCAGCAGAGTTTTGTAGAACAAGCACCTTGATCAAGAGCCTGGTTAGTCCAACCAGGTGCTTGTTCAGATCAATAGGCTGATGATGCAGCCCAAACCCAATCAATCTGGTGGGTTTATAAATGTAGATCAAGAGATGTGGAACCCACCATATACTATGGAGCTCGAAATGATGTGGAAGTGTGAATTCGGTGTTTGGTTGAGTCGAATCAGCCTGGTCAGAGTAAGGATCCGTAAAATATTCAGTGGATGATGCGGAAACCCTATAGGGGTGATCAGAGGGTGATGGAGCATGGTCTACAGTCCGATCAATGTCCGAAACCTGATATAGATGTGGTGGCGAATCAACTGCAATCGACTCATTAAGAGGGGAATCAGAATAGAAGTTGAGTCCGGTTGAGGGTCGGGGTTGAAAATGGGTTTGGATAGGTTCTATATATGCGAAGGAGGTGGCTTCAATAAGAATTGTGTATGAGGGCTCTTCTAGAAAAGAGTTGCAAGTGGTTTCATTTAGAGAGTCCTCATAGTAGCTCTAAAAGTCAAAAGTGAATGCCTGAAGAGTGTCTATAGGATGAGGGAAATCTTAGTCGACAAAAGATTCGAACTCTGGGTTGTAGTCACTCTAGACATTTTCTGGTTTTGATTCCTGAGGATAGAAAAGAAATGATTCCATCTCATTGGAAGTTGAATTTAAATCAGTGATCTTGGGATCAAGGACCTCAGAGTTGAAGTTGGAGAGTGAATCATGTGAGATGAGGTCATAGATTGGCTCGTCGAAGTCACGAAACAAAGTTTCTCTGAAATCCTTGTAAGATTTGAAATCGTCGGAGATATTACGAAAGTCAAGATCTGAATGAGATTCGAGATCAGGAGTTCCACCACCGAGTAAATCACATGATGTAGACTCAGCAACTTGACTTGGGTCTAGCCTATTCTTTGATTCTGAGGTCAAAGAGGTGTCCTTATTTGGTCTACGCTCAAGTTCTATGCTTGTAGGAAAGACCCATTCAAAACCCCACTATTCCGACTCCTCGATTTCTATATCATAGATTGGCGTAACTTTTGAAAAATCAATTTGAATCTCTGAGGATGTTGGAGAGGAATATTCAAATAGAGGCCCAGAATCATACTCTTCATTGAATCTTTGATCTTCGTCATATGAGGCCTTGTAATCTTCCCAATAAGTTTTAGATCTAAATTCTAAGCTGAGGACATGGGTTAAATCACTAGAATCTAAGTCAGAATTACCTTCGAGGTTTACCTTATTAGAATAAGGGTGGGATTTACACCCTTGAGAGGTTCAATTCTAATTTCATCATTGCAGGAGTCTCGGAGTTCTATGCTTGGTGACCTAGGATCTGGGGCTATCTCAAAATCATGTTCTCCTGTAATTGGTATTTCCCAATCTAATTCAAGATTAGGCATGTTATATTCTATCTTGGTTGGGAATCCACAACAGCCTTGTTCCTCAAACCCGGGATTTGGGAAATCAGATTGATCCTCAATACTATTCCTAGATGGTTCATTATCTGTTTGGGGTATGTATGGGTATTGCTGATCGATAACTTGTTTCAATAATCTTATCATCTCTTCCTATTTTTCAAGATCATCTTGGTGTTGTTCCCAAAGTACAGGATTTGTCATGCATTGATGGTATTCAAAGTTATGCACTTTTTCTATCTCAATGTATCCCGTTATGAGAATGTCTCGGGTTGATCCTTTTGTGGCTTCTGTCAATAACACTTGGGCACACTTTATGATGAAAGTTGTTGTTGTTGGTACACTAACCTAAATGTCTTCTACTGGTTTTGAGGTTTTGTATTCAATTTCATAAAATTCAAGGGCATCCTCAATAATCCTATCTCTCATGGGTCTTTGTGATTCAGGTTTCTTGAATGGTAATCCTAAGTAACTAGGTGCATTTTTGGATCAGATGGTAGAATCAAGATGTAGAATCAAAATCCAGATCTTAGACTGAAGTGTTCTGAGTAGAGAATCCCACTGAAAATCTATGTGTGTGTGCTAAAGAGAAGGGAGGAGGGACGGGATGTGTTTTTGACCCAATCAAGGCACCCAAATATGTTTGGATGACTATGGAGGTTTAGGGTAGATGATACCCCTGGATTGGAAAGTCGTCCACCTAAGAATTACCTGGGCAGCTAGAGAGGGAGAGTCCCCCAAAGATCCCTACATGGTAGAGCATCCCCACGGGTTACAGGGTTTCCCCCACCCGACCTCTCTTGTCACTGAGATTCCAGGTAGACCATAATGGGGAGCTTGACCTCTTAAGTCTACCACTTTTATTTAAGATCAAAGGTGCTTAGGGTTCCACTTGAACTTTAGATGTTTTGGTTTTGTGAACTAATTTGGAGGTTGGTTGGCCTACAATGTAGCCAACTTCACCTGACCTACCTTAAAGATGGCAGAATGATTCTAGGTCAAGACCTAGAAATCACCCTGATTTGACTCCTAGGTTATTAGGTCCAAGGTTTTTAAGGATCAAAGTGATTTTAGAGCCTGATTTTAGGGTTTTGTCTTGATTAGATCCCTTCAATCAAGGGCTTGGGTAGCACACAGATGCGGGTGGGTTTGTTTCCTTTTTTGAAAGCATGTGTGAACTAGCACTCCAAAGCCTTACTGTAGAAACCCTAATTTGTTTCTATTTCCAATCCTTTTTTATTTTTACAGAAGTTCTCTTTGGACTTCAAATAAGAAGTGTGTAGTCCACGGAGATTTAGAAATTAAGCGTGATCCGTAATAGGCATAGGAATTTTGGGGTAGGATCTCTAAAAATCACCTCAACTTCAATAAGTTTAAAAAAAAAACTTTTGCAAATTAGGAAACTTTGCCTTTTAAAATGATAACTACTAAAATAAATAAGGTAGTTGATTCCTAATTGATTGCTTTCTTTCTTGTCTTCCAAAGATTAGGAGATGGATTAGGGAAAAATAGAGAAGTTACTTGCTCTAGAGTGGTTGATTTGCATGGGAGATCTCCTCATGAAATACCTCGCAAAATCGCAATGAAACGAAATAGGGCAAGTTACTGCTCAACCATAATCAAAATAATGCAAAGACTAGTGATGAATTGTGCATTGCTCCCCGGCAACGGTGGCAAAATATTTTGTCGAAGCGAAATCAGGTTTAAAATAATGCGTCATACTATAGTTGAAATCGCTTTGAAAATAAATAGAATTTATTACTTGAAGTTTAAGTCCGAGGTCAAACACAGGGAGCAAATAGAATTCACGCACTAATCTCAATAATAAATGTAAATTCAACAAATAAAACTACTCAAAATCTAATTCAGAATGTAAAGCATTAGTATATGGAGCATAAAATGAATTGTAGCTATAACTGATGAAGATTTGATGAAAAATTGGACGTCTGATTATAAAATCAGACGTCTTATAAGTGAGATGCTATAGTATCTTCCTCTAATTTTTCCTTCTTCTGCCTTCTGCTTCTCTTTCTTCTTTTCTGATTTCTGTCGTTGGCTACTTCCTTCTGCTTTGATTCTTTCCCTTTGCCTTTTCTTCTGACTTTCTTCCTTCTTCTGTTCCTTCCTACCTTGGCTTTCTCTTCCTTCTTTCTCCTCTTGCTTCTTCTCTAGCTTTGGCCTTGTGAGCCTCAGCTTCTTTCTTCTTCCTCCTCTTTTCTTACAGTGCCTTCTCCTTCCTTAGCTGCTCAGGCTGCCACCCTTTCTTCCTTGGCTTCTTCTTCTTTTCCTTTCCCTGCAAGAGAAAAACCTAACCCTACCCTCCCCCACAAACTCTCTTCTCCTTTCTCTCTTAGGCTCACTCTCCCAGAGCCTTCTTTGGTTATTGGATCGGGTTAACGCACCTAAGACCAGGCCCACCGGCGTGGGGGTGGGTGAGGAGTGCACGGGTAGTCAGGTCGGAACCAGGTCCACGAATCGTGGGTCGCAGATGAGGCGAATGGGATGAGTGGGACCTCACCCCATGTCAGGAGGCGATAAGCCCCTGACACTTTTTCCTTCTATTCCACACCACCCGCTCTCAAACTTCCGAGGTGGGACTAAATGTCCCACCTCCCTCTCTCACGCACCCATAGACGAAGGCACTCAATTATGGCTGCTGCTGTGGCCTCCAAAGTTAATCACTTGGCTGAGGTTATGCGTAAGACAATTCCACATATTGTGGGACCTGAAGCCTGGAGCGAGGCTACCTCGCATACGCTTCCAAGCAAGCTTTGTGCTTGCTTCAATGGTGGTGGTGGTCTAATCCTGCAGTCATGCAAAATGGCCTTGCGACCTCATCAAAACATGTAGGAATCTTCACCTTGGCACAGTGAAGGTGGCACGATGGTCGGCGTGGCGTGGGGTGGCCTAGGCATGCACGCCTAGGTCACCCTGTAGCTGTGAAGATGGGTGTGTTCGGGGGGCGTGTTGGGAGCATGTGGCGATGAATGGGAAGAGGCGTTATGATTAGTGAATCATGGCGGAGGTTGTGAGATGGTTGGAGAGGTGGGTGGATGTGTGGAGTGGCGGGAGCACCTTGCTGGTGGTCTACCGGAGGTGGAGAAGATGGTGGTGATGTGCAAGCGTCAAGGGATATTTTAGGAAATAAAGAGGGGGAAGCAGGAAGAGGGGAGAGGGAGGAAGTACCTAACCTAATTTAAGGATGAAGGGGGAAGGGACAGCAAATGGCCCGTGTCTGCCATCACCGGAGACAAAAGTCCCAGAAGGAGGACGGCGACGACGAGAGGGTAGCTGGAGCATTGGCTGGTGCGGCACGACGTGGACGAAGGAGGTAAAGGCAACTCTGCCACTGGTATTGTGGCTGAGCGATGAGAGAAGGAGATGAAGGTCACCAGAGCTTGATGGAAGTTTGGCTGGAGGGGAAGAGAGGAAATTGGGGGTTATCTCCAGCCAATTCAAGCTGGATATCTACAGAAGGGTCTAAGGAAGCTTTTAAACCTCTGGCAGAGGGCCTTGTGCTTGGAAGGCAAGCTTCCAAACATAGGCAAGTCGCCGGAGTTGGAAGGCCGAAAAGACCTAGATCTCTCGTGCGTTCGTATGAGAGATTAGGTAGAAATTGGAGCTCCAAATTGGGTTCACATAAATGGGGATTTCTCAGAGAATCTCCCTTTCAAATTTGAGAGGGATTCTCTAAGGAATCAGGGAGTTGTTTCCCATGAATCCTTGCCAGAGTAGGATTTCCTCCACTGTAATGGTGGAGGGACCTAATTACAAAGAACAACGAGGAAGCTTGGGGGTGTCTGGAAGAGTTTTCAAAAGTTAAGGGTATACATGTCGTTGCACTGGAGTAGTTTGCAAAGTATGTCAAGATGAACTCCCCTTAGGTCCAAATTTTGGTACAAACCTAATTTGGACCTAAGGAATCCAATGGTGAAGTTGGAGTTTAGGTTTGGCCATGTTTGTCTAGGCAATTTACACAAAAACCTAATTTAGGGCAAATAATTTACCGGAACCCTAATTTAGGTCAAAATAGGTTCTAATGGCCAAATTGAAGGTTTTAAACACTAGAGAATATTTTTTCATGATTTTTTGAGGGTTTACGTGAATTTTATCCTAACTAGAACCTTATTAAATTAAGTGGGTCTGTTTTAGGGTTACACAAAGTCATTTAATTTCAAGATTTCACATGAACCCTTTTCTGTTTGAACTAACACACTTTTTATTTTGTTTAGACCATTTGACCTGTGTTTAGCCCAAGAGAAATCCCGTTGTTGTACTGCAATGGTAAAATTGCAGTTTTACCCCTTATTTCCTACTTTTCTTTCAGAAGGGTTTTTCCTTTAGTTAGGACCTCCAGTTGGGGTAATGTAGGAGCTTTTGTTCTCTTTTCTAGATCAAAATGAGCCAGTTAGGGCTCATGATGGTGTTCCTATCAGTTAGGAGAGTAAAATTGCATAGTTTGAGAGTGGGTTTCATCAGTTTGATGTAAAGGCCCTGAATCAGTGGTGGTCTTCCAACTCAATGTATCGGCTGCATGGGCAATGTGGTTACGCCTGGGAGGAGGAGACGGGGCCGTTGTTGATAGAAACTAGGCTGGTGCTGAGGCATCGGATTAATAGGAGGCTGATTAGTATGGTTCTGATGTTGGTTTCCACTCAGGTGTTGGTTCCTTTGATTAACAGGGTATGGTGTGGGCTGCGATGGTGAATGTCCTACAGGTCGTTGGGTCGAAGTAACCACAACTTGATCATGGAGATTGTTAATAACACGGGTTACTTCCGTTGTTTTGCTTTGCATTTCCTGTAGGGTTTTCATCATCAGGGTATTGATGTCTTCCTGAGATTGCCTAGATTGATAACAAGTCTGATTTGAACCATACCCTCCAAATAGGTTTTGTTGTCGGTGAGGAACCAGATTAGTCCAGGAGTGAGTCGGATAATTCCTCTAATTAGAGGAATTTTTAAATTGCTCCTCGAGGGTGGAGATATTTTGAGTTGGGTGATGATTTGGATATGTGTACTTTCCCGTTGAACCATAGAAGCCTCGGAATATTGATTATACACAGCACTGATAGTATTTAGATTATGTAAATTTTCTCTCTTTGGGGTGTTATAAGGGTTTAGAAGTGGAACTCGTGGAGCTTGGGTAATCTCCCTTGGTTGACTAGGTTTGTTATAGTCAATTGTTGTTGATTAGCTTATAGCTGAGACATCATGGAGTAGAAATAAGGTAGGGGGGCTTGATTAGGTAGCTCCAGGGCGAATAGATAGGGGATAGAAAAATCAGAATGTGGGTTAAAGGACCTATTTTGTTTTTCCATTTTTTTAAAATGCAAAGAAGAGGAAGAATGTGGGAAAGAGGTCTTTGGTGCAGGGGGCAAAATCAAATGGTCCCTCTAAGTGCAGAGTTTGGGACCTTCGCCCATGAAAAAAATGGAAGAAACGGGGAGGAGAGGAGGGAGAGATGAAAGTGTGCAATCAAGCAACAAAATTCTAGGCCTAACTTAAATATGACTCCCTAAAAGTTAACCTAAGACTTGGTCTATTTAGGAAATAAGAAGTCAGTAGTGGATATCTGTTCTCTCAACAAATTTGGTTAGGTTGAAAAAGGGGAGGGTTAGGCCCAAGCTTGTCCTAGGAAAGTCACCGGGGGCTTGTGTAAACCTGCACCTAGTTGTTTGACATAGCCTCTCGTCCTAGCACCAGATATAGATGAAAGAATTGATACCAACTAAAGAAAACTTTTTTTTAAACAGATGTGGAGTGCTATTGAAAACGATAGAAAATCGGGAACATTTTATTTATGAAACTTTTAAAAAATAATTACATGGAGTCACTCCACTGCTTTACAAGCCCCCAACACTCCCTAACGATGTTCCCTACATTTATTGAGCCTCCTCTAAACAATCGCTCATTACAAGCACGCCATACACTCCACATAACACCAGCCATCTTCACATGAGGCTTTCCTTTCATCAAGAGATTTCTCCATAAGTTGTCCCATGTCAATATAGATTCGCCACAAACTAAGGAAAACTTAAAACAAAGGTAGTAAGCCTAAGTTTGATGAAACCTTAGAGGTCAAATTGCTACAAAATTTTAATTAAGTCTAGGAGCTTAAAGTGCACAAAGAATGTGATGGGTGTTAGTTGGGGTAATGCCTAATTATTTCTTTTTTTCTCTATGTGCGAATTGGGTGGGAAGTGGTGCCCAAGCCAAATCAAAAGAGGTTTGCAAACAAGAATTTTTGGTTGAAGGATTTTAGGGTTTTGATAAAGACTTAATGGCTTTTAGGATCACTCTTATAAAATGTTCAAACAAGGTTTTGATCTTCCATAAAATAATGGCAAACAAGTTGTTTTTGGTGGAGATCAAATACTTTAAAATTTGATGTGACTAAGAGAGAAAATTGAAAACCCTAAAGTTGGAATTCCTAGTTATGCAACTTCTAAAAATGAATCTCTTTTTAAAATCCTTTTAGGTTGTAGTCCAAATAAGAAAACAACACCACCACCTGATGTAAAATTAAACAAGGAATCCAAAAGTTATTTTTTTTGTGATTTTAGGAATTTGTTTGATAGTTTGTTCAAATTTTTCTTCTTACTGGTGTCAAGAGTCAGAAATGATAGATTCTGCAGAAACCGCAAATGATCTCAAAAATTTTTGAGAATTTTATATGATGTAGATAATTCATCAAGATTTCCAAAGATATAAATTTTTCCCAAATCTGATGAGAAAAAAAATTTATAAAATTCTCAGACAGTAAGAAAATAGTAAGAAAATAAGGTCTGACCCCTATTTAGTTCGTGAAACTTTTAATTTTTTCTATTCAGCAAAACAATTTGAAAATTGGACTCAAGGTTCTTCACTCAAAGGGGTCTCCCTGGATGAAATTTGATGATTTTAGGAAGCTCCTAAGTACCTGAACTTGATTTTACAAAATCAAGATAGAAGTGTGGATTTTAAAAAATCAGACACCAATAAGGCAAAGGTGGTGGAAAAATAAATCAAACAAGCAATAACATGAATTTTAGGATTCCACTACCCTTAATTTTTCTTGTTTTTGATTTTTTTGATAATTTAAAGATTTTTTAAGAGATTCTGCTTTTTTTTTTTTATAAGAAAAGGTCTGGGGTACTAACCTGAAGTACGCGGGAAGAAAAGACACTTGAAGCTTCTGCTCCAAGTGCTCCAAATCTCGCTCCTGCTCCTGATTCTCACTTGAAATCAAAATAAACAAAATTTCATGAAGATCAAGCAAGTAAGAGAGAGATTAAATGTGTGACTAGGCCATGCTTCCCCGACAACGGCACCGAAAAGTGATGTGAAGAATGGCATGATTTGCAATTAGGGTTTTTTTAAATCATTGCAACACGCTAATTCACAATCGCTTTTCTAATTTCTAAACCTAGATAGTGTGGTATCTAGGGTCATCCAAGGAGGCGAGAATGCACTTTAAAATTTCTCGCTTGATAAAAAGGAAATCAACTTTCTTTCTAGGTTTTTAAATATAAGATTTTTTTATTTTTGAAATAACAGGCAAATATGCAATTGGAAGTGGAAAATGATTACACCTAATTTTCTAATCTTAACACTAAAGTGACAAGATAATTTTCTCAATAAGCTCACCCTGGGTACATGGAGACCTAGGGCAATTAGAGAGAGAGTGTACGAAAAGTGCTAGAACAATTAACTAGAGATGCAACAAGAATTTAAGAAAGGCAACCTTTTATAAAGAGGAAGATTTGTTTTACAAAAGAAACACTAGTAGAGGAATGCTTCTAATACAAGAAGTAAAAATACAAAAGATGAAAAGGAAAACACTAATCCTCCTGTGATGATGGTGAAGTGGAGAGAGTCCTTGGTCCAAGCTTTGTTGCTTCTAGGCTTGAAAAGAAGTTCTCCTTCTTCTCCTTCCTTGATTTGCTCCTTCAAAATGGTGTCCTCCTTGGCAAGCCCTATGGGGGCGTGCCATTACTCCTCCAAAGGTGGGTAATCTCCACCCACAAATCTCCTCTTATGGTGGCGTGTACCACCCTTGACGCAAAACATCGTGTGATTTGTAATTAGGGTTTTTAATGTCGCTGTAACACGCGAATTTGCATACGCTTTTAAATTTATATTCCTAGATAAGTGGGTATCTAGGGTCGTCCAAGGAGGCAAATTTGCAATTCAATTCTCTTGCTTAAAAGAAATAAATCTCAACTTTCTTTTTGGTATTTTAAATATATATATTTTTTTAGTTTTGAAATAATAAGGGCAAAGTGCGAATTGTGACGGAAAAGTGCTAACACCTAAAATGCTAAGCTAAAGCTTAAGAGATGAAAATGTCCACTATCTAAGCTCACTCTAGGCAAGTGGAGGCCTAGAGTAATTAGGGAGTGGAAGTAGAACAAGTGCTAGAACAAAAGTAACAATTGCAATAAGAAATTAAAAAGAAGGCAATTTACTTAAGAAGAATTTGTGTTCTCTTACAAAAACAAGTAGAGGAATGCTTCTACTATAAATGTAAAATATAAAAGCAATAGAAGAAACACAAATCCTCTTGTAGAATCTGGTGAAGAAGGGAGTCTTCTTGCTCCAAGCCTAGCTACTCATTGGCTTGAAAAGAGGATCTCCTTCTTCTCCTTCCTTGAAAGCTCCTCCAAGGGTGGGTGCTACCACCTTCAATGCTCTTTTCCAAGGGTGGGTGTGCACCACCCTCAAGCTCTCCTCCAAGGTGGCGTGGACCACCTTCAAGACCTCCTCCAAAGGTCTTCCTTTCCTGGCACCTCCTTTGGCTAGCGTGGGCACATGAGAGAAGGGAAGAGGGGAAGTCACCAAAGGGACACAATATCCCCTTAATCTTCATCTTCTTCTTCTTCTTCTCTCTTGGGCGTGGCCTCTTGGTAGAGTATGAGAGGAAATTTGCTAGCCAAGGATGGTTTGAATGGTGGTGGGTAGTGGTCTTTTTATAGGGTAGGATGAGGGGTTAAGGTGACTCTTGAAATGGAGGGCTAAGACAGGAAGATGGAGGTGGTTAGGTGATCCTAGGGCTAAGGCTAGTTGGTGCCACCTAAGGGGTGTAAGGGGGGTAGTTATGGGTGTCTAAGGGACACCTAAAAGTGGTGCCAAACATGGAGTGGTGCCATGGGTTGGTGCCAACTTCTAGGCTTCTAGAAGGGGGGATTATGTGGATGGTGGAGATGGGTTTAAGGGAAGATGTGTGGTGGAGATGAAGGGGGTTTTGGAGGGAAAAGGTGGCACCAATAAGGAGGTAGTTAGGGTGGTTTTGACGCCACTTTATGGTGTCTTTTGGAGGTAGTGGGTAGGCTGGGTTGGCGCCAAGGTGAGGTAGAATTAGGGTTAGCTTAGGTGGAGCTAGTTGGTGGAGTTGTTAGGTAGGGTTTTTAGGTGGTAAAAGCCAAGGGAGCTGGAGCATAGCTAAGCTAAGCTAGGTTACTTAATGGTGGAGTAGAGGAGGAGGTGTTGGAGCTAGGGTTTGGAGGGAGGAGCTGGATCTAAAGAATCTGGAGCTGAAATGGAGCTGGCAGCTACTGAAGAGGTCAACATGGGGCTACTCTAGCTGGCTTAGCTTGCTAGTTCTTTCCTAGCTACTAAGCCAAGCCAAATTGAGTTGGCTTCTATTGAATGGAGCTGAGGTGAGCTGGGTCTGGTGCTCCTAGGGAGGATCGAGCTTGTTGAGAGAGCTAAGGTCGCTTAGCTCAACCAAGTTGAGCTAAGCTGAGTCCTCGGGAGCTAGACTTGAGCTTCATGAGCTGAGATGAATTCTTTTTCAGTTGGATTTGAGCTGGGGTGAACTCCAGTCAACCTAGCTGAGCTAACTAGAGCTCCCTGTGGACTAGTGGGAGCTGAGATGAGCTGTACTCAACTAAGTTGAGCTGGATCTGAGCTGACCTGAGCTAAGGTGAGCTAAGATAAGCTCTCTTGAGCTGCCATTCAGCAAAGATTAGCTGAATGGAGCTAGGATGAGCTAACCCTAGTCCAAGTGAGCTAGGTTCCAGTTGTGGTGAGTTGGATTAAGCTGAGTCCTGCTAGTCTAAGCTCCTCCTCCGTTTGCCTTCTTGAGAGCTAGGGTTTTAGGGATCTGCATATCTGTTCATCACTAACACTCACAAAAACACATTAAAATGGCAAGAAAAAGTGCAATGCATGCCTATCCTAGTTAATGCCTAAATGCAGCCCAAAAACCCATTTGCGGAGAAAAATCCTAAGAGTTAGGTTTGTTTTAATGCATAAGAATGATGATAAATTGGCGTTTATCACACCCCCATTCTTATCTTTTGCTAGTCTTTTAGCAAAACTTTAATTTTCTGGAGAATGAAAATTTTCGGAAATCTAATTTTTTTGACTTTTTAGGAGAAAAAGATTAAGGGACCTTAGTTGATCTAAACACAAGAGGCACGGGATTTGTTAAGGATAAACATCGGGATTTGTTTTTGGATCCAACCATTAGACAAAACATGATCAATATATCCTCCAGAAAATTCACAAATTATCCCCTTGTTAATTCAAATGACTTGAAATTTTTGTTTTTAGGATATTTTTGGCTCATGAATCTGATTCGCAACTTGTAAAATCCTTTAAAACCTTGTGTCTGTGCTTGTGAAAAGCCAACATTTATAGGGGCGTGTTAATTTTTTTTTTTTTTCTCTCTCCCCCATGCTTATTTTTTGTTAATCTTACAACAGATGTGTCGGGATCATCATTCCCATTACCAATCCTCGAGGGGGCTCTGGCGCCAGTACTTCGGGATAGCATTGTCCATGACACCACCCAGGAGCTCACAACCCCAAAACACAATGCGGTGTAAAAGGGCGCTCCAAGCAAACTCAAGCTCTTGCTCTGACATTATAGGTAGAGCACTGTCCAAGACACTTGAGCAGGTAAAATGCGCTTTAATTCTCCATCTAAAGATATGAAATATAGATATGGAGCAACACTGTGGCAGTAACATGTTGATATCACGTCCTCAAAGGAGGCTTTTTCCTCCTCGGTGGTGGGAACTCAAACCAATGATCTACTTCAGAATTTTACTAAGTCCAAACAAGAGGGATTTTCTAATTTTTAGTTGTTTTTAAGTGTTGGCTTGTGTGTGAAAATTGACACAAGAATTTCCTCAAGACATGCAAGTTTTTGAATCAGAACTAGGTCAAATACTTTTCACGTTACAAAATAGGATCAAGTCACCTGAAATATCATGAGTTCAGGTGGAATTTTAGAGAAGGATATCTGATCTAGTCTAAAAGTAGACCCTGAAATTCTAATGATCAGATCCACATCCTCATCCCTAGTTTATTAAAGATTAAATCCCATTGTACCAAAAGTGAGTTTTTCAACCTTAGTCCTAATTTCAAAATTTTTTGTCAAAAAGTTTTCAACAATATATATATATATATATTTGGGTATGCAAGCAGGAAAATAAAGTAAAGAAAAATGCATGTTTTTAGGTTTTGAAAATACTAAATCGATCGTCAAATTTTGAAAAACACCCCCCTATGCTTAAGATATGCAATGTCCCCACGCATTAGGAGGGAAAAGGGATCACCTTAGTGATGGGCGGTCAGTTTTAGGATGGCCAAAACCTGAAAGAAGGAAAAAGGAAAGTAGGAAAAGAAATGATGGGTTACCTCCCATCCAGTGCTATCTTTTACGCCATTCAGCCTGGTGTAGTGTGTATTAGTGATCAAAGGCGGCTGGCTCAGTGAAATCAAAAGATTCAGACGAAAGATTCGGCGTATGATCAAAATAGGGCTTTAAATGTTGGCCATTGACTTGAAATGTCGTATTAGTTTTTGGATCAAAAAGATCAACAGTGCCGTATGGATAAGTTTTATGGACAATAAAGGGTCCTGTCCATTTAGATTTTAACTTGCTAGGGAAAAGACGTAATCTAGCATCAAAAAGCAAAACGTGTTGATTAATGTCAAAGTGTTTCCAAATAATGTATTTATCATGAAATTTCTTTGTTTGGTCTTTATAAATCCTCGCATTTTCATAGGAAAAATTACGTAATTCTTGCAATTTAGTTAATTGTAATTTTCTATGGACACCGGTGTCAAATAAATCCATGTTGAGTTGTTTTATTGCCCAAAAGGCCCTTTGTTCTAGTTCACCAGGAGATGGCATGCCTTTCCAAAAATTAGACGGAAGGGAGACATGCCGAGCAGAGTTTTAAAAGCCATACGGTAGGCCCATAAAGCATCATCCAATTTAGTGGACCAATCTTTATGGTCGGGCCTAACCATCTTTTGTAAAGTATTTTTAATTTCTCTATTAGAAACTTCAGCCTGGCCATTTGTTTGGGGGTGATGAGGTGCGAAAATTTTATGATTAACCCCATATTTAGAAAGAAGGTGATGGAATTGTGAGTGAGTGAAATGTGAACCTCTGTCACTGATAATGGCTTTTGGTATGCCAAATCTTGAGAAAATATTTTTCTTAAGAAATTTGACAACCACACAATGATCACTAGTGCAGGTGTGTATTGCTTCTATCAACTTGGAAAGATAGTCGACTACGACTAGAATATATAAATACCCACCAGAGTTGATGAACGGTCCCATGAAGTCGATGCCCTAAACATCAAAAATTTCAACCTCTAAAATAGGATTAAGGGGCATCATATCCTTCCGAGTCATGTTGCCGATGCTCTGGCAACGCACACAGGACCAAACAAAGTCATGAGCATCTTTGTGCAAGCTGGGCCAATAAAATCCCGCATTAGGGATTTTAGCTGCAGTTTTCTTGACCGAAAAATGTCCCCCACAGGCCATTGAGTGACAATGTGTCAAAATATCATGGATTTCATAATCGGGTACACATCGTCGAATGACCTGATCAGCACAAATGTGAAAAAGGTCGAGCTCCTCCCAAAAATAGTATTTAATATCAGCAAAGAACTTATCCCATTTTATTTTTGGCCAATCAGCGGGGATTCGTTCTATTGCTAAATAGTTTGCGATGGCCGCAAACCAAGGGAGGGTCATAGCAGCTAAAATGCTTTCAGCGGGGAACTAATCAGGTGTGGTCATTATGTCATTCGTCATAAGATGAGAGAGATGGTCGGCCACTACATTATGCGATCCCACCCTATCTTTGATTTCCAGGTCAAATCCTGGAGCAGCAAAATTCAACGGATAAGGTAGGGTTTCACATCTTTCTTTGTCAGCAAATATTTAATTGCTAAGTGGTCGGTATATACAGTGACATGTGACCCCAAAAGATAAGATCAAAATTTTTCTAATGCAAATACAATGGAAAAAAGTTGCTTTTCAGTAACCATGTAATTCCATTATGCATCATCAAGAGTTTTGCTAGCATATTAGATCACAACGGGCTTCTTGCCAATTCTTTCCCCTAGAACAGCCTCTACAGCAAAATCTGAGGCATCTGTCATTAATTCAAAGGGACTATTCCAATCAGGTCCCTGTAAAATTGGTGCCTCAGTAACCTCTTTCTTCAACCTCAAAAAACTTTCCAGGCACTTATCATTAAAATCAAATGGCTGGTCTTTAGTGAGTAGCTAACTTAAGGGCTTAGAGATTTGGGAAAAATTTTGTATAAATCGACAGTAGAAACCCACACGACCCAAAAAGGATCTGATCTGTTTGACAGTAGTGGGCGGTGGGAGCTTAGATATAACATCTATTTTTGCTTTATCTACTGCGATTCCTTGTTTTGAAATAACATGGCCCAAGACAATACCTTCCAGGACCATGAAATAACTTTTTCCCCAACTGAGGACCAGATTGACTTCTATGCATTTTTGGAGAGTTATTTCAAGGTTTTTGTGACAATGGTGAAAAGAATCTCCCAAAATAAAGAAGTCATCCATAAAGACTTCTAAGCATTCACCTACCAGGTCTAAAAATATTGCAAGCATACTCCTTTGAAAAGTCACAGGTGCATTGCAAAGACCGAAGGGCATCCTTCAGAAAGCAAAGGTTTCGAAGGGGTAGGTGAAAGTTGTTTTGTCCTGGTCCTCATGATGAACTGCTACCTGATTATAGCCAGAATAACTGTCCAGAAAATAGTAAAAATCTCATCCGGCTAATTGCTCCAAGATTTGATCAATAAAGGGGAGCGGGAAATGGTCCTTCTTGGTGGCGGTGTTTAATTTTCTTTAATCAATACACACGCGCCAAGAAGAGGCGGTTTGAGTGGCTACATTCTCCCCATTATCATTAGTGACAACTGTTAGTCCAGCCTTCTTGGGCACAACTTGTGTTGGTCTAACCCAGGAGCTGTCAAAAATGGGGCAGATGATATCAGCATCTAGCCACTTAATAATCTCCTTTCTTAGCACCTCCTGCGTAATAGGGTTCAAGTGCCTTTGTGGTTGGCCGGAGGGGCGAGAATCATCCTCTAAATATATATGATGTGTACAATAGGATGGATGAATACCCTTAAGATCAGAAAGGGTCCAGCCAATAGCTTTTCGATATTTACTTACAACCTGGAGAAGTTTGTGCTCTTGTGCCCCGGTAAGTCCAGAATTTATAATCAGGGCAGGGTCTAATTAGGACCTAGGAAGACATATTTAAGAGAGTTGGGCAAAGGTTTTAATTCCAATTGTGGGCCCGGCTACGAAAGAGTTTCTGCTTTGTGGGTTAGTGGTGAGGTGAGAGTGAAAGGGTCAACTGGAAGGTTAGCTGAATGTGTGGTTAAGGTGGAAGGGTGAGAAGAAATGGATTGTTCAGGGACCATATTGATGGTAAAACAAGAACCTAAATGGAAAATTTGCAAAGTTTCCTCCACAATATTCTCTATTTCTGAATCCGAATCATCAAAGAAATCTTGTTCTTAGAACTGCCTAGAAGCTTGGAAAATGTCTAGGGTTATAGATTCACCGCCACACATGATCATCTTTCCAGAATCACAATCAATATTCGCGTGAGCGGTGGCTAAGAATGGTCTTCCAAGAATAATGGGGGCAAACTTTAGTGCTTCCGATACCTCTATGTCCAGGACTAAAAAGTCCACTGCAAATAGACAATTTTTGACCCGAACAAGAACATCCTCAACAATTCCCCTTGGTTTAATTGTAGATCAATCGGCTAATTGGAGAGTAACCTCAATAGGCTTTAATTCACCAATCTTAAATTCCTCAAAAACAATTATGAGAATAAGATTAATTAAGGCACCAAGATCCAACAAAGCATGATCAAAAGAGGTATCATTAATGATAACTTGAATTAAGGGGGCGCCAGGATCTTTTCTCTTGAGAGGCAATCGACTCTGCACAACTGAGCTGACTGTCTCAGGAAGGATCACCTTTCCTAAATTTTGGGGCTGCCTTTTCGGAGTACACAAATCTTTTAGGAATTTTGTATAGGCTGGGATGTATTTTATGGCATCTAGGAGAGGGATATTAATTTCAACTTGCCCAAATAAATCCATTAATTCCTTCTCAGTGGGCTCGGATTTCTTCTTTTTCTTATTTGTTGAAGAGTGGAGGGCTTATGGAAATGGAGCAGGGTTTCCCTGTTTTGCATTAATTGGTTCCTGAACAATATGAGAGGGAGATGGGGAAGAGTTAATCTGTGTTTCATTAAAATGGGTTTCTTTAATAGGCAGGGGATTGTGAGTGGTTTTCCCATTCCTCAAAGTAACTGCATTTACAGTCTGGTTGTTTCTAGGATGAGGACGGGAAGCCTGACTGTTATTGAAACCCAGTGGATGCTGAGGTGCTGGTTGAATGGGTTGACTAGGATATCCACCTTGGAATTGATTCCTTTGATTACTTAGGTTGGGCATGGGTTGGGAAGGTAAATTCCCAATAGGTCGATGATCAGGAGTAACCTTAACTTGGTGTTGCAAGTTAGTAATCATGCGGGTTACTTTTGTCATTTGAGTCTGCATTCCTTGCAGAGTTTTCATGACCTGATTTTTAATATCTTCCTGGGATGGTCCAGGTTGATACACAGGTTGCCCATAATTCCCAAAATAGTTTTGTTTGGGAAAAGGATTCGGGTTCGGGTTTTTCCAAGAGTGATTTGGGTTAGTCCTCTAGTTTTGATTTAAAGTGTTGGAGGGGTTTCTAAATTTCTCCTGGAGAGCATAAATATTTTTCGTGGTGGGATCAAAAATATTTTGATCAAAATTCCCAGTCAAATCCTACGGAAAATTAGTTGGAAATTGCTGACCAGCAAATGTGGCATCAATGTTGTGCAGATTTTCTCTTCAGAGAAGCTGTGGAGGGTTAGTGTGTGGAGAGTTAATGTGTGGAGCTTGTTTTTTTGTGAGCTTTTCTTACATTTTCTTTTGGTGAATTTGCATCTGGTTCAGTCGTTGAGCTAACATACATAGATCATCTTGAGTGACTGGAATAGAGGTGGATTTGGAGTCAATTTCATGGAATCCGTGTCTGGGGTTTTGTGTTCTGCCAAAAGTGTCCATTGAAGTCATGTTAAATGAGTTGTCACTCATTTCTTCAAAGAGGAGGTAGGCACTTTCGGCATCTTTGTTAAGGAAATTGCCCCCACATGAGGCATTCATAAATTGTTTCAATTGATCTTCCAATCCATGATAGAAGATCTGCACTAACTACCATTGTGGAATTTCATGGTGAGGATAACTTTTTAGAAGTTCTTGAAATCTTTCCCTGGCTTCGTGGAGGGGTTCACCAATTTTTTGTTGAAAGGTCGTTATGGATCTTCTTAATGCATTAGTTCGACCGATCGAAATTTTTTTTTTGAGAAAAGCGCTTTTTAATTGGGGCCAAGTGATAATAGGGCACCCAATCGTTCCAAACCAATGAGACGCTTTGTCTTTAAGAGAGAGAGGAAAAGGTCTCATTAACCACATTTCTTCTTGCACATTGCGGGAATAAGTGGTTTGAGCGAGGACAGTTAATTCCTCGAGATGACAAAAAGGGTCCTCTCTTGGAAGACCATGAAAATGTTTGATAAGGTCTAGAATGGCTGGTTTGATCTCGAAATCCCCATGTGGTATGACCACCCCGGGTCTTTCCTCATAATTGGAAGGATCATAGAAATCCTTAAGAGGAACGACAGGCTGTTGGCAGGGTGGTGGATTTTGCCCTTTGTTAGCTAGGTTCATGACAGTTGTAGCCAAATCTTCTTGATTTTGTTGTAGTCAAACCAAATGGTCGACCATCAAGGCAAAGAGGTTTGGATTTTGAGTTAGAATTGGAGGGCCACCTGGCCCTGCTGGAATTTCCGGTTGCTCCAAATTAGGGAGGTAAGGGAGGGTGAAGTCAGCTTGTGGGTCGGCTGACGGGTTAAAAGTGAAAGCAGAATTTTTTTGTCGGCTTCCTGGGTTTTCCATTTTCTTAGAAGAGGAGGGAGAAGAAAATAATGATTTTCTACTACAGGGGGCGAAATCAGATGGTCCCTCAAGGTGTGGTTTTTGGGACTGCCTCCCGTGCATGCACTGTTATGGAAGAATTGGAGGGGAGGAGAAGAGAAAGAGATGAGAGAAAGTGTGAAATTCAAACAACCAAAGCTAGACCTAACTTAAGTATGACTCCCTAAAAATAAACCTAAGACTTGGTCTACGTAGGAATTAAGTAATCAATAGTGAATATCCATTCTGTCAACAAATCTAGCCAAGTTGCTTAAGGGGAGGTTTGGGCCCAAACGTTTCCAAGGGAAAACCCCAGGTGCTTGTACAAACCCATGCCTAGTTGTTTGACACGGCCCCTCAGCCTAAACACCAGATATAGATGACATAATTGGTATTAACTAAAGAAAACTTAAGACCTATATAGCAAGCCTAAGTTGATGAAGCCTTAGGAGTCAAGTTGCTCCGGATTTTAGTTAGGTCTAGGATATTATAGTGCACACGGAATGTGGAGGGCATTAATTTGGGTTATTGCCCTGTTATTACAATTTTTTGTGTGTGTGCAAGAATTGGAAAGTGGTTCCAATGCAAATCAAGTTGTCACATAATTTTTGTATTTTTGTCATTTAGGATTCAATTTAATTGAATGTATTTTAGGGTTTTTCTTTTTAAATGTTCAAACAAGTTTGAAACTCCACAATCAAAGGAAAAACAAGTTGTATTGGTGATGATGTATTTCCTTTATGTTGTGGGACTAAAAAGCAAGAAAGAAACCCTAATGGATTTGAATCCTAATAGAGAAAATTACTACCACTGAATTCTTTTTAGGCTTTTTGAATAAGTAGTGGTCCAAACAATGCAACCAAGACCACTACCTTATGTAAAATCAAACAAGGATTCCAGAAAAGATTTTTGTAAGATTTTAGGAATTTGTTTGATAATTGTTTTGAATTTCAAAGTCTAGAAATGATAGCTGTGGGTATTTTGGACTTTTCAGTATTACCACCAACCTCAAAAAGTTTTGCTACTTTAAATGATGTGTAAAATTTTACAAGGATTCGAGAAAGCTAAATTTCACAAAAATTGGATGTGTATAAAAATTCTGAAAATTCACGGACAATAGAAAAATAGGAAGATTAGAGGGTGTGACCCTCTGCAGTCCATAAATTTTTAAAAATTAAATACAAAACCAATAGATCTGAAATTCAAAATAGATGTTCCTAACTTAATTTGAAATCACTATACGCAATGTTATGATTTTAAGAGGCCTGTGGTGTTGGAAATTGATTTTTCAAGTCCGGACAGAAATCTGGACCCGAAAAATAGAACACCAATACTTGAAATGGAGTGGTGTTAATGAAACATTCAAGCAAACAATGAATTTTAATGGAGACCACACCACTTAATTAAGATGTTTGGGATTCTGAAAGCCAAGTTTAATATTTTTTTGGTAGTTTTAATTGAATATGTGACCAAGAAAGGGAACCAACCTCAAAATCCGCAGGAAGAAAAGGACCTTTGAGCTTTTGCTTCCAAATTCTCGCATTCCTGCTGTGGTTTCTGCACCACTAGAGAAATGAAAGAGAAGGGGATGAGATCCACTTCAAGAAAAAGAAAAAATGATTAATCAAAGCCGTGCCTCGCCAGTAATGGCGCCAAAAAGTGATGCGAAAAATCACGTGATTTGTAATTAGGGTTTTTAATGTTGTTGTAATACGCGATTTTGCATATGCTTTTAAATTTATATTCCTAGATAGGGGAGTATCTAGGGTCGTCCAAGGAGGAAAATTTGCAATTCAATTCTCTTGCTTAAAAAAGATAAATCTCAACTTTCTTTTTGGTATTTTAAATATATATATTTTTTAGTTTTGAAATAATAAGGGCAAAGTGCGAATTGTGACAGAAAAGTTCTAACACCTAAAATGCTAAGCTTAAACTTAAGAGATGAAAATGTCGACTACCTAAGCTCACTCTAGTTAAGTGGAGGCATAGTGTAATTAGGGAGTGGAAGTAGAACAAGTGCTAGAACAAAAGTAACAATTGCAATAAGAAATTAAAAAGAAGGCAATTTACTTAAGTAGAATTTTTGTTCTCCTACAAAGACAAGTAGAGGAATGCTTCTACTAGAAATGTAAAATATAAAAGCAATAGAAGAAACACAAATCCTCTTGTAGAATCAAGTGAAGAAGGGAGTCTTCTTGATCCAAGCCTAGCTGCTCCTTGGCTTGAAAAGAGGGTCTCCTTCTCCTTCCTTGAAAGCTCCTCCAAGGTGGATGCTACCACCTTCAATGCTCTCCTCCAAGGGTGGGCGTGCACCACCCTCAAGCTCTCCTCCAAGGTGGCGTGGACCACCTTCAAGACCTCCTCCAAAGGTCTTCCTTTCCTGGCTCCTCCTTTGGCTAGCGTGGGCATAAGAGAGAAGGGAAGAGGGGAAGGCACCAAAGGGACACAATATCCCCTTAATCTTCTTCTTCTTCTCTCTTGGGCGTGGGCTCTAGGTAGAGTATGAGAGGAAATTTGCTAGCCAAGGATGGTTTGAATGGTGGTAGGTAGTGGTCTTTCTATAGGGTTGGATGAGGGGTTAAGGTGACTCTTGAAATGGAGCGCTAAGATGGGAAGATGGAGGTGGTTAGGTGATCCTAGGGCTAAGGATAGTTGGTCCCACCTAAGGGGTGTAAGGGGGTTAGTTATGGGCAGCCAAGGGACACCTAAAAGTGGTGGAAACCATGGAGAGGTGCCATGGGTTGGCACCAACTTTTGGGCTTCTAGAAGGGGGGATTATGTGGATGGTCGAGATGGGTTTAAGTGAAGATGTGTGGTGGAGATGAAGGGTGTTTTGGAGGGAAAAAGTGGTGCCAATAAGGAGGTAGTTAGGGTGGTTTTGGTGCCACTTTATGGCATCTTTTGGAGGTAGTGGGTAGGCTGACTTGACACCAAGGTGAGGTGGAACTAGGGTGAGCTTATGTGGAGCTTAGGTGGAGCTAGTTGGTGGAGTTGTTAGGTAGGGTTTTTAGGTGGAAAAAGCCAGGGGAGCAGGAGCATGGCTATTCTAAGCTAAGCTAAGCTGGCTTACCTAATAGTGGAGTAGAGGAGGAAGTGTTGGAGCTAGGGTTTGGAGGGAGGAGCTGGATCTAAAGAATCTGGGGCTGAAATGGAGCTGGCAGCTACTGAAGAGGTCAACATGGGGCTACTCTAGCTACATTAGCTTGATAGTTCTTTGCTAGCAACTAAGCCAAGCCAAAGTGAGCTGGCTTCTGTTGAATGGAGCTGAGGTGAGTTGGGTCTAGTGCTCCCGGGGAGGATCAAGCCGGTTGAGATAGCTAAGGTAACTTAACGCAACCAAGTTGAGCTAAGCTGAGTCCCCAGGAGCTGGACTTAAGCTTCCTGAGCTGAGATAAATTCTTCTTCAGCTGGCTGGAGTTGAGTGGAACTAGCTGTAGCTAGATCTGAGCTGGGGTGAACTCCAGTCAACTAAGCTGAGCTAGCTAGAGATCCCTGTGGACTAGTGGGAGCTGAGATGAGCTGGACTCAACTAAGTTGAACTGGATCTGACCTAACCTGAGCGAGGGTGAGCTAAGATGATCTCTCATGAGCTGTCATTCAGCTTAGATTAGCTGAATGGAGCTAGGATGAGCTAACCCTAGTCCATGTGAGCTAGGTTCCAGCTGTGGTGAGCTGGATCAAGCTGAGTTCCAGCTAGTCTGAGCTCCTCCTTCACCATTTGCCTTCTTGAATGCTGGGTTTTTAGGGATCTGTATATCAGTTTATCCGTAACACTCAAAAACACATTAAAATGGCAAGAAAAATGCAATGCATTCCTATCCTAGTTAATGACTAAACACAACCCAAAAACCCTTTTACGGAGAAAAATCCTAAGAGTTAAGTTTGTTTTAATGTGTAAGAATGATGATAAATTGGCTTTTATCAACCCTCAAGACCTCCAATTAATGTCTTCCTTGCTTGGCTGCTCCTCTAGCTGGTGGTGGCACAAGAGAGAAGGGAAGAGGGGAGGGCACCAAGGGGATAGAGTGTCCCCTTAATCTTCTTCTCCTCCTTCTCTTAGCTGTGAGTATGGTGGGAAGAAGGTGGAGAATATGAAGCCAAAGGATGATCATTAATGATGGTAGGTAGGGGGTATTTATAGAAGTGGAGAGGGTGATGGTTGGCGCGAACCATAGTAGGCTTAGGGTTAAGTGGAATGTGGTGTAGGTGTAAGGTTAGGATGAAGGCTTAGGATGGTAGTTAATGGATGCAGGGCTAGATTAGGTTGGCGCCATATGTAGGGTTGTGCTCAGTGGTGGTTATGGTTGGGTTAGATATGGTTGACGTCACTTCTTGGTGGGGTTATGGGTTACAGGTTGGCACCAACATTTTGAGGGCTAGGATTAGGTTTGGTGGGTAGTTAAAGGTGGTTATGGGAATCCTAGGGTGTAGGATAGTTGACGCAATCTTATGTATGCCAAAGGGGTTAGTTATGGGTGGTTAAGAGTTGGAGAGGCACACCAAATTGGCCCCAAAGTTGGAGCTTCTAGAAGGGTCTTGTGTGGCTCCAGAAAAGGAGGGTTGGGATGTGTTTGGTCGTGATTAGATGGCAAAGATGGAGGGAGAGGTTGGCGACAAAAATCACGGTTGTTGAGGGGTGATTTTTGGCACCAACTTTGGTGTCTCTTGGTGGAGGTTATGGGGTGAAAGGATGTATAGGATTGGCACCAAGATTTAGGTGGAGTGGTGGTGGCTTAGGTGGACTTAGGAAGGCTAGTTGGTGGAGCCAGTTAGTTGGGTTTTAGGGTTAGGTTTTGGTGGCCAAGGAGGTGACTAGCTAAGCTAAGCTAGATTAGCTAGCTTAGCTAGTAGGGAGTAGGGTAGAGAGGTAGAGGGAGCTAGGGTTTTGGGGGTGAAGAGCTGGAAGAAGTACTCTTGAGCTGCACTAGAGCTGGTGGCTGCTAAAGAGAGCTACAAGGAGCTACCTTAGATGGCTTAGCTCGCTAGTTCTTTGCTAGCTGCTAAGCCAAGCTAAGATAAGCTGGCTTCTATTGATGTGAGCTAACATGAGCTGGGTCTGGTCTTCCCAGAGATTACTGATCCAGCTAGAGTAGCTAGCTTAGGTCAAGTAGCTCAGCTCAACTAAGTTGAGCGGAGTTGAGCCACCAGGAGGTGGACTTAAGTTGACCTGAGCTAGTTAAGGTCATCTTTAGCTGATTAGGACTAGCTAGTCCTAGTTAGGTTGAACTTCCAGTGAACTCTTCAGAGTTGGTAAAGCTAGAATGGAGCTAGGATCAACTAACTTGAGCTAGTTTGAGCTGCCATGGAGCTGAGGTGAACTAGCTAGTGCTATCATTCAGCTGAGATGAGCTGAATGGAGCTGGGGATGAGTTGATCCAGCTAGAAAGAGTTGGGATGCAGCTCGGATGACCTTGATCTAGCTAGAATCTTGCTGATAAGAGCTTCTTCTTCATCTTCTGCCTTCCGGAATGCCAAGGTTTTAGGGATTTGACTATCTGTTTATCCCTAACACTCAAATAAACATGTCAAAAACATAACAAAATATGCAATGCATGCCTAACCTAATTGATGCCTAAATGTAGCCCAAAAACTCATTTACGGAGTGAAAATCCTTAGAGCTAGGTTTGTTTTAGGGCAGAAGAATGATGATAAACAAGCATTTATCAAAGTTCCACACAATAATAGCAAAGAAGTTATTGCTGGTGGAAGCCAATTCCTTTAAAATTGAGCTTAAACTAGAGAGAAATAGAAAACCTAAAGTGGAAATCTTATGCATGCAACTCCTAAAAAATGAATCGCTTTTTTGAAATCTTTTTAGGTGGTGGTCCAAATAAGATAAACAACACCACCACCTGACAGGAAATGAAACAAGTAATCCAAATATGAGTCCTTTTAGATTTTAAGGATTTGTTTGATATATTTTTGGAATTTTTCATCTTACTGATGTCAAGGGTCAAAATTGATAGATTCGGGAAAATGATTTTGCAAAAACCTCAAATGACCTCAATAATTTTTGAGAATTTTATATGATATAGATAATTTCTTAAGGTTTCTAGAAATGTAAAGGTTTCCAAAATTTGATGAGTGGAAAAATTTATAAAATTCACAGACAATAAGAAAATAGTAAGGAAACAAGGTCTGACCCCTATTTAGTCCACGACCTTTTTAATTTTTTCTATTTGGGAAAATTGCTTGAAAATTGGTCTCAAGGTTGCTGACTCAAAGGGGCTCCCTTGGATGAAATTTGGTAATTTTAGGAAGCTCCTAAGTGCTCGTACCTGATTTTTGAAAATCAAGATAAAAGTCTGGATTTTCAAAAATCAAACACCAATAAGATAAAGGTGGTAAAAAAATGAAGCAAACAAACAATGAATTTTAGGTTTCCACCACCCTTAATTTTTCTTGTTTTTCATTTTTTTTTTTGCTTTTTATAAGAGATGGCATGGGGTGCCTACCTCAAGTACGCAGGATGACAAGTTCACTTGAAACTTTCGCTCCAAGCAAATCTCAATTCTCACTCCTGCTCCTGATTCACACCTAAACAAAACAAAACACAAAATTTTTGAAGATCTGGAGAGTGACTAAATGAGACTAAGTTGTGCCTCCTCGGAAATGGTGCCAATAAGTGATCAGAAAATACCCAGTTTTGTAAAAGGTGAATTTTAATGTCATTGTAACGCATAAGTTTGCAACCAACCTTTACAATTTATAATACCTAGATAGTGGAGTATCTAGGGCAATCTAAGGAGGCAAAATTGTTAGTCAACAAGTTGATTCTCTCTCTCGCCTCTCAAATCAACACTTGTCTTTTTGTACTTTTGATTTTTGTTGTTTTTATGTTTTCAAAATAACAGGCACTTGAAAAGTGAAGATGATTATGCTAGAAACTACACCTATCAACTAGACCTAAGTGATAAGAGATGTCCTCTCTTCTAAGCTCACCCTAGGCAAGTGCACCTAATGTAATTAGAGGAGGGTAGTGGTGCACTAAGGATAAAAAGAAAGCACTAAAAATTTACAGCATGGAATTGAAGGCAACAATGAACTTTTGTATTGCTATTAAAAATGTAGTACATGTAAAGGAATGCATCTTACAAAAAAGTAGAGTACTAGCTAATACAAAAGATAAAGTGAAAGCTGAAGAAAAACTCCTCTAAGTGAAGTGAAGATTCTCTCACTCCAAGTGTGGTTGCTCCTACACTATGAAGAGAGATCCTCCTTGCTCTTGGTATTCTCCTCCAAGGGTGGACGTCCACCCTAGCTTTCCTTCCTCCTTGCCTAGTCGTTCCCCCTTAGTGAAGAGCTCCTCCTTGGCGTGGCACAAGGGATAGGAAGAAAGAGGAAGAAGGCACCAAGGGGGTGGGTACGTTGCCCCCTTGATCTTCTTTTCCTTCCTTGGTCTTGGGCTATGGTGGATAGGTGGAATTAAACTAACCAAGGATGGGGATATAGTGGGCAGTTACTAGTGTTTTTATAAAGTGGATGGGTGGAGGATAGTGCCAACTAGGGTCAAGGGTGGTGTGGTCTTTATAGATGGCTAGGATGAAGGTGGTTAATGGATGGAGGTTGGATTATGGTTGGTGCCATTTGTAGGGTTGTGTTGAGTGGTGGTTATGGTGGTGTTAGATGGGGTTGGCGCCACCTTTAGGTGGGGTTATGGGTTAAGGTTGGCACCAACAATTTGGAGGGCTAGGATTAAGTGGTTGTAGGATGGATGGAGGGGATTAAGTGGCACCAACCGAATGGTCATGTAGAGTGGTGGTTATGGTGGTGTTGGTTGCTTTTGGTGGTGGAGAGGCACCAAGAATTGACGCCAAGAAGGGGGCTTCTCGAAGGGCTTAGGTGGTGCCAATTTCATAGATGGTTAAGATTGTTTTGGTGTTGGAAGAAGGGTTAAGATGGGGGTTAAATTGGCGCCAAAATAGGTTGTTGTGGGAGGTGTTCTTGGCAACAAATTAATGGTGCCTTTTGGTGGTGGAATGGGTGAAAGGGTGTAGTATGTTGGCACCAAAAGGGATTAGGAATGGGTAGCTTAGGTGGACTTAGGGTTAGTGTTATTTGGCAAGGGTAGTTAGGTGGGTTTTAGGGTTAGGGTTGGATGGCCATTCAGCTCAGGTTAGCTAAGCTAGCTTTGCTAGCTTAGCTAGTAGGAAGTAGGGGAGAAGGTAGGAGAGTTAGGGTTTTAGCTTGAGGAGTTGAGGAGGAGCTGCAATGAGCTGCACGAAAGCTAAAAGGGACCACATCTGAGCTCATTAGCTAGCTTAGCTAGCTAGTTCCTTTCCAGCTACTAAGCCAAGCGGAGAAGAGCTGACCTCTACTGATATGAGTTGAGGTGAGCTAAATATGGTCTTCCCGAAGTCTACCAAGCTAGTTTGAGTAGCTAGGTTGGCTAAGTAGCTAAGCTCAATCAAGTTGAGCTAAGTTGAGTCTTCAGGAGTTGGACTTGAGCTGGTCTGATGATGTAGACACATCAATTTAGGTTAAAATGCCTATTTATGCTTGTTCCTAAGCTTAGGTATGCATTCCATATTATAAATATTTCATAGCATGCATCATTCTACATTTAGAATAGTGTGCATAAATTTTAGGCAAATTCGTGTCCTTTTGTGGCCAAGAGAGAAGAAGAACTATTTCGGGGCCTCAAATTGATGATCCAATCATACGAATCTAATTAGGACGATGATCAGAGTCCAACACCTCCGAAATCGCCTTGGTTAGAACCCTGTACCACCATATATAGTTCGAGGAGGATCAATGGCCAAGAGGCAAGGCGACAAATTAGGAGCTTCAAATGACAAATCCGATCACACAGTTGGATTCAGGTCGACAATCGCAACCCAATGGCATGGAAATCGACCCAATCTGACATGTGTAGCAGCCCCTACAAAGGAAAGAAGATAGATGGCCCAAATCCTACCAAGTGCCACTATCTAGGCAGCCGAAGGGCATGCACCAGTAGCAGCAGCCACACACGTGCTAGTATGGGAGCACGTAGCACACAGGTACGTACAGCACTACGGGTGCACACCATCAGGAAGTGCGTAACATGCAGAGCATGTGATGCACGTGGGACACGGCCGTGAGGAGTGCATGCTAGAACACGACATCGTGAGAGCGTCGCACGTGGGCACATTAGTCTTCAGCGACATTTATGGACATCACTAATTGTCCATGTACGAAAAGCCTCTTCTCCTACACTATAAAAGGGCCCCTACCCTCCCATTCTTCTTTATCTCTTCCTTTCTCTCTCTCACCACCTCCAAGGCTCTAGAGAGAGCTTGTCCCAAGCTCGGGACGCTCCTCTAGAGTAGAAAATGAATATTTCTTCCCACTTCTCATACCCATTCGTGGAGCATCCCGTGGCAGTCCTCTCACCACCTTCAAGAAGTATATCCTAATCGCAACGACGTACTACCTCATTCTCCTTCCTCTGATGCCGTTTGATGAATGGGTTTTTGTACACGAAAAGATTTGAGTTGTAAACCCATCATCGTAGTGTGTAGAAAACTCGCTAACTAGATAAATTTTATAACCGAAACTCGAAAGGGTGTCCCGGGTCGAAACGGGGAGGCGAATGTTTGGTTTTGAGAAATCCACATTTCGCTTTTGTTTCTTTCAGTTGTTTTTATCTTTTGTATTTTTTTTTGTATTTTTATAAGGCAAGAGATTGGGTCGAAATAATTTCTCTCTAATCTACTTGTAGAGAGAGAGTGAGAGAAAGAGAGAGAGAGAAATGATCAATATATTTATCTAAAGAGTTTGCTACAAATTGAAAAGTGGAAAACTACACTAGAAAGCAGTAAAAGATAGATAGAGGTAAGAAGTGTCTCCTTCGACGGTCGCTTGGAGGATGACTCACTTTGACGGCACTTGGACGAAAGTGGTGAGGAGCGGGACGAAGGAGAACAGCGTCGAAGGATGGAGGGGATGGGGTGGCATCGCAGTGAGGATCTACGTCGCAAATTGATGAGAGGATGACCACACGATGCTCCATGAATGGGGGTGAGAGGAGGGAAAATATTTTGGTTTTCTACTCTAGAGGAGCATCCTGGACTTGGGACATGCTCTCTCTAGAGCCTTGGAGGTGGTGAGGGAAAGAAAGGAAGAGTTGAAGAAGAATAGGAGGGGTAGGGTTCCTTTTATAGTAGAGGAAAGGATCCATTTTGTACATAGGGCATTTAGTGACAGCAATAAATGTTGCTGGAGATCTGCTACAAGCATGCGCGGTGCTCATGTGCACGCTTCGCGCACTCATGTTGCATGCACCTGCTTACGCTGCGATGCCTCCGCACGTTGTGTGCATTGCGCGGCCGCAAGCGCCTGCTGCTGTATGCATGAGGTGGTGCATGCGTGCCCATGGGCTGCCTGGATATCGCCACATGGCGTAATCTGGGTCGTCTATCATCTTTCCTTTGTAGGGGTTGCTTCAGAAGTCGGATTGAGTCGATTTTTGCATAGTTGGGTTGTGATCATTGACCCGAATCTATCCATGTGGTCAGATTTGTTGTTTGAAGCTCTAAATTGTGTCACCTAGTCCCTTGGCCATTGATCTTCCTCGGACTACATATGGTGCTACAAGACTCCGATCAAGATGATTTCGGAGGTGGTGGACTCCGATCGTCGTCCTGATCAGATCCATACGGTCAGATTGTCGATCCAAGGCTCTAAATCAAATCTCCTTCTCTCCTCGCCACAAAAGGACATGAATTAACCTAAAATATACACAAACTACTCTAAATGCAGAATAATTCATGCTATGCAATATTTATAGTATGGAATGCATATCTAGGCCTAGGAACACGCATAAATAGGCATTTTATCCTAAATAAATGTGCCTACATCATCGTTCTCCTACCTCTTGCCTTTCAGCACCTTCGTCCGGGGCATTGTCAGAGCAAGTCGTCCTCCAAGCAATCGTCGAGGGGGATTCGTCTCAACCCATTCTATCTTTTATTTGCTTTCTAGTATAGTTTTCTTTTCTCCATTGTAGCAAACACTTGTTTAGACGTATATATGACTATTTCTCTCTCTCTCTCTCTCTCTCTTTGCAAGTAGCTTAGTTAGATAAATATTTTGTCGACTTGATCTCTTGCATATTAAACTACCAAAAAAAGTTGCAAAAGATAAAAACAACAAAAACTAATAAAATCAAAGGGTGGATTTCAAAACCAAGCGTTTGCTTCGTTGTGCTTGACTTTGGACTCACCTCGAGTTTTGGTATAAATTTTATCTGGTAGTGATTTTTGAGACTATGATGACGGGTTCTCTAAAACCCTACTTTTACTCATGAAAATACCCCCACCATTTTGGTACCATTACCGGGGAGGCAATGCCCTTTGATTTTTCTCGCGTTTTCCACCTTACTTAACTTTTATCTCACATTTTCTCTGATCTTATTGTGATTGCATGTACTCTTCCGAGGTGGGCCAGAGTAGTTAGATTAGAGACAAGTGTAGATGAATGTTCTGTAGGTATCCCCACCACCACCACCCTAGATTTCACTTTGCCACACTAATAACTCAAACCCTAATTAACCTAGGAGCTTACATAAATCCTAGGTTAGTCCTAGTTGTTTAATTGTCACTTCACCTCACTTCACCCATCTGCATAAATTAAAAAAATATGTACAAAAAAATTACTCTTCTCTTTTTGTGGGATTAAACTAAAAGAGACACTTAAACACCCACAAATTTCTCGACATAAGACACACAATCACATTGATTCTACCGCTTAATCGAGATCTGACCTATGGATTTGGTACACTTTAACTCAACACTCACATAAGTGAGTAGAAATTTTATCTGGTAGTGATTTTTGAGACTATGATGACGGGTTCTCTAAAACCCTACTTTTACTCATGAAAATACCCCCACCATTTTGGTACCATTACCGGGGAGGCAATGCCCTTTGATTTTTCTCGCGTTTTCCACCTTACTTAACTTTTATCTCACATTTTCTCTGATCTTATTGTGATTGCATGTACTCTTCCGAGGTGGGCCAGAGTAGTTAGATTAGAGACAAGTGTAGATGAATGTTCTGTAGGTATCCCCACCACCACCACCCTAGATTTCACTTTGCCACACTAATAACTCAAACCCTAATTAACCTAGGAGCTTACATAAATCCTAGGTTAGTCCTAGTTGTTTAATTGTCACTTCACCTCACTTCACCCATCTGCATAAATTAAAAAAATATGTACAAAAAAATTACTCTTCTCTTTTTGTGGGATTAAACTAAAAGAGACACTTAAACACCCACAAATTTCTCGACATAAGACACACAATCACATTGATTCTACCGCTTAATCGAGATCTGACCTATGGATTTGGTACACTTTAACTCAACACTCACATAAGTGAGTAGAAATATATTAGGTTAAGACATTTTGTGTGCCTTAATCAAGTGGTGTAACAGACCAATTACTTGAACTATTTGGGCTGCACCAATCAATTTAAAAATGATTCATCAAGTAGCTTGCCACTTAGGGTTCAACTTTTAGGAACTAACTAGGCACTCGACATTTTTATCTAATTTTTAAAGGAATATATCATCATTGTTACTTTCAAAACTTGGAGTGTTCTATTGAACCTGATTGAACTAACCTAAAGATCAAACCCTAAAAGCTGCTAAACAAGGTTAAATCCTAAAAGACACATCAAATAACATTATTTGCAAACCCTAGTTGTGCATACACACATATCAACTAATCATTAAGAGCACAACCCATCTAAAGGGCCCATCACATTTCAAGAGCACAATCATCTCAAGCCTTAATTAAAATTGAGTAGACGTTGGCCCTAGGATTCATTGAGTTCGTTTCAAGGTGTTCTCTTGAATGCATTTCTAATTAGTGATGTCTACTTGCTTCAAAAGGTGCTAAGTTGGGGGGCTTGATTATGAAACGACTTAAGTAAGCTAGGGTTTGGCATAATTAGCGACCCTTGGGACACGCTTCCCCTGCTTCGCCGACCCAACTTTACCACCTTTGGGAGTAAGGGCAACATCAAATTCATTGTGTGGTTAGAGTTCATTTTTGAAGCATAGGTCCTTAAGCTACTGATAAACACTCATGAATTCATGATAAAATGCTTATTTATGATAGTTCTTAGGCCTAGCATTGCATTCTATAGTATAAATATTGCATAACATTCATTACATTGCACTTAGGAAGGGTTGTGTATTCTGTATTTTAATTCCAACATTTTATACGGCTAAGAGGTAGTGCGACTTCTTTACAGGCTACGAATGAAGAATCCAGTCGTATAGATAGATCTGGAGAGATGATCGTAGTTTGTTAGCTTAAATCACCTTGATCAGAGCTTCGTGGCACCATCGACAAGAAGAAGAAGATGGACAGCATAGATGATGCCACGTGGTGCCATCCAGGCTACCCTACATGAGCCGCAGCCTCCCCACCCTCACCGCAAGGAGTGATCCTAGCCATTAGATCTCAATCCAATGGCTAAGAAGTGCTCAACATCGCCCAGCCTCTTCCCAAGCATCTCAAGGAGCATCTGAGTACGATCGTTGGTTCTTCATCTAATGGTTGAGGCGCATAGCCGCATCAACACCTCCACGTGACCATCGAGCACCCTTGCCACAACGATCACACTCCCGCTATGCAAGGAAGAGGCATGGGTTTGAGTCCCAATCCACCGTGACCACTCCAGCATCAGATAAATTGGATTGCTCAATCTTGATCGAGCAGTCGAGGTGACTCAAAAACATTTAGACACCACCCAATAACGCGAGGAGACATGCCAGATCGCACACGCGCAATCAGGGGTGCTCATTTAAGACGACCAGATGCGCTCTCGGTCGTCGAATCTTCTCGAAGTTGTGATGCGTGTGCATTTGAGTCTACGAGGGTGCGATTTGAGGGAGCATCCCAGCTGCACGATGATGTATCCAATGGCTGCCAATGCACATGCCAGCAGTGGAGTGCGATCTCCACAATTTGAATCGTGTAGGCCACCAGATCCTCAACCGTGCAATGTGAATCCAATGGCCGAGGCTCTCCTCGCACTGTTCCAGCTGCAGCGACTCCACCTCATGCCAACGGAGGCGAGTGAAGTCTCTAGCAACGTCCTCGGCAATGGCGCCAAAATGAATAATGTGTTTCAGTGAATGAAAAGCTAGGGTTAGGAGAAACCCATCACTGAAGTCGCAAAACATGTTATCAAATACAATTTTATCGAAACTCCATGGGAGTCAGGAACCCGAGGTGCAAGCCAATGGAAGAACCTTCTCCCCAACCCCTCCTTCTAACTGGTTGGATTGACCGGATAAAAGTAGAGTAAATCATTTATAATCTTAAGATGGATTCTAGGAGTGTGTAGGTCTTTAGGCTACCCAGCCTAAGGATAGGCTTGCACATTTTAAATGTTGTTGAAGACCCGTGCATTCAAAACACAACCCTTCCACCACTATATAAACCCCATGACCCTCTCCCTTCCAAGCCATCTCTACTATTGCTACACCCACCTACTCCAGAGCTCTAGAAGCCCATCAAACCTCCCTAGAGCTCATTCCCAAGCTCCAAAGGTCCCCTACTAGTGTAGTTGGTCCCTTGCCCCACCAAATATTCCTCCTCCTTCTCACCACCTTCATAAAGAGCCTTGAAGTCGTCCTCCCACCTCCATTCCATTAGAAGATTATCTCCACCACCTCATCTTTGTTCCGTGACTTGGTGAAGCATTCCTCTACCTGGCATCCTCCTACATCTCATCCCTGTCATCCAGCTTCTCACCTCCTCCGTCCAAGATGCCACCAAGCACCATCATCTCGCTAGACAGTCGATTTGGGAGATTCCTTCTTACCCCTATCTCTTTCTTTATTTTCCACTTGTTGTAATAAGCATTTGAACATCATTTTCGTATATCCAATTTGCTTTCTTCTATATTGTGAGCTATCCTATTTGTCAATTTATTGAAAAAATATAAAAAAATAACAAAACCTTAAAATACTGAAAAGAAACAACACGAAGCACGGATTTCAATGAAAACAAACGTTACCACCCTATGTTCGACCTGGGACTCCCTTGGAGTTTCGATAAAATTGTATTTGATAACGTGCTTTGCGACTACAGTGATAGGTTTCTCCTAACTCCAACTTTCCATTCACCAAAACACGTTAATCAGCTACCCAATTTAAGGACATGATTGATTGATTGTACTACAGGGCACCTTTCTCTCTTCTATCTTCCCTCTTAGTTCACCATGTTTTCTTCCACATCCTACACACGTTTCCAATCCTACCCTTCTACCACTACTTATCCTCAAGATGATTACTATCCCGACTCGACTTATGACTACCCATCTCCTAGTCAGGATAACTTTGGGGATATGATTCCTAACCTCAATGTCCAAGACCTAACCATGGACATCCTTCCTAGAGCTACACTGATTATAGATCATTACCCTCTTATGAACAAACCAACCCGATCTACAATCAGGAAGGATATGATTATTATAACACCTACCCTCCCCTGGATTATATTGTATATACGTCCATCACCCTTCTTTGAACAACCCAAAACAACTTATTATTGGGGAGGGACCCAAGAACCTCAATTTCTTGCATCCCATAGATTTAACTCAAACCCACCCAACCTTGAACCAAACCATTTGGTTCAGGTGAACCAGGTCCAAGATACGGTGTTGGCTAACTTGAGGAACACTATACAATCTTTAGAAGCTCAGCCAACACCATGACTGAAGCATTGGAGCCTATGATCAAAATAATTGATGAGCTTAACAGTTCTTTATTAGATTGGCTCCAAGATGTGAAGGATAGGAGCTCGGGCGAGTTTACTTGGGAAGTTGTCAAGATTGAAGATGAAATTCATGGTTGCCCTAGTCCAATTTTGGGATGATTCTCAGGATGAACCCCCTTCAGGAGAGCCACTATTAGAACCCACTCAAGCACCTGTTGGGGGGGACATTCTTTACGAAATTGGGGTTGACTAGGTTGGTTTAGATCAATCAATCAAGGATGATGTGATTTTCTCACCCAAGATCCTCGAGCCAAGGAACGAGGAAAAATGTCTCCGTGGACTAGGAAACGATAGATAATTTTTATACATATATAAATGACGATCAGGAATTCTCTGACTCTGAGGATGAAGAATCTTTAGTCCAATCTTGGGATGATTCTCAGGATGAACCCCCTTCAGGAGAGCCACTGTTAGAACCCTCTCAGGCACCTATCAGGGGGGGGGGGACATTCTTTATGAAATCAGGGGTGACCAGGTTGGTTTAGAGCAACCGATCAAGGATGATGTGATTTTCTCACACAAGATCCTTGATCTAGGGAACAAGAGAAAATATGTCTCCATTGACTAGGAAATGATAAATAATTTTGAGACATATATAAATGAGGATCAAGAATTCTTTGACTCTGAGGATGAAGAATCTTTAGGTGAAGGCTCACTTGAGCCTAATAAAAATGATTTTAATGAGACAGATGGGCCAAATGAACTTGACCAATAATTTGATGGCCCTATAATTGAGAAAATCGATCCTGTTCGGACTAACTTAGAGGATTTGAATCCTGATTTATTAGAAGATTCATTCAGTAGCCCTATTCCTTTACCACACCTCGAAGAATATAACAATGATCTTGAAATCACTAAGCCTAAGTCAATCCTGATTTAGCCACGATTTTTAGACTTGGGCAAATCACATGGGGTGAATGATATGCTAGAGGTCTCGAAAATTGAACACTTGATCGTGGAGGACAGGAATTTGAAAATTAAGATCTGGAAGGTTAATTATGAGGGAAATACAGTGTTGTATCTATGGGTTCCTATTGACCTGAAACCACCTACTTTTTACCAGGACCCTTATGATAATTTTTATTTTCAGGATTTCAACCCAGGTATAGAATAGTGGATTATCTTTTTTAGCCAAATTTGAAATGGACAAATACTCCTATTAGTTTATAACTTTATTTTGTCCATAATTTCAGACTTGGGTTGCATACCCCAAAGTTGCAGGCCCGACCCCAAAAGCACAATGATCTTTGGTTCTAGGTGATTTCCATCCAGAACCTTAGAACCATTTGACCCTAAGGCATGGTCTTGCAACACAATCTGGTCCACATCTGTGGACATCTCCTGCTGGCAAGTCTCGAGATCAATATTTTTATTTTTATTTCGACCTACACTTGTGAATTATTAACCTTATCTTTATTTGTATAATATGCCTTGTTAAAGGCAATAAATTTAGCACGTGTGTATACTCCACTATCTCTATAGAGACGACCAGATTTGCATGAAATTTAGGTGATATTCTATTTATTTTACCCTTTTCATGTCTTTATTTTTACAGTGAGGACATTACATCAATTAGGCATGCGAAGGTGGTTACTTAGTCCTGAAAATATTTTGTTAGCTCTGTGGAATTTCTTCTATTTTCTTTTGAGAAAAAATTAAAAATTTCAAAAAAGACATTAAAAAATAGAATTAGGAGAAGAGAACTTAGGCACTGAGAGTTGATTAACTTTAGGAAACGATACTTTAGGACCTGAACAATTAGCCACTTCAGGCCTTAGGGCTTCATCAGCCCGGGTGTCCTCTAAAATGTGGGCCTATGTCTCGAGTCCTCACTAACTTTATTTTATTTTAATTTGGTTAATAAATTGGGGTGATAAGTATAGGATTTATCAAACTACCCTCTGATTTGAGGGGACTCTAACTCTAAAGCATCTACACACTATTTGCACTGACTCACTTTTTGATGATTTGTATGAAAATTAGGTAGCTAATGAACTTTCTAGAGTAGTATGGCTGGCAAGTTGTCATGGGTAACGGTCCATTGGCTGGTTGTCCAGAGCCCAGCTACATGACCATACTCATTCTACTTCCTTTAGGTAAATCTTAGATTAAGGAAGCCACCTACTCAGAAAAAGAAAAAAATGATACTCAAAAATTAAAAAAATAGAAAAATGAGAAAAAATAAAAATAAAAAAATAAAATAAGCCACACTTCATCACACGAGTATGGTTGGCAAGTTGTCGTGAGTAACAGCCCGTTGGCTAGTTGTCCAGAGTCTAGCTCACAAAAAAATTTACAAATAATTCCCAAAACACTTAAGGAAGAAGCCGGGAAGTAGAATAAACCAAGGAGATATACATTGGGTCTGCCCTTGTGTTGACCTCATAAAAAATAAAAGTAGAGAGAAAACTCGTCATCATAGTTGCGAAAATCGCTACCAAATAAAATTTTTTGAAACTCGAAAGGGAGTCCCAAGTTGAACAGAGCGAGGCGTACATTTGGTTTTGAAATTTGCACTTCGATTTTATTTCTTTTTGTTGTTTTTATCTCTTGTAATTTTATAAAGCAAGAGATCAAGTTGAAATAATTTCTAACTAATCTACTTGCAAAGGGAGATAGAGAGAGAAAGAAACGATCACATATATATCTAAATAGGTGTTTGCTATAGATAAGAAATTGGAAAACTATACTACAAAAGCGATAAAGATGGAGGGAGGTAAGGAGTCCCCCTCTATGGTCGCTTGGAGGATGGCTCGCTCTAATGTCACCTGGATGAAGGTGGTGGGAAGCTAGAGGAAGGAGAATGGTAGTGGAGGAAGGAGGACAGGGTAGGACGGCGTCGTGGCAAGGATCTTCTTCCGGAAGGTGGTGAGAGGATAGCCATAGGATGCTCCACGAATGGGGGTGAGAGGTAGGAACAAATGTTGGTTTTCTACTCTAGAGGAGTAATAGGAACACCATCATGAGCCATAACTACCTCAGTTTGATCTGATTAAGTCAATAAAAGCTCTTACATATCCATCAGAAGGTCATAAGGGCATAAAACATGGATTTCAGTAGAAAATAAAAATACATGGTTAAAACTATAATTTTACCATCAAATCTTGAATGCAGAACAACCACTGATTTTCTCAGGGGTTAGAGAAAAATCAAATGGTCTTAAAATTCTAACAAGTGGGTCAATACAGATAGAAAAGGGTTTTCATGTGTTTTGAGAATTAAATAACTTCTAAAACTCTAAAAACAGACTCTCTTAATTAACTAAGGTTCTGGTCATGATAAAATTCACCTAAACCCTCTAAAATTCATAAATAAATATTCTCTAGGGTTTGGTATGTTCAATTTGACCATTAGAACCCATCTGGACCCAAGACAGTGTCTCAGATTGACATTTGCCCTAATTTGGGTTTTTACATAAATTACCTAGTCAAACTAGGTCAAAACCAAAATTCAACTTCATCATTGGATTTACTAGGTTGAAATTATGTTTGTACCAAAATTTGGGCCCAATCTGAGACTATCTTGACCTAGTTTGCAATTAGGTTCTGTCTAATTTTTTATATCATATATATGCCTTTAACTTTCAAAATCCTGACAAAAAGGCCCATATCTTTATCATCATTTTCTTCAAATAGGTCCCTACAGCCATGAATCCTATTCCTACAAACTTCAACGACCTAAATTTGGCAAGTTCTCCTTGATTCCTTGACGAATCCCTCTCATATTTGAATGGGAAGTTCATCAACGAATTCCCTTCCTTTTGAGCCAATTCCAATGCCCTCAAACCTTCCCAATTTCTCATGTGAATGCTTGAGAGATTTGGGTATACTAGAGAATTCCAACTCTAACGAGCTTTCCAAGCTTGGGAAGCTTGCTTCCCAAGTTCAAAACTCCTTCCAGAGGCCTATAAAAGGACTTCCAGATCAGACCGAACTTCCCACACTCGAATTCGACCAGATTCCCCCTTAATTTCGTCCATCCCCATCCGGCTGAATCTCCTCGACATCTGGCGAGCTCCTCCAACTCCATCATTTGTCCGCATGCAATACCAGCGGTTGATTTATCTTCCTTGCTCTCTTCCGCGTCGTGCTGAACCCGCCGACGCCCTATCCTCCATCTTCCTTGCTGATTCTTAATCACCGAAACACCTTCTTCCCCAACGCTGACCGTACTGCAATCAACACTGCCTTGACTCCCTGTCATCTACCAACTACCTAGATAAGTCCTATACCTCTACTTCATTTTCATCCCAACCACACTCAATTTTGACCACGCTACCACCCGTTCACCGTCATCCCTTCCGCGTCTAGCCACTCCTCTGACGAGGCACATCTCACTCCACACACCATCAAACCCCTCGTCGTTCATCCCTACACCTCCTCCATGACAACAGGAGCAAGAGCCTTAACTTAGTTAGGTCGATTGCTCCTCCAAACCCTTTGCTGAACACCGCACCTTCGTTCTTCACTTTCCGTCACCGTCCGGCCACCACAGTCACCTTCATGACACGCCGCACACACCACCACATTTGCCGAGCTACGACAATGCCTGCTGAACCTTATAATGAGGTCGTAAGGCCATATTCTTCATTTCAGATCTTCGCTCCCTCGACCACCACTACAACAGCTTTGAGTGAAGCTGGAAGCCTTCTCCAATCGCACAAGCTCAAGGTGATACACCCAAGTTGTGCGGAGAGGTTCCACGTAGAGCTCTAGGTTTTCAATTGACACCCACATCTGCTTCTGCTACTCCAATTCCACGAAGGCAACCCACTGCAGCTGCACGTAGAAGAAGGCAGTGGGATAATCTCACTTCGAAAGATGACGAGCGCCCTCACTCGCATAAATTGAAAAAGTCCTATAAGCTTATCGCCTCAGCAAGCAAAGGGGGTGAGGTCCCCACGCCCCTCATGTGCCTCACCCGTGACACCTTACATGTGGGTCTGGTCGATCCATATACCAGCCTAACCTAAGCACTCCTCGGCTGCCACTCACGGTCGACCACCCTAGTCCCAGGTGTGCACTACCCGAATACCAGATAACTTGAGGCCCTGAGAGGGTAGATCCTAGAGAGAGAAGGAGAGGAAAGTGCATGAGGTAGGGGGTTTCGCACTCAGGACCAATGGCCGAGAGTTAGCCATTTAAGGAATCTCCCCCTTATGCGTGAAGAAGGAAGGAGAGGAAGCCTGAGCAGCAGAGAAAGAAGAGAGAAGGCATAGCTGCAGAAGGAGCAACAAAAGAAGAAGGAAAGCAAAAAAGAGAGAAGCTTGGGAAGGATGAGAAGAGAAGAAGGCACAGAGAAGAGGAAGAAGAAAAAGAGGAATACCTTTAAGCAGGATAAGCTGTCCGATCGGCTGAATAGACATCTGAGCTTCATTTGAAGTGCACTATGCACTTACTTTACGTGGCATTTAATTTTTTAGTTTTATTGAGCTATTTGATATAAATTGTGAGGGGTAATTGGTGATTCAAATCACCATTTTACCCCATTCTTTTTGCATTATATGAGATTCTCTTTCATTCATGCTTGCTTGGAATTCTATTGATTATATATTTATGTTGAATTGCAATCTTGAGAAGCATTTTTGCCAATTTCTCCCTATGTTCGACCTCAGACTTTCATTCGAGTAATAAATTCTATTTGTTTTTTGCGCTGATTCGACCTATACTACACGCATTGATTTTAAAACCTATTTTAGAGCGAACTAACTAGGAGCATCCTGGTCTTGGGACAAGCTCTCTCTAGAGCCTTGAAGTTGGTGAGGGAGAGAAAGGAAGAGATAGTGAAGAATGGGAGGTGTAGAGGACCTTTTATAGTGGAGGAGAGGGAATATTTCATGTATAGGGCATTTAGTAACATCAAAGGCGTTGCTGAAACTCTACCCTAAATGTCACTGAAGGTCTCTAGCTCACACTCACTTGCAGCTATGCTTGCGCGCTCGCCTTCTTGTTGTCAGATGCTCGATCGATGGTCACGATCGCGCAAGGATCACTCACCCAGTTAGCATGTTTGATTAGACATCAAACTTGGTGTGCAATTACACGTGCACGTGCGGCTACATCCATTATGCCATGTGGCGAGGTCTGCATTGCTCGATCCAAATTGAGAGGCTGAATTTAGCCACTCGTGTAGTGCTGAGAGGGGGTAGGGTGGGTTTCGAACCTGTGCCCTCTCTTTGAGAGCATCTCTCATCACTAATGTGCTATCACTGTAGATTGTCGTGAAGATTCACCGAAGCGTGATTGGTTGCAACCGTTGGATGGAGATCCAACGGCCATGAGGTCTTGGAGAGTGTAGGTTGTAGGAAGAAAGGCGATGTGGCATCACAAGAGGCATTGGATGGACATCCAACGGTCCAGATATCGTGAGGGGAGACACCTTTGAAGAGGGACGACTATTGAGGGTGGCTAGGATGGTTCCATGTAGCGTCATTCTAGTCGTCCATCTTCTATGCTTTGTAGATGATGCCATAGATGTCGAATTGGGTTGATTTTCACACCATTAGGCTGCGATCATTGATCCAGATTCATCCGTGTGGTTGGATTTTGCATCTGAGGTTCTCATTAGTGCCACCTTGCCCCTTAGCCTTTAGTCTTCCTCAGACTGCATAATATGCTATGGAACTTGATGGGAACATAATCATTAGCCCTAACTAGCTCATTTTGACCTAGAAAAGAGAACAAAAGCTCCTACACAACCAAGTAAAGGTCCTAATTCAAGGAATAACTGTTCTGAGAGGAAAATAAGAAACAAAGAGTAAAACTGTAATTTTACCATTGCAGTACATCAACGGGATTTCTTAGGGGCTAAACATAGGTCAATTGGTCTTAGCAAGATAAAAAGTAGGTTAGTTCAATCAGAAAAGGGTTAATATGAGATCTGGGAATTAAATGATTTATTGTAAACCTAAAATAGACCCACTTAATTCAACAAGGTTCTAGTCAGGATAAAAATCACCTAAGCTCTCTAAAATTCATGGAAAAATATCCTCTAGGATTTAGAACCTTCAATTTGGCCTTTAGAACCCATTTTGACCTAAATAGGGGTCCTAGTCAATTATTTGCCCTAAATTCAGTTTTTGTGTAAAATGCCCAGTCAAACATGGTCAAACCAAAAATTAAACTTCACCATTGGACTCCTTAGGTCAAAATTAGGTTTATACCAAAATTTAGACCTAAGGGGAGTTCACCTTGACCTACTTTACAAAACAGTCCAACCCAATTACTATTACACCCCTAGCTTTCGAAAACCTTGCAGATACCCCCTATCTTCCCGCCATTCTTTGCAATTAGGTCCCTCTGCCATTACAGCGTAGGAGTCCTACTCCAACGAGGATTTAAGGGGGAAGATCTCCCTAATTACTCAGAGACTCCCTCTCAAATTTGAAAGGGAGATTCTCTGAGAAATTCTCGATCTTATGAATGCAATTCCAAGCCCTAATTGTCACCCAATCTCTCTTGCGAACGCATGAGAGATTTGGGTATTCTCTCACATTCCATCTCCGGTGAGGATACCTGTGCTTGGAAGCTTGCCTTCCAAGCACAAGGCCCTCCACTAGAGACTATAAAAGACACCCCTGACCCGGCCGATCATTCTCAACTTGGTTTGGCCGGAGACAACCCTCGAATTTCTTCTCTTCTCCGGCCAAACATCCAACGAGCTCCGGTGACATATTCTCCCTCTCCTCATCGCTCTACCACAATACCAGTGGCAGAGTCATCCCTGCCTCCATCGTCCACATCGCGCCAAACCTGTGCACATGCCAACTACCCGCTCGTGTCGTCGTCACCCCTTTACTGGAACCTTCGTCTCCGGCGGTGGCAGGTATGCGCCAGCAGCTATCTCACCCCCCTTCGTCTGTAAATTAGGTTAGATACTTTCCCCTTTTTCTCCTCTCTATTTTTCCTCCCCCTATTTTTGTTTCCACCCCTCGACAACTGCAGACCACCACCATCGTCTCCACCTCCGGCAGACCACCGACGAAGGCACATCCATCATTCCACACACCCACACGCCTCGCCAAACCCCTCCGAAGCTCCACCACCATCCACTGATCAATTCCCCCTTCTCCATTAACTACCACGACCTCCACAATCTTCCCCCGAACAGACCCATCCTCACAGCCACAGACTGACCTAGGCACGCACGCATAGGTTGCACCGCACCACACCACCCACCGAGTCACCTTCGCTGTGTCATGGCTAAGCTTCCTACGTATTATAATGAGGCTGCGAGGCTGTTTTTCTTGAGAACAGGTTTTGACCTCGGCTTCCATTAAAGCAACTGTGAAGCTTGCTTGTAAGCTTCAATCCAGGCATCACACTCTAGGTCCCAGGTCCAGGTGACATGGATTCACATCACGCACTCATTTAGCCAAGTAATTGGCTTTGCAAGGCATTGTAGCTGCAGCAATTAGGAGACATCACCTATAGGCGTGCAAGCGAAGCGAGTGGAACTTTTAGTCCCACCTAAGAATGTTTGGAGGAGGTTGAGCGGTATAAGTTGAATTTGTGTCATAGGCTCTTCGCCTCCTGACATGGGGTGAGGTCCCCTTGCCCACTCGCCTTGTCCGCAATTCACCACTCCGTGGACTTGGTTGCCTGACCCGATTACCCAGCACTCCTTGTGCATCACCCACGCCAATGCGCCTGGACCTGGGTGCACAAGCCCGACCCGTTTACCTGAGAATGGCTCTAGGAGAGTGAGCCTAAGAGAGAAAAGAGAGAGAGAGAGTTCACGGGGAAGGGTAGGGGTAGGTTTTGCACTTGTGTGCAGGGAAAGGAAGAAGAAAGAGGAAGCTGAGGGAGAAGTCAAAGAAGGCTAAAGGTAGAAAGGAAGAAGAAGAAAGAGAAGAAGAGCTAGAGAAGGAAAGAAGCCAAGAAGGAGAAGTCAGAGAAAAGAAGAAGGTAGAAAGAAGAAGAAGGAAAGAAGCTAGATTAGGAAAGAAGCCAAGAAGGAGAAGTCAGAGAAGGAAAGAAGAACAAAGAAGAAAATAAAAGAAAGAGAAGAAGCATAAGAAGAAGAGTCAAACTTTTTTAAGATCAGATATCCAATTTCTCTTTTATGCTACATTTTTCATAAACTCCTTTATATTTTGATTAGATTTTGAGTAATTTTACGTGTTCAAATTGCATCTATTATTGAGATTAGTGTATGAATTCCATTTGCTCCCTGTGTTCGACCTCGGACTTAACATTCGAGTAATAAAATTCTTATTTGTGTTCAAAGCAATTTCAACTATACTACGATGCATCTTTTACTTTTAAACACTAATCTCGCCGCTTGTAAACATTTTGGCATCGTTGCCAGGGAGCAACGTGCAATTCATCACTAGTCTCTGCATTATTTTGATTATATTTGAACAATAACTTGCCCTATTTGTTTTTGCCATGATTTTTGTGAGGTATTCCACAAGGAGATCTCCCGTGTAAATCAACCACTCCAGGGCAGGTAAATTCTCTCTTCTTCCCTAAATCCATCTCCTAATCCTGGGAAGACAAAAAAGGAAGTAATCAAATTAGGAATCAACTGCCTTCTTTTTATAGTAATTATCATTTAAAAGGTTAGTTTCCTAATCTGTGAAAATTTTTCAAATCTCATTGAAGTTGAAGCGATTTTTAGAGATCCTACCCCACAAATTCCTGTGCCTAGTAGAAATCACACCTAATTTCTAAATCTCCACGGACTACACACTTCTTGTTTTGAAGTCTAAAGAGAACTTATGTGAAAATCAAATAGGATTGGAACTAGAACAAATTAGGTTTTCTGCAGTAGGGTTTTAGAGTGCTAGTTCACACGTGCCTGCACAAAAGGAAACAAACCCACCTGCATCGGTGTGCTACCCAAGCCCTTGATTGAAAGGATTTAACCAAAACAAACCCTAAAATTAATCTCTAAAAACACTTGAACCTTAAGAAACCTAGGACCTAATAACCTGATGATTGCGCAGCAATCATAGTTCTTAATTGACCTAGATTAAGCTAGGACTTAGCATAACTTAGGGTTATTCAAGCATGCATAAGCATTATCTACATCTTTATTGCCTTCCTTTAGCTATGCATAAAATAATGTTACAATGTGCTGATTAAATGTATTATGTCAATTGCAGGTAATAAGCTGATCAGAAGATGGATCTGGAGTAGGATCTGAAGCTGGATCAGGAATAATGAGTGTTACAGCAGGACTGGAGCAGAAGACTAAGATTAGATGTTGGAATAATGATACAAGGGAGTTAAGGTTTGCTATTCTATTAAGTAGGAATAAAGCAGTAAAATGTGAAGAGCTTAGGTCCATCCTAGCCCTAGGATAGCCTAGAGACTTCCCCAAGCGTTGGCCACCCTTAGATTAGGTCACAGCACCCTAAGAAGCCCTAAAACCCTAGTTCCAACCCTTATTTGGATGTCCAGATAAGTTATAGGACATCCAAGACCCTTAGCCAACTCCCGCACACCTCAAACCCACTTCTGCAGTGTTATTGGACATCCGGACACCTTGTCAGGCGTCCAATTTCTGCAAAATACTCAAAATAGAACCTAGAATTGCCCCTAACTCAGATTGGACATCCAGAACTGAAGTTTGGACTTCTAATTTCTGAGTATAAGTCATCTAATCATGTTTTTGGACATCTGGAACTGGTCTCCAGTTCCTGTTTTGAGATTCAAGCCTTGATCTTGGATTTCTAACTCCCTATACCTAATCCCAACACCATAGGAACCTAAATTAAGGTATCCTAACCTAGTACATCACCTCTAGACCTACCTAAGGACCTAATTAGTCCTCACCAAACCCAATTGACTTAAATCAAAGTCAATCACCATCACCTAAGTCAATTGGACTCATTGAGCACAATTGAGCTCAAATCTCAACACACACAAGTTCAATCAGACTTAGTGAGAGTCCAATCGACCTAAACCCAACCTAATTGAGTTATTTCCCTCTCAATTAGGTTCACACTCATTCAATTAAACTTAGGCTAAGTTTAATTGCAATTTCCCCTCAACAATTAGGATATGCAACACCAATTCAAGGTATACACCTACCCAAACCCCTTAGGACCTAACCTAAACTACTTAGACACCTAGGGCACGACCACACACACGCACACACACACACCCATTCGCACACCCACACTTCTCTAGAGTTCTCTAGAACTCTCTTGAAGTGGCGCCAACTCTTTGTTGCCAAATTTAGCAACCAAGAGGCATTCAATTCCTAGATCCATAAATTGTGGGTCTAAGAACCACTTCTATCCTGTCTTGACCAGCCACTCTTGGACTCCCTCTAGAGAGTTCCACACTTCTCTAGAGAGAATCTCTTACGTTTATAAAAATACCTAAGGGGTGGCCATTTGCACCCATCCACATTCATGGCTCTCATCCACTTCCACTTAGGCTAGCCACTACCATCTCCACGAGCTGAGCATCACCATGAAGGACACCATGCCAAGATGCTGGATCACTCCTCTATCTCTCCAAGGGCTGACCTAAGATTCATTGGCCGCCCCTCATTCTCCTCTCAACCACTCCAAGGACATAGGAGATCACCTCTAAATGCCCTCACTTCTGATAGATTAGTAGCTAGCCCTTTACATTTACTGCTTTTACTTACTGCTTAGTAGTATAGTCCTCATTCTCCCTCAATGATGCACGCAAAATCCCCCTGTAGATTCTTGTATGCATTCGTTTTCTGATAGCTAGATCTATATTTTAAAGTATTCATGTACAAGCTTTCCTCTACAAGTTCATGTTGCAAACACTCTCTAAATGAATGAATGAAAAATATAATTTCTATATATATATGTCTATGTGTTGAGAATCACCATGAGCTCATTGCAATATCTTTGGTGTGATTAATGTTGCTTGTTTTTAATTTCTGATATTTTGCAACAAGCATGTCATTTCTGGAAAATATAGAAAATCTGACTATAGACGCATTTTCTATAAATAGTCACTACCTCACTAGAATAGTGAGCACAGAAACTCACACTTTCACCTTTGTGATCTATTTAACACGTGCGCACGTGATTAAGGTTCATAATAGAAGTGGTGAAATCTTAATCAGAAGACTGGAAACCGGTGTGCAATTTTAAACAAAGTAAAGTAGTAAAAGATAAAATTCAAAAATAGAGCAAACGCCTCCTAGAGATAAACGACCGGGACTCAAGTCTCGTTATCTTTTATTAAATATCTTCGTTTGATCATATTGCGCACTATACTACGACGTTTTCCTATCAAAAACATGAAAGTTCGGGCCCTACTAGGAGGGGGTGACGTAATAATTGCGGAAATAAATTAAACAATCTTCACAAAATAAACAAACACACAAGTACACAGGTATTTTTAGGTGGAAACCCAAACCGGGTGAAAACCACCACCTAACTCTCTCGAGTTAGGATTTTCCGATCAACCAAGTTGATCAAAATCCACTAAATCGAATCACTTTAAACGAGGGTGATTCAACTTCAATACAACCACGCTACAAGTACGAGGGTAGCATTCCTCAACCCCTTCTCTCCATGAGAAAGTTTTTGTCCCACGAAGGAGACGGGAATTCGCAAAGCGAATACCCAACTAAATAACAAAGATAAAATAAACAACAAGTCCTATAGAGCCAACAAAGTAATTTTAAACCTAGCTTCTATAGGAATTAGGAAACTCCCCTTTGCAAGGAGTGCGTCGAGTTGATGACGCGGTGCATGAGCCACGCGACGGCGCAACTTCGCTCTCGTGAACAACGGCAGGAGAGCAGGTGCGCAATAGCTTGATGCTCTCAAGATGTAGAACTTGAGCTTGGAGAGCAAGAGCTAGCTAGGACACAAGAGAGTGGAACTATGTTGCTTAAGTGTGTCTTGTGTTTCTAGGTGTGTAAAGGCTCCCCTCTATTTATAGAGGCCTTAGGAAGGCTTTGGAAGGCTTAGAAAAGCTTCCATAGCCGTTGGGAACAAAGCCCAAGAGAATCAGCCCGAAATCAGGAACAATCATTATTCTGACAGGCTTATCAGACGTCTAATTCTGGCATCAGACGTCTGGAAGTTCACTTTAAGACGTCTAATTCCAAGGTCACACGTCTGATTTTGGGCGGGTCTCTTCCTGACTTGAATCAGATCTAAACAGGGTTCTTGTGCAAGTCCATCAGACGACAAATAGGATGTCTGGCATTATGTCTGGATGTCTGGAAACGTACTTTTACTGTGGGAATGGATTTCCAAACGTTGCAACGGCTAGAAAATCTCTGAGAAGAGATTTTGGGTCAGCCGAGGCAAAACGTCCATTTATCAGACGTCTAGAAAGGTCTAAGGACGTCTGATAAGGCTCTAACGGTCATCCTCTTGAGTGTTTGTTAAGCCAGCCAACGGTCCACTAATTGGACGTCTGGCAAAGTCATCAGACGTCTCCTAAGACGTCTGGTCTAAGGTCTGGACGTCAGATTTCATCAGACAGAATACAAAGTCCAGCCTAATAGTTATCAGACGTCTGAATCAATAGTCAGACATCTTAAAATATTTTATCAGATGTCTGATTTGGGAATTAGATGTCTGGAAACTCTGTTTGAACCATATATTGGTTTTCTAAGTGTTCTACAGAAAACCTAAGTATTCTAGGGTTGTGCAGGTGTTCTTGGGACTACTATTAGGGTGCTTTGAGGCTCTTTAACATGAATTATCTAAGGAAATAAAGAGCAACAAAAGAAACGAAAAATACAACAAGTACAAAAGAAGGAAATCTATCCTATTCTTCATTTCCTTCCATCTTCAATATATCGCTCCTCGCGAATCTCTTCTGCTTTCCATCAAGCTCCTCCAATCCATCCTGGATGCGAGCTCGAACTCCATCTAATCACGTATCCATTTGCGATTGACCTGAAATCTAGGACTCAAAGCGCAAATATTAAATGACACGTGTTTTGTTATCATCAAAAAAATGATCGTGGTGCTCTAGCACCAACAAAACACACTTTACGATTCCCAAACAAATAGCGTCGTTGCCAGGGAGGCAACGCCATTTTCTTTGATTTCAATCTTTGAAGCCGTCATTAACAAATTTGCCTCTATTTTATTTCTGGATGTGCAGGAAAACCGGAGGAAGAATGGGATCTGCACACACAACGAGCGTGGAAAATAAACCTAGGTGCACATCATCTCCTTTTTAAATTAGGTTTTCCTTTGAACCTTAGTAGTAGATTTACTTTCTGCAATTTCTTTTGAAAAAAAATTATTTATTCATTTTCGTGAAAAGGAAAAAAAAGCTTTTCAAAAAAAAATCTGGACTAGGTTTCTTTTGAATTCTAGGTTAGTTTCAAAAAAAATATATATACATATTTTTGAAAATCCTCCAAAAAAAAGGAAATTTCTTTTTGAAAAAAAAATTTGCAAAATTTTATGAAAAAAAAGGACATTTTTGGTGGAAAGTGTGGATTTCAAACCCAAACCCTCCTTAAAAGCCTTTCCACCATCTTCTGATTTTTGCCCAGATTTTAAAGTTTGATTTAAAAATTCGATTGCCAAAAAATTAGTGAGCAAAAAAATTTTAAAATTTTAGCTAAACCTTCATTTTCAAACCTCTTTCACATGCCGCCATTCATTTAAAAAATTTTATGTATAAAATTTTTAAAAATTCACAAAGTGCACGAGGTCAGACTGACCTAGATTTGAGATTTTCAAATTTTAAAACGCAATTTTAAGCAATCCGCGAATCTGTTTTGACTAAAAAAGGTGGGGTTTGAGAGCTGACCTCTTTGGCTTTATTTTCCATATTTTTCCAAATTTTTGAGGGTCATGTGGTACTGTTTCAAAGCAAAAAATTGACCAGGGGTGAAAATTCCAAATCTGACCCCCTAACTTTAAAAAATTCCTAAAAATTTGGTTGAAATAGTAAAAATTCGAAAAAAAATTTCTATAGAAAGCTAATTAAAAAAGGAATCTTCTAGCCAAATTTCAAGTTAATTGGATTCCAATTGTTGTCAGAGAACAAACCTTACTTTTGTGATATGCTGAAATAGAACGAAACTCTAAAAGTGCATGAAACCTTAGGGTAAATCTTTAAGGTTACAACTTAGAGACCACACTTAGGCTAACCTAGTCTTAATCAAATCTAGTACTTAGCCAGTGAGCTTGGTCACCTTGTGGGCCACTCTCCAAGAGAAAACCCCATCGAGAAAATGGGCTAAAATAAATTTTAAAACACGAAATAAAGCCTGAATTCATTGTCGTACTACTGGGTGGTTTCAACCTCTTTGCTGTGTTAGCGAAGAGGCGGGAATTGCTTTCAATCAGTTGTACGACGAATTTCTTCAAAAATTAAAACCTAAAACGAAAAGTCTGGTCATCCGATTCATAAGGACCACTTGATTGACAGGGCCTTAGCCTTGTCTTGCTTGGCTACACCAACCCAGGGGTTAGGTGGTGCATGCGAGGAAGGAGGTCACTTAGACCTCACTTGGTTGGACCTTGGGAGCCACTCCCAAGGAGGTGCGTCACCTCGCCAGGGCCATCTTCTCTGCCCACTTCTACTCCCAAAGCCACCATGGCTAATCCTAGACCTAGACCTACACCGGGTTAGGATATCGAGAATTTGGACCCGATGGCTCATCTGGAAGCCCAAGTAGTTGAATTCGTGGAGCGGCATCGGCAGCGCATGGATTCCATCTTAACAGCGCTTGACAGAATGCAACACCCACCATGAGGAGAGCAACTGTGGGAGCCGCACCAATCGTCGCACCACTAGTCAGAATTCCTGCAGGCGGAGACACGTTCGATCTCAAGCCCAATGCGATTAGGTTGATCAGCACTCACTTCTATGGGAACTCAAGCAAAGATCCGTTCTAGCACCTTGAAGACCTGAGTCGACTCGCTAAAATGATTCAACCAAGGAATATCGATCTTGGGATTGTTCTAATGAAGCTTTTCCCATTTTCTCTGAGGGACAAAGCTTCATATTTGTTAAAGACCATTGGGAAGCCAATTGGAACCTGGCTGGAATTACAACGTGAATTCCTGCAAAAGTTCTTCCCAATCGATCGAACAAATGCAATGCAGTGCGCAATCATGACTTTCTCCTAGGGAGCTGGGGAGAAGTTGCACGAAGCCTGGGACCGATTTCACCCGGAAGTGCCTGCACCATGGTATACCTAGATGGCACCTAGCTCAGATCTTTTACCATGGGCTGGATGACACACATTGGTATCTGGTCGATGCATCTAGTAGCAGGAATTTCCTCGCAAAAGACGAGTACAACACATTTTAGCTATTTTAATCCTTAGTGGAGAACTCGATGAATGTCGCATCGATGGACCAGTTCCAATGGCCTGGTTAGCAGCGGGTTGGTGTCCATGAGGCTCACACCGAGTCTATTCGAGCCGACATGGATATCATCATCAAGCAGCTAGTTAGAATAAACCTAATCGAGAAAAGGATTAACTAGATTAGTCAGGGTAAATCTAACTTGAGCTCTGCTGCCTCAAGACCCTCCTATGCACCCTGAGCCCCTCCTACTAGAGTTAATCTACTCACTCGGGATGCATCTTCTCCATATTTACGAGATCCTACATATCAAGATCCCGTAAATAATCCAGATCTGGCACCTCACACTAGGGTTACGCACCACCCGCAAATTACAATGCATATCCCCTTGATGGATATACGTCTTAGACATCTTTGGCCTATGAGGACGTCAATGATATCCAAGGATACGACCGTAATAACCTGTATTCGGAGACGTATAACCCTGGTTGGCGCCATCATCCGAATTTCTCCTGGTCTGGTAATTCACAAAGACCACATCAAGATCACACTACCAGACTAGGCAATACGACAATGCAGAAAACACGTACCCTAGGCAGCAGCCATTCTCGTCTCAGTAGCAGCAACCCCATTCTTTATACCAGTCACTGCACCAAGCTGCCAGTCACCCTCAAAAGCGAGCTGACCCTTTGGAGGCACTAAAAGAGGAGACACAAGAATCAATGAGGAAATCCACACAACATACCTTATAGATTATGAAGGCAATGGCTGATCAAACACAGACTATATAGAACACGCAAAACCAATTGTTGCAAGAGCATAGGACTTAGGGAGCTTTGCTCTACCAACCTGTCCCGAATCCTCAATATGTGCAGAACCAAGGCACCCCGCCTAGGTTTCAGGCACAGCGGGGACAAGCATATGCCATACAATAGGCACCTCCTGCACCACCTGGTTACACGCAAGGCCAGCCGCCTTTGCAGAATCCCACATACTCTGCCGCTTCCACTCCCCCACCACCTCATGGACAGCAAGCCGATGCACATGCTATCTCTTTGAGGAGCGAAAGGAAGACATTTCACCCACCACTTAGGCAAGTGGGTCTTGATTTTTCACACCCTTCTACGCAAGCGGGTTTGACTCCTTCACCTCAGGAGCCACCTATAGTAGATAAGGGTAAGAGGCCACTCAACCCTGAGATTCCCGTCCCTTTTCTTGAGTCTCTGACATGAAATGCAGTACGAAAAAAGGACACAAAGAATTTTGAGGACCTAAAATCGATGTTCAAGGAAGTACATATTGAGGTCCCCTGACGAAAACTGTTCTCGTGCATTTTGAAAGTCATCGGAATCATAGTATAGTCGCGCAAAAACATTCGTCAAAAATTAAGTTTGTAAAACTTACGAGACTTGAGTCCCAGCCGTTCGTCTCTGGGAGGCATTTGATTTACTTTTGAAATCGATCTTTTTGCCACTCTACTTTGTTTAGAATCACATGCCGATTCATGATTATTACGTATTTAGGTACAACATGCTTAGTTGCAAGAATATTAGGAGATAGAAACAGGAAACATTAATCATGCAAATGATAATAGCAATCAATAAGCTCATTTTGATTTCACAACATGGAGACATATATATATATATATAAAAGTGCATTTTCATTCATTCCATTGGGGAGTTGTTTGCAGAAGAAATTTAGAGGAAAGCTTGTACATAAATGCTTGAAATGGAAATCTAGCTACTAGAAAATGATTGCATACAAGAATCAATGGGGGGATTTCGCATGCATCATTGGGGGAGAAGTTAAGACTACGCTACTAAGAAGTAATAAAAGCAGTAAAAATCAAGAAGAGCATAAACTAAATCTAGTATAGTAAAGGGCATTCAAGGGTGGTCCCCGATGGCCTTGGAGTGGTCAAGAGGAGAATGAGGGGCGGCTAATGTAGCTTAGGCTGACCCTTGGAGAGAGGTAGGGTTGATCCAGCATCCTGGCATGATGTCCTCCATGATGGTGGAGAGCTTGTGGAGGTGGAGTAGCTAGCTAGGTGGAAGTGGGCTTGAATGGCAACAATGGAGTGAATTTGCTAAGTGAAAGGGTGCAAATGGCCACCCCTTAGGTCTTTTTATAGACATATGGTGGGAGCTCGTGGGAGAGTGAGAGAGAGAGGATGGAAGGTGGATTTTAGATCCACCAAATGTGGATCTAAAAATTGAATGGCTCTTGGTTGCTAATTTTGGCAACCAAGGCAACCACACATGGTAGAGAGTTCTAGAGAACTCTAGGATAGGTGTTTTCATGTGGATGGTGTGTGTGGGTGTGTGTGGGTGGAAACTTAGGTGGCTAAGTTGATTAGGTTAGGTTCTAGTGGGTTTAGGTCAAGGTATGTCTCAAATTAGGGTTATAAACCCAAATTCACTAAGGTAAAGTGCAATTAAACTTAATACAAGATTAATTGGGTGTGTGAAAACTTAATTGAGAGTAAAAAAACTCAATTAATTTAGGTCTAGGTCAATTGGACTCTCGCTGAGTCCAATTGGACAGTGTGTGCTGAGGTCCGGACTTAATTGGACTCAATGAGTCCAATTGATTAGGCTGATGGAATTGACTAAGATCCAAGTCAGTTAGGTTTAGTGAGGACCTAATTTGGTCCTTAGGGAGGTCTAGAGGTGATGTACTATGGTTATGGCACCTTAATTTAGGTTCCTATGGGGTTGGAATTGGGTTTAGGGACCTAGAAATCTAAGATCAAGGCTTAAATCTCAAAACAGGAATTGGAGAGCAGTATCAGACGTCTAATAATAGTGTCAGATGTCTTATACTAAAAAATCAGAAGTCCAGACTTGTTGTCTGGACGTCCAATCAGAGTCAGGAGGGATTTTGGGTTCTATTTTGGGTATTCTGTAGAAATTGGACGTCTGACAAAGTGTCTAGTCGTCCAATAACACTGCAGAAGTCGGTTTAAGGTGTGCAGGAGATGGCTAAGGGTCTTGGACGTCCTATAACTTATCTGGACATCCAGATAAGGGTTGGAACTAGGGTTTTAGGGCTTCCTAGGGTGTTGTGACCTAATCTAAGGATGGCTAAGGCTTGGGGAAGTCTCTAAGCTATCCTAGGGCTAGGATGGACCTAAGCTCTTCACATTTTACTGCTTTATTCCTACTTAATAGCATAGCAAACATTTAACTCCCTTACGTTATTATTCTTACATCTAATCTAAGCCTTCTGCTCTAGCTCTACTACAACTCCCGTTATTCCTAATCTAGTTTCAGATCCAGCTCTTAATCAGCTTATTCCCTGCAATCGACATAATGCACTTAATCTACACATTATAACATTATTTTATGCATAGCTAAAGGAAAGCAGTAAAGATGTAGATAATGTGTATGCATGCATGAATAACCCTAACTTATGCTAAGTCCTAACTTAATCTACGTCAATTAAGACCTATGATTGCTACGCAATCATCCCCCTCCTCGAGGCAATTGATCACATTCCTGCTGTCACTAGGTTCTTCAAGGACTATTGTACCCCAGAGCGACAGTCGAGAATTGGACTATAGGCGGTACTGTCGAAGGAGGCTAGCGCAGTGATTCTAGCTAACTTACCACCAAAGAAGAAAGACCCTGGTACCCCACTCATATCCTACTTTTTACAGGATTCTCCATTTGATCGGGCCCTTCTAGATCTAGGTTCGTCCATCAACCTAACTCCCACAGCCATATTTGATCGATTTCGATTCAGGGAGTTGAAGCCCACCTCGATCACCATTTAGCTGGCTGACATCTCAGTCAAAACACAGATGGGGGTGGTTGAGAACGTGATCATGAAAGTCCGTGGGTTCTACATTCCCGCACTCTTTTTCATTCTCGATTTGGAAGTTCCTCCTAATCTCTGAGATGCACCAATTATTTTGGGTCACCCATTTCTAGCAACAGCCCGAGCGAACATTGATTGTGCATCCGGGTGTATGGAGATAGCCATAGGCAATGAGCGACTTCGACTGGACATATTCAGGGCAGCAAAGAACTTCGACTGTGATCGAATAGAGGAGGATGGTGAAGATGAAGATGCGACATACTGTGGTAACATTGGGCTCCTTTGTGATGACCCAATGTCTCATTCGTCTACACTATCAGGGTTCTTGGACCTCAATCCACACTGCATTACACATATCTTCCCAAGGATCTGACTGTTTAGGGTCTGCTTCTGACCACAGCACCCCTGAATCCAGCTATCCCAATCCATACATAACTGAATCGCCCCTATTATTGCAGGAAGACGTGACTACAACCAACGGGTTTCCCGTTAACGTAGTCACAACCAATTATTTCATAGGGAATGACTCAGCGGGAATTCACGTGCACATGGATTAGTAGATTCCCACCCTCGATTCCGCTCCTCCCACTCTCATTTCTGACTCTAACCCACCCATGATTGAATTGAAGCCCTTACCTGACTCACTCAAGTTTGTGTTCTTGGGTGAAAGTGAGACATACCCAGTCATTATCAATGCCCACTTAACCCAAGAACAGGAACACCAATTGATTTCTACGCTGCAAGACCAAAGGGCTGCTATCAGGTGGAGTATTGCTGATCTCCGCAGTATTCGCCCCTCGTATTGCACTCATCACATCTACACGGATGAGGGGGTGAAACCTTCGAGACAACCTCAAAGATGGCTTAACCCGAATATGCTAGAGGTTGTTAAGGAGATCATCAAATGGCTGGATGCAGGTATTGTATACCCAATCTCAGACAGCTAGTAGGTGAGTCCGATCTAGATAGTGCCCAAGAAAGCAGGACTCACCGTCATAAAAAATGGTAGGGGTGAATCCATCCCGACCCGCACTACAACATCTTGGCAGGTCTACATCGATTATAGGAAACTAAACATGGCTACCCAAAAGGATCACTTTACTTTGCCGTTCATTAATCAGATCTTGGAACGGTTAGCTGGACGTAGTTTCTTCTGCTTCTGGGTGGATACTCCAGGTATAATCAAGTAGCGATTAGCTTGGAAGATCAAGACAAGACCACATTTACATGCCCCTTTGGAACATTCGCTTTCAAGCGAATGCCCTTTGGCCTCTGCAACGCACCAATGACATTTCAGCGTTGTTTGATGGCCATCTTCTCTGACATGATTGGGGATTATGTGGAGGTATTCATGGATGACTTCTCTATTTTCGGAGATGATTTTGAATCTTGTCTTGATAACCTCACGAAGATCCTGAAACGATGTATTGAGGTAAACCTAGTGCTATCCTGGGAGAAAAGCCATTTCATGGTGAGGGATGGCATAGTATTAGGGCACAGGATCTCCAAAAATTGACTCGAGGTCGATAGAGCTAAATCTGAGATTATTTCCCACTTACCGCCACCTAGCTCGGTCAAGCAGATCAGATCATTCTTGGGTCACGTCGGCTTCTATCAGAGATTTATGCTCGATTTCTCAAAAGTTGCACAGCCCTTGACGAATCTCTTGGTTGCCGATGCCCCATTTGAATTTGATACCTCATGTCTCAATGCCTTCGAGTCTTTACGAAGCGTTGTCTCTGACTCCTCGATTCTCCAACCACCCAACTGGTCACTTGATTTCGAAATGATGTGCGATGCATCTGATTTTGCCGTCAGTGCCGTTTTAGGGCAGCATCAGGAGAAACAACCTTTTGTCATATACTATGCTAGCGAGACGCTGAATGAGGCTCAGCACAATTATACTATCACTGAAAAAGAACTGCTAGCAGTAGTATTCGGGTTGGAGAAATTCATATCGTACTTATTAGGGTCCAAGGTCATCATTTTCACTGACCACTCTGCCCTTCAACATTTGTTGGAAAAGAAGGATGCCAAACCACGACTCATTAGATGGATCCTTCTATTTCAAGAATTCGATATTGAAATCCACAACAAAGCTGGAAAGTAGAATGTTGGGGCGGATCACCTATCCATACTAGACCCAGGCCACATTCCTTATTCCCTACCTATCCACGAGCAATTTTCGGATGAATCTCTTTTGGCAGTTCATTCTGTTGAGTTCCCCTGGTACGTGGATATCGTGAACTACCTTGCCGCAGGTAAAATTCCCGTGAATCTATTCAAGGACAAGAAACTCAAATTAACTGCAGAAGCCAAATACTACTATAGGATGACCCACTGCTCTTCCATATTGGAGTGGACCAGATTATTTGAAGATGTATCCCAAATTCTAAGATCCCCAGTGTGTTATCTTTTTGCCATAATGATGCTTGTGGTGGACATTTCTCGGGAAGGAAAACTGCTACAAAAATTTTGCAGTCAGGATTTTTCTATCCAACCATCTTCAAAGATACACACGAATACGCCCAACACTGCAAATGATGCCAATCGGTCGGTTCTATGACTAGGAGAGACATGATGCCACTCCAGCCCATCATGGTTGTAGAAGTGTTCGACATCTGGGGCATCGATTTTATCGACCCTTTCCCGAACTTGCAAGGCTTCGAGTACATATTGCTAGCCATTGACTGCCTCGAAGTGGGTTGAGGCCATCCCGGCGAGACGGGCTGATCATAAGACCGTCATTTTTTTCGTATGGCAGAATATTTTCGCAAGATTTGGAATACCCTGCGCTCTGATTAGCGATGGGGGAAGCCACTTCATCCATGCCCATTTCAGGTCACTACTAAAGAAATATAGGGTACATCACCATTTAACCACCCCAGATCACCTGTAGACCAATGGGCAGGCTGAAGTGTCTAACCGTCAGATCAAGCTGATTCTCTAGAAGACAGTTAGACCAGACAGGAAGGATTGGTCCGATAAATTAGTTGATATACTCTGGGCATATCGGACTACATACAAGGCCCCACTCAGAATGTCACCATATCGCATGGTATATGGCAAGGCCTGTCACCTTCCTATAGAGCTGAAACACCACGCCTTTTGGGCGGTACGAAAATGTAACCTTGACCTTGATGCAAGAGGTCATGAACGGAAACTCTAGCTCAGTGAATTAAAAGAGATCCGGCGAGAGGCCTATGAGAATGCATTGATATACAAGGACAAGATTAGGGCCTTTCACGACCGCCACATTTGGAGGAAAGCATTCACACCCAACCAGCAAGTCTGATTGTTTGATTCACAGTTAAAACTGCTCGCAGGGAAGCTAAGTCCAAATGGACTAGCCCGTATGTTGTGATTCATCCATATCCTAATAGGGCAGTCTAGATCAGGGACCCAAAATCTGGGCATATATCCATGGTAAATGGCCAGTGCCTCAAGCCATTTTTGGCTCAGGAACCTCTTCCACCTGATGAGATTGTTCATCTTATTGAGGACGTGTGATTGAATTCTCACCCAGCTGGAGGCGTTAAACTTAGCACATATAGATAGCATCTATCCAACATTCCACCATCATCTATACATAACCATTTTTATATATGGCATATTTTTCTTTTAGCATATTTTCTTTCTGTATATTGCATGCTGACAGGTTGGTCGGTGCTGAATGTATAATTTCAGGAGTAATTAAAGGTGATTTATACCCATTCTCTCCTTGTAGTATTTATTTTCTTTTATATTCATGCATGAGGACATGCAAGAACTTAGGCATGGGGGGGTAGATACAACAAAACTGAAAATTTTTATGCCAACACTTAGGAAAACCTCAAAGCTGCACGAAAAACGTACTTTAGGACCCTAATAAAAGAACAACTGACTCCACCTCCAATGCTCGCATTGGAGCTAGAAATCATCCGCAACAGCCATTTCCGACTCACCCGCTTACCTTTTGTTCTAAATTTAGGGTCGAACTGAATGTAACCCGATATGGGAATTTCACGAAGTGCAAATTATACGAGGTTACTTGTTCATAGCATATATACATATTGCACTCATGAATAAGATTATTTTATTAAGAGAATGCATTAGGGATTTTACCCTTTAGTTGATTCCTGGAATCCAGTATAACTTTTCACACACACGTAGAATTTGCAATGGATTCACGGTGAAGGTTGATAAACATCTTTAGTCTGTCGGGAAGAAGCAATACTTCTTTTCCAGAACCCCTGGATAGTGTTTTGGGAGTCAGGTAGATTTTCCTCCAAAAATCAACCAAAAAGTGTGAGATGAGAGTAGAGTGTACTGGTGCTCTAAGATTAGTACAAGGAATCTGGAGTCCTAGATAATTAGGTGATGATACTCTGAGATTAGACATAGTTTTTGCTCTTGGTTCCTGCGTATACATTTTTGTGCAAATTTTGAGAGCCACCAAATAAGGCAAATACGTGGAGAGTGAGTTTTCATAAAACTAGGGCTAAGGTGGATGGTTATGATGTAAACACGTTTACACTACTTAAGATGTCTATTTATGCATGTTTTTAAGCGTAGAATTGCATTGCATACTATAAATATTGCATAGCATGCATCATCTTACATTTAGATTAGTTTGAATAAAGTGGAGGTTAATTGTCTCCTTTTATGTTCAGGGACAAGGAGAAATTTTATTGGGGCGTCGGATCGAAGATCCAACCACACAGATTTGAACAGGGTGACGATTGGAGTCCAACGACTCCAAGATCACCCTAATTAGACATCTGTAGCATCAAATAGAGATCGGGGAACCCTAGAAGATCAAGGGCCAAGATGGTGTGAATCTGTAATTCAAATGACAAATCCGCCTGCATGAATGGATTCGGATCAACGATCGTAGCCTAATAGTGTGAAAATCGACTCAATCCGACATCCGTGGCACCATCTACATCATCCAGAAGATGGACAGCCAAGATGGCGCCACGTGGCTCCATCTCGGTCGCCCAATAGACTGCACGCATCAGCTGAAGGCCTCCACATCAACCCTTCCCTGCCATTGGATCAAGATCCAAAGGTTGCGACGTGCCCGTGCTTAAGTTAAGCTCTCGACATAAATGCGCCCACAGTGCATTGGTCGAGCACTCTAACGCGAAGCGCAGGCGTGCGTTCGAGCCTCGCCGCACAGCAATTGGAGCAGAGGCATACGCCCAATTTACCGCACAATCGCGATCCAGCGGCCACACGTGCTCAATCAAGATGACGTGCCCATGCATGCCTACGCATAATGCGGGATTGCATGCGTATGCACGCGTTGAGGAGGCAGGATAGGGTGCATCTCAGCCATTCGATCTCATGATCGAACGACCGAGATTTGAAGAACGTGGAAAGGTGTTGAGTGCTGAGGAGGCGAGCGGGTGCGCTGGCGCCGCCCACAAAGGCCACGTTCAGACATTTAGCGACGGTTTTATCCGACACTAAAGGTCCAGAATTAACGTTTTTCAAATTAAAATGACCAAATTGCCCTCACTCCTTGCAACTACAAAAGGAGACCCCCTCCATACGAAATTCTCATCCCTTCTTTCTCTTCTCTCCCTCTCCAAAGCTCAAGAGAAGCTTGTCCCACACCCGGGATGCTTCTCAAGAGATAAAGTCCAATTTTCATCCCCCATTTTAGAAGCGGATCCCGTGATGACGACGACATGCTACCCCATTCCTGTTCTTACCGCTTCATCCTCCTTCATCCAGCTCCATTCCCCATCTTCCAGGCGTCGGCTCGTCTGGCTCGTCCTCCAAGCAACCATCGAGGAGGATAATTCTCTCTCCATTCTTTTTAATGCATTCTAGAGTAGATTCACTGCTTTCTAGTGTAATCATTTCCTACTTTCTAGTCATAAAGTTTAGTGTAATGAACAACTTCTTTGATAATGAATTCCACGTTCATTCTACATCTCCTTTTGATTTTTGTTTGTAATATTCTCTCTCTCATTCTCTCTCTCTTCTATTTATTGTAAATAAATAGATAGTTTCTAATCAATCTACTTCGTGACAAATAAAACAAATGTGTATTTTTAAATCAAACGTCCACCTCCCTGAGTTCGACCTGGGATTTCTATTCCGGTATAAATTTTATTTGTTGAACACGAGTTCTTCGCTTTCAAACTACAACGATAGGTTTTTCAAAACCAAACACGTTAGTGTAGCAACTTGTAGCTTCAACATGTTACGACCATTCTTTACGGAATCCTCGGCTGAAGGAGGGTATTGATGGCAAGGTCAAAAATACACCATCCTATTCGTCTCTCCAAATGCCGTGAGTAGGCACTTCCACTAAATAAGCCACTCAATGTCTCTTGAGTACCACCAATCCCTAATAATGCCTCCTCAATAAAGTTCATGGATGTGTGCTAGTGTGTTATGTTTCAAAAAAAGAAAAAGAAATGACAAAAAAAAATTAGAAAAAGAAGAAAAAACAAAGAAAAAAAGAGTGAATATTTATTCCAGTTGCATTGAGGCAATACCACCAAATAAATTTGAGATCCACCAAATATGGCCATAACCCACCTTTCTTGTGTTTCTAACCGCCCGAATAGTGGCTGAGGAATTTCGACTTAGTGTTAGGGTTATGGAAACTCAATTAAAGTGTTAACTCCAAGTGAGACCACCAAATACAAATCATGTGTGTGAATCTGGTGAGAATGTGAGCTCTAAAGAAACAAGTAAAAGAACAAGAGTAAGAGAGGATGAATACAAAGGAATAAAAAGAGAGCATAGTTTTCTCGTCTTTCTCTGAGTTGAGTTACATAGTAATCCAGGAATCTAGATTTTATAGTATTAGTCTCTATGTAGAACCAAATGAGAGTGAGCCACCAAATATATAATCTTCCCCCTCAGAGACTATCCCGCTAGAATTTTTACTAGGGGTCAAGTACGGGTTTTAGAGGTGAATTAGTTTTTACTTGAATCCGTTGCAAAAGCTGTATAGCTGCACTTTCACGGTTGTCTGGATTTCTAGAGCATAGGATGAAAACAAAAAGGAGAAAAATCTTTGTGCATACACTTGATAAAATAATTAGTCCCTTAGGGACCCTTGCTGTAAATAATTTTGTCTTACATTTGCTAACGACTAGCAAGATTTTGGCATGGGGGTATGATTGTGCAGCAATCATAGGTATTAATTGACCTAGATTAAGCTAGGACTTAACATAAATTAAGGTTATTCATGCATGCATAAGCATTATCTGCATCTTTACTGTTTTCCTATAGCTGTGCATAAAATAATGTTATAATGTGCTGATTAAGTGTATTATGTCAATTGTAGGCAATAAGCTGATCAGAAGCTGGACCTCGAGCAAGATCTGAAGCTAGATCAGGAATAATGAGTGTTACAGCAGGACTGGAGCAGAAGACTTAGATTAGATGTAGGAATAACGATGCAAAGGAGTTAAGGTTTGCCATTCTATTAAGTAGGAATAAAGTAGTAAAATGTGAAGAGCTTCTATCCATCCTAACCCTAGGATAGCCTAGAGACTTCCCCCAAGCCTTGGCCACCCATAGATTAGGTCACAGCACCCTAGGAAGCCCTAAAACCCTAGTTCTAGCCCTCATCTAGACGTTCAGAAAAGTTATTAGATGTCCAGGACCCTTAGCCAACTCTCGCACACCTCAAACCCACTTCTGTAGAGTTATTGGACATCCAGGCACTTTGTTAGGCATCCAATTTATGCGGAATACCCAAAATAGAACCTAGAATTCCCCCTGACTCAGATTGGACATCCAGAACTGAAGTCTGTACTTCTGATTTTTGAGTATAAGTCATCCGATAATGTTTTCGGATGTCTGGAACTGGTCTCCAGTTCCTATTTTGAGATTCAAGCCTTGATCTTAGATTTCTAGCTCCCTAGACCTAATCCCAACACCATACTAACCTAAATTAAGGTATCCTAACCCTAGTACATTACCTCTAGACCTACCTAAGGACCTAATTAGGTCCTCACCAAACCCAATTGAGTTAGATCAAGGTCAATCACCATCACCTAAGTCAATTTGGCTCATTGAGCCTAATTGAGCTCAAATCTCAACCCACACAAGTTCAATTGGACATAGTGAGAGTCCAATTGACCTAAAACCAACCAAATTGAGTTATTTCACTCTCAATTTGGTTCACACTCATTCAATTAAACTTAGGTTAAGTTTAATTGCAATTTCCCCTTAGCAATTAGGATATGCAACCATAATTCAAGGTATACACCTACCTAAACCCCTTAGGACCTAACCTAAACCTCTTAGACACCTAGGGCATGACCACACACACACACACACACCCATTCACACACCCACACTTCTCTAGAGTTCTCTAGAACTCTCTTGAAGTGGTGCCAACTCTTGGTTGCCAAATTTAGCAACCATCTTAGATCCACGAATTGTGGATCTAAGAACCACTTCTATCATCTCTTGGCTGGCCACTCTTGGACTCTTTCTAGATAGTTCCACACTTCTCTAGAGAGAATCCCTTAAGTTTATAGAAAGACCTAAGGGGTGGCCATTCGCACCCATCCACATTCATGGCTCTCATCCACTTCCACTTAGGCAAGCAACTACCATCTCCACCACCATCTCCACAAGCTGAGCATCACCATGAAGGACACCATGCTAGGATGCAGGATCACTCCTCTATCTCTCCAAGGGCTAGCCTAAGCTCCATTGGCCGCCCCTCATTCTCCTCTCTACCACTCCAAGGCCATCGGAGACCACCTCCGAATGCCCTTACATCTGATAGATTAGTAGCTAGCTCTTTACATTTGCTACTTTAACTTACTACTTAATAGTGTAGTCCTCATTCTCCCCCAATGATGCATGCAAAATCCCCCCGAAGATTCTTGTATGTGATCATTTTTTGATAGCTATATCTACATTTTTAAGCATTCATGTACAAGCTTTCCTCTACAAGTTCATGTTGCAAACACTCTCTAAATGAATGAATGAAAAATATATTTTCTATATATATATTTCTATGTGTTGAGAATCACCATGAGCTCATTGCAATATCTTTGGTGTGATTATTGTTGCCTGTTTTTAATTTCTGATATTTTGCAACAAGTGTGTCGTTTCTGGAAAATATAGAAAATTTGACTATAGACGCATTTTCTATAAATAGTCACCAGCTCACTAGAATCATGTGTATAGAAACTCACACTTTCACCTTTGTGATCTATTTAACACATGCGCACGTGATTAGGGTTCATAATAGAAGTGGTGAAATCTTAATCAGAAGATTGGAAATCGACGTGTGATTTTAAACAAAGTAGAGCAGTAAAAGATCGAATTCAAAAGTAAAACAAACGCCTCCTAGAGACGAATGATCGGGACTCAAGTCTTGTTGTCTTTTATTAAATATCTTTGTTTGATCATATTGAGCACTATACTACGACATTTTCCTATCAAAAATGTACTTTACAATTCCCAAACACTTGGGTGTTAAATCAGGGTGATTTATAGGTCTTGACCTAGAATCATTCTGCCATCTTTAGGATAGGTCAGGTGAAGTTGACCCCTTGTTGGGTCAACCAACCTTGAAATTAGGTCACAAAACCAAAACATATAAAGTTCAAGTGGAACCCTAAAGCACCTTCAATCTAAAAGTGGTAGACTTAAGAGGTCAAGGTCCCCATTCTGGTCTACCTGGAATCTCAGTGACAAGAGAGGTCGGGTGGGGGAGACCTTGTAACCCGTGGGGATGCTCTACCCTGTAGGGGTCTTTGCGGGACTCTCCCTCTCTGGCTTCCCTGGTAATTCTCAGGTGGACGACTTTCCGATCCAGGGGTATCATCCGTCTCGAACCTCCATAGTCATCCAAACATCTTTGGGTGCCTTGATTGTGTCAAAAACATATCCAGTCCCTCATTCTTTCTCTTTAGAGCACACACATAGATTTTCAAGTGGGATTCTCTATTCAGATCCAATCACTTCACAATTTGATTCTACATCTTGATTCCTTCATCTAATCCAAATATGCAGCCAAATTACTTAGGACTACCATTCAAAAAACCTAAATCACACAGATCCATGAGAGATAGGATGATTGAGGATGCCCTTGAATTCTATGAAATTGAATACAAAACCTCAACACCAGTAGAAGACATTCAAGTTAGTGTACCAACAACTACAACTTTCATCATAAACTGTGCCTAAGTGTTATTGACCGAAGCCACAAAAGGATCAACCCGAGACATTCTCATCATAGGATACATTGAGATAGAAAAACTACACAACTTTTAATACCTTCAATGCATGAAAAATCCTCTACTTTGTGAACAACACCAAGATGATCTTAAAAAATGGGAAGAGATAATGAGATTATTTAAATAAATTATCGATCAGAAATACCTGTATACACCCCAAACAAATGAAGAACCATCTTAGAATAGTAATGAGGATCAATTCAATTTCCCAAGTCTTGGGTTGGAGTCACAAAGTTGTTGTGGATTCCCAACCTAGATGGAATACAACATGCCTGATAATGAATTAGGTTGGGAAGTTCCAATTGCAGAACACAATGTTGAGCCAACCCTAGACCCTGGATCACCAAGCATAGAATTTTGAGACCCCTGCAATGATGAGATTAGAACTGAACCTCTTGAGGATGTAAATCCCACCCCTTATTCTGATAAGGTGACCCTCGAAGGTTATTTGGACCTAGATTCTAGTGATTCAACCCACATTCTCAGCCTAGAATCTGGATCTAAAACTTATTGGGAAGATTCCGAGGCCCCATATGACGAAAATCAAAGTTTCAATGAAGAACATGATTCTGGTCCTCTATTTGATGGATATCCCTCTCCAACATCCTCAAAGGGATAGATCAATTTTTTGGATGTCACTCCAATCTACGATATAGAATCTGAGGAGTTGGACGAGTGGGGTTTTGATTGGGTCTTTCCTACAAGCCTAGAACTTGAGCCTATACCAAACAAGGACACCCTTTTGATCTCAGAAGTTAGATATAGGCTAGACCCAAGTCAGGCTGCTAAGACTACATCATGTGATTTAGTCTGTGGTGGAACTCTTGATCTCGAATCTCATTCAGTACTGGACTTTTGCAATATCTTCGATGATTTCAAATCTTACCATGATTTCGGTGAAACTTTGCTTCCTGAATACAATGAGCCAATCTACACCTCAGTTCACGTGATTCATTCTCCGACTCCGACCCTGAGGTCCCGATTCCCGAGATCACTTATTTAAGTTCAAGGTCCAACGAGATGGAATCATTTCTTTTTGATCCTTAGGAATCTAAATGAGAAAATGCTGAGAGTGACTGCAACCCAGAGTTTGAATCTTTTCTCGACTCAAATTTCCCTCATCCTATAAACACTCTTCCAGCATTCATTTTTGACTTTGAAAGCTACTATGAGGACTCTATACATGAAACCACCTGTCACTCCTTTCTAGAAGAGCCCTCATACACAATTCTCATTGAAGCCACCTCTTCCGCATATACAGAACCCATCCAAACCCATTTGCAGCCTCGGCCCACAACCAGACTCAATTTCTATTCTTATTTCCCTCTCACTGAGCCGATTGCAGATGATTCAACTCCACATCTATACCGGGTTTCGGACATTGATCAGACTAAAGACCATGCTCCATCATTCTCTGGTCACCCCTGTAGGGTTTGCACATCATCCACTGACTATTTCACGGATCCTTACTCGGACCAGGCTAATCCGACTCAGCCAAAACCCGAATTTACACTTCCACATTCATCCGAGCTCCATAGCATATGGTGGGTTCCACATCCCTGGATCTACATTTGTCAACCCACCAGATTAATAGAATTTGGGCTGCATCATCAGCCTGTTGATCTTAACAAGCACCTGGTTGGACCAACCAGGCTCTTAATCAAGGTGCTTGTTATACAAAACTCTACTGATTTCACCACTCCCTCTCCATCCCATGTCCCACTCGGTTGAAGGCGTTGAATTTAGCGCTTAACAGGAGGCAACTCGTCATTCTAATAACCCAAGATCCATCTGATTATCCATCTGTAGTCCACATCTGTTGCACCCTGAGTTCAGCCTTAGAATAGTCAATCCTACCTCTGGTACACGTGCCAGAGTTTGAAATCGTCCTCAACAGTCATTCCAGACCCATTTGCCCACCTGATAAATCCTGTTCAAAGTCCTTGAACCCAACACTATTTCACACCCTCCGTTTACAATGAGGACATTGTAAAACTTAGGCATGGGGGGTGGTAAAGTGCAAACATACAGAAATTAAGAAAAGTCAGAAGGATTCTCACAAAAAATTACATATGTCAAAAATACCAAAAAAATAGAAAACTATGAAAAAGAACAAAAAAAAAATTAGAGGGAAGAAAATTTTGAGGTGATATAAACATGAGGAGAAAAGAGCAAAATGCCAAAAAGGAGCACAAAATGAAAAAGAAAAAGAGATAGTCATTAGTAAGAGATTAAGGGATTAACCAAAATTCTAGACCACATCAACGAAAAGAGAAAAATAGGAAAAGAGTTCTAATGAGACACAAAAAGAGATTAGTAGGAACACTGATCTTAGGCCTTTTGGGCTAGACTCTTAGGCTTAAAAATTCAAGTACTCGCTAGAGATTGGGGAAAATGTGAAGCTTAAGTATTAGGTCTAAGGCTTAGGGAGTATCCGACCTCATTAACTAACCTTCGATTTGTGGGACTCGGTAACCTAAGCACCCTAATCCACACACAGTCTGGTTTAGTGTGCATAACTATCAAATTCACGTAAAAGCATTTAAATGTTCTGAAAAAGGTTAGGAGTAGCCAATCAACACAAGTTGATTTGGACGAGTTCCCAGTGAGGAGAGGTGGGAAATTCCCCTCGAGGATGCATAACAAAATATCGTCTCCTCGGTGCTTGTCTCCTAGGATATTTACATATCCTATCGAGGACATGTAAGTACTCTACTGGTTCAGATACCATGGGTGGCATTATCACGAAATGTTGATTGCCAGGGTTTGGATTTGGCTACGGAACACCATGGGTGAGATTATCTTGAAATCTCGAAAGCCAGGGTTCTGGGGGTTTTCATGGGTGGTACTATCACGAAGCATCGATTGCCAAGGACCTTTGAGGATTGATGATGGGGAAGAGGAATTTGATACAGACTGTGCTGAGAAGCCAATCTGAAGCTAGAAATAAAAAGAGAAGAGAGAGAAAACTCTCCAAACAAATAAATCCTCTGCCTCTCTCTTACAAAAAAATGCACTACAAACTGAACCAAGGCTAAAATATGTCTCAAGCACAGGTGCTTTAACCGCGGAGTCCAACGAGCTTTAGGGTAGTTCTTGCGGGCCTTAAAAACCTTCGCGGAAGACCGAGGCTAGAGCAGGTCAGGTTTGGATCTTGGATGGTACTTGAGTACCTGTAGGCCTACTATCGGCATTCTAAGCTAATCTAAAAGAAAGAGAAAAAGTACTCAGCATGAATTGTGAAAGAAACTCATGGTCTAGAACAGAAGTTAAAACCTTGAAATTTTGCTAAGGGACTAGCAAAAGCTAGACATGGGGGTATCATGGGAACACCATCATGAGCCCCAACTAGCTTATTTTGACCTAGAAAAGAGAATAAAAGCTCCTACATAACTAAGTAAAGGGCCTAATTCAAGGAATAACTATTTTGAGAGGAAAATAAGAAACAAATGATAAAACTACAATTTTACCATTGTAGTACATCAAAGGGATTTCTCAAGGGCTAAACATAGGTCAATTGGTCTTAACAAAATAAAAAGTGGGTTGGTTCAATCAGAAAAGGGTTAACATGAGATCTGGGAATTAAATGACTTCTTGTAACCCTAAAATAGACCCACTTAATTCAAAAAGGTTTTGGTTAGGATAGAAATTACTTAAACCCTCTAAAATTCATGAAAAAATATCCTCTAGGGTTTAGAACCTTCAATTTGGCCTTTAGAATCCATTTTGACCTAAATAGGGGTCTTAGTCAATTATTAGCCCTAAATTGGGTTTTTGTGTAAAATGTCTAGTCAAATGTGGTCAAACCAAAAATTAAACTTCACCATTGGATTCCTTATGTCCAAATTAGGTTTATACCCAAATTTGTACCTAAGGGGAGTTCACCTTGACCTACTTTGCAAAACAATCCAACCCAATTACTTTTTGACCCCTAACTTCTGAAAACCTTGTAGATACCCCCTATCTTCCTCGCCATTCTTTGCAATTAGGTCCCTCTGCCATTAAAGCGGAGGAGTCCTACTCCGGCGAGGATTTAAGGGGGAACTTCTCCCTGATTCCTCAGAGACTCCCTCTCAAATTTGAAAGGGAGATTCTCTAAGGAATTCCCGATCTTATGAATGCAATTCCAAGCCCTAATTGTCACCCAATCTCTCATGTGAACGCATGAGAGATTTTGGTATTCTCTCACATTCCATCTCTGGTGAGGATACTTATGCTTGGAAGCTTGCTTCCAAGCACAAGGCCCTCCACTAGAGACTATAAAAGATGCCCCTGATCTGGCCGATCATTCTCAGCTTGGTTTGGTCAGAGACAACCCTTCAATTTCTTCTCTTCTCATTCGACCAAACATCCAGCGAGCTCCGGCGACATATTCTCCCTCTTCTCATTGCTCTGCCACAATACCAGTGGCAGAGTCATCTCCACCTTCGTCGTCCCCATCGCACCATACCTGAGCACGTGCCAACTACCCCCTCGTCGTCGCTGTCACCCCTCTACTAGAACCTTCGTCTCCTACCGCGGCAGGTACGCGCTAGCCGCTATCACTCCCCCCTTCATCGTTAAATTAGGTTAGATACTTTCCCCTTCATCTCCTCTCTATTTTCCTTCTCTTTATTTCTGTTTCCACCCCTCGACAATTGCAGACCACCACCATCGTCTCCACCTCCGACAGACCACCGGTGAAGGTGCATCCTTCATTCCACACACCCACATGCCTCGCCAAACCCCTCAGAAGCTCCACCACCATCCATTGATCAATTCCCCCTTCTCCATTAACTGCCACAACCTCCACAATCTTCCCCCAAACAAACCCATCCTCATGGCCACAGACTGGCCTATGCACACATGCCTAGGCCGCCCCACACCACGCCACCCAACCTAGTCACCTTCGTCATGTCACAACGAAGCTTCCTGCGTATTCTAATGAGGCTGCAAGGATATTTTTCTTGAGAACAGGTTTCAACCTCGGCCGCCATTGAAGCAGCTTTGAATCTTGCTTGCAAGCTTCAATCCAGGCATCGCACTCTAGGTCCCAGGTCCACGCGATGCGGATTCACATCACACACGCATTTAGCCAAGTAATTGGCTTTGCGAGGCATTGCAGCTGCAGCAATTAGAAGACACCACCTGCGGGCGTGCAAACGAAGCGGGTGGGACTTTTAGTCCTACCTCGGAAAGTTTGGAGAAGGCTGAGTGATATAAGTTGAATTTGTGTCATGGGCTCTTCGCCTTGTAACATGGGGTGAGGTCGCCTTGCCCACTCGCCTCGTCCGCGATTCACCACTCCGCGTACCTGGTTGCCTGACCCGATTACCCAGCACTCCTCGTGTATCACCCACACCGGTGCGCCTGGACCCGGGTGCGCTAACCCAACCCATTTACCCGAGAATGGCTCTGGGAGAGTGAGCCTAAGAGAGAAAAGAGAGCGAGTTCACGGGGAAGGGTAAGAGTAGGTTTTGCACTTGTGTGCAGGGAAAGGAAGAAGAAAGAGGAAGCTAAGGGAGAAGTCAGAGAAGAAGAAGGCTAAAGGCAGGAAGGAAGAAGAAGAAAGAGAAGAAGAGCTGGAGAAGGAAAGAAGCCAAGAAGGAGAAGTCAGAGGAAAGAAGAAGAAGAAGGAAAAAAGACAAAGAAGGGAAGAAGATAAAGAAGGATAGAAGCCAAGAAGAGAAGTCAGAGGAGGAAAGAAGAACAAAGAAGAAAATAAAAGAAAGAGAAGCATAAGAAGAAGAGTCAAACCTTTTTAAGATCAAACGTCCAATTTCTCTTTTATGCTACATTTTTCGTAAACTCCTGCTTTATATTTTGATTAGATTTTGAGTAATTTTAAGTGTTCAAATTGCATCTATTATTGAGATTAGTGTATGAATTCCATTTGCTCCCTGTGTTCAACCTCAGACTTAACATTCGAGTAATAAAATTTATTTGTTTTGAATGGCTTTTCAACTGTACTACAACACAACCTTTTTAAAACCCGATCAAGCGCCTTAACAGAACTCCAATCAAGACGATTTCAGAGGCGTTGGACTTCATTCGTTGTCCTTATCAGATTCGTATGGTCAGATCATCAATCTGAGGCCCTGAAATAGATCTCCTCTCCTGGCCATAAAAGGACGCAATTAACCTAGAATTTATACATACTACTCTAAATGCAGAATGATGCATGCTATGCAATATTTATACTATGGAATGCATATCTAAGCCTAGGAACATGCATAAATAGGCATTTTATCCTGAATAAACTTGTCTACATCATACCCCCATGCCTATCTTTTGCTAGTCCCTAGTAAAATCAAACGAAATGCTATGTATAAAAATAGAATTAGGGTCTAATCACTTAGGCAAGATTTATTAATTACATTAGAAAATTTCAACTAAAGTCTTAATTACAAAAACTCAATAGTGCCTGAGTGTCTGCCAAAATGCAAACTGCCCAAGTCCTCACCTTATTTTTAAAACGGAAGATACATTTTTTTTGTTTTCTTCGTTTCTTTTTTTTTTTTTTTTAGTTTAGGGTTTCATGGCAAGTTTCTACAGCTATCCAACCAACTCAAGACTTGAAAAGAACTTTAAGCTCTAAGCATCTTGCAAAAGGTGATAGACTTACTAGGCGACCATTAAAATGGACTTCAGCTTTCTACAACCCTAGGTGACCATAATAGTTTCTGCCTAAAGGTTTATCTTTCCGATCGGTAGCTTTCTCCATACTTTTTTTATTTTTTACGGGGTCAACACAAGGGTGAGCCCAGTGTATATCTCCCCTGATTATTCTATGTTTAGGAATTATATGTTCATTTCGTAAGCTGGGTTCTGGACAACTGGCCAATGAGCTGTTACCACCGACAACTTGCTAGTCATACTCATGCACTGAAGTGTGGATTATTTATTTATTTTAATTTTTCTACCTTTTTCTATTTTTTCTCTCTTTTTTATTCTTTTTGGATATTTCTTTTTCTCTTTATTTTCTAAGTAGGTGGCTTCCCTGATCTAACATTTACTTAAAGGCAACAGGAAGAGAATGGTCGTGTAGCTGGGCTCTGGACAACTGGTCGATGAGCTGTTACCACCGACAACTTGCCAACCATATTGATAGGTCTATGTTAGTAGACTAATTATTTGCCTAAGTAGCTGTTAGATGATTATTGAAGTTAACAAAGAGCTTGGAAACTAATGGAAAATTAATTTAAGCTCTCAAGAGGGGAATAAGTTATTTTTGTATTTACACACACCTTTCTCTTTGGAGGTTCCAACAAAAACAAAATGAAGGACGACCTGAGAAACAATGGAATGATATACTGGAGCATTTTTGATATATCCTTATCTTCGACGGTGATGAAGGATTCCACCACTAACCTCTCTTCCAGATATCCTTCGGGAGGCGGCGGTTGCTAAGGGATTTAAAATCCTTGAATTCATGTCAGTGAAGAAGAACAGAATTGAGGAGAATAAAATGAATGTAGATCGTCATCCAGGGAGCTATCTTCTCATCTTTTCCCCTTGCAAGGACCTACCTCCCACCATCATCACCACTGTGGTCTCTACTTGCACTATGGACCTAGTGTTCACCATGGCCCCCACATCCCCAACATCACCCATGCCCTCGCCCTCGCCGTCATCGCACACATGGTGATAGCATGTGTGTGTACCCATCAACCTAATCCATCAGCCGACCCAACCTTCCCTTTCTTCTTCTTCTTCAACCTCATGCCATCTCCCTTATTTCACCTCCATCACCACCTGCAACCCACTGCCCCCTGTGGGCACCCAACACCTATGCTCAAGCAACTCCACCGACTAACCACCATCACTGCCAACACCCCTCACCATAGCCACCACTACCACAGCCATCGCTCCTCATCCACGCATGACCACGTTCTCCATTTCCTCCATTTTCAGGTTAATTTGTTTTTACATTTCATGCCACTACTGGATTCAACTTTAATGTTTAATATATTTTACTAAGTTGAAATTGCACATGTGGCATTCTCATTCTCTCTTTTTCTCTCAATGTTTCTCATGTCCTCATTATAAGCTATAAATGTGAATTTAATTACTATGTGGCAACTAATATTGGTGAATGTGAAAGCTATATCTATGTGAGTTTAGTAGGCATGCCTCCCTGTGGATACGACACTTTGACCAATGTGGTTAGATTAGATATAAATTAATTTTGATAGAGAGATTTTCCACCACATAAAATACAAAGACATATCATTCCTATTGCAACTATCTTAATTAAACAAGAATCTCTTTATCACATTCCACCCTAAATGGTTCATTAGCTACCCAATTTTCATAAAATCTATCGGAAAGGGAGTCAATGCAAATAGTATGTAGATGCTTAGACTTAAAGTCCTCTCAAATCAGAGGGCAAGTTGATAAGTGGTGTACTTATCACCCCAATTTATTAACCAAGTTAGAATAAAATTACTTGGAAAGGACTTAAGACCAAATCCACATTTTAGTGGACACCCAGGCTAATTAAGCCCGAAGACCTGAAGACTCTATGTGTTTAGGTCCTTAAGTATCATCTCCTATTGTTAACAACTCTTAATGCCCAAGTTCTCTTCTCCTAATTCTAATTCTATTTTTTTCCCTTTTTGAATTTTGAATTTTTTTCTTTTTTCTAAATAAAAGAAATTCCACGAAGCTAACAAAATAATTTCAGGATTAAATATCCACCCCCATGGCTAAATGATGCAATGTCCTCATTGTGAAAATAAAGACATGAAATGGGCGGAATAAATAGAATATTACTTGAATTTTGTAACAATACAATCAACTCCGCAAAGAGAAAAGAGTATACACATGTGCTAAGATTATTACCTTTAGCTAGGCATAATTTACAAACAAAGAGAAGGTTACTAATTCACAAGTGCGAGCTAAGATCAGAATTAAAAGATTGATCCTCAAACCCACCAGAAGAAGATGTCCACAAATGTGGACTAGATTATTGTGCAGACCCATGCCCCAAGGTCGAGTGGTTCTACGATTCTGGATGAAAATCACCCAGAATTGAAGATTGTTGTGTTTGCAGGGCCAGGCCTGCGGTATGATGGTGTGCAACCCAAGTATAAAATGCCGGACAATGGGTTGATCTTATTTACTAGGTTCATATGTCCACTTAGAGTTTATGCCCGAAAGATAGTCAATTGTTATGTACTTGGGTTGCGCATCCTCAATGTCAAAATTATCATAGGAGTCCTAGTAGAATTTAGGTGGTTTTAGGTCAACAGGAACCCTTAAATCCAAAATTGTATTTCCCTCAGAATTAGCCTCCCAGATTTTAACTTCCAAATTCCTATCCACTAAGTTCAATTGTTCAGTTTTCAAGACCTCAAGATTGTTGTACACCCCATCTAAAATATCCAAGTCCAACAATTGTGGTCAAATCAGGATTAACTTTGGTACAATGATTTCCAAATCAAAATCATAATCAATCCCATTGGGGTGTGTGATGTGCACACATATAATTGCAAAAATGACTATTTATGTATGTTTCTAGTGTCATAGAAGCATTCATGCATTATAAATATTGCATAACATGCATCATCGTCCATTTAGGTTAGATTATATAAATTTTAGGTTAATTTTCTCTTTTGGTGGTCAAGGAATAGGGAAACATTTATTGGGGCCTCAATTTGATATCCAATCGTACGAATCTGATCAGGGCAACGATCAGAGCTCAACGACTCGAAGATCACCTCGATCAAACCTCCATAGCATCAGATGTAATCCAAGAAAGATCAGAAGTCAAGGGCCAAGGTGGTGTTAAATCCACACCTCAGATGACAAATCCAACTGCACGGATGAGGTCGGATCGATGATCATAGCTCAACAGCTCAAAAATCAGTTCAATTTGACATCCATGGCACCATCTACAAGTCCAAGAAGATGGACAACTAGGATGGCACCACGTGGCACCATCCTAGCTACTCAACACTGACCCAAACCTCTCCCTCCACCTCTTTAAGCTATGATTAACACATCTCAGCTGTTGGATCATCAATCCAACTGCTGAGAACGCACCACATCGCTCCTTAGCTGTGTAGCACCTTCTAAAGGCACGGGATCTGGTGATCTCAACTGTTGGATCGCCATCCAATGGTTGTGAGTGCCCAACCCTTAAAGCACAAACTTGACAAAGTTGCAAGTGTAATGCATTGGTTACACACCTCCTCTCGAAGGCAGCGGCACCGGGTCGAGACACCAAGCGCTTCAAATCGAGCGTGCATGCCAACGCGGTGAAGTTCACCCATGCGATGGTGATGAGCAATCAAGGAAGTGCGACTTATGGGAACACCATCATGAGCCTTAACTAGCTTAATTTAATAATTATCAAGGAATAAATGCTCCTACATAACTGCCAGAGAGCTATAGTTCATTGCATAATCATTCTGAGAGAAATACAAGAAACTAGGGTTAAAATTATAATTTTACCATCATATCTTGAATGTAGAATAATCACGGGCTTTCTTAGGGGTTAATTAAGGGTCAAAAGTTCTTAAAAGTCCAACAAGTTGGTTAATACAGACAGAAAAGGGTTTTCGCGTATTTTGAGAATTAAATGACTACTAAAACCCTAAAAAAAACCTGCTTAGGTAATTGAGGTTCTGGCCAGGATAAAATTCACCTAAACCCTCTAAAATTTATAAAAAAATTTCCTCTAGGGCTTGGTACCTTCAATTTGACCATTAGAACCCATCTTGACCCAAAACAAAGTTTGAGGCTAAAATTTGCCCTAATTTGCATTTTCTGCATAAATTACCAAGTAAAACTTACTTAAAACCTAAATCTAGCTTCACCATCGGATTTCTTGGATCCAAATTAGGTTTGTACCAAAATTTAGGTCCAATCTGAGACTGTTTTCACTTAGTTTGCAATTTGGTCCTTTCTGATCACACATATGCCCTTAACTTTCAAAATCCTTATAGAAAGGCTCCTAACTTTTTCATTATTTTCACAACTAGGTCCCTGCCACCATGAATCCTATTCCTACAAACTCCGACAACCTAAAATTGGCAAGTTCTCCTTGATTCCTAAACGAATCCCTCTCAGATTTGAAATGAAAGTTCATCAAGGAATTCTCTTCCTTTTGAGCCAATTCCCACGCCATAAAACCTTCCCAATCTCTCATGCGAACGCATCAGAGATTAAAGTATCCTCAAATTCCTATCTTCGGCAAAGCATTCCAAGCATGGGAAGCTTGCTTCCCAAGCTCAAACTCCCTCTAAAGGCCTATAAAATGACCTTAAGATCATACCAAACTTCTCAAGCTCGATTTCAACAGGATCTACCCCAATTTCTTCCCTCCTAATCTAGTCGAAAGGCACCTCGAGCTCCGATGACTACCCTTGCCTCCCTCTTTGTCTGACCGCAATATCGACGGCAGATACTCCTTCCTCTTCTTCCTACGCGTCGTGCAATACCGGCCGACGTCCCTATCTCCTTCGTCCTCGCCGTCCCCCCAACCGGAGCTATCTTCGTCTCCGATGCTAGCTGATGTAAACACGTCTACACTACTTAAGATGTCTATTTATGCATGTTCTTAAGCATAGGATTGCATTGCATGCTATAAATATTGCATAACATGCATCATCTTGCATTTAGAGTAGTTTGAATAAAATGGAGGTTAATTGTCTCCTTTTATGTTCATGGATAGGGCAAATTTTTTATCGGGGTCATACAGATGTGATCAGGGCGACGATTGGAGCTCAACGACTCCAAGATCACCCTAATCAGACATCTGTAGCATCAGATAGTGACTGGGGAACCTTAAAAGATCAAGGCCAAGATGGTGTGAATCCACACTTCAAACGACAAATCCGACCACACGGATGGATTCGGATGAATGATCGCAGCCTAATGGTGTGAAAATTGACTCAATCCGACAACCGTGGCATCATCTACATCATTCAGAAGATGGATGACTCAGATGGCACCACGTGGCACCATCTGAGCCATCCAACTGGCCCTCAGGATCACCGCTGCCTCTCTAAAGAAAATCCGACATGCGATCTGGGCCGTTGGATCTTGATCCAATGGCCATGAGCACGAGCCGCTAAAATCATCTCCGCGACCAACTCTCCTCCACAGCGCAGTGGGCGAACGCTTTATCGCGAGCGGGCGGCGCGCATTCAAAACGCAAGGAGCGGGCAAGAAGTGCGAGCAAGCGGGTGCAATTAGCTGCTCGATCACGATCGAATGGTCTCACACACCCAATCCTCCCCATGCGTTATTGCACGCCCGCGCGTGACGCGGGATGGTACGTCGGCGGGCACACGCTGAGGAGTGGGTGAAGGCACGACTTAAGCCATCCGATCGTGAGATCGGCTGGGCATGCGCTTGCGTTGAGTGCACAAGCAAGTGAGCGGACGTGCGTGCACCGCCCACTATGCCCACGTTTGGACCTTTAGCGACGGTTTTATCCATCACTAAAGGTCCTGAAGTAATGTTTTTAGAGTTGTAATGACCAAATTGCCCCCACTCCTTGCAACTATAAAAGGAGACCCCCTCCACACGAAATTCTCATCCCTTCCTTCTCTTCTCTCCCTCCGCAAAGCTCAAGAGAAGCTTGTCCCACACCCGGGATGCTTCTCGCGAGATAAAGTCAATTTTTCGTCCCCCTTTCGGAAGCGGATCCCAAGACGATGATGTGCTACCCCATTCCTGTTCTTCCCTCTTCGTCCTCCTTCATCTTGCTTCATCCTACTTCATCTAGGCATCATCCCATCCGGCTCATCCTCCAAGTGATCATCAAGGAGGATATTTCTCTCTCCATTCTTTTAATGTTTTCTAGAGTAGATTTACTGCTTTCTAGTGTAATGAACAATCGTTCTGATGATGAAATTCCATGTTTATTCTACATCTCATTTTGGTTTTTGTTTGTAATATTCTCTCTCTCTTATTCTTTCTCTCTCTTTGATTTATTACAAATAGTTAGATAGTTCTAATCAATTGAATTACTTCGTGACAAATAAAATAAACGTGAATTTTTTAAACCAAACGTCTGCCTCCCTGTGTTCGACTCGGGATTTCCATTCTGGTATAAATTTTATTTGTTGAACACGAGTTCTTCGCTTTCATACAACGACGACAGGTTTTCAAAATCGAACACGTTAGCGTAGCAACTCGCACGTTCAACACCAGCCATACTGCAATTGGCTCCAACTCTGATCCCCATCGTCCACTACCTATCTCTATCGACTCCACAGCTTCTCTACGTCAATACAACACCTCCTACACTCTGCTTTGACTTTTGCACTGCCCTCCATGAATTCATCTTCCACCTCACCGGCATACCACCAGTGAGCGCTAGTGGCCACCACAGACAATCTACGCCACCGCTTCCACACTCCTCACCATCGCCTTGTCTTTGAGACTAAAACCCCTCAAGTAATTGAGGGGATCAGCCTCTCTAACACCTCACCGAACACCACCACATTCGTAGCTTGACCCCAACTTCGCCCTACACCCACATGCACTCTCACTCCACACTACCACCACCTTTGCAATCCACGACATCCGACGAAGGTTCATAACTATTTTGACTTGGTTGCAAGGCCGTATTCTTATTTTCAGGTGTCCTCGCTAGAGCTATGCTACTTCCGCCATCACCACCATTCTCTTCGAGCTCCAGGTCGCACAGGCATCAGGTGTTACCTCTAGGTGCCACGGACGAGGCCCAGGAGCTGTTCCAGGTATCCAATTACCACTGAGGGAATTTTCTTCAATGCCAATTCAATGCATCTTCATCACAGTTTCCTCGATTGGAAGAGCATCGCAGCAGCAGCCCATGCAAAGAGAAAGGCGACTAACATAGTGAACCATCATTAACAACAGAAGCGACGTACTGATATAAGTTATTTTTGTGTTCTGGGCTTATTGGCTTAGAACACGAGGTGAGGTCCCATTAGCCTCACTTGATCTAACCTGCATAAGCTCTCACTCCTCGCTCACCACCCACTGCCGATGAGCCTGGACTTGGGTATGCACTTGACCCGAATATCCGATTACCCATCACTATGGAAGGCTCTGGGAGAGCAGTTCCCAGAGAGAGAAAGAGAGAGAGTGCACAGGGATAGGGGGTTTTTGCTCTCACCGATACCTGTGTGACCCTTAGTCGTAGAAAGAAGCAGAGGAAGAAAGGAGAAGAGAAGGAGAGTAGTAGAAAGGCAAAGAAGAAAGAAAGAGTTCTTAAGAAGAAGAAAGGAGAAGAAAATCACTGTAGAATCAGACGTTTAAGACATCTAATCCTATCAACAGACGTCTGATTTGAGCTTCTTAACTTGATTCATACTGTTGATATATTTGCTATTATTGTGAGGGGTAATTGGTGATCCAAATCACCATTTTACCCTAATCTTTTTACTTCATGAAACATTTGCTTTATCATATATATCTGTCTTGTTTGGATTTATTGACAGAATTGCAATCTTGAGAGTTAATTGTTACTTGCTCCCTACGTTCAACCTCGAACTTCAAATTCGAGTAATAAATTGTATTTTTGTTTCACATTGATTCGACTGGTACAGCAACGCATTGATTTTAAAACCCATTTTAGAGAAATAAACAGCGACATGGTGCACTAGATGAAGGCACGTCCTTCACACGTGATCTGACGTGTGAACGTATGCCCAATACGACTCCGGTATGCATTACGTTGGAGACCAAGAGGCACGTTTAAGTCGTCTGTTCTTTTAATCGGATAATTGAGGATGTGTGTGTGAGGAGGGGCTTCTTAATGGCTAAAGGTAGAGAGGTGGGGGCCCTTGTGTGCTTCATTGATGTGGGGTCCTTAGTGACATTTATATCCGTCACTAAAGATCCTAGCAATTAATGTGTTAAGGTCGTAAAAGGACCTTTTTTCCTCTATGACAACACCTATAAAAGGGGACTGATGTAAACACATTTATTGAGGGTAAAATGCCTATTTATGCATGTTCCTAGGCTTAGATTTGCATTTAATGTTATAAATATTACATAGCATGCATCATTCTGCATTTAGAGTAGTATATAATTTAGGTTAATTACGTCCTTTTTGTGGTTAGGAGAGAAGGATATTTATTTTAGAGCCTTGGATTGACGATCTAACCGTATGGATCTGATCAAGACGACGATCGGAGTCCAACACCTCCGAAATTGCCCTGATCGGAGTCCTGTAGCACCATATGTAGTCCGAGGAAAATCAACGGTCAAGGGACTAGGAGACATAATTTAGAGCTTCAAATGATAAATTTTACCACGTGGATGGATTCGAGTCGACGATCGCAGCCTAACGACGTGAAAATCGACTCAATCCGACCTCCATAGCAAACCCTACAAGAAGAAGATGGATGGCCCAAACTACGCCACGTGGCGCAGCCCAGGCTGCCAACGCACGAACGCAGCACCACACCCGCGCATGCACACAGCGCAGCGCTCATGTAGCACCAGCTATGTGTGTGCTGGACCTACAGCGACGCATGAGTTGGACTTACAGTGACGTTTATAGCTGTCGCTAATTCTTCACGCGCCAATAAAGCCAGATTTCGGCATGAGCAGGCATGAGCTGCCTACAGCGACGCTTCCAGCGACAGCCTAGATGTCATTAATGGTCCCATACCTACTTTTGCCTCTTCTCCACTATAAAAGGACCCACACCCCCTCCCTTCCAAGCGATCTCTACCAATTCTACTCCCACCTACTCCCAAGCTCTAGCAAGCCTACCGACGCTCCAGTAGAGCTTGTTCTCAAGCTCCCAAGCCACCTATTAGTGTAGCGAACCTCTACCCCACCAAATATTCCTCCAACTTCCCATCCCCCTTCATAGGTCGCCTTGGAGCCGTCCTCCCACCTCCATTCCGGTAGCAGATCAACTCCGTCTTCTCACCTCCATTCCAGAGCTACGTCGAAGCTTTCCTCAACCTGACGTCCTCCTGCAGCTCACCTCCGTCGTCCCGCTCCTCACATCCTTCATCCGAGCTTCTACCAGGCGCTGTCATCTCACCGAATAGCCGATTCGGGAGATTTCTTCTCACCCCTCTCTCTTTTTATGCTTTCATAGTAGATTGTAATAGACATTAGATTGATATATATAACATTTTCGTTCCACGTCTCTATCTTGTGATATGTTTGCTTGTTTCTTCTTACAAAAATACAAAAAAATAACAAACCCTAAATTACCAAAAAGAAATGAATCGAAGCGCGATTTTCACGTAAAGTAAATGTCGCCTCCCTGTGTTTGACCTGGGACTCCCTTGGAGTTTTGGTATAAATTTTATCTGATCGACGTGTTTTGTAACTACAACGACGGGTTACTTGTAACCCCGATTTCTTACATGCGAAACATGGCCGACCTTTTTGGCGCCGTTGCTGGGGAGGCAACGGAATTTACTTTATTGTTTATTGTGTTTCCTTGCATTTACATAGCACTAACCCTACTTGTCTTTGATCTACTGTCATGCAGGTACTCTAGCATGGAGATCCAAGTGTGGGTAGAGTGTTTTGTATGTGTCCCCCACACCACCCCCACCTTAGTTTTCATTCCATAACCTAATAACTCAAACCCAAATCAACTTAGGTGCTTTTTATAAACCCTAGGATAGATTTGGTTGTTTGTTTGCCACCTCCACTCACCTTGCCATCGGCATAAATAAAAAAAAAAAAAAAAGTGTTATCTGATTGTGGGATTTTTTGAAAGCTACACACTTGACACCACAACTTCTTATCCTAAGGCACACAATCACTTTCATTCTACCACTTAACCGAGATCTGACCTGTGGACTCGGTACACTTCAAGTAAATACACATAAGTGAGTAGAAATCTGAATAGGTTAAGAATTCTTGTGTGCCTTAACTAAGTGGTGCAATAAGGCAATTGATTGAGCTGTTTGGGTTGCACCACTTAATCTAAAACTGATCCATCAAGTAGCTTGCCACTTAGGATTAATTCTTAGGGTTGAACTAGACACTCCACATTATTTTTTATTTTTAACGGAACATATCATCACCCGTGCTTTCAAAACTTTAAGTGTTGTACTAAACCTTGATTAAACCAACCTAAGAATTAAACCCTAAAAGCTACTAAACAAGGTTAAATCCTAAAAGACACATCATCAAATAACCTTGTTTGAGAACCCTGGTTGTGCACGCACACACATTTTAACTAATCATTAAGGGCACAACCCATCTAAATGGCCCACCACATTCCTGAAGCACCATTGTCCGAAGCTTAACTAAAATTGATTAGACGTTGGCCCTAAGGAGTGGTTCGCTTGTCGGGATCTAGATTGAGATTGATCACGATTAACCTACTTATCTAGTCAATCTGATGTCTAGCTAGGGGAGTAGCATAAAATGACCATGGCTGGGAGGTACACTAGGAACCAGAGGCGTAAGCCAAAGGAAGAACCTTCGCCCTAGTCCCTCCTTCTAACTGGTTGGATTACTTGGTGTTGACGTGACTGACTCGATCATGTTTTAACAGTTATTGCGTCATAGTATATGTGATCAAGCGTCGTCAACAAATAAAAGTTTTTTATTACTCGAAAATCAGAGTATCCGAGGTCGAACACAGGGAGCAATAGGAATTTACTACTAATCTCAATGTAATTGAACACTTTAATTACTCAAAACTTTAATTCAAATGTAAATGCATGAGTTTGAAAAGCAATTATGGTAAAAAGAAAGAATTGGACGTCTGATCACAAGATCAGACGTCTTAAAAGTATTTTCCCTTCTTTGATTATTCTTCTTCTTCTGATCTTGCTTTCTTTCTTCTACAGCCTTCACTTTGCTTCTTTCTCTTTTGTCTTCCTTCTGTCTTCTTCTTCTTCCATGGTCTTTTGTCTTGGCCTTTCTTCTTTTTTCTCTACAGTCTCTCTTCTTCCTTCTCTTCTCTCTTCTGCGAAGGCTTCTTTTTCTGCTTCTTCCTTATGGCTAAGTCTCTTCTCTTCAACTCTCAGCCTGCTTGCACAAGGAGAAAAACCTACCCTGTCCCTCTACCCGCACGTCTCTCTCTCTAAGAGTCACTCACAGGACGACCAGGCGCACCGGCGTGAGGGTGATGGTGCGAGGTGTGCTCAGATAAGGTCGGGTCGAATCTCGCCAGATTCTCGAGGTGAAACCACAGACGAGGTGAGCGTGGGTAAGGTGAGGGACCTCACCCTTGTGCTTTCGGAGGTGACGAGAGAATAACACAAAATCAATTTAAATCGTACCTGCACCTCGTAGATTGCCGATGTGGGACTATCAGTCCCGCCCTGCTCTCGCGCGCGCCCGCTGAATGCTCTTCGTCGATTGCCAAAGCTACGGACTTCGTTGCGTTATCCACTAGGTCAGATAGCTTCGCAGTGCTTGCTCGAGTTAGCTGCACCTGAATCCTGGCCGTCCTGAAGCCTGGAGCTGCTTCGCGTCACCGTCAATGGCGGCAGGGGCTTGAAAACTGTCAGACACAAAACAAGCCTCTCGGCTTAATCAGATCACCGGAGGACCTTCGCCTTGTCATGGCGAAGGTGAAGGGCAAGGTGGCAGGCCGTGGGGTGGCCTAGGCGTGCGTGCCTAGGTCGCCCAGTGGCCGGATGGATGGGTGAGTTCGGGGGACCGTTGGGTAGGCGTAGCGGGTCTATAGATGGGTGGAGGATACTAAGTGAGGTGCGGCGGAGGTTATGTGATGGTCGGCGAGTTGTGTGGGGTTGCAGAGAGATGGGAGCGCCTCGCCGGGGGGTGGCTGGAGATGAGGAAGCTGACGGTGGATGGCGGCGGTCCAGGGGCAATCAAGTGAAATAGAATAGGGAAAAGAAAGAGGGGAAGTTGTGGAGTAGTTCTAACCTAATTGTAGGGATGAAGGGGGTGGAGAGGCGGACGGCTGTACCTGCTGTCGTCGGAGAAGAAGATGCCCAGTGGGGGAGGACGGCGGCGACGACAGGTCTGAGGCAACGTGCACGGGTATTGCGCGACGCGGAGGAGAATCAGGAAGAAGTCTCTGGCACTGGTTTTGTGGCAGAGTGAAGAGGAAAGGAAAGAAAGCTCGCCGGAGCTCGCTGGGTACCCTGGCCGGGAAGGAAGAGACGAATCTGAGGTGAAACCCCGGCCAGGTCGAGCTGCAAATGAGCGGCCGGGTTTGGGGGTTCTTTTATAGGCATTGGGTCATGTGTTCAGAGCTTGGAGGGCATGCCTTTGTCTTCGACAGCTCACTGGAGAAGGAAAGTGGGTGGATACCCAAATCCCTCGTGCGTTCGCACGAGAGATTGGGATCAAATCAGGGATCATGACTGGCCTCAGATGGAAGGGAATTCCTCAGAGAATCTCCCTTCCATTTCTGGGAGGGGATCTCTGAGGAATCAGAGAGTATTCCCTCTCTAATCCTCGCCGGAGAAGGATTCTGCCCCAATAATGGTGGAAGGACCTGATTGAAAATGTGGCGATGAAGTTAGGGGGCTCTCTGCGATGATTTTCAAAAGTTAGGGACCAAAATGTGATTTGGGTGTACTAAATTGCAAAGTAGGTCAAGATGACCTCCCCTTAGGTCCAAATTTTGGTACAAACCTAATTTGGACCTAAGGAATCCAATGGTGAAGTTGGATTTTAGGTTTGACCCCATTTAACTGGATATTTTTCGTAAAAACCCAAATTAGGTCAATTAATGAGCTAGGACCCTAATCTAGGTCAAACTGGGTTCACAAAGCCAAATTGAGTGTTCTAAACCCCAGGGGATAATTTTCCATGATTTTTAGAGGGTTTGCTTGATTTTTATCTTGACTAGAACCTTGTTGATTTAAGTGGGTCTGTTTTAGGGTTATCAAATGCCATTTAATTCCTAGATTGCACATAAACCCATTTCTGATTGACTCAACCCACTTTTTATCTTATTTAGACCATTTGACCTATGTTTTGCCTCTGAGAAATCCCGTTTATGTACTGCAATGGTAAAATTGCAGTTTTAACCTTTATCTCATGTTTTCTTCCCAGAATACTTATTCCTTCATTTAGGCCTTCTACTAGGTTATGTAGGAGCTTTTATTCTCTTTATTATGTCAAAATGAGCTAGTTATGGCTCATGATGAGGCTCTCATCACCTGGACATAAGTAGAGTAAAGTGTTCATAATCTTAGGATGGATTCTGAGAGTCTGTAGACCTTTAGGCTACCCAACCTAAGGATAGGCTTGTATTTTTGTATTGCAGGGCTCCTTTCTCTTTTGATTTCCCTCCTTACTTCACCATGTACCCTTCCACATCCTACACACATTTCACATCCTATCATCATACCACCACTTAACCCCAAGATGATTACCATCCCGACTTAACTTGAAATTATCCATCCACTAGTTGAGATGGCTTTGATTGGGGATATGAATCCAGACCTCAGTATCCAGGACCTAACCCTGGACAACAAGACTATGATTACTATCGTTCCCAGAGCTACAATGATTATAGATCTCCATCCTTTGATGATCAACTTAACTAGATCTACAACTGTGAAGGATATGCTGATTATAACACTTACCCTACCCAGAATTATGCTGAATTTATGTAGCCGCCAACCTTTAAACAACCTAAGATGGCCTACTATCAAGGAGGGACTCGAGAACCTTGACATCTTGACTCTCTTAGATTTTACCTGGACTCACCCAATCCTGAACCGAACCAGTCGGTTCAGGTGAACCAGATTCAGGATAGAGTGTTGGCTAATTTGAGGAACACTATACAATCTTTAGAAGCTCAGCCAACACCATGCACTGAAGCACTGAAGCCTATGATCAAAATGATTGATGAACTTAATAGTTCTCTATTAGATTTGCTCCAAAGCGTTAGGGATAGGGACCTGGGTGAGTTTCTTCTTGGGAAATTCTTAAGGTTGAGGATGAAATTTGTGGTTGCACTAGTCAAATCTTGGGATGATTCTCAAGATGAACCCTCTTCAGGAGAGCCAATGTTTGAACCCGCTTAGGTGCCTGTTGAGGGGGATACATATTCGGAGATTGGAGATGACCAGATTGGTCTAGAGTAACCCTTTGAGGATGAACCGATTGATTCACCTGAGATCCCCAAGTCATGAAACAAAGAAAATTATGTCTCCTTAGATGATGAAATGACTTGTGATGTTGAGACATATACAAATGAGGATCATGAATTCTTTGATTTTGACGGTAAGGAATCTCTTAGTGAAGTCTCACTTAAGCTTGAGGAGAATGATTTTAGTGAGACATATGGGCTCGAGTATGACCACCAATTTGGTAGCTCGACTACTAAAGATTCTGATTCAGTTGGGGCTAACTTGGAGGATCCGATACCTGACGACTCAATCAGTGACCCCAGTCCTCATCTGCACCCTGAAGAGCTGACTTCTGAGACCTTTGTGCCCAAGTCAGTCTTGATTCAGCTACGATTTCTAGACTTGGGAGAATCATAAGGGATGAATAATATGCTAGATGTCCCGAAGCCTGAGCCCTTGATGTTGGAGGATAGAATTGTTGAAATAAAAATTTGGGAGGCTAATTTTGAGAGAAGTTTGATTTTGGATCTAAGGGTACCTATTGACCTAAAACCACCTATCTTCTTTACAGACCCTTATGATATCTTTCACGTGAGACCAAAGCCTGGAATAATTGATTATTTTTCTGAGCTAGATGTTAAGTGGACAACCGCACCTATTGAACCATCTTTACCCATTGTCCAACATTTTGGTCTTGGGTAGCACACCCCAAAACTGTAGGCCCAACCCCGCAAGCTTAACAACCTTCGGTTTAGGGTGATTTTCATCCAAAACCTAAGAACCACTCGACCTTGGGGCATGGGTCTGCACCATAATCTGGTCCACGTCTGTGGACAACTTCTACTGGAGATTTTCAAGATCAATATTTTTATTTAGATTCTAACCCACAGTTGTGAATTTTCAATTTCTTCTTTATATGTATGTTATGCCTAGTTGAAGGCATTAAACTTAGCACGTGTGTATACACTCTTCTCTCTGCGGAGCTGACCGGATTTTCACGACACTCAGGTGATGTTTTGTTTACTCCGCCCTTTTCATGTCTTTATTTTTACAATGAGGACATTGCATCATTTAGGCATGGGGGGGTGGATAATCGATTCCTGAATCCATTATGTTAACTCCGTAGAATTTCTTTTAGTTTCTTATAAAATTAAAAAAAAATTAAAAATTTGAAAAAAGATAAAAAAAGAAATTAGGAAAAGAAAACTTAGGCATTTGGAAGTTATTAACTTTAGGAAATGATACGAGAGGACCTAAATGCCTAGACTCTTCCGGTCTTCGGGTTAAATTAGCCCAGGTGTCCACTAGAATGTAGACTTAGTCTCGAGTCCTCGCCAATTAAAATTCATTTTAATTTGGTAAATAATTTGGGACGATAAGTATGCGACTGATGTAAACACGTTTACACTACTTAAGATGTCTATTTATGCATGTTCTTAAGCATAGGATTACATTGCATGCTATAAATATTGCATAACATGCATCATCTTGCATTTAGAGTAGTTTGAATAAAATGGAGGTTAATTGTCTCCTTTTATGTGCTTGGATAGGGCAAACTTTTTATTAGGACATCAGATCGAAGATCCAACCATATAGATGTGATCAAGGTGACGATTGGAGTTCAACAACTCCAAGATCGCCCTAATCAGGCATCTATAGCATCAGATAGTGATCAGGGAACCCTAGAAGATCAAGGTCTAAGATGGTGTAAATCTGCACTTCAAACAACAAATCTGACCACATGGATGGATTCGGATCGACGATTGCAGCCTAACGATGCAAAAATCGAGTCAATCCGACACCCGTGGCACCATCTACATCATCTAAAAGATGGACGTCCAAGATGGCACCACGTGGCGCCATCTCGGTTGCCCAATTGCCCGCACGCAACCGCTGAAGCCCCTGCATCCTCCCTTCCCTGCCGTTGGATCGAGATCCAACGACTGCGATGCGCCCGCGTTGAAGTCAGGCACTTGACACAAATGCGCTACCAGCACGTTGGTCGACCGCGCTAACGCGAAGCGAGAGCACGCGTTCGAGCCTCTCCACACGAAATTTGGAGCGGAGGTGCACCTTCAATCAATCGCACGATCACGATCCAACGGCTGTGCGTGCTCAATCAAGATGACGCACGATTGCACACGCAGCGGTAATGATAGTGAAATACGTGCGATTTGCAAAAGCAGGTTTTTAATGTCGTTGTAACACGCGAATTCGCATACACTTTTAAATTTATATCCTAGATAGGGAAAGAATCTAGGGTCGTCCAAGGAGGCCAAATGGTTGCAAAATAATCCTCTTGCTTACAAATAGATCTCAACTTTCTTCTTGGTATTTTAAATATATAATTTTTTTGTTTTGAAAAGATGAGGGCAAAATGCGAATTGTAACGGAAAGTACTAACACCTACAATTGCTTAACTAAAATTTAAAAGATAGAAATATCTTCTTCCTAAGCTCACTCTAGGCAAGTGGAGGCCTAGAGTAATTAGGAAGAAGAGGTGAAACAAGTGCTAGAACCAAAAGTAACAATTGCAATAAAAAGCTAAAAGAAGGCAATTTAATTGACTAAAATTAGTGTTTTTTTCAAGGACAAGTAGAGGAATGCTTCTACTAGAACTAAACAAATTTAAACACAAATAAAGAAACACTAATCCTCTTACAAAATTTTGTGAAGAAGGGAGTCTTCTTGCTCCAAGCCTAGCTGCTCCTTGGCTTGAAAAGAGGGCCTCCTTCTTCTCCTTCCTTGAGATCTCCTCCAAGGTGGAAGCTACCGTCTTCAATGCTCTCTCCAAGGGGTGGGCATGCACCACCCTCAAAAACACCTCCAAGGTGGCGTGGACCACCTTCAAGATCTCCTCCAAAGATCTTCCTTGCCTGGCTTCTCCTTTGGCTGGCGTGACCCAAGAGAGAAGGGAAGAGGGGAAGGCACCAAGGGGATAGAATATCCCCTTAATCTTCTTCTTCTTCTTCTTCTTCTTCTTCTCTCTTGGATTTGGGCTTCTAGGTGGAATATGAGAGTGAATTTGCTAGCCAAGGATGTCTTGAAAGGTGGTGGGTAGTGGCCTTTTCATAGGGTAGGATGGGGGGTTAAGGTGCCCCTTGAAATGGACTAGGATGGAAGGATGGAGGTGGTTGGTGATCTTATGGCCAAGGGTGTGTGGGGCCAACCCAAGGGGTGTTAAAGGGGGTGGTTATGGTGGTGTTGGTGGCCTTTGGTGGTGGAGAGACACCACCATTTTTGCGCCAACATAGGGTTTTCTAGAAGGGAGGTTAGGTGGATGGTGGAGATGGATTGAAGGGGAATTGTGTGGTGGAGATGAAGGGGAATTTTGGAGGGAAAAGTGGAGCCATCAACCGGGTGGTTAGGGTTGTTTTGGCGCCACTGTTAGGTGTCTTTTGGAGGTGGTAGGTAGGCTAGGTTGGTGCCATGTAGGTTAGCTTATGTGGAGCTTAGGTGGAGCTAGTTGGGTGGAGTTGTTAGGTGGGTTTTTGGGGTGGTACAAGCCAAGGAAGTTGGAGCATAGCTAAGCTAAGCCAAGATAACCTAAGCTAAGCTAGCGTAGCTAATGGAGGAGTAGAGGAGAAGGTGTTGGAGCTATGGTTTAGAGGGAGGAGCTGAGGAGGAGAAGTCTGGAGCTGAAATTGGAGTTGGCTGCTGCTGAAGTGGATGGCATGGAGCTACTCTAGCTGGCTTAGCTTGCTAGTTCTTTGCTAACTGCTAAGCAGAGCTAAAGTAAGCTATCTTCTACCATAATGAACTGAGGTGAGCTAGGTCTAGTGCTCCTGGGTAGAATCAAGCTGGTTGAGGCAGCTAAGGTCGCTTAGCTCAACTGAGTTGAGTTAAGCTAAGTCCCCGGGAGCTGGACTTGAGCTTCCTGAGCTGGGATGAGTTCTTCTTCAATTGGCTGGAGTTGAGTGGAGCTAGATGTAGCTGGATCTGAGCTGGGGTGAACTCCTGTCAACTCAGTTGAGCTAGCTAGAGTTCCCTGTGAACTAGTGGGAGCTGAGATGAGCTAGATCTGAGCTGACTTGAGCTAGGGTAAGCTAAGATGAGCTCTCTTGAGCTGCCATTCAGCTAAGATTAGCTGAATGGAGCTGGGATGAGCTAACCCTAGTTCAAGTGAGCTACGTTCCAGTTGTGGTGAGCTGGATCAAGCTGAGTTCCAGCTAATCTGGGCTTCTTCTTCACCATTTGCCTTCTTGAGTGCTAGGGTTTTAGGGATCTGTATATCTGTACATCCCTAACACTCACAAAAACATATTAAAAAGACAATAAAAAAATACAATGTATGCCTAACCTATTTCATGCCTAAATGCAGCCCAAAAACCCATTTGCGGAGTAAAATCCTAAGAGCTAGGTTTGTTTTAATGCATAAGAATGATGATAAACTGGCGTTTATCACACCCCCATGCTTATCTTTTATTAGTCTCTTAGCAAAACTTTAATTTTTTGGAAAACTGAATTTTTGGGAAATCTAATTTTTTTGACTTTTGAGGAGAAAAAGAGATTAAGGGACCTTGGTAGATTAAAACACAGGAGGTACGGGATTTGTAAAAGATAAACATCAGGATTTGTTTTTGGATTCAACCATTAGACAGAATGGGATCAATATATCCTCCAGAAAATTCACAAATTAACCCCTTGTTAATTCAGATGACTTGAAATGTTTGTTTTTAGGATTTTTCTGGCTCAAGAATCTGATTCACAACTTGCAAAATCCTTTAAAAACTTGTGTCTGTGCTTATGAAAAGCCAACATTTATAAGGGCGTGTTAATTTATTTATTATTACTTTTTTTTTTCTCCCCCATGCTTATTTTTAGCTTAGTCTTACAATAGATGTGTCGGGATCATCATTCCCGTTACCATTCCTTGAGGGGGCTCTGGCGCCAGTACTTCGGGATAGCACTGTCCATGACACCACCCAGGAGCTCACAACCCCAAAACATGATGCGGTGAAAAGGGGCGCTCCAAGCAAACTCAAGCTCTTGCTCCGACACTATTGGTAGAGCACTGCCCAAGACACTTGAGCTGCTAAAATGTGCTTTAATGCTCCATCTAAAGATATGAAATATAGATATGGAGCAGCACCGAGGCGGTAACATGTTGACATCGCATCCTCAAAGGAGGCATTTTCCTCCTTCTCGGCGGTGGGAACTCAAACCAATGATCTGCTTCAGACTTTTACTAAGTCCAAATAAGGGAGTTTTTCAAATTTTTAATTATTTTTAGGTGTTGGCTTGTGTGTGAAAATTGACACAAGAAGTTTCTCAAGACACGCAAGTTTTTGAATCAGAAACTAAGTCAAAAACTTTCCATATTACAAAATAGGATCAAGTCACCTGAACTATCATGAGTTCAGGTGGAATTTTAGAGAAGGATATCTGATCTAGTCTAAAATAGACCCTGGAATTCTAATGATCAGATCCATGTCCTCATCCTTAGTTTGTTAAAGAATAATCCCCATTGTACCAAAAGTGAATTTTTCGACCTTAGTCCCGATTTCAAAATTTTTCCGCAAAAAATTTACAACATTTTTATTTATTTATTTATTTTTTTGGGTATGTAAGCAGGAAATAAATTAAAGGAAATTGCATGTTTTTAGATTTTGAAAATCCTAAATCGATCGTCAAATTTAAAAATATCCCCCCATACTTAAGATATGCCATGTCCTCATGCGTTAGGAGGGAAAAGGGATCACCTTAGTGAAGAATGGTCGGGTTTAGGATGAACAAAACCTGGAAAAAGAAAAAAAAAGGAAAGCAAGAAAAAATGATGGGTTACCTCCCATCTTGTGCTATCTTTTACGCCATTCAGCCAGGTGTGAAGGTATGCACAGAAGACGTAAAATCAAGTAAATAATTGGACACTTGGATGCCTGCAAAAAAGGTGTCTTCTTCTAGATCCCTATAAAATTGATTAGAAGCAATATTGGGATCAAAGTTGGATGGAAAATGATAAGTGTAGCCCGAGTCTGGCCATGGTTTTAAATCAAGTTGGATGCCAAACTCGGGCGGGGTTGGTGGCAGTTCCGTAAGAAAGGAGTTGGGGAAGGAATGGTGAGGATTAGGTGAAGTTAGTGTGGAAAAATTAGGTGCATGAATAGTGGGTGGGTTAGGGTGCTTAGGGGGGGTATCAGGAATAAATTTGGGGTCAAGACAAGTTTCCGGATCACAGATTTCGTCGACCACTAATTCTGAATCAGAGTCCTCAAAAAAATTATGGTCGGTGAGGGTATATATTAACATTGTCTCCTCCACCATATTGGAAATTTCAGTATCTGAGTCGTCAAAGAAGTTATCATCATGGAATCTCCTGGAGGATTTAAAAATATCTAAAGTGATAGTTTGGCTTGCACAGTTGATATCCATTTTGCCTATGTGGCAATTGATATTTGCCTTTGCAGTGGCCAAAAGATGGCATCCAAGGATTATTGGGGAGTCCAGTAATGATTCAGGTGCCTCAATGTCAAGAACCATAAAGTCTGCAGGGAAGACACAATTCTGGACCTTGACTAAACCATCCTCGACAATCCCAGGAGGTTTGATTGTAGATCGGTCGGCTAATTGCAAGGTAACCTCGACTGGTTTTAATTCATTGATCTGAAATTCTTCGAATAAACTCGTGGGAATAATATTAACTGAGGCACCGAGATTAAGGAGGGCGCGATTAAATGTAGTGTCATCAATAATTATAGAAATTAAAGGCACCCTTGGATCTTTCATCTTAGGAGGTAGCTTACCCTGTATGACAGAGCTTACTGTCTCCGAAAGATGCACCTGTCCTAGATTTTTGGCCTGCCTTTTAGGAGTACAAATCTCCTTCAAAAATTTAGCATAGGCAAGTATATATTTGATGGCATCTAGGAGAGGAATATTGATATGAACTTGCCCAAATAGATCCTTGAGTTCTTCTGTTGTGGCCTCAAATTTCTTTTTTTTTGGTGGTGGTGGGGTAGAGAGCTTGTGGGAAAGGGATAGGAATCTTATCTTGAGATTTTTGTATTTCTTTTTCTTCCTGATGGGGAGGTGGGGAGTCAATTTGCACAGGTATTTCACCAGGTTTGTGTGAAGGCCCAGGGTCAGTGGTGGTTTTCCCACTCCTCAAAGTAACTGCATGTGCAGTCGGATTATTATTTGGAGGAGGTGGGGGGGCCTGTGATTGTAGAAACCTGGGCGGCTGCTGAGGTGGTGGATTAGGAGGAGGCTGATTTGGATAGTGTGGAGTTCTGCCTGTATAATGGTTTCCATGGTGATTAGGGTTGGGCATGGGTTGGGACGGAAGATGTCCTGCAGGTCTTTGCATAGGAGTAACCCCAATCTAATTGTTTAGATTTGTGATGGTGTGGGTTACTTCCGTCATTTTTGTTTGCATATCCTGCAGGGTTTGCATCATCTTGGCATTGATGTCTTGTTGGGATGGCCCAAGATGGAAGTTTGGATTCGGCCCATACCCATTAAAATGATATTGTTGGGAGGAAACTTGATTATTCCAGGAGTAGTTCGGGTAATTTTTCCAATTGGAAGAATTTTTAAAGGGCTCCTGGATGGTAGAAATATTTTGAGTGGGCTTAAGATCTGGATAGTTATAATTCCCTAGTGAATCATGGGCAACCTCAGAATAATCAGCAAGAGTAGTGTTGAGATTATGCAAATTTTCTCTTCGTGGAAAGTTAGGCTGGGTTAGATGTGGGTGTGGAGCTTGAGTTGATGTGGCCAGTCTTTCCTCAATTTTCTTTTGATTAATATGCATCTGGTCGAGTTTTTGAGCGATCAATTGAAGATCGTCTTAGGTGACAGGGATAGATTGAGTGCCTATTTCATGAACATCGAACTGCGGGTTTTGGGTTTTGCAAAATGTGTTCATGGAAGCTTGATTAAATGAGTTTTCACTCATTTCTTCAAACAAGTCGTAGGCACTTTCAGCATCTTTATTTAAGAAGTTGCCGCCACACGAGGCATCGAAAAAATGTCGGATTTGATCTTCTAATCCATGATAGAAGATTTGCACGAGCTTCCATAAAGGAATCTCGTCGTGCAGGCAACTTCTTAAAAGATCTCGAAATCTTTCCCAAGAATCATGGAAAGTTTCACCAGATTTTTGGTGAAAGGTCGTAATAGATCTTCGAAAAGAATTGGTACGACCTATGGGAAAGAATTTCTTGAGGAAGGCGCTCTTGAGTTGAGGCCAAGCTGTGATGGGTCGGCCAGTGGTCCTGAACCAATAAGCGGCCTTATCTTTAAGAGATAATGGAAAAAGCTGCATCAGCCATATGTCTTCTTGCACATTTCGGGAACGGGTTGTCTATGCAAGAAGACTTAGCTCTTCAAGGTGGCTGAAAGGGTCTTCCCTAGGAAGGCCATGAAAGTGTTTAATTTGGTTCAGGACAGCAGGCTTGATCTCAAAGTCCCCCTCCGGTATGACCACCCCTGGTCGTTCCTCATAATAAGACGGATCATAGAAATCTTTTAGAGGAACAACAGGCTACTGATGGGGTGGTGGGTTTGGCCTTGGATTGGCTAGGTTTTGGATGTTCCTAGTCAATGTTTGTTGATTGGAATTTAATTTATTAATCTGATCGGCCATCAATTTTAAAAGATCAGGTAGGGGGTCTTGATGTTGTGTGTGGGGCAACTCAAGATTAGGAAGCTCCAAGTGTGGGAAGTTAATGGTGGGTGGGTTTTGGGTGGAAGGGTTAAAATTAGGGCTAGTGATGGGGTTAGAGGTAAGGTTAAAGGTGGAAGTGGAAGGGTCAATGGACCTATTTTATTGTGTTTCCATTTTTTCAGGAGATGAAGACAAAAAAAGTGGTCTTTTTGCACGGGGGGCGAAATCAAATGGTCCTTCCAAGTGCGGATTTTGAGACCATCGCCCGTGCATAAAACGGAAGAACGGGAGGGGAGGAGAAGAGAAAGAGGTGAGAGAAAGTGTGCAATTCAAACAAACAAACCTAGACTTAACTTAAATGTGACTCCCTAATAATAACCTAAGACTTGGTCTATATAGGAAATAAGTAGTCAATAGTAAATACCCGTTCTATCAACAAATCTAGCCAAGTTGCTTAAGGGGAGGTTTGGGCCCAAACGTTTCCTAGGGAAAACCCTAGGTGCTTGTACAAACCCGCGCCTGGTGGTTTGACATGGCCCCTCAGCCTGAACACCAGATATAGATGACAGAATTGGTACTAACTAAAGAAGACTTAAGACCTAAATAGTAAGCCTAAGTTGATAAAGCCTTAGGGGTTAAGTTGCTACAAATTTTAATTAGGTCTAGGATGCTATAGTGCACACGGAATGTGGAGGGCATTTATTGGGTTGTTGACCTGTTATTTTGATTTTTTTGTGTGTGTGCAGGAATTGGATAGTGGCTCCAATGAAAATCAAGTTGTCACACAATTTTTTGTATTTTTGTCTTTTAGGATTTCATTTAATTAAATGTGTTTTAGGGTTTTTCTCTTTAAATTTTCAAACAAGTTTGAAAGTTCACAATCAAAGGAAAGACAAGTTGTATTAGTGATAGTTAATTTCCTTTAATGTGAGTCTTTAAAAAGAGAGAAAGAAACCCTAAGTCAATTATCCCTAAGACAGAAATTTACTACCAATGAATTAATTTTAGGCTTTCTGTATTATGTAGTGGTCCAAATAAGTCAAACAATAGCACTACTTTGAAGAAAATCAAACAAGGATTCCAAAAAAGATTTTTATAAGATTTTAGGAATTTTTTTGATAATTATTTTGAATTTTTAATTGTACTAGTGTTAAAGTCTAGAAATGATACTTGTGGGTATTTTGGACTTTCATTATTACTACCAACCTCAGAAAATTTTTGTGATTTTATATGATGTGTAAAATTTCACAAGGATTTCATCAAGCTAAATTTAACAAAAATTGGATCAGTATAAAAATTCTAAAAATTCGCGGACAGTAATAAAATAGGAAGATGAGATGGTGTGACCCCTCTATAGTCCACGAATTTTAAAAAATTAAATACAAATCCAATTGATCTAAAATTTGGAACAGATGTTCCTAACTTAATTGGAAATCACCGTATGAAACTTTATGATTTTAGGAGGCCTATGGTGTTAGGAATCTATTTTTCAAGTCTAGATAGAAATCTGGACTAAAAAAATAGAACACCAATACTTGCAATGGAGTGGTGTTAAAGAAGTATTCAAGCAAACAATAGATTTTATATAGGCACCACTCCACTTAATTAAATTGTTTATGGTCCTGAAACCCAAGTTTAATATTTTTTTGGTAGTCTTTTAACCTAAATGTGACAAGAATGGGGAACCAACCTGAATTTCACGGGAAGAAAAGGATCTTTGAGCTCTCGCTTCCAGATTCCTGCCTTCCCGCTGTAATTCCTGCACACACAAAAGAAGGGGATGAGATCCACTTCAAGAAAGAGAAAATTAACTAACGCAAAGCCGTGCCTCCTCGGCAACTGCGCCAAAAAGTGATAGTGAAATACGCGTGATTTGCAAAAGCGAGTTTTTAACGTCGTTGTAACACGCGAATTCGCATACGCTTTTAAATTTATATCCTAGATAGGGGAAGTATCTAGGGTCGTCCAAGGAGGCCAAATGGTTGCAAAATTAATCCTCTTGCTTACAAATAGATCTCAACTTTCTTTTTGGTATTTTAAATATATAATTTTTTTGTTTTGAAAAGATGAGGGCAAAATGCGAATTGTAACGGAAAGTACTAACACCTACAATTGCTTAACTAAAATTTAAAAGATAGAAATATCTTCTTCCTAAGCTCAATCTAGGCAAGTGGATGCCTAGAGTAATTAGGAAGAAGAGGTGAAACAAGTGCTAGAACCAAAAGTAACAATTGCAATAAAAAGCTAAAAGAAGGCAATTTAATTGACTAGAATTAGTGTTCTTTTCAAGGACAAGTAGAGGAATGCTTCTACTAGAACTAAACAAATTTAAAAGCAAATAAGGAAACACTAATCCTCTTGCAAAATTTGGTGAAGAAGGGAGTCTTCTTTCTCCAAGCCTAGCTGCTCCTTGGCTTGAAAAGAGGGCCTCCTTCTTCTCCTTCCTTGAGAGCTCCTCCAAGGTGGAAGCTACCTCCTGCAATGCTCTCTCCAAGGGGTGGGCGTGCACCACCCTCAAAAATTCCTCCAAGGTGGCGTGGACCACCTTCAAGATCTCCTCCAAAGATCTTCCTTGCCTGGCTTCTCCTTTGGCTGGCGTGACCCAAGAGAGAAGGGAAGAGGGGAAGGCACCAAGGGGACAGAATATCCCCTTAATCTTCTTCTTCTTCTTCTCTCTTTGATGTGGGCTTCTAAGTGGAATATGAGAGTGAATTTTCTAGCCAAGGATGTCATGAATGGTGGTGGGTAGTGGTCTTTTTATAGGGTAGGATGGGGGGTTAAGGTGCGCCTTCAAATGGAGGGCTAGGATGGAAGGATGTAGGTGGTTGGTGATCGTATGGCCAAGGGTGTGTGGCTCCAACCCAAGGGGTGTTAAAGGGGGTTGTTATGGTGGTGTTGGTGGCTTTTGGTGGTGGAGAGACACCACCATTTTGGCGCCAACATAGGGTCTTCTAGAAGGGGGGTTAGGTGGATGGTGGAGATGGATTCAAGGGGAATTGTGTGGTGGAGATGAAGGGGAATTTTGGAGGGAAACGTGGCGCCATCAAGGGGGTGGTTAGGGTGGTTTTGGCACCACTTTTAGCTGTCTTTTGGAGGTGGTGGGTAGGCTAGGTTGGTGCCAAGTAGGTTAGCTTATGTGGAGCTTAGGTGGAGCTAGTTGGGTGGAGTTGTTTGGTGGGTTTTTGGGGTGGTACAAGCCAAGGAAGTTGGAGCATAGCTAAGCTAAGCTAAGCTAAGCTAAACTAAGCTAAGCTAGCTTAGCTAATGGAGGAGTAGAGGAGAAGGTGTTGGAGCTAGGGTTTGGAGGGAGTTGCTGAGGAGGAGAAGTCTGGAGCTGAAATTGGAGCTGGCTGCTGCTGAAGAGGCTGGCATGGAGCTACTCTAGCTGGCTTAGCTTGCTACTTCTTTGCTAGCTGCTAGGATGAGCTAAAGTAAGCTAGCTTCTACCATAATGAGCTGAGGTGAGCTAGTTATGGTGCTCCCGAGGAGAATCAAGCCGATTGAGGCAGCTAAGGTAGCTTAGCTCAACTGAATTGAGCTACGCTAAGTCCCCGGGAGCTGGACTTGAGCTTCCTGAGCTGGGATGAGTTCTTCTTCAGCTGGCTGGAGTTGAGTGGAGCTGGATGTAGTTGGATCTAAGATGGGGTGAACTCCTATCAACTCAGCTGAGCTAGCTAGAGCTCCCTATGAACTAGTGGGAGCTGAGATGAGCTAGACTCAGCTATGTTGAGCTGGATCTGAGATGACTTGAGCTAGGGTGAGCTAAGATGAACTCTCTTGAGCTACCATTCAGCTGTGATTAGCTGAATGGAGTTGGGATGAGCTAGCCCTTGTTCAAGTGTTCTATATTCCAGCTGTGATGAGCTGGATCAAGCTGAGTTCCAGCAAATCTGGGCTTCTCCTTCACCAGTTGCCTTCTTGAGTGCTAGGGTTTTAGGGATCTGTATATCTGTACATCCCTAACAATCACAAAAACATATTATAAAGACAATAAAAAATGCAATGAATGCCTAACCTATTTTATGCCTAAATGCAGCCCAAAAACCCATTTGTGGAGTAAAATCCTAAGAGCTAGGTTTGTTTTAATGCATAAGAATGATGATAAACTGGCGTTTATCAGGTAACGTGGCATCGCACGTGATCGGGCACGTGCTGAGGAGGCGGGCGTAGAGCGATCTAAGCCATCCTATCTCGCAATCAGACGACTGAGGATGGGTGAACGTGCGCAAGCGTTGCGCATTCAGGCAAGCGAGCAGGTGTGCGTGCGCTGTCCACTACGCCCACGTTCAAACCTTGAGCGATGGCTTTATCCATCACTAAAGGTCCTAAATTAATGTTTTTAAAGATGTAATGGCCAAATTGCCCCCATTCCTTGCAACTATAAAAGACGACCCTCTCCACACTAAATTCTCATCCCTTCCTTCTCTTCTCTACCTCTCCAAAGCTCAAGAGAAGCTTGTCCCACACCCGGGATGCTCCTCGCGAGATAAAATTAAATTTTCATCCCCCGTTTGGAAGCGGATCCCACGACGACGATGACGTGCTACCCTGTTCCCATTCTTTTGCTTCATCCTCCTTCGTCCTGCTCCGTCCTCCTTCGTCCAGGCATCATCCCGTCTGTCTCATCCTCCAAGCGATCGTCAAGCAGGATAACTTTTCTCTCCCATTCTTCTTTACAGCTTTCTAGTGTAGAATTTTCCTTCTTTCTAGTGTAGTTGATTTCCCACTTTCTAGTGTAATTATTATTTGATTTTATTGTATAAACATTTTGAATTATTGAATGCATATTTTCTCTCTCTCTCTCTCCCTTGTTAGTCTGATTGTTGTTATAGCTTCATTGTAATTACATCGCCTCGCTTTTCAAAAAAAATTCTAAAAAAAATATAATTGCGAATATAAATCAACATAGCCTCCCTGTGTTCGACCTGGAATTTCAATTTCGGTATAAATTTTATTTGTTGAACATGAGTTCTTCGCTTTCAAGCTACAACGACAAGGTTTTAAAACCCAAACACGTTAGCATAGCAACTTGCACGTTCAACATTTTGGCTCCGTTGCCGGGGAGGCAACGATTTCTGATCTTCTTTTCGCATTTCTTGCACTTTATTCCTTTCTAACTTGCTTTCTCTTGTGCCTATTGTTTTGAAGAGACCTCCATCAGGGAATCATCAAGCGGTAGACTGGAGTAAAGTGCAGTTGAAGATAACTGTAAGTACTCCCCATTCTTCCCCCCTCCATAGATTTCATTCGCCACATTAAATCCAAATTCCAATTAACCTAGGTGTTTGCATAAATCCTAGGAATAGTTTGGTTGTTTGGATTCTCACTTACATTCATTCCACCCTCATTTATATAAAAGAAACCAATAAAAAGATAATCTTGTGGGTCAATTTTCAACAAACACACAATGTACACCCACATTCAAGGCACTTAACCGGATTGATTTGTTTCTACTCAACCGCGTTCTGATCTGTGGAACCGGTACACAGAAAGCAACACATAAAAGAGTAGAAATCATTCTACTTCAACCATCTTTGAGTGCCTAACTTAGTGGTGCATTTGTGGCGAGTTGTTTGAGTTGTTTAGGCCGCACCAGTCTACTTAAAATCAACTCATCAAGTAGCTCCTCCTTAGGGTTTTCAATCTAGGTTTATTCCAGGCACTCCACTTTCTTTCTGGTTTTAAAGGAAAATAATCTTCACCCGTGTTCGACAACTTGGTTTGCCTAGAAACTTGATTGCAATCCACCTAATTTGAAACCCTAAAAGCTGCTTAAGCAAGATTTGAACATTAAAATCCATGCATCAATAATAATCTTGCTTGAAAACCCTGGTTGTGCATGCACTTACACAAATCTCAATCAATCATTAAGGGCACAACACATTTTAAGGGCCCATCGCATTACATAGGCACCACAATCCCAGGCGTTAATAAAATTGAGTAGACGTTGGCCTTAAGGTCTGAATTGCTCTTCAAGGCCTAGTCTGAGATTGTCTTTGATTAACCACTTGTACTGATTAATCTGATGTCTAGCTAGGAGAGTAGCGTCAAACGACCACAGCTGGGGGGTACACTAGGAATCGGAGGCGAAAGCCGAAGGAAGAACCTTCTCCCCAGTCCCTCCTTCTAACTGGTTGGATTGAACAGACGCAAGTAGAGTAAATCATTTACAGTCTTCAGGCAGGTTTTGGGAGTCAGTAGATCCTTAGGCTACCCCACTTAAGGGTAGCCTTGTTTTGTTGTGCTGCAGGGTCCCTATCCTAAGTCCTTCTAACCTTCTCCTAGTTTATGCTGGGAAGACGGTCATTGAATCCCCGATTGGAAGGACCATTAGAGCATTCTAGGAGGTGCAAATTAGATTTTGGTCAAATTGATCCCATGGCCGACCAACAACCTCCTCTGCTTGGAAATCCACAGGAAGAATTTCGAAGGCAGCTGGAACAAATGTAGAGAATGCAGGAATGGTTCCAGAGAATGCAGGGCGGTTAGCACTTGAAGGATTTTTATGATCCTTCAGATTACGGGGAACGTCCTGGTGTCCAAATTCCAGCCAGTGATGTAGAAATCAAGCCCTAGGTGTTAAGCCTGATTAAACATTATCATTGGCTTGGCTCCAAAGATCCGTTTCAGCACTTGGAGGACTTGACCACTTTGGTCCAGACCACCAAGGCACGAAACATAAACGAGGAGCAAATGATCATGAGGGTCTTCCCCCACTCTCTTAGGGATAAGGTCGCGCATTGGTATAGGACAATAGGAAGACCAATTAAAACTTGGAATGAGTTAAAATCGACCTTTCTGAAGAAATTCTTCCCAATAGAACGTACCAATGCTTTGAGACTGGCAATCACTACCTTTACCTAGTGGCCGGGGGAGCAGTTTCATGTGGCCTGGGAGTGATTCCAGGACTTATTGTGGAGGTGTCAACACCACGAGGTGCCGAAGTGGCAACTCGTGCAGATCTTCTATCATGGGTTGACTGAGCAACTCAGAAATCATGTGGATGCTTCTTGCGGAGGCAATTTCCTCAATAAAGATGCAGGTAGTGCAGATGATTTATTTGAGGAAATGAGTGAAAATTCAATTAATCATGCCTTCATGGATACATTTAACCGGTCCCAACAGCCCAGATCAAATGTCAATGAAGTCCATGAATCTCATTCATTTGATATGGAATTGATTTGTAACAAACTTGATAAGGTGGACTTGGTTGCTAAGAGAATGGAAGAGTGGATGGCTGGCAATTCTATGAATAACTCTCAATCCCAAAATTTGGGATTCCATTCTTCACGAGCTCCTTCTGGATGGGAGTTCGTGAATGAACTCGATGCGGCTCAACCTGTGAGTCAGTGTTTATACGCTCTCGATCAGGTTTTAAAAGATAATATGTTGTAATATAGCCGACAAAGTGTTCAAACAAATAGAAAATTTTATTACTCGAAAAACTAGAGTATCCGAGGTCGAACACAAGGAGCAATCTCAGTACTTTTTAAAACTAAGGAATACAACTCTTAAATGAAAAATAATCGATTCAAAGAGAGAGAGTTATAAAAAGAATTGCTAAAAGATAACATGATTGGACGTCTGATTTCTATATCAGACGTCTTAAATGCAACTATTCTTCTTCCTGTTTTGATTCTATCTTGGCCTTCTCTGATTTTTGCTTTCTCTTCTCTCTTCTGCCTTCTTCTTCTTTGTAGGCTCTTCTTCTTCTTTTCTTCTGATCTACAGGTCTTCTTCTTCCTTGAACTTCTTTCTTGTCTTTTCTCTTTCCTACGAAGGCTTCTTCCTTGATCTTATTTCTTCTCTCTGCAGTCCTTCTTTCTTCCTTCTCTTCTCTTTCCTGTGAAGTCTTCTCCTTCCTTGGTCTTCTTCCTTAGCCTTTCTGCAAAGGCTTCTTCTTGCGGCTAAGTCTCTCAATGCTCAGCCTACCTGCACAGAGAGGTGGGAGCAAAATCTACCCTGTCCCTCTACCCACGCGTCTCTCACTCTCTATGAAATTCACTCAAGGACGCTCTCTCAGAGCCATGGGTATTCAGGTCGGATTTTGCAGTCGGGACTAGGCGCACCAGCAGGTGGGTGATGCTCGAGGAGTGCTTAGGTTGGGTCGGGTCGGAGCCCACCAGATCCGCAAGGTGAAACCGCGGATGAGGCGAACGTGGGATAAGGTGAGGGACCTCACCCTTGTGCGTTCGGAGGCAACGAGGTAATATCACAAAAATAATTTAAAGTATACCTGTGCTTTGCGTTTCGCCGATGTGGGACTATTGGTTTTGCCCCGCTCCTGCGCACGCCCGCAGAAGATTCTTCTTCGATTGACAAGGCCGCGGACGTCGCTGCGCTCTTTGCTGGACCAGATGTCTTCGCACTGGCTGCCCAAGTCCACTGCACCTGAGGCCTGGATCTTTTGACGCCTGGAGCTACTTTGAAGCTTCTTCAACCGTCGTCAATGGCTATAGGGGCTTCGATACTGTCACACACAAAACAAGCCTCTCGGCTCAATCAGACCAGCTGGGGTCCTTCGCCGTGGCACGGCGAAGGTGGTGCATGGTGCTGCAGGTCGTGGGACGGCATAGGCATGCATGCCTAGGTCGACCTGTGACTGGAAGTGTGGGGTTGTTCGGGGGGCTATGGTGGAGGCGTAGAGGGATGGTGGATGGGCGGAGATTGTTCCTTGTGGTGAGGCGGAGCTTATGAGACGGTTGGCAAGCCGTGTGGAGGGGCGGAATGATGGGGGCGGCTCCCCGGAGGTCGGTCGGTGACGTGGAAGATGAGGGTGGTCAGCGACGGTCACGGGGCAATTAAATGAAATAAAAGGGGGAAAAGAGAGAGGGGAAGATGGAGAGGGTATCTGGAGTGTTCTGGAAGGGAGGGAGGTAGGGGAGTGGACGGCGCGTAGCTGTCGTCGTCGGAGAAGAACCCTGAGGGAGGGAACGGCGACGAGGATGAGGTCAGGAGAACGCACGCCTGGCACTGCGCGACGGGGGAGAAAGAGGTGAAGTGGACTCTGCTGCTGGTATGGCAGCAGAGCGATGAGAAGGAGGGGAGGAGGTCGTCGGAGCTTGCAGGTTTCTTGGCCGGAGATGGAAGAGAGGAAAATTTGGGGGAATCTCCGCCAAAACAAGTCTGCAGATCTGCGACTGGGTCTGGGGATCCTTTTATAGGTGTTGGCCGAACTTTCTAGTGCATGGAGGGTGCGCAATCACCTCCGCCGGCTCGCCGGAGAAGGAAAGAGGGTGGATACCCAAATCCCTCGTGCGTTCGCATAAGAGATTGGGTTCACACCAGAGATCGTGATTGGCCTTAGATGGAAGGGAATTCCTCAGAGAATCTCCCTTCCATTTCTAGGGGGAAATCTCTGAGGAATCAGAGAGCAATCCCTCTCTAAACCTCATCGGAGGTCGGTTCTGCCCTAACAATGGCAGCAGGACTTGATTGCAAAGGTGGCGAGGAAATTAGGGGGCTCTCTGCAATGATTTTCAAAAGATAGGGGCCAAATTATGATTTGGGTGTACTAAATTGCAAAGTAGGTCAAGATGACCTCCCCTTAGGTCCAAATTTTGGTATAAACCTAATTTGGACCTAAGGAATCCAATGGTGAAGTTGGATTTTAGGTTTGACCTCGTTTGACTTGACATTTTGCGTAAAAACCCAAATTAGGTCAATTAATGAGCTAGAACCCTATTCTAGGTCAAACTAGGGTCCAAAGGCCAAATTAAGTGTTCTAAACCATAGAGGATATTTTTCCATGATTTTTAGAGGGTTTACTTGATTTTTATCCTGACCGTAACCTTGTTGATTTAAGTAGGTCAGTTTTAGGGTTGCCAAATGTCATTTAATTCCTAAATTGCACATGAACCCATTTCTGATTGACTCAACCCACTTTTTATCTTATTTAGACCATTTGACCTATATATTGCCTCTGATAAATCTCATTTATGTATTGCAATGGTGAAATTGCAGTTTGAACCTTTAATTCATGTTTTCTTCTCAGAGCACTTATTCCTTCATTTAGGCCTTCTTCTAGGTTATGTAGGAGCTTTTATCTTCTTTATTGGGTCAAAATGAGCTAGTTATGGCTCATGATGAGGCTCTCATCATACCCCCATGCCTAGCTTTTGCTAGTCCCTTAGCAAAATTTCAAGGTTTTATCTTCCGTTCTAGACCCAGAGTGTCTGTCAATAATCATGATAAGTGCTTCTCCTTTTCTTTTGTGATTAGGTAGGAATGCCGACAATAGGCCTAGAGGTATTCAAGTACCAAGCAAAATCCGGACCTGACCCGCTTTAGCCTCAGTCCTTCGCAAAGGTTTCTACGGCACACCAAAAACTAACCTAGGGTTTGTTGGACTCCACGGTTAAAGCACCCGTGCTTGAGACATTTTTAGCCTAAGTTCAGTTTGCAGTGCATTTTTTGTAGGAGAGAGATAGAAGATTTATTTGTTTGGGGAGCTTTTCTCTCTCTTTTCTTTTTATTTCTAGCTTCGGATTAGCTTCTCAACACGGTCTGTATCCGATTCCTCGTCCCCATCATCAATCCTCAAGGGTCCCTGGCTTTCGAGATTTTGAGATAATCCCGCCCATGGCATTCCGTGGTCGAATTTAGACCCTGGCGATCGACATTTCGTGATAATGCCGCCCATGGTATCTGAACCAGCAGAGTGCTTACATGCCCCCAGTAGGATATTTAAATATCCTAAGAGACAAGCACCGAGGAGACGATATGTTGTTACGCATCTTCGAGGGGAATTTCCCGCCTCTCCACGTCGGGAACTCATCCAAATCATCTTGTGTTGATTGGCCGCTCCTAATCTAGGTGACTTTTTCAGAACATTAGATGCTTTTGCATGATTTGAATGTTTATGCGCACTGAACCAGACTGTGTGTGAATTTGGGGTGCTTAGGTTACCGAATCCCGCAAACCGGAGGTCAGTTAACGAGGCCGAATACTTCCTAAGCCTTAGACCTAATACTCAAGCTTCGCATTTTCCTCAACCTCTTAAGGATTATCCAGATTTTAACGTATACGTGAATTTTTAGGCTAACAAATCTAGCCCAAGAGGCCTAAGACCAGCATTCCCGCTAATCTCTTATTATGTCTCCTTAGCACTTTTTTTCTTTTTCTTGATTTGGTCTAGAACTTCAGTTAACCCCTTAATCTTTTGCTATTGACTATTTCTTTTTATTTTCATTTTGTGCTCCTTTTTGTCATTTTACTCTTTTCCTCTTCTCATTTGTATGACCCTGAATTGTTCCTCCCCTCCATCAAGTCTCTTTTTTTTTTTTATTGAAGCCCTTTCTTGATATGAATTTTCCTGACATTTTGCACTTTCATACCCCCCCATGCCTAAGATTTGCAATGTCCCCATTGTAAATTAGATGGGTTCGATTTCAGCTTAGTTTATGCATTAGGACAGGTGTGTGGTGAGTGAATGGGTTGAAGTGACTTGTCGTGAATGATTTTTAATCTCGGGTAGGGATACCTGAGGTGAAGTCGGCTGTTCTAATGGATGAACCCTAAAGTGCAATATGAATTCCACATAGAGATGTCAGAAAAGGTTTCAGGTTTCTCAAAGAATGACGGGTTGCCTCCCGTTAAGCGCTGAGTTTTATGCCATTGGCTGGGCGCAATGAGCTCAAGAGGAATGGAGGGTAAAGGATGACTCAGCCAAATTTATATCGGTCGTGTCAATGAACGGCTTGAGTCTCTGACCATTCATGACAAAGGGTTCAGAATCGTGGCTGAGTGGGCTGATTTCAATGGCTCCATTTTCGAAGATTTGTCGGACTAAGTAGGGTTCGACCCACTTAGATCTTAGCTTTCCTGGGAATAATTTGAGTCGGGCATCAAAGAGTAAAACCTTTTGACCAGGATGAAAGACCTTTCTAGAAATGTGTTTGTCGTGAAAAGCTTTAACCGGTTCTTTATAAATTTGCTAGTTCTCATACGCGTCGTGGCGTAATTCATCGCTCTCGCTCATTTGAAGTCTTCTGTGGGTTCCAGCCTTAGAAAGATCCAGATTACAGGTCCGTACTGCCCAATAGGCTTTATGCTCCAACTGAACGGGGAGATGACATGCCTTCTCGTACACTAGTCTGAAGGGAGACATTCCTAATTGGGTCTTGTGGGCGGTCCTATAGGCCCACAATGCTTCCGGAAGCTGAGAAGACCAATCTTTTCAATCAGGTCGAACAGTAACCTGAAGGATCTTCTTGATCTCTCGGTTAGATAGCTCAGCTAGACCATTAGTTTGGGGGTGGTAAGGAGTAGAGATTCGGTGTGACACCCCTTATTTGGTCATCAGTGACCTGAACTGAGCGTTTGTAAAATGGGTCCCCTTGTCGGAAATTATAGCATGCGGAATCCCGAACCTTGAGAAAATATTTTGATGAAGGAATTTTATGACAACTTTGTGATTGTTGGTTTGGGTCGGAATGGCTTCTATCCACTTGGAAACATAGTCAACTGCGAGTAAGATGTATTCGAAGCCATCCGAGATCGGGAAGGGTCCCATGAAATCAATCCCCCAAATATCAAAAATTTCGCATACCAAGATCGGCTGTAGAGGCATCATGTCTCGATGGCTCATGTTGCCCAGAGTCTGGCAACTAGAACATGCCTTACAATGATCGTATGCATCCTTGAAAATTGTGGCCCAGTAAAAGCCACACTAGAGGACTTTTGATGCGATTTTATGTCCTCAGAAATGTCCACCGCATGCCTGGTCATGGCAAAATGAGAGTATGTCTTTGATTTTCGCTTCCGTGATGCATCCTTTAATTATCTGATCAGCACCAATGCGGAATAGATACTGGTCTTCCCATAGGTAATACTAGGCATCGGAACGCAATTTGTCCTTCTTGGCCTTCAGCCAATCGGACGGAATCTGATGTGATGCCAGGTAATTAACTACATCAGCGAACCATGGAAGACTTGTACTGATAGTCAGGAGGTTCTCATCAGGAAAATGTTCTGTGATAGGTCCGGAAGGGTCAATTATTTTAGAAGGAAGGCGGGATAAGTGATCAGCTATCACATTTTGCTTTCCCGCCTTATCGGGAATCTCAAGGTCAAATTCTTGTAACAGCAAGATCCATCGGATTAATCGAGGTTTCACGTCCTTTTTTGCAAGGAGATGCCTCACAGCTGTGTGATCCTAGTATATGATAACACGTGAACCCAGAATGTATGATCTAAATTTTTCCAAGGAAAATACTATGGCCAGCAGCTCTTTCTCAGTAACCGTATAGTTACGCTGAACCTCATCCAGTGTTTTGCTGGCGTAGTAAATGACCACAGGTTTCCCGTCAATTTTCTGCCCCAAAATAGCTCCTACAGCGAAGTCAGATGCATCGCACATGATCTCAAAGGGTTGAGACCAATCAGGGGACTGTAGGATCAGGGCTTGGGTGACTCGGTCACGTAGGATCTCAAATGCTTGAGTGCATTCCTTGGAAATTTCGAAAGGCACATCCTTGGAGAGAAGATTGGTCAGGGGGCGCGCGATTTTGGAGAAATCAGGGATAAAATGACGGTAGAAACCGACGTGCCCCAAAAAAGATCGGATGTCCTTAATCAAGCCAGGCATAGGGAGCTTGGAAATTAGGTTAACCTTAGCTCAATCCACTTGGATGTCTTTCTCCGAGATTAAATGTCCCAGGACAATTCCCTCAAGCACCATGAAATGGCTCTTTTCCAAGGAAAGAACAAAATTCACCTCGATGCACCGCCTGAGTATTTGGACCAAGTGTTGGAGGCAATCATCAAATGATTCTCCAAAAATTGAAAAGTCATCCATGAAGACTTCCAGATAATCACCTACCATATCGAGAATATGGCAAGCATTCACCGCTGAAAAGTTGCAGGTGCATTGCAGAGACCGAATGGCATCCTTCGAAATGGGACGTCCTGAAGGGGCAGGTGAATGTGGTCTTTTCTTGGTCCTCTGGATGGATTGCCACCTTGTTGTAACCGGAGTACCCGTCAAGAAAGCAGAAGAACCTGTTTCCCGCTAGTTTTTCGAGGATCTGATCAATAAACGGTAGTGGGAAATGATCCTTCTTTGTGGAGGAATTGAGCCTTCTGTAATCAATGCAGACTCTCCACAAGTTAGCTGTTCGGGTTGGAATGACTTCTCCGGTTTCAGTCGTGATGATGGTAAGTCCTACCTTTTTAGGCACCACTTGTATTGGACTCACCCAACGATTGTCGGAGATTGGATAGATGATCCCTGCATCTAACCACTTTATGATCTCCTTTTTCACGACCTCCTGTAGGTTAGGGTTTAGGCATCTTTGCATTTCTCTTGAAGGTCATGCACCTTCTTCTATGTAGATTCGATGTGTGCAGTATGAAGGGCTTATACCAGTCAAATCATCGAGAGTCCATCCAATGGTTCTACGATGTTGCTGGAGAACAGAAATAAAATGGAGTTCCTGGTCAGGTGAGTCAAGAGTTGATAATCACAGGAAACGTCTGATTTGAATCCAAAAAGACATACTTCAGATGCTCGGAAAGGGGCTTAAGTTCCATGACAGGATTTTCAGCAGCAGCGGGCGATTCGGGGTTTGTATCAGGAACAAGGGTAGGAGTCATAGGTGTGTCTAGATCATGTTCGCACTCCTCTGTTAGCGGGTTTTGATTCTCTAGTGGTTGATCAGGGATAGTCAAGTTGTCTATATGCAATTCATCAACCATGACTCTGATATCACATATTTCCTCTATAACACCAAAATTAATCCCTTGTTGGGCCTTAAAAATGTCAATCTTCAGGTTTTGATTCCCAAATTTTAATTCTATCTGGCCCTCTTCGCAGTTTATGTTGGCCCTAGCAGTGGCCAAAAAGGGTCTCCCTAATATGATTGGTGTGTCCCTTGGGTTCTTAGGTGCATCCATGTCAAATACTATGAAGTCCACCCGGAAATAGAAATCTCGTACCCTAATAATGACATCCTCGAGTATTCCTCTAGGTGACTTGATGGATCAATAAGCTAATTGCAATGTCACCTCAGTGGGTTTAAGTTCAGATTCTTCAAGGTGGTCAAGGAGGGATGTAGGTATTAAATTTATTGAGGCACCTAGGTCTAGTAAGGCTCTATCAAATTGGGTTTCACCAATTTTACAAGAAATCAAGGGAGTTCCTGGGTCTTTAGCCTTGGGTGGGAGTTTGCTCAAGATGACAGAGCTGGCTTGCTCTGACAGTACGATTGGATTCGCATCCTTGGTTCGCGGCTTACGTTTAGGGGTACATATGTCTTTCAAGAATTTTGCGTAAGCCGGTATGTGGCGAATTGCATCCATCAATGGGATGTTTATCTGGACCTGTTCAAAGAGCTTGACCAGATCCTCCTCGGGGGCCACGGGTTTAGTTATCCTTTTTCCTTTGTTTAAGGCCTCAGGAAATGGGATCCTAGTTGGTTCCTCTAGGATAGGTCCAGGTTCTTGATCTGGGACAGTAGTATCTTGGATGACTATCCTAGGGTCTTGGCTATTATCAGGCTTGGAGTGGTTCAGATAATGTGGGTCTTGGGTTGTTCTACCACTACTTGTTGTTATAGTGTTTAATCCGGCCTGATTCTGGTTTGGGTTTGGTAGGAGGGGTGGCTGCTGCTGAAATCCTGCATAAGTTGTCGAAGCTTCCATCCTGTCTGGAGATGGAGCAGTAGGGGCCTAATAAATCAAATGTGCTTGGCATGAATTTGGATTCATAACGCGCTTCTGGGTTAGCACGTTATTTGGGTTGGGCAGAGGTTGCGAAGGAAGGGTGCCAGGTTGGCGGGAATTTGCCATCTGGGCCAGTTGGTTGCGAACCTCTGTGATCTCGTCCTTGTGCTGTTTTTGCATTGCCGTATTTGTCTTTTGAATGTCAGCCAGTGTTTGAAGGATAAGAGTCAGTTGATCTTGGTTTTGCCCGGATTGGTAGGTGGGATTGGGCCGAGGCTGAGGCGGCTGATATGGACGAGGGGCTTGTGGATGGGGTTGATATGGTCGTCTTTGAGAATTTCCCACCCACTGAAAGTTAGGATGATTTCGCCATCCAGGATTGTAGGTATTGGAGAATGGGTCATTCTAGATGGCGTTGAGGTCCTTGCAGTTCTGAGGAACCTCAGGAAAGTCAGAATACGAGGGTTCAGAGTTCCCCCAACTCGAGTAGAATGGATCGGAGGTCACTTCGGTCCAAGAGGTAGACGGGGTGGATATGGGTCCATCCCCTTGGTAGATTGGTGATAGATGTTTTGCACCGTTTCCCTTGCCAAAGGTGGTCGTGCAAAAGAGTTTTGCGTAGAGGTGGCTTGCTGCAAATGCCGAGTTAGCTCGTCCACCTTCTTTTCTATGATAGAAACCTTGTCCAACCGACTGGCCATCAGTTCCAAGTTGACAGAATTGGACAGGTCCTGCATCTCATGTGTCGCTCTCAGATTCGTCGATGCGCGGGCATTCGTCCTATCGAATAAGCCCATGGAGTCATTATTTATGGAGTTCTTGCACATGTTTTCGAGAATCTCCCACACCATGTCCTAATGTTGACCCATGATGTTTCCTCCGCACGTTGCTTTGACGAATAAACGAATATCTTCACGGAGTCCCTGGTAAAAAGACTTGGACTTCTTCCCACTTAGGAACTCCGTGATGGGGGCACTTTCGCATGAGATCTAAGAATCGATCCCATGCTTCGTGAAGAGGTTCTCCCAGTTGTTGAGTGAAATGAGTGATCTGGTGGCGCAAGGCATTTGTCCAGCCAACGGGGAAGAATTTTTTCAAAAATTTGGACTGCAGTTCCTCCCATGTGTTGATCGGACGGGTCTGAGTTTGAAACCAATGTGCGGCCTTGTCCAAGAGGGAGAACGAAAACATTTTCATGAGTAGGATATCCCGGTTTTGCACATCTGACCTGAAGGTTTGGGCCAGATGCTTGAGTTATTTAATGTGTTGGAATGGATCCTCAGAGTTAAGCCCATGGAACTTTGGTATGGCATGAATCATATTGGGGTTCAGTTTAGAATCAGGTCCTCCAATCGGGATTCATACTCGAGGTTCGATCGCCACCGCAACGGGATTAAAGTGATCTCTCATCATAGGTTGCTGCGGTGGGTTTACAAAGTTCTGAAAGAGATCATTAAGGCGTTGAAGTTGGTGTTCAAGGTTATTCTCCTCTTCAATGGGTTGTGCCATGATGGAAGAAGAAGGAGAACCAGGGTCTGAATTAGATGAAAGATTTATGTGGAGGGGTTGCTGCACAAACAAGGGCGTCGAGGCTTGGCCTTGATGAGAGTGAATTTCTAAAGGAGGTCTTAAGGGTGGCCTTAAGGACCTCATACCGAACGTGCACCGAAGGATGTGATGAGATTAGAAGGTGCTGGACCCAATCAAGATGCCCAAAAATTGTTGGGTGACTATAGAGGTTCGGGGCAGATTGACCCCTTAGTCAGAAAAGGTCGTCCACTTGAGAAATACCTGGGCAGCCAGAGAGGGAGAGTCTCACAAAGACCCCTATAAGGTAGAGCGTCCCCACGAGTTACAGGGTTTCCCCCACCCGACCTCTCTTGTCACTGCGGTTCCAGGTAGACCAGAATGGGGACCTTGACCTCTTAAGTCTACCTTTTTTACTTTAAGATCAACGTGCTTAATGTTCCACTTGAACTTGTAAGTATTTTGAGTGAAAAAGTGACCTAATTTTAAGGTTGGTTGACCCAAGGGATCAACTTCACCTTTTGTTCCTTTAAGAGCTTTTAGGTCCTTTTCTTTTTAAGGTTCAAATGGATTAAAAGCCTGATTTGCTTAGGGTTCTTCTTGTGTAGATCTTTTCAAACAAGGTTTAGGCACATCTCTTTTGAGAAAATTTGTTTCTTTGTTTAAGATAAGGTGTGTCTCTAAAAACCCTAGCTTTTTAATCCTTAAATTAGCTCTAGTGGATTCGATTTAGTTGCCTCAGAATTTAGTACCTAGGGCTCAATCAAGAAAGTTTTAGCCCTAGTTACCTTAGTTGGATGAGCAGATTAAAATGTGTTGAAATGAAAATCAGGCAACTTGATGAGTTACTAAATATGAAACAGTTTGCCCTAAGTTGATTGTTCTCTCTTTTTTTCTTTTCAGATTTTGAGAGAGTTAAGAGGGAGGGCTTATGGAAATTACTTGTTCCTTGGAGTGTCTATTGTGCAACTGCTCTTCTTTCCATTTTGCTTTCCCTGTTTTGAACACAATAAAAGAGAGGAGTTAGGTCAAATATTGAATAGAAAAGTTGTAATCAAAAGCTTTAAAAGTGCCCGTTGCTCCCCGGCAACGGCGCCAAAATGTTTATACGCTCTCTATCATGTTTTGAAAGATAATACGTTGTAATATAGCCGACAAAGCGTTCAAACAAATAGAGAATTTTATTACACGAAAAACTAGAGTATCCGAGGTCGAACACAGGGAGCAATCTCAGTACTTTTTAAAACTAAGGAATACAACTCTTAAATGAAAAACAATTGATTCAAAGAGAGAGAGTTATAAAAGAATTGCTAAAAGATAACAGGATTGGACGTCTGATTTCTATATCAGACGTCTTAAATGCAACTATTCTTCTTCCTATTTTGATTCTGTCTTGGCCTTCTCTGATTTTTGCTTTCTCTTCTCTCTTCTGCCTTCTTCTTCTTCTTCGTAGGCTCTTCTTCTTCTTTTCTTCTAATCTACAGGTCTTCTTCTTCCTTGAACTTCTTTCTTTTCTTTTCTCTTCCTACGAAGGCTTCTTCCTTGGTCTTCTTTCTTCTCACTGCAGTCCTTCTTTCTTCCTTCTCTTCTCTTTCCTGCGAAGTCTTCTCCTTCCTTGGTCTTCTTCCTTGGCCTTTCTACAAAGGCTTCTTCTTGCTGCTAAGTCTCTCAATGCTCAGCCTGCCTGCACAGAGAGGTGGGAGCAAAACCTACCCTATCCCTCTACCCGCGCATCTCTCACTCTCTCTGAAATTCACTCAAGGACGCTCTCTCAGAGCCACGGGTATTCGGGTCAGATTCCGCACCTGGGACCAGGCGCACCGGCAGGTGGGTGATGCGCGAGGAGTGCTCAGGTTGGGTCAGGTCGGAGCCCACCAGATCGAGCATGGGATAAGGTGAGGGACCTCACCCCTGTGCATTCGGAGGCAACAAGGTAATATCACAAAAATAATTTAAAGTATACCTGCGCTTTGCGTTTCGCCGATGTGGGACTATTGGTTCTACCCCGCTCCCGCGCGCGCTCGCAGAAGATTCTTCTTCGATTGCCAAGCTGCATACATCGCTACGCTCTTTGCTGGACCAGATGTCTTCGCACTGGCTGCCCGAGTCCACGGCACCTGAGGCCTAGATCTTTTGATGCCTGGAGCTACTTTGAAGCTTCTTCAACCGTCGTCAATGGCGACAGGGGCTTCGATACTGTCACATAAGAAACAAGCCTCTCGGCTCAATCAGACCAACTGGAGACCTTCGCCGTGGCACGGCGAAGGTTGTGCCCGGTGCTGCAGGTTGTGGGACGGAGTAGGCGTGTGTGCCTAGGTCGACCTATGACCGGAAGTGTGGGGTTGTTCGAGGGGCTGTGGTGGAGGCGTAGAGGGATGGTGGATGGGCGGAGATTGTTCCTTGTGGTGAGGCAGAGCTTATGAGATGGTTGGCGAGCCGTGTGGAGGGGCGGAATGATGGGGGCAGCTCGCCAAAGGTCGGTCGGTGACGTGGAAGATGAGGGTGGTCAGCGACGGTCGCGGGGCAATTAAATGAAATAAAAGGGGGAAAAGAGAGAGGGGAAGATGGAGAAGGTATCTAGAGTGTTCTGGAAGGAAGGGTGGCAGGGGTGTGGACGGCGCGTAGCTGCTGTCTTCAGAGAAGAAGAACCCTGAGGGAGGGAGCGGCGATGAGGACAAGGTGAGGAGAATGCGCACCTGGTACTGCGCGACGCGGGAGAAAGAGGCAAAGTGGACTCTACTACTGGTATGGCAGCAGAGCAATGTGAAGGAGGGGAGGAGGTCGCCGGAGCTTGCGGGTTTCTTGGTCGGAGATGAAAGAGAGGAAAATTTGGGGGAATCTCCGCCAAAACAAGTCTGCAAATCTGCGGCCGGGTCTGGGGATCCTTTTATAGGTGTTGGCTGAACTTTCTAATGCGTGGAGGGCGTGCAATCACCTCCGCCGGCTCACCGGAGAAGGAAAGAGGGTGGATACCCAAATCCCTCGTGCGTTCGCATGAGAGATTGGGTTCACACCAGAGATCGTGGTTGGCCTTAGATGGAAGGGAATTCCTCAGAGAATCTCCCTTCCATTTCTGGGGGGGAATCTCTGAGGAATCAGAGAGTAATCCCTCTATAAACCTCGCCAAAGGTCGATTCTGCCCTAACAATGGAGGCAGGACTTGATTGCAATGGTGGCGAGGAAATTAGGGGGCTCTCTGCAATGATTTTCAAAAGATAGGGGACAAATTGTGATTTGGGTGTACTAAATTGCAAAGTAGGTCAAGATGACCTCCCCTTAGGTCCAAATTTTGGTATAAACCTAATTTTGACATAAGGAATCCAATGGTGAAGTTGGATTTTAGGTTTGACCTCGTTTGACTGGACATTTTGCGTAAAAACCCAAATTAGGTCAATTAATGAGCTAGGACCCTATTCTAGGTCAAACTAGGTGCCAAAGGCCAAATTAAGTGTTCTAAACCCTAGAGGATATTTTTTCATGATTTTTAGAGGGTTTACTTCATTTTTATCCTAACCAAAACCTTGTTGATTTAAGCAGGTCAGTTTTAGAGTTGCCAAATGTCATTTAATTCCTAAATTGCACATGAACCCATTTCTGATTGACTCAACCCACTGTTTATCTTATTTAGACCATTTGACCTATATTTTGCCTCTGATAAATCTCATTTATGTATTGCAATGGTGAAATTGCAGTTTTAACCTTTAATTCATGTTTTCTTCTCAGAGCACTTATTCCTTCATTTAGGCCTTCTTCTAGGTTATGTAGGAGCTTTTATCATCTTTATTGGGTCAAAATGGGCTAGTTATGGCTCATGATGAGGCTCTCATCAGTCAGCATTTTTCGGAACCCCACAGGTTCCAAACTGGGGCCTTTGATCCCAATTTTTCTGATCCTTCCCTTTCTTTCTCTCCATCCTCACCCTATGAGGATGTCTGTGCTGTACAAGAGAATGTTAGATCCAACCCCTACTCCAATGCCTATAATCCAGGTTGGAGAAACCACCCTAACTTCTCTTGGAAAAACATGAGGCAACAGACCCAATTCTGACCCGGCAACTATGCTCCGCAACGACCAATGGGTCAGGGTCATGTATATACTCAGTTGCCTCCGAATCAGGTCAATTAGCCTGCTTGGAATGCCCATCAATCCGCAAGGCTGGTTGATTTGAACCGACAAATGGTAGAGATGCAAGGATCCATGCTCCAGCTCATGCAGCAAATGAAAACCTCACTGGACAACTTGCAGTCCGGGCTCATTGCTTACTCTCGTCAACCCAGATCTCCACCATCCCAACTCGTACCCAACCCGCGAAATATTTTGAATTCGGGCAACCAAGCCGATGGGTAGGAAATCAGAGGGACCCACACACACATGCTCAGGTGGTTGAGTAGGGTTTCTCGTCCTCTTCCTCTTCTTCTGCAAATCAACAATTCATGGTTAATCAATCCCCTCCAATCTTTCCGAACCCTCCCCAAGACCCAAATTCTTATGCATCTGCAAATTCTGTCACTTTGTGGAGCAGTAAGCAGACTCAGATCCATAACCACACTATTCTGATCTTTTGAATCCTGAAGAACCTGAGGAGAGAGAGGAGAATTCTGGAGGAGAAATCAAGGCTCAGGAACCTGATTCCAAAGATCTAACTCATGTTCCTTTTCCTGAAGCCTTAACCAAATCAAAGAAGTCTGTTGATAGCAATGAGGAGCTTCTGAATCTATTTAAGAATGTTGAGATTAATATCCCGCTCCTTGATGCTATCAAGCACATACCATCTTACGCAAGATTTTTAAAGGATTTATGTACACAAAAGCGTAAGTTGAGAGAATCTATTCCGAGGGAGGTGGTACTCTCTGAGCAGGCTAGTTCTGTTATCCTGCACTACCTCCCTCAGAAAAAGAGAGATCCTGGTGCTCCACTGATTTCTTGTGTCATCGGAGATTACACATTTGATAGAGCACTTTTGGATCTAGGTGCATCCATCAACCTAATTCCGACTTGTCTTTATGAGAAGTTTGGGTTAGGTGAACTTCGGCCAACTTCAGTAACGATACAGTTAGCGGACTGCTCGGTCACAAATACGCAAGGCGTTATTGAAGATGTTATAGTTAAGGTCAAGGATTTTTGTTTTCCTGTAGATTTCCTTGTCCTTGACATGGATGTACCTGATAATCTGAGGAACACGCCCATCATTTTGGGGTGTCCGTTCCTGGCTACCGCTAAGGCCAACATTAATTGTGAAAGCGGTAGCATGGAAATCGCCTTTGGGGACCAACGAATGAAATTGTATATTTTTAAGGCGATCAACAAATGTAAGGATTGTTGATTTATTGAGGAACTTGATGAGGATAATGAAAACATTGAAACTTGTTTGATGGTTTCTTCAATTGAAAGTTCCTCTTTGGATGACGAATTTGACCCGCAACCCTCTATGGCTGACTTGCCATCTTCGGAAGAGGTTATTGATTTTGTTCACTCGCAACCTCTTCATCTTGTTGAATCTTCAGCATCTACCATACCATCAATCATCAACCAGCCCCAGCTTGAATTGAAACCATTGCTTGAGAATTTGAAATATCAATTTTTAGGACCTAAGAAGACGCTCCCCGTGATTATCAGTGCTAAATTGACAAAGGATCAAGAGATTAAATTAATCAAGGTCCTCAAGGAACATAAGGAGGCAATTGGATGGACCATTCATGACCTCAGGGGGATCGAGCCATTTTACTATAATCATAGAATATTCTTGGAAGATGGATCCCGCCCTTCTTTCCAGATGCAGAGGAGATTGAATCCAAAAATGCGAGAAGTGGTCAAAAAGGAAATCATCAAGTGGCTTGATGCAGGAATTATTTATCCAATCTCTGATAGTCCCTGAGTAAGTCCCGTACAGATTGTTCCGAAGAAAGTTGGGATTACCGTTGTGACTAACGAGAGAGGAGAATCTGTCACAACTCATTCAGCTTCCTCTTGGAGGGTTTGTATTGATTATAGGAAGCAGAACACAGCCACTAAAAAGGATCATTTTCCCCTGCCCTTCATCGATCAAATCTTGGAAAGATTAGCCAGGCAGAAGTACTTCTGTTTTCTTGATGGCTACTTTGGATACAACCAAGTTCCTATCCATCCCAAGGATTAGGAAAAAACTACTTTCACCTGTTCCTATGGAACCTTTTCTTTTCGTAGGATGCCTTTCAGGTTATGCAATGCACCTGTGACGTTTCAAAGGTGTATGCTACCCATATTTTCTGACATGGTGGGAGAATTTATGGAAGTCTTCATGGATGATTTCTCTATTTTCGGAGAATCATTTGACTCTTGTTTGGCTAATCTGGAAATGATTCTTAAGCGATGTATCAAAACATGATTGGTCCTTAGTTGGGAAAAGAGTCAGCTCATGACCCAAGAAGGCATCGTTTTGGGTCATGTAATCTCTGAACGGGGAATTGAAGTGGATGAAGCTAAGGTTGATGCTATCGCTAAACTTCCTCCTCCCACATTTATTAAACAAATCCGATCATTTCTTGGCCATGTGGGATTCTATCAAAGATTCATCAAGGATTTCTCGAAGGTTGCTCGTCCCTTGAGCAATCTTCTTGCCAAAGAAACGCCGTTTGTTTTTGACGAATCATGCCGAAAGGCATTTAATTTCCTGAAAATGGTAGTCACATGTGCTCCAATTTTGCAACCACTAATTTGGACAGCCCCTTTTGAGATCATGACCGACGCTTCTGATTACACGGTTGGGGCTGTCTTGGGTCAAAAAATTGATAGAAAGCCCTCTGTCATCTACTATGCTAGTAAAACTATGGATGAAGCCCAGAGGAATTACATTGTTTCTGAAAAGGAATTACTACCTGTAGTGTTTGCTTTGGAAAAATTCAGTGCTTATCTCTTAGGGTCTCATGTTATCATCTATACCGACCACTCGGCTTTGAGACATCTCTTGGCCGAAAAGGATGCTAAACCCCAGCTTATTCGTTGGATTCTTCTGCTTCAAGAATTTGATCACGAAATCAAGGATAAAATCGAGCTACAAAATGTGGTAGCGGATCATTTGTCGAGACTCCTAGGTGCTTCCTCTCGTCTGGACATTCCGATTGCTGACACTTTTCCGGACAAAACTATTCTTACATTTTAGGTGTCCACACCCCATGGTTTGCTGACATTGTTAACTATTTGGCCATTGGTCAAATCCCCTAGGATTGGACCAAGCAACAACGGGATAGACTCAAATCTGAGGCCAAATACTACTTCTAGGACGACCCTGAGCTGTACCGCATCGGCTCTGATCAGATTATTCGCCGATGTATACCGGAGAATGAATTCAACAGTATACTCGAGTTCTGCCATGCATCTGGGTGTGGTGGACATTTCTTCGGGAAAAGGAAGGTTGCAAAAATCTTGCAATATGGCTTCTATTGGCCATCTTTATTCAAGGATGCCTAGGATTTCTCAAGGTCATGTTCTCGATGTCAGGCACTCGGGAGCATAACTAAGAGAGACATGATGCCCCTAAACCCAATTCTTCCTGCCGAAATTTTCGATGTTTGGGGCATCGATTTCATGGGACCCATTCTCCCTTCATTTGGACATCAGTACATTTTTGTTGCGGTTGATTATGTGTCCAAATGGATTGAGGTGATTCCCACCCGAACCAATGACCACAAGGTGGTCATCGATTTTGTCAAGAAAAATATCTTCAGTAAGTTCGGGATTTCAAGGGCTATCATCAGTGATGGTGGCACTCATTTTACTAATGCCCAATTCCAGAATTTGTTGGCCAAATACGAGGTTAATCACCGAATTTCCACACCTTACCATCCCTAGACGAATGGACAAGCCGAGATCTCCAATCAAGAGATCAAGAACATTCTGCAAAAAATGGTTAGGCCTGATCACAAGGATTAGACTCAAAAGCTTGAGGATGCTCTTTGGGCTTACCGTACGGCGTATAAAATGCCCATCTGCATGTCTCCATTCCGTTTGGTGTATGGAAAGGCATGCCATCTACCTAAAGAGATTGAACACAGGGCATTCTGGGCGATCAAACAATGCAATTTAGATCTGAATTTAGCTGGGAAGACCAGGAAACTCCAACTATCTGAGTTGGAGGAGCTTAGAAATGATGCATATGAGAATGCCAAGATCTGTAAGGCTAAAACCAAAGCTCTACATGATCAACTGATTTCCCGCAAGAGCTTTGAGCCGAATCAGAAGGTCTGGTTTTTCGATTCTAAACTTAAGCTCTTTCTTGGCAAACTTAGATCTAAATGGATTGGCCCATTCATAATTGACCAGATTTTTCCAAATGGAGTCGTTCATATTTTTGACCCAAAGATAGGTAAAACATTTAAAGTCAACGGTCAATGTCCGAAGCCTGTTATTCACCGTATTCTTCCAGAACCCGTCTCAGACACAATTGCTCTAGCCATTCTGTGACTTCTTTGGTTGGACTTCGCCTAGCTGATGGCATTAAACTCAGTAGTTGTACATATGACACAAGCCTGATACAAGCTTCATATTCAGGTGACATCTTTCGTATTCTACCCTTTCTTTCATGTCTCTTTTTCAATGAGGACATTACATTAGCTAGGCATGGGGGGGTGGATTCATTTTTGAATCATTTGGTCAGCTTTGTGAAATTAGTGTAAATTATTTTTCTCTTCTTATTTATACATTAAAAAAAAATTAGGAAGGATTAATTGGACATTAGGACTTTTCAATCTTAGGAAATTTTACATTAGGATCTGAACACAAAGACCCTTCAGGTCTTTGGACTTAATCAGCCAGTGTATCCACTAAAATGTGGATTTGTCTTTCGAGTCCTCGCCATCTTAATTCTATCGTAATTGGAGTAAATAAGTTTGGGTGATAAGTATACGACTTATCAACCCACCCTCTGATTTGAGGGAAATTTTCAGTTTTAAGCATCTACACACTTTCTTTACACTGACTCATTGTTCGGCGATTCTAACGGAAATTGAGTAGCTAATGAACCTTCTAGGGTGATATGGCTGGTAAGTTATCGTGGGTAACAGCCCATAGGTTGGTTGTCCAGAGCCCAATCACTTGACCTTTCTCTTTTTCTGCCTTTAGGTAAATCTTAGACCAGGGAAGCCACCTATTTAAAAAAAAAAATCAAAAAGAAAAGAAGAAAAGAAAAAAAAGAAATAAGCCACACTTCACCGCACGAGTATAGCTGGCAAGATGTCGGTGGTAACAGCTCATCGACCGGTTGTCCAGAACCCAGCTCAATAAATGCACCGAAAATTCCCAAAACACTTAGGAAGAAGCAGAGAAGTAGAATAAATCAGGGAGATATACACTCGATTCACCCTTGTGTTGACCCCGTAAAAAAATAAAAGTAGGGAGAAAGCTACCGGTTGTAAAAATACACCTTTAGGTAGAATTCTTTTTTAGGTCACCTAGAGGCGTAGAAATCTGAAGTTCATTTTAACTGCTAGTCAATGAGTCTATCACATTCACAATAAGATGCTTAAAACTTAGGGTTCTCATTAATTCTTGGGTGAGTTGAATGGCCGTAGAAAGCCACTCTTAAACCCTAAAACTTGAAAATCGAAAAAAGTTAGGAAAGTGGAAAATGAGAAAAAGAAAATTTTCTTTGAATAAGGCAAGGGCTTGAGGCGGTCTCCATTTTGGCAAATACTCGAGCACTGTTGTGTCTTTGAAAGTTCAGATCCTAAGTAGACATTTTCTTAATGATTGAAAATAACTCATGCCCAAATAATCCAACCTAATTCTTTTATAAATTGCATATAGTTTTTGCTAAGGACTAGCAAAAGATAGCAATAGGGGTATGATGTAAACATATTTACAATACTTAAGATGTCTATTTATGCATGTTCTTAAGCATAGGATTGCATTACATGCTATAAATAGTGCATAACATGCATCATCTTGCATTTAGAGTAGTTTGAATAAAATGGAGGTTAATTGTCTCCATTTATGTGCTTGGATAGGGCAAACTTTTTATTGGGGCCTCGGATCAAAGATCCAACCGTACAAATGTGATCAAGGCGACGATTGGAGTTCAACGACTCCAAGATCGCCCTAATCAGGCATCTATAGCATCAGATAGTGATTGGGAAACCCTAGAAGATCAAGGGCTAAGATGATGTAAATATGTACTTCAAACGACAAATCCGACCACATGGATGGATTCGACTCGACGATTACAGCCTAACGATGCAAAAATTGAGTCAATCCGACAACCGTGGCACCATCAACATCATCCAGAAGATGGACGGCTAAGACTCGACGATTACAGCCTAACGATGCAAAAATTGAGTCAATCCGACAACCGTGGCACCATCAACATCATCCAGAAGATGGACGGCTAAGATGGCGCCACGTGGCGCCATCTTAGCCGTCCATCTTCTGGATGATGTTGATGGTGCCAACGTGGTGCCATCTCGACCATCCAATCACCCGCACGCAACTGCTGAAGCCCCTTGCATCCGCCTTTCCCCACCGTTGGATCGAGATCCAACAGCTGCGACGCGCCTACGCTGAAGTCAGGCACTCGACACAAACGCTCTCCCAGCGCATTGGTCGAGCACTCTAATGCAAAGTGAGAGTGCGCGTTTGAGCCTCGCCATGCGGAATTTGGAGTGGATGCATGCCTTCAATCGACCGCACGATCGTGATCCAACGGCCACGCATGCTCAATCAAGATGACACGCGATTGCACACGCGACAGTAATGCGACATCGCATGCAATCGGGTGCACGCTGAGGAGGCGGGCATAGCGCGATCGATTGGACAGTTGAGGATGATTGAACGTGCATGAGCGTTACATGCACAGGAAAGCGTGCGGATGTGCGCGCGCTGCCCACTACGCCCATGTTCAGACCTTTAGCGACGGTTTTATCCATCACTAAAGGTCTTGAATTAATGTTTTTAAAGATGTAATGACCAAATTGCCCCCACTCCTTGCAACTATAAAAGGAGACCCCCTCCACACGAAATTCTCATCCCTTCCTTCTCTTCTCTACCTCTCCAAAGATCAAGAGAAGCTTGTCCCACACCCGGGATGCTCCTCGCGAGAAAAAGTCAAATTTTCGTCCCCTATTTGGAAGTGGATCCCGCGACGACGTGCTACCCCGTTCCCATTCTTTTGCTTCTTCCTCCTTCGTCATGCTCCGTCCTCCCTCGTCCAGGCATCATCCCGTCCAGCTTGTCCTCCAAGCGATCGTCGAGGAGGATAACTTCTCTGTCCCATTCTTCTTTACAGCTTTCTAGTGTAGAATTTTCCTACTTTCTAGTGTAGTTGATTTCTCGCTTTCTAGTGTAATCCTTATTTGGTTTTATTATATAAACATTTTGAATTATTGAATTCATGTTTTCTCTATCTCTCTCTCCCTTTTTAGTCTGATTGTTGTTATAGCTTCATTGTAATTACATCATTTTTCTTTTCAAGAAAAAATGTAAAAAAAATATAATTGAGAATATAGATCGACGTAGCCTCCCTGTGCTCGACCCAGAATTTCAATTTTGGTATAAATTTTATTTGTTGAACACGAGTTCTTCGCTTTCAAGCTACAGCGACATGGTTTTAAAAACCAAATACGTTAGCGTAGCAACTCGCACGTTCAACAGTGACTTACCAACCCACCCTCTAATTTGGGTGGACATTAAGCCTAAGCATCTACACACATTTTTTTTCACTCACTCACATTCTGATGGTTTTTATGAAAATTGGGTAGCTAATGGACCGACTTGGGTGGTATGGCTAGCAAGTTGTTGGTGGTAATAGCTTACCGGCCAGTTGTCCAGAGACCAACCACAAGACAATTTTAGTTGTACTACCTTTAGGTAAATCTTAGATCAGGGAAGCCAGCTAGTTAGAAAAAAAAAAGGGAGAAACAATCAAAAAGAGAAGAAAAAAATAGAAAAAGGAGAAAAATAAATAAATAAAACCACACTTCATCGCATGAGTATGGCTAGCAAGTTGTCGGTGGTAATAGCTTATCGACCGGTTGTCCAGAACCCAACTCACAAATAAATGCACAATAATTCCCAAAACACTTAGGGAAGAAGCGGGGAAGTAGAATAAACTAGGGAGATATACATTGGGTTCGCTCTTGTGTTGACCCTATAAATAAAAGAAGTAGGGAGAGAGCTACCGATCGTAATGGTAAACCTTTAGGCAAGGTTACCTAGGGTCATAGAAAATCGAAGTCCATCTTAATGGCCATTTTTTGAGTTTATCAGTTTTTCACAAAGATGCTTAGTACTTAGAGTCCTTTTCGAGTCTTGGGTGGGTCGGGTAGCTGTAAAAAGTTATCCCGGAACTCTCAAACTCCAAAAGTACAAAAAAATTAGAAAAGAAGAAAAATAGTAAAGAACGTATCTTCCCTTTTCAAATAAGGCAAGAACTTGGGCGGTCTACATTCTGGTAGACACCCCGATACTGTTGAGTTTTCATAGTTTAGGACCTTAGTTGAAATTTTCTATTGTTAATAAACGACTTAGGCCTAAGTGATCTAATCCTAATTCTGCTTTTATACATAGCATATAGTTTAATTTTACTAGGGACTAGTAAAAGATAGGCATGGGGGTATGATGTAAACACATTTATTGTGGGTAAAATGCCTATTCATGCATATTCCTAAGCTTAGATTTGAATTTAATGTTATAAATATTGCATAGCATGCATCATTCTGCATTTAGAGTAGTTGTATATAATTTAGGTTAATTGCATCCTTTTTGCAATTAGGAGAGAAGGATATTTGTTTCGGAGCCTCGGATCAATGATCCGACCAAACGGATTTGATCAAGATGACGATCGGAGTCCAACACCCCTGAAATCGCCTCCATCGAAGTCCCAAAGCACCATATGCAGTCTGAGGAAGATCAATGGCCAAGGGACTAGGAGACATAATTCGATGCTTCAAATGATAAATCCGACCACGCAGATGGATCTGGGTCGACGATCGCAGCCTAACGATGCAAAAATCAACTAAATTTGACCTCTGTAGCAACCCTTATAACATGAAGTTGGACATTCTAGACTGTGCCACGTGGCGCAGCCCAGGTCACCAGTGCACGCATGCTGCACCGCATGCGCACAGGCATGCCTACACATAGTGCAACGCTAGCTATATGTGAGCTGGACCTACAGCGATGCATGAGCTGGGCTTATAGCGACATTTACAGCCGTCGCTAATTCTTCGCACGTTAGTAAAGCTAGCTTTAGGCGTGAGTAGGCATGAGCTTCCAACAATGACGCTTCCAGCGACGGCCTAGATGTCACTAATGGTCCCATACCTATTTTTGCCTCTTCTCTTCTACTATAAAAGTACTTACACCCCCTCCCTTCCAAGCAATCTCTACCTATTCTACTCCCACCTACTCCCAAGCTCTAGCAAGCCTACCAATGCTCCATTAGAGCTTGTTCTCAAGCTCCCAAGACACCTATTAGTGTAGCGAACCTTTGCCTCACCAAATATTCCTCCAACTTCCCATCCCCCTTCATAGGTCGCCTTGGAGCCGTCCTCCCACCTCCATTCCGATAACAGATCAACTCTGTCTTGTCACCTCCATTCCAGAGCTATGCCAAAGCTTTCCTCAACTTGACATCATCTTGCACCTCACCTCCATTGTCCCGCTCCTCACCTCCTTCATCCGAGAATCTGCCAAGCATCATCGTCTCGCCAAACAGTTGATTTGGGAGATTTCCTCTCATCCCCCTCTCCTTTTATGCTTTCATAATAGATTGTAATAGACATTGGATTGATATATATACCATTTTCGTTCCACATCTCTATCTTGTGATACGTTTGCCTATTTCTTACAAGAATACAAAAAAATAACAAAACCCTAAATTACCAAAAAGAAATGAATGGAAGCACGGTTTTCACGTAAAGTAAATGTCGCCTCCCTGTGTTCGACCTAGGACTAGCTTGGAGTTTCGGTATAAATTTTATCTGATCGACAAGTTTTGCAACTACGACGACGGGTCACTTGTAACCCCGATTTCTAACAAGCGAAGCATGCCGACCAGGGACCCTTACCACTTATTTTCATGATCTCTTCCTCTCTTTTGTCTGTTTCCGAGTGAATTCGAGGTTTTTAAAAGATGCATTTGTTGTAGTAATAAATCCTCAAAAATAGCTCGAAAAACAGATAAAATTTATACTCGAATGAAAGCCCGAGGTCGTTCGTTAGGAGCAAATGGGAATTGACACACTAATCTCAACAATTAATCTAAATAAGCATAATATATTACTCAAAATCTAATAGACAATGTAGCACATGGGCATAAGATGAGTTAAAAATAAATTTAGACAAAATAATGGTGATTTGGATCACCAATCATAAGTCTAATACATAGAACAATTACTCAAATCTTAATCAAAGGAAGGAATATGTGATCAAAATTAGATGTCTTAAAAGTCATTGCTACAGTACCACTTTATGATTTTTCTTCTATTTATTCTTCCCTTCTGCCTTGGCTTCTCTCTTCTCTTCTCTGTGTGCCTCTTCTACCTTCTTTCACTACTCCTTTCTTTCTCTCTTTGGCTTCTGTTCTTCATGCACAGAGGGAGGCAATCTCTGCAGTAGCTAAGTGTCAGTCGACTCTCAAGAGAGAAAAACCTCCCTTCCCCCATGCTTTCTCTCTCTCTCTCTAGGTTCTACTCTCCCAGAGCCTTATACAGTTCCGGGTAATTAGATTTGGATCTAAGCGCACCTGGGACTAGGGTTGCGGGCGTGGGTTAGGTAGATCGGGTCATAGCAAGGCCTGCGTGATGCATGTCATGGGTGAGGGTGCGAGGGACCTTACCCCCTGTGTGTCAAGGTGAATAGCCATAGACACAAATTCCTTTTATGCAGTGCTGGACGCTTAGTGGTTTCCAAGGTGGGACTAAATGTCCCACCTTCCTTATGCACACTCCTGCAGTGGATGATGCATCCAATTGAGGGAGCTACTAATGGTAGAGCTTCTAATAGAAGCTGTGGATCATGTCTTGGGATCCTTCCGCTCTACCTCGGACTTCCACATGGGACTTGTAGGTGTTGAAGCAAGCTTGAAGCAAGCTCAAAGCTCTTTGTTAATGGTAGAGTCGACTTAAGTACCTGAAATAAAATGATGGCCTCTCGGCCTCTTCAAAACAACTCAATAAGCATCGCTGGATGTCGTGGAGTGCAATGGTGGTGGTGCGGAGGTGCTTGGCAGAGTGAGGAGGTCTGATGACCTTGGAATGTGCGTGTAATGGTAGGTTGTTCGGGGGCGTGTTTGGGTGAGCAGTGGAGTGAAATAGGATGGGGGTTTTGTGAGGGTGGATGAGGCAAAGGTTATGAGGTGGTTGAAGAGGTAGATGGAGGGGTGTAGTGATGGGGGCACCTCATCGAAGGTTCAGTTGGAGACGAAGAAGACGAAGGTGAATGGCGGCGTTGAGGGTTCAAAACTGAGGTTTAATGAGGGGAAACTAACCTATGAGGTAAGATAAACTAATCTAACCCTAATCTAATGAATGAAGGGCATGACATTGCGCTGGTTATTGTATGGCTAGTGTCGGCGAAGAAAATGCTCCGGTGAGTGGGAATCGGTGAGGACGAAGGAGATAGGGACGTCGGTAGGTACAACATGACGTAGAAGAGAGAAAGGAAGATAAATCCACTACTGGTATTGCGCGTAGATGAAGGAAGGAGTCGGATGGGATCATCGGACATCGAGGAGCTTTGGCCAGATGAGGAGAGAAGAAATCAAAGGGGAATCCAGCCAAATTCGAGCGTAGGGAACTTGGCAAGGTCTGGGGAGTTTTATATAGGCTGTTAGAGGGTGATTAGAGCTTGGGAAGCAAGCTTCCCAAGCTTGGAAGGTCATCAGAGTTGAAAACTTGAGAGATTGGGAAAGTTGTTGGGCTCAAGACTAGATTCAATGGAAAGAGGACTCCATAAAGAATCTCCCTTCCAATTTTTGATAGGATTCATTGATCAGAGGAGTTCTCTTCAATCAAAGATTGCTAGAGTTGTAGGATTAGGATTCTAGGGCAATAGGGACCTTTTTACGAAGAAGGCAAAGAAGCTGGGGGGCTTTTTGTTAGGAATTCAAAAGCTGAGGGCTATTGGAGATAAATAAAGTCAAACTTGGATCAAAGTGCAAACTAGATTGAAACAATCTCAGATTGGGCCCAAATTTTGGTAGAAAGCTAATTTGGACCTAAGGAATATAATGGTGAAGTTGGATTTTGGTTTGACCTAGTTTAACAATGTAATTTATGCAAAAACCCAAATTAGGGCAAAAGTTTGTCTGTAGCTCTATTTTGGGTTAGGACAAATCAAGGATTCCAAACCCTAGAGAATATGTTTCTATAAATTTTATAGGGTTTAGGTGAATTTTGTCCTGACCAAAACCTCAATTAATTAAGCAGGTCAGTTTTTAGGATTTCCAAAATCATTTAATTCCCAAAACATGCTTAAACCCTTTTCTATTTGTACTAACTGATGTAAACAAATTTACACTACTTAAGATGCCTATTTATGCATGTTCTTAAGCATAGGATTGCATTTCATGATATAAATATTGCATTACATGCATCATCTTGCATTTAGAATACTTTGAATAAAATGGAGGTTAATTGTCTCCTTTTATGTGCTTGGACAGGGCAAATATTTTATCAGGGCCTCGGATCAAAGATCCAACCATATGGATGTGATCAGGGCGACGATTGGAGTTCAACGACTCCAAGATTGCCCTAATCAGGCATCCGTAGCATCAGATAGTGACCCGGGAATCCTAGAAGATCAAGGACCAGGATGGTGTAAATTCGCACTTCAGATGATAAATCTGATCGCACGGATGAATTCGGATCGACGATCGCAGCCCAACGACACAAAAATCAAGTCAATTCGATATCCGTGGCACCATCTACAACTTCCAGAAGATGGACGGCCAAGATAGCGCCATGTGGCACCATCTCAGCCACCCAAACGGCTGCCTGCGTCTTGTGAAAGCCCCGCTCCCAATTGCTCTCCACCGTTGGATCTTAATCCAACGACTGTGGGCGCTCGCATTTAAAAACGCCCGCTCGACCATCCGCGCCCCATAGCGCAGCGGTCGAGCACGCTATTGCGAGCGTGGGGTGCGGGTTCGAGTTGTGGCGAGGAGCGGCGGATGGAGATCGAACTGCCGCGCGAGCCTGATAGCGCCAACGCGCGATTGGACGTGCGATCGAATGCATAATTAGACACGCGGGGGGGCGCGCAGTGCGTGGGTGCGGACGCATCTTAAGCCATCCGATCTTGCGATCGGACGGCTGAAAAGCGCTGGACGTGCGTGGGCGTTGAGGAACGGGCAGCCGAGGAGGTGCGCGTGGGCACAGCTGCGACGGCCACGTCGGGGCTTTAGTGACGGATTTATCCGTCACTAAAGACCCCTTATTTATTGTTTTGAAGTTGTAATGTCCATTTTGCCCCCACTCCTTGCAACTATAACAGGAGACCCCCTCCATATGAAATTCGCATCCCTTCTTTCTCCTCTCTACCCCTCCAAAGCTCAAGAGAAGCTTGTCCCACACACGGGATGCTTCTCGCGAGATAAAGTCCAATTTTTGTTCCCCTTCGGAAATGGATCCCACAACGACGACGGCGTGCTGCTTCGTTCCCGTTCTTTTGCTTCGTCCTCCTTCATCTTGCTTCGTTCTCCTTCATCCAGGCATCGTCCCGTCCGACTCGTCCTCCAAGCAATCGTCGAGGAGGACAACTTCTCTCTCCCATTCTTATTTACAGCTTTTCTAGTGTAGAATTTTCCTGCTTTATAATGTAATTGATTTTCCGCTTTCTAGTGTAACTTTTATAAACAATTGAAATATTGAATGCATGTTCTCTTTCTCTCTCTCTCTCTCTCATAGTTTGATAGCCCCATTGTAATTATAACGCCTTGCTTAGCAAAAATCCTAAAAAAAATATAATTGCGAATATAGATCAACGTAGCCTCCCTGTGTTCGACCCGGAATTATTTTCGGTACAAATTTTATTTGTTGAGCACGAATTCTTCGCTTTCAAACTACAACGACAGGTTTTCCAAAATCGAACACGTTAGCGTAGCGTTCGTAACCGTTCAACATTTTGGCATCGTTGCCGGGGAGGCAACGATTTCTTATCTTTTCTTCGCATTTCTTGCACTTTATTTATTTTCTAACTAGCTTTCTCTTATGTCTATTGTTTTGCAGAGACCTTGATCAAGGAATCAACAAGCGGTAGACTGGAGTAAAGTGCAGTTGAAGACAACTGTAAGTGCTCCCCCATTCTTTCCCCCTCCATAGATTTCATTCGCCACATTAAATCCAAATCCCAATTAACCTAGGTGTTTGCATAAATCCTAGGAATAGTTTGGTTATTTGGATTTTCACTCACATTCATTCCACCCTCACCCATAAAAAAAAAAAAATAACAAAAAGATAATCTTGTGGGGTAATATTCAACAAACACACAACACACACCCACATTCAAGGCACTTGATCAACTTGATTTGTTTTCTACTCAACCGGGTTCTGATCTGTGGAACTGGTACACACAAAGCAACACATAACAGAGTAGAAATCATTCTAGGTTAATCATCTTTGAGTGCCTAACTTAGTGGTGCATTTGTGGCCAGTTGTTTGAGTTGTTTGGGCCGCACCACTTTATTTTAAAACCAACTCATCAAGTAGCTCCTCCTTAGGGTTTTCAATCTAGGTATATTCCAGGCACTCCACCTTCTTTCTGACTTTAAAGGAAAACAATCTTCACCCATGTTTTACAACTTGGTTTGCCTAGAAACTTGATTGCAATTCACCTAATTTAAAACCCTAAAAGCTACTTAAGCAAGATTTGAACATTAAAATTCACGCATTATCAATAATCTTGCTTGAAAACCCTGGTTGTGCACGCACTTACACAAATCTCAATCAATCATTAAGGGCACAACCCATTGTAAGGGCCCATCACATTCCATAAGCACCACAATCCCAGGCCTTACTAAAATTGAGTAGACGTTGGCCTTAAGGTTTGATTTGCTCTTCAAGGCTTAGTCTGAGATTATTTTTGATTAACCTACTTGTACTGATTAACTTGATGTCTAGCTAGGGGAGTAGAGTCAAACAATCGTGGCTGGGGGGTACACTAGGAACCGAAGGCGAAAGCCAAAGGAAGAACCTTCTCCCCAGTCCCTCCTTCTAACTGGTTGGATTAAACAGACGCAAGTAGAGTAAGTCACTTACAGTCTTAAGGCTGGTTTTGGGAGTCAGTACATCCTTAGGCTACCCCACTTAAGGACAGCCTTGTTTTGTTGTGCTGCAGGGTCCCTATCTCCAGTCCTTCTGACCTTCTCCTAGTTTATGCTAGGAAGACGGTCATTGAATCCTCGATTGGAAGGACCGTTAGAACATTCTAGGAGGCGCAAGTGAGATTTTGGTCAATTTGATCCCATGGCCGAACAACAGCCTCCTCTGCTTGAAAATCCACGGGAAGAATTTAGAAGGCAGCTGGAACAAATGCAGAGAATGCAAGAATGGTTCTGGAGAGTGCAGGGCGCTCAGCCCTTGAAGGATTTTTATGATCCTTCGAATTACGGGAAATGTCCTGGTGTCCAGATTCCAGCCGGTGACGTAGAAATCACGCCCCAGGTGTTAAGCCTGATTGAACATTATCATGGGCTTGGCTCCAAAGATCCGTTTCAGCACTTGGAGGATTTGACCACTTTGGTCTAGACCACCAAGGCTCGAAACGTTAACGAGGAGCAAATGATCATGAGGCTCTTCCCCCACTCTCTTAGGGATAAAGCCTCTCATTGGTATGGGATAATAGGAAGACCAATTACAAATTGGAATGAGTTGAAATCGGCCTTTCTGAAGAAATTCTTCCCAGTCAGTCGTACCAATGCTTTGAGACGGGCAATCACTACTTTTACCCAGCAGCCGGGGGAGCAGTTTTATGTGGCTTGGGAGTGATTCCAGGACTTATTGTGGAGGTGTCCACACCACGAGGTGCCGAAATGGCAACTCGTGCAGATCTTCTATCATGGGTTGAATGAGCAACTCAGAAACCATGTGGATGCTTCTTGCGGAGGCAATTTCCTCAATAAAGATGCAGATAGTGCACATGATTTATTTGAGGAAATGAGTGAGAATTCAATTAATCATGCCTCCATGGATACTTATAACCGGTCCCAGCAACCCAGATCAAATGTCAATGAAGTCCATGACTCTCATTCATTTGATATGGAATTGATTTGTAATAAACTTGATAAGGTGGACTTGGTTGCTAAAAGAATGGAAGAGTGGATGGCTGGCAATTCTATGAACAACTCTCAATCCACTCAATCCCAAAATTCAAGATTCCATTCCTCACGAGTTCCTTCTGGACGGGAGTTCGTGAATCAACTTGATGTGACTTAATCTATGAGTCAGCATTTCTCGGAACCCCATGGGTTCCCAACTGGGGCCTCTGATCCCAGTTTTTTTGATCCTTCCATTTCATTCTCTCCATCCTCACCCTATGAGGATGTTTGTGCTGTACAAGAGAATGTTAGATCCAACCCCTACTCGAATGCCTATAATCCAGGTTGGAGAAACCACCCTAACTTCTCTTGGAAAAATCTGGGGCAACAGACCCAATTCCGACCCAGCAACTATGCTCCGCAACGATTAATGGGTCAGGGTCAAGTATATACTCAGTTGCCTCCGAATCAGGTCAATCAACCAACTTGGAATGCCCGTCAACCCGCAGGGCAGGCTGATTTGAATCGTCAAATGGTAGAGATGCAAGGATCTATGCTCCAACTTATGCAGCAAATGAAAAACTCGCTGGACAACTTATAATCCGGGCTCATTGCTAACTCTCGTCAACCTGGATCTCTACCATCCCATCCCGTACCCAATCTGCGAAACATTATAAATTCGGGCAATCAAGCCCAAGGGTACGGAAATCAGAAGGACCCGCACGCACATGCTAAGGTGGTTGAGCAGGGTTCCTCGTCTTCTCCTTCTGCTAATCAACAATTCATGGTCAATCAAGCCCCTCCAATCGTTCCTAACCCTCCCCAAGACCCAAATTCTTACACTTCTGCAAATTCTGTCACTTTGAGGAGTGGTAAGAAGACTCAGGATCCACAACCACACTATTCTGATCTTTTGAATCCTGAAGAATCTGAGGAGAGAGAGGAGAATTCTAGAGGAGAAATCAAGGCTCAGGAACCTGATTCCAAAGATCTGACTCATGTTCCTTTTCCTGAAGCCTTAGCCAAAGCAAAGAAGAAGAAGTCTGTTGATAGCAATGAGGAGCTTCTGAATTTATTTAAGAATGTTGAGATCAATATTCCTCTCCTTGATGCTATCAAGCACATACCGGCTTACGCAAAATTTTTAAAGGAATTATGTACACAAAAGCGTAAGTCAAGAGAATCTGTTCCGAGGAAGGTGGTACTCTCCGAGCAGGCTAGCTCTGTTATCCTGCACTACCTCCCTCAGAAAAGGAGAGATCCTGGTGCTCCTTTGATTTCTTGCGTTATCAGAGATTACACATTTGATAGAGCACTTTTGGATCTCGGTGCATCCATTAATCTAATTCCGACTTCTCTCTACGAGAATTTTGGGTTAGGTGAACTTCGGCCAACTTCAGTAACGCTACAGTTAGCGGACCGTTCGGTCACAAACCCACGAGGCGTTATTGAAGATGTTATAGTTAAGGTCAAGGATTTCTATTTTCCTGTAGATTTCCTTGTCCTTGACATGGATGTACCAGATAATCTGAGGAACACACCCATCATTCTGGGGCATCCGTTCCTGGCTACCGCAAAGGCCAACATTAATTGTGAAAGCGGTAGCATGGAAATCGCCTTTAGGGACCAACGAATGAAATTGGATATTTTTACGGCGATAAACAAATTTGAGGATTGTGGATTTATTGAGGAACTTGATGAGGATAATGTTAATATTGAAACTTGTTTGACAGTTTCTTCAATTGAAAGTTCCTCTTTGGTTGATGAATTTGACCCACAACCCTCTGACCTGACATCTTCGGAAGAGGTTACTGATTTTGTTCACTCAAAACCTCTTCCTCTTGTTGAATCTTCAGCATCTACCCTACCATCAATCATTACCCCACCCCAGCTTGAATTGAAACCATTGCTTGAGAATTTAAAATATCAATTCTTAGGACCACAGAATACACTCCCTATAATTATTAGTGCTAAATTGACAAAGGAGCAAGAGATTAAATTGATTAAGGTTCTAAAGGATCATAAGGAGGCAATTGGTTGGACCATTCATGACCTCAGGGGGATCGAGCCATCTTACTGTAATCATAGAATATTTTTGGAACATGGATCCCTCCCTTCTCGCCAGATGCAGAGGAGATTGAATCCAAATATGCGAGAAGTGGTCAAAAAGAAATCATCATGTGGCTCGATGCAGGAATTATTTATCAAATCTCTGACAGTCCCTGGGTAAGTCCCGTTCAGATTGTTCCAAAGAAAGCCGGGATTACTGTTGTGACCATTGAGAGAGGTGAATCTGTCACAACTCGTTCAGCTTCCTCTTGGAGAGTTTGTATTGATTACAGGAAGCTGAACACAGCCACTAAAAAGGATCATTTTCCCCTGCCCTTCATTGATCAAATCTTGGAAAAATTAGCTGGGCAGAAGTACTTCTGTTTTCTTGATGGCTACTCAGGATATAATCAAGTTCCTATCCATCCCGAGGATCAGGAAAAAACTACTTTCACCTGTCCCTACGGAACCTTTGCTTTTCGTAGGATGCCTTTTGGGTTATGCAATGCACTTACGACTTTTCAAAGGTGTATGCTAGCCATATTTTCCGACATGGTGGGAGAGTTTATGGAAGTCTTCATGGATGATTTCTCTATTTTCGGAGAATCATTTGACTCATGTTTGCCTAATTTGGAAATGATTCTTAAGCGATGTATCAAGACACGACTGGTCCTTAGCTGGGAAAAGAGTCATTTCATGACCCAAGAGGGCATCGTTTTGGGTCATGCAATCTCTGAATGGGGAATTGAAGTGGACAAAGCTAAGGTTGATGCTATCGCTAAACTTCCTCATCCCACATCTGTTAAACAAATCAGATCATTTCTTGGCCATGTGGGATTTTATCGAAGATTCATCAAGGATTTCTCGAAGGTTGCTCGTCCTTTGAGCAATCTTCTTGCCAAAGAAATGCCGTTTGTTTTTGACGAATCATGCCAAAAGGCATTTGATTTCCTGAAAACGGCAGTCACCTGTGCTCCAATTTTGCAACCACCAATTTGGACAGCCCCTTTTGAGATCATGACCGACGCTTCTGATTATGCGGTCGGGGCTGTCCTGGGTCAGAAAATTGATCGAAAGCCCTCTGTCATTTACTACGCTAGTAAAACTCTGGATGAAGCCCAGAGGAATTACACTGTTACTGAGAAGGAATTACTAGCTGTAGTATTTGCTTTGGAAAAATTCGGGGCTTATCTCTTGGGGTCTCATGTTATTGTTTATACCGACCACTCGGCCTTGAGACATCTCTTGGCTAAAAAGGATGCTAAACCCCTGCTTATTCGTTGAATTCTTCTTCTTCAAGAATTTGATCTTGAAATCAAGGATAAAGCCGGGGTGCAAAATGTGGTAGTGGATCATTTGTCGAGACTCCTAGGTGATTCTTCTTGTCCGGACATTCCGATTGCTGACACTTTTCCGGACGAAACCATTCTTGCAGTTTTAGGTGTCCACTCCCCATGGTTTGCTGACATTGTTAACTATTTGGCCGTTGGTCAAATCCCCCAGGATTGGACCAAGCAACAATGGGATAGACTCAAATCTGAGGCCAAATGCTACTTTTGGGAGGACCCTGAACTGTATCGTATCGGCTCTGATCAGATTATTCGCCGATGCATACCGGAGAATGAATTCAACAGTATACTCGAGTTCTGCGATGCATCTGGGTGTGGTGGACATTTCTCCGGAAGAAAGATGGCTGCAAAAATCTTGCAATCTGGCTTCTATTGGCCATCTTTATTCAAGGATGCCCAGGATTTCTCAAGGTCATGTTCTCGATGTCAGTCACTCGGGAACATAACTAAGAGAGACATGATGCCCCTAAACCCTATTCTTCCTATAGAAATTTTCGATGTTTGGGGCATCGATTTCATGGGACCCTTTATCCCTTCATTTGGACATCAGTACATTCTTGTTGCTGTTGATTATGTGTCCAAATGGATTGAGGCAATTCCCACCCGAACCAATGACCACAAGGTGGTCATCAATTTTGTCAAGAAAAATATCTTCAGTAGGTTCGGGATTCCGAGGGCTATCATCAGTGATGGTGGCACTCATTTTACTAATGCCCAATTCCAGAATTTATTGGCCAAATACGGGGTTAATCATCGAATTTCACACCTTATCATCCCCAAACGAATGGACAAGCCGAGAACTCCAATCAAGAGATCAAGAACATTCTGCAAAAAATGGTTAGGTCTGATCGTAAGGATTGGACTCAAAAGCTTGAGGACGCTCTTTGGGCCTACCATATGGCGTATAAAACGGCCATCGGCATGTCTCCATTCCATTTGGTGTATGGAAAGGCATGCCATCTACCTGTAGAGATTGAACACAAGGCATTCTGGGCAATCAAACAATGCAATTTAGATCTGAATCTAGTTGGAAAGACCAGGAAACTCCAACTATCAGAGTTGGAGGAGCTTAGAAATGATGGTTATGAGAATGCCAAGATCTACAAGGCTCAGACCAAAGCTCTACATGATCAATTGATTTCCCGCAAGAGTTTTGAGCCAAACTAGAAGGTCTGGTTATTTGATTCTAAACTTAAGCTCTTTCCTGGTAAACTTAGATCTAAATGGAATGGCCCATTCATAATTGATCAGATTTTTCCTAATGGTGCCATTCAGATTTCTGACCCAAAGACAGGTAACACCTTTAAAGTCAACGGTCAACGTTTAAAGCCTGTTGTTGACTGTAATCTTCTAGAACCCATCTCAGACTCTGTTGCTCTAGCCATTCTGTAACTTCTTTGGCTGGACTTCGCCTAGCTGACGGCATTAAACTCAGCAATTGTTCATATGACACAAGGCTGATACGAGCTCCATATCTAGGTGACATCTTTCATATTCTACCCTTTCTTTCATGTCTCTTTTTCAATGAGGACATTGCATCAGTTAGGTATGGGGGGGTGGATTCATTCTTGAATTATTTGGTCAGCCTTGTGAAATCCATGTAAATTGTTTCTCTTCTTATAGAAAAAAGAAATTAAAAAAAAAAAGAAAAATTAGGAAGGATTAGTTGCACATTAGGACTTTTCAATCCTAAGAAATTTTACATTAGGATCTGAACACAAAGACCTCTCAGGTCTTTGGACTTAATTAGCCTGGGTATCCACTAAAATGTGGATTTATTTTTGAGTTCTCGCCATCTTAATTCTATTATAATCTGAATAAATAAGTTTGGGTGATAAGTACACGACTTATCAACCCGCCCTCTGATTTGAGGGAATTTTGAGTTTTAAGCATCTACACACTTTCTTCGCACTGACTCGTTGTTCGACGATTTTAACGGAAATTGGGTAGCTAATGAACCTGCTAGGGTGATATGGCTGGCAAGTTATTGTGGGTAATAGCCCATAGGTAGGTTGTCCAGAGCCCAGTCACTGGACCTTTCTCTTTTTGCTGCCTTTAGGTAAATCTTAGACCAGGGAAGCCACCTATTTAAAAAAAAAAAATCAAAAGGAAACGGAGAAAAGAACAAAAAGAAATAAGCCACACTTCACCGCAAGAGTATGGCTGACAAGTTGTTGGTGGTAACAGCTCATCGACCGGTTGTCCAGAACCCAGCTTAGAAAATGCACTAAAAAAAAAATTCCCAAAACACTTAGGAAGAAGCGGAGAAGTAGAATAAATCGGGGAGATATACACTGGATTCACCCTTGTGTTGACCCTGTTAAAAAATAAAAGTAGGGAGAAAGCTACCGGTTGTAAAGATACACCTTTAGGCTGAATTCTTTTTGAGGTCACCCAGAGGCGTAGAAATCCGAAGTCCGTTCTAACTGCCGGTCAACGAGTCAATCACAATCACAATAAGATGCTTAAAACTTAGGGTTCTCATCAAATCTTGGGTGAGTTGAATGGCCGTAGAAAGCCACTCTTAAACCCTAAAATTTGGAAATCCAAAAAAAAAATTAGAAGAGAGTAAAAAGAGAAAAAGAAATTTTTCTTTGAATAAGGAGAGGCTTGAAGCGGTTTGCATTTTGGCTGATACCCGGGCACTGTTGTGTCTTTGAAAGTTCAGTTCCTAAGTAGACAATTTCTTAATGATTGAAAAATAACTCAAGTCCAAATAATCTAACCTACTTCTTTTATAAGTGGCATATAGTTTTTTGCTATGGACTAGCAAAAGATAGGCATGGGGGTATGATGTAAACACATTTACACTACTTAAGATGTCTATTTATGCATGTTCTTAAGCATAGGATTGCATTTCATGATATAAATATTGCATTACATGCATCATCTTGCATTTAGAATACTTTGAATAAAATGGAGGTTAATTGTCTCCTTTTATGTGCTTGGACAGGGCAAATATTTTATCAGGGCCTCGGATCAAAGATCCAACCGTATGGATGTGATAAGGGCGACGATTGGAGTTCAACGACTCCAAGATTGCCCTAATCAGGCATCCGTAGCATCAGATAGTGACCCGGGAACCCTAGAAGATCAAGGGCCAGGATGGTGTAAATCCGCACTTCAGATGATAAATCCGACCACACGGATGAATTTGGATCGACAATCGCAGCCCAACGACACAAAAATCAAGTCAATCCGATATCCGTGGAACCATCTACAATTTCCAGAAGATGGACGGCCAAGATAGCGCCACGTGGCGCCATCTCAGCCTCCCAAACGGCCGCCTGTGTCTTGTGAAAGCCCCGCGCCCAATCGCTCTCCGCCGTTGGATCTTAATCCAACGGCTGTGGGCGCTCGCATTTAAAAACGCCCGCTCGACCATCCGCGCCCCATAGCACAGCGGTCGAGCACGCTATCGCCAGCGTGGGGTGCGAGTTCGAGCTGTGGCGAGGAGCGGCGGGCGCGAGCAATTGGAGTGTCGGATGGAGATCGAACGGCCGCGCACGCCCGATAGCACTGACGCGCGATTGGACGCGCGATCGAACGTGCAATCAGATGTGCGGGGGGGCGCGCAGCGTGCGGGTGCGGACGCATCTTAAGCCGTGCACGGGCGCTATCGGACGGCTGAAAAGTGCTAGACGTGCACAGGCATTGAGGAGCGGGCAGCCGAGGAGGCGCACGTGGGCGCGACGGCAACGGCCACGTTGGGGCTTTAGTGACGGATTCATCCGTCACTAAACACCCCTTATTTATTATTTTGAAGTTGTAATGTCCATTTTGCCGCCACTCCTTGCAACTATAAAAGGAGACCCCCTCCATATGAAATTCTCATCCCTTCTTTCTCCTCTCTACCCCTCCAAAGCTCAAGAGAAGCTTGTCCCACACACGGGATGCTTCTCGCGAGGTAAAGTCCAATTTTCGTTCCCCTTCGGAAGTGGATCCCACGACGACAACTGCGTGCTGTTTTGTTCCCGTTCTTCTGCTTCGTCCTCCTTCGTCCTGCTTCGTTCTCCTTCGTCTAGGCGTCGTCCCGTCCTGCTCGTCCTCCAAGCAATCGTGAGGAGGATAACTTCTCTCTCCCATTCTTATTTAGAGCTTTTCTAGTGTTGAATTTTCCTGCTTTATAGTGTAATTGATTTTCCGCTTTCTAGTATAACTTTTATAAACAATTGAAATATTGAATGCATGTTCTCTTTCTCTCTCTCTCTCTCATAATTTGATAGCCCCATTGTAATTATAACACCTTGCTTAACAGAAATCCTAAAAAAATATAATTGCGAACATAGATCAACGTAGCCTCCCTATGTTCGACCTGGAATTATTTTCGGTATAAATTTTATTTGTTGAACATGAATTCTTCGCTTTTGAACTACAACGACAGGTTTTCGAAAATCAAACACGTTAGCGTAGCGTTCGTAATCGTTCAACACTAACCCACTTGTTAAACTCTTAAGACCATTTGATCCTTAATTAACCCCTGAGAAATCCCATGATTGTACTGTAATTGAAATGTGCTATTAAAACTGCAGTTTTACACCTATTTTACTGTCTTACCCTTAGAATGGATTTGCAATAAATTACGTCTTTCTTGCGATTATGTAGGAGCATTTATTCCTTGATTATGACTAATTAAAGCAAGATATGGCTGATAATGATGTTATCATCACTCTCACCCCCTCTAAAGCTCTACGAGTTTATCCCAATGCTCCATTAGAGTTAAAAATACAATTTTTTCAGCTTCTCACCCCATTCATGGAGCATCCTGCGGTTGTCAGCTCACTTCCGCTTGGGAAGTGGATCCCACTGCGACATCACCTTGCTTCATCTTCCTTCCTCTGTCTTCGTTCTCCCTCATCTAGTGTCTCACCACCTTCGTCTGGGCGTTCCGTCAATGTGGCTCATCCTTCAAGCAACTGTCGCGGAGGATAACTTCTCTCCCTTTTCTCTTTATCGCTTTCTAGTATTAGATTTCCTGCTTTCTAGTATAGCAAATAGATGTAACGAACATGTTTCTACAATTATGAAATTCTTGTTCATTCTTTGTCTATTTTCTTTTTATTTGTAATATTCTTTTCCTCTCTTCTATTAATTATTCTTTTAAGTAGAATAGCCAGGGTAGATTTAATTCAACTCGCTACTCTACTTCATGACAATAAATTAAGCGCGATTTTTGATCAAACGTACACCTCGCCGTGTTTGACTCGGGACTCACTAGAGTTTCGATTAAATTATTTGTTTGACAAATTTTTATGCGACTACCACGATAGGGTTTTCAAAATTCAAATTATTAACGTAGAACTCCTGTTCAACATTTTGGCACTGTTGTCAGGGAGGCAATGCCCTTTGATTTCTCATGTTTTCCTGCCTTACTTGTCTTTTACCTCACTTCTCTCCTTTCTTATTGTGATTGTAGGTACTCTCACGAGAAGGGCAAAAGCAATAGATTGGAGTAAAGTGCAGTTGAAGGGTCTGTAGGTATGCCCCACCTCCCATCCTCTAGTTTTCATTCCATTACCTAATAACACAAACCTTAATTAACCTAGGAGCTCTCATAAACCCTAGGCTTAGTTTGGTTGTTTGGTTGTCACCTCCACCCGCCTCACTCTCCACATAAAAAAAAAATCCCATAGAGTTTCACAACCTCTTTTGATTCTTCATACTCAACTGGTAACCCGATCTTTGGAATCGGTACACCCATCAACGCATAATTGAGTAGAAATCAGATTAGGTAATCACTTATGTGCCTAATTTAGTGGTGCATCAGGCCAATTATTTAAGTTGTTTGGGCCGCACCACTTCACCTAAAAACAACTCATTGAGTAGCTTCCTCTTAAGGTTCAATTTTTAGGAATTAACTAGGCACTCCACATTCTTTTTTGTTTCAAAGGAAGACATCTTTACCTGTGCTTTCAAAACTTGGTGTGCCAACTGAACCTTGATTGAGTATACCTAAAGTTGAACCCTAAAAGCTACTAAACAAGGTTGAACCCTAAAAGAGAAATCATCAATAAACCTTGTTTGAAAACCATTGGTTGTGCACCCACACACATTGAAATTGATCTTTAAGGGCACAACCCAGATGAAGGGCCCATCACATTCCAAAGAACATTCAAACCTAACCCTAATGAAAACAGAGTAGACATTGGCCTTAAGGATTGAACTCGCTCTTCGGGGCCTAGATCGAGATTATTTTTTATTAATCTGCTTCTACTGTTCAATGTGATGTCTCGTTGGGGGATTAGAGTCAAACAATCATGGTTGTGGGGTACCAAAGGAACCTAAGGCGAAAGCCAAGGGAAAAACATTCTCCCTAATCCCTCCCTCTAACTGGTTGGATTGACCAAAAAGAATTAAATCAAATCGTTCTTTTCATCTCAAGATGGGTTTTGGGAGTCTGTAGATCTTTAGGCTGCCCTACCTAAGGATAGGTTTTATTGTTTGTACTGCAGGGCACCTTTCTTCCTCTCGCTTTGCCATGGATGCTTCCACATCCTACTCGTATTTCCACTCTTACCCTACTAACACATCTTATTAACAAGATGATTATTATCCTGACCAGACTTATTCTCACCCATCTACTAGTTAGGATAATTCTGATTGGGGATACAGTTTCGGACATCAGTGTTCAAGGTCTAACCCTTAATACCATGATTGTGATTTCTATCTTTCTCCATGCTATAATTGTTATAGATCTCCACCTGTTGATGATCAATTTAACCCAATTTACAATCAAGAAGGATATCCTGATTACAACTTTTATCCTCCTCCAGATTACACTACATATGGGCCACCACACCGTTATGAATTTTCAGAAGTGACCTATTATCAGGGAGGGTATCCAGAACCTTAATTTGTTGACTCTCCTAGATTCAACCCAAACCCACCCAACCCTAAACCAAACTATTTGGTTCAAGTGAACCAGGTCCAAGATAGGGTGTTAGCTAACTTAAGGAATACCATTCAGTTTTTAGAAGCTCATCCAACACCCTGCACTAAAGAATTAGAGCCTTTGATTCAAATGATTGATGATCTTAACAAATATTTGTTGGATTGGCTCCAAGATGTTAAGGATAAGGACCCGGGTGAGTTCTTGCTTGAGAACTTTTCGAAATTGAGGATGAGATTTGTGATTGCACTAGTCCAATCTTGGGATGATTCTCAGGATGTACCCCCTTTAGGAGAACCAATGTCAAAACCCACTTAGGCACCTATAGAGGGGACACATTTTACGAGATCAGGGTTGACCAGGTTGGTCTAGAGCAACAAATTGAGGATGAGTTGATTACTTCACCCAAGATCCCTGAGCCAGGGTACGGGGAAAAATATGTTTCCATGGACTTGAAAATGATAAATGATTTTCAGACATATATAAATGCAGATCTTGAATTCTTCGATTCTGATGGTGAAGAATCATTATGTAAAGTCTCACTTGAGTTTGAAGAAAATGATTTCAGTGAGACGACTAGGCCTGAGGAATTCAATGAATCTTTTGATGGCCCTATAATTGAGGAATTTGATCCAATTGGGGCTGGCATGATGGATTCAGATCCTGATTTCATGAAGGATTTAATCCACAGCTCCATTCCTCAATCACACCTCAGTGAGCATAATGACGATTTGGTTTTTGAGATCACTAAACCCAAGTCAATTCTGATTCAACCACAAATCCTGGACTTAGAAATTTTAGATGGGGTGATTAACATGCAAGAGGTCCCAGAATCTAAAATCCTGATTGTGGAGGATAGGAATTTGGAAATGAAGATATGGGAAGCCAATTTTGGGGGAAGTAGAAGTTTGAATGTAATGGTTCCTATATATCTAAAACCACCAACCTTCTACCAGGATGCTTATGACATTTTTCATTCTGAGGATGTGTAACTCAAGCACAAATTCATTGATTACCCTTTTGATTTTCCTATTATCCGACTTTTTGGACTTGGGTTGCATCCTCACAAATAGTAGTTTCGGATCCGCTTACATATTGATCTCAGGTTCTGGGTAATTTTTATCTAGAACCTTAGATACAATAGACCATGGGGCATGGGTTTGCATCACAACCTCGTCCACATCTGTGGACATCTCTTAGCAAGTCCAAAAATAGATTTTCTTATCTTGATCCTGACCTGCATCTATGAATTCTTATTTCTTCTTTGTATACTGTGCCTAGCTAAAGGCACTAAATTCAGCACATATATAGTCTATTTTCTTCTCGGAGCTGACTGGGTAATCACAAAATTCAGGTGCTTTCTACTCTACTCCACTCTATTTCATGTCTTTTTAATACAATAAGGATATTGCATTAGATAGGAATGGGGGTGTGGATATTCATTGCTAAATCATCTTGTTATCTCTGTAGATTCTTTTTATTTTCTCTTTATTTTTGGGAAAAAAATTTGAATTAGGAAGAAAGGACTTGGGCATTAGAGTTTTTCAACCTTAAGAAATAATACGATGGGACCTGAACACTTAGACCCTTCAGGTCTTAGGGCTTAATCAGCTTGGGTGTCCATTAAAATGTGGATTTGTTTCATGAGTCCTCGGCATTTTGAATTTATTTCAAATTGGTTAAATAAGTTGGGGTGGTAAGTGCACAACTTATCAACTCGTTCTTTGATTTGAGGGGACTTTAAGCCTAAGCATCTACACACTATTTGCACTGACTTGCTTTTCGATGGTTTTAATGGAAATTGGGTAGCTAATGAACCTTCTAAGGTGGTATGGTTGCCAAGTTGCTGGTCATAACAACTCATCGGCCGGTTGTCTAGAGCCCAACCACATGACCATTCTCTTCCTACTGCCTTTAGGTAAAGCTTAGATCAGGGAAGCCACCTTCTTAGAAAAAGAAAAAGAAAAAGAAAAATATTCGAAAAGAAAAGAAAAGAAACATAAAAGAAGAAAAACAAATAAACCACACTTCATCGCACGAGTATGGCTGGCAAGTTGTCGGTGGTAACAGCTCATCGGGTAATTGCACAGCAATCATGGGTCCTAATCAACCTAAATAATGTCTGAACCTAGCTTAATTTGTTGATATTGCACTCATATCTTGCATATCATGCATTGCATCAGTCTATTTAGAATACGATGAGATATCCTGTTAGTTAATGGTTTTTATTGCTACTTGCAGATAATAAAGTGATCCAAGATGCAGGAGATAGTGGAATAAAGCAATAAAGAAAGATGATGGATCTAGACAAGAGTGAGGAGGATAGCCTTATCCCTATCCTTAGAAACCCTAGGACAACCTTCCTAAACACAAAAACCACTTCCATTAGGACTTCTCAGCATTAGAACCCAAACATGGATAGCAATATCCATGTTCTTATCCACCCTATCCCTCTCCTAAACACTTAGGAACAAAACCCACCTTAGAAAACCTAAAACCCACTCTCTAGCACCTTTTAAGCCATCTAGACATCTTGCTGGACGTCTGATTTCTACAGAATAACAATCAAGGAAGATAAAACCCATACTGATATAGAATTGGATGTCTAATTTAATGTCCAGATGTCCAATTTTGTAATATATGATGTCTGACCATTACTCTGGATGTCTGATACTGCTCTCCGGTTCCTAATTTTAGTGTTGGAAGCCCTAGCTTGCCTATTTTGACCTAGGAACCCCATCGGACACCCAAGGAAACCTAATTGGAGACCTCCTAAGCCTATTCCACTACCATAGCCCTACCTATCCTATCCCAAACCCAATTGAACCATCCCATACCTAATTAGGTGCATCTATAGTTGATTTGGTGCACCTGAGCCTAGTTAGATCCACCCAGGATCAAATTGACTCATACCTATTAGGGTTACCCTAGCCTAATCACATGCACACATCCAATTAGACTTGACCTAGACCTAATTAGGCTCACTCCTATCCAATTAAACTTCCCTTAGCCTAATTAGGTCCACACCCACTTAATGTTGGTTGACCCAACCTAGATTCACCAAACCCACTACCCTACTCCACAAAAATTACACGTACACATACATACACCTTCCTAAATCCCACTTGCCAATTTTAGCCCTCATTAGTTGGTTACCAATCGAGATCCTGCATTGGTGGCACTTGCTATTTTGGGAGCCACCAAAAGTGGTGACCCATTTGAAATGGAGAGGCCTTCCCATAAAAGCTAAGGAGAGAAGAGTGCCATGAAATTCATTCACTCTCCCATCCATTCTCCTCCCATTTGTGACACCCTTCCACCCTCCAAAACCCTAGGGCCGTCCTCCTCCTCCAAGGCTCCCTCCATGGATGGCTAAAGAAGAAGCTCCTCCAAGGCATCTTCATGTGGGAGGCAAGAAGAAGGAGAGAACTAGGGTGCAACACCCTCTTCTCCTCTCTTCACTTGGGCGTGTCCTTTCTTCTCCATAGAGAGGATGCCACCTCTTTTTCTTCTAATTTTTGGATGGCCATGAAGGATCACCCATAGCCTCTCGTGGTCAGCCATCTTTTTTTGGTAGGCGTGTAGATGGGTTTGCATACCCAATGTCTAGCCTACACCCTCACACAAGGCCGATGGCCCTAGTGGCACCTTTTCAGCCTGAGGGATTTCTTGTATTTATGCACTTTCTAGTATAGATATTGTGAGACATTATTTTGAGTATTCTATGAATGAATAATATTGTGTGATCATCGCTTCTATGATTGTTTTCACATCTGTTTGCCTATCGCTTTTCAAAATAAAAATCAAAAACACAAAAATACAAAAAAAAAATTAGGTTAGATTAGATTTAGGTCAGATTAAGCTGATCCAAATCTCAACTTGTTTTCACGCCTCCTCATCGGTAACTTTCACTCAACTCAGTAATTAAGTTAATTTTACTTAATTAAGAGCAGAAAAAGACACTTAGGTTACTCAAAATTGTGTCGGTTGTGTAGTACAGGGTCGAATTAACCTAACATTTTAAAAATTTTTATTGGTTGAGTCTAGGTCATTTGCTCGGAGGTATAATTTATTCTAAATTCACCAATTATCTTTTATTTTCTTTTCAAGTTTAGGAGGTATAATTAGGTTGATTATAAAAGCATGAATTTTGTCTAATGATTTAAACCATAAAGAATATACAAAATTCCATATGAAAAACACGCTTATTTAAATGATGTACTTTATTAACAAGTAAACATGTTAATTTTCCAATTTTATTTCAAAAAAAATAAGGCAATAAGAGTTCTTCTATTAAAACATGCATTATTACAACATTTAAGAACAACAAGTAATTTAGAATGATGCAAGAAAAATAATTCTTCATTTATTATTTCTTCAGCCTCTCTCTTCTTCTCTTTACTTAATTCTTCTTTTTATTCTCGATTCTTTTCTCTCTTTCTTCTGTTCTGTTCCTGCCTTCTTCTCTTCCTGCCTCTTATTCTCTTCCCCTTAGCTTTCTTCTTCTTTCTTAGTTCCCTTAGTAGTGCCTGTTCTCCTTTTTCTTCATTTGCTTTCTTAGCCTTCAGTTCAACACTTAGTATTTAACCATCGGCTCTTCTTTTTCTTTTGATCCTTCAGCTGAACTGGGTTTTTTTTGACTTTTTAACCAAAAATTATTTTATTTGCGACAAGGTCCTTTCGAGGATACACAGTACCCTGAGATCAGGGAGGGACAAGACCCTACTCAGTCCTCGGTTGATTTCAATTAGGTTCGATTTTGGTTTATTTTTCGATCCGTACACTCGAGCCAATCCGGCTCAACTGGCCTCCCAGGCCTCGCCCTCCCAGGGCACACTTGCTCACACCCACTCAAGGGCACACCCACAGGCATACAAGCCCACACACACACACACACACATACGCTCAAATAGGTTCAAATGTTCAGATCGGTAATCGGTGCGCCGAGTGCTGACGACTGAACGGCCTATGCAACAAGTCACTTTTGTTCCCATGTGTGTGCCCATGAATTACCCATGTGGGACTATCTTAACCCCTTCCAAACCCAACTTCAACTGATCATAACTCCCTACTCAGAGCTCCAAATCAAGCGAAATAAAGCTTGATGGAAAGCTCTAAGATTACTTTATAAGATTGTAGGGTCAATTTAAAGATAATAGGATGTTTTCCTCTTCAATTTAAAGAATGAAATCAAGGGGTTCCTACATGTTTTTAATGCCTGGAAATGGAAATTAATGTCATAGAGTCTTCAGTTGGATTTATCTTTCTTAACTAAAGGTCTGAACAGGTTCTTGATGTAAGCACATTTACACTACTTAAGATGTCTATTTATGCATGTTCTTAAGCATAGGATTGCATTGCATGATATAAATATTGCATAACATGCATCATCTTGCATTTAGAGTAGTTTGAATAAAATGGAGGTTAATTGTCTCTTTTTATGTGCTTGGACTGGGCAAACTTTTTATCAGGGCCTCGAATCGAAGATCCAATCGTACAGATGTGATCAGGGCGACGATTGGAGTTCAACGACTCCAAGATCGCCCTAATCAGGCATCTGTAGCATCAAATAGTGACCGGGGAACCCTTGAAGATCAAGGGCCATGATGGTGTAAATCCACAATTCAATTGACAAATCCAACCGAACGGATGAATTCGGATCGACGATCATAGCCTAACAACGCAAAAATCAAGTCAATCCGACACCCGTGGCACCATCTATAACATCCAAAAGATGGACGACCAAGATGGTGCCATGTGGCACCATCTCGACTGCCCAAACGCTCGCATGCAACCGCTGAAGCCTCTGCATCCGCCCCCTCTCGGCCGTTGGATCTCGATCCAACGGCTGTGAACGGCTGCACCTTAAATCGCCCACTCGACAATCCGCGCTGCGCTGCGCAATGGGCGAGGGCACTATAGCGAGCAAAGGACACGGGTTCGAGTCGCAGCAAGGAGGCAAAGGGCGCGGGCGTGCGTCGGATCTTGATCGAACGGTTGTCCACGCTCAATAGCGATGACGCGCTATTGCATGCCCGCGGCTCACACGGCATCGGACGCATTGGGGCGGGCGTGCAGCGAGCAGGGAAGGCTCAATCACAGCTGTCCGATCTCGCGATCGGACGGCTGAGATTTGTTGAATGTGCAGATGCGTTGAGAGAGAGAGCAGCTGAGCGGGCGCGCGTGGGCAGTAGCTAGTACGCCCATGTTGGGGCTTTAGCAACGGTTTTATTTGTCACTAAAGACCCCTCATTTAATGTTTTAATGATGTAATGACCAATTTGCCCCTACTCCTTGCAACTATAAAAGGAGACCCCCGCCACATGAAATTCTCATCCCTTCCTTCTCTTCTCTACCTCTCCAAAGCTCAAGAGAAGCTTGTCCCACACCCGGGATGCTCCTCGCGAGATGAAGTCCAAATTTTCATCCCCCATTGGAAGTGGATCCTACGACGACGACAGCGTGTTGCTCCATTTCCGTTCTTCTGCTTCATCCTCCTTCATCCTGCTCCATCCTCCTTCGTCCAGGCGTCGTCCCATCCGGCTCGTCCTCCAAGAGATCGTCGAGGAGGATAACTTCTCTCTCCCATTCTTCTTTACAACTTTCTAGTGTAGAATTTTCCTACTTTCTAGTGTAGCTAATTTCCCGCTTTCTAATGTAATTTTTATTTGGTTTGATTGTATAAACATTTTGAAAGATTGAATGCATGTTCTCACTCTCACTCTCTCTCTTTCTCTCTCTCTCTTCCCTTTAGTCTGATAGCTTCATTCTAATTATATTGCCTCGCTTTTCAAAAGTTCTAAAAAAATATAATTGCGAATATAGATCAACGTAGCCTCCTTGTGTTCGACCTGACATTCAAATTTCGATATAAATTTTATTTGTTGAATATGAATTCTTCGCTTTCAAGCTACAATGAAAAGGTTTTGAAACCAAACACGTTAGCGTAGCAATTAGAGCATTCAACAGTTCTACAGGTTATTTCGCATCTACTAGAGTAAGTTCTAAGCTCTCAAGTCCTTCAGGAACAGCAGAGAAGCTCAAAGCTTCTCTCAAAGCTTTAGAGTTCAAAATTTTTAGACTAAAATAGGTGTACAGACATAGAGAAACATTACTGATCGATTTAAACAAGTTCTAAGGGTTATAACAGATTGATCTGGGTTGGATTTCATCTCAAATTTCATCAGAATGCCACTGCTATTAGTTTGGGTTTAAAAATAACCCAAATTGATAGAGCTTGAATTTTCACCAAAATATTCATTTGAGCTCACTTTGATCACTCTCAGATTATCCAACAGATTCTCAGAAGCAGTTCTATCTTACTAATTCCTCAAGTCTAGCCTAGAACTCCATAATCAGACTTCATTTGACTGTGAAGGCACAAAAATTTGACTTTCTGTTAAAAGCCTTCTCCCAAGAAATTAAAGCCCCAAATAAGATCTTTTTAACATCAGGAACTTGCTCAGTCTCTTTAATAGGTGTTCTAACTGAGATTCCTAGGGTCTCAGGCTCACCTCCTGAGCACCAAAAAGTGTTTTTTTGTTAGAGGATTTTAAGATTTGTGACAGTGATTGGATCACAGAAGTGAACCCAGGGATCAACAATGATGCTTCCAGACTTCTTAAATAGGACTAAAACCTATCTGTCACTCATCTCCAACTCTGTCGGAGTTGGAGAAGATGAAGACTTAACAACAACTCCAGACACTAAAATCTTAATTTAAATACCTCAGCACAATCAGTGATCCTCAAATCATTGATATGGAGCTTCTCAATAAATTCTAAAGGCTGATGCTCAAGAATGGCTTGCCAGAGCTCCGGTGAGTTCAGAAAATATGTAAATTGTGTACAGATTATTTAAACTTGCCATTTTTAATCTAAAAAGGATCCTGTAGTTGCAAGGAACCTCAGAATCGCATTTAATTCCTCGTTATCTCTTTATATGTAAGATTTCACATTGAATTCATTTTCAATGAAAATTAAGTTAGTTGAGGCACGAGACTTGATCTCTCACTCAATTGAGTGGTTGAGACATGTCAACAGATGTCTGTGATACTAAATATATATTAAATTAATGATTTGAACTACTCCTGAGCCGCCATTGACAGCGAGCTCAGGAGCTAAATTAGATTTGAGCGTTTAGGTTATATGAGATTTTTATATGTATTATAGTGTTGATTAGGGTCCATAAGTGATGGATAGATGATGGAAGACCCAGTTAAGGTGGAATTTAAGCCTACTACTATCGCCATGGACAGTGACAATAGTAGGTGGTGGAAGGTGAATTAGGTGATTAGGTGATCAATTAAATGATTAAGAATGAAAGAAATGGTTGTGGGAGATAAAGGAAGGTAGACAGTGAGTTGAAAAGACAAGATTAAGGCTCTGACGAGCTCAAGGAGCTCACCGGAGTCAGAGAAGATGACACTGAAATTCTAAAATTACATCTAATCTAACTAACTATTTAACTAACTAAGCTAACCTACTCCTACTCTTACTCCTACTCCTAATCTACTGTTACCTGGACGAAGGGGTCAATAGGGTTCCGCCGAAGGTTCATAGCGGATGACGAAATCAGAGGGTGAAAGAAAGATCTCCGGCGGGCAGATGTGAGCGGAAGTAGAGGACTCCTTGGGTCGACGCCTGTGTCAGAGACGCGGCAGACCATGGCAGATCTCCTCGGCTGATCAGAATGGATGGAGGAAGTCGGGAAGTGAGATGGAAAGTCATCGGAGTTTTGGACAAATAGCCTATCGAAGTCGTCTATAGTGTTAGAAGTGTTAAGGGAGCCAACTTTAGTGAAATCAGAGGGGTAAGGGGGTATTTATAGTGGTTGGCGACGAAAAGAGTGGCGAGGTCTGGCTGTAGAAGGAGCTGGAGGAGCTTAACCGCCGGTGTCGTCTCTGACGATGGTGAGGTTATCTTCCTCTAGAAATTAGGATTTTCGGTTAATCCAGACCGGTGGATCAAGAGGAGGTGGTGAGCGCAAGCTGCAGGAGCTTGGACAAAGAAGGTTGATGTCGGCAGGGTGGTGATCGTGCGGTGGTGTCACTCTTCGTCACCAGCCATTCATTCGACTAAAGAAGAAGAAGAAGAAGGAAAGGGACTTATATGTAATAAAACTTAAGGACCTATGTTAGAAATAAGGACCCAAATGCAGTGAATATTAAGGACCAGGATGTAAACCCAGGTTTTGAAGGTTTATTTTAACTTAGATCTTTTTCAACTTTTTATATATGTTAGTAAATAAGGTAAATATTATGTTTTCACCTTGAATTTACATTTTTTACCTTTTCAGTTAATTTATTAGATTAAGTAAAATTACTTAAGTTATTATATACTTAGGTTTACATTAAGTTTAAGTTAGTTAACTTATTAATTAAGGAAATGGTTAGTAGGATTTAGAGTCCAATTATTAATTAAATTATTAATAATGTTAATTGAATGATAAATTTTCATTTTAAACTTATTTTAAGGTCCTTTACTAAATATCCCTTATTCTATAATTAACCCTTATATGTTCATAACCTTAGCTAATTAACTAGGAAGACTAGTTAATTAGGGCTAATTAGACATCGTGATGAGAGTCTCATCATACCCCCAAGCCAAAGTTTTGCTAGTCCCTAGTAAAATTAACTAAGACTATGATGAATTAAAGCACTTGGGTTTAAATTATTATAAATAGTAACTATATAGAGGAAAGCTTAGGTCATAAATTTTTATTATAAATGATTAATGTATAGAGCATGTGTGAAAATTTTCTTACTTAGACTTATACTTATAACATTTTTCAAAATACACTTAAAAGTAATTTGTAAAAAAGAATTTTACTCCAAATTAAAATTCCTTAAAAATCTCTTAATCTTTGTATTCCTTAAAAATTAGAATACAAAGTGTTTTAAGAAAAACAAAACTTAAGGATTGAGAATTAAATTTTAACTCAAAAGCTCAATAGAATTAAGTTGATCATATGTTTGTGATATTTGACTTTTATCAATATAAGTTTAAGCAAATTAACCAGATACTCATTATTAATCAAACTTAGATCAGTAAAACTCTAATTTACTAGCCTACAACACTAAAGAATAACTTCTAGACCTTGGATTCTGTCAATTTTTCTCCTTTAGATCTCAACTTAAAATCTTCAAAACCCAATTTCTTAGGCTTCATTACCCAATACCAAGGTTCAGTAGCTATGATTTTAAAACATCTGTGCTTAGTGAAGAGATTTGTCCTAAAGGCATCCAAAGTTGCAAGAATCCAAATCTTAAGACATCAATTTCCATCCCAATTATTCCAATTCAAGCTTTTAGCTTGGCCTTACACAGGTTTGGTTGCTTTCTCCTCACTAGTTTTCTATCCCGAGGTCAACACTTTTTGTGTATATCTCCTCGGTGGACCATTGGGTCTCTTATTCCTAATATTTTTATCTCCATATAATTTTTTTCTTTTTTTCTATAGGTTAGAACACCCATTTGTAGCGAGGTATTCTTTTTATTTGATGGAAGGAAGGGTAGCATCCATTTGTAACGAGATGCTTTTATTTATTATGGAAAAACTGCATAAGCACCCATTTATAACGAGGCACTTAACTGCAGGGTGTTTTATTGATTTTTTCTTTTTCTTTTTCTTTTCCTTTCCCCCCGTCTCATTTTTCTTACTACCTTTATTCTCCAAATCCTTTTTCTCGGTGAGTGGCACATCCTCCACCCTTTCAAGAACCACCCCGTGGAAATCCTTGGACTAAAGAGGATTCAAAATTGATCTCTTAACCTCAGTGTTTTCGCGGTCTCAGATGCCAACAAGACAATTCTATGTGTGTGAATTTAGATGTTTAGGTTACTTAGCTCTCAAACCAGAGCTTGGACAACAAAGCCCTTTACTCTCAGGTTCTTCAAATTCTTAGTTTCCCCTTATAGGATCCATCATGACAAAATTTACCAGGTCAAGTTATTTATCGTTAGCTTATAAGTTTTGTAAACTAAAATTCTACCAACTCTCTATTTAATTAACTCTGAATATTTGGTCTTTTTACTTAACTTTATGATAAAATCAAATTTTCAAAAAGCAAAAGGATTACTTAATCTAATTAATTAAAAAGTTATAATTTAATTCCAACATATATGTTTAAATCTTAACACACTTAATTTCTTAATTAAAGCTAAGAATAGAAAAATAAACTTAGAAAGATTTAAAAGATTCCTAATTCAAATAAAATCTTGTTTTAAAAATTTAGACACAAAGGTGTGTTTTTACACAATGTTTGAAGAAAAAATTTAATTAAGAATTTAATGCTCTTAAATATCAATATATATTCAATATACATTTTAAATTTCTGACCTAAAAGAAAATTAAGCTCTTAATTATAATATATATATACTCTTCTTCTTTTCTTCCTTATTAAAAATGAATATACCCCTCTTATTGCTTTTATGAATTTTCTTTTTCAATTTTTTTGTATTTATATATTTTTATTTTTATGTATATAAGATTTTTCAATTTTTATGATTTTTTTCAAAAATTTTTCAATTTTTTATGCAATTTTTTTATTGTTTAAACTTTTTATCATTTTTAGATTTTCTATTTTTTTTAAATTTCGTGGATATTCAATTTTTGTGTTCTTATTTTTTAACCCACACTTACAATGAAAATTTCACTTCAACAGCCCCCAAGCCAAAATTTTACAATGTCCTCATTGCAAGAAGGGTGAAAAGATATTACACTTCATTTAGTATAGGGTGATGGAAGGAGTCGAATAGAGGAGATTAAAAATCTCTGTGCGAACGATTTCAAGTCTGACCAAAGGTCAGAGTGATCAGTCGGACTAAATGAAGGTAATCAATACGATATGAAGTGAAATTTTAAAGTGTAGAAGAAAAACAAAAGGGTAAAAACAATAAACAACGGTATACAAGTGCTAAGTTTTACACCTTTAGTTAGGCGTAAACCCTAGTAAAGAACTCCTAAAAAGAATAGGTATATGCTAAAAACAGAGGATTTATGAAAGAATTGGATCAAAAATAGAAAATAGATTAAACCACCCAGTTAAAACTCATCCTGAAATTGCCTAGAATAGATCTCGCATAACCCAAAATCAGATTCTTATGAAAATCTCAAAAAGATCAGAGTGAATCTTATAAAGATTATATCTGATTTAGGTTCAGATGTAGAATGTTAAAGATTAAGGCAATTTAAAAGATGATTCCACCAAGTTCAGAAGATCAGCAAAGTCAGTTTTGATTCTCAATAATAGGTGGGTCATTTTGACACAAAATAGGTTGCTGATGCAGGTTTGGTGGATTATTTTTAGGTAATATGGAGGACGGGTTATGATTAGAATCAAAGGCCTGATTACGGAAATGGACTTAGCCTTGATTTTGCCTAGGATTTGACAGATTCCTAGGATTCGAAATTGGCTAAGTTGGAAGAGTACCTAGCTGACGAGATTCAGCCAAAAGCGTGATTTGATTTCGTAAATCAGCTAACTCTACCTTACATTGCCTATGGATCTTAGCGAGAGCTTCAGCATTTTGTTGCTGACTCTCTGACACAGCCCTTAAAATTTGATCCATCTGTGTCTCTCTAATAAACCTAGAGTAATTCTACATACTCATCGGGTTAGGCCTTAAATCTGATTGCTGAGGAGGCAATGGAGGTGGGTTAAAATGGGTCTGATTCGGATAATTTGGTCTTTGATTTTGATTTGGATCAGCCCAAGTAAAATTTTGGTGGCTTCTCCATCCAGGATTATAGAATTTGAATAAGGGTTTGGTCATGGAGTATTTTCCTCGATGGTGTGTAATCGTAAAAGATATGGCGTGTTTTCTGCAACAGGTAAGGATGGGGAAAAGGGTGGGTAAGATTGTGGGACAAAGGTCCCTCCTTGGGTTAGTGAAGGAGTAGATAGAAAATCCAAGGAAGATGGATCTGTAGAGTCCAGATTATTCACAAATTCCCTCCCCACGGGAATTTGCGAAACAGGTGAATACACGAGATTTGTAGCAAGTAGAGGCGTGAGTCTTCATTGTGTTTCTAACCTTGTCGAGATGCTTTGCTACGATATCAACTTTGTCCAGCTTTTCTGCAATAATCTCTAAATCCTTTGATCTGGATGGATTACCGATCTCGTGAATGCCCTTATGCGGATTTTGATGATTCGTATTCGTGCCCCGCGTAAATTGCGACATAGATGAGTTGTTGATTGAGTTTTCGACCATCTTTTCAAATAATTCTGAAGCGGATTCTTCGTCGCGATTTAGAAAATTCCCTCCACAAGTGACATCGACTAGATTGTGAATACCCTCTTGTAAACCATAATAAAAGATATGCATGAGTTGCCAACGAGGGATGTCATGATGTGGGCATTTCCTTTGCAATTCATGAAAACGTTCCTACACTTCATGAATTGGTTCTCCTTGATTTTGATTGAAAGTAGTAATAGCTTGCCTTAAAGCATTGGTTCGACCAATTGGAAAGAATTTCTTCAAAAATGTGGATTCAAGTTCAGCCCAAGTTGAGATTGGTCTTGCTATAGTTCTATACTAATATGCAGCTTTATCTTTAAGGCTAAAAGAGAACATTTTCATTAGTAGGATTTCCCTATTTTGATTTTGAGGACTAAGAGTTTGGGATAGATTTTTAAGATCTTCTATGTGTTGAAATGGATCCTCGGATGCAAATCCATGAAAGTGGGGGATTAGACCTATAATATTTTGCTTTAATTCAGGATCATTTTCTCCAATAGGTATCCTAACTTTAGGATCTACTTATGCATTAGATGGGTTATAATAATCTCTAAGTAGAGGCCTTGGACGATTGATCGGTAAATCAAGGTTTTCAAAACCCACCTCAGGTCGAGGTGGAGGACGGGTTTGAAGAGTCTGCAAATTATTTAAGGCTACTGTTAATAAATTGATTTGTCTAGTTTGCTCTAGCATCCTAAGCTTCTAGTTTAGGAGCACCTCATGAACATCAAAAGGCAGCATCTCCCCCTGACCAGAAGAAGAAGGGATCTCGGGATTTAGATTTTGCATTGGATCCATGAAGTAGATGGATCAAACGGGAAAACCATTGGTTGCTTATCTGCAACTTGCCTAGGATCACCTGTCAACGGTAGTGCAAGAGGCAGATGCAAGGATCACCTCTCCTCCATAAACATAAAATAATGTGCAAGTGCACACACACACCACCGGTAAAATAGCAGCACAGAAAACCGCAAAACAACACAAAATACGCGGGTTTTGCTCTTCTTTCAAAGGATAGAAGAGATTCCTAAGATACGCAAAGTAATTTGATGCAAACAAATAGAGTAACAGTATCAAAATACGCATCCTAATCCGTGTCTATGCAGGTGCGCACCTTAAAGCTCAAAGGTCTAAGGTCTAGGATCGAGACCGCTCACTACTGGCTCCCCGGGGCTCTAGTAGTGAGATAGACTTGTTGATCTTCGACCAAAGCCCTAAGAGGTGAAAAGAGGAGAGATAGAAAAATAGACTCATGTCACTCTAGTGATCGCGCTGTGTGTGTGATAGCATGCAACAGATGATAGTGATTGAAAAACCCGCATGCATTCTGTAATCAGATTTAAGCCACAATTTTTTCTTCCTCTTTTTAGTTAATCTTTTCCAAAATATATCAAGTAAACTACAATGCCCACTTTTTGGATCTTTTCAAACAAAAATATATGGTCTTTTTAAATCTCAGAGGACAGGCATCTACATGGGTTTTCTCATGTTTTCCCACTGATGCAAGAAAAATAGTTAAAAATTCCCGAGTCAGATTCGCACTAATACTAGCAGATAATATGCACTCCTAAGAGTGTATGCCAATGTATATGCTGCTACTAGTCAGAAAAAGATGTACTTTTGCATTCTTTTTTATTTAAATGCAACAATACAAACGACTAATAAATACTCACAAAAAGAAGAAATAGCAACACGCGAAAATAGTTTCCCGCCTTCTCCTGAGATTACCTGCAGAGGTAAACCTGAAAAGAAGAGAAAAAATCAAAAAATAAAATAAAACAAAAACAAAAAAAATACAACTAATTAGAACAAAAGTTAAAAGCAAAAATATATTTACAAAATACCTCCTAACTAGACAATTAATTCAACTAAATTTTAGTGAATTAAGGAATTACCTCCCCAGCAACGATGTCATTAAAATGATTGGTAACTTTCACTCAACTCAGTAATTAAGTTAATTTTACTTAATTAAGAGTAGAAAAAGTCACTTAGGTTAACTCGAAATTGTGTCGGTTGTGTAGTATAGGGTCGAATTAACCTAACATTTTAGAAATTTTTACTGGTTGAGTCCAGGTCGTTCGCTGGGAGGTATAATTCATTCTAAATTCACCAATTATCTTTTATTTTCTTTTCAAGTTTAGGAGGTATAATTAGGTTGATTATAAAAGCATGAATTTTGTCTAATGATTCAAACTATATAGAATATACAAAATTCCATATGAAAAACATATTTACTTAAATGATGTACTTTATTAACAAGTAAACATGTTAATTTTCCAATTTTATTTCAAAAAAAATAAGGCAATAAGAGTTCTTTTATTAAAACATGCCTTATTACAACATTAAGAACAGTAAGTAATTTAAAATGTTGCAAGAAAAATAATTCTTCATTTATTATTTCTTTAGCCTCTCTCTTCTTCTCTTTACATAATTCTTCTTTCTCTTCTTTTTATTCTCGATTCTTTTCTCTCTTTTTTCTGTTCAGTTCCTGCCTTCTTCTCTTCCTGCCTCTTATTCTCTTCCCCTTAGCTTTCTTCTTCTTTCTTAGTTCCCTTAGAAGTGCCTGTTCTCCTTTTTTTTCCTTTACTTTCTTAGCCTTTAGTTCAACACTTAGTATTTAACCATCGGCTCTTCTTTTTCTTTTCATCCTTTAGCAGAACAGGGTTTTTTTTACTTTTTAACCAAAAATTATTTTATTTGCGGCGAGGTCTTTTCGAGGATACACAGCACCCTGAGACCAGGGTGGGACCAGACCCTACTCGATCCTCACCTGATTTCAATTAGGTTCGATTTTAGTTTATTTTTCAGTCCATACGCTCGATCCAATCCAACTTAACCATCCTCCTAGGCCTCGCCCTCCCAGGGCACACTCGCTTACGCCCACTTGGGCGCACACCTGTAGGCACACAAGCCCGCACACACACACATATGCTCAGATAGGTTCAAATGTTCAGATCGGTAACCGGTGCTCCGAGCGATGATGACTAAATGGCCTATGCAACAAATCACTTTTGTTCCCATGCGTGCGCTCATGAATTATCAATGTGGGACTGTCTTAACCCCTTCCAGACCCAACTTCAACTGATCATAACTCCCTACTCAGAGCTCCAAATCAATCGAAATAAGGCTTGATGGAAAGCTCTAAGATTACTCTATAGGATTGTAGGGTCAATTTAAAGATAAGAGGATGGCTTCCTCTTCAATTTGAAGAATGAAATCAAGGGGTTCCTACGGGTTTTTAATGCATGGAAATGGAAATTAATGTCAAGGAGTCGTCAGTTGGACTTATCTTTCTTAACTAAAGGTCTGAACAGGTTCTACAGGTTATTCCACATCTGCTAGAGTAAGTTCTAAGCTCTCAAGACCTTCAGGAACAGCAGAGAAGCTCAAAGCTTCTCTCAAAGCTTCATAGTTCAAAATTTTTAGACTGAAATAGGTGTACAGACACGGAGAAACATTACTGATTGATTTAAACAAGTTCTAAGGGTTATAACAGATTGATCTGGGTTGGATTTCATCTCAAATTTCATCAGAATGCCATTGCTGTTAGTTTGGGTTTGAAAATAGCCCAAATTGACAGAGCTTGAATTTTCACCAAAATATTCATCTGAGTTCACTTTGATCACTCTCAGATTATCCAACAGATTCTCAGAAGCAGTTCTATGTTATCAATTCCTCAATTCTAGCTCAGAACTCCGTAATCAGACTTAGTTTGACTGTGAAGGCACAAAAATTTGACTTTCTGTTAAAAGCCTTCACCCAAGAAATTAAAGCCCCAAATAAGATCTTTTTAACCTCAGGAACTTGCGTAGTCTCTTTAATAGGTGTTCTAACTGAGATTCCTAGGGTCTCAGGCTCACCTCCTGAGCGCCAAAAAGTGTTTTTTTGTTAGAGGATTCTAAGATTTGTGACAGTGATTGGATCACAGAAGTGAACCCAGGGATCAACAATGATGCTTCCAGACTTCTTAAACAGGACTAAAACCTATCTGTCACTCATCTCCAACTCTGTCGGAGTTGGAGAAGATGAAGACTTAACAACAACTCCAGACACTAAAATCTCAATTTAAATACCTCAGCACAATCAGTGATCCTTAAATCATTGATATGGAGCTTCTTAATAAATTCTAAAGGCTGAAGCTTAAGAATGGCTCGCCGGAGTTCGCTGGAGTTCCGGTGAGTCCAGAAAATATGAAAACTATGTACAGATTGTTTGAACTTGCCATTTTTAATCTAAAAAGGATCTTGAGGTTGCAAGGAACCTCAGAATCACATTTAATTCGTCATTATCTCTTTATATGTAAGATTTGACAGAGAATTCATTTTGAATGAAAATTAAGTTGGTTGAGGCATGGGACTTGATCTCTCACTCAATTGAGTAGTTGAGACAAGTCAACAGATGTCTGTGATACTAAATATAAATTTAATTAATGATTTGAACTACTCCTGAGCCGCCATTGACTGCGAGCTCAAGAGCTAAATTTGATTTGGGCGTTTAGGCTATATGTGATATTTATATGTATTATAGTGTCGATTAGGGTCCATAAGTGATGGATAGATGATGGAAGACCTAGTGAAGGTGGAATTTAAGCCTACTACTGTCGCCATGGACAGTGACAATAGTAGGTGGAGGTGGAAGGTGGAAGGTGAATTAGGCGATTAGGTGATCAATTAAATGATTAAGTGTGAAAGAAATGGTCGTGGGAGATAAAGGAAGGTGGACAGTGAGTTAAAAAGACAAGATTAAGGCTCTGGTGAGCTCAAGGAGCTCGCCGGAGTCACAGAAGATGACACTGAAATTCTAAAATTACATCTAATCTAACTAACTATTTAACTAACTAAGCTAACCTACTCCTACTCCTACTCCTAATCTACTGTTACCTGGATGAAGGGGTCAATAGGGTTCCGCCGAAGGTTCATAGCAGACGACGAAATCAGAGGGTGAAAGAAAGATCTCCGACGGGTAGATGTGAGCGAAAGCAGAGGACTCCTTGGGTCGACGCCTGTGTCAGAGATGTGGCAGACCATGGCGGATCTCCTTGGCTGATCAGAATGGATGGAGGAAGTCAGAAAGTGAGATGGAAGGTCACCGTAGTTTTGGACCAATAGCCAACTTGAGTGAAATCAGAGTGGTAAGGGGGTATTTATAGTGGTTGGTGGTGAAAAGAGTGGCGAGGTCTGGCCGAAGAAGGAGCTAGAGGAGCTTAACCTCCGGTGTCGTATCTGGCGACGGTGAGATTATCTCCCACTGGAAATTAGGATTTTCGATTAATCCAGACCAGTGGATCAAGAGGAGGTGGTGTGCGCAAGCTGGAGGAGCTTAGACAAAGAAGGTTGATGTCGGCAGGGTGGTGATCGCGTGGTGGTGTGACTCTCCGTCGCCAGCCATTCATTCGGCTAAAGAAGAAGAACAAGGAAAGGGACTTATATGTAATAAAGCAAAAGGACCTATGTGAGAAATAAGGACCCGATTGCAATGAATATTAAGGACCAAAATGTATACCCAGGTTTTGAAGGTTTATTTTAACTTAGATCTTTTTCAACTTTTTATATATGTTAGTAAATAAGGTAAATATTATGCTTTCACCTTAAATTTACATTTTTGACCTTTTCAAGTTAATTTATTAGATTAAGTAAAATTACTTAAGTTATTATATACTTAGGTTTACATTAAGTTTAAGTTACTTAACTTATTAATTAAGGAAATGGTTAATAGGATTTCGAGTCCAATTATTAATTAAATTATTAATAATGTTAATTGAATGATAAAATGTCATTTTAAGCTTATTTTAAGGTCCTTTACTAAATATCCCTTATTCTATAATTAACCCTTATATGTTCATAACCTTAGCTAATTAACTAGGAAGACTAGTTAATTAGGGGTAATTAGAGATCATGATGAGTGTCTCATCACCTTCCAGAGATGAACGATCGGAACTCAAGTTTTCAAAAGAATAAAATCCATCGAGTTTCAATATTATAAATGTTTTTATTAAGGGGATTTCGCGGCTATACTGCGATTTCTGACAATTTCAAAATGTGCAAAAATGGACCTTGCCATCAGTCGGTTGTCTAGAACCCAGCTCAGAAAAATGAACATTTAATGCCGAACACTTAGGAAGAAGCAGAGAAGTAGAATAATATGGGGAGATATACACTGAGTTCGCCCTTGTGCTGACCCCATAAAAATAAAAAGGAGAAAGCTACCAATCGTATAGATACACCTTCAAGTAGAATTCCTTTTCAAGGTCACCTCGAGGCGTAAAAACCCGAAGTCCATTTTAATCGCTGATCAGTGAGTCTATCACATTCACATAAAAAATGCTTAGTACTTAAAGTTCTTTTCGAGTCTTGGGTAGGTTGGGTAGCTGTAGAAAGCTGCCTTGAAACCTTAAACTCAGAACTCCTAAAAAATTAGAAAAGAAGAAAAAGAAAAAGATCCTTTTGCTTTTGAATAAGGTAAGGGCTTGGGCGATTTGCATTTTGGCAAACACCCATGCGCTATTGTGTCTTTGTAGTTCAAGTTATTAGCAAAAATTTCATAGTGTTGAAAAATAACTTTTGCCAAAGAAATCCCATCCTAATTCCTTTTATAAATAGTATGTAGTTTTGCTTGGGACTAGCAAAAGATAGGCATGGGGGTGTGATGTGCACACATCTAATTGACCTAAAATGCCTATTTATGCATGTTTCTAGTGTCATAGAAGCATTCATGCATTATAAATATTTCATAACATTCACCATCGTTGATTTAAGTTAGATTGTATAAATTTTAGGTTAATTTTCTCTTTTTGTGGCCGGGGAATAGGGCAACATTTATTGGGGCCTTGGATTTTAGATCCAACTGTACGGATCTGATCAGGGAGACGATTGGAATTCAACAACTCCATGATTGACCCTATCGGACCTCCGTAGCATCAGATGTAGTCTGAGAAAGATCAGAAGTCAAGGGCCAAGGTGGTGTTAAATCTGCACCTTAGATGATAAATCCAACTACATGGGTGGGTTCAGATCGACAATCGCAGCCCAACGACATGAAAATCGGTTCAATTCGACATTTGTGGAACCATCTACAAGGCAGAGAAGATGGATGGCCAGGATGGCACCACCTGGCACCATCTAAGCTACTAAACACTAGCATAAACCTCTCGCTCCACCTCTTCAAGGGATGATCAATGCATCTCAGCAGTTGGATCATCGATGCAACGGTTGAGAATGTGCCACGTTGCTCCTCAACCGTGCAACACAATCTGAAAGTGAGGGCTCGGGTGATCTCGACCATTGGATTGCCATCCAATGGTTGCAAGTGCTTGGCCCTTAAAGCATAAACATGACAAAGTTGCAGGCATAGCACATTGCTTGCGCACCTCCTCACGAAGGTAGTGGCATCAGGTCAAGATACCAAGCACTTCAAATCGAGCACGCATGCGGGTGCAAGCGAAATTTGCCTGTATGATGGTGATCAGGCTGTTGAGGAAGCACGATGTGGCACGTGCTTCAAGTGCGATCTGACGTGAGTGCACATTACGCTCGAGATCAAGAGGTGCGTTTAAGCAGTTCGATCAAGAGGATGCATGCGTGAGGAGGAGCGTCTCAATGGCTGAAGGCAGAGAGGCAGGGGCGCGTGCGTGTTTCAGCAACATGAGGTCTTTGGTGACATTTCTATCCATCATTAACGACCCCAGCAATTAATGTGTTAAGCTTATAAAAGACCTTTTTGCCCCTATGACTACACTTATAAAAGGGTACCCCTACTACTTATTTTTATCATCTGTTCCTCTCTTCTCTTACCCCGTCCAAAGCTCTACGAGCTTGTCCCAAACCCGGGATGCTCCATTAAAGTTAAAAATATAATTTTTCCACCTTCTCTCCCCGTTCGTGGAGCATCCAACGGTTGTCCTCTCACCACCGTTTGGGAAGCTAATCCTGCTACGATGTCTCCCTACTCCATCCTCCTTCCTCTATCTTCATTCTCCCTCGTCTAGCGTGTCACCACCTTCGTCCTGGTGCTCTATCAATGTGGCTCATCCTCTAAGCAGTCGTTGAGGAGGATAACTTCTCCCCCTCATCTCTTTATTGCTTTCTAGATTAGATTTCTCACTTTCTAGTATATCAAATAATGTAGCGAACATGTTTCTATAATTATGAAATTCTTATTCATTCTCTCTCTATTTTCTTTTTATTTATATTATTATTTTTCCCTCTTGTATTAATTATTCTTTAAATGGAATAGTTAGGGTAAATTTAATTCAACTAGCTACTCTGCTTTGTGACAATAAATCAAATGCAATTTTTGATCAAGCGTACACCTCCTCGTGTTTGACCTAAGACTCTCCAGAGTTTTGGTTAAATTATTTGTTTGATGGATTTTTACACGATTACAATGATAGGGTTTTCAAAACTTAAATTCTTAGCATAGAACTCCCGTTCAATAGTGTGGTTGAGGGATGGGGCTATTGATTGAATCTTCTAATAAATCTGGATTCAAATCTCCAAGTTAACCCCAACGAGATCACATTCTTCAATGATCGGGCTATCGAATTGTTCATCAAATTCCTCGAGCCCATTTGTCTCACTAAAACCATTTTCTTTGAGCTCAAGTGATACCTCGCCTATAGATTCTTCACCCTCACAATCAAGGAATTCTTGATCCTCATTTGTATATGTCTAAAAATCATATGTTTTCCTTGTTCTGTGGGGACATATTTTTCCTCTCTCCTTGGTTCAAGGTTCTTGGGTGAGAAAATTGATTTATCCTTAGTGGGTTGCTTTAAACCAACCTGGTCATCCCTGGTCTCAAAAAATGTGTCCCCCCCCAAATAGGTACCTGAGCAAGTTCTAACATTGGCTCTCCTGAAGGGGGTTCATCCTGGGAATCATCCCAAGATTAGACTAAGGCAACCACAAATTTCATCCTCAATCCTGATAACTTCTCAAGTAAAAACTCACCCGGGCCCCTATTCTTAACATCTTGGAGCCAGTCCAATAAAGAACTATTAAGTTCATCAATCATTTTGATCATATGCTGCAATGCTTCTATGCATGGTGTTGGCTGAGCTTCTAAAGATTGTATAGTGTTCCTCAAGTTATCCAACACCCTATCTTGGACTTGGTTCACTTGAACTGAATGGTTCAATTCAAGGTTTGGTGGGTTCGGCTTAAAACTAGGGTAGTCAAGAAATTGAGGTTCTTGGGTTCCTCGATAGTAGATCATTTCAGGTTGTTCAAAGAATGGTAGTGACCTATATTCAGTATAATCCTGGGGAAGGTTGATGTTACATCCATCCTGATTGTAGATTAGGTTGGTTTATTCATAAGAGGGTGGTGATCTAAAATTAGTGTAGCTTTGGGAAGGATAATAATCATGATCATAATGTTCAGGGTTAGGTCCTGGACATTGAGGTCCAGAATCATATCCCCAATCAAAGTTATCTCGACTAGTAGATGGGTAATCATAGGTCAAGTCAGGATAGTAATCATTTTAAGGATAAGTGGTGGTAGGAGGGTAGGATTGGAAATGTATGTAGGATGTGGAAGAATACATGGTGAAGTAGGAGGGAAAATAGAGGAAAGGAAGGTGCCTTGCAATATAATCAACCAAACCTGTTGTTGAGCGAGAATCTACGCTAACGTGTTTGGTTTTTGGAAAAACCCGTCGTTGTAGTTCGAAAGCGAAGGATTCGTGTTCAACAAATAAAATTTATACCGAAATTAAAATTCCGGGTCGAACACAGGGAGGCGAACGTTTGAAAAAAACTTCGCGTTTCTTTTTATTTTGTCACAAAGAAATTCAATTTAAACTATCTAAGTATCTACAACAAATAAAAGAGACAGAGGGAGTAAGAGAGAGAGAAAGAATACTATACATGGAAATCAAAATGAGATGTAGAATAGATAAGGAATTTATCATAAAAGAGTTCTTTCGTTACAACTAGAAAACATAAAACAATTACTCTAGAAAGCATTAAAAGAATGGAGGGAGAAGTGTCCTCCTCGACGATCGCTCGGAGGACGAATAGACTACTCTAGAAAGCAGTAAATCTATACTAGAAAGCAGTAAAAAGAATAGGGAGAGAGAAATCCTCCTCGACGGTCGCTTGGAGGACGAGCCGGATGGGACGACGCCTGGACGAAGGAGAACGAAGCGGGACGAAGGAGGACGAAGCAGAAGAACGGGAACGAAGCAGCACGCCGTCGTCGTCGCGGGATCCACTTCCGAAGGGGGACGAAAATTTGGACTTTATCTCGCGAGAAGCATCCCGGGTGTGGGACAAGCTTCTCTTGAGCTTTGGAGAGGTAGAGAGGAGAAGGAAGGGATCAAAATTTCGTATGGAGGGGGTCTCCTTTTATAGTTGCAAGGAGTGGGGGCAAAATGGACATTACATCTTCAAAATAATAAATAAGGGGTCTTTAGTGACGGATAAAACCGTCGCTAAAGCCCCGCCGTCGCCGTCGCCGCCGCGCCCACGCGCGCCCGCTCGGCTGGCCTGCGCGCGTAACGCAGACGCACGTCCGCGTCGTCTCAGCCGTCCGATCGCGAGATCGGACGGCTTAGATCGCGTCCGCGCCCGCTGCGTAGCGCGCCGCCCGCGTGCGATCGCGCGCCCACCAGAGCGTCCAATTGCGCGTCGGCGCTATCGGGCGCGCGCGGCCGTTGGATCTTCATCCGACGCTCGTGCGCTCCCGCTCGCCCGCGCCTTCGACCCCCTCTCCGCGGCTCGAACCTGCGACCTCCGCTTCGCCCGCAGCTGCGTCGCCGCTGCGCTACGCGGGCGAAATGGTCGCGCGGACGTTTTTAAACGCGCGCGACCGCAGCCGTTGGATCGAGATCCAACGGCGGAGAGGAGACGGTGCGCAGTCTTCACAGGACCCCTGCGGCCGATTGGGCGGCTGGGATGGCGCCACGTGGCGCTATCTTGGCCGTCCATCTTCTGGAAGTTGTAGATGGTGCCACGGATGTCGGATTGACTCGATTTTTGTGTCGTTCGGCTGCGATCGTCGATCCGAATTCATCCGTGTGGTCGGATTTTCCATCTGAAGTGCGGATTTACACCATCCTGGCCCTTGATCTTCTAGGGTTCCCCGGTCACTATCTGATGTTACGGATGCCTGATTAGGGCGATCTTGGAGTCGTTGAACTCCAATCGTCGCCCTGATCATATCCATACGGTTGGATCTTTGATCCGAGGCCCCGATAAAATATTTGCCCTGTCCAAGCACATAAAAGGAGACAATTAACCTCCATTTTATTCAAACTACTCTAAATGCAAGATGATGCATGTAATGCAATATTTATATCATGAAATGCAATCCTATGCTTAAGAACATGCATAAATAGACATTTTAAGTAGTGTAAATGTGTTTACATCATACCCCCATGCCTATCTTTTGCTAGTCCCTAGCAAAAACTATATGCTATTTATAAAAGAATTAGGTTAGATTATTTGGACCTGAGTTATTTTCAATCATTAAGAAATTGTCTACTTAAGAACTGAACTTTCAAAGACACAACAGTGCCCGGGTATCAGCCAAAATGCAGACCGCCTCAAGCCTCGCCTTATTCAAAGAAAAATTTCTTTTTCTGTTTTTACTCTCTTTTTTTAGATTTTCAAATTTTAGGGTTTAAGAGTGGCTTTCTACGGCCATTCAACTCACCCAAGATTTGATGAGAACCCTAAGTTTTAAGCATCTTATTGTGATTGTGATAGACTCGTTGACCGGCAATTAAAACGGACTTCGGATTTCTACGCCTCTAGGTGACCTCAAAAAGAATTCTGCCTAAAGGTGTATCTTTACAACCGGTAGCTTTCTCCCTACTTTTATTTTTTAACGGGGTCAACACAAGGGTGAATCCAGTGTATATCTCCCCGGTTTATTCTACTTCTCCGCTTCTTCCTAAGTGTTTTGGGAATTTTTAGTGCATTTTCTGAGCTGGGTTCTGGACAACCGGTCGATGAGCTGTTACCACCGACAACTTGCCAGCCATACTCGTGCGGCGAAGTGTGGCTTATTTCTTTTTGTTCTTTTCTCCTTTTTGATTTTTTTTTTTTTTTTTTTTAAGTAGGTGGCTTCCCTGGTCTAAGATTTACCTAAAGGCAGCAAAAAGAGAAAGGTCCAGTGACTGGGCTCTGGACAACCTACCTATCGGCTGTTACCCACGATAACTTGCCAGCCATATCACCCTAGAAGGTTCATTAGCTACCCAATTTCCGTTAAAATCGCCAAACAACGAGTCAGTGCAAAGAAAGTGTGTAGATGCTTAAGACTCAAAATTCCCTCACATCAGAGGGCGGGTTGATAAGTCGTGTACTTATCACCCAAACTTATTTACTCCAATTAAAATAAAATTCAAGTTGGCGAGAACTCGAAAAACAAATCCACATTTTAGTGGATACATAGGCTGATTAAGTCCAAAGACCTGAAGGGTCTTTGTGTTCAGAACATAATATAGTATTTCTTAAGATCGAAAATTTTCTTAAACCCAAATTCTCTTTCCTAATTTTGATTTTTTTTTTTTTTTAATAATAAAACAAATCTACGGAGCTGACGAATGAATTCAAAGATAAATATCCACCCCCCCATGCCTATCTAATGCAATGTCCTCATTGTATTAAAAAGACATAAAACAGAGTGGAAAAGCGTAGAAAGCACCTGAATTGCGTGGATATCGGGTCCGCTCCGAGATGAAAATGAAAAAGAACTGTATATGTGCTGAGTTTAGTGCCTTCAGCTAGGCACACTATACAAAGAAAAGAAATGAAGAATTCACATGTGCAGGTCAGAATTAGAATAAACAGAAGAATCCTCTGACCTGTCAGCAGAGGTCCACAGATGTGGACCAGATTGTGGTGCAGACCCACACCCCATAATCGAGAATATCTTAGGTTCTGGATAAAAATTACCCAAAACCTAAAATCAGAATGCAAGCGGGGTCGGGCCTGCGATTTGTGAGGATGCAACCCAAGGCCAAAATGTCGGGTTACAGAGAATTGAAGCTCAAAAGGATAATCGTTAAATGTGTGCTTGAGTTTGACATCCTCGAAACAAATGTCGTAAGGGTTCTGATTTGATGGTTTCAGTTTAAAAGGAACCCTTCGACTCAATCTTCCATTTCCTCCAAAATTGACTTCCCAAATCAGAATTTCCCAGCTCCTATCCTCCTCATTCGGCATATCAAATTCCATGACCTCTTGTATATTCATCACCCCGTCTGAAATCTCCAAGTCTAGATGATGTGGCAAAATCAAAATTGACTTGGGTCTAATTATCTCAGAATTAGAATCATCAATAAGCTCAACAGGGTGTAACTGATAATCAGGGCATTGAATTAATTCCTCCAGAAAATGCGATTCTGGATCTGTATCGTGTGCCCTAATAAGATCAGTTTCCTTAGTTATTGGGCTATCAAATGATCTATCAGATTCCTCAGGCCCAATCGTCTCACAAAAATCGTGATTTGAAAACTCGTGTGAGACTTCGCAACTTGAATCTTCACCATCAAAGAAATCAGGATTCGTATCAATGTATGTCCCAAAATCAGTTGTCACTTTGTGTTCCCTGGAGACATACGTTTTCTCGTAACCCGGCTCAGGGATCTCAGGTGAAGAAATCAGATCATCCTTAATTGGTTGCTTTAATTCAATCTGGTCAGCTTCGTAACACGTGTCCCCCCCAACAGGTGCCTGAGCGGGTTCTGTCATCGGCTTTCCTGAAGAGAGTTCATCCTGGGAATTATTCCAAGATTGAATCAAAGCAACCACGAATCTCATCCTCAATTTCGCTAATTTCCCAAGTAGAAACTCACCCGGGTTCTTATCCTTAACATCCTGGAGCCAATCCAACAAAGACTTGTTTAAATCATCAATCATTTCAATCAGGGGCTCCAATCTCTCAATGCAAGGTATTGGCTGAACTTCTAAAGATTGAATGATATTCCTTAAGTTAGCCAGAACCTTATCTTGAACCTGATTAACCTGAACCAAATGAGTTGGTTCAGGGTTGGGCGGGTTTGACATCAATGTAGAGGAATTAACGAATTGAGATTCGTTATACCCATCCTGATAATAGGTCATTTCAGATTGTTCAAAAGATGGAGATGACCTAAAGGCAGTGAAATCAGAGGATGGGTAAGGATCAGTGTATCCTTCTTGATTGTAGATCGCATTAGGTTGTTCATGAAAGGAGGACGATCTATAATCGATGCAACTCTGAGAAGGATAGAATTGAGAATCAAAGTGTTCAGGGTTAGACCCTAAACACGGGGGTCCGGAATTGTATCCCCAATCCGAATTATCCCAACTAACTGATGGTCGATTACAATACGAGTTGGGATAATCGTCATGTTGAGGATAATTTACAACAGGAGGGAAAGAGCGGGAATGCGTGAAATATGTGGAAGGATTCATGAGACACGGGAGGAAGAAAGGTGCCCTGCAATACAAACAATCAAACCTGTCCTTAAATGGGTTAGCCTACAGACCTACAGACTCTCAAAACCCGTCTTGAGATAAAGGAACGATTTGATCTACTTCTGTCTGTTCAATCCAACCAGTTAGAAGGAGGGACTGGGGAGAAGGTTCTTCCTTCGGCTTGCGCCTCCGGTTCCTAGTGTACCCCCCAGCCGCGATCGTTTGACTCTGCTCCCCTAGCTAGACATCAGATTGAACAGTAGAAACAGACTAATCGAAAATAATCTCGTTCTGAGTTCTGAAGAGCGAGTCCAATCCTTAAGGCCAACGTCTACTCTGTTTTATTTAGGGCTAGGTTTGAATGTGCTTTGGAATGTGATGGGCCCTTTAAATGGGTTGTGCCCTTAATGATTGATTGCTTTGTGTGTGCGTGCACAACCAGTGGTTTTCAAGCAAGATTATTTTTGATGTGGTGAATTTTAAGGTTCAAATCTTGCTTAGTAGCTTTTAGGATTCAACTTTAGGTGTTTTCAATCAAGTTTCATTGGCACACCAGGTTTTGCAAGCACAGGTGAAGATATTTTCCTTTAAAGTTAAAAAAGAATGTGGAGTGCCTGGTAGATCCCTAAGAGTTGAACCTAATTGGCAGCTACTAGATGAGTTGATTTTATTTGAAGTGGTGCGGCCAAACAACTCAAACAACTGGCCTGATGCACCACCTAATTAGGCACACAAATGATTACCCAATCTGATTTCTACTCGATTATGTGTTTGGATGTGTGTACCGGCTCCTAAGATTGGTTTACCGGTTGAGTTAGAAAATCAGATGAGGTTGTGTACCTCTGTGAGATTTTTTTTTATTTTTTTCTTTTTTTAATGTGGGGGTTGGAGTGAGTATGGATGTCAAACAACAAACAATCTAACCTTAGAGTTTATAAGAACACCTAGGTTGATTGATGTTTGAATTATTATGTGATGAAATGAAATCTAATGGGTGGGAGGTGGGGGGTAACTTACAAAACCTTCCACAGCACTTTACTCCGATCTACCGCTTTTGCCTGTCTCAAAAGAGTACCTGCAATTACAATAAGAAAGGAGAAAAGTGAGGTAAATGATTTGTAAGTTACAAAACGCGAAGAGAAATCAAAGAGCGTTGCCTCCCCGGCAACGGCGCCAAAATGTTGAGCGAGAATCTACGCTAACGTGTTTGGTTTTTGGAAAAACCCGTCGTTGTAGTTCGAAAGCGAAGGATTCGTGTTCAACAAATAAAATTTATACCGAAATTAAAATTCCGGGTCGAACACAGGGAGGCGAACGTTTGAAAAAAACTTCGCGTTTCTTTTTATTTTGTCACAAAGAAATTCAATTTAAACTATCTAAGTATCTACAACAAATAAAAGAGACAGAGGGAGTAAGAGAGAGAGAAAGAATACTATACATGGAAATCAAAATGAGATGTAGAATAGACAAGGAATTTATCATAAAAGAGTTCTTTCGTTACAACTAGAAAACATAAAACAATTACTCTAGAAAGCATTAAAAGAATGGAGGGAGAAGTGTCCTCCTCGACGATCGCTCGGAGGACGAATAGACTACTCTAGAAAGCAGTAAATCTATACTAGAAAGCAGTAAAAAGAATAGGGAGAGAGAAATCCTCCTCGACGGTCGCTTGGAGGACGAGCCGGACGGGACGACGCCTGGACGAAGGAGAACGAAGCGGGACGAAGGAGGACGAAGCAGAAGAACGGGAACGAAGCAGCACGCCGTCGTCGTCGCGGGATCCACTTCCGAAGGGGGACGAAAATTTGGACTTTATCTCGCGAGAAGCATCCCGGGTGTGGGACAAGCTTCTCTTGAGCTTTGGAGAGGTAGAGAGGAGAAGGAAGGGATCAAAATTTCGTATGGAGGGGGTCTCCTTTTATAGTTGCAAGGAGTGGGGGCAAAATGGACATTACATCTTCAAAATAATAAATAAGGGGTCTTTAGTGACGGATAAAACCGTCGCTAAAGCCCCGCCGTCGCCGTCGCCGCCGCGCCCACGCGCGCCCGCTCGGCTGGCCTGCGCGCGTAACGCAGACGCACGTCCGCGTCGTCTCAGCCGTCCGATCGCGAGATCGGACGGCTTAGATCGCGTCCGCGCCCGCTGCGTAGTGCGCCGCCCGCGTGCGATCGCGCGCCCACCAGAGCGTCCAATTGCGCGTCGGCGCTATCGGGCGCGCGCGGCCGTTGGATCTTCATCCGACGCTCGTGCGCGCCCGCTCGCCCGAGCCTTCGACCCCCTCTCCGCGGCTCGAACCCGCGACCTCCGCTTCGCCCGCAGCTGCGTCGCCGCTGCGCTACGCGGGCGAAATGGTCGCGCGGACGTTTTTAAACGCGCGCGACCGCAGCCGTTGGATCGAGATCCAACGGCGGAGAGGAGACGGTGCGCAGTCTTCACAGGACCCCTGCGGCCGATTGGGCGGCTGGGATGGCGCCACGTGGCGCTATCTTGGCCGTCCATCTTTTGGAAGTTGTAGATGGTGCCACGGATGTCGGATTGACTCGATTTTTGTGTCGTTCGGCTGCGATCGTCGATCCGAATTCATCCGTGTGGTCGGATTTTCCATCTGAAGTGCGGATTTACACCATCCTGGCCCTTGATCTTCTAGGGTTCCCCGGTCTCTATCTGATGCTACGGATGCCTGATTAGGGCGATCTTGGAGTCGTTGAACTCCAATCGTCGCCCTGATCATATCCATACGGTTGGATCTTTGATCCGAGGCCCCGATAAAATATTTGCCCTGTCCAAGCACATAAAAGGAGACAATTAACCTCCATTTTATTCAAACTACTCTAAATGCAAGATGATGCATGTAATGCAATATTTATATCATGAAATGCAATCCTATGCTTAAGAACATGCATAAATAGACATTTTAAGTAGTGTAAATGTGTTTACATCACCTGTCCTTAGGTGGGTTAGCCTAAAGATCTCCAGACTCCCAAATCCTGCCTTAAAATGAAAGAAACGATTTAGTCTACTTCTATCCAGGCAATCCAACCAGTTAGAGGGAAGGGTTGGGGAGAAGGTTCTTTCTTTGGCTTGTGCCTCCAGTTCCTTTGATATCCCCCAACCACAGTCATTTGATGCTACTCCCCTAGCTAGACATTAGATGGACCAGAAGAAGCAGAGTAATAAAAAAAACATAGTTAGAGCCCAAAGAGCAAGTTAATCCTTAAGGACAACGTCTACTCAGTTTTAATTAGTCTTGGGATGATTATGCTCTTGGATTGTGATGGGCTCTTTAGATGGGTTGTGCCCTTAATGATCAGCTAATATGTGTGTGTGTGTGCACAACTAGGGTTTTCAAACAAGGTTATTATGATGTGACTTCTACGGTTTAACCATGTTTAGTAGCTTTTAGGGTTTAATCTTTAGGTTCATTCAATCAAGTTTAATAGAACACTCCAAATTTTGAAATCACAAGTGATGTTATATTCCTTTAAAACTTAAAAATAATTTTTAGTGCCTAGTTCAACTTTAAAAATCAACCTTATCGGGGAAGCTACTGATGGATCACTTTTAATTTGAGTGGTGCGGCCCAAGTAGTTCAAGCAATTGGCCTGTTGCACCACTTGATTAAGGCACACAATGTCTTAACCTAATCATATTTCTACTCACTTATGTGTATTGAGTTGAAGTGTACCGGGTCCACAGGTTAGATCCCAGTTAAGTGGTAGAATCAATGTAATTGTATGCCTTAGGATGAGAATTTGTGGGTGTTAAGTGTGTTTCTTTTAATTAAATCCCACAAGAGAAGAGTATTTTTTTATTTTCTTGAATTTATGCAAGTGGGTGAGGTGAGGTGAAGTGACAATCAAATAATCAGATCTATCCTAGGGTTTATAAAAGCACCTAGGTTGATTTGAGTTTGAGTTATTAGGTGATGGAATGGAAATCCAGTGGGTGGATGGGGGATACACCTACAGAACCTTCTAACTACACTTCACTCAGATCTATTCTGCTTTGGCTTGCCTTGGAAGGGTACCTAAAATCATAGAAAGAAAGGAGCAAAGTGAGCTAGAAAGTTAAGTAAGGTGGAAAACATGGAAAAACCAAAGAGCATTGCCTCCCCATCAACGACGGCAAAATGATGAGCATATTTTCATGATAGAAAATCATGGCTTTTGAGAAACCGATCGTCGTAGTCGCAAAACTCGCTACCAAATAAAATTTATTGAAACTCGAAAGGGAGTCCTTAGTCGAACACACTGAGGCGAATGTTTGGTTTTGAAATACGTGCTTTGATTTTATTTCATTTTTTTGTTTTTATATTTTATAATTTTTTTGTATTTTTATAAGGCAAGAGACCAGGATGAAATAATTTCTATCTAAACTAGAGAGAGAGAGAAATAATCACATATATATCTAAACAAGTGTTTGCTACAGATAAGAAAGTAGAAAACTACACTACAAAAGCGATAAAGATAGAGAGAAGTGAGAAGAGTCCCCCTTGATGGTCGCTTGGAGGACAGCTCGCTCTGATGTCGCTTGGATGAAAATGGTGGGAAGCTGGAGGAATGAGGATGAGGTAGGACAGCATTGCGGTGAGGATCTTCTTCCGGAATGTGGTGAAAGGATGGCCACAAGATGCTCCACAAATGGGGATGAGAGGCAGGAACAAATATTGGCCGTCCACTCACCACCATTGGGAAGTAGATCCTTCTTCGCGAAGCCATCCTACCCCATACTCCTTCCTCCGACGTCGTTCTCCTTCCTCCCACCTCTCACCACCTTCGTTCGGGGCATCATTAGAGCGAGTCATCCTCCAAGTGACCATCAAGGGGGGTTCTTCTCAACCTATTCTATCTTTTAATTGCTTTCTAGTAAGTTTTCTTTTCTCCATTGTAGCAAGCACTTGTTTAGACAGATATATGATTATTTCTCTCTCTCTCTCTCTATCTCTCTCTCTCTTGACAAGTAGATTAGTTAGATAAATATTTTGTTGACTTGATCTCCTACCTATTAAAATTCCAAAAAAAATTCCAAAAGACAAAAACAACAAAAATAAAAAAAATCGAAATGTGGATTTCAAAACCAAACATTCGCTTCAATGTGTTCGACCCAGGACTCTCCTTGATTTTCAGTTTAAATTTTATCTGGTAGCGATTTTTGCAACTACGATGACGGGTTCTCCAAAACCCTGACTTTTCGTCGCGAAAATATGACCACCACCTGAGCTGGTTGAGGGCTTCTTCAGCTGACTTGGCTTAGCTAGTTTATGGTAATAGCTAAGCCTAATCAAGTAGAGCTTCCATGAACTAGCTTAAGCCGGGAGGAGCTGAAACGGAGCTAGGATCAATTGATTTGAGCTAGTTTAAGCTACCATCTAGTAGAGGCGAGTTGAATGGAGCTGAGGTGAACTTGCTTGAGCTACCATTCTGCTGAGATGAGTTGACTGGAGCTACGAATAGGTTGATCCAACTAGAATGAGCTAGGATCCAGTTTGGATGAGTTCGATCTAGTTAAGATCCAACTAATTTAAGCTTCTCCATCTTTTGCCTTTCTGAGTGCTAAGGTTTAAGAGATCTGACTGTCTGCTTATCCCTAACACTCAAATAAACATATCAAAAAAAGAATTAAATGTAATGCATGCCTATCCTAGGTGAATGCCTAAATGCAGCCCAAAAACCTATTTGCAAAGTTAAAATACTATGAGCTAGATCTATTTTTTGGCATACGAATGTTGATAAACTGGAGTTTATAAGGTCACAAAAAGTTACAAATGAAAAAAAATATCTAAAAAATATCACCTTCTCTGTTCAAAAAAATGCACTGGCAACTTGAACTTGGACATTCTTTTGCACGAACGCATGGGTGTTTCAACTGTTAAGGAAAACAAACTCTTGGGTAGGCTTTGGGGCCTTAGAAACCTTTATTGTAGACCCAAGGCTAAAGCCGATCAGGTATGTATCTTGGCCGGTATATGAGTGATTGCACAGCAAAAATACACCAATAATTGTGCCATCTTGTGCTATTTCCAAGCATTGCCAGTGTGTATTAGGTAGACATAGTCGCATTTGTAAAAAAAGACACATGCATGCATTTATTTGAGAGGGGAGGAGAGTGAAATAAATGGCCTTGTAATTGAGAAATTCTTCAAGTGCTGCCTCGCAAAATTTCCATCTTTATTTTTCATTTCTATTTGATTTTGAATTTCTTCTCCGTGGCTGCAAGGCATGGCAGCTCCTCTTCGTGCCATGCTCTGCACAGCCACTCCCTGCCAAGCCATGCACAGCCATGCACAGCCAGGGCATGGCTGTGCTTGCCTTCTTCTTCTTTAAAAAGGGCTCAGCTTTCTTCTTTGCAGTGAGCCTGGTCCTCACAGAAAACCCACACTAACAACACCTTCTTCTCCAGGCCGTCTCCTCCCCTCTCCCCTCCATACATATCCTCTCCTTCTGAGGAGCGACGCTGTGGGCAGGAGCCGCTCACAGTGGTGCACAACCACCATTGTGAGTCCCACCACCACCCAGCTCATCAAAGAGCCGGTGGGCGTGGTGGTTCCCCGCTCTGATTTCATCATTCAAAGCATTTCCGCCATTGCCACAGGAGCTTCAAGCTTTGAAGCTCAAGCTCTGCAGCAGCTGCAGTAAGGCACTAGCCACCTTTGCCTGCACACAGGCCACCGCGCATGCCAACTGCCAGCACAGCTCTTTCCACGTGCGCCAGCAGGTTGCCTTCGCCCCCCACCATGCTCGCCAACAGCCGTGCAGTCCTTCTGCACGTGAACCAGCTCATGCAGCGGCGCCCGCACTCACTGAACCCCCAGCACCTCGTCGTACGAGCTGAGTGTGCACTGTAGCCACTGTTCATTCGTTCCAGCAGAACACTGTGTCTACAGTGCAGTTACCGGAAAGTGTCTTACTTAGCCAGTCACCGCATGCTCTCTCTCCACGCTGCGACCATCTGCTGCCCGTCCACGCACGCCCACGCCCGCATCTCTCTCCATGCCCGTGTCTCTCTCCGTGCCTGCTCTGACATTTGCAAGTGCCTGCTTCTCCCCACACCTGTCTGTGCCCGCATCTTCGCCCACTTCAACGCCCGCCTCTTCGCGCAATGCGGTGCACTGTGGTTCCTTCCACGCTCGCTCTCTCCTGTGTGCGCGCACATCTTCATGCGTCTACGTGCCTGCGTGTGAGCGTGGCCCTCAGATGTCGCCCGCTGCGTCAGACGACTTAACGCCTGCACCATCTTCAGCAGACACACTCTCTCTCTCTCTCTCACAGCACTCTCTCACTCGCTCTGCAGACACATACACACACACACTCACTCTCGTACACACACCCACTCACTTATACACTACCATATACTTATATATATATACATATATATATTTATATCTATTTATATTTATATACATATATATATATCTATACACATATTAGTACCTATATAACTAAGTATAAGTATATATACATATCTATATATATATATATATATATACGCATATATTTATACATGTTTATATATACAAATATACATACATATATACATATATATATCTATAACTATAAATACATATATATACAAATGTGTATATCTATCTACATATATCTATATACATATATACTTATACTAATATATATATATATATATACATATACAGATATATATAACTATGTACATCTATTACTATATACATATATATATATATATATACATATCTATATCTATATATATATAGTTATATATACATACATATATATACAATTATAAATATATATATATATATACATATACATACATCTATCTATACATATATTTACATACCTATATATATATACATATATAAGTACACATATACCTATATAATTATAACCATACATATATATATACATATAGATATATATATTTACATATATACATATATATATTTTTTCATATCACCTACCATACGTTGTATCGTGGGAATATCCACTCCAATTGCTGATATTCCCTGATAAACGTGTACAGAAAGCATTTTCGCACACATCTTCCACCCATCCATCCTACACTCCATGCAACACTTTGTCCTGTTGGTTGCTCTTCCTAGATGATGGCCGACTCGACACCTTGCTACACGCCATCTCCACCTCCACCACCACCCCTATATACATATATATATATACTATATTTACCTTATTTCTATTTCTCTTTCCTGCTATTAAAAAGACAAAAAAGAATATATAAAAAAGAGAAAAGATAATCCTTGACTTGCAGGTACTCAGTCTTGCGAATAGCAAGACCAGTTTTGGAACCCTAATTTGGCTCAAAGCCAAGAACCTAATTTTGAGGGTGTACCTCAAGGACAAAAATTATCAAAAAAAAATATTAAATAGAAAAACACCAAAAACATAATAAACGAACGAAAGAGATTCGTTGTAGGAAAGGCGTAGAAACTTATTTATCTCTAATCCCACTTCCCTGAGTTTGACTCTAGGCCTAAAAGTGACCAAGATAAAATCAAGTAGGCCAGGTTAAAGATTTTGTAAAGAGATGGTTAGGCTCGATTTAGGTTAACCACTATAAGCATTTCAACGATAAAATCACCATATTAACATAACCTATCCGAGTCTACACCATAATCTTTTCTAGCTCCGTTGCCGGGGAGGTGCACATTCAAGTAAGTTTTTACTACATTCCTTTAATTTTTCTCTTCTCACACCCTTCTCTTCACGGGTGTTTTTGCTTGTTGTTGTGCAGGTGAACCTGTTGCAAGGAGAAGACAGGCAGACAAAGTCTGATACGTGGGCAGATCCAAGGCGGGAATGAGAGCGTGAAGTCGCCGGCACCGCACTGGAGCTTCACACACGTTGCTGAACAAGTAGGTCATTCTTTCTTAACAACTTAGGTTAACTTGTCACCTTAATAATATATATATATAAAAAAACTAAAAAAACTTCTTGGGATCTCTTGGGGCAAGTGGATTAAAAATCACTTGTTTGATTGTTTGTCATTACTCCTACCACCCTGGGATTTCTTGCCAAACTTCGCATAGCAATGATCCAAGAATCTTGATTCTTGAATCTTTTGCTGTGTGAAGTATTCTTTGAGGCAAGGATAAATAGATTGATTGCCATCCCTCTTTGCCTCATTTATCTGCAATTCGGGATCATATTTTTGGTGGGTAGACTTGGAATTGAGTTGATTCCAACCCCACCACAACCTTTCACGTGCCTAAGATTCGATCCCGAATACTTCAACCCCAACAATTTGATTTTCATTATCTTATGGTTGAGCCTTGTGTGTGGAAATCATTTTTGGTGATTGGGAGCACTTGAATTGAAGTGCTTTGGCTCCCTTTCACATTAATCTAAAATTGATTCGTGCATCCACACATAGAAATATCCATCTAGGGAAGCCCATTGCATTTTAGCATGCATTAACCAACTGACATTGAAGAAGGGTTTGTTGGGCTTAGAAGAAAACTTCTATTCTCTCAAAACCTGGAGATTGGTTGAATTGGTAATTCAGCAAAATCCTAAAATCCATACTACTTAAGGCTGAAACTCTAAAAACCATTCACCAATTAAAACTTCAATTTTGGGAGATTTCCATGTTGCATGCTTGGTTTACACACTCTATAAAATCAATCACTTGGGCATTATCCGTAAATAACACCTTTCACATTCCAGAAGCACTTGATCCTAAGCCTTTAACTAAAACTGGTAGCAACTTGACCCTTATTAAGGATTGGAGGTCTAACTACCTACGTGTAGCACCTACGTGCTGGTGAGGGTTCCCGTGTGCTATCGGGTGTCTAAGACTGGGGCAAACAGCCTTTCAATCTGGCCCGGTGGTTCCGCGGTGCTCGCATTCGATTCCGTAGGTCGTGATAGTAGGTAACTTTGATCTTTAGGTCTAAGGGCACATTGTAGATGTTAGGAATTTGATTGTTGATTAGCCTATATTTGTGGGCTATTTAAGTATTTAAGTGCCTAGATATTAGGTTAATTCTAACATTTATTTAGCATAAATTAGGATGTAAATAGATTAATTCATATTTCTAATTTAATTACATAATTCATGCATTGCATTCATATTTTAAATGCATTTAGAATTAACTTCGAATGGCATTCATTTAATTAGTTAACCAATTTGGTACATTGCATGCATTAATTTTAAGCTAACATAAAAGTTGAGGGTTTGTATATAAATAACCATAATATTTTAACAATATCTTTTATTCTTCTTTTCAGCAACTGCTTGGCTGCCGTTGCAACGCCTCCTGCCGCACTAAAGCCACATTCATGGATTAGAGGAGAAGGTGGATCTGCTCCCGCCTCTCCATTCAAATTCGTGCAGGCAGCTACAAAAAGAGGAGGGAGGCTGCCGAGCGGAGGAGGCCTCCACCCCAACAATCCACACTGTGCAGAGAGTCCATCTCGCCCATTTCACCACTACCGGCCTCAATCGCGGCGACGAGCCTCCACCACCGAGGGCATGTGGTGTGACAGGCCACACCGCCATCTGGAGATCGTCCGCATTGCCATGAGCACCTCCCCGTGCACCTCCCTCGGCATTGTCACCAACAACGACTGCCGCAGCCACTGAAATTTCACTCCTCAGTCAGTTAAGATGTCTGGGAAGTTTCTTGGATGTCTGAAGCTTCAACCCACACTTCAGCAGCAACCAGCCACTCACTCCATGCCCGTGCCCCTGTAGTTGCATGCTTGAAGCATCTCCTACAGCATCTATTCCAGCGCCACCCACCAGCTCACTCCACGCCCGCATCACACCTCCAACGCTAACCGCCAGCACCCTGTAGTGCGCGTGCCTTCCACCTGCAGCGCCTCCACCAGTGAATGCGCCTGCAGCCTCCCCGCCGCTGCCTGTAGTGTCATACCAGTGCGTGCGCGTGCTTACCTGCAGCGCCAACCCCACGCGCACTCACCTAAAGTGCCAAGCTCGCGCCCGCCAATAGCCTGCAGCAGCGCCAAGCCCGCACGTCTGCTCCAGCACACCCACACCTTCTGCCTGCAAATCCTCTTCGCCAATAGCAGTGCACCTCGCCGCCACCTGTAGTGCCTCCAGCAGTGCGTGCAGAATCAGTGCGCGCAACAACAGGCTATGCGCACCACCCGCAAGTAGCCTTCGTGCGTGCATGGCAGCCCCTTCAGCAGCTGTAGCCATCGTTGGCAGCCACCTTCGCCGGAGCTCCGTCCGGCAGACTCCGGCCACCGCGCGACTCTCTGCCACCATCGCTGCGAAGCCCTCGGTCTAAAGAACTTCCTCTGAGCTTCCCGCCTCCAGCCGTCCACTCCTCTTCATGCACGACCAAGGGGAATAAATCCCCTATTTTGCTACAGTACTCATCCCATTAATAATTACATTTTCTTCCATTGTCATCTTTTAAATGATATTTTATTGAATGTACATTGCAAAAAATATCCTCTAGTTACTAAGAATTGCTATTTCAACATGATTTATTAATTCAACCTTAATCTGAAGGCAAATTTGGCTTGATTCTCGTCTAAACTAACTACGAACAAACATTTTTAACCGATTCAAATTTAAATATGTCATTGCCTCCCTGTGGATACAACCCGCTCTTTTGCGAGTGGTTATTTTTTTTAAATATTGATTAGTCGATTTTTCCACCACAAAAAACAACGAATGACTTTAAAGTGAACAATCGACTCGTCAATTGTATTGATTTGTCATCAAGTGTACCTTTGCGGTGTCATTTCTCTCACTCTTTTCCCTTCGTATCCCCCCAATTCTTCCTGCGGTAGTGCATAATTGGGAGGAGGTCACAAAACCCTGAACTATGTGAATTGTCTGATAAATTTAGAAAAGAAGCCTAATCGTCCTCCTCCTCCACAAACATGGCTGCATGCCCACCCCCAAATCCTGAGGGAGGAAACTGCCCACAAAACCCATCATGTGGTGGAGCCTTGGATCCCATAACCCGCCTCCAAGCCCAAATGGAAATGTATAATGAACAAATTGAGGCCATTAGGGAATCATTGGAGGAAATGCAAAGCCCTCCCGAACAGGAGGAGACTAGGTCTCTTAGCTCCTATCAGAATCCCGCTGCTACAGAGAGCATAGGACAAATTCGGGTCCCCATGGGCGGGGATGACTTTGATCTAAAACCTAACATAATTGCCCTGATAAATTTTCACTTCCATGGTCTTGCAAGTGAAGACCCTTTTCTCCACTTGGAAGACTTAACCCGATTGGCTGAAACTGTTAAACCAAGAATTATCGGGTTACCTGTAGTCCTCATGAAAATATTCCTGTTTTCATTGCGAGATAAAGCATCGCAGTGGTTACGCACCCTTGGGAGAACCATCCACACTTGGGAAGAGATGCGAATAGTGTTTCTCAAGAAGTTCTTCCCAATCGGGCGAACCAATGTGCTTCGCCGTGCTATCACTTCATTTATGCAACAAAACGGTGAATAGTTTCATGAGGCATGGGAGAGATATAATGACCTCCTCAGGAAGTGTCCGCACCATGGTCTACCTAAGTGGCATATAGCCCAGATTTTCTACTATGGGCTAAATGAGACTTTGAAGTAGATTGCAAATGCTTCCTGCGGAGGGAACTTCATGAATAAAGATGAGAATGGACCATTTGAATTATTTGAAAATATGAGTGAAAACTCAATGAACAATGCTTCCATTGTCACCTTTAATTGTACCAACCTACCCCGTAATGTCCACGAAGTTGACACGGGACCCTCCCATTCATCAACTGATCTCAACCTTATCGCATAGAAATTGGATGAAGTCTCCATAGTGCATAAGAAGCTGGACGAGCTTCTGGCCAACCCCGCCCGTTCTATGGCAAACACCCCTACCTCACCACTTCGTCACAATCCCAATTCTTCCAACACTAGGCTTATCCCAAGAAACCCCGTAAGACCTTACTTATCAAGCGATTCGGTAAGTCATGTGGATCTGGCTTCCGCGAGCCAGTAATTCGACACAGAGGACCAAGCCTCCATGTGCTCGGATGCGTATTTACATGCAGATGTGTCTTCTGGCATAGATGACGCTTGCGCCATGGGGAACAACCCGTTCTCTGCCACTTATAACCCAGGGTGGCGAAATCATCCGAACTTCGCATGGTCCAACAACCTACAGTGCCAAAACCCTGTGGGTGGACCAATGTGACCATCCGCACCCGTCATCCCAAGGGCCTAGTCTAATCCTTTGGCGAATCCACCATCGAGTCCTTGCGTACCGCAAATAGAACACGCATCAAGTCCTCTTGATAAATTGATGCGAATGATGATGGAAATGGCAAAGCGCCATGAGGAGAACATGACCTCTCTTCAGCACCAATTGGCACAGCAAAATGCTGAGATTAGTCAACTACGCATGGTGACTCGATCTCAGGGCACTCTTCCTACCCAACCTGTTCCCAACCCACAAAATTTCGTACCTCGTGGTCCTCAACCACAAGTACGACCTTCTCAGGGGCAGGTACATCAAATTCTGCAGGCTCTGAGCATTCCACCGGGATTTCAGGCTAGTCCCGCTGCAGCACCTCACTCTTATGTCCCTATTGCAAACCCTCCTCTGCCTTATGGTCTAATGCGATCACTACGAGGAGTGGTAAGCAGACCGTCGATCTGCCTAGACCTGATCCTGGCCTGTCTTCTTCATCGCCCTCTCATTCGGGATGCGCACTGCATTCACTAGAGGATGATACACCCAAATTGGTGCCAGAATCAGTCCCATTCCCTGATGATCTACTAAGGGAGCCAAAAGGCAAGAAGAAGGATATGCAGGCCTTTGATAACCTGCGTAATTTGTTTAGGGATGTTGATATCGAGGTACCACTGCTAGAGGCTATCGACCACATACCTACTGTCGCTTGATCTTTCAAAGACTGCACATCACCCAGGCGACAGTCAAAGAAAACTAAGAATCCGGTGGTTCTCTCGCCTCATGCGAGTTGTGCTATACTGTCAAATCTACCACCGAAATAGAAAGATCCGGGCACACCGCTCATTTCTTGTAGCATCCAAGGCTGCAATTTTAACCGTGCCCTGCTTGATCTAGGATCTTCCATCAATCTTATACCAACCATCATGCTCGAAAAATTTTCCTTGGGAAATCTGAAACCCACCCTTGTCACGTTATAATTGGCAGATCGTTCTGTCAAAATTCCAAAGGGTGTGGTGGAAGACGTGGTGGTTAGGGTTAGCAGTCTCTGTTTTCCTGTTGACTTTCTTATTTTAGATATGGAAGTTCCTAGCTCACTTTCTGATTGTCCGATCATCCTTGGTCGACCTTTCTTGGCCATAGCCTGTGCCCATATCAACTGCGAGTCGGGCTGTATTGTGATTGCCGTTAGATCTAAAAAGCTCAAGCTTAACATCTTCAAGGCAGCCAAGAACTTTGATTGAGATTGCATCGAGGATGACATGTCTGACGAGGACATGGCCGTTAGCGCATGTATCAGACTAATTGGGACCTATTCTGACTGCTACAGATTACTTGTAAACACTAACGACTGCCTGACCAACACATATTGTGACGTTCCCCCATCCCTCCCTTGTTCCATAGCTTCTCTTGACCAGGCTTTTGACGAGGTTTTCTCTGCTTCCCATACCTCATGGTCTGAGTCATATCTGGGCTACTCACCGCCAGTCCACACTCTTGAAGACCAGATTTCCCTTTCATTCCCGCCAAATCAAGCGGAGTTGCAAATCCACGCTGGGACCTTGAGCCCATATACTTCTCACGGGCTATTCTTTTTTGGATCCATCTATCCAAGAAGCCCATCCTCTTGGCCAATCTGAGGGCCAACTTCTTCCTCCTGACTTGTTTTCCGATTCGCCTGGGACACTCTCATCCCAAGAAATGCTAAATCTTTCACCATCCACTCCCGAGTTGAAAGAGCTGCCTAGTACACTTAAGTATGTATTCCTAGGACCAAATGAAACGCTCCCCGTAATCATCAGTTCAAAATTGACCAGGGAGGAAGAGTGCAAACAAACTAAGGTCCTTATAGAACACAAGGCAGCTATTGGATGGTCTCTATCAGACTTATCTGGCATTAGCCCCTCCTACTGCACTCACCATATATATACGAAGGAGGAGGCTTGACCTTCCTGCGAGATGCAGCGACGTCTAAACCCTAACATGCGGGAGGTCGTTAAGAAAGAATCATTAAGTTGCTGGATGCAGGTATAATCTACCCGATCAGTGATAGCCCCTAGGTGAGTCCGATTCATGTTGTGCCCAAAAAGGCAGGGCTCACCATCCATGTCAATGACAAGGGCGAATCCATCCCTACACGCACTCCTACATCTTGGATAGTGTGTGCAGATTATAGGAAACTCAATGCTGCAACTAAGAAAGATAACTTTCCGCTACCTTTCATTGACCAAATCCTGAAGCGGTTAGCAAGAAATAAATTTTTCTGTTTCCTGGATGGATTCTCAGGATATAACCAGGTGGCAATTGACCCCTGGGACCAAGAGAAAACCACTTTTACCTACCCCTTCGGCACCTTTGCGTTTAGAAGGATGTCGTTCGGACTTTGTAACGCTCCAGCAACTTTCCAGAGATGTATGCTGGCAATATTTCATGACATGGTGGGTGACTTTCTCGAGGTCTTCATGGATGACTTTTCGATTTTTGGACCCTCTTTTGATGAATGTCTTGCCAACCTGACCTGTATCCTTAGGAGATGTATTGATGTAAACCTTGTGCTTTCTTAGGAAAAAAGTCATTTTATGGTACACGAGGGAATTGTTCTCGGGCATATCATCTCCGACAGGGGTATCAAGGTTGACCGAGCTCAGCTTGATGTAATTGCTGATTTACCTGTGCCTGGCTCTGTCAAACAGATCCGCTCCTTCCTGGGACATGTTGTTTTCTATAGGAGATTCATCAAAGATTTCTCCACGATTTCTCGACCTTTAACTCATCTCCTATCGACCGACGTACCCTTTGATATGGGCCCCGATTGCATATGAGCATTCACGCAGCTACGTAATGCTATCACCAAGGGCCCTGTTCTCCAGCCACCTGATTGGTCCCTCGACTCTGAACTCATGTGTGACGCTTCCGATCTTGCAGTCGGAGCCATCCTGGGACAAGGACGCGATAGACACCCCTTCGTGGTGTACTACGCCAGTAAGATGTTAGACGAGGCCCAGTGTAATTATACTACCACTGAGAAAGAACTACTGGCGGTCGTCTTTGGGTTGGAGAAATTCCACTCCTACCTTCTAGGCTCACATGTTATTGTTTTCACTAATCACGCGGCCATTCGCCATCTCATGCACAAGAAGGATGCCAAGCCTAGACTGATTCGTTGGATCCTTCTACTCCAAGAATTTGACATTGAGATCCGCAATAAGGCTGGAGCCCAGAATGTTGTGGCTGATCATCTTTCTAGACTGGACCCTGACCATATTGGACTTACTCTGCCGATTAACGAGATTTTTCCCAATGAGCACCTATTGGCAATTAATGAGGCAAGCGGACCTTGGTATGCAGACATTGCCAATTACCTTGCTTCTAGATCCCTTCCACGTGGCTGGCCTAAAAACCATCACGAGCGTCTCATGGCAGAAGCAAAGTATTATTTCTGGGATAATCCACTTCTTTTTTGAATAGGTGCTGATCAAATTATTCGTCGCTATATTCCTGACAGCGAATTCCCCAGTGTGCTATCCTTCTGCCACAATCAGGCCTATTGAGGCCATTTCTCTGGGAGGAAAACTGCAGCCAAGGTGTTGCAGTGCGATTTCTTTTGGCCCTCCGTTCACCAGGATGCACACAATTATGCTAAACATTGCACTAGGTGCTAGTCGTTAGGGTCAATGTCACGTCGTGACATGATGCCCTTACAACCCATCCTAGCTGCAGAAGTCTTAGACATTTGGGGAATTATTTCATGGGTCCCTTTCCTCCTTCCAATGGCTTTGAATTTATCCTCGTGGCCGTTGATTATGTTTCAAAATGGATTGAGGCTATTCCCAAGCGCCGTGCTGACCATGTTATATCCACTCAATTTGTCAAAGACCACATCTTTGTGCGCTTTTGGATCCCTCGAGCCATTATCTCGGATAAAGGAAGCCACTTCACCCATGCTTCTTTTCGGGCACTTCTGAGGAAATATGGAGTCCACCATCATATCGCATCCCCGTATCATCCTCAGACGAACGGCCAGGCAAAGGTGTCGAACCGGAAAATCAAGCAAATTCTCCAAAAAATGGTTCGGCCTGACCATAAGGATTGGTCCAACAAGATGATTGACGCACTTTGGGCGTATCGGACCGCCTTCAAGGCTACCCTTGGTATGTTCCTTATAGAATCGTTTAAGAGAAGCCTTGTCATTTGCAAATGGAGTTGGATCACCGTGCTTATTAGGCTGTTCGCCAATGTAACCTCGACCCAGACCTGTGTAGTCAAGAAAGGAAACTCCAACTCTAGGAGCTGGAAGAGCTCCATCGTGAAGCCTATGATTCTGCCTTAACTTTCAAGCAACACACTAAGGCTTTTCGTGACAGCCGTATTCGGCGGAAGGAATTTGAGCCATCTCAGCAAGTTTGGCTCTACAATGCCTAGCTCAAATTCTTTCCTGGGAAACTGAAGTCCAAATGGACTGGTCCTTTCTTGGTCTCGAGACCATTTCCCAATGGGGCTGTTGAGATTGAAGATCCCAAATCTGGGCATAAATTTACGGTCAATGGGCAGCGTTTGAAGCCCTATCTTACCCATGAACCTGCCCCCGTTGGAGAAACTGTTGCCCTGCTGGAGGGTAACTAATGTTGTGCCTCATTCTGAGTCCAGCTGGAGACGTTAAATTCAGTGCTCGTTGGGAGGCACCCCAACAACACTCAACATCCACCATCACTTTTCACTTCACTGTCACGCTCACTTCACTTTTCACTTCACCACCCACCATCCACCCACCCTACCACCCTGCTGTATACCCTGCACCTCAGCTCTCGTTACCCAATCTTTCATCCTTCCTCTACCCTACCATGCATGCATATGAGGACATAGCATCCTTTGGCATGGGGGGGTGGATAGGCATCCATAGGATCTGCGTATTTTATGGTATCATGCAATCTCCATTTATCTATAAATATGTTTCAAGAAAAAAAAATTGAAAATGGTGTTTAGTAATGATCTAAAGGCTGAAACAAAAATACAATAAGTGCTTATGGATATTCAACCACTATTTTGAAGACTTTCTAGGCCACAGAAGCTTGATTTGCTAAGGCTCGGCTTAATTCACTTGAGCATTGACAAGATAGATCAGAATCTCTCCTAAGTAAGGATGTGTTCTTGTACCTGAGACACCAGTACAGGGTTCATTGGTTTGTTTCTACTTGAGAGCCTAAGTAATCTTGGTTCACACTACACATATCAAGAAAGACCAGGTGAACATAAGATCCAACCCTAGTGTTGATTAGGGAAGGTGGAGTCCTTACCTGTGCGTGCAGGTAGACTTTTTATCCTAGGCTTTAGTCTTTTGTTTAGGAGAGACTCTTTCCACCAAAAAGGAACTCTCCCACCAAAAAGAAAAAGTGTGCTCCTCCAAATAATGTTGTAAGAGATATACTGACACGTGTTTCAAAAAAAAAAAATGCAAATAAGTCAGTATATCTCGTAAATATCTATGAAGTCTTCCTCCTACAAAAGCTCTTTAGGGCAAAGTACAAATACCCTATTTTCTTTGAGCCACAAATGTCATAAAATGGGAGTTGAGTTTTCCGTCATCTTTTTAAGGGTCAATTCGAAGACATGAGCTGAAACTGGGACCAACCTGCACTTAAAATTTCATGAAACCCTGGGCTTAAGTCTTAATGTTCATCTGGTCAGTCTTGATCCTTCACTAAGCACAAGCATAATCCCTTGAGCTCTTGAGTATGGCAAAAACCTCCTGGGTCCTGGAAATCGTAGTTAAGGTTTAAATATCAAGAGTCCAGGTTAGTTGAGAGATGATCTATGTCATGTGAGACTTAAAGTACTGGTAGTCTTCTCCACAATTGGTTCTCACAATATCCAGCAAATAAACACACTTATGTCGCCTCAGAAGAAAATCTTCAGCTTAAAGATCATTTCAAAGTACAATACAAAAATGTTTTGCTAGGGACTAGTAAAAGATAGGAATGGGAGTATGATTGCACAGCAAAAATACACCAATAATTGTGCCATCTTGTGTTATTTCAAAGCATTGCCAGTGTATATTAAGAAGATATAGTTGCATTTGTAAAAATAGATGCATGCATGGATTTATTTGAGAGGGGAGGAGAGTGAAATAAATGGCCTTGTAATTGACAAATTCTTCAAGTGCCGCCTCACAAAATTTCCATCTGTATTTTTTATTTCTATTTGATTTTGAATTTCTTCTCTGCGGCTGCAAGGCATGGTAGCTCCTCTTCGTGCCATGCTCTGCACAGCCACTCCCTGCCAAGCCATGCACAGCCATGCACAGCCAGGGCATGGATGTGCTTGCCTTCTTCTTCTTTAAAAAGGGCTCAGCTTTCTTCTTTGCAGTGAGCCTGGTCCTCACAGAAAACCCACACTAACAACACCTTCTCCAAGCCGTCTCCTCCCCTCTCCACTCCATACGCAGCCTCTCCTCCGTCTGAGGAGCCACGCTATGGGCGAGAGCCACTCACAGTGGTGCACAACCACCACTTTGAGTCCCACCACCGCCCAGCTCATCAAAGAGCCGGTGGGCGTGGTGGTTCCCTGCTCTGATTTCATCGTTCAAAGCATTTCCGCCATTGCCACAGGAGCTTCAAGCTTTGAAGCTCAAGCTCCGCACCAGCTGCAGTAAGGCACCGGCCATGTTCGCCCGCACGCAGGCCACCGCGCATGCCAGCAGCCGGCGCAGCTCTTTCCGCGTGCGCCAGCAAGTCGCCTTCACCCCCCACCGCGCTCGCTAGTAACCAGCGCAGTCCTTCTGCACGCATGCCAGCTCGCACAGCGGCGCCCGCACTCACGGAACCGCCAACACCTGGTCGCGCGAGCCGAGCACGCACTGTAGCCACTATTCACACATTTTAGTAGTACACTATGGCTACAGTGCAGTTATCGGAAAGTTTCTTACTTATCCGGTCACCGCACGCTCTCTTTCCACGCCGCGATCATCTGCTGCCCGTCCGCGCATGCCCATGCATGCATCTCTCTCCGCACCCGCTCTCACATTTGCAAGCGCCCGCTTCCTCGTCTGCTTCTCCCCGCACCCATCTGCTCTCGCATCTTCGCCTGCTTCAATGCTCACCTCTTCGCGTAGTGTGGTGCGCTGCGGTTCCTTCCACGCCTGCTCTCTCCTACATGCGCGCACGTCTTCGTGCGCCTATGTGCCTTTGCATGAGTGTGGCCCTCAGACATCAGCCGTTGCGTCAGATGACTTAACGCCCATGCCATCTTTAGCAGACGCACTCTCTCTCTCTCTCACAGCACTCTCTCACTCTCTCTGCAGACACATACACACACACACTCACACTCTCGTACACACACCCACTCACTTATACGCTACTATATACTTATATATATATACATATATATATTTATATACATATATATATATATACATATATCTATACACATATTAGTACTTATATAACTAAGTGTACGTATATATACATATCTATATATGTACATATATATGCACATATATTTATACATATATATATATACAAATATACATACATATATACATATATATATCTATAACTAGAGAAACATATATATACATATGTGTATATCTATCTACATATATCTATATACATAGATACTTATACTAATATATATATATACATATACACATATATATAACTATATACATCTATTACTATATACATATATATATATATATATATATATATATATGCATATCTATATGTATATATATATAGTTATATATACATACATATACATACAATTATAAATATATATATATATGTATATCTATATACATACATCGATCTATACATATATTTACAAGCCTATATATATATACATATCTATACATATATATACATATATAAGTACACATATACCTATAGAATTATAACCATACATATATATATACATATAGATATATATATATTTACATATATACATATATATATATATTTTCATATCACCTACCATACGTTGTATCGTGGGAATATACACAGCAGTTGCTGATATTCCTCGATACATGCGTACAGAAAGCATTTTCGCACACATCTTCCACCCATCCATCCTACACTCCACGCAGCACTTCATCCTGTTGGTTGCGTCTTCCTAGACGACGACCGACTCGACACTGTGCTACATGCCATCTCTACCTCCACCCCCACCCCTATATACATATATAATATATACATATATATATACTATATTTACCTTATTTCTATTTCTCTTTCTTGCCATTAGAAAGGTCAAAAAAAATATACAAAAGAGAAAAGATAATCCTTGACTTGCAGGTACTCAGTCTTACGAATAGCAAGACCAGTTTTGGAACCCTAATTTGGCTCGAAGCCAAGAACCTGATTTTGAGGGTGTTCCTCAAGGACAAAAATTATCAGAAAAAAATATTAAATAGAAAAACACCAAAAATATAATAAACGAACAGAAAAGATTCGTTGTAGGAAAGGCGTAGAAACTTATTTGTGTCTAATCCCACTTCCCTGAGTTCGACCCTAGGCCTAAAAGTGACCAAGATAAAATGAAGTAGGCCAGGTTAAAAGTTTTGTAAAGAGATGGTTAGGCTCGTTTTAGGTTAACCGCTATACACATTTCAACGATAAAATCACCATATTAACACAACCTATCCGGGTCTACACCAATGAGTACCGTAAGGCCTAAGGTTGGTATTTCAAACTAGTTGCTAGAAATGTGGCACAATAAGGCATCCAGACAATAAATTCTAGTCTAGAGATCAGGTTCTTTTCCATAGAATTTTGCTCAAGACTAGCAAAAGCTAGGCATGGGGGTATGATAGTAACACCATCATCTTCCATAACTGGCCTAATTTAGCAAAATTTCAGGGATAAATCCTCCGTATTGATCAGAAATAGGGCATAATTCATGTCTGCCTTGAATTTGAGAAGAAAAAGGAAAATTAAGTTAAATTTGCTATTTTAAATAGTAATCATAAATGAAGATTAACTAAGGGGTAAGCCTATGCCAATAAAAGGTTAAATGAACTTAAATTCCCAAGAAGTACGCTTGAACTGAGCGAGTCAGGGTTTTCCGAGAATTCATGGTTAATTTATAAATAAAAACCCTAATTACAACCTTACTTCAATTGAAAGGGTTTTGGTGGGAATAAATGTAATCTAAACAATCTAAAATCCATTGAAAAATATTCCATGAGGTTTGAAACATTCGCTTTTACAAAAGGAACCCATTTTGATAAAAAATAGACCAAGGTAGGAAATTGATACATTTTGGGTTAAAGTGTAAATTACCAGATCTAACATCATCAAAATCCAAATTTATGGTCACCATTTGATTCCTTAGGTTCAAATTGGGTTACCCTTAAATTTTGAGCCCAATCAAAGTCCATCTTGACAAAGTTTGCATTTTAGCCCATTTATCTCTGATTACTACATAAAGCGCCCTACAATTTGAATATTCCTACACCTAAGTCCTCGGTTGACATCACGATGTCGTCATCTGGTCATCTCCTTCCTAAACAAGTAGCAATAGGCAGCATAAAATCAACCTAAAGCATGTGACGTTTGCATTATGAATTTATTAGTCGAATCTCAATCAAATTCCACCAAACTTAGTGGGACTAATTTTCAGATCAAGCTCTATTTGGCAAGCATCGTCACGAGCTCCAATTTAGAGCATGGAGAGCATAAATTTCATGAGGGAAATCAAGATTTTGGAGAACCCACCGTCACAGTCACAAAAAATACTACCAAATAAATTTACTGAAACTCAAAAGGAGCTTTAGGTCGAACATGGGGAGGCGATGTTTGTTTTTTAGAAAATCCATGTTTCTTTTTGGTATTTTGTAGTTGCTTTTTTTTTTTGGCATTTTATGATTGTGTGGGAACAAGCAAGAATATTATCTACACTAAGCTATTCTAGAAAGTAGGAAAGAACTATTCTACTTGCTAATTATAAAGGAAGAGAAAGAGAGTAAAAAGCTACTTCTAGATATATGCTTGAGAAATGTTTATTATAATAGATTCTATACTATTACAGCAGCAAAAGGGAAAGGGGGTGAAAAAAATCCTCTTTGTTCATTGCTCAGAGGATGAAGTTGCATTAACTAGTCTCGAATGAAGATGTGGTGGAGTTGAAGGAAAGAGAACGACGTCGGAGGAAGGAGGATGGGGTAGGATAGCATTGCGGCGAGGATCTTCTTCCAGAAGGTGGTGAGAGGAGGGCCACAGGCTCCATGAAGGGGGATGAGAAGCGGGAAAAATGTTTGATTTTTTACTCTACTGGAGCATCCCGGGCTTGGGACAAGCTCTCTCTAAAGCCTTGGAGGTGGCAGGGGAGAGAAAGGAAGAGATGAAGAAGAATGAGAGGGGTAGGGGTCCTTTTATAGTGGAGGCGAAGAGGCTTTTTGCAAATGAGGCAATTAGTGACATCCATAAACATCGCTAAAGACCCATGCTAAATGTCGCTATAACCTCCAGCTCATGCTCGCTTTCTTGTCGTCAGATGCTCGATCAATGATCATGATCACGTGAGGATCATGCTCTCAGGATCACGTCAGGTGGCCCATCAGATGGCACGTCGTACCACGTGTTATCTCGATCACCTCCATCAGTTGTGCCACGTCACTGCCTCCACTGTTGTCTGATTGGGATTGTGTGGCCAATTTTCGTCTACACCCTTTCAACGTGAATTCAACATGCACGTGAGGTCCCATTCGTGTGTCCCTGCATTAAGCATGATGGGCACGACCATTGCGACATGTGGGTGGAATGTTGAGTTGATGATTGAAGTGGTGCGAGTTCTCAACCATTGGATGGAGATCAAATGGTTGAGAATCAGAGTTGATGAGCTCCTTAGATGAAGCAGGTGATGTGCCATGTGTATGGCCATTGGATGGGCATCCAACGGCCCAAATTGCACGGAATGTGTACTTTAGAAGTTGAGTGGATCTTTTGGGTGGCTCAGATGGTGCCACATGCTCCATTTGAACTGTCCAACTTCAGATGCTTGTAGGTGGCGCCATGAATGTCAGATTGAATCGATTTTCACATCGTTAGGTTGCGATTGTCGATCCGGATCCATCCATGCAGTTGGATTTATCATTTGAAACTTTGAATTGCATCGCCTAGGCCCTTAGTGGTTGGTCATTCTTGGACTGCATAAGGTGTTATGGGATTCCGATGAAGCCAATTTTAGAGGCATTGGACTCCAATCGTCATCTTTATCAGATTTGTATGGTCAAATCGTCAATCCGTGGCCCTGAATTAAATCTCCTTCTCTATTGGCTAGAAAAGGACTTAATTAACCTAAAATTTATACACACTATTCTAAATGAAGAATGATGTGTGTTATTAAATATGTATAGTATGGAATGCATCCCTAAGCTTAGGAACATCCATAAATATGCATTGTAACCTAAATGGATGTGTCTACATCATACCCCAATGCTTATCTTTTGCTAGCCCCTAGCAAAATCAAACTAAATGCAATGTATAGGAATAGAATTAGGAGTTGATTGCTTAAGGCATTAGTTGTTTATTAACAAAAGGAAATTTCAATTGGGGCATTAAACAACGAAGACTCTACAGTGCCCGGTTGCCTGCCAAAATGCAAACTGCCCAAGTCCTCACCTTATTTTGAAAAGGGAAGATACATTTTTTTATGTTTTTTCTACTTTTCTAATTCTTTTTGGATTTTTGAGTTTAGAGTTTCGGGGCAGCTTCCTACAGCTACCCAGCCTACCCAAGACTTGAGAAGAACTTCAAGTTCTAAGCATATTGTGAAAAGTGATAGACTCACTAAGCGGTCGTTAAAATAGAGTTTAAGTTTCTATGACCCTAGGTAACCTTAAGAGGTTTTGCCTAAAGGTTTATCTATTCAATCGGTAGCTTTCTCCCTATTTTTTTTTACTTTTTATGGGGTCAACACAAGAGCGAATCCAATGTATCTCTCCCTGATTTATTCTACTTCCCCGCTTCTTCCCTAAGTGTTTTGGGAATTATTTGTACATTTTTGTGAGCTGGGCTCTGGACAAATGGCCAATGGGCTATTATGCATGACAACTTGCCAATCATACTCGTGTAGTGAGGTGTGGCTTATTTTATTTTTATTTTATTTTTGTTCTCATTTTTCTATTTTTTTTTTCTTTTTGAGTATCATTTTTTTTTTCTAAGTAGGTGGCTTCCTTGATCTAATATTTACCTAAAGACAGTAGAAAGAGTATTGTCATGTAGCTGTACTCTGGACAATCGACCAATGAGTTGTTACGCATGACAACTTACCAGCCATACTACCCTAGAAAGTTCATTAGCTACCTAATTTCTGTAAAAACCATCGAAAAGTGAGTCAATGCAAATAGTGTGTAAATGCTTTAGACTTAAAATCCCCTCGAATCAAATGGCGGGTTGATAAACCATGTACTTATCACCCTAATTTATTAGACAAATTGGAATAAAATTAACTTAGTGAGGACTCGAGAACAAGTCCACATTTTAGTGGACACCTAGGTTAATTAAGCCTAAAGACTTGAAGAGTCTAAGTATTCAGGTCTTAAAGTATTGTATCCTAAAGTTAACAACTCTTAATGCCTAAGTTCTCTTCTCCTAATTCTAATTTTTTTTAAAAAAGTAAAAGAAATTCCACGGAGCTAATAAAATAATTTCAGAATTAAGTATCCACCCCCCCATGCCTAATGATGCAATGTCCTCATTGTAAAAATAAAGACATGAAAAGGGTGGAATAAACAGAATATCACCTAAATTTCATGAAAATTTGGTCATATCTGCAGAGAACGTGGAATATACACACATGTTAAGTTTATTGCCATTAGCTAAGCAAAATATACAAACAAAGAAGAAATTAAGAATTCACAAGTACGAGTTAGAATCAGAATTAAAAGATTGATCCTCAAACCTGCCACTAGGTGTCCACAAATGTGGACCAGATTATGTTGCAGGCCCAAGCCCCAAGGTTAGGTAGTTCTAAGGTTCTGGATGAAAATCACCTAGAACCTCAGATTATTGTGCTTGCGGGGCCGAGCTTGCGATTTTGTGGTGTGCAACCCAAGTCTAAAGTGGTGGACAATGGGTAGATCTGGTTCACTAAATTCGGGTGTCCACCTAGAGTTCAACTCAGAAAGATAGTCAATTATTCCGAGCTTGGGTTGCACATCAAAGATATCGTAAGGGTCCTGATAGAAGGCAAGTTGTTTCAGGTCAACAGGAACCCCTAAATCCAAAATTCCATTTCTGTCGGAATTCACTTCCTGATAAACACACATGAATTCATGATAAAATTCTTATTTATGATAGTTCCTAGGCTTAGCATTGCATATCATGTTATAAATATTGCATAACATCCATTGCATGGCATTTAGGATAGTTATGTATTATGTACATTAATTCTTCCATTTTCTATGGCTAGGAGGTAGCGCAGCATCTTTATAGGTTTCAGATGAAGAATCCAACCGTATGGATGAATTCATAGCGATGATCGCAATCCGTCAACACGAAAATCACCCCCATCAGAGCTCTGTAGCACTTTCTACAAGAAAAAGAAGACGAACAACCCATATGGCACCACGTGGTGCCATCTAGGCTACCCCATCTGAGCCATCAAGCCCCAAGCTCACTACAAGAATAGATCCTAGCTATGGGATCTCAATCCAACGACTGAGATGTGCACTCCATCAGCTGGCTCTTCCCTCCAAAGCGCATCAGCAACGGCCTCGTTTCAACTGTTGGATCTTCATCCAATGGTCGAGATGCGTGATCGCCTCATCCTCCACATGACAGTCCAACTTCTTGGCCAAATGGTAAGGTAGCAACTTCGCAAAGTGAGGGCGTGAGTTTGAACCGCAATCCCTCCGCACCTGCTACAGTATTGGATGTAATAGGACCGCTCGATCTTGATTGAGCAGTTGAGAGTCCTCATGCCCCATCTGACGTCGCCCTTTGACGTGATGACACATGCCCCCCATCTCGAGCATGCATTTAAGACAATAAGGAGATGCACCTGCCATTCAATCCTCGCAATCGTGCGAGGCGCACACGATTCAAAATGATGATGTGTGATCTGTAGGCGAGTCTCGACCGTGCGATGGTTCATCCGACGACTGTCAATGCATGTGCCAGCGGTGCGAGATTCAAACGTGGGCGAGTGCTTGTTCACTCCTCACGATCTCAGCCATCCACGCCCGATCCAATGGATGACGATCACCGTGCCCTACTCCAGCTGTAGCCGAGCTTCCAAGCACCAGCCAAGGTGCGTGAATGCTTTAGCGATGTCCTTGGAGGGTCTTTAGCGATGTCTTAAATGTCACTAAAGAGTTGATCACGCAAACCACCTCCATTGCTCCACTATATAAATACAGCTACACCCCCCATTCCTCATCATCTCTACCTACTCCACTCCCACCTAGTCCTAAGCTCTAGTAGCCTACCAAAGCTCCATTAGAGCTTACTCTCAAGCTCCAAAGGCCACTTATTAGTGTAATGTTCCTACTTCCCACCAAATATTCATCCTTCATCCCACCACCTTCATTGGTTGCCTTGGAGCCATCCTCCAACCTCCATTCCGGTAGAAGATCACCTCCATATTCTCACCTCCATTCCAGAGCCTCGTGAAGCATTCCTCTACTCAACATCCTCCAGCATCCCACCTTCGTCATCCTACATCTCACCTCTTTCATCCAAGCTTCCACCAGGCGCCGTCGTCTCATCGAACAGCCGATTCAAGAGAATTTCCTCTCACCCCTATCTCTTTTATGCTTTTATAGATTATTGTAACAAACATTTGCGTAATATATCATAGTTGTTTCATCTCTCTTGTGATCTGTCTTGCTTGTCTTTTTATTTCAAAAAAAATGCAAAAATAAGAAAACCTCAAAATGCCAAAAAGAAACAAAACGAAGCACGGTTTTCAACCAAAGTAAACGTTGCCTCCCTGTGTTCGGCCTGGGACTCCCCTGGAGTTTCGGTTATAAATTTTATTTGATAGATGCGTTTTGCGAGCTATGACGACGGGTTCTGCAAACCCTAATTTTAATTCGTGAAATGCAACATCATCATTTTGGCACCGTTGCCGGGGAGGCAACAGAATTTACTTTCTTATTTTTTGCGCTTCTTTGCATTTACATATTATTAACCCTTCTTGTCTTTGATCTACTATCTTTCAGCTACCCTAGCATGGAGATCCAAGTGCGGTAGATCAAAGTAAAGTGTGGGTTGAGTAATCTGTAAGTGTCCCCCACATTCCCCCCCACTAGTTTCATTTCGCCACATTCATAACCATGACCTAATCTACATAGGTGTTTGCATAAACCCTAGGATAGAAATTGTTTGTCTTGTTTGTCACCTCCACTCATTCCACCTTCGCATATAAAAAAAACAAAAGTTACTTTTTGTGGGATGAATCAACATACACACTTTATTCACCCACATTTGAGGCACGTAACCTAACTTGATTTTTATCTACTTAACCTGGATTCTGACCTGTGGAACCAGTGCACACAAATCAACACATAAAGGAGTAGAAATCAGTCTTGGTTAATCATCTCTACGTGCCTAATTGGTGGTGCATCTGGGTCACTTGATTGAATTGTTTGGACCGCACCATCTAATTTAAAACTAATTTATTTTGTAGCTGCCCCATAGGATTCAATATTTAGGTCAAGACAGGCACTCCATATTTCTTCTTGATTTATAAAGGAAGAACACTTGAACTCATGATTTCAAATTTGGTTCGCCTCTTGAAAACTTGGTTGAATACACATAATATTTGAATCCTCACTACTAGAAAAATGGGTTATTCTGTCGGTTACTTGCCGTCGGTTTGGATAACCAACAACAAATATATTTTCCCCATCGGTTCTTAAAATAAGCGACGGTGAAGGTCTGTACTCGACTAAAGTAAAGGGGATGGGTGCACGGTGGTCATAAATATTTACCGTCGGTTATTCAAGTGATGGTAAATATATTTTCTCCATCGCTTCTTGTAATAACCGATGGTAAAAAGACCCTTAAAAGTTGCACATAAGATTTTGGATGGATTATTGTCAGTTAGTGAAAGAAACAACGGTGAAAAGTATGTTAAATTTATCAACCAAAAATTGGGCGCGTCAGCGGAGTTGGTGAAGTAAGCCTTTGCCATCAGTTATCTTAATAATTGACGCTGAAAAGACGGTTAAAATTTTTACTTAAAATTTGTACGGGATTCATCACCTGTACCGTCAGTTAGTGTAGGAACTGGTGGTGAAAGATAGGTTATATTTAGCAGCCAAAATTTTAGGCACGTACGAGAATGAATTGAAATGATCCTTTGGCGTCAATTTATAATATAACCGATGACATATATCGGTTCATCTATCACCCATAGTCGACCTCCCCATCACTGTTCATCGTCTTCCTTAAAAGCTAACGCACACCACCCCCTTCTCCTCCTCCTCCTCAGGTAACCTCCCCGACACCCTCCTTCGGCTCCTTCGACCCGCTGCTCGTTGTCCTTGCCATCCTCGACAACCTCCTTCCCGTCCGTGACGCCCTCCTCCTTCACCATCTTCAAAAGGTAATCCTCCTCCTCCTCCTCCCCCTTCTACTATCCTCCTCTTCCTCCCTAACCCCTCATGCCGGCCTCCTCCTACACCCCGACCACCTCCTATCAGTCTCCTCCACCTAGCCCCCAACTTGCCACTCCCCTTCCTGCCACCCCTCCTCTTCCTCCCCGACCCCCTCCATCTCCTCCTCTTCCTCCTTGACCCCTCCTACCAGCCTCCTCCTCCACCCCAACCCTCTCCTGTCGGCCTCCTCCTCTACCCTGCCTCCTGTCAAGTCCATTTTGTGCATTTTGAAATTCTCGGAAATCGTAGTATAGCCGTGCTAAACCCTTGATCAAAATATTTAATTGATTATGAAACTCACGTAGATTTCTTTCCTTTTTAGAATTTGAGTCCGGGTCGTTTGTCTCTAGTAGGCCTGAAAACAAGTCGAGATTTGGATCGGCTTAATCTAACCTAAATGTAATCTAACCTAATATTTGTTTTTTGTCTATTTGTGTTTTTGATTTCTATTTTGAAAAGCGATAGGCAAATAGACATGAAGACAATCACAAAAGCGATGATCACACAATATTATTCATGAATAGAATACTCAAAAAAATGTAACACAATATCTATACTAGAATTCATTTAAATAGAAGAAATCCCTTACGCTGAGAAGGTGCCTAGGGCCATCAGCCTTGTGTGAGGGTGTAAGCTAGACCATGGGTATACAAACCTATCTACAAACCTACCAACAAGAGATGGCCAGCCAAAAAGAGGCTATGGGTAAGCCTTCATGGCCGTCCAAAAAGAAGAAGAAAAAGAGGGTGCGTCCTCTCTATGGAGAAGAAAGGACACGCCCAAGTGAAGGGAGGAGAAGAGGGTGTTGCACCCTGTTATGAATAGGGCATCAGACGTAGTTTAAGACGTCTGGGAAGTGGCCCAGACGTCTGGTATTAAATTTTTTCGACGTACTGGTTCGCGTCTGCACGCGTGCGCGCATAGACTGAACCCACCGCCTTCGTTTTTCGCTTCTCTCTCCCTCCCTACAGACGATGTCACCTTCTCTTCTCTTTCTTCCTGTGCTGGCTTCAAATAGCGCTCCCCTCCCCCTCACCCTCACTCCACCACCTTCACCTTCTCCTTCTCCCTGTGAGTGAGCGAGCGAGCAGGTGCAGCAGCAGCGGCTGCAGCGAGCGTGCAGGAAGGAGGAGTTGTTGCGAGAGGAAGAAGAAAGCTCTACCGTGAAGGTGCGAGCTTGCCGGGGTAGCTAGAGTCGGCCGGTAGGAGAGCAGTGAGCATGGGGTGTTGCGGAGGAGCTGCTGTAGCTCAGGCAGCAGGCGGATGTGGCGCGGCCGTGCGTCACCGACGAAAGGCGAAAAGGGTCCTGATTCTGGGAAAATTTCCCGGAATCAGACGTCTGTACTTACGTCCAGATGACACAGAAGGTGTCAAGAGGAAGGTCCAAACGTCTGACAGGTGCAATATTTTCTATCTTCTCCTTTTTACGCGTGTACGACCATGCAGCCGTCCGCCGCATTCTTCTGTGCCTCTTCGTCAAGAGAGCGGGTGTGTGTGTGTGCAGGTTCTATTTTGGAGGGCGCAAGGGCTCGCCATCTCACACAGATCAGACATCTGGCCACAGTACAAGACGATGGAGAGAACCTCCAAACGTCTGGGGTGACAATCGGACATCTGGAAACTATGTCTAGACGATCTAATGGGCTTCTGGACGTCTGAAGGACTACGCAGACCAAGGTACGACCTGATCAACCTTTCAAGACATCTGGAAGAAGTTCCAGATGTCTAATTTTGGGCAGACTCGTCGTTTTTGACCCATTTAGGGTCAGTTCAGAGTCCGTTTTCCACGTTTCGAGTTTCGTTCTTTCCAGATTTATTTCCTTTACCTGTTTACAGTAATTGTATACTATTCTTAGTAACCCCTTGTATTGATCCTTATGATAGGACCCCATTCTATTGCGACTCTAGGGGTTGCGGAGGAGTGCGGGATTGCCGACCACACCCCTAGTACTCTCGATTTCGCGGGTAGAGTGGCCCTTGCAATTATTTATCAAAAATTATGCAATTGTGAAATAATTAATAGAGTCTAGGGCATTGCATGAACCCTAGGGCTGAAAATTAGATTGAATGTTAGATCCTTGGGTATTACATGAATCCTAGGACTGGAAAACTAGATTGAATGATAGATCCTAGGGTATTACATGAATCCTAGGACTGGAAAACTAGATTGAATGATAGATCCTAGGGTATTACATGAATCCTAGGACTGGAAAACTAGATTGAATGATAGATCCTAGGGTATGGCATGAATCCTAGGAACATAGAACATGGAAACAAATGTCTTGAATGCCTGAATTGCAATCGTGGATAAGTGGATAAAATAATGATAATTACCTGTAATTGGACAACAGCTGCCTATGAAATGTAGAGTACTGTTACTAGTAACTATTGATGTAATTTCTATTGGTTGAAATTAAATACGAGCTGCTTGTATACAAATTGGAAAGAAAAAGAAGTTGAATGTTGGAACACGTACTATATGCGAATCAACCTGAAATGATGAAACCTAGTATGGCTTGGCTTGAGAAACATGAGCATGAACCCTACAGAGAATTAGGAGTAGAACTCCTGGAAATAAATGGGATGGAACTGGAAAAGTGAATGGAAAAGTTTGTTGTCTCTTGGGTACGTAGTACCACGGAAAGCACCTGTTACCTCTTAGTGCAGAGGAGAGCCAGCCGCCCTAGGGACCCAGGGTTAGGTCTAGCCACTTTGTACCAACTCTTGGCCCTCGCGTACACTGTACCAGGGAGAGCTACTAGTGTTAGGAGGGAGCTAGCCACCCCACGGGCCCTGGGGTTCAGCTAGCCATCCTACACCGACTTGTTTTGCCCACTAGGAAAACCAGGGTAGCCAGGCGAGGGTGCACGGACTGTGGTGGGCCAAGAGCCCTGTTTGGTTACTGTGGAGGGCTGGACCCCTATTACTGAGAGGGCTCTGCCCTGTACTAGTTCCGTGCTGTGCTTTGGGCGTAACCGTTAACGGAAACGATTGACCGCTTGCTAGTGCGGGGTAGCTACCCATGCGTTTATCGCACGTGCCGTGGTCACCGTTACGTCTGTCATTGACCTTGGGGTTGTTGACTGAGGGTAGGACCACCACGGTGAACTCTCCCGGCCAGGAGATCACCATGTGTTACTTCTACTTTTCGGAAAAGTCTGCAATCAAGATCGTTCCCATGAGGAACATTCGAGATCAAGAGAAAGATCTAAGAAATAATCAACAGTGAATAAATGGAAAAATATAATGGAGGAAAGTAAAAATATAACAGCTACTGTACACTCTACCGCTTCTTTTAGCCTTTAGTTGCCACTCTACTTAGCGTTTCGCTGACGTGTCACCCTTGTTACCTTTTCAGGACCAGGTGTTGAGCAGCCAGAGTCAATGGCTACAGAGCGTGCTGGGCCTAGTAGAGCCCAGTAGTGTTACTTGCAGTACCTACTGTACTTTTCTTTCCGCTGTAGTAAGTAGTTTCTGTTACCTCTGTACTCTTTTTGTTGTAAGCTTCATGTTTATGTGCTTGTTTAATTCTTTACTGTTGTGGTGGTGTATACTATAGTATTTCTTTCCTTTACTGCTGTATTTTGTTACTGCTAGTTATATACATGGTGAATGTGGTTTATTTTACTGCTCTTTTGGTTACTTTCTCGTTGGACGATTGGGTCTTGAGATCAGTCGAGTTGGTCCGATTCTCATGTCTCATAGGAATTTGGGAATCGAGTCGTTATAGATGGTATCAGAGCAAGGTCATCCCGATAAGTGAACCAACTGTCTGGAAAATAACCAATTCACGTGTCTGCAACCAGAGTAGCTACCACAACGTTTCTTTTGACATAAGCTCTTAGACTTCTTCGTTAGATATCGTTACATATTGACGTGTTTCCATTTTATTTTCGTGTCTCCAATGCAGGAGATGCCTCGTCGTGGACCTAGGAGGGTGGGCCGCGGGTGCGGCCGAGGTTGAGGCCCGTGGGACAGATGTGTCGAGCTTGGAGTACATGCTACCCCTTCTCTTCTCCTGAGCATACATTCTCCAGACCTCGTCCATCTGATCCATGAGGTGGTTCGAGAAGAATTCCAGCTTCCACCCACTTCGCCACCCCCTCATCCCTCTTCCAAGGGTATGACAGCGGAGTTTATTGTCGAACGAGATTTTCGCCGTCCGACTAGGTGGGTTAGGAGAGCTCAATGGAGGCACGTGGCACCCGCAGGAGAGCCGTCACATTTTGCAGGGCCATCAGTGGCCTTTGGAGGCCCTCGACAGGGGCCAGCTGCTAGCATCGGACCCTCGCCCAGTCACCAATAGGGACCCACCGAGAGGAGGCGTCGAGTTCCCCTCTACTACCAGTGTGGCCAACCAGGCCATTTCAGGAGGGACTGCACGTCTAGGGCTGGAGCACAGCAGACGCTCACCACTTCGAGCACTAAGGGCCAGTCGGGTGGTCGTGGGTTCGAGGTACCTGAGGGAGGATAGCTGCCACGAGGAGGATACCGACCCGTTGTCACTAGTTCCGCCCCAGGCTTACCTGTTTTGTCCACCCCAAGTACCGAGGAGTGTCGTGACGTCGTGACCCACAGAGACATCAATGTTTCAGTCCATACGGTGACAGGTATGGTTACATGGTTTGGTCTTTTTGGAGTATGAAATTCTTGCATTCCAGTACGATGTACCGTCTTGCCACATGAGTTGTTGCTACTGTGGAGTCCGATAGCACTCCATTAGGGAATTAGTGGTAATTAGAAATCTAGGCAGCTAGCTATTGTAGCTTGGGAGGTAATACGGGTTGTGAGGTCAGTATTGGGGGACACAGCCTTCCCGCTGACCTGATTATGATACAGATGGAGGACTTTGGCGTAACTCTGGGGATGGACTGGTTGTCCGCTTACCACTCTTTGGTGGACTGTTTTGAGAGGAAGATCGTCTTCTCCATACCGGAGTTGCCTTCTTTCGAGTTCCACGGGCAGCCAGTCGACGGAGGCTTCAGGTGCATTTCTACACTTCGGGCGGCGAGACTTTTGAGCCAAGGGTGTAGGGCTTCCTAGCTTGTGTGGTGGCAGGGCCCAGCCCTGTGGCAGATTTCCAGAGTATCGCGATGGTCGGAGAGCACCCCGACGTGTTCCCAGACGAGTTACCAGGACTACCGCCCGAGCGTGAGGTCGAGTTTGAGATCTCACTAGTACCAGGGACCAGCCCCGATACTGTTTCTAAAGAAGGAGGATGGTACCCTATGCCTTTGTATGGACTACCAACAGCTGAATAGGGTCACCATCCAGAATAGATATCCACTGCCGAGGATCGATGACTTGTTTGACCAGCTGCGAGGTGCCACGATATTCTCCAAGATCGACTTGAGGTCTGGATATCACCAGTTGAGAAGCAGGGAGGCAAACGTCTCCAAGACAGCTTTCCGCACCCAGTATGGACACTACGAGTTTCTGGTCATGCCGTTTGGGCTGACCAATGCCCCTGCTGCCTTCATGGACTTGATGAACCAGGTGTTTAGATCGTACTTGGACCAGTTTGTGGTGGTATTCATTGATGATGTGCTCATCTATTCTCGAGATCAGATGCAGCACGGGCAGCACTTGCGGATGGTTCTGGATACACTGAGACGACGTAGGCTGAATGCCAAATACAGCAAGTGCAAGTTCTGGTTGAGGGAGGTGACCTTCTTAGGTCATGTGATCTCTGGAGATGGCCTGGCAGTAGACCCAACCAAGGTTGAGGCAGTGCTCGGGTGGGAGAGATCGCATACGGTTACTGAAATTCACAGTTTCTTGGGACTACAGACGGTTTATCAGGGGCTTTTCATAGATTGCACGTCCTATGACACATTTGACCCGGAAGGACGTGCCCTTCACTTGGACAGACGCCTGTGAGGCGTGTTTTCAGGAGCTGAAGGAGAGGCTGAATTCGGCTCCCGTGCTCACCATCCCTGATAGTAGTGGCGGGTTTTTTGTGTACACGGACGCCTCCTTGCAGGGGTTAGGGAGTGTGCTCATGCAGAGGGGTCACGTTGTCGCTTACGCTTCGCGGCAACTGAAGCCCCATGAGCATAACTACCCTACCCATGACCTAGTGCTGACAGATGTTGTCTACGCGCTGAAGACCTGGAGGCACTACTTGTACGGTGAGACCTTTGAGATTTTCACAGATCGCAAGAGCCTCAGATGCCTATTTGATCAGAAGGAGCTCAACATGAGATAGAGACGTTGGTTGGAGCTCCTGAAGGACTATGACTGCAGCATTTCCTACCACCTGGGAAAGGCCAATGTGGTGGCTGATGCCTTGAGCCGGAAGGCACCCGAACACTTGGCCAGTTTATAGGTGCAGAGTTGGAGCCTTTTGGAGGAGATGGGCAGTTGGCGAATCCTAGAGTTACGAGGGCTCTATGGGGCAGTGACTGTGACATGACAGACGAGGCTAGAGTTGATAGATCGCATCATCACAGCACAGATGGCTGACCCGTACTTGCAGTCCTTGCGCGACAGAGTACTGTTAGGAGACCCGGGGGATTTCTCTTTCACAGACCAGGTGTTGCGCCTGAGGGGACGTTTGTACGTTCCTAGAGACGAGGAGCTATTGAAAGAGCTCCTGACTGAGGCACACGGTTCTAGATTCACCATACATCTCGAAAATACGAAGGTGTACCATGACTTGAGATGCGAGATTTGGTGGAGGGGGATGAAGCGGGATGTGGGTGAACTCGTGCAGTAGTGTTTAGTGTGCCAGCAGGTGAAAGCCAAGCATCAGAGGCCTATAAGGCCGCTACAGCCACTTCCAGTGCCAGAGTGGAAGTGGGAGAGCATCACCATGGACCTGGTGGTGGGCTTACCTGTTACCCAGCAAGGACACGACGCAGTCTAGGTAATCGTTGATAGATTGACGAAGACGGCACGTTTCTTGCCGATCCGAGTCACTTTCGGGCCAGCACAGTTGGCAGAGAGGTATATCCGCGACATGGTACATCTACATGGAGTTCCGTGGGAGATTGTATCCGACTGAGATACCCACTTTACATCCCAGTTTTGGGCTGAGTTTCAGCAGGCCGTGGGGACGCGGTTGAGGTTCAGTACAGCTTACCTCCCTTAAATGGACAGACAGTATGAGCGCACGATACAAACACTTGAGGACCTTTTGCATGCCTGTGTACTGGACTGGAGGGGTTCTTGGGAGGAGCACTTGACCCTGCCGGAGTTTGCATACAACTACAGTTATCACTCAAGCATCGGCATGGCACCCTACGAGGCTCTGTACGGAGGGAGGTGTACGGCACCCTTGAGTTGGGTCGAGGTGGGCGATGACCTGACCTACCCCGAGCAGCTAGGCAGATTCTTGACAGAGTCGTCCGCAGTCTGAGACGAAAGCAAGTACCCCTGGTGAAGGTCTTGTGGAGGAGCCAGCGGTACGAGGAGGCTACCTGGGAGCCCGAGGCGACGATGCGGGAGCGGTACCTGGAACTTTTCGCGGGTACGTCTTTTCAGATCGGCTTCGGTCCTCTTTGAGTTTGTTATTTATATATTGTTCTTTCCCACACCCTAGTTAGCGCAAGTTTCAGGGACGAAACTTCCTTTGAGTTTGTTATATTATTATGAACAGTGCATCAGACGTAATTTAAGACGTCTGGGAAGTGGCCTAGATGTCTGGTATTAAATTTTTTCGGCGTACGGGTTCGCGTCTGCGCACGTGTGCACGTAGAATGAACCCGCTGCCTTCTTTCTTCGATTTTCTCTCCCACCCTGCAGACGACGCCGCCTTCTCTTCTCTCTCTCCCCATGCTGCCTTCAAATAGCGCTCCCCTCTCCCTTACCCTCCCTCCAGCAGCTGCAGCAAGCATGCGGGAAGGAGGAGTTGTTGTGAGAGGAAGAAGAAAGCTCGACCGCGAAGGTACGAGCTTGCCAAGGTAGCTAGAGCCGGCCGGCGGGGGAGCAGCGAGCGTAGGGTGTCGCGGAGGAGCTGCTGCAGCTCTGGCAGTAGGCAGATGCGACGCGGCGCGGCTGTGCGTTGCGGGCGGAGGGCGAAAAGGGTCCTGATTCTGGGAAAATTTCCTGGAATCAGACGTCTAGACATACGTCCAGACGACGCAGATGATGTCTGGAGGAAGGTCCAGACGTCTGATAGGTACAATATTTTCCTATCTTCTCCTTTTTACGTGTGTACGACCATGCAGCCGTCCACCGCGTTATTCTGCGCCTCTTCTTGATGAGAGCAGGTGTGCGTGTGCGCAGGTTCTATTCGGGAGGATGCGAGGGCTCGCCATCCCACACGGATCAGACGTCTGGCCATAGTACTAGATGACGGAGAGAACCTCCAGACGTCCAGGGTGACAATCGGACGTCTGGAAACTAAGTCCAGATGATTCAACGGGCTTCTAGACGTCTGAAGGACTGCGCAGACCAAGGTATGACCTGATGAACCTTTTAAGACGTCTGGAAGAAGTTCCAGATGTCTGATTTTGGGCAGACTCGTCATTTTTTATGCGTTTAGGGTTCGTTCGGAGTCCTTTTTCCGTGTTTTGAGTTTCGTTCTTTCCAGACTTATTTCTTCTACCTGTTTACAGTAATTGTATACTATTCTGAGTAATCCCTTGTGTTGATCCTTATTATAGGACCCCATTCCATTGCAGCTCTGGGGGTTGCGGAGGTACGCGGGATTGCCGACCACACCCAGTACTCCCGATTTCGTGGGTAGAGTGGCCCTTGCAATTATTTATCAAAAATTATGGAATTGTGAAATAATTAATAGAGTCTAGGGCATTGCATGAACCCTAGGGCTGAAAATTAGATTGAATGATAGATCCTAGGGTATTACATGAATCCTTGGACTGGAAAACTAGATTGAATGATAGATCCTAGGGTATTACATGAATCCTAGGACTGGAAAACTAGATTGAATGATAGATCCTAGGGTATTACATGAATCCTAGGACTGAAAAACTAGATTGAATGATGGATCCTAGGGTATGGCATGAATCCTAGGAACGTAGAACATGGAAACAAATGTCTTGAATGCCTGAATTGCAGTCGTGGATAAGTGGATAAAATAATGATAATTGCCTGTAATTGGATAACAGCTGCCTATGAAATGTAGAGTACTGTTACTAGTAACTATTGCATGTAATTTCTGTTGGTTGAAATTAAATGCGAGCTGCTTGTATACAAATTGGAAAGAAAAAGAAGTTGAATGTTGGAACACGTACTATATGCGAATCAACCTGAAATGATGAAACCTAGTATGGCTTGGCCTGAGAAACATGATCATGAACCCTACGGGGAATTAGGAGTAGAACTCCTGGAAATAAACGAGATGGAGCTGGAAAAGTGAATGGGAAAGTTTGTTGTCTCTTGGATACATAGTACCAGGGAAAGCACCTGTTACCTCTTAGTGCAGAGGAGAGCCAGCCTCCCTAGGGACCCTGGGTTAGGTCTGGCCACTTTGTACCAACTCTTGGCCCTCGCGTACACTATACCAGGGAGAGCTACTAGTGTTGGGAGGGAGCTAGCCACCCCACGGGCCCCGGGGTTCAGCTAGCCATCCTACACCGACTCGTTAGGCCCACTGGGCAAACCAGGGTAGTCAGGCAAGGGTGCGCTGACTGTGGAGGGGCAAGACCCCTGTTTGGTTACTGTGGAGGGGCTGGACCCCTGTTACTGAGAGGGCTCTGCCCTATATTGGTTCCGTGCTGTGCTTTTGGTGCACCCATTAATGGAAATGACTGACCACGTGCCAGTGCGGGGTAGCTACCCGTGCATTTATTACGCGTGCCGTAGTCTCCGTTACGTCTGTCAGCGACCTTGGGGTGGTTGACTGAGGGTAGGACCACCTCGAGGAACTCTCCCGGCCAGGAGAGCACCACGTGTTACTTCTACTTTTCGGAAAAGACTGCAATCAAAATCGTTCTCACGAGGAACATTCGAGATCAAGAGAAGGATCCGAGAAATAATCAACATTGAATAAATGCAAAAATATAAGGGAAGAAAGTAAAAATATAACAGCTACTGTACACTCTACCACTTCTTTTAGCTTTTAGTTGCCACTCTACTCAGGGTTTCACTGATGTGTCACCCTTGTTACCTTTTCAGGACCAGGTGTTGAGCAGCCAGAGTCAGCAGCTGCAGAGGGCGCTGGGCCTAGTAGAGCCCAGTAGTGTTACCTGCAGTACCTACTGTACTTTTCTTTCCGCTGTAGTAAGTAGTTTCTATTACCTCTATACTCTTTTTGTTGTAAGCTTCATGTTTATGTACCTGTTTAATTCTCTACTATTGTAGTGGTGTATACTATAGTATTTCTTTCCTTTACTGCTGTATTTTGTTACTACTAGTTTTATACATGGTGAATGTGGTTTATTTTACTGCTCTTTTGATTACTTTCTCTTTGGACGACTGGTTCTTAGGATCAGTCGAGTCGGTCCGATTCTCGTGTCTCATAGGGATTCGGGAATCGGGTCATTACACACCCTAGTGCTCTCCTTCTTCTTGCTACCCACATGAAGATGCTTTGGAGGAGCTTCTTCTTTAGTCGTCCACGGTGGGGGCCTTGGAGGAGGAGGATGGTCCTAGGGTTTTGGAGGGTGGAAGGGTGTCGCAAGTGGAAGGAGAATGGATGGGAGAGTGCAATTTCATGGCTCTCTCTTTGTCCTTATGGGAAGGCTCCATTTGGTTGCCATTTTTGGTGGCTCCAAAAATAGCTAATGCCACCTTTTTAGGATCTACGTTTGACACAAGTTTTTAGGGTTTCCAAGAGAGTGTGCATGGGTTTGGTAGGGGTAGAATAGGAAGGGGTGTACGTGTGTGTGTGGGTATGTATTTTTCGTAGGACTAGGTTGTGGGTTTTGGTGGAATTAGGTGTTAAATAGGTTGGGTCAATCTAGATTAGGTGGGTATGGACCTAAGTAGGCATAGGAAAGTCTAATTGGATAGGAGTGAACCTAATTAGGTCTAGGTGAAGTCTAATTGGATGTGTGCATGTGATTAGGCTAGGGTAACCCTAATAGGTATGAGTCAATTAGATCCTGGGTGGATCTAATTGGGTTCAGGTGCGCCCAATCAATTGTAGATGCACCAAATTAGGTATGGGATGGTTAAATTGGATTAAGGATAGGATAAGTAGGGCTATGGATAGTGGACTAGGCTTATGAGGTCTCTAATTAGGTTTCTTGGTGTCTGGTGGGGTTCCTAGGACAAAATAGGCATGCTAGGGCTTCCAACACTAAAATTTGGAACCAGAGAGCAATATCAGACATCCAGAATAGTGGTCAGATGTCTTATATTACAAAATTGGATGTCTGGTCATTAAATTGGATGTCCAATTCTGTTTCAGTATGAGTTTTGGCTTCCTGGATTGATATTTTACGGAAATCAGACGTCCAGCCAAATATCTGAACGTCCTAAAAGATGCTGGAGAGTGGGTTAGGTTTTCCTAAGGTGGGTTTTGGTTCCTAAGTGTTTGGAAGAGGGATAGGGTGGATAAGAACATGGGTAGTGCTATCCATGTTTGGGTTTTGAGGCTAAGGTGTCCTAATGGAGGTCGTTTTGGGTTTGGGAAGGCTATTATAGGGTTTCTAAGGGTAGGGATAAGGCTATCCTCCTCACTCCTCTTATCTGGATCAGTCTTCTTCTTCCTTTATTGCCTTATTCCACTATCTCCTTCATCCTGTATCACTTTATTACCTGCAAATTGTAATAAAAACCATTAAATATCAGGATATCTCATTTTATTCTAAATAGACTGATGCAATGCATGATATGTAAGATATGACTGCAATATTCACAAATTAAGCTAGGTTCAAACATTATTTAGGTTGATTATGACCCATGATTGCTGTGCAATCACCTCCCTCCTACCGCCCCTCCACCTCCTCCTCTTCCTCCCCATCTTGCCATCCTACTCGTCCTCCCAAACCCCTCCTGTCGCCCTCTTCCTCCTTCCCGACCTCCTCTTGTCGCCCTCCTCATCCTCCCTGACTCTTCCTCCCTGACCCCCTCCTCTATCTCGAGCCCCTCCTACCAGCCTCCACCTCCACCTTGCCACCCTCCTGCCGCCTCCTCCTACCACCCCTCCTCCTCCTCCCTGATCCCCTCCTTCTCCTCTTCCTACCATCCTCCTCCTCCTCCTTGCCACCCCCCTCATCTTGTAGGGAATGCCCTTGCCCTCCCTTCTCCTTTACCTGCCATCCCCCTCCCCTTCCTCCTCTTCCTCCTCCTGCTACTATGCCTTCCCCCATCCTCCTCTCCTTACTTCCACCCTCCTCTTCATCCCCTTCTAATCTAACTTTCCTTACATCAAATTAATATGTTAAGTTATTAATAACATAATGATTTATTATTTAATTTATTATGCATTATTGAATTTACAGATTGTTGGTGACGGTCACGCTCGGTCACGGTCAGAGGTTGTAGCACATTGAAGGTATAATTTCACTTCCTTAATTTTGTTTTTATGATATTTTAGGATTATATTAGACGTGGGGTGTGTACACATGTCATTTGTGTGAATGTTTGGTGGGGTGTGCACACATAATGTCATTTGTTTGAATGCATGGTGGGGTGTGCCCACTTTTATTATGTCCGTTATTTTGATATGCAAGTTTATGAAAAAACTTAAAATTTAAGGGGAAACTCTACTAAAATTTTTAAAATTCTTTAATGTTAAATGTATTGGTTGGTTGGGGATTTAGGGTTAGGTTGGGGTTTGGTTAGGTTATGTTAGGATTTGGTTAGGTTATGTGCACAGCATTTGGTTTCCACTAAGCCATGGATCCCTTGCAGCACCATCCTTGTTGTCACGAAGGGGATCTCTTCTGCCATTGAAATGTCATGAGTTGTTGTTGAGGTGGACGGTGGGGCGAAAGGCATCGAGGCGGATGTCATCGTCGTGTGGGGAGGGGAAGGGAAGGGGGATGGGAGGGAGAGGAATTGGAAACACCTTAACCCTTGAAGCATTTTTGAACCTTCAAAGTCCATTTAAACTCCATCTAAGCTTTTGAACCATTTTTGAACCTCAATCAACACCTTAACCCTTTAAACGAATGCTTGAAATTGATAAATCACCTCAAACCTAGGTGATGGAAGTGTTCATCCCAGATCTAATTCAAAGTAGTACATCTCCATTCTAACTTGTCGCAAATAATCTGTGATATATCTAGAATTCAATGCAACTTATATTAGGAATCTTTAGATCCTAGAAACTCTAATTGATCCCCCTCCTTACGCTCCAAACAACGCTCCAGACAACGTGAAGGAGGAAAATCACATCAGGTATTAAAATCAACTCAAAACCAATCATAGACCTTCATTCAAATCTCTCAACCATTGCTCAAACTCTAATAGACAAATTAAAATAACTTTGAATTACTCAAGCTGTCACCTAGGAAGGCATTTGATCTTATGTTCATATAATTTATTGTTCTGAAGCTACGTCAACCACTTTGTAGTTCTGTTTGATTTATTGTACATTTTTTTCTAGCATTTAAGAAATATAATTTTACTTCTTATCATATGATTGCTTATGTTTATGTCAATTTTTTTCAATTATTAGTATTATTTTAGATGCACACACTTGCTAAAGAAGATGTATGCACATGAGGCCAAACATTAGGTATTCTAACCCCTAGGGTAAAAGTCCTCCAAGTCAAAATATGTCCAAATTACTTGTCCGTCGAGATTTATGATCATGTTATACGGATAATGGAGGAAGTGTATGTATACCTCACTTACATGCATGATGAATTGTCTTTGTAGCATGCCATAAGACTTAATCGAGTTTAGTTTGGTGAAGTACTGAACTAAAGAAGGTCCTTAAAGATTTGATCAGAACTTAGTTTTTCTTGTTACATGTAACCTTCTATGGTGAAATTTTGGTTGCTTCTTCCTACTCTTCTTTGGTATACCAACTAATCTTATCTAGTTTCCTATGGTGCCCTTAATTGGGTTTTAAAGGAAATCTAGCTAAGGTTAGTATTGGGGGGTATACTAGAGAAGTGCAAGGAGATGCTACCGAAATTTCATCGCAGTAAGGTTACATATAATCAGAAAACCTAAGTTATGATCAAATCTTTGAAGATGGGCTATAAAGTGAAAATCTTAATCAAGATATACATCATTCGATCCTTTCCCTTCCTAATAAGTGATTTGTTTACGTTAAATTTTAGGTTAGAAGTTATAAATCTTGGATTGGATTGTAGGGTTCATATTACACCAGATATAAGGATGGGGTAATTTCATTCCTAGATTGGGCCTTTGATGACGATAGGAAGATATTCAGATGAGGAGGTCAATTTGAGAATATCTTCTGCCCATGTAGAAGATGTTTGAATGGTTCATTGCATGATTGTAATACTATGCTTGAGCATTGCATTTGTAATGGGTGGTGGCAACATTACACTACTTGGGTAGCTCATGGAGAGGAGTTGACTGAGAAAGTCATAAACAATGAGAACACTGTTGACGAAGAGATCGACGAGGAAATTAGTGATAGTGAAGGTGAAGAAATATAAGACATGTTAAGATGAGAGTAGGAGAGGGCATAAATGCAGATGAGGAAGATCCGTTCAGTTGTGATCCATTTTATGACGCTGTTAGGGTGACTGAGGATCCTATTGTTCTCGATGTTACGAAAATGTCTAAGTTGTCATTTTTGTTAAAGATGTTTCAACTGAAGGTTATGAATAGAGATAGTGCTAAATTCATGTTAGAAATACTTTAGTTTATTGCTGAGCTATTGAATGACCCTAATGGTTTTCCGGCTTCATGGTATAAGGCAAGGAAATGAATTCGTAAGCTTGGTTTGGACTATCAGAAGATCGATGCATGTCCAAATGACTGCATTCTTTTCAGAAATGAATTCGCAAACTTGAGTAACTGTCCTGAGTGTGGACTTCAGAGATATAAGGAAGGTTAAAATGAAAGTAAGAGGAAACAACCTCAAAAGGTTCTTCATTACTTCCCACTGACACCTAGGCTTCAATGCCCTTTTATATCAACTAAAACTGCATGATGGATCACATGGCATCAGGATTGTAAATCTTAAGATGGAGGAATATGTCATCCTGCTGATTCAGAGGAGTGGAAGAGATTTGTCAAAAGAAACAATTCATTCACTTTCGAAGCAAGGAACGTGCAGTTGGGTCTTGCAAGCGATTGATTCAATCCATTTAAGAGTATGTACCCGTCGTACTCTATATGGCCAGTGGTAATGGTGACTTATAACTTACCTCCCTAGTTGTGTATGAGATCATCATTCATGATGCTGACCCTATTAGTCCCCAGTCCAAAACAACCAGGAAATGCAATAGATGTTTATCTCCAGCCATTAATCGATAAACTAAAAAAGTTGTGGTTCTCCGACGTGAAGATGTATGTTGCAGAAAAGAAAGAATTTCACAATATGCATGCAGCATTGTTGTGGATGCAAATTTGTCAGGTCGGAGCACTAAAGGAAAGCTTGCTTGCCTAGTCTGTAAGGAAGACATTCATCACCTACGACTGCCGGAAAGTAAGAAATTCTATTACTTAGGACATCGCAGATTTCTACCTATTGTACATAGATGGAGAACGTCATAGTTTAGGAGTAAATTTGGTGGTAGGATATGTCTGTATTCAAAGAGAAATCCGAAAAATAAACTTAGTATAGATTCTATTTGGTTGCTGAGTCAGGTTATAATGGAGAGATTATAAGAAACGGATGAGATACGACTAGGTCAACCATTCAAACAAGAATAGACGGCCTCAAGGAATTCTGGATTTTGAAAGAAAAGCATTTTCTTTTTAAAGCTGCCATACTGGAAAGATCTTAGAATATGTCATAATTTATATGTTATGCACATCGGAAAGAATATGACAGATGACATCTTAGACGTATTAAATTTCATCGATGATCCAAAGGATACAGTGAAAACAAGAAAAGATACGAAGATTTTGGGGATACATTTGGAGCTGCATATTCATGAGGATGATGGCTACTTCCCACCTGCTATTTACAGCCTGAATCAAGACCAGAAGAGTAGATTGCTCTCCTTCTTAGAGGAAATTCAGGTGCCAGATGGATTTTCCTTGCAGCTTTCTCATTGTGTGAATGAAGCGCAGAAAAAGATATCTGGCATGAAAAGTCATGACTCACACGTTTATATGCGAGTATTGTTTCCACTGGCGATACGGGGAATACTGCCAGAGCCAATTGTTAATTCATTCACAAAGATGAGTAGGTTTTTCAAAGTTGTTTTTTCGAAGACACTACAGAATGATACGTTGGAATACTGGGATAAATAAAGTCATTACTCTCTGTAAGATGGAACAAATTCCTCACTAGCCTTTTTCGATGTAATGGTTCATCTCGTGCTGCATCATACAAATGAAGCGAGAATAGGTGGACCTATACAATTCAGATAGATGTATCCTGTGGAGAGGTTTTTGAAAAAGCTTAGAGATTATGTTTTGAACAAGGCAAAGCTGATAGGATCAATTATAGAAGGCTACCTCATGGAGGAGTGTATTAATTTTACGTCCATGTACATGAATGAAACAGACAACCGCTTTAATAAATTTCAAATAAATTATGAGGGGGAATACAATGACAATGATGAAGAATGTTTGTCAATTTTTGATATCAGAGGAAGGTCGATTCTTCATACAGAGTAGAAGGCTATTTCAGAAAATGACAGACGTTGCACGCATCTATATATTTTAAAATAAATTCCTGAAATTGATCCATTTTATGAGGAATTCAAATAATTATCTCTTTCTAGCATAAATGAATTTGGCTTCTTAGATTGGTTTAAAGATCGAGTTCATCAATTGAAGGAGGATATGGACCCTCGTTGGGTACCAGATTTTGATGTAATTGCTGATTCACCATTACATTATGTACATTACCACTCTAGGTATATAATAAATGGGTTCAGATTTAGAATCAAAGAAATTAATGATAGGAAGGTTACATGACAGGTCGGAGTTGTTGATTCAGTTCTTTCCATCGGTCATGATGGATACTATGGTAAAATCAAAGAAATTGTGGAGATCAGCTTCAGATATGATCGTAGAGTTGTCCTATTTAAATGCCATTAGTTTGATATTTTTAAAGGGTAGGGAGTACGTCCCAAGTTCATGTCGACCACTCACCGACGAACGTAGGTTTGGATAAGAAATCATATCCCTTTAAGAAGTAAATTACATTCCTTCAGAAATATATAATGAACATGATTAATGTTTACGTAGGTAGATTAAGAAGAGGGTAGGGGAAGACAAAAAATCTAGACCTCCAGCATATCCCCGAAGGCGTGAGATTAACAGTTAGGCTCCAATCCACAAGGGAGGCAAAGGATTATCTGAGCTTTATCAGTTGAGTAGGCACAATTGTTATGACCATTGTGCCCATTTCCTACTTTGACTGGAGGAAGGTGCCTACAAAACTGAAGAGGCAGTTAATCCATCAGTTGGAGGTAATTTTATTTACAAAAGTTATTTCTTTTATAATTTTATCTTAAATTTATTTTAAAGTAACATTGATATATATATTTTTAAAATTAATGTAGCAAAGTTACGATTGGGGTGACGACCCCAATGCCTCTCAATATATCCTTAAACACATCGCCAAAATCCACAAGGATTGGAGGACAAAGACCAAGAGAACGTAAGAATTTTTAATCATTTTCATTTTTATTATATATATAATTTGTTATGTTATTTCTAATAATTTATATTTGGTATTTAGTGGTTCTCGAACAAAAGTTCACCTAAAGAGGTAATGGGTGAAGCTCCTCCTGATGTCATGCCTGATGATTGGAAGAAGGCATGCAAGCATTGAATGAATCCAAAGACGGAGGTTAGTAAACAATTCGAAATTATTCTATTAATTTCATATATTTTAAATTCATAAAAAATATTATTATGTATGTCTACAGGAGCAAGCAAAAACAAATAAAGCCAATAGGTCTAATGCTCCACCACAGACCCATTGTTTAGGTCGAAGGAGCATCGAGACAGTTAGAAGTCATTATGTAAGTCTTGAAATTAATTTTCAATTAAATATTACATAATTTTTAATTTATTTTAACTTAATTGTATCGTTTTTATTTTTTCAGTATGCTACACATGATGGGATGGAAATGATGAGGATGGAAATCTATGAGGTCACCGACAGTAAGCGAGCAGCTGAGGGTTCTCATAAGTGGATTCATGAGTCATACCAAGAGAAACATGTAAGCTTCCTAAACTCAAAAAATTTATAACTTTGTATATATATATTACAATAATATTTTTTAATACATTTAGGAACAAATGGTACAATTAGTACATCCCATCTTTGACGAGATCTCTGACAGCATCTAGCAACCTTTGGATCCAAAGGAGGCATTTAGGAGAGTGATGCCACCGGACCTCGGTGGTTTTGTTCGTAGTGTGGGGTGGGCACACTCGTTATTGAGCTGGTATGGGGGAAAGGTGTCATCTCATCTAGTGTTGTCGATCAGTTGCATCGAAAGGTTGACACACTACAGAGACAAGATGAGGAGAGGGAGAAGAGAGAGGCAGAGATGAACAAGATGAATGCGATGGATGATAAGCTTCAACAGCTTATAGCCCTTATTCAGAATAAGGGTTAGTCAGAGCATCCATCTTCTATGAATCCCACCAGCTACAGATGAGATGACAACGACTCCATGGGTGTTGGAGGTGGCATTAGGACAGCTACATTTTGATTTTTATCCATTTTCTTTTCTTATGTAAATATTTCCTTTTCAAACTTTTAATGTACTACATTTTATATTAATGAAATATAAATTTTTGTTCATTTGCATTAAATTTTTTCTATAAAAGCATGGCTTTTAAGTACGTTTAGTGGGGAGTTTCCATCCACTGGCAATAAAAAAAAATACCCATACATTTGCCGTTGCTTATTCAAATAGGCGACGGAAAAAATATTTTTACCATCACATATATTCCGTCGCTCACTTAAATATGCGACTGCATATAAGCGACGGTAATAAAATTTTTGCCTCGCTTATTTAAATAAGTGATGACAAAAATCATGGCAAGGTAAATCAAAAAGTAGGTTTATGCCATCGGTGATAAATATAAGCACGGGTAATAATATTTTGACCATCGATTAGCTAAGAGATGGTAAACTATCTTAAACGACAAGGTAAAGACAAAAAGGGCACATAAATGCGCGAAGAAGTGACTTACATATATCGTCGATTTTTAGATAACCGACAATAAAAATAATTGTTGTCGGTTATGAAACGACGTCGAAAATTTTAATTCGTTCGATGGTCATACATTATTTCCACGTCGGATTATCTTTGTAACTGATGGCAAAACTAAATAGCGACAGTTTTAATGGCATCACTTATTGCCATCAATTATAATGGATTTGCCGTCGATTTTGAGTCGACGACAAAAGTCATTTAGGTTGAAGTGCCTAAAAGCTACTAAGCAAGATCTGAATATTAAAACTCACTTCATTCTTAATAATCTTCCTTGAAAACTTCTTGGTTGTGCACATACACACTCTCTCAATCAAATCATTAAGGGCACAACCCATTAAAGGCCCATCACATTCCAAAAGCACCAATATCCCAAACCTAACGAAAATTGATTAGACGTTGGCCCTAAGGATTGGTTTGCTTGTCTGGATCCAGATTGAGGTTGTTCATGATTAACCTACTTATACTAGTCAATCGGATGTCTACCTAGGGGAGTAGCATCAAACGATTGTGGTTGGGGATACACTAGGTACCAGAGGTGCAAGCTAAAGGAAGAACCTTCTCCCCAGTCCCTCCTTCTAGCTAGTTGTATTGACTAGATACAAGTAGATTAAATAATCCATAATCTTAAGACGGATTCTAAGAGTCTGTAGACCTTTAGGCTACCGAACCTAAGGATAGGCTTGTATTTTTTTTGCTGCAAGGTCCCTTCTCTTCCCTGTCATTCTGACTTCCTTCCAGTGTATGCTTTGAAGGAGTTCATTGAACCCTTATTTGGAAGGACCTATTGACCATTCTTGAAGGCAGAAGTTGAGTTATAGCCAAGTAGATCCCATGGCTGATCAACAACTGACGGAGAGAGTTTTGCTTAGTTATGATGGCAATAGAAGGATGTGTCATTATGTTTAATGTGGTAGAAAATCTCTCAATCAAAACTAAATATCAATTTTAACCACAGTAAAGATGTCGTATCCACAGGGTGGAATAGATCAATAAATTCATGAGAAGAGGAATATAATATTCGCAAACACTTTCGCGACTTCAATGCGAAGAATATGCTATTTTAAATGGATCTTGCAATATCTTTAAAAGTTTAAGGTTAGTTATGCAATTTTCACGTCAGGAATTAAGCTCCAAAAATATGCATATGATGCATGTGTAATGGCATATCATCTAATTTAACTTGCATGCAAATTTGATTTGAAATTCAATGTAGAATCATGCACATAACACAAGTAAAGTAATTCCAAGAAAGTCTGAGTGCATCAATGCAATGTGGACTGAATAAAATATGAATATATAATTGGAAATGGCATTGAATGTAATTATTAATTGAGAGGAAAACAGAGGATTTGTCCTCTCTCTTCCTCGCGTGGGCGACCGTGCATGGTTGGCAGCGAGAGTCGACGGGGAGGTGCGCCTCGACGAGGGTTACGCAACGGTGGTGACGCGACGGCTGGAGGTGGCTGGCAGCGGCCGGGCGGAGGAGAAGGGCTGCCGGCCTGTTGGAGGAGGAGGCTACACTTGGTGAAGAAGAACAGTGATGCTGTAGCCTGCGTGGCTACATGCTGGGCGCGCGCGTGCGCAAGGCATGCAAGGCGAGTACGGGAGTGCCCTGCGGGCATGGTGCCAGTGGGCGTGGGCATCTGCTGGCTACGGTGCAACGCCTGTGGGTGCTTGGCATGCTACCGCCTACGGGCACTTGGCTTAGGGGTGCCTGTGGGGCATGGTGCTTTGGCGTGAGCGTGCAGTGGATAGGTGGTAGAGGGCGCAAGGTGCAGTAGCGTGTGGCGCGTAAGGGTGCTAAGCGCTTGCAGGCAGTGTAGGTGGGGTCACCTATGGGTGGTTGCGGTGTAGCGCCTGCGGGCCATGGAGTGGCGAGGGCAGGCGGGGGTGGGGTGCTGAGGCAGAAGGCGGAAGGGCAGTGAGTGCCTGCGCCTGCAGAGGGAGGTGAGTGCCTGTGGGCGCTTAGTGTGCAGTGCCTGTGGGGCATGGTGCAATGCCTACGGGTGCTTGGGACAGCAGGTGCAGCAGTGGAAGGTGGCACTTGGTGAGGGCGCTGTAGTGCGAGGACAGGTGGGCTTGCACCTGCAGAGGGCGTGGGTACGCGATGATGGAAGGCTTGGCACAGTGCACGCAGTGCTCACAGTGTCTGCCCTCTCTACGGTGGGGAAGGTGGATGGGGAGGAAGAAGAACCAAAGATCCCCTCCTCTCCTGTGCAAATCCTTTTTACTAATTTTCAAATCCCTTTACTAATTTTGGCTGGCGGCTGTTGAAGAATGTTAAGGCCGGCCGGAGATTGGGTGAGGTGAAGGCGATTGTTTGGGGGAAATTTCTTTCACCCTCCTGTTCTTTTCCAACCTTTTTCCTACAAAACCACAAAACATAAAATAATTACATACTAAATCATAGAATGCAATATAATAGATAAAAACTCAAGTAATGATGCATGTACTTATTTAATCGCCTAATGTAATTATTAACAAATATACTATGTTAGAATTGAAGTACTTAGGCGTAACAATAGCCCATTAAAATGGACTCATCAAATACCCCTATGCCTAAGATTTGCTAGTCCCTAGCAAAAAAAAAAAAAAATAATAGAAGTAATCAGAAAATTTCTTCTTTTCTTATTTGAAAACTTTAGAAATCCAGACAAATGTGAAGTGATGATAGAATAGGTAACATATCTAAGTGAAAAGGCAATTCGCATTTGTAGTTCGTACTTCACCCTTGGTAAATGTTGCTTTCGGGATAGGCAACTACTTCCCTCGGGGATAAAGCAGAAGATAATCTGTAATTTGACCCCGACATTTGGCTTAGGTAAGAGATATCGAGTTGAATGGATTTGTATTTGGTGGCACACACTAATCTGGTGCTACATGTAGTCTAGTACTACGGACTCTAGATCTCTAGACTATTAGACAAGTCAACTCCGAGAGACTAAACAAATGTGCTCGCTTTATGTTCCTGGGCACTCACTCTTTTCTTTCTTTCTGAGATCACAAATCTCACCAGATTCCATAATTGTACTCACTGTTTGGTGGCCTCACATGGCATCCACACTTCAATTAAAGTCCTAATAATTCTACAACTAAGTTAGAGTCCTCAACCAGTATTTGGGCAATCAGAAATACTAAAAGGTAGGTATGGATCAAATTTGGTGGAATGCGATAGATGTTTTGTTGCCTCAGAAACAATGTTACAACGATAAAATATAACCTTGGACTTTTTTCTTTTTCTTTTCTCTCTCTTTTCTTCTTTTTTCTTTCTTTCTTTTTTTTTTATTATTATTGTTTGTTCTTCTTCTTCTCTTTTTTTTTACTTCTTTTTGTTTTTGTTTCTTTTTCAATCAACACACCACAATACAGACTTTTATTTATGAGGCATTAGTAGGGATGATGATGGTCAAGAGGAAATTGTGTGGCTTATTTGGTGGAAGTGCCTATTCTCAGCACCGGGAAGGAATGGATAGGACATGCATACTTTTGACCATTGAGACTATTACCCTCCTTTAGCCGAAGACTCTATGAAGAACGGTCGTAACCATCCACCATAGTCATAGCTTTATTAAGACTCCATCTCTGTGTATCTGCCTTATTTGGTGACTCTCAGGAATTCACACAAAGTACGCACACAGGAACAAAGATTAAAAACTTTGCCTAATTTTGAAGTATCATCATCTAATTGTCCAAAACTTAAGAGTCCTTGCTCTAGACTTAGCGCACCAGTAATCTCTCTACTTTCTTCTCACAAATATGAGGTGGATCTACTAGAAGATAGTATGCCTGACTCCATATTAACTGTCCAAGGGTTCAGTAGACTACAAATGCTTATTGGTTTTCCTTAAGGATCCATTACCAAGTCTACGTGCATGTGAAATAAATGTACTGGATTCTAAACTGAAGAAATAATTCAGGAAGATAAACCTGCAATGACAAAGATATTTTGCTAGGGACTAACCCATTCAGCTCAAGAAAAGAATTTTTTTTTTATATGCTAACCTAAATGCAAGAATACTTCCTAGGATGCAAAATGCACCCTCCCAAGCCTAAATCCTACAATGTCCCCATTGTAAAATTAAAATAGGAGAAAGGAAAGAAATCACCTGATGACGACGTTATTCAGATTGCTGGGTTGCCTCCCAACAAGCGCTGCATTTTCTGTTAGCAGCCAGATATAGAAGGAACCTGTAAGTCTGGTTCCAGACAGAAAAGGTTAGGCCCTAAAATTATTCATAACAGCGCGGGCCTAGAAAACAGGTAGCCACAGATGTTGGCGAGCTAATGATGCAACGTAATCCTAAATTCTCGCCAGAAAGTATGAAAGCAGAAAACCTCGTTGGCTACCTAGGGAGGTCTAGGAATAAGAAAGGAAATATGAAAAGGGACCTCCTAAAACGAAATAAGTGGAAGATAACAAGGATCCTCCAAAACAGGATGGGTTTTAAAAGATATCAACATTAATATTTGAAACCCTTGAATGGCAAGACTAAAAGTACAAGCATCAATCCACACTCGCCATTCTACCCGAGGATGTACTTTCCGGATATGTTCTCTAGAAAGAATGTACATGAGCAGAGATCTGAGCCAAGGATCGGTTAGGGAGTATAAGGGTTGTTTGTAGTGTTGGAAGGTAATGGTTATGTCCAATGAGGGCTTAGTCGGTGTCAGGTCCAATTCCAACAATGATTTAGATTGTGTATACTCCTTGATAGTTGTAAACAATTGCACATTACCCTACCTAGCATTAATGATCGGAGTCATATTTGAATCAAGGGTAGACTCCAAATTACAACTCTTTGATGGCAAGGTCAAAATATCTGAATCACTATCATTAAGCTCATCCTCGGATTCATTTGGTTCACTCAAATTTTTGTCGGGGTGTATATGTGATTCATTATTGAAGATAGGAGTTGGATCAGTACCCTTAATTATTCGTAAAAGAGGATCAGTCTTAATATTTTGGAGCAAGCCTATATCATTGAATTCATTATTCTTCTCAGGGGATAAATCCACAATTGACGTGTTTTGTCCCCGAGAGTCTCCCATAGACTTCTCATTATTTTGTTTGTCCTCCTCTAATATCAACTCCTATTTTGATGGAGGATGACTCTGAAAAGAAGGGAGGAATCTGGATTTCACCATATTATTTATATCCTTTGGAGGTAAATCCTCAAATGATAAATAATTCCACTGTGATTCACTCTAGATTTTTAGTCCAGATTCCTTTATTGGGACATCCTCATCCTCTGAAATATACTCTTCATATTCCTGAGACCAAAATTGATGTAATTCATCCTCCATTCCCTTAGGGTCACCTTCATTGGGTGCATTTAAATCCTCAGGATACTGAATGGTAGGTGTTGATTCCCTAAGTGGAGGGTTAGGAGTAGGCTCACTAAGGGTAGAATGGGATTCCAGCAGATAATCAATAGGGGAAGTGATAGGAATAATACAAGTTGACCCGGGTTGGTAGGGGTAAGGAGATACTATCATTGGGGTCAAGATCCTCAAGAGGTACCATCTTCCCTTGCTTTTGACTCCAATATAGCTCAGGTGGATAATCACTAGGATTGTTCTCCTCTAGTGGCGGTGTCTCATTGGGCGAGTCTAAGTGATAGCTACATAAAACTGGATCCCTATTGTCATTGGGTTCCTTAGAATTATTTGCATGATCATGGTCGTATGGGTAGGGATCAGAATTACTAGGAAGCGTGTAGCTAAGCTATCTTATTTCTTCATTTAACTGTTGACTATTCCTCAACATCTCTCCCATGGATTCCATCATTTCCTTTTGCTATTTTTTGCATTTCTATCATAAAAGAGGAGAAGCTACTATTCTCAGGTTGCGGAGGATAGTCAATTTCAGGCTATGGTTGCCTAGAGGTATTGGTCCAACCTTGATACGGAAAATCATGAAGGGTGGGAGGGTTGAGTGTTTGCATAGGAGTAGGGATTTCAGGGTTGGAAAATCCTGCTCCTAGGCTCTGCTCAAAAGTGGGTGTTATCAAGCCAGTACTCCCAGGATAGGAATATGAATGATCCCATGAATTGTCAATGTACCCAGCAAATGATGGATATGTTTGGGGCATGGGATCTTGGTTAAAAGAGGGGAAGTATTGACTCAGATAATCAAAATGATAGGAGTAAGGGTGATCCATTTCTTTAAGCAAAATAGTTTTAACTCTCTTGGGATTTAGAAGAATTCAGAATACAAACAGAAAATTCCTAGAGAGTTCTACTGTCAAAGCAAATGCAAATTCAGTGGGATCTATTTTAAGTAGATTGTAGGTCTTAGAATTAAATGTTCAGTTGGTGGCCAAACAAGTTTTGCAAAAAATTACACTTCCTAGGCCAAACTTCACTGGTGCCTATAACCTGCTCACAAGGGATGGAAGTCTCGAATCGAGCTCACACAAGGAACCGAAGTAACTGGGTGGATAGGCTTGTTGATTTCCGACTAACTTCCCTTGTGGTGCAAAAGAGGAGAGGTAGAAATTTATCTAGTGACCTTATGTGTGAGGTGCACAGTGTCTTAGGTGTGCAAACATACGATCGTGTTTTGAGTTTTGAAAATTCGCAAACAAGATCCTTTTGCACACAATTTTAAGTCACAGATTTTAAAGTTCAACCTCTTAGTAGACCTAATTTTTAAAGTGACCACTGAATTATTTCGATTCAAGCACTTTAGTGGTCTTAGATTTATATTCAATGCAGATGCATGACAGGTGATTGAAGCTTAAGAGAAGACGTACCTTACTCCGACTTTGTTCATGCAATAATGAATGCAATGCAGTAAAAATAAAGTAGATGCTGCTCATTCAGTCCTAGATGGTCGTCCTATAGATATGTAGCCTCTAGCAGGCAGTTCGATTTTTTTTTCAATAATAATAATAAGCAAACTTACCTAATCTAACTAACTAACCGGCTGACATAATCTAACTAACTAACTAACCGACATGCAGTTCAAACAATTCGAATAGTCCTATAATCTAAATAAATGGGAACATGCTCCTGAAAATGCACTCCCACATACAAGAGCGATAAGAAATAAAGAATCACTGGGAACACGTTCCCAAAAATACCCGACAAGGGTCCAAAAGACAGTAGTAAAATTCTAATGTCTATCTAAACTAAATCTAAACTAAGATCTACTGACTAAATAAAAAATAGGCTTCTCTGTAACCCTATGCACGTGGAATCAAGGCCCATGTGTTCTTGTTGCTGGCCTCCAGGTGGCATCAAGGTCCACAAAAAAGATTGTCTCCGCCATACATGTCGTTCAGGGTCAATGTCGTTGCTCTGCTACGCCTATCGCCGTGTCAGATTCCTCGAACAATAAAAAAATTGATCAGATAACTGCGCAACTTAGAATATTCAAAAATAATGAAGTGAATCTATTGCGTTTGCTGCCTCCCCGGCAACAACACCATTTTGACGGAGAGAGTTTCGCTTAGTTATGGTAACAATAGAAGGATGTGTCGTGTTTAATGTGGTGGAAAATCTTTCAATCAAAACTAAATATCAATTTTAACCATTGTAAAGATGTCGTATCCATAGGGAGAAATAGACCAATAAATTCACGAGAAGAGGAATATAATGTTTGCAGACACTTTCGTGACTTTAATGAGAAGAATATGATATTTTAAATGGTGCTTGCAATATATTTAAAAGTTTAGGGTTAGTTATGAAATTTTCACATCAGGAATTAAGCTCCAAAAATATGCATATGATGCATGTGTAATGGCATATCATCTAATTCAACTTGCAAGCAAATTTGATTTGAAATTCAACGTAGAATCATGCACATAACACAAGTAACGTAATTTCAAGAAAGTCTGAGTGCATCAATGCAATGTGGCCTGAATAAAATATGAATATATAATTGGCAATGGCATTGAATGTAATTATTAATTGAGAGGAAAATAGAGGATTTCTCCTCTCTGTTCCTTACGTGGGTTGCCGTGCACGGTTGGGGGCGAGAGTCGACGAGGAGGTGCACATCGACGAGGGCTATGCAACGGCAGTGACACGGTGGCCGGAGGTGGCTGGCAGCGGCTAGGCGAAGGAGAAGGGCTGCCAGCCTATTGGAGGAGGAGGCCGCTCTTGGAGAAGAAGAACAGTGCTGCTGCAGCCAGTGCAGCTAAGCGCTGGGCATGTGAGCGCAAGGCGTGCAGGGCGAGCACGGGAGTGGCCTGCGGGTGTGGACGTCTACTGCCTGCAGTGCAGCGCCTGTGGGCACTTGGCGTGCTACCACCTATGAGCACTTGGCGTGGGGGCACCTGCGAGGCGTGGTGCTTTGGCGTGAGTGTGCGGTGGACAGGCGATGGAGGGCACGAGGTGTAGTAGCGTCAGGCTGAGGTGGGGTGCTTGCAGGCAGCGTAGGTGTGATCACCTGTGGGTGGCTACAGTGCAGTGCCTACGGGCGATGGCGTTGCGAGGGCAGGCGGGGGTGGGGCACTGAGGCACAAGGCGCAAGGGCGTTGAGCACTTGCGCCTGCTGAGGGTGGTGAGCCCCTGCGGGGCGCGGTGCAACACTTGCAGGTGCTTGGGAGCGCAGGTGTAGCGGTGGAAGGTGGCGCTTGGTGAGGGCGCTGTAGCGCGTGGGCAGGTTGGCCTGCGCCTATAGAGGGTGCGGGTGTGCGATGATGGAAGGCTTGGCACAGTGCACACAGTGCTCATGGTGTCTGCCCTCTCCACGGTGGGGAACGTGGATATTCCCTCAAGGGGGAGGAAGAAGAATCGAAGATCCCCTCCTCTCCAGTGCAAGTCCTTTTTATCTCCTCTCCCACGTGAGTTAAGGGATTTTCAAATCCCTTTACTAATTTTGGCCGGCAGCTGTTGAAGGATGTTGAGGCCGGACGGTGATTGGGTGAGGTGAAGGCGGTTGTTTGGGGGAAATTTCTTTCACCCCCGTGTTCTTTTCCAACCTTATTCCTACAAACCCACAAAACATAAAATAATTACATACTAAATTATAGAATGCAATAAAATAGATAAAAACTCAAGTAATGATGCATGTACTTATTTAATGACCTAATGTAATTATTAACAAACATACTATGTTAGAATTGAAGTACTTAGGCGTAACAATAGCCCACTAAAATGGACTCATCAACAACCACCTCCTCTACCCCCGAACCAACAGGAGCAGATTCAGAGGCAGTTGGAAGAATTGCTGCAGATGCAGTAATGGTTCCAATGAATGAATGGTCAGGGCGGTCGGCCCTTGAAGGTTTTGTATGATCCTTCAAATTATGAGGATCGTCCTGGCATTGTGATCCTTGCTGATGATGTTGAGATCAAGCCCCAGGTTTTGAGTCTAATTAAACACTTTCATGGGCTTGGCTTAGAGGACCCATTCCAACATTTGGAGGACCTTATCACTCTTGTTCAGACTACCAAATTGCGGAATGTGGATGAAGAATAGATTCTCATGAGGTTTTTTCCTCATTCACTTAGGGATATGGCTGCACATTGGTATCGTACCATTGGAAGACTGATTGCTACCTAGACAGCTTTGAAATCGGCCTTCTTGAACAAATTCTTCCCAATTGGGCGAACCAATGCGCTACGACGGGCAATTACCACTTTTGCCCAGCGGTAGGGGGAACCGTTTCATTGGGCCTGGGAGAGATTCCAGGATTTGTTTCAGAAGTGTCCACACCATGAGGTTCCTAAATGGCAACTTGTGCATATTTTTTATCATGGGTTGAATGATCAACTCCGTAATCATGTGGATGCTTTTTGTGGTTGCAATTCCTCAACAAAGATGCAGATAGCATGTATGATTTGTTTAAGGAAATGAGTGAAAACTCTTTAAACCACACCTCCATGGAAACCTTCAACCGATCCCAACAAACTAGATGAAATGCCAATGAGATCCAAGATTCTCATACATTTGATATGGAATTGATCTCAAATAAATTAGATAAGATGGATCTGGTTGGTAAACAAATGGAAAGTGGATGATTGGAAACTGTAATTTTTCTAGATCCACTCAATCCCAGGGATTGGGATTCCATTCTTCGCAAGCTCCTATGGGACGGGAGTTTGTGAACCAGCTGGAGTCGGCTCGACCTTCAAACTAGCTCTTCTCAGAACCTTATGGGTTCCAAACTGGGGCCTTTGATCCCAATTTTTCTGATCCTTCTTCATCCTCATCTTATGAGGATGTTCAAGCTGTGCAGGAGATTGTTAGGGCCAACCCTTACTCAAATTCCTACAATTCTGGTTGGAAAAATTACCCTAACATCTCTTGGAAAGATTAGGGTCAGCAAACCCAATATCGACCCAACAAGTATGTACCACAAAAATCAATGGGTCAGGGTCATGTATATACTCAGTTGCCCTTGAATTAGGTTAATCAGTTCATGTGGAATGCTCAGCAACCCACCAAGTAGGCTGAATTAAATCTGAAGATGGTAGAAATGCAAGGGTCATTGCTCCAGCTCATGCAACAAATGAAAATGTTGCTGGACACCTTGCAATCTGGACTTGGTGCAAACAACTAGCTGCCCAGATCTCTACCGTCACAACCTATACCAAAACTAAGGAATGTGCAGAATCGAGGTGCTAGGCCTCAAGAGTTTGGTAATGGTAGGGAGCCACATGCTTAAGCTCACGTTATCTATGAAGCTAGCCCAACCTCTCCCGAAGCGAACCAAGTTCTTACCATAGTCAACTGGGAGCCTCCTATTTTGCCCAACCCTCCCCAAGGCACTAACCAACAACATTTTGCCATGGCAAACACCATCACGTTGAGGAGTGGTAGTAGACCCAAGGGACCTACCTAACCCCATGTCAACACCATTAGGCTCTGCAGTAAGAATTCTTGACTCCCAACTAAGAATGTGATCAACAAAACATCAGAGTCTGATTTGGGGGTATGTTGTATGGGAAAATAGAAAAATCAGAGGAGAAATTGGAGGAAAGGATGTCCTTACTTCAGGCTTTCAAATTGACAATCATTTCACTTCTTACTGCTATCGGATCAATCCCTGCCTATGCCGTGGGTTTACTGAATTCATATAAAACAAAGCATAGAGAGGAATCTGAAAACATTAGGAGAGTAGTCTTGTCTGATAACATAAGCACACTAATCTTAAACAAGCTATCTCCGAAGAAGCCGGACTCGGGAGCCCTGTTGATTTCCTACACAATAGGAAACATCACTTCCGACTAGGCCCTCCTCAGCTTGAGCACTTCCATTAATGTGATCCCCACCTCACTGCACATGGAATTGGGTCTAGGCTACCAGAAACACACTGACATAACCTTGCAGTTAGCTGATAGATCCATTACAAAACCAAGGGGTATTTTGGAGGATGTTTTAGTCAAGGTTAATGATTTGCATTACCTTGCTGATTTCATGGTCTTGGATATGGAAGCACCAAAATAGCTCAACTACACCTCGATTATTTTGGGAGGACCTTTCTTGGCTATCGCCAAGGCAAGGATTGATTGTGAATCAGGAAATATAGAAATGGCCTCTGGAAATAAAACTAATTGATTTAGTATTTTTGAGCTATCAAAGAAGGATAATGTTAAGTGTGGTGTAATGGAGGAGCTTGGTAGAATAGAGGAGGTAATGGCCATACATACCTTAAACAACCTTTTAGGGGCCAACTCAACCCAAACTTAGGAAGAAAATCACATGGTTGCAGGGATAATTGAGGACAATAAAGACACACAACAAACTGTGGCAACCTAGGATGAGGAAGATATTTATGAATTTGGAAATTTTTTGGATGATTCACATGATCAAGTTAAAACCCAGCAATGTCCTCATCCTAAATTTTTAGAGTTTGAAGTTCAATGTTTGGGTGGGAATCATGAAGATCAAAATGGTTGGATTAAGCACCCAAATTGTGAGGATGAAATTGAGCTTTGGGGAGAAGCTCTTGAAATGTTAGATATTCTAGAGTACCCACAAACCCCCAACTCATCACCAAACCCTCATCATCCTTTTTCACCCAACCATTGCACAAATTCTATATCCACCCACACCTCCTCTATACTAAATCAACAAAACTCCTATTGGAGATCATTTGGGCTCTCCCTACACCACCAGTTTGCCACTTTCATTGATCATCTCTTTGGTAAGCCCATTTTTACTCTCCAGGACCCAAATCTAGGGGCCCAGAAACTGTGTTATTGCAGCCTCAATGTTAGTTCTTTTTGATTGAGGACCTCACCTAGCTGAAGGCACTAAACTCAGCACGTGTAAAGACTATTCTGAGTTGACCAGAATCTCACACAAACCAGGTGCTATTCTTCTACTTCTACTCTCCTACATGCTTTCATTTTTAACAATGAGGGCAATACATTAGCTAAGCATGCGGGTGTGGATATATCTTATGAATCTTTTTGTCAGCTGTAATAGTAATTTCCTTTAAAAAAAAAAATAGAGAGAATTAGGAGATGAGAACTTAGGCATTAGGAGTTGTAAACCTTAGGAATTGATACTTTGGGATCTAAATACTCAAACTCTTCAGGTCTTCAGGCTTAATTATCTTGGGTGCCCACTCGAATGTGGAGTTAGTCTCGAGTCCTCACCAATTCAAATTCACCTTTTAAATAAATTGGGATGATAAGTACACAACTTATGAACTTGCCCTCTGATTTAAGGGGATTTTAAGTCTAAGCATTTGCACACTACTCTCACAGACTCACTTTCCAGTGGTATTTATGGAAAATGTGTAGCCAATGAACTATCTAGGGTGGTTTGGCAGGCAAGTTGTCACGAGTAACAGCCCATTGGCTGGTTGTCCAGAACCCAGCCACAAGACCATTTTCTTCGTACTGCCTTTAGGTAAATCTTAGATCAAGGAAGCCACTTACTTATAAAAGAAAAAGAAAATGCAGAAAATAAAAAATAAACAAATAAAACCACACTTCATCGCACGAGTACGGCTGGCAAGTTGTCGTGGGTAATAGGCCATTGGCTGGTTGTCCAGAGCCCAACTCACAAAAATGCACAATAATTCCTAAAAAACTTAGGGAAGAAGGGGCAAGTAGAATAAACCGGGGAGATATATACTGGGTTCGCCCTTGTGTTGACCCCTATTGAATGCTTTGAGTTGCTACACAAACGTGTTTGGTTTTGAAAAAATCGGTCGTTGTAGTTTGAAAGCGAAGAACTCATGTTCAACAAATAAAATTTATACCCGAATGGAAATCCCGGGTCGAACTTAGGGTGGTGGACGTTTGATTTAAAAACATGCATTTGTTTTATTTGTCATAAAGTAATTTAATTTACTAGAAACTATCTATCTATTTACACTAAATAGAAGAGAGAGAGAATGAGAGAGAGAGAGAGAGAATATTACAAACAAAAATCAAAAAGAGATGTAAAATGAACATGGAATTCATTATTAGATGGATTGTTCATTACACTAAACATTACGACTAGAAAGCAGGAAAATGATTACACTAGAAAGCAGTAAATCTACTCTACAAAGCAATAAAAAGAATGGAGAGAGAGATATCCTCCTCGACGGTCGCCTGCAGGACGAGCCAGATGGGATGACGCCTGGAAGATGGGGAATAGAGCAGGATGAAGGAGGACGAAGATGGAAGAATGGGAACGGGGCAGCATGTCGTCATCGTCGCGGGATCCGCTTCCGAAAGGGGGATAAAAAATTGACTTTATCTCACGAGAATCATCCCGAGTGTGGGACAAGCTTCTCTTGAGCTTTGGAGAGGGAGAGAAAAGAAGGAAGGGATGAGAATTTCATGTGGAGGAGGTCTCCTTTTATAGTTGCAAGGAACGAGGGCAAATTGGTCTTTTAAATCTCAACATTAAATAAGGGGTCTTTTGTGACGGATAAAATCATCGCTAAAGCCCCATCGTGGGTGATGTGTGGTGGAGCGTGTGTGCCCGCTCGCCTGCTCGCGCATGCAACGCGCGTTCATGATCTGCCGATCTCAGTTGTCCGATCGTGAGATCAGACGGCTTAAGTCACCTCTCCACCCGCCTCCTCTACACCCGCCCGCGTCTGATCTCGCGTGAGGCATGGCGTGCGATACGGCATGAGTGCAATTGCTCGTGCACGATCACTCGATTGCAATCGAGCGATCAATCATGCCCGCTCACCGTGCCTCTGTGATTCGAACCTGCGCCAGCGCCTTAGTTAAGCGCTCTCGCCCACTGCGCTATGTGCACGGATGGGCGGGCACTTAGCTTAAGCACAGATGCGTCCCAGCCGTTGGATCTTGATCGAACGGCGGGGAAACGTCAATGTGGACGCCTTCAGCAAGTGTATGTGGATGATTAGGCAGTCGAGATGGTGCCACGTGGTGCCATCTTGGCCGTCCATCTTCTGGATGATGTAGATGGTGCCATGGTTATCGGATTGAGTCGATTTTCGTGCCGTTAGGCTGCGATAGTCGATCCGAATCCATCCGTGCGGTCGGATTTGTCATTCAAAGTGTGGATTCACACCATCTTGGCCCTTGATCTTCTACGGTTCCCAAATCTCTATCTAATGCTACAGATGTCTTATTAGAGCGATCTTAGAGTTGTTGAACTCCAATCGTCACCCCGATCATATCTGTGCAGTTAGATCTTCGATCCGAGGCTCCGATAAAAAGTTTTCCATGTCCATGAACATAAAAGGAGACAATTAACCTCTATTTTATTCAAACTAATCTAAATGCAAGATGATGCATGTTATGCAATATTTATAGTATCTAATGCAATCCTATGCTTAAGAACATGCATAAATAGACATCTTAAGTAGTGTAAACATGCTTACATCATACCCCCATGCCTATCTTTTGCTAGTCCCTAGCAAAAACTATACACTATTTATAAAAGAATAAGGTTGGATTATTTAGGCTTGAGTTATTTTCAATCATTAAGAAAATATTTACTTAGGATCTGAACTTTCAAAGGCACAACAGTGCCCGAGTATCTACCGAAATGCAGATCGCCTCAAGCCCTCGCCTTATTCGAAGAAAATTTTCTTTTTCTCTTTTTCCTTTTTTCTTTTTTTTTTTTGGATTTTCAAGTTTTAGGGTTTAAGAGTGGCTTTCTACGACCATTCAACTCACCCATGATTTGATGAGAACCTTAAATTCTAAGCATCTTATTGTGAATGTGATAGATTCATTGATCGGCAGTTAAAACAGACTTCGGATTTCTACACCTCTCGGTGACCTAAAAAAGAGAACTTTGCCTAAAGGTGTATCTTTACAACCGGTAGCTTTCTCCCTACTTTTATTTTTACGAGGTCAACACAAGGGTGAATCCAGTGTATATCTCCCCGGTTTATTCTACTCCGATTCTTCCTAGGTGTTTTAGGAATTTTCAGTGCATTTATTGAGCTGGGCTCTGGATAATCGGTCGATGAGCTGTTACCACCGACAACTTGCCAGCCATACTCGTGTGGCTTATTTTTTTTTTTTTCTTTTCTCCTTTTCTTCTTTTTTTTTTTTGACTTTCTTTTCTCTTTTTTTCTTTTTAAGTAGGTGGCTTCCCTGGTTTAAGATTTACGTAAAGGCAGCAAAAAGAGAAAGGTCCAGTGATTGGGCTCTGACAACCTGCATATGGGCTGTTACCCACGATAACTTGCCAGCCATATCACCCTAGAAGGTTCATTAGCTACCCAATTTCCGTTCGAACTGTCGATTAACGAGTCAGTGACAAGATAGTGCACAGATGCTTTAGGCTTAAAGTTCTCTCAAATCAGAGGGTGGATTGATAAGTCATGTACTTATCACCCAAACTTATTTACTCTAATTAAAATAGAATTCAGTTTGGCGAGGACTCAAAAACAAATCCACATTTTATTGGATACACAGGCTGATTAAGTCTGAAGACATGAGGGGTCTTTGTGTTCAGATCATAATGTAATATTTCCTAAGATTGAAAATTTTCTTAAACCCAAGTTCTCTTTCCTAATTCCATAATTTTTTTTTAATAAAAGAAAAAACAAATCTATGGAGCTGACGAATAAATTTAGAGATGAATATCCACCCCCGCATGCCTATCTAATGCAATGTCCTTATTGTATTAAAAAGACATAAAATAGAGTGGAATAGAGTAGAAAGCACCTGAATTGCATGAACATCAGATTCACTCCGAGATAAAACCTAAAGAGAACTGTATACATGCTGAATTTAGTGCCTTCAGCTAGGCACACTATACAAAGAAGAGAAATAAAGAATTCACAGGGGCAGGTCAGAATAAGAATAAGGAGAAGAAACCTCGGACCTACCAGCAGATGTCCACAAATGTGGACCAGATTGTGGTGCAGACTCATACCCTGTAATCGAGAATATCTGAGGTTCTGGATAAAAATTACCCAAAACCTAAAATTAGTATGCACACAGGGTCGAAACAATGATTTATGAGGATGCAACCCAAGACCAAAAAGTCAGGTTACAGAGAAATCAAGCTCTAAAGGATAATCATTGATTGTGTGCTTGGGTTCGACATCCTCAGAACAAATGTTGTAAGGGTCCTAGTTTGATGGTTTCAGCTTAATAGGAACCCTTCGACTCAATCTTCTACTTCCTTCAGAACTTGCTTCCCAAATCAAAATTTCCCAACTCCTATCCTCCTCATTCAGCATGTCAAATTCTAGGACCTCTTGCATATTAATCACCCTGTCAGAAATCTCCAAGTCTAAATGATGTGGCTGAATCATAATTGACTTGGGTCTAATTATCTTAGAAATAGAATCATTGATAAGCTCAATGGGGTGTAAATGACAATCAGGGCATTGAATTGACTCCTCCAGAAAATGCCATTCTGGATCTGTAATGTGTGCCCCAATATGATCAGTTTCCTCAATTATTGGGTTTTCAAATGATCTATCAGATTCCTCAGGCCCAATCGTCTCACAGAAATCGTGTTCTGTAAACTCGCGTGAGACTTTGCAACTTGAATCTTCACCATCAAAGAAATCAAGATCGTATTAATGTATGTGCCAAAATCATCTGTCACTTTTTGATCCATGGAGACATACGTTTCCTTGTACCCTGGCTCAGGGATCTCAGGTGAAGAAATCAGATCTTCCTTAATTGGTTGCTCTAATTCAATCTGGTCAACCTCATAATGCGTGTTCCCCACAGCAGTTGCCCGAGCGGGTTCTGACATTAGCTTTGCTGAAGGGAGTTCATCCTGGGAATCATCCCACGATCGAACTAAAGCAACCATAAATCTCATCCTCAATTTCGCTAACCTCCCAAGTAGAAACTCACCTAGGTTCTTATCCTTAACATCCTGGAGCCAATCCAACAAATACTTGTTCAATTCATCAACCATTTCAATCAGAGGCTCCAATCTTTCAATGCAAGGTATTGGCTGAACTTCTAAAGATTGTATGATATGCCTCAAGTTAGCCAAGACCTTCTCTTGAACCTGGCTACCCTGAACCAAATGAGTTGGTTCAGGGTTGGGCTAGTTTGGGATCATTGCAGAGGAGTTAATGAATTGAGATTCATTATACCCTTCTTGATAATAGGTCATTTCAGATTGTTCAAAAGGTGGTGATGACCTAAAGACAATATAATCAGTGGATGGGTAAGAATTAGTGTATCCTTCTTGATTGTAGATCGTATTAGGTTGTTCATGAAAGGGTGACGATCTACAATTGACGTGGCTCTGAGAAGGATAGAAATCACAATCATAGTGTTCACGTTTAGACCCTAAACACGGAGGTCTGAAACTGTATCCCAAATATTAGTTATCCCAACTAACTAATGGTTGATTACAGTACGAGTCGGGATAATCGTCATGTTGAGGATAATTCAAAATAGGAGGGAAAGAGTGGGAATGAGTGTAATATGTGGAAGGATTCATGAGAGATGGGAGGAAGAAAGGTGCCCTGCAATACAAACAATCAAACATGTCCTTATGTGGGCTAGCCTAAAGACCTACAAAGTCCCACAACCCATCTTGAGATAAAGGAGCGATTTGATCTACTTCTGTCTGTTCAATCCAACCAGTTAGAAGGAGGGACTAGGGAGAAGGTTCTTCCTTCAACTTGTGCCTCCAATTCCTAGTGTACCCCCCAGCCGCGATCGTTTGATTCTGCTCCCCTAGCTAGACATCAGATTGAACAGTAGAAATAGACTAATCGGAGATAATCTCATTCTGGGCTCTAAAGAGTGAGTCGAATCCTTAAGGCCAACATCTACTCTGATTTATTTAGGGCTAGGTTTGAATGTGCTTTGGAATGTGATGGGCCCTTTATATGGGTTGTGCCCTTAACGATTGATTGATTTGTGTGTGCGTGCACAACCAGTGGTTTCCAAGCAAGATTATTTTTTGATGCGGTGAATTTTAGGGTTCAAATCTTGCTTAGTAGCTTTTAGGATTCAACTTTAGGTGTTTTCAAACAAGTTTTCTTGGCACACCAGGTTTTGAAAGCATCGGTGAAGATGTTTTCCTTTAAAACATAAAAGAATGTGGAGTGCCTGATAAATCCCTAAGAGTTGAACCTAAGTGATAGCTATTTGATGAGTTGATTTTAATTGAAGTGGTGTGACCCAATCAACTCAAAGAATTGGCCTATTGCACAACTTAATTAGGCACACAATTGATTACCTAATCTGATTTATACTCAATTATGTGTTTGGATGTATGTACCGGCTCCTAAGGTTGGTTTACTGTTGAATACATGGGTTGCTACGCTTACGTGTTTGGTTTTGAAAACCTGTCGTCGTAGTATGAAGGCGAAGAACTCGTGTTCAACAAATAAAATTTATACCGGAATGGAAATCCCGAGTCGAACATAGGGAGGCGGACGTTTGATTTAAAAAATTCACGTTTGTTTTATTTGTCACGAAGTAAATTAATTGATTAGAACTATCTAACTATTTACAATAAATAGAAGAGAGAGAGAGAGAATAAGAGAGAGAGAATATTACGAACAAAAATCAAAAGAGATAAAGAATGCACATGGATTTCATTATCGAAAGGATTGTTCATTATACTAAATATTATGACTAGAAAGCAAGAAAATGATTACACTAGAAAGCAGTAAATCTACTCTAGAAAGTAGTAAATCTATTCAAGAAAGAATTAAAAAAATGGAGAGAGAAATATCCTCCTCGATGGTCGCTTGGAGGACGAGCTGGACGGGACGATGCCTGGACGAAGGAGGACAGAGTAGGACGAAGGAGGATGAAGCAGAAGAATGGGAATGAGGGATCACGTCGTCGTCGTCGCGGGATCCACTTCCAAAAGGGGTACGAAAAATTGACTTTATCTCGCGAGAAGCATCCTGAGGGTGGGACAAGCTTCTCTTATGCTTTGGAGAGGGAGAGAAGAGAAGGAAGGGATGAGAATTTCGTATGGAGGGGGTCTTTTTTTATAGTTGCAAGGAGTGGGGGCATTTTGGTCATTTTAATTTTAAAAACATTAATTCAGGACCTTTAGTGACGGATAAAATCGTCGCTAAAGGTCCGAACGTGGGCGTAGTGGGCGGCATGCACGCACCCACTCAACTACTCGCGTGTAACACACACGTAGGTCCAACCAATCTCAGCCGCCCAATTGCGAGATCGGATGGCTTAGATCACGCCTCCGCCCGCCTCCTTTGCACGCTCACCCGTGTGTGATTCCGCATCTTCGTTACATGTCTAGTAGCGCGTGAGCACTATCGGGCACGCACAGCCATTCGATGACGATCTGATGCTCCTCGCGCCTGCTCGCCTACGCCCTACGATTCGAGCGCACGTCTGAAGGTGGCAGAGCGCCTTTCCTACTGCGCTGCACGCATGGATGGGCAGGCGGCCAAACTTTTGAACACGCGATCAGGACCATTGGATCAAGATCCAATGGCCCAGATCGTGCGTTGGATTTTCTTTGGAGAGGTAGCGGCGATCCTGAGGGACGGTTGGATGGCTGAAATGGTGCCACGTGGCGTAATCTTGGCAGTCCATCTTCTGGATGATGTAGATGGTGCCACGGTTGTCAAATTGAGTCAATTTTCACACCGTTAAGCTGCGATCGTCAATCCGAATCCATTCGTGTGGTTGGATTTATCGTTTGATGTGTGGATTCACACCATCTTGGCCCTTGATCTTCTATGGTTGCTCGATCACTAACTGATGCAACAGATGCCTGATCAGGGCGATCTTAGAGTCGTTGAACTCCAATCGTCGTCTTGATCACATCTGTACGGTTGGATCTTCAATCTGAGGCCCTGATAAAAAGTTTATCCTGTCCATGAACATAAAAGGAGACAATTAACCCCCATTTTATTCAAACTACTCTAAATGCAACATGATGCATGTTGTGCAATATTTATAGCATGCAATGCAATCCTATGCTTAAGAACATCATAAATAGACATCTTAAGTAGCGTAAGAATGTTTACATGATACCCCCATGCCTATCTTTTGCTAGTCCCTAGCAAAAACTGTATGTTATTTATAAAAGAATCAGGTTGGATTATTTGGGCATGAGTTATTTTCAATCATTAAAAAAATGTCTAATTCGGATCTGAACTTTCAAAGACACAACATTGCCTGAGTATCTGCCAAAGTGCAGACCACCTCAAGCCCTCGCCTTATTCAAAGAAAAATTTATTTCTCTTTTTCTTCTTTTCTAATTTTTTTAGATTTTCAAGTTTCAGGGTTTAAGAGTGGCTTTCTACTACCATTCAACTCACCCAAGATTTGATGAGAACCCTAAGTTCTAAGCATCTTATGATGAATGTGATAGACTTGTTGACCGGTAGCTAAAATGGACTTCGGATTTCTACGCCTCTAGGTGATGTAAAAAAGAATTCTGCCTAAAGGTATATCTTTGCAACCAGTAGCTTTCTCCCTACTTTTATTTTTTTTCAGGGTCAACACAAGGGTGAATCCAGCGTATATCTCTCCGATTTATTCTACTTCTCCACTTCTTCCTAAGTGATTTGGGAATTTCTAGTGCATTTATTGAGCTGGTTTCTGGACAACTGGTCGATGAGTTATTTCCACCGACAACTTGCTAACCATACTCGTGCGGTAAAGTGTAGCTTCTTTTTTTTTCTTCCTTTTCTCCTTTTTTTTGACTCTTTTTTTTTAAGTAGGTGTCTTCCCTGATCTAAGATTTACCTAAAGGCAGCAAAAAGAGAAAGATCCAGTGACTGGGCTCTAGACAACCTACCTATGGGCAGTTATCCACGATAACTTGCCAGCCATATCACCCTAGAAGGTTCATTAGCTACCCAATTTCCGTTAGAATCGTCGAATAACGAGTCAGTGACAAGATAGTGTGTAGATGCTTAAAACACAAAATTCCCTCAAATCCGAGGGTGGGTTGATAAGTCATGTACTTATCACCCAAACTTATTTACACCAATTAAAATAAAATTTAGGTTAGCGAGGACTCGAAAAATAAATCCACATTTTAGTGGATACACGAGCTGATTAAGTCTAAAGATCTGAAGGGTCTTTGTGTTCAAATCATAATGTATTATTCCTTAAGATTGAAAATTTTCTTAAACCCAAGTTCTCTTTTCTAATTTCAATTTTTTTAATAAAATAAAACAAATCTACGAAGCTGACGAATAAATTCAGAGATGAATATCCACCCCCCATGCCTATCTAATGCAATGTCCTCATTGTATTAAAAAGACATAAAATATAGTAGAATAGCGTAGAAAGCACCTAAATTGCATGAATGTCAGGTCTGCTCCGATATGAAAGCTAAAAGGAACTGTATACATGCTGAATTTAGTGCCTTCAGCAAGGCACACTATACAAAGAAGAGAAATAAAGAATTCACAAGTGCAGGTTTGAATCAGAATAAACATAGGAATCCTCTGACCTGTCAATAGATGTCCACAAATGTGGACCAGATTGTGATGTAGACCCATACCCCATAATCGAGAATATCTCAGGTTCTGGATAAAAATTACCCAAAACCTAAAATCTATATGCAAGCAGGGTCAAGCCTACGATTTATGAGGATGCAACCCAAGACAAAAAATTCAGGTTACAGAGAATTCAAGCTCAAAAGGATAATCATTGAATGTGTGCTTGGGTTTGACATCCTCAAAACAAATGTCGTAAGGGTCCTGGTCTGATGGTTTCAGCTTAATAGGAACCCTTCGATTCAGTCTTCTACTTCCTCTGGAACTTGCTTCCCAAATCAGAATTTCTCGGCTCCTATCCTCCTCATTCAGCATGTCAAATTCCAGGACCTCTTGTATATTAATCACCCCGTCTGAAATCTCCAAGTCTAAATGATGTGGCTGAATTAGAATTGACTTGGATCTAATTATCTCAGAAACAAAATCATCGATAAGCTCAATGGGGTGTAACTGACAATCACGGCATTTGATTAATTCCTCTAGAAAATGCAATTCTGTATCCATAATGTGAGCCCTAATAAAATTAGTTTCCTCAATTATTAGGCTATCAAATGATTTTTCAGATTCCTCAGGCCCAATCGTCTCACAAAAATTGTGTTCAGTAAACTCACGTGAGACTTCGCAAATCGAATCTTCACCATCAGAATCAAAGAAATCGAAATCTGTATTAATGCTTGTCTCAAAATCATCTGTCACTTTCTGTTCCAAGGAGACATGCGTTTCCTCGTATCTTGGCTCAGGGATCTCAGGTGAAGAAATCTGATCTTCCTTAATTGGTTGCTCTAATTCAATCTAGTTAGCCTCGTAACACATGTCCCCCCCAACAGGTGCCTGAGCAGGTTCTAAAATTGGCTTTCCTGAAGGGAGTTCATCCTGGGAATCATCCCTCGACTGAACTAAAGCAACCACAAATCTCATCCTCAATTTTGCTAATTTCCCTAGTAAAAACTCACCTGGGTTCTTATCCTTAACATCCTGGAGCCAATCCAACAAATACATATTCAAATCATTAATCATCTGAATCAGGGGCTCCAATCTCTCAATGCAAGGTATTGGCTGAACTTCTAAAGATTGTATGATATTTCTCAAGTTAGCCAGAACCTTATCTTGAACCTGGCTACCCTGAATCAAATGAGTTGGTTCAGGGTTTGGCTGGTTTAGGATAAATGCAGGGGAATTAACAAATTGAGATTCGTTATACCCTTCCTGATAATAGGTCATTTCAGATTATTCAAAAGGTGATGATGACCTAAAGGCAGTGCAATCAGAGGATGGGTAAGGATCGGTGTATCCTTCTTGATTGAAGATCGTAATTGGTTGTTCATGAAATGGTGACGATGTATAATCGATGTGGCTCTTAGAAGGATAGAAATCACAATCAAAGTGTTCAGGGTTAGACCCTAAAAACGGAGGTTCGGAACTGTATCCCCAGTCTTAGTTATCCTAACTAACTGATGGTTGATTATAGTACGAGTCGGAACAATCGTCATGTTGAGGATAATTCAAAATAGGACGGAAAGAGCGGGAATGCGTGTAATATGTGGAAGGATTCATGAGAGACGGTAGGAAGAAAGGAGCCCTGCAATACAAATAATCAAACATGTCCTTAAGTGGGCTAGCCTAAAGACCTACAGACTACCAAAAGCCATCTTGAGATAAAGGAACGATTTTATCTACTTATGTCTATTAAATCCAACCAATTAGGAGGGGCTGGGGAGAAGGTTCTTCCTTCGGCTTGCACCTCCGGTTCCTAGTGTACCCCTCAGCCGCGATTGTTTGATTTTGCTACCCTAGCTAGACATCAGATTGAACAGTAGAAATAGACTAATCGAAAATAATCTCATTCTGGGCTCTGAAGAGAGAGTTGAATCCTTAAGGACAACGTCTACTCTGTTTTATTTAAGGCTAGGTTTGAATTTGCTTTGGAATGTGATGGGCCCTATATCTGGGCTGTGCCCTTAATGATTGATTGATTTGTGTGTGCATGCACAACCAGTGGTTTTCAAGTAAGATTACTTTCGATGCAGTGAATTTTTGGGTTCAGATCTTGCTTAGTAGCTTTTAGGATTCAACTTTAGGTGTTTTCAAACAAGTTTTTGTTGGCACACCAGGTCTTGAAAGCACTGGTGAATATGTTTTCCTTTAAAACATAAAAGAATGTGGAGTGCCTGGTAAATCCCTAAGAGTTGAACCTATGTGGCAGCTACTTGATGAATTAATTTTAATTGAAGTGGTGTTGCGCAATCAACTCAAATAATTGGCCTGTTGCACCACTTAATTAGGCACACAAGTGATTACCTAATATCATTTCTACTCAATTATGTGTTTGGATGTGTGTGTACCAGCTCCAAAGATAGACTTACCGGTTGAGTTTGAAAATCAGATGAGGATGTATACCTCTGTGAGATTTTTTTTAATTTTTTTATTTTTTAATGTGGAGGTTGGGGTGGGTGTGGGTGTCAAACAACAAACAATCTAACCTTAGAGTTTATAAGAACACCTAGGTTGATTGATGTTTGTGTTATTATGTGGTGAAATGAAATCTAATGGGTGGGAGCTGGGGGTAACTTACAAAACCTTTCACAGCACTTTACTCCAATCTACCGCTTTTGCTCGTCTCGAAAAAGTACCTACAATCACAATAAGAAAGGAGAGAAGTGAGGTAAATGATTTGTAAGTTAGAAAACGTGAAGAAAAAATCAAAGAGCGTCGCCTCCCTGGCAATGGTGCCAAAATGTTGAACTCATGGGTTGCTATGCTTACGTGTTTGGTTTTGAAAACCTATCATCGTAGTATGAAAGCGAAGAACTCATGTTCAACAAATAAAATTTATACCGGAATGGAAATCCCAGGTCGAACACAGGGAGGCGGATGTTTGATTTAGAAAATTCACGTTTGTTTTATTTGTTATGAAGTAAATTAATTGATTGGAACTATCTAATTATTTGCAATAAATAGAAGAGAGAGAGAGAATAAGAGAGAATAATACAAACAAAAATCAAAAGAGATATAGAATGCACATAGAATTCATTATCGAAAAGATTGTTCATTACACTAAATATTACGACTAGAAAGCGGGAAAATGATTACACTAGAAAGCAGTAAATTTACTGTAGAAAGTAGGAAATCTATTCTAGAAAGCATTAAAAGAATGGAGAGAGAAATATCCTCCTCGACGGTAGCTTGGAGGACTGGCCAGATGGGATGACGCCTGGACGAAGGAGGATGGAGCAGGATGAGGGAGGATGAAGCGGAAGAATGAGAACGAGGCAGCATGTCGTCGTCGCGGGATCCGCTTCTTAAAGGGGGACGAAAAATTGACTTTATCTCGCGAGAAGCATCCCTGGTGTGGGACAAGATTCTCTTGAGCTTTGAAGAGGGAGAGAAGAGAAGGAAAGGATGAGCATTTCGTATGGAGGGAATCTGCTTTTATAGTTGCAAGCAGTGGGGGCATTTTGGTCATTCCAATTTTAAAAACATTAATTCAGGACCTTTAGTGACGGATAAAACCGTCGCTAAAGGTCCGAACATGGGGTTAGTGGGCAGCGTGCTCTCGCCTGCTCACCTCCTCGCACGTAACGCATGCACATGTCCAACCGATCTCAGCCGTTCGATCTCAAATCGTGCCTCCGCCCGCCTCCTCTACGCACCCGCCCGCATGTGATTCCGCATCTTCGCCACGTGTCTAATAGCGCGTGAGCGCTATCAGGCGTGCACAGCCATTCGATGATGGTCCGATGCTCCTTGCACTTGCTCGCCCGCACCCTGCGATTCGAATGCGCATCTAAAGGCGGCCGAGCGCCTTATCCACTATGCTGCGCGTGTGGATGGGCGGGCGGCCGAACTTTTGAACACGCGATCAAGACTGTTGGATCAAGATCCAACGGCTCAGATCTCATGTTGGATTTTCTTTGGAGAGGCAGCGGTGATCTTGAGGATTAGTTGGAGGGCTGAGATGGCACCACGTGGCACCATCTTGGCCGTCCATCTTTTGGATGATGTAGATGGTGCCACGGTTGTGGGATTGAGTCAATTTCTCGTCGTTAGGATATGATCGTCAATTCGAATTCATCCATGCAGTCGGATTTGTCGTTTGAAGTGTGGATTCATGTCATCTTGGCCCTTGATCTTCTAGGGTTCCCCGATAAGTAACTGATGCTACAGATGCCTGATTAGGGCAATCTTGGAGTCCTTGAACTCCAATCTTCGCCGTGATCACATCTGTACGGTTGGATCTTCGATCCGAGGCCCTGATAAAAAGTTTGCCCTATCCATGAACGTAAAAGGAGATAATTAACCCCCTTTTTATTCAAACTACTCTAAATGCAAAATGATGCATGTCATGCAATATTTATGGCATGCAATGCAATCCTATGCTTAACATGCATAAATAGACATCTTAAGTAGTGTAAACATGTTTACATCATTTGCCGGTTGAGTTTGAAAATCAAATGCAGTTTTGTACCTCTATGAGATTTTTTTAAAATTTTTCTTTTTAAATGTGGAGGTTGGGGTGGGTGTAGGTGTCAAACAACAAACAATCTAACGTTAGAGTTTATAAGAATACCTAGGTTGATTGATGTTTGTGTTATTATGTGGTGAAATGAAATCTAATGGGTGGGAGGTGGGGGATAACCCACAGAACCATTAACAGTACTTTTCTCCGATCCACCGCGTTTGCTCGTCTCAAAAGAGTACCTGCAATCACAGAAGGAAAGGAGAGAAGTGACGTAAATGATTCGTAAGCTGTAAAAACACGAAGAAAAATCAAAGTGCGTCGCCTCCCCGGTAACGGCGCCAAAATGTTAAACGCTTCGAGTTGCTACCTAACATGTTTGGTTTTGAAAAAACCTATCGATGTAGTTTGAAAGCGAAGAACTCGTGTTCAAAAAATAAAATTTATACGGAATGGAAATCCCTGGTCGAACTAAGGGAGGCGAACGTTTGATTTAAAAACACACCTTTGTTTTATTTGTCACGAAGTAATTTAATTGACTAGAAACTATCTATTTACACTAAATAGAAGAGAGAGAGAATATTAGAAACAAAAAATCAAAAAGAGATGTAGAATGAACATGGAATTCATTATCAGAAGGATTGTTCGTTACACTAAACATTACGGCTAGAAAGCGGGAAAATGATTAAACTAGAAAGCAGTAAATCTACTCTACAAAGTAGTAAAAGGAATGGGGAGAGAGATATCCTCCTCGACGGTCGCTTGGAGGACGAGCCTGACGGGACGACTCCTGGAAGACGGGGAATGGAGCAGGACGAAGCAGGAAGAACTGGAATGGGGCAGCACGTCGTCGTCGTCGCGGGATCCACTTTTGAAAGGGGGACAAAAAATTGACTTTATCTCGCGAGAGCAACCTGAGTGTGGGACAAGCTTCTCTTAAGCTTTGGAGAGGAGAGAAGAGAAGGAAGGGATGAGAACTTCATGTAAAGGAGGTCTCCTTTTATAGTTGCAAGGAATGAGGGTAAATTGGTCTTTTAAATCTCAAAACATTAAATAAGGGGTCTTTAATGATGGATAAAATCGTCGCTAAAGCCCCATCGTGGGCGACATGCAGTGGAGCATGCATGCCCACTCACCTGCTCGTGCGTGTAGCACGTGTTCATGATCTGCCATCTCAGACGGCTTAAGTCACCTCTCTGCCTACCTCTGCATGCCCACCCGCGTCTGATCTCGCATGAGGCACGGCGTGAGATATGGCGTGAGCGTAATTGCACGTGCACGACTGCTCAATCGTGATCGAGTGATCAATTGCACCCACTCACCGTGCCTCTGCGATTCGAACCCGCACTAGTGCCTCAGTTAAGTGCTCTCACCCACTACGCTACGCGTGCGGATGGGCGGGTGCTTAACTTAAGCGCGAATGCATCCTAGCAATTGGATCTTGATCCAATGGTAGGGAATCATTGATGCAGACGCCTTCAGCGGGTGTGTGCGGATGATTGGGCAGCCAAGATGGTGGCACGTGGCGCCATCTTGGCCGTCCATCTTCTGGATGATGTAAGTGGTGCCACAATAGTCGGATTGAGTCATTTTCTGTACCGTTAGGTGGCGATCAACGATCCGAATCCATCCGTGCGGTCGGATTTATCATTTGAAGTGCGGATTCACACCATCTTGGACCTTGATCTTCTAGGGTTCCCCGATCTCTATTTGATGCTACAGAAGTCTGATTAGGGCGATCGTGGAGTCGTTGAACTCCAATTGTTGCCCTAATCACATATGTACGGTTGGATCCTCGATCCGAGGCCCTGATAAAAGCTTTACCCAGTCCATGAACATAAAAGGAGACAATTAACCTCCATTTTATTCAAACTAATGTAAATGCAAGATGATGCATGTTATGTAATATTTATAGTATGCAATGCAATCCTATGCTTAAGAACATGCATATATAGACATCTCAAGTAGTGTAAACATGTTTACATCATTTACCTGTTGAGTTTGAAAATCAGATGAGGTTGTGTACCCCTGTGAGATTTTTTTTTAATTTTTCTTTTTAAATGTGGAAGTTGGGGCGGGTGTAGGTGTCAAACAACAAACAATCTAACCTTAGAGTTCATAAGAACACCAAGGTTGATTGATGTTTGTGTTATTATGTGGTGAAATGAAATCTAATCGGTAGAGGTGGGGGATAACTCATAGAACCTTTAACAGTACTTTTCTCCGATCTACCACGTTTGCTCGTCTCGAAAGAGTACCTGCATTCACAATAAGAAAGGGGAGAAGTGAGGTAAATGATACGTAAGTTGTAAAAACACGAAGAAAAATCAAAGTGCGTCACCTCCCAGGCAACGGCGCCAAAATGTTGAACGCTTCGAGTTGCTATGCTAACGTGTTTGGTTTTGAAAAAACCTGTCGTTGTAGTTTGAAAGCGAAGAACTCATGTTCTACAAAAGAAATTTATACCGGAATGGAAATCCCTAGTCGAACTCAGTGACGCGGACGTTTGATTCAAAAACATGCGTTTGTTTTATTTATCACGAAGTAATTTAATTGACTAGAAACTATCTATCTATTTACACTAAATAGAAGAGAGAGAGAGAGAGAATGAGAGAGAGAGAATATTACAAACAAAAATCAAAAAGAGATGTAGAATGGACATGGAATTCATTATTAGAAAGATTGTTCATTACATTAAACATTACGACTAGAAAGCAGGAAAATGATTACACTAGAAAGCAGTAAATCTACTCTACAATGCAGTAAAAAGAATGGGGAGAGAGATATCCTCCTCGACGGTCGCTTGGAGGATGAGCCAGATGGGACGACGCCTGGAAGATTGGGAATAGAGCAGGACGAAGGAGGACGAAGCGTAAAGAACGAGAATGGGGTAGCACGTCATCGTCGTCGCAAGATTCGCTTTAGAAAGTGGGACAAAAAATTGACTTTATCTTGCGAGAAGCATTTCGGGTGTGGGACAAGCTTCTCTTCAGCTTTGGAGAGGGAGAGAAGAGAAGGAAGGGATGAGAATTTAGTATGGCAGAGGTCTCCTTTTATAGTTGCAAGGAATGAGGGCAAATTGGTCTTTTAACTCTCAAAACATTAAATAAGGGGTCTTTAATGACGGATAAAAACGTCGCTAAAGCCCCATCGTGGGCGACATGCGGGGAAGCACACGCGTACGCTCAACTGCTCGTGCATGTAACGCGTGTTCACGATCTACCGATCTCAGATGGCTTAAGTCGCCTCTCCGCCAGCCTCCTCTGCAGGCCCCCCCGCGTCTGATCTCGTGTGAGGTGCGGCGTGCGATACGGCGTGAGTGCAATTGCACGTGCACGACCGCTCGATCACGATCGAGTGATCAATCGTGCCCGCTCACCATGCCTTTGCGATTCGAACCCGCGCCAGCACCTCAATTAAGCGCTCTCACCCACTAAGCTACGCGCTTGGATGGGCAGGCACTTAACTTAAGCGCGGATGCATCCCACCCTTTGGATCTTGATTCAACGGCAGGGAAACGTTGATGCGGATGCCTTTAGCTGGTGTGTGCGGATGATTGGGCAGCTGAGATGGTGCCACGTGGCATCAGCTTGGCCGTCCATCTTCTGGATGATGTAGATGGTGCCATGGTTGTCGGATTGAGTCGATTTTTGCGTCGTTAGGCTGCGGATCTGAATCCATCCGTGTGGTCAGATTTGTCATTTAAAGTGCGGATTCACACAATCTTGGCCGTTGATCTACTAGGGTTCCCCGATCTCTATCTGATGCTACAGATGTCTGATTAGGGCGATCTTAGAGTCGCTGAACTCCAATCGTCACCCTAATCACATTTGTATTGTTGGATTCTCGATCTGAGGCCCTGATAAAATGTTTGCCCTGTCCATGAACATAAAAGGAGACAATTAACCTCCATTTTATTCAAACTAATCTAAATGCAAGATGATGCATGTTATGCAATATTTATAGTATGAAATGCAATCCTATGCTTAATAACATGCATAAATAGACATCTTAAGTAGTGTAAACATGTTTACATCATTTACTGGTTGAGTTTGAAAATCAGATGAGGTTGTGTACCCCTGTGAGATTTTTTTTTTAATTTTTCTTTTGAAATGTGGAGGTTGGGGCCGGTGTAGGTGTCAAACAACAAACAATCTAACATTAGAGTTTATAAGAACACCGAGGTTGATTGATGTTTGTGTTATTATGTGGTGAAATGAAATCTAATGGGTAGGAGGTGGGGGATAACTCATAGAACCTTGAACAGTACTTTTCTCCAATCTATCGTGTTTGGTCGTCTCAAAAGAGTACCTGCAATCACAATAAGAAAGGAGAGAAGTGAGGTAAATGATTCGTAAGTTGTAAAAACACAAAGGAAAATCAAAGAGCGTCGCCTCCCCAGCAACGACGCGAAAATGTTGAACGCTTCGAGTTGCTATGCTAAGGTGTTTGGTTTTGAAAGAACCTGTCGTTGTAGTTTGAAAGTGGAGAACTCGTGTTCAACAAATAAAATTTATATGGAATGGAAATCCCTGGTCGAACTAAGGGAGGTTGACATTTGATTTAAAAATATGCGTTTGTTTTATTTGTTACAAAGTAATTTAATTGACTAGAAACTATCTATTTACACTAAATAGAAGAGAGAGAGAATGAGAGAGAGAGAGAATATTACAAACAAAAATCAAAAAGAGATGTAGAATGAAAATGGAATTCATTATCAGAAGGATTGTTCGTTACACTAAACATTATGACTAGAAAGCTGGAAAATGATTACACTAGAAAGTAGTAAATCTACTCCACAAAGCAGAAAAAAGAATGTGGAGAGAGATATCCTCCTCGACGGTCGCTCGGAGGATGTGCCAGACAGGGCGACACTTGGAAGATGGGGAACGGAGCAGGATGAAGGAGGACGAAGCGAGAAGAATGGGAATGGGGAAGCACGTCGTCATCGTCGTGGGATCCACTTTCGAAAGGGGGACAAAAAGTTGACTTTATCTCGCGTGAAGTATCCTGGGTGTGGGACAAGCTTCCCTAGAGCTTTGGAGAGGAAGAGAAGAGAAGGAAAGGATGAGAATTTCGTGTGAAGGAGGTCTCCTTTTATAGTTGCAAGGAATGAGGGTAAATTGTTCTTTTAAATCTCAAAACAATAAATAAGGGGTCTTTAATGACAGATAAAACCATCGCTAAAGCCCCATCGTGGGCGACGTGTGGTGGAGCGCGTGCGCCCGCTCACCTGTCGTGCGTGTAACACACATTCACGATTTGCCGATCTCAGACGACTTAAGTCGCCTCTCCGACCGGCTCCTCTACGCATCCGCCTGCATCTGATCTCACATGAGGCACGGCGTGTGATATGGCGTGAGCGCAATTGCACGCGCACGACCGCTCGATCGCGATCGAGTGATCAATCAGGCCCACTCACCGCTGCTCTGCGATTCGGACCCGTGCCAGCACCTCAATTAAGCACTCTCGGCCACTACGCTATGTGCGCGGATGGGCGGGCGCTTAACTTAAGTGCGGATGCATCCCAGCCGTTGGATCTTGATCCAACGGCAGGGAAACGTTGATGCGGAAGCCTTCAGCGGGTGTGTGCGGATGATTGGGCAGTCGAGATGGTGCCACATGGTGCCATCTTGGCTGTCCATCTTCTGGATGATGTAGATAGTGCCACGGTTGTTGGATTGAGTCGATTTTCATGCCATTAGGCTGCGATCGTCTATCCGAATCCATCTGTGCAATCGAATTTGTCATTTGAAGTGCGGATTCACACCATCTTGGTGCTTGATCTTCTAGGGTTCCTCGATCTCTATGTGATGCTGCAGATGTCAGATTAGGGTGATCTTAGAGTCGTTGAACTCCAATAGTCGCCCTAATCACATCTCTATGGTTGGATCTTCGATCTAAGGCCCCGATAAAAAGTTTGCCCTATCCATGAACATAAAAGGAGACAATTAACCTCCATTTTATTCAAACTAATCTAAATGCAAGATGATGCATGTTATGCAATATTTATAGTATGCAATGCAATCCTATGCTTAAGAACATGCTTAAATAGTCATCTTAAGTAGTGTAAACATGTTTACATCAACCCCATAAATAAAAGAAGTAGGGAGAAAGCTACCGTTCGAAAAGATAAACCTTCAGGTAAAGTCACCTAGTGTCGTAGAAACCCAAAATTCGTTTAACGGCTGCCTAGTGGTTCTTTCACTCTTTTCACTGGATGCTTGGCACATAGAGTCCTTTTAAAGTTATCCTGAGACTCTCAAACTCCAAAAGTACAAAAAAAAAATTAGAAAAGAAGAAAAATAAAAAAATGTGTATCTTTCCTTTTTCAAATAAGGTGAGGGCTTGGGTGGTCTGCATTCTGGTGGACACTCGGGCACTGTTGAGTTTTTCTAATTAGTTCTTGGGGTTGAGATTTTCTAAAGAGATCGACAAATGTTGCCTTAGTAATCAAATCTTGATTCTACTTTTATACATAGCATTTAGGTTTGCTAGGGACTAGCAAAAAGCAATCATGCGGGTATAATAAACATACAATAATTCATGACAAAATACTTATTTATGATAGTTCCTAGGCTTAGCATTGCATATCATGTTATAAATACTGCATAACATCCATTGCATGGCATTTAGGATAGTTGTGTATATGTACATTAATTCTTCCATTTTCTATGGCCTGGAGGTAGTGTGGCATCTTTATGGGTTTCGAATGAAGAATTCGACTGTGTAGATGAATCCAAAGTGACATCGCAGTCTGTCAACACAAAAATCACATCGATCTGAGATCTATAGCACCTTTTACAAGAAAAAGAAGGCGGATGGCCAATATGGCACCACGTGGTGCCATCCAGGTCGCCCCATCTGAGCCATCATGCCCCAAGCTCACCGTAAGAAGAGATCCCAGCTGTTGGATCTCAATCCAATGCCTGAGATGCACGCTCGATCGGCTTGCTCTTCTCTACAAAGCACATCAGGGAAGGCCTCATCTTGACCATTCGATCTTCACCCAGCGGTCAAGATGTGCGACTGCATCATCCTCCATGCGACAATCTTCCTTCTTGGCCAAACAGTGAGGTAGCCACTTCGCAAAGTGAGGCACAGGTTCGAACTGCAATCCCTCCACATCCGCTACAGTATTGGATGCAATAGGACCGCTTGATCTTGATCGAGCGGTCGAGAGTCCTCACACACTATCTGACGTCGCCCTCTAACGTGAAGATGCACGCGTGCCATTTGGAGCGTGCATTGAAGACGACCAAGAGCCTCACCCGCCATCCAATCCTCACAATTTTGCGAAGCGTGAACGATTCAAAATGATTAGCCACGATCTGCGGGCAAGTCTCGGTCGTGCGATGCTTCATCCAACGGCTATCAATGCATGCGCCAGCGATGCGAGATTCAAATGCGGGCAAGCGCACATTCTCTCGTGATCTCAGCCATCCATGCCCGATCCAACAGCCGACGATCACCGTGCCCTACTCTAGCTACAGTCGAGCTTCCAAGCACTAGCCAAGGCACGTTAATGCTTTAGCGACGTCCCTGGCGGGTCTTTAGCATTGTCTTAAATGTCACTAATGACCTATGCATGCAAACCCCCTCCATTCCTCCACTATGTAAGCGCCCCTACACCCCCCATTCCTCATCATCTCTACCTACTCTACTCCCACCTACTCCTAAGCTTTAGTAGCCTACCAAAGCTCTATTAGAGCTTACTCACAAGCTCCAAAGGCCTCCTATTAGTCTAATGTTCCTACTTCCCACCATATATTCATCCTTCATCCCACTACCTTCATAGGTTGCCTTGGAGCCGTACTCACACCACCATTCTGGTAGAAGATCACCTCCATCTTCTCACCTCCATTCTAGAGCCTGAGTGAAGCATTCCTCTACCTAGTGTCCTGCATCCCACCTCCGTCATCCTGCATCTCACCTCTTCCATCCAAGCTTCCACAAGCACCGTCGTCTCACCGAATAGTCAATTCAGGAGATTTCCTCTCACCCCTATCTCTTTTATTCTTTCATAGATTATTGTAACAAACATTTGCATAATATATCATAGTTGTTTCATCTCTCTTGTGATCTGTCTTTCTTGTCTTTTTATTTTAAAAGAACACAAAAATAACAAAACATCAAAATACCAAAAAGAAACAAAAGGAAGCGCGATTTTCAACCAAAGTAAAGGTCGCCTCCCTGTGTTCGACCTGGGACACCCCTGGAGTTTTGATTATAAATTTTATTTGATAGATGCATTTTATGAGCTACGACGATGGGTTCTCTAAATCCTAATTTTAATTCGTGAAATGAGACCTCATCACTTCCCATAACTTAATATCCAAATTCTTGTCCTCTAAGTTCAAGTGTTTGGTTTTTGAGACCTCTAGCATATCATTCACACCATGTGATTTACTAATGTAAACACATTTATTGAGGGTAAAATGCCTATTCATGCATGTTCCTAGGCTTTGATTGGCATTTCATGTTATAAATATTGCATAGCATGCATCATTCTGCAATTTGAGTAGTTGTATATAATTTAGCTTAATTATATCTTTTTTGTGGTCAGGAGAGAAGGATATTTATTTCAGAGCCTTGAATTGACTATCCGACTGTACGGATCTGATGAAGACGATGGTCGGAGTCCAAAGCCTTTGAAATTGCCTCGATCGGAGTCCCATAGCATCGTATGCAGTCCAAGGAAGATAAACGGCCAAGGGCCTAAGTGACATAATTCAGAGCTTCAAATGAAAAATTCGACCATGCGGATGGATTCGGGTCGACGATCACAGCCTAACGGCGCCAAAATCCTTTTGTGTTAAAACACGTGTGATCATTTTGGCGCCGTTGCTGAGGAGGTAATGGAATTTACTTTATTGTTTTCTATGCTACTTTGCATTTACATAGCCTTAACCCTGCTTGTCTTTGATCTACTATCTTGCAAGTACCCTAGCATGGAGATCGAAGTGTGGTAGATTAGAGTAAAGTGCAGGTAGAGTGTTTTGTAAGTGTTCCCCACATTCCCCACCCCCACTAGTTCATTTCGCCACACTCATAACCAAGACCTAATTTACTTAGGTGTTTGCATAAACCCTAGGATAGAATTGTTTGTGCTGTTTGCCACCTTCATCCACCATACCCCCGCATTAAAAAAAAAAAAGAAGAGATAGTTTCTGTGGGACGAATCAATATACACACTCTATGCACCCAGATTTGAGGCACATAATTGAACTTGAGTTTCATCTACCCAACCCAGCTTCCGACCTGTGGACCCTGTACATGAATTCAACAGATAAAAGAGTAGAAATCATATTAGGTTAACCACCTTTTTGGGTGCCATAATTAGTGGTGCATTTGAGCCGATTGATTGAATTGTTTGGGCCGCACCACTTAATTTAAAAGAGGTTCATTTTGTAGCTGCCCCATAGGATTCAATAACCAGGTCAAGCCAGGCACTCCATATTTTTCTTGATTTCTAAAGGAAAATACTTGAACACATGCTTTTAAAAACAAACTTTGTTTGCCTCACAAAACTTGATTGAATATACCTAGTATTTGAATCCTAAAAGCTACTAAGCAAGATTCGAACCCTAAAACTCACCTCATCATTAATAATCTTGATTGAAAAACTTTTGGTTGTACACATTGACACATTCTCAAACAAATCATTAATGGCACAACCCATTAAGGGCCCATCACATTCCAGAAGCACCATTGTCCCAAGCCTAACTAAAATTGAGTAGACATTGGCCTTAAGAATTGGTTCGTTCTACGGGATCCAGACTGAGATTATTCATGATTAACCTACTTCTACTAGCCAATCTGATGTCCAGCTAGGGGAGTAGCATCAAACGACCATGGTTGGAGGGTACACTAGGAATCGGTGGCACAAGCCAACGGAAGAACCTTCTCCCCAATCTCTCCGTCTAACTAGTTGAATTGCCTAGACATAAGTAGAGTAAATCGTCCATAATCTTAGGATGGATTCTGAGAGTCTATAAACCTTTGGGCTACCCACCCTAAGGACAGGCTTGTATTTTTTGTGCTGCAGGCTCCCTTCTCTTCCCCATCGTTCCAACTTCCTTCTAGTGTATGCTTGCAAGGAGGTCATTGAACCCTAGATTGGATGGACCTTTAGACCATTCCCAGAGGTGGAGGTTGAGATTTAGCCAAGCAGATCCCATGGTTGATCAACAACCACCTCCCCCTCTCCCAAAACAACAAGAGCTGATTTAGAGGCAGTTGGAAGAATTGCAGTGCATGCAGCAATGGTTCCAACGAGTGAATGGTCAGAGCACTCGGCCCTTGAAGGATTTTTATGATCCTTCAAATTATGAGAATCGTCCCAGCGTAGTGATTCCTGCCGGAGATGTTGAGATCAAGCCCCAGGTTTTGAGTCTAATTAAACACTTTCATGGCTTGGCTCAGAGGACCCATTCCAACATTTGGAAGACCTGATCACTCTTGTTCAGATCACCAAATCATTGAATGTGGATGAAGAATAGATGCTCATGAGGCTTTTCCCCTATTCAATCAGGGATAAGGTTGCACATTGGTATCGTGCCATTGGAAGAATGATTGCTACCTGGATAGCTTTGAAATCGGCCCTCTTGAAGAAATTCTTCCCAATTGAGCAAACCAATGCATTACGACGGGCAATTAGCACTTTTGCCCAGCAACAGGGGGAACCGCTTCATGAGGCCTAGGAGAGATTCCAGGATCTATTGTAGAAGTGTGCACACCACGAGGTGCCTAAATGGCAACTTGTGTAGATTTCTTATCATGGGTTGAATGATCAACTCCGTAATCAAGTGGATGCCTCTTGCGGAGGAAATTTCCTCAAAAAGGACGTAGATAGCGCGTATGATTTGTTTGAGGAAATGAGCGAAAATTCTTTAAACCACGCCTCCATGGAAATTGCCTCGGGATTCCATTCTTCGCAAGCTCCTGCAGGACGAGAGTTTGTGAACCAACTGGAGCTGACTCGACCTTCGAGCTAACTCTTCTCAAAAACTTATGGGTTCCAAACTGGGGCCTTGGATCCCAGTCTTTCTGAACCTTCTTCATCCTCATCTTATGAGGATGCCCATGCTGTGCAAGAGAATGTTAGGTCCAACCCTTATTCAAATTCTTACAATTCTGGTTGGAAAAATCATCCAAACTTCTCTTGGAAAGATCAGGGGCAACAGACCCAATATCAACCCAACAACTATGTACCGTAAAAACCAATGGGTCAAGGTCATGTATATACTCAGTTTCCCCTGAATCAGGTTAATCAGCCCATGTGGAATGCTCAACAACCCTCCGGGCAGGCTGACTTGAACATGAAAATGGTAGAAATGCAAGGGTCAATGCTCTAGCTCATGCAACAGATGAAAACTTCACTAGACACCTTGCAATCTGGACTTAGTACAAACAACCATCAACCCGGATCTCTACCATCACATCTGTACCAAACCCAAGGAATGTTCAAAATCGAGGCGTTGGGCCTCAAGGGTTTGGTAATGATGGGGAGTCGCATGCTCACCCTCATGCTATCTATCCGGCTATCCTCACCCCTTCCGAAGTGAACCAAGTTCCTACCATAATCAACCAAGAGCCTTCTGGCTTGCCCAACCCTCCCCAAGGCAGGAACCAACGGCATTTTGCCATGGTAAGGACCATTACCTTGAGGAGTGGTAGTAGACACAAGGGACCTACCTAGCCCATGTCAACCCCATTAGGCCCCGTAACAAGAATTACAAACTCCCAACTAAGAATGTGATCAACAAAACATCAGAGTCCGATTTGGGAGTATGTTGCTGTTGTATGGGAAAATAGAAAAAGTCAGAGGAGAAATTGGAGGAAAGGATGTCCTTACTTCAGGCTTTCAAATTGACAATCATTTTACTCCTCGCAGCTATCGAATCAATCCCCACCTATGCCACAGGTTTATTGAATACATATAGAGAAAGCATAGAGAGAAATCTGAAATCAAAAGGAGAGTAGTTTTGTTCGATAACACAAGCCCATTGATCCTAAACAAGCTACCTCCTAAGAAGCAGGACCCAGGAGCCCCACTGAATTCCTGCATAATAGGAAGCATTACTTCTGACCAAGACCTCCTTGACTTGGATGCTTCCATTAATGTGATCCCTACCTCACTGCACATGGAATTGGGTCTAGGCTACCTAAAACACACTGACATAACCTTGCAGTTAGCCGATAGATCCATTACAAAACCAAGGGGTACTTTGGAGGACATTGTAGTCAAGGTTAATGATTTGCATTACCTTACTGATTTCATGGTCCTGGACATGGAAACCCCAAAATAGCTCAACCACACCCTAATTATTTTTGGAAGACCTTTCTTAGCTACTACTAAGTTGAGGATTGATTGTGAATTGGGAAATATAGAAATGGCCTTAGGGGATAAGATAAATCGATTCAATATTTTTGTGGTCACAAAGAAGAATAAAATTAAGTGTGGTTCGATGGAGGAGCTTGGTAGAGTAGAGGAAGTAATGTTCATACATACCTTAGGAAACCTTTTAATGGCCAACTCAACCCAAACTCGGGAAGATCACATGGTTGTGGAAATAATTGAGGACAAAACAAAAATGCAACCAATTGTAGCATCGTAGGATGAGGAAGATATACAAGAAATCAAAAATTTTCTGGATGATTCACATGATCAAGATAAAACCCAACAACATCTTTTCCTGAATGCTTAGAGTTTGAGGTCCAACTTGTGGGTTGGAATTCTGAGGATCAGGATGGTTGGTTTAAGAACCCAGAGTGCGAGGATGAAATTGAACATTCGGGAAGAACTCTTCAAACATTAGGTATTCTAGAGTATCCACAAATCCCCAGCACATCACAAAGCCCTCATCATCCTTTTTCACCCAACCATTGCACAAATTTTATACCCAACCACATTCCTCTGTAAAAAATCAACAAAACACCTATTGGAGACCATTTGGGCTCTCACTGCACCACCAGCTTTCCACTTTCATTGTTCATCTCATTGGCAAGCTTATTTTCACTCTCCAGGACCAATACCTCGGGGCCTGGAAACTGTGTAGTTGTGGCCTCAATGTTTAATTATTTTTATTGAGGACCTCGCCTAGTAGCAGGCATTAAACTCAGCACATGTAAAGACTATTCCAAGCTGACTAGAGTCTCATGGAAACCAGGTGCTATTCTTCCAGTTCTACTCTCCTGCATGCTTTCACAATGAGGATAATGCAATAGCTAAGCATGGGGGTGTGGACATATTTTATAACCTTTTTTCCTACTGTAACAGTAATTTCTTGTTATTTGATTCTTATTACAAAAAAATAATTTGAAAATTTTAAAAAGATAAAAAATAAATAAATTAGGAAAAGATAATTTAGGCATTTGGAACTTGTTAACTTTAGTAAATGATACGAGAGAACCTAAACACTTAGACTCTTTAGGTCTTTAGGCTTAATTAGCCTGGGTGTCCACTCGAATGTGGACTTAGTCTCGAGTCCTCATCAATTAAATTTCATTTTAAGTTGGTAAATAAATTGGGATGAGAAGTATGTGACTTATCAACCCACCCTCTGATTTGGGGGGACTTTAAACCTAAGCATCTACACACTTTTTTTTTGCACTAACTCACTTTTCGATGGTTTCTTTGGAAATTGGGTAGCTAATGAACTATCTAGGGTGGTATGGCTGGCAAGTTATCGGTGGTAATAGCTCATCGGCCGGTTGTCCAGAGCCCAATCACAAGACCATTTTCATTATACTGTCTTTAGGTAAATCTTAGATTAGGAAAACAACCTACCTAAAAAAAGAAAAAAGAAAGGAAAGGAAAGAAAATATAGAGAAAAAAATAGAAAAAGGAGAAAATAAAAAAAATAAAACAACACTTCATCGCACGAGTATGGCTGACAAGTTGTCGGTGGTAACAGCTCATCGATCGATTGTCCAGAACCTAGCTCAAAAAAAAAAAAAAAACACAATAATTCCTAAAACACTTAGGGAAGAAGAGGGGGAGTAGAATAAACTGAGGAGATATACATTGGGTTTACCCTTGTGTTGACCATATAAATAAAAGAAGTAGGGAGAAAGCTACCGTTCGAAAAGATAAACCTCTAGACAAGGTCACCTAGGGTCGTAGAAACCTGAAGTCCATTTTAACGACCGCCTAGTGAGTCTTTCACTATTTTCACAAGGTGCTTAGCATTTTGAATCCTTTTCGAGTCTTGGGTAGGTCGAGTAGCCGTAAAATGTTATCTCGAAACTCTTAAACTCCAAAAGTATAAATAAAATAGAAAAGAAGAAAAATAATAAAAAATGTATCTTCCCATTTCAAATAAGGCGAGGACTCAGGCAGTTTGCATTCTAGCAGGAACCCGAGTACTATTGAGTTTTTATAGTTTAGGACCTTAGTTGAAATTTTCTATTGTTAATAAATGACTTAGGCCTAAGCGATCTAATCCTAGTTTTGATGTTATACATAGCATGTAGTTTAATTTTGCTAGAGACTAGCAAAAGATAGGCTTGGGGGTATGATGTAAACACATTTATTGAGGGTAAAATGCCTATTCATACATGTTCCTAAGCTTAGATTTGCATTTGATGTTATAAATATTACATAGCATGCATCATTCCGCATTTAGAGTAGTTGTATATAATTTAAGTTAATTGTGTCCCTTTTGTGGTTAGGAGAGAAGGATATTTATTTCATAGCATCGGATTGATGATCCGATCATACGGATTTGATCAAGACGACGATCGGAGTCCAACACCTCTGAAATTGCCTCGATTGGAGTCCCGTAGCACCATATCCAATCCGAGGAAGATCAACGGCCAAGGGATTAGGTGACATAATTTGGAGCTTCAAATGACAAATCCGACCATGTGGATGGATTCGAGTTGACGATCGCAACCTAATGGCGTGAAATTGACTCAATCTGACCTCTGTAGGAGCCTCTAAAACAAAAAGATGGATGGCCTAGATTATGCCACGTGGCCCAACCTAGGTCGCCCAGTGCATGCACGTGACATCACACGCATGCGTAGGCGTGCATGTGCATAGTGTAACGCTAGTGCGTGACCATGCACGCACGCTGGGCAAAGAGAGGCACAGTGCAGCACTAGCGACATATGAGCTGGGCTAGAGTAACACATGAGCTTGACCTACAACGATGCCTACAGCCTCGCTAATTCTTTGTGCGCCAACAAAGCCAACTGCGGGCGTGGGCGGCATGTGCATGCATGAGTTGCCTACAGCGACACTTCCAGTGATGGCCTGGATGCCACTAATGGTCCCATACCTATTTTTGCCTATTCTCCTCCACTATAAAAGGACCTACACACCCTCCCTTCCAAGCCATCTCTACCTACTCTACTCCAACCTACACCTAAGCTCTAGCAAGGCTACCAATGCTCCATTAGACCTTGTTCTCAAGATCTCAAGGCTCCTATTAGTGTAGCAAACCTTTGCCTCACCAAATATTCGTCCATCTTCCCATCCCCATGCATAGGTCACCTTGGAGCCATCCTCCCACCTCCATTCCGGTAGCAGATCACCTCTGTCTTCTCACCTGCATTCTGGAGGCACGTCACAGCTTTCCTCTACCCGATGTCCTCCTACATCTCACCTCCATCGTCCCGCTCCTCACCTCCTTCATCCAAGCTTCCGCCAGGCGCTGTCGTCTCGCTGAACAGCCGATTCAGGAGATTTCCTCTCACCCCCTGTTGTCAGACCTGGATAGGTTGTTAATATGGTGATTTTATCATTGAAATGTGTATAGTGGTTAACCTAAATCGGACCTAACCATTTCTTTACAAAATTTTTATCTTGGTCACTTTTAGGCCCAGGGTCGAACTCAGGGAAGTGGGGTTACAAGTCAAGTTTCTACGCCTTTCCTACAACGAATCTCTTTCATTCGTTTATTGTGTTTTTGGTGTTTTTTCTATTTAGATTTTTTTTTGGTAATTTTTGTCCTTGAGGCACACCCTCAAAATTGGGTTCTTGGCTTTGAGCCAAGAAAGGGTTCCAAAATGAGTCTTGCTATTCTCAAGATGGAGTACCTGCAAGTCAAGGATTATCTTCTCTCTTTTATATATTTTTTTATCTTTTTATTTGCATGAAAGAGAAGTAGAAATAAAGTAAATATAGTATATATTTATAGGAATATATTATATATGTATAAAGGGGTGGAGGTGGAGGCGGAGATGGAGTGTAGCACGGTGTCGAGTCGGCTGTCATCTAGAAAGATGCAATCAATAGGACGAAGTGCCGCGTGTAAGGTGTAGAATGGATGGTGGAAGATGAATGCGAACATGCTTTTTGTACGTGTGTATCACGGAATATCCGCAACTGGTGCAGATATTGCCGCGATACCACATATGGTAAATAATGTGAAACTATATATATATGTATATATGTAAATATATCTATATGTATATATATATATGGTTATAGATATATAGGTATATATATGTAGTTATATATGTATATGTATATATATATATATATATATATATATAGGTATGTAAATATATATGTAAGTATATGTATAGATAGATATATGTATAGATCTATATATATATATATGTGTATATATTGGTATGTATATGTATGTATATGATACTATATAGATGTATATATATATATGTGTATGTATATAGTAATATATGCATATATAGATATATGTAGATAAGTATATATATATATGTATATATAGTTATAGATATATATATGTATATATATGTATGTATATTTGTATATATATGTATATATATAAGTATATGTGTATATATATGTATATATATATATAAGTATATAGATGTATATATATATATATGTATGTATGTATATGGACTAATACATAGTTATATAAGTGCTAAGATATGTAGAGATATACGTGTATATATATATATATGTATATGTATATATGTAAATATATATATATGTATATATATAAGAATGTAGATATATATATATGTATGTATGTATACTAATACATAAGTATATAGGTACTACTATATGTATAAACAAAAGTATACATATATATGTATATATGTATATAAATATATGTATATTTATCAATATATTTATATGTATATGTATATATATATATGTATATAATAGTGTATAGGTGTGTGTGTGCGTGTGGAAGTGTGAGTGTATGTGTGTGTAAGCGTCGGTAAAGAGAGTGCTGTGAGAGAGAGAGAGAGAGACGGCACTGCTATGAAGAAGAGGCGGGTTAAGTCATCCATGAGCCCAGTGAGTCGTCAGATTATTCAAGCTCACACGCAGATGCGCATGCACATAGAGAAACACGTGCTGGAGGGCGATGGGCACGGAGAGAAGATCGCAGTGCACAGCGCTGCTGAAGAGTCAGGTGCGGGTTGGTAGACGCGTACGTTGGGAGCGGGCGAGCATACGCGGGTGAAAGAAGCGGGCGCTCGCAAATGCTGAAGCGGGCGGGTGCGGGCGACGTGAAACTGAACGTGTGCGAGGGTGAACGACGGTAGCGGTGCGTCAGGTGACCGGTTAAGTGAGAAACTCACCGGTCACCCTACTGTAGTCACATTGTTCCACAGAAATGCATGAACAGTGGCTACAGTGGTCGGGTGAGCCGCACGACCACCTGCTGCAGGTGCTGTGAGTGCAGGAGGCTTGCGGCTGTCACGCGTGGGTTGGTGCGAGAGGAAGAAGGTATGCGCTGGCCGATTGCAGGCGAGGAGAAGTTTGCGACTGAGCGCGCAGAGAGGAGGCAAGGGTGCCTGCAGGCCATGCGGAGGCTTGCGGGTGCTGGCAGGGGTGCGTGTTGAGGCTTGGCTGGCCGCTGCAGAGGCGTGCAGTGGCCGGTTGCGGGCGGAAGATAGAGCGCGACAGGGCGCATGCGCGAAGAAGCTAGAGGCGGAGGCGCCTGCAAGTGCACACAGAAGGTGAGGGCAGCCTGTAGGCTTGCGCGGAAAGGGGTGGTGCCGCTGCTGCTGCCGCCTTGCTGCCACTGCTAGAGCTTTGAGCTTCAAGCTTAAAGCTTTGCTCCAATGGCTGAAGGTGCTTCAAACGGTGAACCAAGAAAAGAGCCACCACACCCACTGGCTCTTTGATGACATGGGCAGTGGTGTACTCACGGTGGTGGTTGTGCACCACCGTGAGGTGCTCCTATCCACCGGGTGTCTCCTCAGAGGAGGAGGGCCGGCGTATGGAGGGAGAGGGAGGATACGGTGGCCTGGAAGGAGAAGTGTTTTGGGTTCTTTTGGCGTGGAGGACCAGGTTGCCTTTGCAAAGGAGGAGCCGTGGCTATTTTATAGAGGAAGAGGAGAGCATGCACAGCCAAGCCCTGGCTGTGCATGCTCATGCATGGCTCATGGCAGGGAGAGGCTGGCGCAGGGAAAGGGCTTGAGCAGGGAATGGCGCGAGGAGGAAGGTGTTGTTCCATGCAGTTGCAGGAAGAGATTTCAAAATCAAGTAAAATAAGAAGATGGTGAATTTTGCAAAGATTCACTTGAGGAAAAATGTGAATTGCGAGGCCATTTATTTCAATCTCCTCCCCTCTCAATTAAATGCATGCATGCATGTACTTTTACAATGCAATTATGGAGACCTAATATGCATTGGTAATGCTCAGAAATAGCACAAGACGACACAATTGCAAGCGTATTTTTGCGGTGCAATCATACCCCCATGCCTATCTTTTGCTAGTCCCTAGCAAGAGAGTATTTGTGTTGTATTTAGAAATGATCTTTAGCAGAAGATTTTCTTCTGAGGCAACATAGGTGTGTTTATTGTTGGATATTGTGGGAACCAATTGTAGAGAAGACTACTAGCACTTTAAGTCTCACACGACAAAGATCATCTCTCAACTAACCAGGACTCTTGATTTTTAAACCATAAGTACGATTTCCAGGACCCAGGAGTTTTTTGCCATACTTGAGAGCTCAAGAGATTATGGCTTATGCTTAGTGAAGGATCAAGACTGACCAAATGACCATTAAGACTCAAGCCTAGGGTTTCACGAATCTTTAAGTATAGGTTGGTCCCAGTTTCAGCTTGTGTTTTCGGATTGACCCTTAAGAAGATGATGGAAACTCAACTCCCATTTTCTAACATTTGTGGCTCACAGGAAAGCAGGGTATTTGCGACTTGCCCTGAAGAACTTTTTGTAGGGAGAAGACTTTACAAACATTTGTGAGATATACTGACTTATTTGCATCTTTTTTTTTAATAGAAACACGTGTCAGTATATCTCTTACAACATTCTTTGGAGGAGCACACTTTTCTTTTTGGTGGAAAGAGTTTCTCGTAAACACAAGACTAAAACCTGGGATAAAAAGTCTACCTGCACGCATAGGTAAGGACTCCACCTTCCCTAATGAACACTAGGGTTGGATCTTATGTTGACCTGGTCTTTCTTGATATGTGTAGTGTGAATCAAGTTTACTTAAGCTCTCAAGTAGAAGCAAACTAACGAATCCTGTACTGGTGTCTCAGGTACAAGAATACGTCCTTAGTTAGGAGAGATTCCGATCTATCTTGTCAATGCTCAAGTGAAATAAGCCGAGCCTGAGCGAATCAAGCTTCTGAGGCCTGAAAGTCTTCAAAAAAGAGGTTGAATATCCATAAACACTTATTGTATTTTTGTTTCAGCTTTCAGATCATTACTAAACACCATTTATTATTATTATTATTATTATATATATTATATATATATATTTTTTCTTTTCTTTTTCTTGCATATTTATAAATAGGTGGGAACTGCATGATAGCATAAAATACCCAGATCCTATGGATTCCTATCCACCCCCCTATGCCAAACGATGCTATGTCCTCATATGCATGTAGGGATAGGTAGAGAAAGGGCGAAAGATTGGGTAACGAGAGCTGAGGTGCAGGGTATACAGTAGGGTGGTTGGGTGGGTGGATGGTGGGTGGTGAAGTGAAAAGTGAAGTGATCGTGATAGTGGCGTGAAAAGTGATGGTGAATGGTGAAAGGTCTGGCATTTCATGGGACGAGAGTGTCCCAGGTGGATCGGAGAACAAGTCAGGAAGAAGAAGTTGGCCCTCAGATTGGCCAAGAAAAGGAGCTTCTTGGATAGATGGATCCAAAAAGAAATAGCCCCAGTGAGAAGTATATGGGCTTAAGTTCCCAGTGTGGATTTGCAAATCCGCCTGATTTGGCGAGAAAGAAAGGGAAATTCGATCTTCAAGAGTGTGGACCAGCGGTGAGTAGCCCGGATATGACTCAGACCATGAGCTATGGGAAGCGGAGAAAACCTCGACAGAAGTCTGGTCAGGAGAAGGTACGGGACAAGGGAGGGATGGGGGAACATCACAATATGTGCTGATCAGGCAGTCGTCAGTGTTTACAGGTAATCCACAGCAGTCTGAATAGGTCCCAATTAGTCCGATACACGCGCTGGCGGCTGTGTCCTCATCAGATGTGTCATCCTCGATGCAATCGTAATCAAAGTTCTTGGCTGCCTTGGAGATGTTTAGCTTGATCTTTTCAGATCCAACAGCAATCTCAATATAGCCCGACTCGCAATCAATAAGGGCATGGGCTGTGGCCAAGAAAGGTCGACCAAGGATGATCGGACAATCAGAAAGTGAACTAAGAACTTCCATATCTAAAACAAGAAAGTTGATAAGAAAATAGAGACTGTTGACCCTAACCACCACGTCTTCCACCACACCCTTCGGGATTTTGACAGAACGATCTGCCAACTGTAACGTGACAGGTGTGGGTTTCAGATTTCCCAAGGAAAATTTTTCGAGCATGATGGTCGGTATAAGATTTATGGAAGATCCTAGATCAAGCAGGGCACCATTAAAACTACAGCCTTGGATGCTACAGGAAATAAGTGGTGTGCCCGGATCTTTCTGCTTTGGTGGTAGGTTTGACAGTATAGCACAACTCGTATGAGGGGAGAGAACCACCAGATTCTTAGTTTTCTTTGACTATCGCCTGGGTGTTGTGTAGTCTTCAAAAAATCGGGCAACAGTAGGTATGTGGTCGATAGCCTCAAGTAGGGGTATGTTGATTTCTACATCCCTGAACAAATTACACAGGTTATCAAAGGCCTGTGTATCTTTCTTTTTGTCTTTTGGCTCCCTCAGTAGAGCCTCAAGGAATGGGATTGATTCTGGCAACAATTTGGGTGTATCGTCATCTCGCGAATGCAGTGCGCATCCCGAATGAGAGGGCGATGAAGAAGAAGATGGGCCAGGATCAGGTCGAGGTGGATCGACGGTCTGCTTACCACTCCTCGTAGTGATAGCATTGGACGATGCGGGTCCAGTGGGATCATACGGCGGTGGAGGGTTCGCAATAGGGACATAAGAGTGCGGTGCTGCAACGGGATTAGCCTGAAATCCTGGTGGAATGCTCGGAGCTTGCAGAATTTGATTAACCTTCCCTTGAGAAGGTCGTACCTGTAGTTGAGGACCATGGGGTACGAAGTTTCGTGGGTTTGGAATAGGTTGGGTGGGAAGAGTGCCTTGAGATCGAGTCGCCATGCGTAGTTGACTGATCTCAGCATTCTACTGTGCCAATTGGTGCTAAAGAGAGGTCATGTTCTCTTCATGGCGCTTTGACATTTCCGTCGTCATTCGCATCAATTTTTCAAGAGGACTTGATTCATGTTCTGTTTACGATACGCAAGGGCCTGATGGCGGATTCGCCATAGGATTAGACTGAGCCCTTGGGATGACGGGTGCGGACGGTCGCATTGGTCCACCTGCGGGGTTTTGGCACTACGGGTTATTGGACCATGCGAAATTCAGATGATTTCTCCACCCTGGGTTATAAGTGGCAGAGAACAGGTTGTTCCCCAGCGCGCAAGCGTCTTCTATGCCAGAAGATGCATCCACAAGTAAATATGCATCCGAGCACACGGAGGCTTGGTCCTCTATGTCGAAATACTAGCTCGCAGAAGCCAATTCCAAATGACTTACCAAGTTGCTCGGCGTGACACTCGGTAAGGAAGGTCTTATGGGGTTTCTCGGGATAAGCTTGGTGTTAGAAGAGTTGGGATTGTGACGAAGTGGTGAAGTGGGGGTGTTTGCCATAGAACAGGTGGGGTTGGCCAGAAGCTCGTCCAGCTTCTTGTGCACGATGGAGACTTCATCCAGTTTTTGTGCAATAAGGCTTAGATCAGTGGATGAATGGGAGGGTCCCGTGTCAACTTCGTGGACATTTCGGGGCTGGCTGGTATGATTAAAGGTGACAATGGAAGCATTGTTCATCGAGTTTTCACTCATATTTTCAAACAATTCAAATGCTCCATTCTCGTCTTTATTCATAAAGTTCCCTCCGCAGGAAGTGTCTGCAATCTGCTTCAAAGTGTCATTTAGCCACTTAGGCAGACCGTGGTGCGGACACTTCCTGAGGAGGTTGTTATACCTCTCCCATGCCTCATGAAATTGTTCGTTGTTTTGTTGCATAAAAGAGGTGATAGCACGGCGAAGCGCATTGGTTTGCCCGATTGGGAAGAACTTATTGAGAAACGCTATTCACATCTCTTCCCAAGAGTGGATGGTTCTCCCAAGGGTGCATAGCCACTGCGACGCTTTATCCCGCAATGAAAACGGGAACATTTTCATGAGGACTACAGGTAACCCGATATTTGTAGGTTTAACAGTTTCAGCCAATCGGGTTAAGTCTTCCAAGTGGAGAAAAGAATCTTCACTTGCAAAACCATGGAAGTGAAAATTTATTAGGGCAATAATGTTAGGTTTCAGTTCAAAGTCATCCCCGCCCATAGGGACCAAAATTTGTCCTATGGTATCTGTAGCAATGGGATTCTAATAAGAGCTAAGAGACCTAGGCTCCCCCCGTTCGGGAGGATTCTACATTTCCTCCAATGTTTCCCGAATGGCTTCAATTTGCTTATTACACATTTCCATTTGGGCTTGGAGGTGGGTTATGGGATCTAAGGCTCCACCACCTGGTGGGTTCTGAGGGCGGTTTCCTCTCTCAGGATTTGGGGGTGGTCATGTAGCCATGTTTGTGGAGGAGGACAATTCGGCTTCTTTTCTAAATTTATCAGGCAATTCAAACAGTTCAGGGTTTTGTGACCTCCTCCCAAACATGCACTACCGCAGGAAGAATTGGGGAGATGAGAAGGGAAAAGGGATGTGAGAAATGACGACGCAAAGGTACACTTGATGACAAATCAATTCAATCAAATTCCTAACCTCTACAGTGTGCCCTTAGACCTAAAGATCGAAGTTACCTACTATCACGAACTACGGAACCGAATGCGAGCACCGTGGAACCACCAGGCCAGATTGAAAGGCCGTTTGCCCTAGTCTTAGACACATGATAGCATGTAGGAACCCTTACCAGCACGTAGGCGCTACACGCAGGTAGTTAGACCTCTAATCCTTAAGAAGGGTCAAGTTACTACAAGTTTTAGTTAGAGGCTTAGGTTCAAGTGCTTTTGGATTGTGAAGGGCGTTGTTTACCGGTAATGCCCAAGTGATTGATTTTTCAAGTGTGTAAAACAAGCATGCAATGGGAAAATCTCCCCGAATTGAAGTTTTTATTAGTGAATGATTTTTAGAGTTCAGCCTTAAGTAGTATGAATTTTAGGATTTCTTTGAAATACCAAATCAAACAATCTCTGGGTTTTGCAAGAATACAAGTTTTCTTCTAAACCCAACAAACCCTTCTTCATTATCAGTTGGTTAATGCATGCTAAAATGTAATGGGCTACCCTAAATGGAGATTTCTATGTGTGGATGCACGAATCAATTTTAGAGTTTATGTGAAGGGGAGCCAAAGCACTTCAATTCAAGTGCTCCCAATTACCAGAAATGATTTCCACACACGAGGCTTCAACCAAAAGATAAAGAAAATCAAATAGTTGGGGTTGAAGTATTCGGGATCGAATCTTAGGCAAGTTGAAAAGTCATGGTGGGGTTAGAATCAACTCAATTCGAAGTCTCCCCACCAAAAATGTGATCCCAAATTTGCAGGTAAATGAGGCAAAGAAGGGTGCAAACAATCTTTTTATGTTTGCCTCAAAGAATACTTCCCACAGCGAAAAATTCAAGAATCAAGATTCTTGGATTTTCGCTATGAGAAGTAAGGCGGGAAATCCCAGGGCGGTGGGAGTGAATACAATCAATCAAACAAGTGAATTTTAATCCACTTGCCCCAAGAGATCCCCCAAACTTTTTCTAGTTTTTTTTCTAGTTTTTTAGTTTTTTTATTAAGGTGGCAAGTTAACCCTAGTTTGCTAAGAAAAGAAAACCTACTTGTTCGGCAACGTGTGCGAAGCTCCAATGCGGTGTTGGCATCTTCACACTCTCGTTCTCGCCTTGGATCTGCTCACGTCTTCGACTTCATCTGCCTGCCTTCTCCGTGCAACAGGTTCACCTGCACACCAAAAATAGAGACACCCGTGAAGAGAGAAGAGAAAAAATTACAGGAATGGAGTAAAAACTTACTTGAAGGCGCACTTCCCCGGCAACAGTGCCAGAAAAGGTAAGGTGTTGGAACCAGATAGGATGTTAATATGGTGATTTTATCGTTGAAGTGTGTATAGTGGTTAACCTAAATCAGATTTAACCATCTCCTTAGAAAATTTTTAACTTGGCCTACTTGATTTTATCTTGGTCACTTTTAGGCCCAGGGTCAAACTCAGGGAAGTGGGGTTACGAGTCAAGTTTCTATGCCTTTCCTACAACGAATCTCTTCCATTCGTTTATTGTGTTTTTGGTGTTTTTTCTATTTAGATTTTTTCTGGTAATCTTTGTCCTTGAGTCACACCCTCAAAATTGGGTTCTTGGCTTTGAGCCAAAACATGGTTCCAAAACGGGTCTTGCTATTCGCAAGACAGAGTACCTGCAAGTCAAGGATTATCTTTTCTCTTTTATATATTTTGTTATCTTTTTATTAGCATGAAAGAGAAGTAGAAACAAAGTAAATATAGTATATATATATAGGTATATATTATATATGTATAAAGGGGTGGGGGTGGAGGAGGAGATGGAGTGTAGCACGGTGTCGAGTCGATCGTCGTCTAGAAAGACGCACCCAATAGGACAAAGTGCCGCGTGTAAGGTGTAGGATGGATGGTGGAAGATGATTACGAACACACTTTTTATACGCGTGTATCAGGAAATATCCGTACCTGGTGCAGATATTCCCGTCATACCACGTATGGTAAATAATGTGAAACTATATATATATATATACGTATATATGTAAATATATCTATATATATATATATATGGTTATAGATATATAGGTATATATATATATGTAGTTATATATGTATATATGTATATGTATATATATATAGGTATGTAAATATATGTGTAAGTGTATGTATAGATAGATATATGTATAAATTTATATATATATATATATATGTATATATTTGTATGCATATGTATGTATATGATACTACGTAGATGCATATATATATATGTGTGTATTTATATAGTAATATATGTATATATAGATATATGTAGATAAGTATATATATATATATATATATGTATGTATGTATGTATATATAGTTATAGATATATATATGTATATATAAGTATGTATATTTGTATATATATGTATATATATATATAAGTATATAGATGTATATATATATATATATATGTATGTATATGGACTAATACATAGCTATATAAGTACTAATATATGTGGAGATATTTGTATATATATATATATGTGTATAAATATATGTATATATTTCAATATATATATGTATACGTATATATATATATATGTATATAATAGTGTATAGGTGTTTGTGTGTGTGTTGAAGTGTGAGTGTATGTGTGTGTAAGCGTTGGTAAAGAGAGTGTTGTGAGAGAGAGAGAGAGAGAAAGAGAGGGCGCTGCTGTGAAGAAGAGGCGGGTTAAGTCGTCCGCGAGCCCAGTGCGTCGTCTGATGATTCAAGCTTGCGCACAGGCGCGCATGCGCATAGAGAAGTGCACGCTGGATGGCGATGGGCACGGAGAGAAGATCGCAGTGCACAACGCTGCGTGAAGAGTCAGGTGCAGGTTGGCAGACGCGGGCGCTGGGAGCGGGCGAGCGTACGCAGGTGAACGAAGTGGGCACTCGCATACGCTGAAGCGGGTGGGTGCGGGTGATGCAGGAGTGAACGTGTGCGCGGGCGAACGGCAGTAGTGGCGCGCTGGGTGACCAGTTAAATGAGAAACTCACCAGTCACCCCACTGTAGCCACAGTGTTCCGCAGAAACACGTGTACAGTGGCTACAATTGTTGGGTGAGCTGCACGACTGCCTACTGCAGGTACTATGAGTGTGGGTGGCTTGCGGCTGGCGCGCGTGGGCTGGCACGCGAGGAAGAAGGTCTGCGCTGGTTGGTTACAGGCACGGAGAAGTTCACGACAGAGCATGCAGAGGGGAGGCAAGGGCGCCTGCAGGCCGCGTAGAGGCTTGCGGGTGCTGGCAGGGGTGCGCGGTGAGGCTTGGCCGGCCGCTGTAGAGCCGCGTAGTGGCCGGTTGCGGGCAGAAGAGAGAGCGCGACAGGGCGCTTGCGCGAAGAAGCTGGAGGCGAAGGTGCCTGCAGGCGCATGTGGAAGGCAAGGGTGGCCTGCAGGCTTGTGCAGAAAGGGGTGGAGCAGCTGCTGCTGCTACCTTGTTGCCACTGCTGGAGCTTTGAGCTTCAAGCTTGGAGCTTTGCTCCAATGGCTGAAGGTGCTTCAAACGATGAACCAAGAAAAGAGCCACCATGCCCACCAGCTCTTTGATGAGCTGGGCGATGGTGGATTCACGGTGGTGGTTGTGCACCACCGTGAGGTGCTCCTATCCACCAGGTGTCTCCTCAGAGGAGGAGGGCCGATGTATGGAGGGAGAGGGAGGAGACAGTGGCCTGGAAGGAGAAGTGCTGTGGGTTCTTTTGGCATGGTGGACTAGGCTGCCTTTGCAAAGGAGGAGCCGTGGCTGTTTTATAAAGTAAGAGGAGAGCATGCACAGCCATGCCCTAGCTGTGCATGCTCATGCATGGCTCATGGCAGGGAGAGGCTGGCGCAGGGAAAGGGCTTGAGCAGGGAATGGTGCGAGGAGGAAGGAGTTGTTCCATGCAGTCGCAGGAAGATATTTCAAAATCAAGTAAAATAAAAAGATGGTGAATTTTGCAAAGATGCACTTGAGGAAAAATGTAAATTGTGAGGCCATTTATTTCATTCTCCTCCCCTCTCAATTAAATGCATGCATGCGTGTATTTTTACAATGCAATTATGGAGACCTAATATGCATTGGTAATGCTAGGAAATAGCACAAGACGGCACAATTGCAGGCATATTTTTGCAGTGCAATCACCCCCTCTCTTTTTATGCTTTCGTAGAATATTGTAATAGACATTCATGATATATGAAATACTTGCTCCATATCTCTTGTTATTTATTATGCTTATCTTCTTCTTTCAAAAACACAAAAAGTAACAAAGCCCTAAAATACCAAAAATAAACAAATCGAAGAGCGATTTTCACTTAAAGTAAATGTCACCTCCCTGTGTTTGACCCAGGACTCCCTTGGAGTTTTAATATAAATTTTATCTGATCGACGTGTTTTGCAACTATGACGTGGGTTACTTGTAACCCCGATTTCTAATACACGAAACACAGGCGACCATGTACCCAAGTCCAAAAATCATGACTAAATCAGGATTGACTTGGGCGCAATGACCTCAAAAGTATGATCATTTAGTTCTTTGGGGTGTGGTTGAAGAATGGGGCTATTGGTTGAATCATCCAATAATTCAGGATCAGAATCCACCATGTCGGCCCTAGTAGGATCAAATTCCTTAATTACAGGGCCATCAAATAATTCATCAGATTCCTCAGGCCCATTTATCTCACTAAAATCATTTTCTTTGAGCTCAAGTAAGACTTCACTAACAGATTCCTCACCCTCATAACTAGAGAATTCTTGATCCTCATTTATTTATGTCTCAAAATCATTTATCAATTCATGGTCCACAGAGACATTTTTCTTCATTCCCTGGCTCGAGGATCTCGGGTGAGAAGACTAGTTCATCCTCAATGGGTTGCTTTAGACCAACCTGGTCATCTCCAGTCTCAGAAAATGTGTGCCCCATGACAAGTGCTTGAGTAGGTTTTGACATTGGCTCTCCTGAAGGGGGTTCATCTTAAGTATCATCCCAAGATTTGATTAGGGCAACCATAAATTTCATCCTCAATCTCGACAATTTCCCCAGCAAAAACTCACCCGGGCCCTTATCCTCGATATCTTGGAGCCAATCCAATAACAAACTATTCAGATCACCAATCATTTGAATCAAGGGCTCCAATTCTTCATTGTGGGGTGTTGGCTGAGCTTCTAAAGATTGTATAGTGTTCCTCAAGTTAGCCAACACCCTATCATGGACCTAATTTACTTGAACCAAATTGTTCGATTGAGGGTTGGGTGGGTTTGGGTTAAAATTAGGGGAGTCAAGTAATTGAAGTTCTTGGGTTCCTCCCTAATAAAAGGTCATATCAGGTTGTTTAAAGAGGGGTGGTGACCTATATTCAGTATAATCCTAGGGAGGGTAGGTGTTATGATCATCATATCCTTCTTGATTGTAGATTGGGTTGGTTTGTTCATAAGAGAGTGGTGATCTATAATAAGTGTAGCTTTAGGAAGGATAATAATCATGATCATGACGTCCAGGGTTAGGTCTTGGACATTGAGGTCCGGAATCATATCCCCAATCAAAGTTTTCCAGACTAGGAGATGAGTAGTCGTAAGTTGGGTCGAGATAGTAATCATCTTGAGGATAAGTAGTGGTAGGAGGGAAGGATTGGAAATGTGTGTAGGATGTGGAAGAAAACATGGTGAAGTAAGAGGGAAGGTAGAAGAGAGAAAGATGCCTTGCAGTACAATCAACCAAACCTGTCCTTAAATTGGGTAGCTTAAGGACCTTTGCTTCAGAAATGAACTCTGACCACACAACGAATTTGATGTTGTCCTTACTCCAGAAGGTGGTAAAGTTGGACCAGCGAAGCAGGGGGAGCATGTCTCGAACGCCGCTAATTATGCCAAGCCCCAGCTTACTTAAGTCATTTGATAATCGGGCCCCCCAACTTAGCCCCTTTTGAAGCAAGCAGACGTCACTAATTCGAAATGCGTTGAAGAGAACACCCTTAAATGGACTCAATGATTCCTAGGGTCAATGTCTACTCAATTTTAATTAAGGCTTGGGATGATTGTGCTTTTGGAATGTGATGGCCCCTTTAGATAGGTTGTGCCCTTAATGATCAATTAATTTGTGTGTGTGTGCACAACTAGGGTTTATGATGTGTCTTTTAGGGTTTAACCATGTTGAGTAGCTTTGAGGGTTTAACGCTTAGGTGTATTCAATAAAATTGAGTAGAACACTCCAAGTTTTTGCTGGCACCGGTGTTGATATATTCTTTTGAAACTCAGAAAGAATGTGGAGTGCCTGGTTAGTTCCTAAAAATTGAACCTTAAGTGGCAAGCTACTTAATGAATCAATTTTAAATTGAGTGGTGTAGCCCAAATAGTTCAAGCAATTGGCCTATTGCATCACTTGATTAAGGCACACAAAATGTCTTAACCTAATTAGATTTCTACTTCTTTTGTGTCTGTTAAGTTGTACCAGATCCACAGGTCAGATCTCGATTATGTGGTAGAATCAAAGTGATTGTGTGCCTTAGGATGAGAATTTGTAGGAGCTAATGTGTGTAACTTTCAATAATGTCCCACTGACAGGAAGCATTCTTGTGCATTCGAAAGTCGTCGAAATCGTAGTATAGTCGCGCAAGAACGTTCGTCAAAAATTAAGTTTGTAAAAATATCGAGACTTTGAGTCCCGATCATTCATCTCTGGGAGGCATTTGATTTACTTTTGAAATCGATCTTTTTGTCGGTCTACTTTGTTTAGAATCGCATGCCGATTCGTGATTATTATGTGTTTAGGTACGACATGCTTAGTTGCAAGAATATTAGGAGTTAGAAACAGGCAACTTGAATCACGCAAATACAATATTAATCAATAAGCTCATGGTGATTTCAAACACATAAAGAGATATATATATATATATAAATGCATTTTCATTCATTCATTGGGGAGTTGTTTGCACAAGAAATCTAGAGGAAAGCTTGTACATAAATGCTCGAAATGGAAATCTAGCTACCAGAAAATGATTGCATACAAGAATCGATGGGGGGATTTCGCATGCATCAATGGGGGAGAAGTAAGACTACACTACAAAGTAGTAAATGAAAGTAATAAAAATTATGAAGAGAATGAATTAAAGCTAGAAGAGTAGAGGGCATTCACGGGTGGTCCTCGATGGCCTTAGAGTGGTCAGGAGGAGAATGAGGGGCAGCCAGTGTAGCTTAGGCCGACCCTTGGAGAGAGGGAGGAGTGATCCAGCATCCCGGCATGATGTCCTCCATGATGGTGGTGAGCTCGTGGAGGTGGAGTAGCTAACCTAAGTGAAGGCGGGCATGTATGGAGCTAATGAGGTGAGTGGTGCGAATGAAGCAAAGGGATGTGAATGAATGCAAATGGCCACCCCTTAGGTCTTTTTATAGACCTAAGGGAAGCTCTCTAGAGAATTATGGAATTCTCTAGAGAGACCTATTGTGGGAGCTCGTGGGAGAGTGAGAGAGAGAGGATGGATGGTGGTTTTTAGATCCACCAAATGTGGACCTAAAAATTGAATAGCTCTTGGTTACTAATTTTGGCAACCAAGGCAACAACACATGGTAGAGAGTTCTAGAGAACTCTAGCCTAGATATTTTCGTGTGGATGGTGTGTGTGGGTCGAAACCTAGGCGGCTAGGTTGATTAGGTTAGGTTGTAGTGGGTTTAGGTAAAGGTAGGTCTCAAATTAGGGTTATAAACCCTAATTCACTAAGGTATAGTGCAATTAAACTTAATACAAGTTTAATTGGGTGTGTGGAAACTCAATTGAGAGTAAAACAACTCAATTAATTTAGGTCTAGGTCAATTGGACTTTCACTGAGTCCAATTGGACAGTGCGTGCTGAGATCAGGGCTCAATTGGACTCAATGAGTCTAATTGAATAGGCTAATGGAGTTGACTAAGATCCAAGTCAATTATGTTTAGTGAGGACCTAATTAGGTCCTTAGGGAGGTCTAGAGGTGATGTACTTGGGTTAGGGCACCTTAATTTATGTTCTTATGGGATTGGAATTGGGTTTAGGGACCTAGAGATCCAAGATCAAGGCTTAAATCTCAAAATAGGAATTGGAGAGCAGTATCAGACGTCTATTAATAGTGTCAGATGTCTTATACTCAAAAATCAAAAGTCCAGACTTCAGTTCTGGAAGTCTAATATGAGTCAAGGGGAAATCAAGGTTCTATTTTGGGTATTCTGTTGAAATTGGACATCTAACAAAGTGTCTGGACATCTTATGGCACTGCAGAAGTGGGTTTGAGGTGTGCGGTGACCTGCGCTTGTCCGTGTGTGTTAAGAAGTTTCCTTATAGTTGCACTTGCAATGCCGATTTTAAAGTAAAGAAATGGAGGTGAGTCCGAGTGTCGGTCTCAGGGAGGCATGAAAATCGGATTTTGCTTATCACTTGTTGTCACGAAAAGCGTGGAGTTTTTCTTATGAAAGGTGCAGTTTGAAAAGCGAGAGAGAGAGAGAGAGAGAGAGATTAGGGTTAGAGTTGTTTCTTGCTTGATCATGCAACTTAAACAGGAATTAAAATAAACAACTGAATGGAAAGTACTTCATTAATCATGCAACTTTAGTTCATAGCTTACAACATTAAATACATGCTTAAACAAAAGTAAAGGAAAGCTTAAAAGAAAGGAAGAGAGAGAGGGGGAGAGCGGCGAGGTAGCCACGGCGGTGGAGGAGGCTCCGTCGGTGGCTCGTCATCTCCAGCGATTATAAGAGGGCCTAAAGCTAGCTAAGAGAGGGGTAGAGTAGTTGCAAGGGAAGTGAATGCCTTGAATGAGTGGTTGGAGGAGGTTTAAATAGGGTTTAGGGCTTTCTAAAAGAAGAAGGGCCTTTAGCGACATCCAAGACGTCGCTAAAACCATTCCAAAAGCGTCGGTGAAGCCCTCTAGCCCGTCGGTCAACCACCCGTGCCGTTATTCTTCGTGCTCGATCCGCGGCCGCTGCGTGAGAGCCGTCCGATCTGAGATCTTCCCTTGGAGGCGCTCGGATACTGCCTCAGGCGCATGTGTGCGCGGGCGTCGTCGCTCGATGTGCGCACGCGCGTGGGCGCTCGCGATCTGAGGGCGTGACACGTGGCGCGATCTCAGCTGCCTGTTGCTGATCGGGCCGCCCAATTTCGCTGTGCACTTCATTCGTCTTCAATTTTACGCACCGCGCGGCTCGAACCCGTGCTTGCTAACCGTCGGGCCACGCCCGCGCTTTGTCGCGGTGACTGCAGGTGGCGTCCAGTTCTCGACCGTCCAATCGAAGATCGACGGCCGAGATTTGATCTCAGCTGAAGGAAGAGTGGCATGCCGTGGAGCAAGGGTGACGTGGTGCAACGAGGGCCGTTGATCACCAGATCAACGGTCAGAACTTCTTGGGCCCATTGTAGGAGCTCCGGATGTCAGATTTGGCTGATTTCGAGTCCGTTGACTTCGTTCATCATTCTGAATCCATCCGTGTGGTCCGATTGCTCATCTGAGGCCTGCTTTTACAAGTACTTACACAAATGGCCATTAATACAGTTTTATAAGAAATGTTGGTACATGATGCATGTAATGCTCCCATTCTACTTATGTTGCACCTTTTATTCTTAAGATGGGCCCTATTTAACAGAATTATCACCCCCTTGTGCAGTGTTATCATACCCCCATGCTTGCTCCTTGCTAGTCCCTAGCAAGGTTTATTCTAGCCTTTATTTTCTTTCAGAATTTAAGAAGTAATTGCTTAGACACTTCATCACCTGTCAATAGGGGGAAATATACCAAGATCTTAATCTACAAAGATTAAGCAGCGCCCGGGTGTCTGCCAAAATACGAATTGCCCGAATCCTTACTTTAATGTATATAACTATACATATGTATTTGTATATATATATATTTTTTTTGAGAATTTTTGCGAAATTCAGTGTGGGTTGGTAACCTTTTACGGCTACCCAACCCACCCAAAACTCGATCAAAACCCTAAGTGCTAAGCATCTTGGTGTGAAGATTGTGATAGACTCACTTAACAGTAATTCAGACAGACTTTGGATTTCTACGCCACTAGGTGACCGGAAAAGGAAATATATTTGCCTGAAGGTGTATTTGTTCGATTGGTAGCTTTTTCCCTACGTTTGTTTTAATTGGGGTCAACACAAGGATTTTTCTAGTGTATATCTCCCCAGCTTGTACTACTTCCCCGCTTCTTCCTTAAGTGTTTTGGTTCTTTTTGTGTAGTTACTGAGCTGGGCTCTGGACAACCAACCAATGGGCTATTACTCACGATCACTTGCCAGCCATACTTGTGCGGTGAAGTGTGGTTTATTTTCTTTTCTTTTTTTTTTTTCGTAGGTGGCTTCCCTGATCTCAAATGTACCTAGAGGCAATGAAGAAGAAATGGTCTCGTGGCTGGGTTCTGGACAACCTGCCAATGGGCTGTTACCCACGACAACTTGCCAACCATACCACCCTAGAGAGTTCATTAGCTACCCAATTTCTGTCAAAATCTCTGAGAAGTGAGTCTGTGCAAAAATGTGTGCAGATGCTTAGACTCAAAGTTTTTCTGAGTTAGAGGGTGAGTTGATAAGTTGTATACTTATCACCTTATTTAGTAGGTGGATTAGAATAGCTTAAGGTTGCAAGGATTAGAAGCTAAATCCATATTTCAACAGACACCAGGGCTGATTAAGCTTGAAGGCCTGAAAAGTAAGTGTTTTTCTTTTTGTATTATTTCCCACTATTGACAAGTTTCTAACCCCTAAGTTTTCTTCCTAAATTCATTTTTTTTATTTTTTTTTATTCAGACTGATTAAATGAGATCAGGATTATGCAATTTACCACCCCCCCATGATTAAGTTGGACAATGTCCTCATTGGTAAGTACATGGATGCATAAGGGTTCAAAAAGATAGTACCTGAGTGACGTCAAATATCGAATCAGTTTGAATCCTCTGGGTTGCCTCCTAGGAAGTGCTGAGTTTAACGCCTCCAGCTGGGCGGTGCTTTGTGTCATCCCTCAATGAGGGTGACACTCTCTTTTTGGGGAACCTGGGCCAGGAAGTGCTTCAATCTTTGACCATTAACTGTAAAAGTGTGCCCAGTGTTAGGATCAGCGATTTCAACTGCCCCATTAGAGTAGGGCTTAACCACCTGAAATGGTCCTGTCCATTTGGACCTGAGTTTCCCCAGGAAGAGTTTTAGGTGGGCGTCAAACAGCCAGACTTGATGGTTAGGCTCAAAGGTTTTTCTATGAATGAGTCGGTCGTGGACGGCTTTAATTTTCTCCTTGTACAGTTGACTATTGTCAAAGGTGTCCCGACGAATTTCTTCGAGCTCAGATAATTGGAGCATCCTCTGCGCACCGGCTAACTGGGAATCCATGTTGCATTGCTTGACAGCCCAGTATGCCCAGTGTTCCAATTCGACAGGAAAATGGCAGGCTTTGCCAATGACCAGCCGATAAGGCGACATGCCTATCGGGGTCTTGAAAGTGGTCCTGTATGCCCACAGGGCATCATCAAGTCGTGTGGACCAGTCTTTCCTGTCAGGTCTCATAGTCTTCTGTAAAATGTTCTTGATATGTCTATTTGAGACCTCGGTCTACCCATTTGTTTGCGGATGATATGGGCTAGCAATGCGGTGGTTCACCCCGTATTTTCTAAGTAGGCACGGAATTGGCAATGGATAAAATGGCTCCCACCATCACTGAACATGGCCTTGGGTATTCCAAACCAAGAAAAGATGTTCTTCTTAACAAAGTCCATGACAGTCCTGTGATCGCATCGGCGAGTGGCGACGGCTTCAATCCATTTGGAAACATAGTCTACCGAGACCAGGATGTACTAGAAGCTGTTGGATGGTGGAAAGGGACCCATAAAATCGATACCCCAAACGTAGAAGATTTTGACAATCAAATTATGCTAGAGGGGCATCATATCCTTCTTGGTCATGGTCCCCAGCATTTGGCAGCGTAAGCAATTCTTGGCAAAGTTGTGTGCATCCTTAAATAGGGACGGCCAGTAAAATCCAGATTGCAAAACCTTTGTAGCTATTTTCTTTCCAGAGAAGTGGTCACCACAAGCCAGGTCATGGCAGAAGGAAAGCACACTCTGAACTTCATCTTCAGGGATACACCTCCTGATGATCTGGTCAGTACAGAGGCGAAACAGCATGGGATTATCCCAAAAATAGTGCTTGGCCTTAGCCAAGAACCTATCCCGTTGCTGTCTGGACCAGCTGTGCAGGGTTTGTCCTACAACTAGGTAGTTGACGTAGTCAGCATACCATGGCATTCTCTTGTCTTGCATAGCCAGAATATGTTCATCAGGGAAGGCATCAGAAAGAGGTAGGGAGGGTCCAATGTGGTCTGGATGAAGTCTAGACAAGTGGTCAGCCACCACATTCTTCGATCCGACCTTGTCTCGGATTTCCAGGTCAAATTCCTGCAAAAGTAGGATCCATCTGATGAGCCTGGGCTTTGCGTCCTTCTTGGCCAACAGGTGCCGGATGGCTAAATGGTTAGTGTAAATCATCACGTGGGATCCCAGCAGGTATGATCGGAACTTTTCAAGTCCAAAGACTACACCGAGCAGCTCTTTCTCTGTGACTGTATAATTTCGTTGGGCCTCGTACAACATTTTGCTCGCGTAATAGATCACCATGGGCTTCTTATCTTGCCTTTGTCCCAAGACAGTGCCTATGGCAAAATCTGATGCATCATACATAATCTCAAAGTCCTGGGACCAGTCAAGGGGTTGAAGTACAGGTGTGGTGGAGACTAAGTCCCGGAGGGTGTGATAAGCCTGGATGCAATCAGAAGACATGTGGAATAGGGCATTGTTGGCTAGAAGGTCGGTCAAGGGTTTGGAAAGCTTGGAAAAGTCTTTAAAGAACCTTCGGTAGAAGCCAACATGTCCTAGGAATGAGTGAATCTATCAGACCGAGCTAGGTGTAGGAAGTTTGGAAATTAAATCAACCTTAGCCTAGTCTACCTCGATGCCCCTATGCGATACGATGTGACCGAGGACAATTCCTTCTTGAACCAAAAAATGGCTCTTTTCCCAACTTAACACCAGATTAACCTCGATACATCATTTCAGGATTTTCTCCAAGTTGCTCAGACAATGGTCGAATGAATTCCCCAATACAAAGAAATCATCCATAAAGACCTCAGACAATGCATGCAATGCTGGAAGGTCGCAGGTGCATTGCATAACCCGAACAGCATTCGATAGAATGCAAACGTGCCACACGGGCAAGTGAATGTGGTCTTTTCTTGATCCTCTGAAGCAATTGCAACTTGGTTATATCCTGAATATCCATCTAGGAAGCAAAAATACTTCTGCCCTGCCAATCTTTCAAGGATTTCGTCAATGAATGGCAAGGGGAAATGATCCTTCTTAGTGGCTTCATTGAGCTTCCTATAATCAATACACACCTGCCATGCGGTGGTGGTGCGGGTGGGGATGGATTCGCCATGATCATTGGTGACAACAGTGAGCCTAGCTTTCTTGGGAACCACTTGCGTGGGGCTCACCCAAGGGCTATCAGAGATAGGGTAGATGTTGTCGGCGTCAAGCCACTTGATAATTTCTTTCTTAACGACCTGCCGCATGTTTGGGTTTAAACATCTCTACATCTGGCGGGAGGGTCGTGCCCCATCTTCCAGGTAAATCTTATGGGTGCAATAGGTGGGGCTAATTCCTCTTAACTCTGAAATGGTCCAACCAATGGTGGCCGGATGTTCTGAAAGGGTCACAGTCAACCTGAGTTCCTGATCCTTGGTTAGATGAGAATTAATAATCACTGGGAAGGTCTGGTCTGGTCCTAAGAAGACATACATGAGATTCTTGGGTAATGGCTTAAGTTCAGGTGCAGGTGGAACCAGTTGATGGAAAGGGAAAGGTTGGGAGTTGATCAACATTGATCTCCTCAAATGGTGTTGAGTGATTGTACTCAGCCTTACAGAGGTCCACGGGTAGTGATGGTGACGGGTCAGAACAGTCATTACGGGCTTCGTGGTCTGATACAGAACTGAGGGTGAGGCATTCCTCGATCAGAGTTTCCATGGGATCATGTTCCTCAACGCAATCACAATCAAAAGACTTTTTCGCCCGAAGATATCCAATTGCATTTTCCTATCCCCAAAGGCGATTTCCATACATCCCGTGTCACAATCAATGTTTGCCTTAGCCGTAGCTAAGAAAGGTCTGCCTAAGATTATGGGTGCATTCTGTAATTTTTCAGGGACTTCCATGTCGAGCACCAAAAAGGCGACCGGGAAACAGAAGTCCTTGACCCGTAGAATCACATCGTCGACAACCCCCTTCGGGGTTTTCACTGATCTATCAGCCAGCTGGATGGTGACAGGGGTTGGTGTCAACTCTCCAAAACCAAATTGGTGGTATAGGGTTGTTGGAATCAGATTGATAGATGCACCTAAGTCCAGGAGTGCTCTATCAAATGTCATGTCCCCGATATTGTAGGAAATCAGGGGTGCTCCTGGGTCAGTTCGCTTAAGCGGAAGGTTGCTTGATATTACGGAACTTTCTTGTTTAGAGAGCACAACCTTCCTAGGTGCATGAGGTCTTGGCTTACGCTTGGCTGTATAGTCATCCTTTAAAAACTTGGCATAAGCAAGGATGTGTTTGATGGCTTCAAGGAGCGAAATATTAATATGTACTTGCTTAAAGATTTCCAATAGCTCCTCAATTTCAACAACATTCTTCTTTTTCTTGATTGTTTCCATGGCTCAGGGTAGGGTGTCTGAATGTGGATTGGTTCTATTTCTGGGTCCTTGGTTGGTGCCTCTTCTGAGTCGGGTATTTCAGCGGGTGAAGTCTCAGGGAGAGTCGGCCATTTGGGATCCTGGGTTTTCGTGCCGCTTCTCAAGGTCACCACATTTGCAGAGGCATTGGGGCCATGGGTTGATCCTTGAGAAGACGAGGATGAAGAAGCACCAAACCCAGGGGGTGTTTGCGGGGCTGGCTGGACCATGTGAGCCTGCCCGGGGTTGCCTTGGAACCCTTGCGAATTGGGGCCTCTGTTAATTATGTTTCGCGGGTTCGATTATGGCTGGGAAGGTAGGGATCCTTGTTGTTTACAGTCCAAGAGTTGGCTTAACTGTCCCTTTACCAAGGCCATTTCCTCTTGATGTTTCTGGTTCATGTCAGCCATCATCTTTATTAAGGTGTCCATTTGGTTTGTGGGGGAGGGGTCGCCCTATTCTGATTATATTGGGGTCTAACTGGTAGTCCTTGCTAATAGGGGGCAAGTGTGGCTGCTGGTTTGGCCTGGGCTGGTTTTGGAATTGCGATGGTTTCTGGTTTGTCCAACCAAAGTTGGGATGGTTATGCCAGCCAGTGTTGTAAGTGTTGGAGAAAGGGTTAGGTTTCGCATAACCTTGGACAGCTTGCACATCTTCAAGGATAGCAGATGTCGATGGAGAGGGAAGAGAGTAATCAAGGGTTGAGGGAGCAGAGGTCCCTCCCTGGAATGTGATCAGGGTTTGTTCCAGGTTCAGTTGGGTTAAGGGCTAGACCAGGTCAACATTATGTGCTCCCTGTGCTAGGGAGAAAGTCTGTAAGGGGTTCCTGGTCTTGTTTAGTAGCTCATCAATCTTTTTGTCCACCAATTCCATTCGATCCAGTTTCTTGGCAATGATGTCCATGTCAACCATTCCAGAATTTGCTTATACCTCATAAATCCCACCACGGGGTTGACTGGACCTGTTGAACTGGGTCATGGAGGCATTGTTGAGCGAATTCTCGTTCATAGACTCAAAGAGCTCAAACGCGCTCTCCTCATCTTTGTTCAAGAAGCTGCCCCCGCATGAGGCATCGACTAAGTTTCGCAGGTTGCTGTCCAGACCATGGTAGAAAATTTGGGCCAATTGCCAGCTTAGTACTTCGTGGTGTGGGCATTTCCTTAAGAGTTCATTGAATCTTTCCCACACCTCAAGAAATTGTTCCCCACCCTGGAGTGTAAAGGTAGTGATAGCTCTTCTGAGGGCATTGGTCTTTCCTGTGGGGAAGAATTTCTTTAAAAATGCATGCCTTAGTTCTTCCCAGGTGGTGATGGGTCTACCTAGGGTTCTAAGCCAATGAGAAGCCTTGTCTCTTAATGAGAAGGGAAACATCTAATGTTCCTAGGTTTCACAGTTCGTGCTATGCGGTCGAGGTCCTCTAGGTGCTGAAAGGCGTCCTCATTTGATCTTCCATGAAAGTGGCTCTAGATCAGACTTAAGACATTTGGTTTCAGCTCAAAATCATCTCCCCCTTCGGGGATCCTAAGGTATGGCTTGACTCTAATAGCGGTGGGATTATAGAAATCGCGGAGGGGCCTCGGCTGATCCTGAAATGGTGGTATATCAAGTGGTGGTTGCCCTTGTATGCCTTGGAAAGGTGGTGGTGGTTGTTCTTGTGGGTTCTATAACCGTTGTATGGCTTGCATGATGGTGTGGATTTGTTGTTGCTGAAGCCGGAGGTTTGCATTAATTTGGGCTTGGATGATGGCCATTGCGTCCAGTGGGGGTTGATCCTCAGCTTCATCTACCCTAGGTTCCTCCATGTTCCTAACAGAATTACATTGCCTAGATTCCTGCCCCAAAACACACAACTTGGGATGCAGTGAGCATCTCCCGTGCATACATTAGATAAGAACAGGAGGGGATGCGGAGGGCGATAGATGCGAGAAATGTGTTTCAATCAAGCACACAAGCCTAGTCCTTATGGTGTATTCGTTAGGAGACTTAAAAATCTCACAAAGGGTGATTAAGTCCGTAAACACTAGACTCCCCTTCCGAAGGATAATCTGGCTATGTTAATTATGAGGGGATTGCAGGGAAGGTTCTTCCTTTGGCATGCGCCTCCGGTTCTGTAGACCCCACAACCGCGGTCGTTTGACACTGCCCCACAGCCTAGTTACCAGATTCTACCAAGGAATGAAAGCCAAGTGCCTAGCAAACAAAACCTCGCCTTTCGAGACTTAACTCAATCCTGCCTTGGGCATGTCTACTTAGTTTTAAAGGGCTAGGATAGTGCTTGTGCTAGGGTTATGTGATGAGGCATTAATTGGGGTGGTGCCTCTTAATTTTCCAATTTCAAAGTGTGTGCTTCTATCAAAACATGGTTTTCAAGCAAGGATTTTTATGATGTAGTGTCTTTTAGTGTTTCATCCTTACTTTAGTACTTTTTAGGGTTGACGTGTCTTAATGTTTTCAAACAAGTTTCAGTGGGCACCTCATGTTCTGCATACAACTCAGTGAAAGTAGATTTCCTTTTATTCTGTAGAGGCTCTAAAACCCTAATGTACTCATCCTAATGATCATGCAACTTCTATTAGATGAGTCGATTTTAGGGTTGAGTGGTACAGCCCAGGTCAACTCACGGTGGCTTCGTAAACACCACTCAAAAAAGATAAAAGAACACTCTAAGAATTTATTCAGAATATTAGAGTGTACATTTTTTTTTGTGGGGTGATGTGTTAAGGATGTTGGTCAAGCAATCATACACCACGTCAATTTTTTTTCAATTTTTACACTTTTTTTTTAGTTTTTCATGCAAGCAAACAATCATAAGTGAAGAATTACTCACCATCGGTCCTCGTTGTGCCTACTCCCTTGTTACCGTCGTGGGATGCGTCGCTTCTCCGTCCAAGCGTCGAATTCCTGCAACCATCAAGTAAAAAGGAAACAAGGCATTAGACGATGCAAGAATGGATGTGGAATGGAGATGACAAAACAAATCCATTGCCTCCCCGGCAATGGCGCCAAAAACTGATGTGCCTTTGTGCGTGTGTGTTAAGAAGTGTCGTTATAGTCACACTTGCAATGCTGGCTTTAAAGTAAAGAAATGGAGGTGAGTTCGAATGTCAGTCTCAGGGAGGAGTGAAAATCGGATTTTGCTTATCACTTGTTGTCACGGAAAGCGTGGAGTTTTGCTTGCGAAAGGTGCGGTTTGAAAAGCGAGAGAGAGATCAAGAGAGAGAGAGAGATTAGGGTTAGAGTTGTTTCTTGCTTGATCATGCAACTTAAACAGGAATTAAAATAAACAACTAAATGGAAAATACTTCATTAATCATGCAGCTTTAGTTCATAGCTTACAAAATTAAATACATGCTCAAACAAAAGTAAAGGAAAGCTTAAAAGAAAGGAAGAGAGAGAGAGGGGAAGAGCGGCGAGGCAGCCAAGGCGGTGGAGGAGGCTCCGTCGGCGGCTCGTCATCTCCGGCGATTACAAGAGGGCCTAAAGCTAGCTAAGAGACGGGTAGAGTAGTTGCAAGGGAAGTGAATGACTTGAATGAGAGGTTGGAGGGGGTTTAAATAGGGTTAAGGGCTTTCTAAAAGAAGAAGGGGCTTTAGCGATGTCCAGGACATCGCTAAAACCATTCCAAAAGCATCAGTGAAGCCCTCTAGCCCGCCAGTCAACCTCTCGCGTCGTTCTTCTTCGCGCTCGATCCGCGGTGGCTACATGAGAGCCGTTCAATCTGAGATCTTCCCTTGGAGGTGCTCGGATCGCGCCTCAGGCAAGTGTGTGCACGGGCGTCATCGCCCTGCGTGCGCGTGCGCGTGGGCACTCCCGATCTGAGGGCACGCTGCATGGCATGATCTCAGCTGCCCACTACTGATCGGGCATCCCAATTTCGCCGCGTGCTTCCTTCGTGTTCAATTTTACGCACCGCTCGGCTCGAACCCACGTTGCGTGCGTGCGGGCGTGCGCACTAACCGTTGTGCCACGCCTGCGCTTTGTCACGGCGACTGCAGGCGGGCGAGCGGTTCTCGACCGTTCGATCAAAGATCGACGGCCGAGATTTGATCTCAGCTGAAGGAAGAGTGGCGTAAGGTGGAGTGGGGGTGACGTGGCGCAACGAGGGTCGTTGATCACCAAATCAACGGTCAGAACTTCTTGGGCCCATTGTAGGAGCTCCGAATGTCGGATTTGGCCTATCTTTAGTCCGTTAGACTCCGTTCGTTGTTCTGAATCCATCCGTGCAGTCTGATTGCTCATATGAGGCCTGCTTTGACAAGTACTTACACAAATCGCCATTAGTACAGTTTTATAAGCAATCTTGGTACATGACGCATGCAATGCTCCCATTCTACTTATGTTGCCCCTTTTATTCTTAAGATGGGCCCTATTTAATAGAATTATCACCCCCTTATGCAGTGTTATCATGCGGGAGATGGCTAAGGGTCCTGGATGTCCTATAACTTATCTGGACATCCAGATAAGGGTTGGAACTAGGGTTTTAGGGCATCCTAGGGTGTTGTGACCTAATCTAGGGGTCGCTAAGGCTTGGGGAAGTCTCTAGGCTATCCTAGGGCTAGGATGGACCTATGCTCTTCACATTTTACTGCTTTATTCCCACTTAATAGAATAGCAAACTTTTAACCCCCTTACATTATTGTTCCTATATCTAAACTAAGCCTTCTGTTCTAGCTCTAGTACGACTCCTGTTATTCCTAATCCAGTTTCAGATCCTACTCTAGATCTAGCTCTAGATCTGCTTATTGCCTGCAATCGACATAATGCACTTAATCAACACATTATAACATTATTTTATGCATAGCTAAGGAAGAGCAGTAAAGATGTAGATAATGCGTATGCTTGCATGAATAACCCTAACTTATGCTAAGTCCTCGCTTCATCTAGGTCAACTAAGACCTATGATTGCTTCGCAATCATACCCCCATGACTAAATTTTGCTAGTCTCTAGCAAATGCAAGACTAATTTATTTACAGCAATGGTCCCTAAGGGACTGATTATTTTATCAAGTGTATGAATAGAGATTTTTCTCTTTTTCGTTTTCATCCTATGCTCTAGAAATCCAGATAGTCATGAAAGTGTGGCTATGTAGTTTTTGCAATGGATTTGAGTGAAAACTAATATACCTCTAAAGCCTGTACTTGCCCCTAGTAAACATTCTAGCGGGATAGGCGGACTTCTTCCCTTGGGGTATTCAAAATATTCTATGAATCTCACCTCGGCTTTAGGCTTTGGTAGAGAATCTCTGAGAGAAAAGATTATATATTTGGTGGCTCACTCTTACTAGTGCTACATAGAGACTAGTACTATAGAATCTAGATTCCCAGATTACTAAGTAACTCAACTCAGAGAAAGACAAGAAAAACTATGCTCTCTTTTGATTCCTTTGTATTCATTCTCTCTTACTCTTTTTTCTTTCTTTTTCTTAGAGCTCACAACCTCACCAGATTCACACATAGGATCTGTATTTGGTGGTCTCACTAGGCATTAATACTTTAATTGAGTTCTCATAACCCTAACAATAAGTCGGAATTCCTCAGCCATTATTTAGGTGGCAAGAAACACAAGAAAAATAGGTTAAGGCCATATTTCGTGGATCTCAATTTTATTTAGTGGTATTGCCTCGATGAAATAAACACTAAATATTCATTCTTTTCTTTATTTTTTCTTCTTTTTCTAATTTTTTTAGTTTTCTTTCTTTTCATCATTCTTTTTTCTTTTTTTTCTTTTTAACATAACACAACTAACATACATCCATGAACTTTATTGAGGCATTATTAGGGATTGGTGGTACTCAAGAGACATTGGGTGGCTTATTTGGTGGAAGTGCCTACTCATGGCACCGGGAGAGACGGATAGGATGGTGTATTTCTGACCATGACATCAATACCCTCCTTCAGCGAAGGATTCCATAGAGAATAGTTGTAACCATCCACCTTAGCCCTGGTTTTATGAAAACTCGCTCTCCACGTATTTGCCTTATTTGGTGGCTCTCAAAATTTCGCACAAAAATTTATATGTGGGAATCGAGAGTGAAAACTATGTCTAATCTCAGAGTATCATCACCTAATTATCTAGGATTCTAGATTCCTCGCACTAATCTTAGAGCACCAGTACACTCTACTCTCATCTCACACTATTTTGTGGATTTTTGGAAGAAAATTTGCCTGACTCCCAAAACACTGTCCAGGGGTTCAGGAAAAGAAGCACCGCTTCTTCTCGACAGACTGACGACATTTATCTGCCTTCACCATGAATCCATTGCAAATTCAACGTGTGTGTGAAAAGTTTTACTGGATTCCAGAATACAGGAATCAATTAGAGGATAAAATCCCTGATGCATTCTCTTAATAAAATAATCTTATTCATGAATGCAATATGTATATATGCTATGAACAATTAACCTCATATAATTTGTACTTCGTGAATTTCCCATATCGGGTTACAGTCAGCTTGACCCTAAATTTAGAACAAAAGGTGAGCGGGTGAGTCGAAAGTGGCTATTGTGGACGATTTCTAGCACCAATGCAAGCACAGGAGGTAGAGTTGGTTGTTCTTTTATTTAGGGTCCTAAAGTACTTTTTACATGCAGCTCCGAGGTTTTCCTAAGTGTTGGCAAAAAAAATTTTCAATTTCTCTGTATCTACCCCCCATGCCTAAGTTCTTGCATGTCCTCATGCATGAATATAAAAGAAAATAAATCTGACAGAGGTTGAGTGGGTAGAAGTCAGCTGTAATTGCTCCTGAAATTATGTTAAGCACCGGCCAACCTGTTAGCATTAAATATACAAAAGGGACATTTGCTAAAACAAAAATATGCTATGTATAAAAATGGTTATATATAAATGATGCCAGAATGTGGAGTGAATGGTATTTATACGTGTTGAGTTTAACGCCTCCAGCTGGGTGAAAACTCAATCAGATGTGTCATTTCTAGCATAGGAGCCAGCTAAGATTAAGAGAAGGATATGCTCGTATGCTCCCAGAATTAGTGGTCCGGAGATGCAAACCAGCTGATTGTGCACCCCTACTCCAAAAAGTCTAGCTATAAGAAAGTGCGGAGTGGTGGTGGAAAATAGAGGATAATTAGAGGGGGGATCATGATGTTGATTCAGTTGATTTATCATGTCCCACAATTTAGCAGGAAGTTGCTGAGGGAGTAGATCAAAATGTATCTCAGAACCAGAATCTGAGTCATAGGGATCCTCATAATGATAATTGACATCAAAGATCATGCCCTCTCCCGGCTCTGGGTCATATGGGGGTATCCGTGAAAGTAGAAGATCTGTGGGGAGGTTACTAAAATCCTCGTCAGAAATTACCTTGTCCTCATCAATACCCATCTCTGATTCATCAGAGGCTGTCTCCTCAGGCTCAGAGTCGAGCCATCGACTAGGATGGTAGGTGCATCCCCAGCTCATTCTACTCGAAGCTTCACCCTCATATGCATTGGGCTCCTCAGTAATTCCTGCCTCGGGTAGCATATTTATTTCTTCGTTCAAGTTATCTAGAGCTACTTCTGGTTTTCGGATGTTAGGATCAGGGATAGAAAGTGTCATCTCAGAATCTCTAACATTTGAATTAGGGATGTAGGTGAAAGAGGAAGAGTGCAGATCAGAAGATGTTGGCTCTAGCATAGGTTCACCTACAATGGGAAGTGGCCTAGATTGATCAGTAGTGTCGCATGTAATGCTTGCCTCAAGATCCATATCCTCAATTGGATCTACTTCCCTTGTCTCGATTGGGTTATCTAACCCGAGAGGTGTCTCCCAGGATTCAGGATAATCTGATTGTGGCTCAGTCCTGGAGATATCAGTCTTTTCCTCAATATCAGATGAACGCATTTGGCATACTTCCTACTCCTGTCTCATATCCACGCTAGATTCCGTTTCCCCTTAGTGATCTTCCAGTATCTGCTCTTGAGAATCTTCTGTGTCCTTTCGACGTAATCATTTTGGATTCCTCGAGATCTTCAATGTTATTTTCCACTTGATATCTGAAAAGTAGTAGTTCTTGAGTTTCCTGATTTTGTCTCATTAGCCTTGTTATCTCTGCTGTTTCCTGAAGAAGCTCCATCACAGCTTGTTGATGCGGAATCCAGCTTTGTCTTTGGTTTGGCTCAATGATAGCTTGGATTTCGTGTAGATAGGATGCGGCCTTTTCCTTAGCGCTCACTATAGCTCTCTGTATTCTATAATGCGGCTGCATATGCATCGTTAGCTCTTCAGGGGTTCCAGGGAGTGAATTAGGTCTACCCATGTTCCATGGGTGAGAAGCAAGAGTATGAAATCCATATCCTAGCTTATAAGATGGGGTCCTTTGAGGGACCGACTGGTATGGGTCATAATATCCAGGGTTAGGATATGGGTTAACCATTTCGGTAACTCGAGGAGAAGGATCAAGCGAAGCAAAAAGTCATCTTCGCCACCTTGGGTTCTGATCCCAAGGTTGAGCTGATTCAGTGACCCGATCTCTCAGATAAGCTCATCGGTCCAGCTCTTCTATATCGTGATTAGGTCCAGATCCAATGTTGGCTATCGTGGCTCATCAGATAGAAGAAGTGACTCGCCTCCTTGGGAGCGGCTCCCAAGGTCCAATCAGCTAAGGTCTAAGTGAACTCCTTCCATGCATACATCGCCTAACCCTTGCGTTGGTGTAGCCACGCAGGATAAGGCTAAGGCCCCGTCAATCAAATGGTCCTCGTAGATCAGGTGACCATATTTTTCGTTAGGGATTTGAATTCCTGAAGATAAGTTCATCGTACATTTGACTGAAAGTGAATCCCGCCTCTCAGGCTAACCTAGCCAGTCTGGTTACGAGGGGACAAAGGGGAAGGTTCTTCCTTTGGCTTATGCCTCTGGTTCCGTTGACCCTTGAGCCATGGTCGTTTGACACTACCCCACAGACTTAGTCACCAGGTTTGGCAAGAGAGGTCAAAAACACCCAGTAGTACAACAGCGAACTCGGGTTGATTTCATGTTTTAAAATTAATTTTAACCCGTTTTCTTCAGTGGGGTTTGTGGTGAGTGGCCCAGAAGGTGACCAAGCTCACCAGCTAACTAGACTTGATTAAGTCTAGGTTAGCCTAAAGTGTGGTCTCTAGTTGTAACCCTAAAGATTCAACCTAAGTTGCATGCACTTCTAGGGTTTTTTTTTTTCAGTAGACCACAAAAGTAAAGTTTGTTCTCTGATGATAATTGGAATCCAATTAATTTGAATTTTGCGTGAACATTTTTTTTCAATTATTTTTTCAAAGAATACTTTTTTGGAATTTTTACTGTTTCAACCAAATTTTTAGGGAATTTTGAATATCAGGGGGTCAGATTTGGAATTTTGACCCCTGGTTGATTTTTTGCTTTGAAACAATACCAATCACCTTCAAAAATTCAGGAAAAATATTGCTCAGACCAAACCATGAGTTCAGCTTTCAAACCCCACAATTTGTAGTTAAAACAAATTCGCGGATTGCTCAGAATCGCTTTTTGAAATTTGAAATTTTTGAATCTGGGTCAGTCTGACCCCCATGCACTTCACGAATTTTTAAAAATTGTATGCTTGGAATTTTCTCAAAATAATGGTTGCATTTGAAAATGGTTTGAAAATTAAGGTTTACCCTAAATGTCAAAATTTTTCGCTTACTATTTTTTTGACAATCGAATTTTTAAGTCAAGCTTGAAATCTAGCCAAAAATCAGGAGATGGTGGAAAAGCTTTTTAAAGAGGTTTGAATTTGAAATCTAAGCTTTCCACCAAAAATGCTTTTTTTTTTCAAAACTTTTGCACGTTTTTTTTTGCAAAGAATTTTTCAAAAGATTCAAAGAAAATATCTTTTTTTTTTCAAACTAGCGTAGCTTCGAAAGGAAACCTAATCTAGATTTTTTTTCAAATTTTCTTTTATTTTGATTTTTTTCACGAAAATAAGAAAATTCTCTTTTTTTTTCAAAGAATTTCTCAAAGGAAATTGTAGAAAGTAAATCTACTCCTAGGGTTCAGAAAAGGAACCTAGTCTAGAGAGAGATGATGTGCACCTGATTTTTCTTCGCCGTGCTCGATGTGTGCGCAGATCCCATTTTCCTTCCGTGTTGTCCTGGACATCAAAAACGAAGTAGAGGAAGATTCGACAGTGATAGATTAAAAGACTGAAATCAAGAAAAATGACGTTGCCTCCCCAACAACGGTGCCATTTGATAGGAAGCATTCTTGCGCATTTGAAAGTCGCGCAAGAACGTTCATCAAAAATTAAGTTTGTAAAAATAATAAGACTTTGAGTCCCGATCATTCGTCTCTGGGAGGCATTTGATTTACTTTTGAAATCGATCATTTTGTCGGTCTACTTTGTTTAGAATCGCATGCCGGTTCGTGATTATTATGTGTTTAGGTACGACATGCTTAGTTGCAAGAATATTAGGAGTTAGAAATAGGCAACTTGAGTCACGCAAATACAATATTAATCAATAAGCTCATGGTGATTTCAAACACATAAAGAGATATATACATAAAAATGCATTTTCGTTCATTCATTGGGGAGTTGTTTGCACAAGAAATCTAAAGGAAAGCTTTTACATAAATGATTGAAATGGAAATCTAGCTACCAGAAAATGATTGCATATAAGAATCGATGGGGGGATTTCGCATGCATCAATGGGGGAGAAGTAAGACTACACTACAAAGTAGTAAATGAAAGAAATAAAAATTATAAAGAGCATGAATTAAAGCTAGAAGAGTAGAGGGCATTCAGGGGTGGTCCTCGATGGCCTTGGAGTGGTCGGGTGGAGAATGAGGGGCGGCCAATGTAGCTTAGGTTGACCCTTGGAGAGAGGGAGGAGTGATCCAGCATCCCAGCATGATGTCCTCCATGATGGTGGTGAGCTCGTGGAGGTGGAGTAGCTAACCTAAGTGAAGGTGGGCGTGTATGGAGCTAATGAGGAGAGTGGTGCGAATGAAGCCAAGGGATGCAAATGAATGCCAATGACCACCCCTTAGGTCTTTTTATAGGCCTAAGGGAAGCTCTCTAGAGAATTATGGAATTCTCTAGAGAGGCCTATGGTGGGAGCTCGTGGGAGAGTGAGAGAGAGAGGATGGATGGTGGTTTTTACATCCACCAAATGTGGATGTAAAAATTGAATGGCTCTTGGTTGCTAATTTTGGCAACCAAGGCAACAACACATGGTAGAGAGCTCTAGAGAACTCTAGGCTAGATATTTTCATGTGGATGGTGTGTGTGGGTGTGTGTGGGTCGAAACCTAGGTTGCTAGGTTGATTAGGTTAGGTTCTAGTGGGTTTAGGTCAAGGTAGGTCTCAAATTAGGATTGTAAACCCTAATTCACTACGGTAAAGTGCAATTAAACTTAATAAAAGTTTAATTGGGTGTGTGGAAAATCAATTGAGAGTAAAACAACTCAATTAATTTATGTCTAGGTCAATTGGACTTTCACTGAGTCCAATTGGACAGTGTGTGTTGAGATCAGGGCTCAATTGGACTCAATGAGTCCAATTGAATAGGCTGATGGAATTGACCAAGATCCAAGTCAATTAGGTTTAGTGAGGACCTAATTAGGTTTTTAGGGAGGTATAGAGGTGATGTACTAGGGTTAGGGCACCTTAATTTTGGTTCCTATGGGGTTGGAATTGGGTTTAGGACCTAGAGATCAAAGATCAAGGCTTAAATCTCAAAACTGGAATTGGAGAGCAGTATCAGAAGTCTAACAATAGTGTCAGACGTCTTATACTCAAAAATCAGAAGTCTAGACTTCAGTTCTGGTTGTCTAATCTGAGTCAGGGGGAAATCAAGGTTCTGTTTTGGGTATTCTGAAAAAATTGGACGTCTAATAAATTGTCTGGATGTCCAATAACACTGCAGAGGTGGGTTTGAGCTGTGCGGGAGATGGCTAAGGGTCCTGGACATCATATAACTTATCTAGACATCTAGATCAGGGTTGGTACTAGGGTATTAGGGCTTCCTAGGGCGTTGTGACCTAATCTAAGGGTGGCTATGGCTTGGGGAAGTTTCTAGGGTATCCAAGGGCTAGGATGGACCTATGCTCTTCACATTTTACTGCTTTATTCCTACTTAATAGAATAACAAACTTTTAATGCCCTTACATTTTTGTTCCTATATCTAAACTAAGCCGTCTGCTCCAACTCTACTACAACTCGTGTTATTCCTAATCCAACTTCAGATCCTACTCCAGATCCAGCTCCAGATCTGCTTATTGCCTGCAATCGACATAATGCACTTAATCAGGACATTGTAACATTATTTTATGCATAGCTAAGGAAGAGCAGTAAAGATGCAGATAATGCGTATGCATGCATGAATAACCCTCACTTATGCTAAGTCCTAGCTTAATCTAGGTCATTTAAGCCCTATGATTGCTGCGCAATCACCCACAATCAGAAATTTTTTATTTTATTTTATATATATATGGGGGTGAGGTGAGGTGAAGTAACAATCAAACAATTGGATCAATTTTAGGGTTTATAAAAGAATCCAGGTTGATTTGAGTTTGAGTTATTAGGTGATGGAATGGAAATCTAATATGTGGGTGGTGGGGGAAGACTTATAGAACCTTCATCAGCACTTTTCTCCAATCTAACTGCTTTGGCCTGCCTCGAAAGAGTACCAGCATTCATAGTAAGATCAAAGAAAAAGTGAGAAACGTTAAGGCAGCAAAATGATGTGCGTGTTTTCGCAAGTAAAAATTACTGTTTTGGAGAACCCATCGTCGTAGTCACAAAACTCGCTACTTGATAAATGTACAGAAACTCAAAAGGGAGCCTCAGGTCGAACACGGGGAGGCGACGTTTGTTTCTTTGAAAATTCGCATTTTTATTTGTTTCTTTTTGGTATTTTGTATTTGCTTTTTTTTTGGCATTTTATTATAGTATGGAAACAAGTAGGAATATTATCTACACTAAGCTATTCTAGAAAGTAGGAAAGAACTATTCTACTTGATAATTATAAAGGAAAAGAAAGAGAATAAAAAACTATTTATTGATATATGCTTCAAAAATGTTTATTACAATAGATTCTACACTATGAAAGCAGCAAAAGGGAAAGGGGGTGAGAAAAATCCTCTTTATCGACTACTTGGAGGATGAAGCTGTGTTCATGGGGCCTGGACAAAGATGTGGAGTTGGAGGGAAGAGAATCGCATCGGAGGAAGGAAGATGAGGTAGGATGGCATCGTGGCGAGGATCTTCTTCCTGAAGATGGTGAGAGGACTGCCACGAGATGCTCCACGAAGGGGGATGTGAAGCAGGAAAATGTTCAATTTTCTACTGTAGAGGAGCATCCCAAGCTTAGGACAAGCTTTTTCTAGAGCCTTCGAGGTGGTGAGGGATAGAAAGGAAGAGATGAAGAAGAATGGGAGGGCTAGGGGTCCTTTTATAGTGGAGGAGAAGAGGCTTTTCGTACAAGGGGAAATTAGTGATGTCCATAAATGCTACTGAAGACCTGCCTAAACGTTGCTATAACCTCCAGCTCACGCTCGCTTGCAATTGTGCTCACGTGCTCTCTTTCTAACCGTTAGATGCTCCATCAGCGATCATTATCGTGCGAGGATCACGCTCTCTTGATCGCATCAGATGGCGCATTAGATGGTGCGTCGGACCATGCGTTATCGCGATCGCCTCCATCGGTTGTGCCACGTCACCTCCTCCGCTGCAGTCTGATTGGGATTGTGAGGTTGAATTTCGTCTACACCTTTTCGTCATGAATTGAACGTACACGTGAGGTCTCGATCACCCATCCCTGTGTTGAGAGTGATGGGTGCGACCATTGCGACACGTGGTGGAATGCTGACCTGATGATCGAAGTGACATGAGATCTCAACTGTTGGATGGAGATCCAGAAATTGAGATTCAGAGTTGATGAGCTAATCAGATGAAGTGGGCGATGTGGCGCGCGTATGGCCATTGGATGGGCATCGAACAGCCCAGATTGTGTGGAACGTGTGCTTTAGAAGTTGAGCGGAACTTTTGGGTGGTTCAGATGGTGGCACGTGGCGCCATCTGGACCGTCCAACATCAGATGCTTGTAGGTGGTGCCATAGACATCGGATTGAGTCGATTTTCACGTTGTCGAGATACGAACGTCGATACGGATCCATCTGCATGGTTGAATTTATCATTTGAAGCACTGAATTGCATCACCTAGGCCCTTAGTTGTTGATCTTCCTTGGACTACCTAAGGTGCTACTGGATTCCGATCAAGATGATTTTGGAGGTGTGGGACTCGAATCATCGTCTTGATCAAATCCGTATGGTTGAATCGTCAATCTGAGGCCCCGAAATAAATCTCCTTCCCACTTGGCCATAAAAGGACTTAGTTAAGCTAAAATTTATACACACTATTCTAAATGCAAAATGATGCATGCTATGCAATATTTACAGTATGGAATGCATCCCTAAGCTTAGGAGCATGTATAAATAGTCATTTTAACCTAAATGGATTTGTCTACATCAAAGCATATCTCCTTGATTTGGCCAAGATATGAGGGACTCAAAATCGACCAAATTCGCAAGTAAAGCTTGTGATTTTGGGATGATTTGACTAAGAATTCTCCTCTACATAAGTGCTTGGACCTTACCAAGCACATTTTCATGCAAAATTGGTCAGGATTTCTCCTCTCCTTCCTCCTTACCAATGTCGTTGAGTACCTCAGAGCAAGATCGTCCCATGCCCTCATTTTTCGCCACATACAATAGGTAGAGGGTTTTCCTTCCTCTTCCTCCCACGAAGCTTCTCACGAAGCTTCGAGCTGTAATTCTTCTTCCTTCACTCTGATGACCTCTCCCTCTTTCTCCTTTTGGCATATCTCCAGTGAGCTTGTTGAATGGCGAATGACTACACTATCAGAATTGGTTTTGAAAACCCGTCATTGTAGTTTGACTAGCAAAGAAATCCTTTCAACAAATAAAATTTATACTGAAAAGTCTATAAAGAAATTCTGGATCAAACACACGGAGGCTACGTCGATCAAAATTTGCAATTATATTTTTGTGTTTTGTGTAAAGGGCAAAATAATCACAATGGAATCAATATAGACAATAAGAGAGAGAGAGAGAAAGAACAATCACTTAACATTGCATAATGTCTTTACAACTAGGAAAGCGAGAAATGGTTACACTGGAAAGCGAGAAATTATTACAACTAGAAAGCAGGAAAATTCTACTCTAAAAAGCAGAAAAAAGAATGGGAGAGAGAAGTAATCCTCCTCGACGATCGCTTGGAGGACAAGTCGGAGGGGACAACACCTGGAAAACGAGGAAGAGAGCGGGAAGGAGGATGAAGCAGGAGGAACGGGAACAAGGTAGCACGTCATCGTCGTCGTGGGATCCGCTTCCGGAACGGAGGTGAAAACTTGGTTCTAGCTCTTAAGGACCATCCCAGGTGTGGAAAAGTCTTCTCTTAAGCTTTGGTGAGGGAGAGAGGAGAAGGAAGGGATGAAGAAAGTGTGGGGGTCGTAGGGCTATATATAGGTGTAGATTTGAGGGGGCAAATGGGCCATTTCATCTCAAATAATTAATGCAGGCCTTTAGTGACCAATATAAATGTCACTAAAGCCCCTGAACGTGGGCGTAGGTGCCACTCGCCCGTGCCTTCTCTCCTTCCTCACGCCTTAACACTCACACATGTCTGCGTGCTTTTAGCCGTCTGATCAAGTGATCGAATGACTTAAAAGCACTCCCCACTGCTTCAGTTTCGGCCACTAAGCGAGCCTACTTTCCACTGTCGGATGAAGGATCGAAGGCCTAGAATCGCATGCTTGTAGCTCTTCACATTCGCGCCTTACACATTAAATGGCACATTTGATGGCCCATCCACGATCCACGCTCATCCGTGCTGCCACGTTGCTCGCATTTGTACCACCCATTCGCCATCCAACGACTCAATTGTGCCCACTTCACGCCCACGCCTTGATTTGAGGCATAACGAGAATCGATCCCGCAACCTCTACGTTGCCCATGGGTACGCAACCGCTGCACTATGTCGATGGATGGTCACAGTTTTGACATAGGCTCAAGCGCGCTCGGCCATTGGATGAAGATCCAACGGTTGAGAGTGCTTGAGCAATGAATCTTCATCAGTGTGCGAATCCTTCTTAATGAAATCTCGGCCATTGGATTTGAGATCCAATGGTTGAGATTAATCATGTGATTGAAGAAGGCTTCATGCAACACTCCTTTGGTCAATTGGGCGGCTTGGATGGTGCCACAAGGTGCCTTCTTGGCCGTCCATGTTCTATGTGTTGTAGATGCTGCTACGAATGTCGGATTGAATTGATTTTTGCGCCGTTGGGCTACGATCATCGATAAGAACCCATCCTTGCGGATGAATATGTCATCTGAAGTGTGAATTTACACCATCTTGGCCCTTGATCTCTGACCTTCCTCGGATTATATTTGATGCTACAGAAGTCCGATTAGGGCAATCTTGGAGTCATTGAACTCCAATCGTCGCCCTGATCAAATCTGTACGTTTGGATCTTTGATCCGAGGCCCCGATTAACAAGTTGCCTTATCCCTGGCCATAAAAAGGAGACAATTACTATACAATTTATACAACTTGATCTAAATGCATGATTATGTATGTTATGCACTATTTACAATGTATAATGCTAATGTGATGCTAAGAACATGCATTAATAGACATTTTAGGTTAATCAGATGTATGCACATCAGAGCTCCCCCCCTCTTCCTCTCTTCAAATTAACTTAGGGCTTCCACTCCTTTCCCCTCCAATTAGGTTTCTGGAGCTCTAGAGCTCTATCCATCACCTCTACCACTTTCTATGACTACTACCATCGACAACAATTGCCACCTTCATCGTCTCTTCTCCGCTACCTTCCCCTTGACAAATTAACTTGGGAAAAAGCTTCTCCTCACCCTTGCCAAGCTTTTCCCCAAGCTAATTTGGCCCTACATTACCTCCATCACCATTCACCATCGCTGCTAGTGAGCTTCCTCAAAGCTTCAACTTGACGACCATCCACCCACCCTTACATCCAATAGCGTTAAGGCTTTGCTTTGATGTGCTTTGCCAGAGATTTTGGTGGCTTTAATTGGGGCGAAAAGGTGGTATTCGTGCATGCAGGTAGCATCTAGAGTTGTCTTCTTCTCCAATGTCGAGCAGTAGCATATGGTGGGTCAACGACAGGACCATCACGTTCATTCATTGTGGAATCATCTTGGCAAGACATTTGGGCCATGGATTTGAAATCCCATGGCCAATTGAGCTCCAATTCATTAGTAGCTCCTCCTCGTAGCAAAGAAGGAGAACTTGGGTGTTCGGGGTAGTAAATTGTGGATTTAATAGGAAAACGTTGTAGTATAGTTGCAAAATATGACTCAACAAAAATTAAGTTAATCAGATGTAAGTCTTGGTCGATCTCAAAGGGGCATTTAGAAAAATGAAATTGATTTTGATTCTTTTCACTACTTGCTTAAAATTTGAATCTGGTATTTAAAGTATGAATATATGATTCGTCGATTGCTTGTTAACTCGTAAGACGTGCGTGTGAGTCAAAAATAATATGGACGTGAAAGTATTCGTGTCTGTGCGCACTATCTTAACTATTCGATGGCGACCCTGTTAATCATCATATCTTCTATAATTTTCAGAACAGACGTTTTGTTGCAATAACATAAGAGATTTAAGTCAGGCAAATGATGATCACAATATGGATGTATGAATGAAGCAAGTGATGATTACATTCCTTCGAAAATATTGTCATTACAATCATTTTTCGAGGAAAGCTTGTACATGAATGAATAAAGCAATGATTCTAGCTGGCAGAAAATGGATGCATGCTTGTATCTACGAAAGATTGCACTTGCATCATTCAGGTAGAGGACGATTAAACTATCAAGCAGGAAATTAAACTATGAAGAACAACTTCTATAAGAGAACTTAGGGCATTGGGGGTGGTCTCCAATGGCCTGGGGAGCTTGAGGTGGTAGGAGGGAGAGATAGGGACGACCAATGGTGGGTAGGCTGGCCTCTTGAGAAGGTGGTGGAGAGATTCTCTAGCCTTGGACGTGGAGGTGGGAGTGGTGATGGCGATGGAGCTTGATGAATCCATCTTAATGGATTTGTATTACACCTAAGTAACTCTAATCTTACCTTTTAGGTGTGTTAATAACTACAATTAAGTTGTAGAATTTTGTATGCATCATGATTTAAGTTTATAACATTCTATAACTTAATATGTAAGGATTTTGTTGTTTTTATGTGCAGGAATGATATTTAGAAAGAACAAGGGTTAGGGAGTAAATTTCCCCAACAATCGACGTCATCTTTTCCCTTTTCTCCGGCTAGTTGCAACTCTCGCACGTTTATCTGATATCCCGCTGCCCTCCCTCAACAAACGAGGCAAGAAATAGCTAAGGGATTTGAAAATCCCTTAACTCACGCACGTGCAAAGGAGAGGAGTTAAAAAGAAGAGGTGGAGAAAGGGGAGGGGGGATCATCCAGAGAGTGGGTAACTCTAGCATGCACTGTGGTTCTGCATCTTCCCCGCGCACCCAAAGCTACAGGCTTCCCACCGCGTGCCTATAGCCGCGCCCTAGCAAGCCTCTCCGCAGCCTGCAAGCACCGCTTGCGTCATCACCTCTGCCTACTCCAGCCCTCCTGCAGGCACTAGCACCATGCACACCACAGTGCCCCGCTCCGCCCCACCAGTAGGCGCTACTTCCTTCCAGCGCTTCACTCGCCTTCACCCCCGCAGCACCAAGTGCCTTCACCCGTAGGACCTGCTCACGTGGAGCACCAAGCACCTGCACCCGCCTCCAAGTCTGCACCACGCACTCCAACCAGCAAGCAGGCACACACCCCTCTGCAGACCTGCCTCGCTCCATCCCATGCTCCCTACAGCTAGCGCCCCTGCCAGGTCAGCCCACAGGCACTCCAGCGCACACCACCCGCCGCGTGTGCAGACCACCCTAGCACCTCCACGCACCCGCTCCTTGTCCAGCACCCACCTTTTGCCATGCCTGCAGGTGCTACATGCCTTCATGCCTGCAGGCGTCAGCCCATCTGCCTCTGCCAGGTCGTGCCCGCAGGTGCACACCTCTGCGCGCCCCTCTCAAGTAGTGCCTTCACGGCAGCAGTAGCCTCTCCAACATTCTTCTCCTCCGCCTGTCGGCCACCTCCGGCCATCTCCGTCGAAGCCGCAACCTCCATCGGATAGGCCTCATCTTTGCCAACCTCCCTTACGTGTGAAAGACTCGCCGTTGCTCTCTCTCTCGCGAGGAGGAGAGAGAACAAATGCTCTGTTTTGAGGGAGATTAAAAATTTCATTTATTGCCATTGCCACCAAAATTTGATTTTTAATTTTTTTTATTTTATTATGGCAGAATTGCGCATGCACACTCACGCTTTCTGATAATTGCATGTTATAGATATTCACCATTTTTAAGATTGGTTTTAGGATCAACACGTGCACCGATTCTCTATAGTATATGACAATTAAAAATTACACAAAATCATCATATATTTATTGAGGATTTCAGTGAGGGAGAACTGCACATATACCCTTATCTTTTTAAGTTATTGTGAATCTACTTTCCATCGCATTTTATGTCAGATTTGAATAGGGATTTCGCACTTAACCGAACGAATATAAAATAATTGAGAGTTTATTGCATAATTGCCTCCCTATGGACACGACCCACTCTTCTGTGAGTGGTTATTTTTATCGTTGATTAGTCGATTTTTCCACCACTTAAATATTACAACGCAAAGTGAAAAATTGACTCGTCAAGTTGGCGCCGTTGCCGGGGAGGCAACAGATGCAATAGATTTACTTCATTATTTTTGAATATTCTGAGTTTCGAAATTATCTGATCAATTTTTTTTTACTGTGCGAGCAATCTGATGAGGCGACGAGGCATAATAGAGCAGCGATAACAACCATGAGTTAAGCCACATGAGGAAATGACGAAGGAGACCAAGATCCTACTTTCGCAGAGGATTCTCTGTCGTCACAAATTTATTTCTGCCTTTTCGCCCTTGTAGTCATTCTGGGTTGAATTTTTGGGGGTTTGACCCCACATTCTTTAGCTACTAGGGCTTACAATATTTTTTTTTTGCGCATGCATGATTCTATTTTCTGCTTGCCTGGTTTTAAAACCAACAAAGAAAATATCAAGCTGCCTATTTAGAAGTTGCATGCCCTTAGGTGCACGCATTTAGGGGTGATTGAGCAGCACATTAGATCTTATTATTGCATTGCAAGCATATTAGCACGAAGATTGCTGGAGACAGGTACGTCTTTCTAACTTTTGCATCCAGCTCCTGTTCACACATTTGCATTCAAATTTAAATTCAAGACCACCAAGTTGTTTGAATTTACTAATTCAGTGGTCACATAACTAAAAGTGCGACTGATAATCAGATTCAACCCTAAATGCAATTCACATTTGATCTGATTCTAAGGGACTTGTCTGCAATTTCAAAAGAAATTACAAAGATTTGTGGTGTGTTGCACACTTCTGACATTGAGCATGCACATTAGGCACCGTACTAACGCTCGATCCCTTAAGGCTATAGGCACCGATCTCTTTATCGATGCAGACCCTCTTATTGTGCTTTGTGGTGGTGGTGATACTATCTTTTGACCAAGTGTTTTGATACTCCACGGAGGGAGACACCCCTTAAAGGAACAAAAGGGTAGTTAAGGGGCACTGCATACGCATCACCTCAAAGGAAGGGTTCGCCTACTTGCATCCCTTTGTTCGTCCTTTGAGTAACTTCTCACCTGATCACCTGGGGTATCATCCAAGCAAAGTATAAGTCCTAGGGCACTCGAAGGTTGAATTAAGGCACGTAATTGCAATGAAAAACTTTTTTATCCATTTATATTAACTAATTCGACCTCCACAATAAAGAAGGTTAAGATTTCAAGTCCACACCACTCTTATACCACTTACGTGGGAACGGAGGGATAAGTCTTGATCTTTTGACTTATCTTTGGAGTGGAGGTTTAACTTAATAAAAACCTGAATTGTGTTTTGTATGCTTGGTAGACGCTCTCTTGAGAGTAATCTAGTGTTTGATCCTAAGCCTGAGAGAATTCTTAGGAGAGCTCACCTAGGAGAGGAAAAAGAAGGAATGGCTGAGCAAGGTGCAAGTCAACAAAGAACCCTAGGGGACTATTTTATTCCAACTAACCAACCTGCACAAGCACTAAGATGACCAACAGGGGATAATCCATATGAGATCAAGAGCAGTACCATATCTCTATTGCCCTCTTTTTATGGTACTACTAGGGAGGACCCCTACCGGCATTTGGAGGAATTCACCGAGGTCTGTTCCATGGTAAAGCTCCAGGGCTTTACTGATGAAGCCCTGATGAGGACTCTATTTCCTTTCTCCCTAAAGGATAAGGCCAAGCACTGGTATGATACCCTCGATGCAAGGGTAAATGATTGGGCCACCGTTATGGGAGAATTTTTAAAAAAGTATTTTCCTATGAGTAAAACCAACCATTATAGAAGAGAGATTATGGGTTTTAGTCAACAGGAAGGGGAGCAATTTCATGAGACTTGGGAGTGCCCCCACCATCAAGTGCCAAGATGGCAGTTGGTTGAAAGGTTCTATAACGGATTATCTGAAAGGCATAGGCAAACCATTGATGCAGCCTGTGCAGGAACCTTCATGACCAGAACTGAGGATGAAGCCTAGGCATTATTTGAAACATTAAGCGACAACTCCTTACATATGTCCTCTGCCTGTCAAGAAAGAAAACCATCAATCTTGCAGAGGATGATAGAGGCCCATGAAGCTGGGGCTTCTCAGGATTTGGCTTATCAGATTCAACTATTGAATAAAAACTTTGATAGGCTTTTAGCAAACCCCGGCATGAACCCGCAAGCAGCCTCTATTTTTCAGGCTTCAAGAGAATTCTCCAATTGCCAAAGCACAACACACGCCACTATGGAGTGCCATCAGGCAAACCAATTCCCTGAGTTGATTTAGGCTGACTTGAACGTGGCCCAAGGTTTCCGCCCCCTCATAATAACCCTTACTCCAACACTTATAATCCAGGGTGGTGGAACCATCCAAACTTCTCATGGAAGCATGGTGATGCTTCTTACTCTAGGAATACAAGACCCTTACCTCCCCAACGCACATACCAACCTTCTTATGAAAATCCTCCTCCGAATAAGCCCTCTGAGATGGATGAACTAAAGGCCATGATGAAAGCAATGCAAGAGCATCAGAATATGGTTATCCAATCTTAGAATAAGATGATTACTGATATGCAATCCCAAATTGGTCATCTTACTGAGGTAGTTAGGCAACGTGATCCGAGGAAGCTGCCTAGCTCTTCTGAGGGGAACCCTAAGGGAAATGGGGTTGTATTCAGGGAGCACGCCCAAGCAGTGACCGTGTTGAGGAGTGGAAAAAAGATTGACAAGCCTGATAACACTCCTACGGTTACATCTCAGAATTCCCCTTCCACACCTGACCCGACTTCCATCTCACCTGAGGAAGAGCCACACCACTCTCCCTCGCACAAAATCACCCACAATGAGGATGTCATCCTTCCACCACCCCTTTCCTGCCATGACGACCCCTCTACCCAGAAGCCGAGGGTGCCCTATCTAGAGTGCCTATCTGCTCCTAGGGAATCTTCTGTTGGCTCGTTTGGAGCCAAGGATAGGACGGAAGAGATTATGGATACTTTTAGGCAAGTCCAGATTAACTTGCCTCTGTTGGAAGCGATTAAACAGATTTCATCCTATGCCAAGTTTCTAAAGGACCTGTGCACCCAGAAGCGCCGATCTGGGAAACAGGTCCAAACCAAGGTCATCCTGCCTGACCATGTTAGCTCGGTACTCCAGCATGGAACACCGCCCAAAATGAAAGACCAGGGGCCCAGTATATTTCAGTGGTTATAGGTAACCGACACATTGACAAGGCTCTGCTCGATCTGGGTGCGGGGGTAAACATTCTACCAAGCTCTGTCTATGACCTTTTGGGAGGTGGAAAGTTGAAGCCTAGTCCAGTAATCCTCCAGGTTGTAGACAGATCACTTAAGACACCGCGGGGATTGTTGGAAGATGTCCTTGTGAGAGTGGAGGATTTCTTCTTCCCTGTTGACTTTCTGGTACTTGATACGGACCCATCTAATAAGCCCACAAAGCCGTCCATTAATCTGGGATGCCCCTTCTTGGCCACAGCCAATGCCTCTATAAATTGTAGATCTGGGTCACTTAAAATGGGCTTTGGGAACAAGAAGATCCGGTTGAATGTTTTTGATACTTACAAGCAACCTAGATTTGAAGATTGTTCTCAGATTGAGGTCGTTGATGAAATAATTGAAGAGACTACTCCAGCACTCTTATGTAGAGATCCCCTTTAGAAGGTCATATCTCAGGACCATCCCTTGATTATTAAAGAAACTGAAAGGAAAATGCCAGAACTAGAAGAGTTGCTGGGGATACACACTGAGTCTCTGTCCCTACCCTAGACTGTGAAAGTAGATCCGCTGCCTGAGGCAGGGACATCTCAACTAAAACCCTCAATCCAAAAGGCTCTTGATTGGAGTTGAAACCCCTCCCAAGCACATTGTGGAGGTAGATTCGCTACCTGAGGCGGGGACATCTCAACTAAAACCCTCAATCTAAAAGGTTCCTGAATTGGAGTTGAAACCCCTCTCGAGCACATTGAAATATGCTTTCCTTGGCCCTAATAACACGCTCCCTGTTATTATCTCATCTACATTATTTGAATTGTAGGAAGGAGCTCTGCTTGAGTGTTTACAAAGGCACAAGGAGGCAATTGCCTGGACAATTGCCAATATTAAGGGTGTTGATCCCTCTCTTTGCATGCACCATATATACACGGACGAGTCCGTGAAGCCTTTCCGAGATATGCAAAGAAGACTCAATCAAAATATATGGGAGGTTGTTAAAAGGGAGATTCTGAAATGGCTGGATGCAGGGATTATCTATCCCGTTTTAGATAGTAAATGGGTTAGTCCTATTCATGTAGTTCCGAAAAAGGTAGGAATCACTGTGGAAGAGAATGACCAAGGAGAACTGGTGACCACTAGACCCTTAACTGGTTGGAGGGTCTGCATTGGTTACTGCCGTTTAAACACGGCTACCCAGAAAGACCATTTCCCTTTACCATTTATTGATCAAATTCTGGAACGATTGGCGGGGAACAAGTACTTTTGTTTTCTTGATGGGTACTCTGGGTACAATCAGATAGCCGTTTTTCCTGATGATTGATTAGCCCATAGTTGTGGGCTATTTAAGTATTTAAGTGCCTAGACATTAGGTTAATTCTAACATTTATTTAGAATAAATTAGGATTTAAATAGATTAATTCATATTTCCAATTCAATTACATAATTCATGCATCTTATTCATATTTAAATGCATTTAGAATTAACTTAGAATTGCATTAGTTAACTAATTAGGTACATTGCATGCATTAAATTAGGTTAACAAAAAGGTTGAGGGTTTGTATATAAATAACAATAATATTTTATCACTATTTTTTATTCTTCTTCTACGTGCAACGGCTGTAGCTGCCGCAGTGAAGAACCCATTCAAGGAGGAGTGGATGTGTTGGATCTGGTCGGGCAACTGTTTTCAAAAGAGAGGAGGATGCAGCCGAGCTCACGAGGCCTCCACCAACGACCCACCACTATGCAAAGAGATCTTCTATCTTTCATCCCATACCACCAGCCTCAACTGTGGCGACGAGTCTCCACCACCGTGGGCATGTGGTGTGACAGGCCAGACCGCCATCCGGAGCTCGTCCGCATTACCGTGAGCACCTTAGCGTGCATCTCCCTCGCTGTCGTCACCAACAACCACTGCCACAGCCTCTGTGCAATCACCTCCTCAATCACTAAAGACGTTCGGGAAATTTCCCGGACCTCTGAAGTCCACCCCCACTCCAGCAGCAACCACCATCCGCCTACTTCACCTCCAACACCTGAACCGCAACCTCACCTGCTCACTCTCGCACGCCTCCAGCCGCATGCAAGAACCCGCCACTTCCTCCAGCTCTCACCGCTTGCACACCCACGCCAACAGAGCGTGCAACTGACCGCACGCCTACAGCAGAGCCGCACTAGCTACAGCATCCGCCTGCACGCCTGAGCAAGGCTGCACCCACTCACTCCCGCATCCACTCCAGGCCGCGCACGCCCTCCTCCCGCGCCTGCAGCACCCGCTCTCACCGCCAACAGAGCGTGCACCCATGCCTGTAGCACCCACACTTCGCCAACAACAGAGCGTGCACCCATGCCCTCCAGCCTTCGCGACCACCCGTCTGTGCGCACCCACGCCTCCAGCCAGCACGCAGCAGCAGAGCAGGCAGAACCACCAACAGGCCGTGCGTGCTCCCGCACCCGCCTGCAAGGCACGGTCACCGCCAATAGCAGCTGCAGTACCGGCTGCAGCCACCTTTGCCGGAGCTCCACCCGGCCGACTCCAACCACTGCTCGACATGCGGCTGCCACCGTCACGATGGCCTCCTTCATCCACCCGCCTGTGCAAACCTCTCCTCGATTGAACCTCTCTCCCGATCGCGAGGAGGAGAGAGGTAAAATGCTCTGTTAATGGGTAAATTAGTTATTACATTTCATGCCATTGCTAGGAAAAGAATCTTTTGTTTATGAATATTTTCTTACGGTAAAATTTGCAACTTCATACTCAAGTTCTTTTACAGTTGCATAGATTTTGTAATTAACATTGTTTGACATTGATTTTGGAATTTATATGTGCGCAAATTTTCTTTAATACATGTCAATGGAAAATTGCATAAAATCATCACATGTTTATTGAATATTTCAGTGAGGAAAAATTGCACATCTACCCTTATGTTTTCAAGATATTGTGCATCTTCTTTCCGTCGCATTTCATGTCAGATTTAACTACGGATTTCTCACGAGACTTAACGAATAAGAAATAATAGAGATTATTGCCTCATTGCCTCCCTGTGGATACGACCCGCTCTTCTGCGAGTGGTTATTTCTTTTTAAATATTGATTAGTCGATTTTTCCACCACATAAAACTGCAAACGACTTTAAAGCGAATAATCGACTCATCAAATGGCTCCATTGCCGGGGAGGCAACAGACACAATAATTTCACCTAATTTTATTTTGATTATTTGTTAATTGCCCAGTGATTTGACCATTTATTATTTTCTTTTCTGTGGGAGAAAATTTGTGCAAGAATCAGCCGCTGTGAGAGGCGACCCTTGACGTCGCCAGAGGAGAATTGGACGAGCTATTTTGGAAAGGAGAAGGACGAGGATGCGACAGACATCATTGTATATTTAGTCGCCAGTTTGATTAGAATAGAATTAATACTTTAGATTTAATTTTTCATTGCATTTTGTTTGAAACCCTTGTTCTGGGCTATATTTTGAGGGGTTTGTTCCCTGATTTTGTTTTGGGCCCGTGTTGGGTAATTTTTGGGAGCCTATTCCCTTTTCTTTAGATTTAGGTTTTTAGTTTATTGATTACTTATATTTTCTTGTGCATAAGTAGTTTAAAAAAATAAAATAAATAAAATAAAATAAAATAAAAATGAGCTACCTGCTAGAAGCTGCCTGCCCTAGGACGAGCCATTTAGGTCTGTATGAGCAGCCTCTAGATTTATTTCTCTGCATTGTGTGATTCTTGCATTGTTGATTGCTGGAAGCAAGGTACGCATTTTCTTACTTTGCATCCTATTCTTGATCACGCATTGCATTAGGATTTAATGCGAAGACCACCTAAACTGTACTGAATAAATCTAACAAGTGGTCACATATTTTCTAGAAAAAGGACTAATTAAAGGAGGGACATTTTAAAAACCAAGGATTTGATTTTCAAACTTGGCGTGCAATTCAAAATTCAAAATCTTTTGCGGTGTATGCACACTTATTTCACTTGCACCACAGCACGCTTCTAGACACTCCTTAGGTTTGGAAATACTAGGACAAGAGCCCTCCTATCGTTGGATTCTGAAGTGTTCGGAACTTGAGATCAAAGGTTTTGTAAATCCAAAGAAGGGGATACCCTGTCACGGATTTTTGGGGGTAGTTGAGAAGCACCGCGAAAGCACAGCTTCAAAGGAAGGCTTAGGCCTACTTTCATCCCTCGATCTTCCATCTTTGGATTTACTTGACCATTTGAGATTTAGGGAAGAACACCTAAGCTCTAACTAGGTCTTCTTAGGTGAGCCGTAGGTCGAAAATAGGCACATAAATTGATTAAACAAATTGTATTGTCACTTGCAATCTGACTTAAAATCAAAAGCCTAAATTAGGAAAGACCTAAAAGGTCCTTTTTGAATTGTGTTTTGCTTGGGGAATTCTGATTGAGGTGTGAGTTAGAATGGACCACATTGATTTTCATCCATTCACATCTTCCCACACGCTCACCCCAACTCTGCATCCTTCGATCCCAGATGCCGAGATGGTCCATCCCTTGATGGACATAATGACAATCATTGGGAACCGTTTTACTCCTATTATAGGAGTATTGGCCTGGTTAAGCCCCAAATCAATGAGTAGAACCTAGGAGTGGGATTTGCTTTACCCAATATCTCACACAACATAGAAATACCCAACCCACCCTCCCTGAAAAATTATAATGGTTGGACAGACACTCCTGGGTACTATAAACCTGAGCCTGACTTCTCTCATGATAGAAATGACCTCTCCTCTTTGAAGATGGAAATACAGAAAATGCAAAACGAAATGATTGAATTGTTAGGAGAATCTTCGAGAGCAGGCCAACAAGAAAGAGATGAAATTAGCCACCCAATCTACCCCATTGAGGATGACGTACACCCCTCTACAATAGATGCATCTCCATTAGGAGAGCTACACTTTATGCTAGAGGGAAATTCTGGGGAGAATAGCTACTTTTCGAGGATCGATTTTGAAACCTCCCCATTAGATGACACTTCCTTGAGAGATCCACATTTTAGGTGGGAGGAAGATGCACATGAAAGTAGCTATGCATTGGATGAAGAAAGGTGGCAACCTGAGGAAGATGATGATAAGGTTGAGTATCCACCTGAATTATATTGGAGTCAAAAGAAGGGAATGATGGTACCATTGGAAGACCTCGACCCAGATGATAGTATTTTCGTGACATTTGATGAAGTGGGCCAAAGTCATGTTGTTAATCCTACCCTCCCTTCTGATCACGATATGGAACTCAAAGCCACCCTTAGGGAACCTAACCCTAAAGAAATTGACCTTTCTGAGGAGTCTGATGTTACCAGTGTAAATCATTTACCTCAGATAGAGCACCCTAGGGGATCTGCTGAGATATTAAATGATTCTAGACCTCGGGTACATTACGAATTGTGTGATGAGGAGGAAGACGAATTATATGAGGAACCTACAGTCAAGATTTGGAGTGACACTAAGGGTGATTATGTCTTATTTGAAGAGTTAGCCCATGAGGATGTCACAATTTTGACCAAATTAGGTTTGCTTAGCACACCCATTGATGATATTTCTCCTCATGATGAAATGATGGAAAATTTGGAAGCAATTTCTATGATTTATTTGGATTCACATATAGACTCCGGGGAAGATTTGAGTAAAGAACAAAAACCCGGGGATGACATTAATAGGATAATCCCTAGATCTGTTGCTTCCAACCTTCCTTCATTCATTTCAAAGTCACCCTCTGATTCGCTTATATCTGAAAGCGAAATTGTGACTCCTAATGAAGAGCAAGAAGATACATGTGATGGTGCCAGGAATTCTAGGGATGAAATTGAGGATTTAGAAAGAGTGTTAGGAATGGACACCGAGCTGATTAAACCCAACCTAGATCTTATGGCCATCCTGCAACCTTGTAACTTGGACACCTTAGACAATCCTTACCTTAGAAAATTGCTCACTTTTGTTCTGACCAGGGGGCTTAACAAACCAATATTTCTCGTAATGGAGCATCGGTTATGGATTGATGATTTCTTTAGTCAGTTCATTACCCTGGGGTTTTATCTTTGCACCATTCCTTCCCCATTCTTTTTGGAGGATCCATCTTATCCTCCCCCTACCCCTTTGGAGGTTGTTTTACCTGTTTATCCTTTAGAACCTCTTCTGGTGGCCTGGGAAGATTTCATTCCCATTTTTGTTGGGCGAGCATTTGCTATCGAGATTCATCATCAGCTCGCCAACATCCTAGGTTACATATTTTCTAGGCCAACATTACTTTGCTCATTTTTAGGGCCTATTTCTGAAATTCTTGAACCTGATTGCAGGTTCTTTGGCTATTCAGCCCAGCTCTGACCCAGGTAATATCCTTCTATGCAATGAGGACATTGCAGATTTTAGGCATGGGGGGGTGTACTTGGGGATATACATAGCATAGTGCATTCATTGCATACATTTGAATAAAAACAAAAAATAATAATAATAATAATAAAAAATAAAAAAGGAGTTTTGAGCTTAACTAGCTAGATCTTGTAGTCTTAAGCAAATCAGAACTCTAGGGTAGACTAAGTTAATTCTAGGGTCAAACTTTAGAAGCTAAATGAGCTACTAGCTTTAGACCTTTAGGGTTCTTTGTGGACTTAAAAACTTAAGTAGGAATTAAGTTGCGGACCATTCCTCAAGAAGTTGAGGAAGGGAAGCTAGGATTTGAGTTAAAAGGTGGGGTAGTACCTGGAGTCTTGTTCTACCTTTTGGTTTACGAGTCCTTGTAACCCAAGCATCCAAATTTCACACACTTGGTCTGGTAATTAACTTAATTTCTATCTTTCTGAAAAGAGATTTGGTTCTCTTAGTTTTGACTTAGGAGAGGCTTGAAAACACATTTTGATTGGAAGAGTTCCCGCCACAGGAGAGGTGGAGTATATACTCACCTTAAGGATGCGACAATAACATATTACCTCCTTGGCGCTTGTCTCTTAGAATATCCATCCTACTGGGGTCATGTAAGCGCATTGTGCGGTTCAGGTACCATGGGCGGCCCTATCTCGAAGTGCCGATTGCCATAGGCCTGAAGTCACTTAAGAAATCCATGGGCGATACTATCGAAGTGTCGATTGCCAGGAGTTCTTGGGGTCGTTATGGGTGGTGCTATCTCGAAGCATCGAAAGCCAGGCACCCTTCGAGGTATGGTAATGGGGACAATGAATCTGACACAGACCGTGTTGATAGCTGATCTGAGGTTAGACTTAGAAGAATCAAACAAAAAAAATATATATCTATATAAAAAAAAAATTTCCTTTAACTTAAATAACTCAGACCAATGCACAGGCACAAATACTTTAATCTCAGGGATCAATAAACTTTAGGGTAGAGTCCGAAATCAGGGAAACTTGTGCCTGCAACTCGTCTTTAGCCGACCTAGTGTGTAACTTAGCAACTACTTAGGAACCTTGGGTCTAGAGTCTGAACTTAATATGCTTCTGAAGGAAGACTAAGTGAGTTAACTAGTACACTTGGAGTGCTAGGTTTCGCTTAATTTTGCTAGGGACTAGCAAAAACCTAGGCATGGGGGTATTTGATTAGCCCATAGTTGTGGGCTATTTAAGTATTTAAGTGCCTAGACATTAGGTTAATTCTAACATTTATTTAGCATAAATCAAGATGTAAATAGATTAATTCATATTTCTAATTCAATTACATAATTCATGCATCTTATTCATATTTAAATGCATTTAGAATTAACATAGAATTGCATTAGTTAACTAATTAGGTACATTGCATGCATTAATTTAGGTTAACAAAAAAGTTGAGGGTTTGTATATAAATAACCATAATATTTTATCATTATTTTTTATTCTTCTTCTACGTGCAACGGCTGCAGCTGCCGTAGTGAAGAACCCATTCAAGGAGGAGCGGATGTGTTAGATCTGGTCGGGCAACTATTTTTAAAAGAGAGGAGGAGGCAGCCGAGCTCGCAAGGCCTCCACCAACGACCCACCACTGTGCAGAGAGATCTTCTCTCTTTCATTCCATACTGCCGTCCTCAACCATGGCGACGAGTCTCCACCACCGTGGGCGTGTGGTGTGACAGGCCACGCCGCCATCCGGAGCTCGTCCGCATTACCATGAGCACCTTAGCGTGCATCTCCCTCGCCGTCATCACCAACAACCACTGCCGCAGCCTCTGTGCAATCACCTCCTTAGTCACTTAAGACGTCCGGGAAATTTCCCGGACGTCTGAAGTCCACCCCCACTCCAGTAGCAACCACCGTTCGCCTACTTCACCTCCAGCACCTGAACTGCAACCTTACCCACTCACTCCGGCACGCCTCCAACCGCACGCAAGAACCCACCACTTCCTCCCGCTCTCACCGCCTACACACTCACGCCAACCGAGCACGCAACTGACCGCACACCTGCAGCAGAGCCGCACCAGCTGCAGCATCCGCCCGCACGTCTACAGCAGGGCCACACCCGCTCACTCCCGCATCCACTCCAGGTCGCGCACGCCCTGCTGCTGCACCTGCAGCACCTGCTCTCACTGGCAACAGAGCATGCACCCATGCCTGCAGCACCAGTACTTCACCAACAACGGAGCACGCACCCGTGCCCTCCAGCCTTCGCGACCACCTGTCTGTGCACACCCATGCCTCCAACTAGCACGCAGCAGCAGAGCAAGCAGAACCGCCAACAGTCCGCGTGCTCTCCAGCACCCGCCTGCAACGCATGCTCACCGCCAACAGCAGCTGCAGAATCGGCTGCAGCCACCCTCGCCGGAGCTCTGCCCGGCCGACTCCGACCATCGCTCGACGTGCGGCTGCCACCATCGCGACGGCCTCGCTTCATCCACCCGCCTGCGCAAACCTCTCCTCGATTGAAACTCTCACCCGATCGCGAGGAGGAGAGAGGTAAAATGCTCTGTTAATGGGTTAATTAGTTATTACATTACATGCCATTGCCAGGAAAAGAATTTTTATTTATGAATATTTTATTGTGGTAAAATTTGCAACTTTATACTCAAGTTCTTTTACAATTGCATAGCTTTTGTACTTAACATTGTTTGACATTGATTTTGGAATTTAAATGTGCGTAAATTTTCTTTAATACATGTCAATGGAAAATTGCATAAAATCATCACATGTTTATTGAATATTTCAATGAGGAAAAATTGCACATCTACCCTTATGTTTTCAAGATATTGTGCATCTTCTTTCCGTCGCATTTCATGTCAGATTTAACTATGGATTTCTCACGAGACTGAACAAATACGAAATAATAGAGAGATTATTGCCTCATTGCCTCCCTGTGGATACGACCCGCTCCTCTGCGAGTGGTTATTTCTTTTTAAATATTGATTAGTCAATTTTTCCACCACATAAAACTGCAAACGACTTTAAAGCGAATAATCGATTCATCAATGATTAGGAGCGTACCATCTTCACAAGTTCCTATGGCACTTTTGCATTCCACCGAATGCCATTCGGGTTATGTAATGCTCTTGCCACTTTCCAACATTTTATGATGGCTATCTTTTCTAATATGATTGACGAGTTAATTGAAATTTTCATGGATGACTTCTCCATTTATGGCTCGTCATTTGACCTATGCCTTTCGCACCTTGATAAAGTCTTAACCCGTTGCGAAGAGGCAAAGCTTGTGCTTAGCTGGGAGAAAAGCAACTTTATGGTCCAGTAGGGCATTGTGTTAGGGCATATAGTTTCCGAGAGAGGATTCGATGTGGACACAGCAAAAATCGATTCCATCTCTAAGCTTCCATTGCCCGCCAATGTTCGTTAGGTTAGATCTTTCCTTGGCCATGCTTGATTTTGTAGGCGCTTCATTAGAGATTTCAGTAAAATCTCTAAGCCACTCTACGACCTGTTAGCAAAGGATGTATCCTTCAATTTTGATGATAGATGTGGCGAGGCTTTCCAAGTTTTGAAGAAAGCCCTCATTACCGCACCGATTCTCCAAGCACCAGATTGGACCCTCCCATTTGTGCTTATGTGTGATGCTTCTGATTTTGCAGTGGGAGCTGTCTTAGGTCAAAGGGCTGATAGCAAACCTCATGTGCTACATTATTCCAGCAAGACCCTTACGAATCCTCAGCAAAACTACACGATCACTGAAAAGGAATTACTTGCTGTAGTATTTGCTTTGGAAAGGTCTCAATCTTATCTTTTGGGATCTAAGGTTGTGGTGTTCACTGATCATTCTGCCCTTAAGCATCTTCTGGCTGAAAAGGACACCAAACCTCGCCTAATTCATTGGATTCTGCTACTCCAAGAATTTTACCTGGAAATTAAAGATAAGAAAGGAGTTGAGAATGTGGTAGCAGACCATTTGTCTAGGATCCCTATTGAGGCATCAAACCCTGTTGGCGGTATTCAAGAGACTTTCCCTGATGAGTCTCTCATGGCCGTGGAAGCTAAAACTCCTTGGTTCACTGACATAGTGAACTATATGGTCACGGGCATTACCCCCAGTACTTGGGACAAGCAGAAGTGAGACAGGTTTCTTGCTAACGCTAAATTGTATCATTGGGAGGAACCCGAGCTTTTTAGAATAGGCCCTGACAAGCTGTTTTGCCATTGCGTCCCTGATGAAGAGCAAAGAAGTGTTCTGAGTTTCTGCCATGACCTCCACTGTGGGGGACATTTTAGTGGGAAGAAGACTGCTCATAAGGTTCTTCAGTCTGGTTTTTGGTGGCCCACATTATTCCGAGATGCACATACATATGTGGGTGCATGTCTACATTGCCAACAGATGGGAACCATTGGAAAAAGGGATGAGATGCCCCGACAACCTATCCTCCCTGTTGAAATCTTTGATATTTGGGGCATTGACTTCATGGGTCCCTTTCCTGTGTCCTTCAGATATGAATACATCCTTGTAGCTGTTGACTATGTATCGAAATGGTTAGAAGCCATACCCATGCGAATGAATGACCATTCCGTGGTCTTGGGCTTTGTTAAGGCTAATATCAATTCTCAGTATGGGTGCCCAAGGACGATCATAAGTGATGGAGGACCTCACTTTAGGAATGTACACTTCATAAGACTACTCCAAAATTTAGGAGTCAACCACATGATAGCCACACCTTATCATCCCCAAACGAGTGGACAAGTTGAAGTATCCACTAGGGAGATTAAGCAAATTTTAGAAAAAGCTGTCAGGCCTAATCGGAAGGATTGCTCTAAAAAACTAAATGATGCCCTTTGGGTCTACAGAACTGCGTATAAGACTCCCTTGGGCATGTCTCCTTTCCGTCTTGTCTACGGAAAAGCATGCCATCTTCCCATTGAAATCCAACATAAAGCTTATTGGCCATTAAAAATGTTAACTTGAATCTGGATAAAGTGGGAAAAGCACGTATGTTAGAATTAAGTGAGCTTGAGGAGCTTCGTAATGAAGCTTATGAAACTTCTCAAGCTTACAAGCAATGTACAAAAGTCTTCCATGACAAGCACATCATTAGAAAGACTTTTTAGTCGGACTAGTGGGTTTGGCTTTTCAATTCTAGACTTAAATTATTTCCTGGAAAGCTCAAGTCCGGTTAGGATGGGCTATACATTGTTATCAATACTTTCCCTCATGGAGCTATAGAGATTAGGAACCCTATTTCAAGTGCGAGCTTTAAAGTAAGTGGCCAGCGACTTAAACCGTATATTACTCTTTCAGATGGCCAGGTTTTGGATGCACTTCAGCTGGAGGAGCCTTAGCTCCTCCCACTCTCCTCCTCAGGTGATATTCTTCTATGTTTGTATTTTTCCAATGAGGACATTGTCATTCTTAGGCATGGGGGGTATAACCTGAGAATGTTTATAGCATTTATAAATATTTGCATACATATTTATATATATAAATATAAAGTTCTATTCTCTTGAGCTGAATGGGTTAGTCCTTAGTAGAATACCTTTGTCATTGGAGGTTTTCCTTCTTAAAATTATTTCTTAAGTTTAGAATTCAGTACATTTATTTCATGTGCACGTAGACTTGGTAATAGATCCTTGAAGAAAATCAATAAGCATTTATAGTCTACTAAACCCTTTGACAGTTCATAGGGAGTCAGGCAAACTATCTTCTAGTAGATCCACCTCATATTTGTGAGAAGAAAGTAGAGAGATTACTGGAGCACTAAGTCTAGTACAAGGACTCTTAAATTTTGGACAATTAGATGATGATACTTTAGAGTTAGGCATAGTTTTCACTCTCTGTTCCTGTGTGCGTACTTTGAGTGAATTCCTGAGAGTCACCAAATAAGGCAAATACACAGAGATTGAGTCTTAATAAAGCTATAACTATGGTGGATGGTTACAACCATTCTTCATAGAGTCCTCGGCTGAAGGAGAGTAATAGTGTCAAAGGTCATAAATACGCCTGTCCTATCCATTCCTTCCCGGTGCCGAGAATAGGCACTTCCACCAAATAAGCCACACAATATCCTCTTAACCATCATCATCCCGAATAATGCCTCATAAATAAAAGTCTGTGTCGTATTATGTTGATTTATATTATATAAAAAAAAAGAAAAAGAGAAAAGAAAAGAAGAAGAAAAAGAAGAAACAGAAAAAGAAATATGTGTATTACAAAAAAAAGAAAAGTCCAAGTTATAATGTATTATTATTTCAGAGGCATCAGAACACCTATTGCGCTCCACCAAATATGACCCATACCCACCTTTTAGTATTTCTGATCGCCCGAATACTGGTTGAGGACTCTAACTTAGTTGTAGAGTTATTAGGACTTTAATTGAAGTGTGGATGCCATGTGAGGCCACCAAATAATGAGTACAATTTCTAAATCTGGCAAGATTCATGATCTCAGAAAGAAAGAAAAGAGGGAGTGCCCAGGAACATCAAGAGAGTGCACTTGTGTAGCCTCTCTCAGAGTTGACTTGTCTAATAGCCTAGAGATCTAGAGTCTGCAGTACTAGACTATATGTAGCACCAGATGAGTGTGTGCCACCAAATACAAATCCATTCAACTCGATATCTCCTACCTAAGCCAAACGTCGAGGTCAAATTATAGATCATCTTTTGCTTTATCCCCAAGGGAAGTAGTTGCCTATCCTGATAGAAATATTTGCCAAGGGTGATGTACGAACACCCAGTGAGAATTGGCTTTTTCACTTGGATCCGTTACTTAGGCTATTATTATGTTACATTTGTCTGGATCTCTACAGTTTTGAAATAAGTAAAGAAGAAATCTTCTGATTACTTCTATTATTTTTGCTAGGGACAAGCAAATCTTAGGCATGGGGGTATTTGATGAATCCATCTTAATGGATTTGTATTACACCTAAGTAACTCTAATCTTACCTTTTAGGTGTGTTAATAACTATAATTAAGTGGTAGAATATCGGTATGCATCATGATTTAAGTTTATAACATTCTATAACTTAATATGTAATGATTTTGTTGTTTTTATGTGCAGGAATGATATCTAGAAAGAACAAGGGTTGGGGAGTAAATTTCCCCAACAACCAGCGGCATCTTTTCCCTTTTCTCCGGCCAGCCACAACTCCTCCCGCACATTTATCTGATATCCTGCCACCCTCCCTCAACAAACGAGGCTAGAAATAGCTAAGGGATTTGAAAATCCCTTAACTCACGCACATGCAAAGGAGAGGAGTTAAAAAGAAGAGGTGGAGAAAGGGGAGGGGGGATCATCCAGAGAGTGGGTAACTCCAGCGTGCACTGTGGTTCTGCATCTTCCCCGCACACCCAAAGCTGCAGGCTCCCCACCACGTGCGTATGGCCGTGCCCTAGCATTCCTCTCCGTAGCCTACAAGCACCGCTCGCACCATCACCTCTGCCTGCTCCAGCCCTCCTGCAGGCGCTAGCACCGCACACACCACAGCACCCCACTCCGCCCCACCCGCAGGTGCTACCTCCTTCCAGCACTTCACCCGCCTTCACTCCCACAGCACCAAGGGCCTTCACCCGCAGGACCTGCTCACGTGCAGCACCAAGTGCTTGCGCCTGCCTCCAAGCCTACACCGCGCCCTCTAACCAGCAAGCAGGCGTGCACCCCTCCAACCAGGCTGGCCCGCAGGCACTCCAGTGCACATCGCCCACCGCACGTACAGACCACCCTAGCACCTGCAGGTGCCCACTCCTTGTCCAATGCCCACCTTTAGTCATGCCCATAGGTGCTGCACGCCTTCACGCTTGCAGGTGTCAACCCGTCTGCCTCTGCCAGGCCATGCCTGCTGGCGCACACCTCTGCGTGCCCCTCTCAAGCAATGGCTTCACGGCAGCAGTAGCCTCTCTGTTATTCTTCCCCTCCACCTGCTAGCCACCTCCGGCCATCTCCGTCAATGCTGTAACCTCCATCTGATAGGCCTTGTCTTCGCCAACCTCCCTTGTGTGTGAAAGACCCGCTGGTGCTCTCTCTCTCTCGCGAGGAGGAGCGAGAGAAAATGCTCTGTTTTGAGGGAGATTAAAAGTTACATTTACTGCCATTGCCACAAGAATTTGATTTTTGATTTATTATTATTTTATTATGGCAGAATTGCGCATGCACACTGATGCTTTCTGATAATTGCATGTTATTGATATTCACCTGTTTTAAGATTGGTTTTGGGATTAACACGTGCACCGATTCTCTCTAGTATATGACAATTGAAAATTACAAAAAATCATCATATATTTATTGAAGATTTTAGTGAGGGAAAACTACACATATACCCTTATCTTTTTAAGTTATTATGAATCTACTTTCTATAGCATTTTTTGTCAGATATGAATAGGGTTTTTGCACTTAACTGAAAGAATATAAAATAATCGAGAGTTTATTGCATAATTACCTCACTGTGGACACGACCCGCTCTTCTGTGAGTGGTTATTTTTATCGTTGATTAGTCGATTTTTCGACCACTTAAATACTACAACGCAAAGCGAAAAATCGACTCGCACGAAGACAGAGGTGCACATGGAATGGAGAGTCAAAGATAGATGGCTAGATGCGGTGCATGGCCGTCCAATGGTGGACTTAAAAAGAATGGGAGAGTGACCCTCTAGAGAAGTGTGGAATTCTCTAGAGAGTTCTCTCTTGTGGCTGGCCAACCCATTTGAAATGGGTCTTCATCGATCCATGTTTCATGGGTTGGTTTGTGGACTCCTTTGGTTGCTATTTCTGGAAACTCAAAGTGGCACCACTGATAAGTCCACTTTTGTGAACTATTATTTAGCCTAAGTATAATTTAATTATTTGCTCTTAGTTGTTAATTAATTAGGAGTTATATAGCAATTCACCTTGCCCTGCATTTAATTTTAGGCTTTAATTCTACATTTAATAACATATGTTATGATAATATAATTTATTTGATGAATGCAGGATGGGCACAAGAGTCAAACGCTCATTTTTACTTCTATCAGACGTCGTCCGGAACTGCTATCACAAATTCAAGGCATTACACTTTTTTTAAGACGTCTGATGAAGAACCACCCGTGCTTATCTGCCGTTTCAACCACTCATGATCATCGCGAGTAGTTGTAGACACTTGTGGCCAAAGGAAATCAAGGAGGCCTTTTTTGTTTAAAAAGGAAAGCCGCGTCCAACAAGGGAGGCATCCACTCCCCCTAGCGGGGACTTCTTCTCTACCTCCATCACTGTGCAATTGGCGTACACTGTGGACTTCAGCATGCACCATGGTCTCTATGCACCTGCCTCTTGCCTTCGTCCACTCAACAGTCACACGGTGACAGCGTGCGGCCACCACCATAGCAACCCCATCTACATCCCACTTCTTTTTCATCTTCATCCTCTTCTTCCTCCCCGTCAGCCAACAATAAGCATCCAACATCCGCACGCACCTACGCACCAGCCTACGCTCATGCTCAACTGCATAGCAGTAGCATTCTTTTTGCACTCACAACCAGCCACGCATGCGCTGTGTGCACCCATCCACAGCCATGCAGCCACTCGTACACCACATCTCCTTCGTCTTCGTCATCTTCTTCCTTCTCTCCCTTATCTTCCCGCCACCAGCAACCACCCCCACGAAAGGAACCCAAAGTCCCGCCGACCACCTACTTTCATAGCAACCACCGCAGGCCATATCCCTCATTGCCAGCATCACCAAAGTGATCGCCTTGACCTCCGTCAACGACCCACGCCTACGGTAGTGCCTCCCGCAGCCCACGTAAGCACGTTGGAAACCCACTGCCGGTGAGCTTCTCCTTCGTCGGCCAGCCATCTACGTCAACGCCACGACCTCCATCGGATTGACCTCGTCTTCGTTAACCTCCCTCGCTCGTCAGTAGCCCGTCGATGCCCCTACTTCATGCATGAGGAAGGAGGAGAAATCCTCTGTTTTTCTCGCAATTAATATTTATGGGTTATGCCCTTACGAAGTTCACTATTCTTTTATTTTTTTGAATTAATATACTGAAAGAATTTTGCACGAATTCCCCCTACTCTAGGTAAATTGCTTAAAGTTAGATTCTTTTCATAAATGTTATGTTGATTACAATGAACAAGGTCTTGCTTATTGGAAATTAATGTTGCCATTGATATCCATTACCAAGATTACTATTTAAAATAATATTGGGTTGTGGTGATTTTGCATGTAAACACCTACATTCCTGATTAATTATTTAGATTAATAGTTTATGTGAGAAAGTGAGTTGCAATAATTAGTATGTACATCCGATGATATTCCTGAACAAATAAGACAATCAATAGTCTAATTCCTCCCTGTGGAGATGACCTAGCTATTTTCGTAGTTAGATTCTGAGAATTAAAATGTTTTGAAAGACGATTTTCTACTACGGGATTAAATACAATGACACGTCATTTTATGTTAATTTTTTCAACGAAAACGAAGATTGCTCTTTCAAATGGCACCATTGCCGAGGACGAAACACGGCTATTAATTTTTTGGGGAATTTCATGCTATTTTCATGCTATTTTGAAATCTTCTCTAAATTACTAACTTTGGATCCTCATTTGTGCAAAAACACGCAACGAACACAGTGGGCCCGCACGATGGAGACAATATTTTTGGTGGACCTTGACACCACCTGGAGGCCAACAACGGATGCTTGTAGGCCCTAATCCCCCGCACGTAGGCATACGGAGGAGCCTTTTTCTGATTTAGTGATTAGATCTTAGTTTAGATTTAGTTTAGATAGAAATTAAAACTTAATTTCTATCTTATGAACCCTTGTTGGGCATTTTTGGGAACGTGTTCCCAGTGTTTCTTTATTTCTCATCACTCCTGTGTGTGGAAGCGTATTTTCTGGAGCGTGTTCCCATTTTTATATTATTAGTCGAATTGTTTGAACTGCTTGTTAGTTAGTTATATTAGGTTTGATTGCTTAATATTTATTTGAAAAATATATATATCGAACTGTCTGCTAGAAGCTGCATATTAATAAAGCGATCATCAAGGACTGAATGAGTAGCATCTAGTTTATCCAAATTGCATTGCAAACATCCCTACATTGAAGAATGTTGGAGTAAGGTACATCTTTCTCTTGAGCATCAATTACCTGTCATGCATCTGCATTGAACCTAAATCTAAGACCACTAAAGTGCTTGAATCGAATTAATTCAGTGGTCACTTTAAAAATTGGGACTGCTAAGAGGTTGCACCTTAAAATCTGTGACTTAAAATTGTGTGCAAAAGGATCTTGTTTGCGAGATTTCAAAACTCAAAACACGAACGTATGATTGCACACCTGAGACACTATGCAACTCACAAATAAGGTCACTAGATAAATTTCTACCTCTCCTCTTTGCACCACAACAGATGTTAATCGAAAATCAACAAGCCTATCCACCAAGTTACTTCAGTTCCTCATGTGTGGGCTCGATTTGAGACTTCCATCCCTTGCGAGTAGGTTGTAGGCACCAACGAAGGTCAGCTTAGGAAGCGTAATTCTTGCAAAACTTGTTTGGCCACCAACTGAACTGTTAAGACCTAGAATCTACTAAAAATAGATCCCACTATATTTGCGTTTGTTTTGACAGTGGTAGAACTCTCTAGGAAGTTTCCGATTTCTTTTAAATCTTAAGAGACTTTAACCTGTTTAATTGAAACAAATGGACTATCCTTATTCCTATCATTTTAACCAGGATCCCATGTCCCGAGCATATCCATCCTTTGATGGGTATATTGATAATCCATGGGATTATTCATATTCTTATCCTTGGAGTACTGGCCCAATAGCTCCCACTTTTAAGTAGAGCCTAGGAGCGGGATTTTCTAACCCTACAATCCCTACTATTATGGAAACACCCAACCCTCCCACCCTTCATGATTTTCCGTATCGAGGTTGGACCGATATCCCTAGGCAATCAGAGCTTGAGATTGACTGTCCACCCCAATCTAATAGTAGTAGCCTCTCCTTTTTTATGATAGGAATGCAAAAACAACAAAAGGAAATGATGGAATCTATGGGAGATATGTTGAGGAATAGTCAACAATTGAACAAAGAAATTAGACAGCTTAGCTACGTTGTTCCTAGTAATTCTGATTCCTACCCATGCGACCGTGATCATGAAAATAATTCTAAGGAAACCAATGACAATAAGGATCCCGTTTTATGTAGCTATCACTTAGACTCTCCCAATGAGACATGGCCACTGGAAGAGAATGATCCTAGTAATTATCCACCCGCGCTATAGTGGAGTCAAAATAAAGGGAAGATGGAACCTCTTGAGGACCTCGACCCCAATGACAGTATTTTCCTTACCCCTTCTAACCTGGGTCAAGGTCGTATTGTCCATATCACTTCCCCTATTAATTATCTTGTGGAATCCCATTCTACCCTTAGTGAGCCTAATCCTGACCCTCCACTTAGGGAATCAACACCTACCATTCAACATCCTGAGGATTTAAATGCACCCAATGAAGGTGACCCTAAGGGAATGGAGGATGAATTAGATCAATTTTGGTCTCAGGGATATAAAGAGTCTATTTCAAAGGACGAGGATGACCCAATGGAGGAACCCGAATTGAAAAGTTGGAGTGAATCACAGGGGGATTATGTGTTATTTGAGGACTTACCCCTGGAGGAGGTAAATAATCTGGTGAAATCCGGACTCCTCCCTACTTTTGATTTTGAAAATCATCCTCCGCAAAATCAGGAGTTGATATGGGAGGAAGACAACATAATAGTGAGAAGTCTAGGGGAGATTCTTGGGGACAAAACACGTCAATTGAGGATTTATGCCCCGAGAAGAATAAAGAATTCAGTGATATAGGCTTTCTCCATAACATTAAAGATGATAATCCTTCTAAAGATATTAGGAATAATGAAGTGGCACACAAAGTCTCCAGAAAGGATATAATTGACAAGAAAGAACCCAGGATGGATTTGCTGATAATTCTGATCTCGCTACTTCCCAAGAAACCCAACTATTGTCAAAGCATGTTGATCATGAGTCTACTAATGAGATATTGAATTCTATTCATGACTCATCTATTGTAGAGGAGCAGTTGGAGGTTCGTAAAATAATGAAGCTAGGTAAGGATGTGGAATACGAATTCTTATTTGGAATGGAACCTAAACAACCAAAGCCCTCTTTGGACTTAATAATTACCACCCAATCACTCAAGCAACTAGTAGATTCCTTACCTAATCCTCAGCTCAGGTCTCTACTCATTTACATTCTTTCTTGAGAACATATCAGGCTAATACATCCTTAGGTAGAATGGCAAGTGTGGATTGATGCTTGTACTTTTAGTGTTGCAATTCAAGGGTGTGAAATAATAATGTTTATATCTTTTAAAACCCATCTTGCTTTGGAGGATCCTTGTTATCCTCCACTTATTCTTTTTCGAGAGGTCCCTTTTCATATTCTTTTTGTTATCCCTAAACCTCCCCAGGTAGCCTACGAGGTTCTCTATTTTCATGTCTTCTGGCAAGCATTTGGAATCATGCTGCATCAACAGCTCGCCAACATCCATGGCTACCTATTTTCTAGGCTTGCGTTGTTGCTCATAGTTTTAGGGCCTAGCTTTTTTTGTTTGGAACTAGACTTATAGGTTCCTTATAAGTCTGGCTATTGATAGAAAATGCAGTGCTTGTTGGGAGGCAACCTAGCATTCAGAATAACACCATCATCAGGTGATTTCCTTCCTTTCTCCCCCTATTTTATTTTTACAATGAGGACATTGTAGAATTTAGGCATGGGGGGTGCACTTTGCATTTTAGGAAGTATTCATGCATTTAGGTTAGCATAACAAAAAAGGAATTCTTTTCTTGAGCTAAATTGGTTAGTCCCTAGCAAAACATCTTTGTCATGGAGGTGTAATTAAAGATTTTTCTTCTTAAATTGTTTCTTAAGTTTAGAATCCAGTACATTTACTTCACTTGCATGTAGACTGGGTAATTGATCTTTGAAGAAAACCAATAAGCATTTTTAGTCTATTGAACCCTTGGACAGTTAATAGGGAGTCAAGCATACTATCTTCTATTAGATATACCTCATATTTGTGAGAAGAAAGCAGAGAGATTACTGGTGCGCTAAGTCTAGTGCAAGGACTCCTAGGTTTTGGACAATTAGATGAGGATACCTTACAGTTAGGCATAGTTTTCGCTCTTTATTTCTATGTGCGTACATTGTGTGAATTCCTGAGAGTCACCAAATAAGGTAAATACACAGAGATTGAGTCTTAATAAAGATATGACTATGGTGGATGGTTACGACAGTCCTTCATAGAGTCCTCAACTGAAGGAGGATAATAGTGTCAAAGGTCAGAAATATGCTTATCCTATCCATTCTTTCCCGGTGCCGAGAGTAAGCACTTCCACCAAATAAGCCACACAATATCCTCTTGACCATCATCTTCCCTAATAATGCCTCATAAATAAAAGTCTACGTCGTGTTATGCTGATTTATAAAGAAAGAAAAAGAATAAAAAAAAAGAAAAAAGAGAGAAAATAAAAAGAAAAGAGTCCAAGTCTATAATTTTATCTTCATGATGTTGTTTCTGAGGCAACAAAAGCACCCATCGCGATCCACAAAATATGACCCATACCTACCTTTCAGTATTTTTGATCGACCAAATACTGGCTGAAGACTTTAACTTAGTTGTAGAGTTATTAGGACTTTAGTTGAAGTGTGAATGCCATGTGAGGCCACCAAATAGTGCATCTACAAAATCTGGTGAGATTTGTGATCTTATAAAGAAAAGAAGGAAAGAGTGAGCACAAAGGAATATCAAGAGACCACTGTTGTTTAGCCTCTTTCCGAGTTGACTTGTCTAATAGTCTAGAGATCTAGAGTCTGTACTTCTAGATTACATGTAGCACCAGATGAGTGTGTGCCACCAAATACGAATCCATTCAACTCAGTATCTCCTACCTAAGCTAAAAAGCTGGTGTCAAATTTCGGATTATTTTCTACTTTATCTTCGAGTGAAGCAGTTGCCTATCCCGATAGAAATATTTACCAAAGGATAAGTACAAACTACAAATGTAAGTTGGTTATTTTCACTTTGATCCATTCCTAGGTTACTATCACTTCACATTTGTCTGGATTTCTAAATTTTTGGAATAAGGGAAGAAGAAATGTTCTGATTAATTCTATTGTATTTCATTTTTGCTCGAGACTAACAAAACTAAGGCATGGGGACATTAGATAAGTCCACTTTTGTGAACTATTATTTAGCCTAAGTACTATTTAATTATTTGCTCTTAGTTGTTAATTAATTAGGAGTTATATAGCAATTCACCTTGTCCTGCATTTAATTTTAGGCTTTAATTTTACATTTAATAACATATGTTATGATAATATAATTTATTTGATGAATGCAGGTTGGGTACAAGAGTCAGATGCTCATTTTTACTTCTATCAGACGTCTTGAGCTTTTGAATGGACATCCGGAACTGCTGCTATCACAAATTCATGGCATTACATTTTTTTTAAGACATTTGATGCTCTAATTAGACATCTGATGAAGAACCACTCGTGCTTATCTACCATTCCAACCACTCACGATCGTCGTCAGTAGTTGGAGACACTTGCAGCCAAAGGAGACTGAGGACGTCTTTTTTGTTTAAAAAGGAATGCCGTGTCCACCGAGGGAGGCATCCGCTCCCCCTGGCAGGGACTTCTTCTCCACCTCCATCACCATGCAACGGCATACACCGTGGACTTTAGCGTGCATCATGGTCTCTGGGCACCTGCCTCTTGCCTTCATCCTCTCAACGGTTGTACAGTGACAGCGTGCAGCCACCACTGCAGCAACCCATCTACATCCCACTTCTTTTTCATCTTCATCCTCTTCTTCCTAGCCATCAGCCGACAGCAAGCATCCAACACCAGCACGCACCTATGCACCAGCCTACGCATGTGGTCAACCGCATAGTAGCAGCGTGCCCTTGCTGGTGCACAACCAGCCACACGTGCGCTATGCGCACCAATCCACAGCCGCGCAGCCACCCGCGCACCTCATCTCCTTCTTCGTCTTCATCATCTTCTTCCTTCTCTCCCTTATCTTCCCGCCACCAGCAACCACTCCCACGAAAAGAACCCAAAGTCCCGCCGGCCACCTACATTCACAGTAACCACCGCAGGCCATGTCCCTCACTATCGGTATCACCAAAGTGCTCGCCTTGGCCTCCATCGATGACCCACGCCTGCGGCAGCACCTCCCGTAGCCCACACAAGCACATTGGAAACCCATTGTCGGTGAGCTTCTCCTCCGCCGGTTAGCCACCTCTGGCCATCTCCGTTGACACCGCGACCTCCATCGTATCGACGTCATCTTCGTCAACCTCCCTCGCTCGTCAGCAGCCCGTCGATGCCGCTTCTTCACGTGAAAGGAAGAGAGAGGAGAAATCCTCTGTTTTTCTTGCAATTAATATTTACAGGTGATGCCATTGTGAAGTTCACTATTCTTTTATTTTTTTGAATTAATATATTGAAAGAATTTTGCAGAATACCCCCTATTCTAGGTAAATTGCTTAAAGTCAGATTCTTCTCATAAATGTTATGTTGATTACAATGAACAAGGTCTCATTTATTGGAAATTAATATTGCCACTGATATCCATTGCCAAGATCACTATTTAACAGAATATTGGGTTGTGGTGATAGTGCATATAAACACCTACATTCCTGATTAATTATTTAGATTAAGAGTTTATGTGAGAAAGTGAGTTGCAATAATTATTATGTACATCTGATGATACTCCTGAACAAAAAAGACATTCAATAGGCTAATTCTTCTCTATGGAGATGACCTAACTATTTTCGTGGTTAGATTCTGGGAATTAACATGTTTTGAAAAGCAATTTTCTACCATGCAATTAAATACAATGACATGCTATTTTATGCTAAAGTTTTCAATGAAAATGATGCTCGCTCTTTCAACCACCTTTGGAAGACTCTAGAGAGCTCTAGAGTGGGAAACTATGTGTGTGTGAGTGGGTGTGTTGCATGACAAGGTAGGTGTGGTTAGGTGGTCTAGGTCAAGTCCTATAGGTCTAAGTAATTGGGTTTTTGTAGGCTCCAAGAATTAGGGTTATATGACCTAATGCTAATGTGAAAGTGCAATTAATCTTAGTGCAAGTTTAATTGAGTGGATGTGGGTATAATTGGGAGAGAAAATACCCAATTAGGTCAGGCTTGAGTCAATTGGACTCTTACTAAGTCCAATTAGACTTGTGTTGGTTGAGTTCTTGAGCTCAATTGGACTCCATGAGTCCAAATGACTAGGTGAGTGTGATTGACTTTGATCAAAGTCAATTGGGTTTAGTGAGAACCTAATAGGTTCTTAGGAGTGTCCTAAGGTAGTGTATTGGGCTTAAGGTACCTTAATTTAGGTTCCCTAGGTTGTAGAATTGGGTTTAAGGGCTTATAGAAATCAAGATCCAATCTTGATTTCAAAAACAGAGATTAGAGAAGGGTTCCAGACATCTGACTTTACAATCAGACGACTTATACTTCAAAAGTAGAAGTCCAGAACTCTAGTTTGGATGTCCAAAGTTGAGTCACGGAGGAGTTTATGTTTTGTCTTGGAATTCTGCAGAAATTGGATGTCTGACACTTTGTTTAGACGTCTAATTTCCTAGCAGAATTGGTTCTAGGTTTGCGGTTTATGTTTAAGGGATAGTTTACCATAGGGGATAGCTAACTCAGAATAACTTACTTGCAGCACAGGATATCCCCCAAAGTTGTTTACTTTGGAAGAGGGGATAACTTGTGTTTTTGTTTACAGAAGGGGGGATAGGAATGGTGGTTATTCTGTGATGTGATTGGGGGTGTTTACCTAGGAATGTGGGTTAGATGGAGAATAAGGTGGGAAATGACTACTTTACCCCTTATGGTGGTAGGTAAGTTGATTGGTGGTAATATTTTTTATTATATTTACATATTGTGGTAATGTAGTTTATAATTAAATAGTGAGTACAATTGAATTAGGTAGAATATGTTAATGTACCAAATTACGATTAGGCATTATAGTAATTACAAATATAATTAAGTATTAACTTTAGGATGGTATTGATCTCATTTAATGGATTATTGTCAATTCAATTTAAGTTAGTAGTAATTAATGGATTTGAAGTATTAAGTAATTTTTTATGAGGGGAAAATTATCTCTAATTGAATGAAAACTTTAATAATAATTACATGTGTTGAAAGATATTATCATAGCATACATGATAAAATTAAGAAATACCATAGCAATGAAATATAATGAAAAAGAGGAAAGTGAAAATTATAGAAATAGTAATTGAGGGATATAGATATAACAATTAACGTACGCTTAATGGTTTGGTTGTCCAATGCTAAAATTCCTAAAGTGAGGCTGCAATGAAAAATGAAGGGCATTATGCAATGATGAACAATTTTAAAAATGTAATATCAATAAAAAAAAATTGTCTAACCTGTCACATTCCGGTATGTAGTATTCCATGGAAGCACAACGTATATTGAGTACTGTGTTAGGCTCAGGTTGCTTAAGTCAATGCTTGTCCTTGGGCAAAGTCTATTAACAATGGATGATGTAAATCAGTTATCCCTCGAAAATTGGTTTGCATAGGGTTGCTGCGTAGTAGCCATCCTTGCCATGCAAACATAATTTGCCCTTTAATATAATGTTGCATAGCGTTACTACAATATAGCCATCCCAACTATGCAAACATATTTTCCTAGGGTTGCTTTGTTTAGTCACTAGGCAGCCAAACAAGGACCATCCAAGTGTATAATATCTTTTCCCTCAAGTGTTTGAAGCTTTCATCATTACCTATATGAATTAAACCCTCTTTGCAATGCATCATGTACATGTAATTGGTAGTAAAGAAAATTACATCAGAATTCAATTATCTTTTTGTTGGAAAGAATAGCTTAAAAAATGGCAGTAATAACATGAAATTCATAAGAATCAAACTTAGAAATATGTAAGCAATTAATATAACCATTTATAAGTAGCATCATACATTGATAAGTACCGACATCAACTATGACATAGTTATGAAATAGGCCTACAGTTCAACATAGTACCTACAACGGCTGACACAGAGAAGAACTACCAACAGACATACTACTGAATAACACATAGATAAGAACATTAATCTATCAAGTACTCGAATAATTCCATGAAAGGGAATTGACGATCATGCAACCTTTTATACTTCACTCCAACCTACGAGGTAAGAAGAATTTATAAGCTTTACATGATATTGATTGAATGATAAAATTTGAGTACATGATATCATACATAATCCCATTAGATAGGATCAGCTGGAACAATGACATTGTGTGCGTCGTCCCAGTGCCAACTTGGATCTCCCAATAGATTGATGATCAACCTGTACATATTACTAAGAAACTTCCACCAACTTTGAATTAGATGCATTGGAATGGCCTCCTCAAAATGAAATTGTATGGTTCTTTAGTGATGAACCAAGCAGTCCTCATGAATGAACCCTGAATATACTCCCCATTAAATTTCAGGTTCCTCAAGGTCCTCAGAAGGCATTTGTCTTCTTCCTCAATCCATGCCCTTGGTGTCATTCAAAATTTTTTAAGAGTAGCTAGAACTGTTAAAAAATGATTTCAATGGTATGGCAGAAGTTCTTGCAACGTAAGGACATTATTCATTTCAATATAAGATCTCATGTTATGTTCATGTTACCCTACATTGATCAACTCTTACATAAATATAAGATATCTCATGTAATGTTCATGTTACCCTACATTGATCAATGTGTACATACGTGTACATATTTACTCCATCGATTGTTTAAAGTACATGAAGGCAAATGTTGTTGCAAATCCTATGGATTTTTTGTGAAACGATCTACCCTAAAATCGTACTTCTTTCTTAGTGCAAAAATATATTCCTGGGAAGTGTTATATTGTTGTTGCAATTCCATCCTTTTCCTCTTCTCCTATATGAGCTTGCCGCATACATCGTAATACATGCATGCCATGAAATTTAACTCCACCTCTCGTGATTTCAAAGTTGGCTGAAACTGGAGATGAGACTTACGAAAATCGCATCACTAAATTGAAGTTATTTGTTACGTGGTATAAATAAATGAAATACTAGAAGAGAATGTTTCTCTTATGCTCTTTCCATAAGGGCATTTGTAGCAGAGACTGTCTAAGATTGCATCTACTTTTCTTCCTTCTTCCTCTAAGAGAAGCTCATAGGGAAGTCCACAGTGGCAGTGCCTTGCATGTGTCGACATACCTCAAGATATAGATATGCTTGTATGGTAAAAAATTTGCAACAATGGAACAATAATTTCGGAATACAACCCTACAAGTCTGCATATAACATTGTCCTGATATGGTTGCCCATAAACATAAGAAAGAAGTACTGATAAGTATTGCGTTCATAGCCTACAGTAGTAACAGTCCATGCTAAAAGTAAAACACTACTTATGACATTTGTACTAAGATAAATGGATGTTTTTGATGCGAGCTAGCAAATCATGGCATTCTGTCACCAATTAATTAGCTTTTGCCTTCATTTGTGCCAACTCGAACTTAACTTGATCTAACTCCACTTGTGCACTATCAACCATTGTGTTGTGGGGACAACGGCATGCTGTCTCGAGCTTATCATACAAGAGGCTCAGGAAGTTCTGCTCAGCTTTCATTGATGAGAAATTTGCAAAATATGACCTCGCAACTTGTTTAAGCTTGCATCCCTGCATGCAATGTATTAAGTGCAGTACATTAATCCTTTGGACAGGATCAGCTGATGATGGATGTACTTGTGTAGACATTGACCTCTTTTCTCCAAGGGCACATGTAAAATAGATGGTCTAAAGCTTCCTTATTTTTAGGGTTATGTTTCTCAAAAATAAGCTTGCATGGTTCGTAGCAAAGGCATTCATGGCCGTAATACCAGTCTCCCCCTTGGTAAAGAGTAGTTTCCATCCCTGAAATATCAATAATATGATGCAAAGGCCATGGGGGTGCAAAGTAAATCATGAAGATGTAAACATAGAATTAGAAATACTCATCGAACTCATGCTTCCATGTCATATGGGCTACATAACATTCCCATATATTACATATAAAAATTATATATGATGAGTACAGTGTAATGAAGACGATGCAATTCTATGACATCTTTAAGAGCCCATCAAACATTTGCATTTCTCATTTGGAATTCCTCCCACATGATATCAGCAATTGAGTCCCCTATTTGTCCCCCTCGTCGTATATCTACCTGACTTAATGTAACTAAAGGCTCAGGAGTTGTGTCACCAGGGTTATCTGCCTTGGGGACTGGTTGACTGCCAAGTATATGATCTTCTTATGACATTGCTTCAATTTTCTTGTTATAAAATTTATCGCATTCTACATCTCTCAATAGGAATTTGTGAATGACACAACGTGCAACAACGAAGTCTCAATGGACTTCATCTGCATAAAATGAAGGATACTTCAAAGATAGAAATCTCTTGTTCAAGACACCGAAACACCTCTCCATGCAGTACCTAATCTTCGCATGACGATGGTTGGACAACTCTTTCTTATTTCGATATCTATTTCATGAACCCCATGAGTTGTATTCGATGATGTGGTAAGTGACATTTCTATATGGTGCGAGAAATTGATCAGTATTTGCATATCCACAATCCACTAGATACACCCAACCTGGTGGTACAGGAATATTGTCTTCCTGAATAGCCCATCTAAGTACCATAATGTCAGCAACAAATCCTTCCCAACCATTAGCAACTTATTGTATCGATAGGTCTAATGGTGCAATGAACATAACATTCAAAGAACACCAACATCTGTTATTTGAATGGTGCAATGCATGGTTGGGTATTGATACCTACCAGCATCTGTTGGGTTCTGTTTACAGGGCTATTGAGGGTTTTAAATATTCGTTTGTTGTAGTAACACCTCAATCGTTCTACAACAAATAAGATTTATAACTTGAATATCTAACAGTGAAGTCCGACATCAAACATAGGGAGCAAATTGGAATTCACATGCTAATCTCAATTAATAAATAAATGAGCACAAGAAATTGAACACAATAATTTTTTTTTGAAACTGATAGGAAAGCTATCATGCTATGATAGCAATCCAAAGGGGCTTTTAAATTAAACACAATCATGATATTTCAATGAATAATTTATACTCAAAAATGGTCTTTAATGAGAAATAAGAGTATATCAAGAGTTTGATGTAGCAAAAAGATGTCTAAGGCAAAATAATGGTGATTTGAATCACCAATTATTAGCTTAGATATAAATATATACTAATTACTCAATAGTCTAAATAAATGAACAGTAATCAAAATCACTTAACCAATTATCCATAAGGCAAATTAATCCACAGTATCAAGCTTAAGTCAAATGTCAGGTCTGATGACCAGACGACATAAACAACACTCAGCTATAGTGCCTCAAAGAGGCTTCTTCTTCTTCCTTTTCCTTTTTTCTCTACTTCTCTTTTTCTTTCATTAGCTCTTCTTCCTTTTCTACCTTTCCTCTTTTCTTGTTCATAGCAACCTTCCCATGGCTAAGTATTGAGAATTTACGCACTAAAGCAAAACCCACCCCTCCCCCGCTCTCTCCCTCTTTCCTTCCTCCTCTCTTTTTCTCAGACTAGGGAAGTAATCGGATATTTGGATATGCGTGCACCTGGGTCCAGGGCTGCCGGCATTAGGTAATAGCCAAGGAGTGAGTAGGCATAGATCGAGTCGGGTTGAGTGAGGGGTGTGCAGGGACCTCTCCCCTGCATGTGTCTTGAGGAGTTAAGTCCTATTGAGAAAACTAATATATTCGCGTCCACGCACTTCTGTATTTTCGAGGTGGGACTAATCCCCACCCCTTCCACTCGCATGCACTCGTGGATGAAGATGCCTCCAATTGAGCGTGCAGCTAAGGTTGGCATCCCCAATTGATGACCTGGAGATGATCCTTAGGTGATTCCGCACTGCCTAGAGATGAAGCCTGGAGCAATCATGGCTAGGACACCACAAACAAGGCCAGAGAAGATGACACAGTGACAGAGCTATTCAGCGAATACCTAGAAACATGAACATGGCCTCGCGACCAAGTTAAACTAGCTCAAAAGCTTCGTAAGGATGTAGCGAGGGTGTTGGCGGTGGTAGCGAGCTACGCAGGTGGTCGTAGGTGGCTGGCAAAGTAGGTCGGAGAAAGTGGTCGTGTTCGATGGGGGTTTTGGATGGGCGATTGATGGAATTAGGAGAGGGCTTTTGGTTGTGGGGGAACGGTGGAGCTTTCGGAGTAGGTGGCGAGGTGTGAGATGTGGTGGGGTAATAGGAAGACCTTGCCGGAGGTACGGCCAGAGTGAAGAATGAAGGTGGTTGGCGGTAGTGTCGAGAGGTTATTTTAGGTTTTTTTATGGGGAAAACTAACCTAGAACTTAAAAGGAACTATTCTAACCCTAAATTAATGGATGAAAGGGGAGGATGGAACCGGTTATGGTATGGCTGACGTCGTGGAAGAGAACTTCTCTGGTGAGAGGGCAGTGAGGAAAGAGAAGGTCGGAGAGCTCTTCGACGATGTTGCGAGGAGCGAACGGAGGGGAGTTGTTTCCCTCAGCCTGTGGTATGTGGTAGAGGATGAACGAGTTAGGGAAGAGGGCTCACCAAAGCTTGGTTGGAGAGGGGTCGGAGGTAGGGAAAAAGAAGAGATTTTGGCCCAAAACCTAGCGAAGGAGGTAAGGTACACATTGGGCGTGCTTTTATAGGGCTTAGGATGGAGTTTCAAGATTGGAAACAAGCTTGGAAACTCCAAGTTTCTTGTGCATGTGTGATACCCACATCTCCCATGTGTTCGCATGGGAGATTGGGAAAGAATTGGAATCCAAGGTCGGGTTTGATTGAAAGAGAATTCCTCATGTAATCTTTGTTTCAAATCTAGAACTGATTGATTGAGAATCGAGCGAGAAATCCTCATTTGAAACTCGACGGTGCAGGTCTAACCTTCCAAAAATGGTGCAATGATCTTCTTGCATATAACGATGATAAAGTTAGGGACTTGATTACAAGTAATTCAAAAGTTAGGGGCATATTCGCAAGAAAAAGACTCAGACAAGACGGAAATGCAAACTTGGTCAAGATGATATCTAATTGGGCCCAAATTTTGCTAATAGCCTAATTTAGACCCAAGGAATCTGATGATGAAGTCTAATTTAGGGTTTGACAAAGTTTGATTGGGTAAATTGCATAGAAACCCAAATTATGGCAACTATCTATCTAAGACTATTTTAGGTCAAAATGGGTTCTGATGGTCAAATCAAGGATGTCAAACCCTAGAGAATATTTTTATATGATCTCTAGAGGGTTTAGGTGAATTTTATCCTAACCAAAACCTCAGTTAAATATGCGGGTCTATTTTTATGATTTTAGATGTCCATTAATTCTTGAAACGCGTGAAAACCCATTTCGTTCTGCATGAACCCACTTATTAGATATTTATGACCATTTGACCTTCAATCAACCCGTGGGAAACCCCTAGATTATTCTACAATTAGGATATTCTATTAAAACTGTAATTTTACCCCTATTTTAATGCATTTCTCTCAGAAAGGATGTGTAGTGAATTACTGTCTTCTGACTGTTATGTAGGAGCTTTTATCAATGGAATATGAATAATTAAAGCTAGATATGGTAGTTGATTAAGTTATCATCATACCTGTATGCCTAACTTTTGCTAGTTCCTTAGCAAAACTCACGAAATTTAACTCGAATTCTAAACCATGCCTCGATGTTCAAAGTCCTGATTCTTTCTTCATTTGAGAAATTAGGTCAGAATGCTAATAGTAGGCCTAGAGGTACACAGGTACCAACTAGGATCCAGACCTGACTAGCTTTAGCCTCAGTCTGCTGCGAAGATTTCTAAGGCCCACAGAAAACTATCCAAAGGTTTGTTGGATCCAATGGTTAAAGCACCCGTGCTTGTAACATGGTTAGTCCAGGTTCAGTTTGCAGTTCATTTTTGTAAGAGAGGGATGAAAGATTTTTTTTACTATTGGGATAGAAGAAGATTTTCATTTGTGGAGAGCTTTCTCTCTCTTTTTCTTTTCATTATATTTTTCCTTAGATCCAACCTCGGATTGGCCATAAAGATGTTCTGTATCGGATTCCATGTTCCCACCATCAATTCTTGAAGGGTCCTTGGCAATTGATGCTTCAAGATAGCACTACCCATGGCAACACCCAGAACACTAGTTTTCGACACTTCGAGATAGTGCCGCCCATGGCGTTCTATAGCTAAATCCAGACCCTGGCAATTGGCATTTCGTAATAATGCTGCCCATGGCATCTAAATCAGCACAAGGTGCTTACATGCCCCCGATAGGATATTTAGATATCTTAGGAGACAAGCACCGAGGAGATAATATGTTATTGCACATCTTCGAGGGAAATTTCCCACCTCTCCGCATTGGGAACTCATCCAAATCATCTTGTGTTTTAGAGCCACTCCTAATCTAGATCTTAGGACCATTTACAGAACAACATAAATGCTTTTAGCATGATTTCATATTTAAGCACACTGAACCATACTGTGTGTGATTTAGGGTGCTTAAGTTACCGAGTCCTACAAACCAAAGGTTAGTTAATGGAGCCAAATATTCTCTAAGCCTTAGACCTAATACATAAGCTTTGCATTTTCCTCAACCTCTTGAGGACTAATCTGGATCTTGACAAGTACGTGAGTGTTTAAATCTCAAAACAAATCTAAGAGGCCTAAGGTCGGTATTCACCACTAATCCCTTAAGTTTTAGCCTTCTAGGTCTTAATTCATCATTCAATCCAACCTAGAAGTTAGGTAAGTTCCATATCATTTTTAAGGGACTCCATTTTTTCTTTATCTTTTTGCTCCTTTCTTTTCTTTTCAGTTTTCCTTCCTCCTTTTCCTCATTTTTCTCTCAAGTAGATCTTATTTTTCCTCAACCTCCATTTTTTATTTTAACGAAATCCTTTTGTGAGATTTGATTTTCACAGCATTTTGCACTTTAATACCCCCCATGTTTATGATTTGCAATGTCCCATTGTAAATTAGGTGGGTTCAAGTTCAGCTTAGATCATACATTAGAATAGGTTCAAAGGGTCGGTGGATGTGTTGGGGTGACTATTGTAGATGATTTCAAGCTCTAGTATGTGTACAAGAGCTGGAGTCAGCTGTTCTAATGGACGATCCCTAAACAGCAGTATGAGTTCAACAAAGAGTAATGTCAAAAGTATTTTGGATTTTTCAAAAAGATGATGGGTTGCCTCCTGTTAAGCACTAAATTTAATGCCATCAGCTGGGCGTAATAGGCTTAGGGAGAATGGAAATCAAAAGATAACTAAGCCAAGTTTGTGTCAGTGAGTTCAATGAATGGTTTGAGTGTCTGAGCATTCACGATAAATGGTTCAGAATCATGGCTGAGTTCACTAATTTCTATAGCCCCATTTCCGAAAACACGTCTGACAAGGAATGGTCCATTACATTTTGATCTGAGTTTTCCTGGGAATAATTTAAGTTTGGCATCAAAGAGTAGGACCTTATGACCATGATGGAATGTTTTTCTTGATATGTGTTTTTCATGAAAGGCTTTAACCCGTTCTTTGTAAATTCGCGAGTTCTCGTACGCATCATTGAGTAGTTCCTTGATCTCACTCATTTGTAATTGTCAGTGGGTTCCAGCCTTAAAAAGATGTAGATTGCACTTCCGTGCTACCCAATAGGCTTTATGCTCCATTTCAACGGGTAGGTGACATGGCTTCCCGTACACGAGTCTAAACGGAGACATACCTAATTGGGTTTTGTGGGTAGTCTTATAAGACCAAAAAGCTTCCGGAAGGTGGGTGACCCATCCTTCCTATCAGGCCAAACAATGACCTGAAGGATTTTCTTGATCTCTTGATTAGATAGTTCAGCCAATCCATTGGTTTAGGGGTGGTAAGGAGCCAAGATTCGGTGCGACACCCCATACTTTGTCATTAGGGATCTGAACTGTGCATTGGTGAAATGGGTCCCTCCATCAGAGATAATAGCATGTAGGACACCAAATTGTGAGAAGATGTGCTTATGAATGAAATTGATTACCACTTTATGATCATTGGTTCGGGTAGGGACGGCTTCAATCCATTTGGACACGTAGTCCACAGTGAGGAGAATGTATTCGAAGCCGTCTGATTTAGGAAAGGGGCCCATAAAATCAATCCCCCATATATAGAAGATTTCGTACATGAGAATCGACTATAACGATATCATATCGTGGTAGCTCATGTTGCCCAAGGTCTAGTAATGAGTTCATGCCTTATAGTAATCGTATGCATCTTTGAAAATCGTGGGCCAATAAAAGCTACACTGAAGGACTTTAGCTATGGTTTATGACCAGAGAAGTGTCTGCCGTAAGCCTAGTCATGGTTGCAGGACAAGATGTCTTGAATTTTTGCTTTCGGGATGCATCATCTGATGATCTAATCAGCACCAATGTGGAAGAGGTACGGGTCTTCCCATATGTAGTACTTGGCATCAGAAAGCAATTTGTCCTTTTTGGCCCTTGGCCAATAGGACAGGACTTGGTGAGATGCCAAGTAATTAACCAAATCAGCCTACTAGGGAAGTTCTACACCAATAGTTAGGAGGTGCCCATCAGGAAAATGATCCATGATCGGGTTGGAAGGGTCGATGATAGTAGAAGGAATGCGAGACAAGTGATCAGCTACCATGTTCTGTTTTCCCGCCTTGTCATGAATATCGAGGTTAAATTCTTGCAACAACAAGATCCAGCAGATTAGTCAAGGTTTCACATCCTTCTTTACGAGAAGGTGCCTCACTGCTATGTGATCCGAGTATATGATAATGTGGGAACCCAAGAGATAAGGTCAAAATTTTTCTAGGTCAAATACTATGGCTAGCAGCTCTTTCTCAGTAACTGTATAGTTATGCTGAGCCTCGTCAAGTGTCTTGCTAGCATAATAGATGACCATGGGCTTCCAATCAATCTTCTGCCCAAGCACTACAGCTACTGCATTGTCAGATGCATCGCACATCATCTCAAAGGGTTGAGACCAATCAGGGGATCGCAGGATAGGCCCTTAGGTGACACGGTCACATAGATGTTCGAATGCACGAGTGCACTCCTCAGTGATTTCGAAGGGGACATCTTTTGATAGGAGATTAGTCAGGGGGCATGCGATTTTTGAGAAATTAGGGATGAATCAACAGTAAAAATCAATGTGCCCTAGAAAAGAGTGGATATCCTTGACTGAGTTAGGCATGGGTAGTTTAGAAATCAAATTAACCTTGGCTCGATCAACCTGGATGTCGTTCTCAGAAAAAAGGTGACCCAGGACAATTCCCTCAGGAACCATTCCCAGGAAAGAACCAAATTCACATCGTTGCAATGCCTAAGTGTTTGGACCAACTGCAGGAGGTAATCATCAAAAGATTCCCCAAATATCGAGAAGTCATCCATGAAGACTTCAAGGTATTCACCTACCATATCAGAGAATATGGCAAGCTTGCACTGCAGAAAGGTAGTGAGTGCATTGTAGAGACTAAAAGGCATCCTACGGAACGTGTATGTCCCGTAGGGGCAGGTGAAGGTGGTCTTCTCTTGGTCCTTAGGATGGATTTCCACCTAATTTTAATCGAAGTACCCATCCAAAAAGTATAAGAATCGATTTCTCACTAGTTTCTCAAGTATCTGATCAATGAATGGTAGTAGGAAATGATCCTTCTTCGTGGAGGCATTTAGCCTTCAGTAGTCAATGCAGACTCTCCATAAGTGTGCGATACGTGTCAGAATAGTTTCTCCGATTTCAGCCGTAATCATGGTGAGCCCTACCTTCTTAGACATAACCTGCATTAGACTCACCCAACAATTGTTGGAGATCGTGTAGATGATACCAGCATCTAACCACTTAATGGTCTCCTTTTTCATGACATCTTGCAGGTTCGGATTCAGACGTCTCTGCATTTCATGAGATGGTCATGAGCCCTCTTCAATGTAGATGCAGTGCGTGCAATATGATATGTAGATACCAGTCAAGTCATCGAGAGTCCAACCAATGGCTTTCCGATGCTGCTGGAGGATAGAAACGAATTGTGTTTCCTGATTTGGAGTTAGTCGGGATTTGATGATCATAGGAAACGTGCGATTAGAACAAAAAAGATGTATTTGAGATGATCAGGGAGGATCTTCAATTCCATGTTCAGATTATCAATAGTAGCAGGCAGTTCAGGGTGGGTTTTGGGGACAAAGGTAGGAGTTGTAGGTTTGTCTTGGTTTGGTCTAGGCTCCTCTAACTGCAATCAGGGAGAAGTGGGTTTTTCTCAACAAATGGATCTTCAACCACAGTTTCAATATCACATATCTGCTCAATAATCCCATAGTTGATTCCTTTTTAGGCCTTAAAGAAACCAATTTTCAAAGTTTTGTCCCCAAATTTGAACTTAATCTAACACTCTTCATAATTAATGTTGGCCCTAGCCGTGGACAAAAATGGTCTCCCTAATATGATCGGTGTATCTTTCAATTCTGAGGAGCATCTATGTCTAACATAGTGAAGTCTACAGGAAAATAAAAATCATGTATTCGAACTATAACATCCTCGAGAATTCCTTTAGGTGACTTAATGGATCGATGTGTTAGTTGTAAAGTCACCTCTGTTAATTTTAGATCAGATCTTTCAAAGTGGTCTAGTAGGGATGTGGGTATCAAATTTATGGAAGCTCCTAGGTCCAATGAAGCTATGTTAAACTGTATATCACTGATTGCATAGGAGATGAAAAGGGTGCCTGTATCTTTTGCCTTAGGCAGGAGTTTTCTCAAAATGATGGAGCTAGGTTGTTCTAACAATGTGATCAGATTCCCGCCTTTGGTTCATGGCTTACTCTTAGGTGTACATACATCTTTCAAGAATCATGTATAGGTTGGTACGTGGAGTATTGCATCCATCAAGGGGATGCTTATTTCGACCTGCTGAAAGAGCTTGACCAAGTCCTCCTCAAGTGCCACGGTTTTGGGTTTCCTCTTTCCCTTGGTCAAAGCCTCAGGAAATGGAACCTCAGTTGGTTACTCTAGGATTGGCTTAGGCTCTTCATCAGGGATAGGGGTGTCCTGGATGACCAATCTAGGGTTAGGCTCTGTAGTATCAGGCTTATTATGGCTAGGAAATGATGGGTCCTGTGTTGCTTTGCCACTACAGGTGATGACGGAGTTTAATCCTGCCTGATTCTGGTTTGGGTTAGGCAACATAGGTGTCCGTTGCTGAAATCCAGAGTATGAAATTGAAGCATCCATCCTGTCAGGGAATGGAGAAGAAGGGGGTCGATAAACATAATGTGTGTGGCCCTAATTTAGGTTCATAACGCGCCTCTGGTTTGGCACGTTATTTGGGTTTACAAGAGGCTGTGACGGAAGTGCACTAGGCTGGCGAGCACTTGCCAGCTAGGCCAACTGATTGCGGAGCACAGTGATTTATTCTTTGTGTTGTTTTTGCATGTCAGCCAAGGTTTGAAGAATCAGGGAGGTTTGGTCCTCCTTTGGTGGGCCAGATTGGAAATTTTGATTTGGCCTTGGCTGAGAGGGTTGATAAAGTCGTAGGTTTTGTGGTCGGGGTTGGAATTGATGTCTCGAATTCGAGTTATTTCCAAACCATGCAAAGTTGGGATGATTACGCCACCTAGGGTTATAAGTATTAGAGAAATGATTATTCTGGATGGCGTGGAGATCCTCGCAGGTTTGAGGAACTCCAGAAAAATCAGGATACGAGGGTTCAGAGTTCCCCAAACTATGGTAGGTTGGCCCAGAGTTTCCTCCAAGACTAAAATCAGATAGGGGTCGATAGGCATCCATCCCTTGAGAGTGGTAGATGTTGTGTACTGCCTCCCTACCTGAGGGCGGGTGTGCGTATGTGCTTTGCGGTGCAGTGGTGGTGTTATGTAAATGTCGAGTGATGTCGTCCACCTTTTTCTCAATGATAAAGACCTTATCCAATTGACTGGCTACCAACTCCAAGTCAGCAGACGCAAAAAGGCCTCGAGTCTCATGTACCCCCCGATTGTTTGTCAATGCGCGAGTGGACATTCGGTCGTACGCACCCAATGACTCATTTTTTAGGGAGTTCTCGCACATATTTTCAAGAATTCCCTAAATCTCATCTTCATGTTGACCCATGATGCTGCCACCACAGGTTGCATTAACAAATATCTTGATGTCACCACAGAGCCCATGGTAAAAGGATTGGACTTGTTCCCACTTCAAGACTCTGTGATGGGGGCATTTATGCATGAGATCCAGAAAACGATCCTAGGCCTTGTGTAGAGATTCTCCCGCTCCTTGCAAGAAGTGTGTGATTTGGTGTCACATTGCATTAGTTCCGCCTATGGGATAGAATTCTTGTAAGAAAGTAGTCTAAAGTTCTTCCCATGTGTTCATCTGTTGAAGCTATGTTTGAAACCAATTGGCGGCTTTGTCAGCTTGAGAGGAGAAGATTTTCAGGAGTAGACCTTCTCGATTATGCAAGTTTGCCCCAAATGTGTGGGCTAGATGCTTCAGATTCTTGATGTATTGGAAAGGATCCTCAGAGTTCAATCAATGAAATTTTGGGGTCATGCGAAGCATAATAGGCTTGAGCTCTACCTCAGGTCCTCTTGTGGGAATGTTGATTCGAGGTTCAATCTCCACCGCAGCGGGATTGTAACGATATTGCATTTGATGATGTGGCTGTGGGTTGATGTAGGCATTGATCTGATCTCTAAAATAAAAGAATTGTTATGGTTCAAAGTTAGGTTGTTCTGGATGATCCATGGTTGTGGCTGGAGAATTGGGTTTAGAAGTGGAGTTGGAAGAGATGTCGATGTGATCGGGTAGTTGCACAAACAAGGAAGTAGAGGGTTGGGCTTGACGAGAGTGAAAAACTAGTGGAGGCCTCAAGGGTGGCCTTAAGGAGCTCCTCCCATACATACACCGATGGAATAGACAAGGGACAGAAGGTGTGATGGACCCAATCACGACACCCAAAGATTTTTTGGATGACTATAGAGGTTCCAGGCAAATGATACCTCTAGATCACAAAGTCGACCACCTAAGAATTACCTAGGCAGCAAGGAAGAGAGAGTCCCGCAAAGACCCCTACATGGTAGAGAATCCCTATAGGTTACAGGGTTTCCCCCACCCAACCTTCCTTGTCATCGTGGATCCAGGTAGACCAGAATGGATAACTTGACCTCTTAAGTCTACCAATTTTAAGTTTGGATTAGGTGCTTAGGATTCCACTTGAACTTTAGAATGAATTTGTGAGTGGTGACCTAATTTGAAGATTGATTGACCCCACAAAGTGGGGCAACTTCACCTAATTTGTCCTGAGATTATTAGGTCCCAATTTTATAACTCAAGTGGATGTTTAGAGCTTGATTTTAGGGTTTTCTTGATTAGGTAAGTTCAAACAAGGCTTAGGAAACACACAGTTTGGGGAAGTAGATTCTTTTTTAAGCAAGTGTGATCCTCAACCTAAAGTGGAAACCCTAGTTTTCGCTTTAATTAGTCCAATCAGTTTTTGTCCAAATTTTGCACCTAGGGCTTAATCAATAAGGTGAGTAGCCCTAGGTGTCATAAATCCCTAATAGGTGTAGAAAATCAGGTTTGGGATTTTTTCTCTAACCAAATCAAGTAACTTGATGATTAATTCTAAGTAGAAAATGCAAGTAGATCCTAATTGATTTCTTCCTTTTTGGCTCTTCTTAGAATTAGGGGCTTAATGGAAAAGGAGATGAGATTTCCTTCCCCTAGGGTGCTTGATGTGCAGCTGATCTTCCTCCAATGAATCCCCTGCACAGATCATAGCCAAAGAGATAAAGATAGTTAATGCTAGATCAGAAATTGTAATCAGAGAGATCAAATTGTGCGTTGCTCCCCGGCAACGGTGTCAAAATGTTTAACACGCGAAATCGATGATTTAAAAGATGTAATCATCATGGCAAGTCAAAATCACTCAAAAACACTTCAAATTTATAACTCGCAAGTACAAGGTTGTTCACTGGGGGCAATAATGGCAAGTCATTCTCATAGATCACAATTCTAAGCAAAATATAAGCAATTAAGATTAAAAGAACAATTCAGAATAATATATCAATAGATCTAAATATCAATGAGCAAAAAGATTACGGTAAAATGCTGATTTGAATCACCAAATTACCCTTTAAGTTTAATCCTCACAAATATATGGATAATAAGCACAACCATAAAATCAAATGTCTCAGAAATCAGATGAAAGAAATAAGCCCCAGATTGCTTAAGTGTTCAGGAGGAGCAACTTCAATAGAGAGGTAAAGGCCTCCTCTTCCTTCCTTCAAGCCTCAAGAGAGAGGCACAGCATAGCACCAATAGAGGCACAAAAACCTCTCAACAGCTAAGTATAGAGAGGGCAGGAGAAAGAGAAAAACCTCCCCCCTCTCTCTCTTTATTCTTCTCATTCTTAGAAACCCACGTAATCGGGTCTATAATTGGGTATCCAAGCAGGTATTCAGATCTGGATGGGGGACCAGGGCTACCGAGTGTGAGAGGTAGCCAAGGAGTGAGGCATATGTGAGGAGGGACTCGACCCCTCATGACTAAGCGAGGGGTGTAAGGAAGCAATTCCTTTTATCTCGCATTGCAGGCTCCTGAAGTAATGATGTGGGGCTATCTTTCCCACGTCTTCTCAGCGTAGTAGCAAATGGAGGGTCTTCTACTTAAAGTTGAAGGTGAGCTCGTGGCATGGAATTGAGGGTCTGGGAGGATACCTGGGAGTCACCTGCGAAGCCTGGGACTGAAATCTGGAGAGGATGTAGTTGGAGGGCAGAAGGCATAGTCAGAGGAGTCGGGGTGGTGGCGGAGCTTCGGTGGAATAGCTTAAAGCATGAGAACTGCCTCATGGCCACGTCAAATAGGTTCAAAAGAATCACAGGAGTGTGGCAAGTGCAATGGTGTCGATGGTGCACTATGAAGGTGCGTGTGTGAGTGTGGCAAAGGCGAAGAAGGTCGGAGCACGTGAGGTTGTTTGATGGAGAGCTAGGGTGAGCAATCCCCTCAATTTCTTGAGGGGTTTTGCTCATGAAGGTTCGATGATGGTGTAGGGACTGGTGGCGTGTGGTTTAGTGGGGTGTAGTGGTCAGACAGGATCACCAGAGGTCAGACGGAGGTGGAACGGGCGTATTTGTGAGCGAACCTAGAATCTACGGGTGCGGGTGAACTCAGGAAGGGATGACAAGTTGAAGAAGGTTGTTTATAGATGAAGAGAAGGCAGATGAGGCATTGGCTATGATTGGCCGGCACTAGAGACGAAGCTGGCTCCAGAGGTTGAGACGGCGATGAGGAAGGGGCTGGAGAGCTCTTCGCAGGTATGGTGAGGTGCGGAATGTAGAGAGGAAGAACCTACTGCCTATTGTACGTGGCAACAAGCAAGGGAGTCGGAGGTAGGGGGTTGCTGGAGAGAGCTTTGGAGCAGGCCAGAGGTGGAGAAGAGGAAGAATTCTTGGCCTAAAAACCCATTAAGGAGGTAAGGAATTCCATGGGGGTCTTTTGTAGGGGTTAGGGAAGCTTGAAGAATAGGAAACAAGTTTCAAAGCTTGCTTAGTTTTCAATAAGAATCCAACTAATTTCGTGGGTTTGCATACAAGAATCAGTGGGTTTTAGGAATTAGAATCGATCCTAATAGGTTTTCATAAGTGTGAACATCAATCCCATCAAATTTGGTAGGATTGGATTGCCATTTGGGTAGGATTTTGCTCGGTCAAAGCTTTCCTGGAGGTCAATTAACCTCCAATGGCGGCAAAGACTAATTTGCAAAGAAGATGAAGAAGTTAGGGGGCATTTTGTAAAGATTTCAAAAATTGAGGGACTATTTGAGATAATAAGAGTCAGACTTCGACCAAAATGCAAACTAGGTTGAAATAATTTCAAATTGGGCCCAAATTTTGCTACAAACCTAATTTGGACTCAAGGAATTTAATGGTGAAGTCAGATTTAGGTTTTGACCAATTTTGACTAAGTAATTTATGCAAAAACCTAAATTAGGGCAGTTTTCTATCTGACTCTATTTTAGGTTAAATTGGATTTAGATGGTTAAATAAAGCATACCAAACCATATAGAATATTTTTCTATGATTTTTGGAAGGCTTAGATGAATTTTATCTTGACCAAAACCCCAGTTAATTAAGAGGATCTATTTTTAGGGTTTTAGATGTCCATTAATTCTTAAAATGCGTGAAAACCTGTTTCGTTCTGCATGGACCGACTTACTAGACATTAAGGACCATATGACCTTTAATAAACCCCTGAAATACCCCATGTTTATTTTGTAATTATGGAATGCTGTTAAAATCGCAGAAATAACCTTGGTTTCTTATCTTCTCAAAACATAACATTTTGCATATATGACCCTACGATGGTTATGTAGGAGCTTTTATCAACTTTATCAGACCAAATTGAGCTAGTTATGGCTCATAATGGTGTTCCCATCAGGTTCACACATAACTCAAGATGTGTTCCATCAATTGCCCTAATGGCATCCTGCAATATAGTGAGGACAAGCATGTGATATATCATAAATGAACAATCGCACCATGCCAAATTAGGAAATGTAAGGGGTTACCTTGAAAAATGGGTAAAGCTCCCTGTTCCTCATTATCTTAGATGGAACTGGTGCGGAGTGATCGGGAAAGGAAATGAACTCAAATTTCATCTTCTACATTGCTCAGGCAACTCATTTATAGTAATTACTTATTGTTCTTAAAGATCTTTTGAATCATGCCTGCATATTTCAATTTGTAGCTCCCTGACCCGCCCCATATAGGAAAATTGCGAGTGCTTTGTTTGGATGCATCTCCTTAGTGGGTTTTAAGTACTTTCTATCAAGTAACATGTCTCGTAACTTGATGAATTGAACACTCTACATTCGAAACATGTCAATTGGTCAGTCATGGTAGCCTTTTATAATACTATTTACCCACCGCAATCCCTTGAAATCACCTGTGTGTTTATGTACATGCAGTATTGGTGTATTATGTTCCAATTCATCAACAACATAATGCATTCTTTCTTCGAACATGGCACCCATTATTGCATCTCCATCATCACTATCCAATGAATAAGTAGAGTCTTCCATCTATTAATAAGTTACGGAAAACATAATAAGATTGAATAACTCATCCACTATGAAGTTATTATTCATACCATTTCATGATAAATACAGTAATAGGAAATCATATTGCAATTCAACATACAGAACGAAAATATCATCATACATCCAACAATGAAAAAGATATTGTCCATCTACGATAGAGGACAACCAAGCTGAAATAGAACGATAGAAAAGATGACCAATTACTAACTACCTCCGTTACACTCATAAAGCTCATGCCAAGGAGAGTACCACGCAATCACATATCCCCATTCATGAACATCCAAACTAACTTGAACATATCCTCCAGAGTACCATGTAGAAAAACCCTCATGATATCTCTAAATGATGCATCCTTTAACCGAGCAATCATCTTAGCCCTCTCACAAACCCCGAGGTCTAGTAGCACCAACACTAATCCATTAGCACATTCATAAATCTTGCCTCTTTCAACTTCCTGAAGTCGTTTTCTCTTGCTAAATTGCAAGTACTCGTCGATAATTATCGCAACCTTCTCAACTCTTTCTGAATTGGAGGTCAAGCTACGATGTTGCTTCCCATTGCTACCGGATGTGCATGCGGTAGCCATTCCCTTCCCTATCATTGATGACGAGTTGGCCATAACATGTACTCCCTCTTTAACAACTTGTGCCATGGTTGGTTTGGGTGCTGCTCATTGGGAGGAAGCATAGTTCCTCACGTTGGCAGCCTACAAGGGCATTGATGCTTTTTCATTCCTAGAGATATCCATTTGAGACAAATTCACTTCACCTTCACCCTCATTATCAACAAAATCCTCTCTGTCCACTTGCCTAAGACTGGATGTAGCATTCACTCCCCTAGCAGTATCTCTGCCAATAATAATCTCGAATTCCTTGTAGTAAGGGAATGATAATCCATAGAGCTTCTTAAGATGCTCTGGAAGTTGCAATTATATAACATATTTCACGTAGAACATCATCTCTGATTGAAAAAAATGAAAATTAAACTGTAAACTTTACTAACCTCATCCCAAGCACTGTCATCGTAAGGGATGGGACATTTCCTTCGGTCATCCCAACCCCACCCACTCTTTTTGGTGAGTGCAACAAAAGTGTTGTATTCCCTCTTCAAAGTCTTGAAGTGATTCTGCAACTGGTTTTTGTTGTAGGTGAGACCACTCTTGGAGTTGAACTCCTGAACAATGTCAATCCATCCCATTCTAGTGAATGACCCATTAACGAAGTCATTCTCGTAGTGGTCACTGAGAACCCTCTCCATTCATCCTACATAAATAACTTAATTACTCATCCAATGTTGCTATGACAAATTTGTAATATTTATTTCTTTGAAATGGTTATAAATCCTACAAGCAATGGTTTAGTCTATACCTTGCTTGCCAGAATTGTTTGTTGACATCATCCATGTCATCATCTTCCATCTCCAACTCAATAATCATTTTAGCAATTGCTACATTGATTTCGATGACTAAATTTTGTACATGTCCAACTCTCCGTCTCTTTCTCTATCGATATACACAATGCCTAACACAACTACTTGCATTAGCCATTTCTCGTCACAATATTTCAGGACTAATATCTATTAATACCACCTAGGAAATGAATTTCTACCTTAGTTGGCAATTACCTCATGAGTCATCTTTCGACAGAGATTGCCATTTTAGACAAATGAGTTTGAATGTAATCGGTTTCCACATGGTTGTCATATACCATTACAATAACTTGTTTTCATTAGTAAGACGAATAGAAATTAGTTACTTACATTCAAGTTAGACAATATAACTACTGAATGTAACGAAATATTAGTTACTTGTGGAGTACTTTCATAGTCGATTAATTCAAAACAATCGTTCACTAGGTTTTGTTATTATAATACAAAATTTTTTTGAAACAAAGAAATTCAGTGAATAACATAATTGGGAGGATTGTCGTTCCCATACTTGATTGCAAAGCCATGTACGAAAATTAGAAACCCAAAATCCACGAGATGAACTCCATCCATCCTTGCATAATGCAACAGACAAAGGCATGAAAGAATTTTAATCAAAATTATGATAGAAGTAAGGATTCAATAACATATAAGATTGGATGACAACATATAAATTTGAAGAAAAAAAGAACAAACGGTTTACTTGGAAGGATCCTCTCATGTCACAAAAAAAGAAAATCAAATTTATGGAACAATCGAAATCACAAAGTAATGAAATTTTGCAAAGGAATCATGGCTAATGTTGCTAATGGAAAAACCTAAAGATTAGGAAAGGAATTTAAATAGAATAAAAAGAAACTTCGCATCCAACACCCCCCCAACACACACACATTTGGATAGTTAACCATATGGAATTTTGCTAACAAAGCACTCAAATTTCAATTACACGCCATTTTAATATGAATTAAAACCTTAGGCATATATGAATGCTTTTAACAATGAGGTCTAATATTACATCATCTCAGACAGCTCAAATGAACCTAAAACAACCTTGAAATAGATTAGGAAACTTCAATTCAGATTTATTCAGTCAATCTATACAATTGCTATTGAATTACTGATAAAAGAACTTATAGGAAGAATTAGAAATCATTATGGCACAATCTACACAGATATACATGCACGAATGCTAGAGAAATGTTCTAACTCCAACTGATCATCTTGTAGACTTCATTAGAGAATTCAATTCAAACAAAATTCTACTCTAAGCCATGATCAAAACATTGAAATTCCATATTGAAATCAATTAATGTAGTTGTTGTTGTAGCTATTAATGTACTGATAGAAAAATCTAAGATTAATGCTAAAAGTTACAATAAACTCAGAATACATTTGGAGGACCTAAACTCAAGTTCAAGATTGAACTGAGCTCAGAAGTTAAAAACTCCCAGATACCATCCAAATCAATAACACATCATTCTAATATGTTGTAAATGTAGATTTCCCTACTAGGAGGGGGTGACGTAATAAAATGCGGAATAAAATATATACCAATCTCACAAAATAAACAATCACACAAGGTACACAATTATTTTTAGGTGGAAACCCAAACCGGGTGAAAACCACCACCTAACCCTCTCGAGTTAGGATTTTCTAATCAACCAAGTTGATCAAATCCACTAAACGAATCACTTAAACGAGGGTGATTCAACCTCAATTACAACCACGCTACAGGTGCGAGGGTAGCATTCCTCAACCCCTTCTCTTCACGAGAAGGATTTTGTCTCACGAAGGGGACGGCAATTCGCAAAGCGAATACCCAACCAAATAACAAAGATAAAATAAACAACAATCCTATAGAGCCAACAAAGTAATTTAAACCTAGCTTCTATAGGAATTAAGATGCTTCCCTTTGCAAGGAGTGCGTCGACGACGCGGATGTGTGAACGACGGTGCAACGTCGCTCTCGTGAACTACGGTGGAAGAGCGGATGCGCAAATGCTTGATGCTCTCTAGATGAAGAATTAGAGCTTGGAGAGCAAAAGCTTTTCTTCTTAGGATCAAGAGACACAAAATGGTTTGAAAGTGTATTACAAAGACTGTGTATGCGTGCAAGAGGTTCCCCTCTATTTATAGAGGCCTTAGGAAGGCTTTGGAAGGCTTAGGAAAGCTTCCATAACCGTTGGGTGCAAAGCCCAAGAGAATCAGGTTGAAATCAGGAACAATGATTGCACTGACAGGCTTATCAGACGTCTGATCCTGGCATCAGACGTCTGGAAGATCACTTTAAGACGTCTGGGAACAACATCAGACGTCTGATTTTAAGCGGGTTTCTTCCTGACTTGAATCAGATCCAAACAGGGTTCTAGTGCAAGTCCATCAGATGACATACAGGACGTCTGGCACTATGTCTAGATGTTTGAAAACCTACTTTTTCATGGGAATGGATTTCCAAGAGAGTGCAATGGCTAGAAAATCTCTGAGAAGAGATTTTGGGTAAGCCGAGGTAAAATGGTCATTTATCAGACGTCTGGAAAGGCCTAAGGACGTCTGATAAGGCTCTAACAGTCATATCCTTGAGTGTTTGCTAAGCCAGCCAACGGTCCACTAATTGGACGTCTGGCAAGTCCATCAGACATCTTCTAAGATGTCTGGACTAAGGTATGGACGTCTAATGTCATCAGACAGAATAACTATCTCCAGCCTAATTGTTATCAAACGTCTAAATCAACAGTCAGACGTCTTAAAACATATTATCAGACGTCTGATTTTGGAATTAGATGTCTGGAAATGCTGTTTCAAACCTATATAGGTTTTCTAAGTTTTCTACAGAAAACCTAAGTATCGTAGGGTTGTGCGGGTGTTCCTAGGACTACTATTAGGGTACTTTGAGGCTCTTTAACATGAATCTAAGTAACAAAAATAAAGAGCAACAAAAGAAACGAAAAATACAAAGAGTACAAGAGAAGGAAATCTATCCTATTCTTCATCTCCTTCCTTCTTCAAGCCATCGCTCCTTGCAAATCTCCTCTGTTCTCCATCAAGCTTCTCCAATCCATCCTGGATGCGAGCTCGAACTTCGTCTAAACACGCCTCCATTTGCAATTTCCCTAAAATCTAAGACTTCAAGTGCAAATGTTAAAAGACACGTGTTTTGTTATCATCAAAACAAATGATCGTGGTGCTCTACCACCAACAGTAAATACTCCTTAAATCAGGATATTCTCATTTGCTTGAGCCTAATCTAAGTATGGAATTTTATGGTCATGCCTCCAATAGATTTCAACCAATACATGATGATGTGGCTTTGCCCACAAAGCAAAATGCATCAAAAACTTTGGGAAGAATGTACTATCTCCTAGAATATCAATCAAACCCAGTTAATTTCACTAGAAACCTTATTCACAACTCAATGCCCAAAGCAATGTACAGCTCAGTTACACTAGAAATTCAAGTTAGTGCTACTACAAGCTATTTATTCCAGTGATAATGAGAAAAATGTAAAGCAAAAGGCTTCAACTACCAAATACAACAACTGCATTTTATACATTATAATCAAATTAGTTCAGAAAATTAATGTAAAATCAGAAATCAATAATCAACTGAATAGGTTGATTGATTAAGTGGAGCATTTATGGAGAAAGTAGAAATTATGTAATATACTGACTGATTGTGTGAATAGGTTACAGGTAGCCATTAGATGCATGATCCCCATCTCATTGGTGGTTATGACTTGATAAAAAATGCAATAACAAATCGCAACTAGTGATAGCTTTGCATTGAATCATAATTTCTTTTTGAAAAGTACGTGGGTAGTCATTTGAGATTATTGGATATTTGCTCATATCATTAATACAACGAAGCACAGGTATAGATTTTTTTTTTTTTGAGAAGGCAAAGCAAAGTTAGGTAATGTTGAACGAAAGACCCCAGAACATCAACGCATCAAACACAATGCTTTCCTCAAAGAGCTACCCCATCTAAAATTAACCTCATCTGGTGCAACCACATGGCCTACAAATGAGAAAAATTCATGTTCCGACCCCACTAGCTGCTAAACATTCATGAAAACCCAGCTCCAAAGAAAACCCAGTCCTCCCCCAAATAGCATGTGCCAAGGAGAGTAAAGACCAGGTGGTTGCAATCTTCCATTGCCTCAAAACATATAGGACTAGTCCCATCTTCAACCAAGAAAGGTATTCTGCTGATACTGCTTGCACAAGCATCTCCATTTCATAATAGCCATGCAAAAATCTTCCCCTTTAAGGGCATCTTCTCCCTCCAAAAAAGCTTTCAATCCTAACATAGATTAACACTTTCTTGTCATAGGCTTGCATGCGAAAGGTGATAAAACTGCTTTTATCAACCACTTACCCTCTTTCAATAGCCATCTATCCTCCTTCCCCATTAAAGCACCAAAAACCATATAAATCACTTAAACACCATATTCACAACTTCATTGAGCCATCTCAAATTACATTTAATCTATGAAATGTAGATAAAAACAAATCAAATTGAATGGGGCTGTCACCCAAGTGGGTTTGTAGTTGCATTAAAACAAATCAAAGATGAATAGCATTCTCCGACATGGTTTCTATTCTGAATGATTAAGCTTCATTTAAGAATGGACAAATATAGGAATCATTAAGAAAACTAAGATGATAACACAACAACAAGCTCAATGGTGAATACAAAAAATTAACCACAGACCAACAATTAAAATGGAAATATTTCTATTTTCGTTTAGAAGAACTAAAATGGTGGCACAACCAGGACCAATGATTTCTGAAAATGATTTAAAATGAAACTATTTAGATCAACTGAATGAGGTGGCTTGAAGAGAACTACCACATAATCAACCCATACAGGTTACTTGCCATAGACCTTGGTTGTGAGGTCCCCATGGATGCAGCTCCGTGATCGAAGCTACATCACTTGCAAGCTAAGGATAACCATATTAAGTTGCATAGATATGAAAACACCATTGCTTAGCTCAACAAAAAAAGGGATGAAACTCTCAATACCCTCTTCCTTCACACTAAGTTTCAAAGACGACGTTAAAATCAAAGACAAAGAAAGAGTGATTGTTGATCAAAATGCCCAAATCAGAGGCGAAGTTAAAATTATCTCGAATGGGAGTAAAACCTCAATGAAAGTAGATTAAAATCAGCATTAAGAGCAGTATTCCCATGTAGATGCCCACAGAAATTGCATAAGAACAAAACTCGAGGAAAGCAATTAAAGAAGCAAGTTTCTTTCCCAAATCTACTCATAGAAACTAATCCATGAAGATGCCTATAGAAATTGCACAAGAAGAAAGCTATACCTCACAGAAATCAAAAGGCAAAGCAACATGCTACCACAGCTATAAAGCACCTTTGAAACTGCACAGGAACACTTCTTAAACACACAACAAAGATGAAGATGAGAATATGATGCTAAGAAAATGTGAAGGAGTTGAATGCACAAGGTAAGGTCCATGGAAAGCGTGAAGAACAAGTGTAAATAAGGCCCCTTCTTATAGAACCAGAGGAATAAAAAGCCATGAATTCATCCAACCAACACAAACCAACAAAAGAACAAAGCAAGCACAGACCGTGAGATCACGAGAAATAGCAGCAAGATTCATGCATGGACAAGAGAGAGCTAAAGCTACATCAACTCCAGCCACAGAACCTCACAACCATCTGGAAGGAAAGCCCTCAGAAAAAAGGAAAGGAGTAATGCCCAACTAACTGATTGTGCATCAATCATAGGTCTTAATTGACCTCGATTAGGCTAGAACTTAGCATAAGTTAGGGAAATTCATGCACGCATAAGCATTATCTGCATCTTTACTGCTTTCCTTTAGCTATGCATAAAATAATGTTATAATGTGCTGATTAAGTGCATTATCTTGATTGCAAGCAATAAGCAGATCTGGAGTTGGATCTGGAGCAGGATCTGAAGCTAGGTTTGGAATAATGGGAGTTATAGTAGAGCGAGAGTAGAAGGCTTAGTTTAGATATAGGAACAATAATGTACGGGGCTAAAGTTTGCTATTCTATTAAGTAGGAATAAAGTAGTAAAATGTGAAGAGCTTAGGTCGATCCTAGCCCTAGGACAGCCTAGAGACTTCCCCAAGCCTTAGCCACCCTTAGATTAGGTCACAACACCCTAGGAAGCCTTAAAACCCTAGTTCCATCCCTTATCTGGACGTCCAAATACGTTATAGGACGTCCAAAACCCTTAGCCATCTCCCGCACACCACAAACCCACTTCTGCAGTGTTTTGGATGTCCAGACACTTTGTTAAACATCCAATTTCTGCAGAGTACCAAAAACAGAACCCTGATTTCCCCCTTACTCAAATTGGACGTCTAGAACTGAAGTCTAGACTTCTGATTTTTTAGTATAAGTCGTCTGATCCTATTATTGGACGTCTGATACTAGTCTCCAGTCCCTGTTTTGAGATTCAAGTCTTGGTCATGGATCTCTAGCTCCCTAAACCTAATCCCAACCACATAGGAACCTAAATTAAGGTGTCTTAACCCTGTACATCACCTCTAGACGTACCTAAGGAACTAATTAGGTCCTCACCAAACTAAATTGACTTAGATCAAGTCAATTACCTTAACCTAAGTCAATTGGACTCATTGAGTCCAATTGAGCTTAGATCTCAACCCACACAAGTTTAATTGGACTTGGTGAGAGTCCAATTGACCTAAACCCAACAAAATTGAGTTATTCTACTCTCAATTAGGTTCAGACTCATTCAATTAAACTTAGGTTAAGTTTAATTGCATTTTTCCCATAGCAATTAGGGTTTGTAACCCTAATTCAAGACCTACACCTACCCAAACCCCTTAGGACCTAACCTAAGCCATCTAGCCACATAGAGCACAACCACACATACACACACACACACCCATTCATGCACACACACTTCTCTATAATTCTCTAGAGATCTCTTGAGATGGCGCCACCTCTTGGTTGCCAAATTTAGCAACCAAGAGGCATTCAAATTGAGATCCACAATTTTTGGATCTCAAAGACCACCTCCACACACATGTGGCCGGCCACTCTTGGACTCTCTCTAGAGAGTTCTACACCTCTCTAGAGAGAAGCCATTGGGTCTATAAAAAGACCCCATGGGCGGCCAAACACCCCGATTCAAATCCCTTGGCTTCATTGAAACCACTCACCTCATTTGCTCCATACATGCCCACCTTCACTAGGTTAGCTACTCCACCTCCATGAGCTCACCACCATCATGGAGGACACCATGCCAGGATGCTGGATCAACCCTACCTCTCTCCAAGGGTCTGCCTAAGCTACATTGGCCGCCCCTCATTCTCCTCCTGACCACTCCAAGGCCATCGGGGACCACCTCAGAATGCCCTCTATTCTTCTAGATTTAAATTTTGCTCTTCATAATTTTATTTCTTTTATTACTGCTTAATAGTGTAGTCTTACTTCTCCCCCAATGATGCATGCAAAATCCCCCCATAGATTCTTGTATGCGATCATTTTCTAGTAGCTAGATTTACATTTTTAAGCATTCATGTACAAGCTTTCTTCTGCCTTCTATGTTGCAAACACTCTCTTGCATGAATAGAAGATATATTTTTATATATATGTCAATGTGTTGAGAATCACCATGAGCTTATTGCAATATCTTTTGAGTGATTAATGTTGCTTGTTTTTAATTCCTGATATACTTGCAACTAAACATGTTGTACTTCAATACGTAATAATCATAAACTGGCGTGTGATTTTAAACGAAGTAGAGTGGCAAAAAGATTGATTTCAAAACTAATCAAATGCCTCCCAGAGACGAACGACCAGGACTCAAGTCTTATAATCTTTACAAACTTAATTTCTAACGAACATTTTTGTGCGACTATACTACGATTCCGACGACTTTTAAAATGCGCGAAAGGCCTTTCGTCACTAAACTTTCTCCAGTAAAAGTCACATTCAAAACATAGCTCGTTGCATAGCTAAGAAAGGGAGAAGGAAGGCTGTAGTTGCATCGCAACGTGCAAAAGTGGAAACGAAAGCGCGAAGCATGATTCCACGGCTTTTGATCTCTCATCAAGGGTAGCAAGAGACTGAAGGGTCAAACCAAGGGCAAGGGCTAAACCAAGGGTAGGATCGGAAGAGTTGAGGCAGTGGTGAAATGAAGCCCTGTGTGCTGCAGACGGGATAAGTCGGAGGATAACTTGTCCCCTATGGTAACATGGGATTGCCTATTTCAAGTTAAATGCCCAATTAGGGGATAAGTTATCCCCCTTGGTAAACAGGGGATATCCCATAAAAAGAGGGGATATCCCCTACCGTAAGGTAGGCCTAAGGGTTCTAGACGTCTAGCAACCTACCTGGACATCTAGATATAGGCTAGAAAGATGGTTTTAAGGTATCCTAGGCTAAGTTGACTTAATCTAAGGGTGGCTAGGGTTTAGGAGTGTCTCTAAGGCTATCCTAAGGCTGGCAAAAGGTCCTATGTTCTTCATAATTTAACTCTACATTAAAGTTCCACTTAGTAAAGTAGTGTACCTCTCCCTACATTATTTCTTCCGCTTTATTACAGGGCTTCTGCTCCAGCTTTGCTGCAGCTCTAGCTTCTTCCCTGCTTCAAATCCAACTTCAGGCCATCTCCTGAGCTTCTTATTTCCTACAATCCAAATAATGCACTAATCAGTACATTATAACATTATTTTATGCATATCTAAATAAGGCAGGAAAAGATGCAATGTATGCTTTTTATGCATGCATTACACTGCAATTACGCTAAGTTCTAACTTAATTTGGGTCATTTAAGTCTTATGATTGCTATGCAATCATACCCCCTGATTGCGCAGCAATCATAGGTCTTAATTGACCTAAATTAGGCTAGGACTCAGCATAAGTTAGGGTAATTCATGCATGCATAAGCATTATCTGCATTTTTACTGCTTTCTTTTAGCTATGCATAAAATAGTGCTATAATGCGCTGATTAAGTGCATTATGTCAATTACAGGTAATAAGCCGGATCTGAAGCTGGATTAGAAATAATGGGTGTTGCAGCAGTGTTGGAGCAGAAAACTTAGATTAGATATAGTGAATAATGATGTAAGGGAGTTCAGGTATGCTATTCTATTAAGTAGGAATAAAGCAGTAAAATATGAAGAGCTTAGGTCCACCCTAGCCCTAGGATAGCCTAGAGACTTCCCTAAGCCTTAGCCACCCTTAGATTAGGTCACCACACCGTAGGAAACCTTAAAACCCTAATTCCAACCTTTACCTAGATGTCTAGATGAATTACAGGGCGTCCAGAACCCTTAGCCAACTCCCGCACACCTTAAACCCACTTCTGCAGTGTTATTGGACATCTAGACACTTGGCCAAACATCTAATTTCTGCAGAATACCCAAGATAGAACCTTGAATCCTTCCTAACTCTAATTGGACGTCTAGACAACAAGTCTAGACTTCTGATTTTTGAGTATAAGATGTCTGATTCTATTTTTGGATGTCTAGAATTGTTCTCCAGTTCCTATTTTGAGATTCAAGCCTTGATCTTAGATCTCTAGCTCCCTAAACCCAATTCCAACCACATAGAAACCTAAACTAAGGTACCCCAACCCTAGTACACCACCTTTAGACCTCCCTAAAGACCTAATTAGGTCCTCACTAAACCTAATTCACTTGGATCATAGTCAATTTCAGCAACTTATTCAGTTGGACTCATGCAGTCCAATTAAGCTCAGATCTCAACCCACATAAGTCCAATTGCACTCAGTGAGAGTCCAATTGACCTAAGCCCAACTTAATTGAGTTATTTCACTCTCAATTAAGATCGCACTCATTCAATTAAACTTGGGTTAAGTTTAATTGCAATTCCCCCTTAGCAATTAGGGTTTGCAACCCTAATTCAAGGCCTACACCTACCCAAACCCCTTAGGACCTAACCTAGACCACTTAGCCACCTAGGGCACGGCCACACAATCACACACACACACCCATTCATGCACACACACTCACCTAGAGTTCTCTAGAACTCTCTTCAAAATTTCGCCACTCTTGGTTGCCAAATTTAGCAACCAAGAGTCATTCAATTCTTAGATCCACTTTTTATGGATCTAAGAACTACTCTCTCTCTCTCCAATGGCCGGCCACTCATGGGACTCTCTCTAGAGAGTTCCACACTTTTCTAGAGAGACTCCCTTAGGTCTATAAAAAGACCTAAGGGGTGGCCATTTGCACCCATCCAATTCTTGGCATTCATTCATCGATCTAGGTTAGCTACTCTCACATCCACTCCACCTCCACAAGGAGCACCATGGAAGCCACCATCTCCATGCCAGGATGCTAGATCATCTCTCCCCAAGGATCGGCCTAAGCACCATTGCCGGCCCTCCTCCTCTCAGCCACTCAAAGGCCATCGAAGCGCACCTCCGAATGCCCTTCTTTTCTACTAGATTACTAACTTAGCTCTTCATAGTTTTACTACTTTCATTTACTCCTTAGTAGTGTAGATCTTGTTCTCTCCCAATGATGCATGCAAAATCCCCTCATAGATTCCTGTATGCGATCATTTTCTATTAGCTAGTTTTATGTTTTGAAGCTTTCCTTTACAAGCTTTCCTCTAAATTCCATGTTGCAAACATCCACTGAATGAATGAATAAAAGATATATTTTTTATATAAATGTCTCTATGTTGGAAATCACCACGACCTTATTGGTTGCAATATGATTTGTGTGATTCAAGTTACTTATTTTTCATTTATATATATATTTTGCAACAAGCATGTCGGTTCTGGAAAATATATAAGATCTAACTATAGATGCATTTCCGTAAACAACCACCACGTAACTAGAATTGTGCGCATCGAAACTCATAATTCCACCTTTGTTATCTATTTAACACATGAGCATGATGTAAACATGTTTATATTACATAAGATGTCTATTTATGCATGTTCTTAAGCATAGAATTGCATTACATACTATAAAGATTACATAGCATGCGTCATCTTGCATTTAGATTAGTTTGAATATAATAAAGGTTAATCGACTCCTTTGATGTTCAGGGACAGGGCAAAATTGTTATCGGGGCCTCAGATCGAAGATCCAATCATACAAATCTAATTACGGTGATGATTAGAGTTCAACGACTTTAAGATTGCCCTAATCAAACATCTATCACATCAGATAGAGATCGAGGAACCCTAGAAGATCAAGGGCCAAGATGGTGTGAATCCGCACATCAAATAAAAAATCCAACCACACTGGTGGATTTGGATCGACGATCGCAGCCTAACGACGTGAAAATCGACTCAATCCAACAACCATGGCACCATCAACATCTTCTAGAAGATGGACATCCAAGATGGCACCACGTGGCGCCATCTCAGCCGCCCAATCGGCCACTGCACCCGCCACACCTTCTCTTCTTCAATATGATCGTCGCTTCTCCACTGTTGGATGATCATCCAATGGCTGTGGGGTGCACATGCACAAATCGTAAACATGACTCAAATGCGTTGTTAGTGCATTGGTCGAACGCGCTTACAAGAAGGCGAGGCGCGCGTTCGAGTCACAAGGAGCGACTACTGAGGCACGGTAAGTAGGTGTGATTGAGCGCTCGATCGCCGCTCGATCGTGATCGAGCGGCTACGCGCGTTTGATAGCGCTCACGCTTCATTAGATGCCCGCGCGTAACATGGGATCAGACGCGAGCGAGCACACGATGAGGAGGTGCAATGAGGATGCATCTTAGCCGTTTGATCTCATGATCGAACGGCCGAGATTTAAAGAATGCGAGCGTGCATTGTGGCTTGAGGAGGCGAGTGGGCATGCACGCACTGCCCACTACACCTACGTTCGAACCTTTAGCGACAGATTTATCCATCACTAAAGGTCCTGAATTAATGTTTTTCAAATTGAAAAGACAAAATTGCCCTCACTCATTGCAACTATAAAAGGAGAACCTCTCCACATGAAATTTTCATCCCTTATTTCTCTTTTCTCCCTCTCCAAAGCTCAAGAGAAGCTTGTCCCACACCCGGGATGCTTCTCAAGAGATAAAGTCAAATTTTTGCCCCCATTTCGGAAGTGGATCCCGTGACGATGGCGACGTGCTGCCCCATTCCCATTCTTCCCACTTCGTCCTCCTTCGTCTTGCTCCGTTCCCCATCTTCCAAGCATCGTCTCATCCGACTCGTCCTCCGAGCGACCGTCGAGGAGGTTATCTCTCTCCATTCTTTTTAATGCTTTCTGGAGTAGATTTACTGCTTTCTAGTGTAATCATTTTCTGCTTTCTATTCATAATGAGTAGTGTAACGAACAATCTCTTTGATAATGAATTCCATGTTCATTCTTCATCTCATTTTGTTTTTGTTTGTAATATTCTCTCTCTCTCTTCTATTTATTGTAAATAGATAGATAGTTTCTAATCAATTATTCTGCTTCGTGACAAATAAAATAAACATGTATTTTTAATCAAACATCCGCCTCCCTGAGTTCGACCTGTGATTTCTATTCCGATATAAATTTTATTTGTTGAACACGAGTTCTTCGCTTTCAAACAACAACAACAGGTTTTTCAAAATCAAATATGATAGCGTAGTAACCCGTAGCTTCAACATTTTGGCACCGTTGCCTGGGAGGCGACGCTCTTCGATATTTTTTGCATTTTACAACCTACGAATCATTTACATCACTTCTCTCCTTTCTTATTGTGATTGCAGGTACTCTTTTGAGACGAGCAAAAGCGGTAGATTGGAGCAAAGTGCTGATGAAGGTTCTGCAAGTTATCCCCCACCTCCCACCCATTAGTTTTCATTCCACCACATAATAACACAAACATAAATCAACCTAGGTGTTCTTTTAAGCTCTAAGGTTAGTTTTGTTTGTTTGTTTGACACCTTCACCAGCCTCAACCTCCACTTTTAAAAAGAAAAATAAAGAAAAAATCTCACAGAGGTACACAACCTCATTTGATTTTCATACTCAACCGGCAAACCGATCTTTGGAACCGATGCACACATCCAAACACATAATTGAGTAGAAATCAGATTAGGTAATCACTTGTGTGCCTAATTAAGTGGTGCAACAAGCCAATTGTTTTAGTTGATTGGGCCGCACCACTTCAATTAAAATCAACTCATCAAGTAGCAGCCGCTTAGGTTCAACTCTTAGGGATTTACCAGGCACTCCACATTCTTTTAAGTTTCAAAGGAAAACATCTTCACCTGTGCTTTCAAACTTGGTGTGCCAACAAAACTTGTTTGAAAATACCTAAAGTTGAATCCTAAAAGCTACTAAGCAAGATTTGAACCGTAAAATTCACTGCATCAAAAATAATCTTGCTTGAAAACCACTGGTTGTGTGATGTAAACACATTTATTGAGGGTAAAATGCCTATTCATGCATGTTCCTAGGCTTAGATTTTCATTCAATGTTATAAATATTGCATAGCATGCATCATTCTGCATTTAGAGTAGTTCTATATAATTTAGGTTAATTACGTCCTTTTTGTGGCTAGGAGAGAAGGATATTCATTTCGGAGCCTCGGACTGATGATTCAACCATACAGATCTGATTAAGACGATGATCGGAGTCCAACGCCTCTGAAATCGCCTCAATCGGAGTTCCGTAGCACCATATGTAATCTGAGGAAGATTAACGGCCAAGGGACTAGGAGACATAATTTGGAGCTTTAAATGATAAATCCGACCATGCGGATGGATTTGGTTCAACGATCGCAGCCTAACGGTGTGAAAATCGACTCAATCGAACCTCTGTAGCAGTCCCTACAACAAGAAGAAGATGGACGGCCAAGACTACGCCATGTGGCGCAACCCAGGCCACCAGTGCACTCAGGCGTGCATGCGCGCAGTGCCAGCGCGTGGGCGTGCGCACGCGCGTGGTAAGGCAGGAGCAGTGCGTGGACTACAGCGATGCAAGAGCTGGACTTACAACGATGCTTACAGCCGTCGGTAATTTATCGCATGCCAGCAAAGCTAGCTGTGGGCGCCAATGGGCATGAGCTGCCTACAACGACGTTTCCAGCGATGACTTGGATGTCACTATTGGTCCCATACCAATTTTTGCCTCTTCTCCAGCACTATAAAAGGACCTGCACCCGCTCCCTTCCAAGCCATCTCTACCTACTCGACTCCCACCTACTCTTAAGCTCTAGCAAGCCTACCAACGCTCCATTAGAGCTTGTTCTCAAGCTCCCAAGGTGACTATTAGTGTAGCAAATCTCTGCCCCACCAAATACTCCTCCAACTTCCCATCTCCCTTCATAGGTCACCTTGGAGCCATCCATCAGATCAACTCCATCTTCTCACCTCCATTCTGGAGCTACGCCGAAGCTTTCCTCAACCCGATGTCCTCCAGCATCTCACCTTCGTTGTCTCGCTCCTCACCTCCTTCGTCTGAGCTTCCGCCAGGCGTTGTCGTCTCGCCGAACAACCGATTCGAGAGATTTTCTCTCACCTCCCTCTCTTTATATGCTTTCATAGTTTCTTGTAATTGACATTAGAAGTAATATATATCAGATTTGTTCCAGATCTCTATCTTGTGATATTTTTGCTTGATTTCTTTTATTTCGAAAATACAAAAATATATCAAAACTTGAAAATACCAAAAAGAAACGAAACGAAGCGCAGTTTTCACGTACAGTAAACATCGCCTCCCTATGTTCGACCCGGGACTCCCTTGGAGTTTCGGTATAAATTTTATCTGATCGACGTGTTTTGCAACTACGACGATAGGTTACCAGTAACCTTGATTTCTAACACGTGAAACACGCCCGAACATTTTGGCGTCGTTGCCAGGGAGGCAACGGAATTTACTTTATTGTTTATTGCATTTCTTTGCATTTACATAGTACTAACCCTACTTGTCTTTGATCTACTATCTTTCTGGGACCCTAGCATGGATATCCAAGTGCGGTAGACTTGAGTAAAGTGCGAGTAGAGTGTTTTGTAAGTGTCCCCACATCACCTGCACCTTAGTTTTCATTCCATAACCAAATAACTCAAACCCAAATCAACTTAGGTGCCTTTTATAAACCCTAGAATAGATTTGGTTGTTTGTTTGCCACCTCCACTGACCTCGCCATCGACATAAATAAAAAAAAATAAAAAAAGTGTTATTTGATTGTGGGATTTTCTGAAAGCTACACACTCAACACCCACAACTTCTTATCCTAAGGTACACAATCACTCTGATTCTACCACTTAACTGGGATCTGATTTGTGGACCTGGTACACTTCAGCTAAATACACATAAGTGAGTAGAAATCTGAATAGGTTAAGCATTCTTATGTGCCTTAACTAATTGGTGCAATAGGCTAATTGATTGAGCTATATGGGCCGCACCACTCAATCTAAAACTAATCCATCAAGTAGCTTGCCACTTAGGGTTGATTCTTAGGGCTGAACCAGGAACTCCACATTATTTTTTATTTTTAAAGGAACATATCACCCATGCTTTCAAAACTTGGAGTGTTCTACTAAACCTTGACTGAACTAGCCTAAGAATTAAACCCTAAAAGCCACTAAACAAGGTTAAATCCTAAAAGACACATCATCAAATAACCTTGTTTGAAAACCCTGGTTGTGCACGCACACACATTTTAACTGATCATTAAGGGCATAGCCCATCTAAAGGGCCCATCACATTCCAGAAGCACCATTGTCCCAAGCCTAACTAAAATTGATTAGACGTTGGCCCTAAGGACTGGTTTGCTCGTCAGGATCCAGATTGAGATTGTTCATGATTAACTTGCTTATACTAGTCAATCTGATGTCTTGCTAGGGGAGTAGTGTCAAACAACTGCGGCTGGAGCGTACACTAGGAACTGGAGGCGCAAGCCAAAGGAAGAACCTTCTCTCCAGTCCCTCCTAAATGGTTGGATTTCCTGGACATAAGTAGAGTAAATCGTCTATAATCTTAGGATGGATTTTGAGTGTCTGTAGACCTTTAGGCTACCCAACCTAAGGACAGGCTTGTATTTTTGTATTGCAGGGCTCCTTTCTCTTCTGATTTCCCTCCTTACTTCACCATGTACCCTTCCACATCCTACACACATTTCACATCCTATCCTCCTACCACCACTTATCCCCAAGATGATTACTATCCTGACTTGACTTGTAATTACCCATCCACTAGCCAGGATGGCTTTTATTGGGGATATGAATCCGGACCTCAATGTCCAGGGCCTAACCCTGGACAACAAGACTATGATTATTATCCTTCCCAGAGCTATGATGATTATGGATCTCCATCCTTTGATGACCAAACCAACCCGATCTACAATCAGGAAGGCTATCATGATTTTAACACCAACCCTCCCAAGTAATCCACTGAATATAGGTCACCACCATCCTTTGAACAACCTAGAAAGACCTACTTTCAAGGAGGGACCCGAGAACCTCGATATCTTGACTCCCCTTGATTTAACCTGAACCCACCCAAACCTGGACCGAACCAGTCTGTTCAGGTGAACAAGATCTAGGATAGGGTGTTGGCTAATTTGAGGAACACTATACAATCTTTAGAGGCTCAGCCAATACCACGCACTAAAGCACTAGATCCTATGATCAAAATGATTGATGAACTTAATAGTTCTCTATTGGATTTGCTCCAAAGTGTTAGGGATAGAGACTTGGGTGAGTTTCTTCTTGGGAAATTATCGTGGTTGAGGATGAAATTTGTGGTTGCACTAGTCAAATCTTGGGATGATTCTCAAGATGAACCCCCTTCAGGAGAGCCAATGTCTGAACCCACTCAGGTGCCTATTTGGGGGGATACATTTTCTAAGACTGGGGATGACCAGGATGGGCTAGAGCAACCATTGGTGGATGAACTGATTGATTCACCTAAGATCCTCGAGCCAGGGAGCGAGGAAAAATATGTCTCCACGTACCATGAAATGACATATGATTTTGAGACATATATAAATGAGGATCATGGATTCTTTGACTCTGAGGTTGAAGAATCTTTTGGTGAAGTCTCACTTGAACATAAGGAAGAGGATTTTAGTGAGACAAATGGGCATGAGGAATCTGACAAACCAGTTGATAGCCCAATTATTGAAGATTTGGATTTGGTTGGGGTTAACTTAGAGGATCCGAATCTTGATGATTCAATCAGTGACCCCAGTCCTCATCTGCACCTCGAAGAGCTAACCGCTGAGATCTTTGTGCCCAAGTCAATCTTTATTCAGCCATGATTTCTGGACTTGGGAGAATCATATGGGGTGAATAATATGCTAGAGGTCCCGATGCCTGAGCCCTTGATGTTGGAGGATAGAATTGTTGAAATAAAGATTTGGGAGGCCAATTCTGAGGGATGTTTGATTTTGGATCTAAGGGTATCTATTGACCTAAAACCACATACTTTCTACCAGGACCCTTACGATATCTTTCACGTGCAACCCAAGCTCGAAATAAGTGATTATTTTTCTGAGCTAGTTGTTAAGTGGACAAACGCACCTATTGAACCATCTTTACCCATTGTCCGACACTTTGGTCTTGGGTTGCACACCACTAAACCGCAGCCCGACCTCGTAAACACAACAACCTTCGATTCTGGGTGATTTTCATCAGGAACATGAGAACCACTCGACCTTGGGGCATGGGTCTGCACCATAATCTCGTCCACGTCTGTGGACATCTTCTGCAGATAGGTTTCCGGATCAACCTTTTTATTTTGATTCTGACCCACACTTGTGAATTCTCAATTTCTTCTTTGTATGTATGTTATGCTTAGCTGAAGGCATTAAACTTAGCACGTGTGAATACACTCCTCTTTGCGGAGCTAATTGGATTTTCACGATACTCAGGTGATGTTCTATTTACTCTGTCCTTTTCATGTCTTTATTTTTACAATGAGGACATTGCATCATTTAGACATGAGGGGTTGGATAATCAATTCCTGAAATCATTATGTTAACTCTATAGAATTTCTTTTAGTTTCTTATAAAATTTAAAAAAAAATTGAAAATTTGAAAAAAGATAAAAAAAGAAATTAGGAAAAGAGAACTTAGGCATTTAGAAGTTATTAACTTTAGGAAATGAGACGAGAGGACCTAAACACCTAGACTCTTCAGGTCTTCAGGCTTAATTAGCCGGGTGTCCACTCAAATGTGGATTTAGTCTCAAGTCCTCACCAATTAAAATTCATTTTAATTTAGTAAATAAATTGGGATGATAAGTATGCGACTTATCAACCCGCCCTCTAATTTAGGGAGACTTTAAGCCTAATTATCTACACACTTTTTTTTGCACTCACTTTCTGGTGATTTTTACGGAAATTGGATAGCTAATGGACCGACTTGGGTGGTATGGCTGACAAGTTGTCAGTGGTAACAGTCCATTGGCCGGTTGTCCAGAGCTCGGCCACAAGACCATTTTCATTATACTGCCTTTAGGTAAATCTTAGATCAGGAAAGCCACCTACTTAAAAAAAAAAAAAAAAAAAAAGAAAAAGGAGAAAATAAAAAAACAAATAAACCACACTTCACCGTACGAGTATGGTTGGCAAGTTATCGGTGGTAACAGCTCATCGGTGGATTGTCCAGAACCCAGCTCATAATAAATAAATGCACAATAATTCCCAAAACACTTAGGGAAGAAGCAGGGAAGTAGAATAAACTGGGGAGATATACACTAGGTTCACCCTTGGGTTGACCCCATAAATAAAAGTAGGGAGAAAGCTACCGATCGTAACGATAAACCTTTAGGCAAGGTTACCTAAGGTCGTAGAAACCTGAAGTCCGTCGTAACGGCTATTTTGTGAGTCTATTACTTTTTCACAAAGATGCTTAGTACTTAGAGTCCTTTTCGAGTCTTGGGCAGGTCGGGTAGCCGTAAAAAGTTATCCTGGAACTCTCAAACTCCAAAGGTACAAAAAAATTACAAAAGAAGAAAAATAAAAAATATATATTTCTTCCCTTCTCAAATAAGGCGAGAACTTGGGCGGTCTGCATTCTAGCAGACACCAGGGTACTGTTGAGTTTTCATAGTTTAGGACCATAGTTGAAATTTTCTATTGTTAATAAACAACTTAGGCTTAAGCGATCTTATCCTAATTCTACTTTTATACATAGCATATAGTTTAATTTTGCTAGGGACTAGCAAACGATAGGCATGGGGGCATGACGTAAACACATTTACTGAGGGTAAAATGCCTATTCATGCATGTTCCTAGGCTTAGATTTGCATTTCATGTTATGAATATTGCATAGCATGCATCATTCTGCATTTAGAGTAGTATATAATTTAGGTTAATTGTGTCCTTTTTGTGGTTAGGAGAGAAGGATATTTATTCAGAGCCTTGAATTGACAATCTGACCGTACGGATCTGATCAAGACGACAATCGAAGTCCAATGCCTCTGAAATCGCCACAATTGGAGTTCCATAGCACCATATGTAGTCCAAGGAAGATCAACTACCAAGGGACTAGGAGACATAATTTGGAGCTTCAAATAATAAATACGACTGCATGGATGGATTCGGGTCGACGATCGCAGCCTAATGGTGTGAAAATCGACTCAATTCGACCTCTGTAGCAGCCCCTACAACAAGAAGAAGATGGATGGCCCAAACTACGCCACGTGGTGCAGCCCAGGCCGCCAGCACATGTAGGTGCGCAGGCGTGCATGCACGCAGCGCCAGCACATGGGCACATGTGCATGCGCGACAAGGCAGGAGAGGCTCCAACGCAGTGTAAGCTGGACTACAGTGACTCATGAGCTGGACTTACAGCGATGCTTATAGCCGTCGATAATTCATTGCAGGCTAGAAAAGCCAGCTGCAGGCGCTAGTAGGCATGAGCTGCCTACAACGACGTTTCTAGCGATGGCCTGGATGTCACTAATGGTCCCATGCAGATTTTTGCCTCTCCACCACTATAAAAGGACCTACACCCCCTCCCTTCCAAGCCATCTCTACCTACTCTACTCCCACCTACTCCCAAGCTCTAGCAAGCCTACAAACGCAACATTAGAGCTTGTTCTCAAGCTCCCAAGGTGCCTATTAGTGTAGCGAATCTCTACCCCACCGAATACTCCTCCAACTTTCCATCTCCATTCATAGGTCACCTTGGAGCCGTCCTCCCACCTCCATTCTAATAGCAGATCAATTCCATCTTCTCACCTCCATTTCGGAGCTACGCTGAAGCTTTCCTCAACCTGACGTCCTCCAGCATCTCACCTCTGTCATCCCGCTCCTTACCTCCTTCATCCGAGCTTCCACCAAGCATCGTCGTCTCGCCAAACAGCCGATTTGGGAGATTTTCTCTCACCTCCCTCTCTTTATATATGCTTTCATAGTTTCTTGTAATAGACATTAGAAGTAATATATATTAGATTTGTTCCAGATCTCTATCTTGTGCTACATTTGCTTGATTTCTTTTATTTCAAAAATACAAAAAATATCAAAACTCGAAAATACCGAAAAGAAATGAAACGAAGCGCGGTTTTCACATAAAGTAAACATCGCCTCCCTATGTTTGACTCGGGACTCTCTTGGAGTTTCGGTATAAATTTTATCTGATCGACGTGTTTTGCAACTGCGACGACAAGTTGTAACCTTGATTTCTAACACGTGAAACACGCCCGAACATTGTGCATGCACACACACATCAACCAATCACTAAGGGCACAAGCCAGATAAAGGGCCCATCACATTCCAAAGCACATTCAAACCTAGACCTAAATAAAATAGAGTAGATGTTAGCCTTAAGGATTCAACTCGCTCTTCGGAGCCTAGAATGAGATTGTTTTCGATTAGTCTATTTCTACTGTTCAATCTGATGTCTAGCTAGGGGGTACGCTAGGAACCAGAGGTGCAAGCCGAGGGAAGAACCTTCTCCCCAGTCCCACCTTCTAGCTGGTTAGATTGAACAGACAAAAGTAGATCAAATCATTTCCTTATCTTAAGATGGGTTTTGGGAGTCTGTAGGTCTTTAGGCTGGCCCACTTAAGGACAGGTTTGATTGCTTGTATTGTAGAGTGCCTTTCTTCCTCCTGTCTATCATGAATCCTTCCACATTTTATATGCATTCCCTCTCCTTCCCTCTTGTTATGAGTTATCCTCAACATGAAGATTATCCTGACCCATACTATATTCAACCTTCAGTTAGTTGGGATAACTCGGAATGGGGATACAATTTTAGACCTCCATGTTTAAGGTCTAACCATGAACAATATGATTGTGATTTCTATCCCTCTCACAGCCACATCGATTTTGGATCGCCACCCTTTCATGGACAGTCTAATACGATCTACAATCAAGGAGGATACACTGATTATTACCCATTGTTTGATTGCATTGCCTTTAGATCATCACCGCCTTTTCAACAATTCGAAATGACCCATTATCAGGAAGGGTATAACGAATCTCAATTTGTTAACTTCTCTGCTCTGACCCCAAACCCGCCCAACCCTAAACCAAGTCATTTGGTTCAGGTTAACCAGGTTCAAGATAAGGTTTTGGCTAATTTTAGGAATACCATACAATCTTTAGAAGTTAAGCCAATATCTTTCATTAAAAGATTGGAACCCCTGATTGAAATGATTGATGATTTAAACAAATATTTTTTGGATTGACTCGAGGATGTTAAGGATAAGAGCCCGGGTGAGTTTTTACTTGGGAAGTTATCGAAATTGAGAATGAGATTTATGGTTGCATTAGTTCAATCATGGGATGATTCCCAAGATGAACCTCTTTAGGAGAGCCCATGTCAGAACCCACTCAGGCACCTATTGGGGGGACACATGTTACGAGGCTAACCAGATTGAATTAGAGCAACCAATTAAGGACGATCTGATTTCTTCACTTGAGCTCCCTGAGCCGGCGTACGAGGAAATGTATGTCTCTATGGATCAGAAAATGGTAGATGATTTTGGGACATACATTAATACGGATTTTGATTTCTTTGATTCAAATGGTGAAGATGCAATTTATGAAGTCTCACGCGAGTTTACAGAATACGATTTCTGTGAGACAATTGGGCCTGAGGAATCTGGTAGATCATTTGATAGCCGAATAACTGAGGAAACTGATCTTATTGGGGCTCACTTACGGATCTGGAATCGCATTTTCTAGAGGATTCAATCCAATGCCCCGATTGTCAGTTACACCCCATTGAGCTTACTGACGATTCTGTTTTTGAGATACTAGACCCAAGTCAATTTTGATTCAACCACATCTTTTAGACTTGGAAATCTCAGATGGGGTGACTAATATGCAGGAGGTCTCGGAATTTGACATTCTAAATGAGGAGGATAGGAGTTGGGAAATTTTGATTTGGGAAGCAAACTCTAGAGGAAATAGAAGATCAAGTCTAAGGGTTCCAATTCATCTGAAACCATCAAACTAGGACCCTTACGACATTTGTTCCGAGGATGTTCAACCCAAGCACACATTCATTGATTATCCTTTTGATATCGAATTCTCTGTAACCTGACTCTTTGGTCTTGGGTTGCATCCTAATAAATCACAGGCTCGACCCCGCTTGCATACTGATTTTAGGTTTTGGGCAATTTTTATCCAAAATCATAGATATTCTTGATTATGGGGTATGGGTATGCACCACAATCTGGTCCACATTTGTGGACATCTGTTGGTAGGTCAAAGGTTTCATCTTTTTATTCTGATTCTGACCAACACCTGTGAATTCTTTATTTCTCTTCTTTGTATAGTGTGCCTAGCTAAAGGCACTAAATTCAGCATCTATACAGTTTTTTTTTTGTTTTATCTCGGAGCGGACCCGACATTCACGCAATTCAGGTGCTTTCTACTCTATTCCACTCTATTTTATGTCTTTTTCAAATAATGAGGATATTACATTAGATAGGCATGGTGGGGTGGATATTCATGTCTAAATTTATTCATTAGCTCCGAAGATTGATTTTATTTTCTTTTATTTATAGATATATATTAAAAGAAAAATTTGGAATTGAAAAAGAGAACTTGGGCTTAAGAAAAATTTTCAATCTTAGAAAATATTACATTAAGATCAGAACATGAAGCCTTCAGTATGATGAGAGCCTCATCATGAGCCATAACTAGCTCATTTTGACCTAATAAAGAGAATAAAAGCTCCTACATAACTTAGAAGAGGGCTTAATAGAAGGAATAAGGGTTCTGAGAAGAAAACATGAAATAAAGGTTAAAACTGCAATTTTACCATTGCAGTACATAAACGGGATTTCTCAGAGACAAAACATAGGTCAAACGGTCTAAATAAGATAAAAAGTGGGTTGATTCAATTAGAAATGGGTTCACGAGCAATCCAGGAATTAAAAGACATCTGGAAACCCTAAAACAGACCCTCTTAATTCAACAAGGTTTCGATCATGATAAAAATCAATTAAACCCTCTAACAATCATGGAAAAATATTCTCTAGGGTTAGAACATTCAATTTGGCCTTTGGAACCTAGTTTGACCTAGATTAGGGACCTAGCTCATCAATTGACCTAATTTGAGTTTTTGCACAAAATGTCCAATCAAACATGGTCAAACCTAAAATCTAACTTCACCATTGGATTCCTTAGGTCCAAATTAGATTTGTACCAAAATTTGAACCTAAGGGGAGGTCATCTGCAAATTAGTACACCCAATCACATTTTAGTCCCTATCTTTTGAAAACCATCACATAAACCCCGCTAGCTTTCTCGCCAATCTTACAATCAGGTCCCTCCGCCATTAATGGGGAGGAATCCTTCTCTGGTGAGGAAGGAAGGGGGGATACTCTCTGATCCCTCAGTGATCTCCTCCCAGAATTGGATGGGAGATTCTCTGAGAAATCCCCTTCCATCTGAGCCCGATCATAATCTCTGATTCCTGTAAAATCTCGCATGCGAACGCACAAGAGATTTGGGTATCTAACTACCTTCCATCTCCGGTGAGACGTCGATGGTAGAAGGCTTGCCCTCCATGCACCAGAAGCTCAGCCAACAGCTATAAATCAACCCTCATCTCCGGCCGCACCTCCTCAGCTCGACTTGGCCGAGATTCCACCTCAATTTCCTCTTCTTCCCCGGCCAAGGTGTCCAGCGAGCTCCGGTGTGCCCCCCTCCGCTTCCTCATCGCTCTGCCACAAAACCAGTGGCAGAGCCATCCTCCTCATCCTCCTCCGTGTCGTGCAACACCTACGCGAGCTGCCCTAGCCTCGTCATCACCGCCGTCTTCCTCCACTGGAAACTTAGTTCTCCGACGATAGCAGGTACTGCCGGCCGCCTTCTCATCCCCTTCATCCCTTTAGTTAGGTTAAAACTATTCTACTCTATCCCCTCTTTCATTTCCCTCATCTCATTTCACCAAATGCCCCTCGACCACCGCTGTCCACCACCATCTTCTTCACCTCTGGCCACCCTACAGCAAGACGCTCCCATCACTTCGCAGCCCTACACGTCTCGCCGACCACTGCATAACCTCTTCCTCACCTCACTGAATATCATCCACTCGTCCATAGACCCTCTATGCCCCCACAACTACCCCCGATCACACCCATCCATTCGGCCACAAGGTGACCTAGGCACGCATGCCTAGGCCACCTCGCGGCCTGCCACCTAGCTCCTCACCTTCATTGTGACATGGCAAAGGTCCCCCGGTGATCTGATCAAGTCGCAAGTCTCTTTTCATGTCAGATAGATTTCACACCCTAGTCGCCATTAGCGGTGACTCGAGGAAGCTTCTTGCTTGCTCCAGGATGCAATTCTTCAGGGCTCTAGGTCCAGCTAGCTCGGGGAGGCATCGTGAAGACATCTGTCCCAGCAAATGACGCCGCAACGCCTGCAATTGTGGCAATTGAAGGCACGGACTCTTGCGGGTGCACACGAAATAGAGGTGGAACAATAGTCCCACCTCAGTAAGCTGTGAAGCACTGGAGTGATTTATATTATTTTTGTGATATGGGCTGGTTGCCTCCAAACGCACATGGGGTGAGGTCCCTCACCTATTCTCACCACCACGTCCGTGAGTTCACCACACGGATCTGGTGACCCGACCTGACACCATCCTGAGCACTCCTCGTGCACCACCCTCTTGCCAGTGCACCTGGACCCAGGCGCGCGATCCGACCTGTTTACCCAGCTCTGTGAGAGGGTGTTGAAGAGTGGTTTAGACTGAGAGAGAGAGATGCAGGTGTGGGTAGAGGGGTAGGTTTTGCTCCTCTGTGGTTTGTGCAGGGAAGGCAGAAAGGAGAAGAGAAGCTAACACTTAGCCGTTGCAAGAGAAGGAGAAGAATCAGAAGGAAGGAAACCTTCGCAGAGGAAAAAGAGAAGGAAAGGAAGAGGCAAAGGAAAAAGAGAAGAGGAATTGAAGAATAAAGAAGAAATAAAGAAAGGTCAACACAAGCAGAAGAAGAAAAGAAGCTGAAGGCAAGGGAAATAGAACCAAGGAAGAAGAAGAAGAGAAAGCAGAGCCAAATAGAAGAAGACCCACAGAAGAAACTAGGAAGAAAGAAGCAAGGCAACTGCAGAGAAGAAAGAAGAAGAAAGGAAGAAAATCAGAAGAAGGACAAGGGAAACATCTTTTAAGATGTCTGATCCCATGATCAGACGTCCAAATTTCTTCTTTTTGCCACAATTAATTTTCAAACTCTTGCATTTATATATTTTGAATTACGTTTTGAGTAATTAAGTGTCAAATTACATTCTTGAGATTAGTAATAAATTCCAATTGCTCCTTATGTTCGACCTCGGATACTGAGGTTTTCGAGTAATAAACTTTTATTTGTTGACAACGCTTGATCACCTATACTATGATGCAACTAATTGTTAAAACACGATCAAGACCGCGTCAACATTTTGGCACCATTGCGGGGGAGCAACATACAATTTGTCACTAGTCTCTACATTCTTTTTATCATATTGAACACTAACTTGCCCTACTTTGCTTTGTTGTGATCTTACAGGTATTTCACGAGAAGATCCCTCCCACAAGTCAACCACTCCAGGGCAGGTAATTTCTTTTCTTCCTTAAACTATCCCCTAAGCTTTGAAAGAAAAAAGGAAGAAAATTAATTTAGGAATCAATTGCCTTCTTTCCATAGTAATCACCATCTTTAAGGCAAACGTTTCTTGATTTTGCGAAATTTTTTTTCAAATCTTCTTGAAGTTGGAGCGATTTCTTTTTTAGATCCTATCCCACAAATTGATGTGCCTAATAGAAATCACACTTAATCTTGGCGGACAACACACTTCTTGTTTTTGAGTCCAAAGAGAATTTTTGTGAAAAAGAGGATTCGAAATAGAACCAAATTAGGGTTTCTATAGTAGGATCTTGGAGTGCTAGTCACACATGCCTACATAAAAGGAAATGAACCCTCCCGCATCAGTGTGCTACCCAAGCCCTTGATCGAAAAGATCTAAACAAGACAAACCCTAGGAAAAATTGAGCTCTAAAATCACTTGAATCTTAAAATCTTGGACCTAATAACCTGGGAGTCAAATCAGGGTGATCACTAGGTCCCAAGACTAGAATCATTCTGCCATCTATAGGACAGGTTAGGTGAAGTTGACCCATTAGGTCAACCAACCACCAAATTAGGTCACAACATCAAAACATCTAAAGTTCAAGTGAGAACCCTAAAAGCACCTTTGAAATAAAAGTGGTAGACTTAAGAGGTCAAGGTCCCCATTCTGGTCTACCTGGAATCTCAGTGACAAGAGAGGTCGGGTGAGGGAAACCCTGTAACCTATGGGGATGCTCTACTATGTAGGGGTCTTTGCGGGACTGTCCCTCTCTGGCTGCCTAGGCAATTCTCAGGTGGACGACCTTCTAATCCAAGGGTACCATCCGCCTCGAACCTCCATAGTCATCCAAACATCTTTGGGTGTCTTGATTGGGTCAAGAAACATCTCCAGTCCCTCATCTTTTATCTTTAGAGCACACACATACATTTTCAGTGGGACTCGTTATTCAGATCTAATCGCTTCATAACTTGATTCTACATCTTGATTCAAACTCTGATTCTACATCTTGATTCCACCACCTGATTCAAATATGCAGCCAAACCACTTAGTACTACCATTCAAGAAGCCTGAATATCGGAGATCCACGATAGATAGAATGATTGAGGATGCCCTGAAATTCTATGAAAAAGAAGAAACCTCAACATCAGTAGGAAACATTCTGGTTGATGTCCCAACAACCACAACCTTTATCATAACTTGTGCCCAAGTACTATTGGCAGAAGCCACAAAAGGATCAACCCGTGACTTGCTCATTACTGGATACATTGAGATAGAAAAATTGCACAATCTTGAATACCTTCAATGTATGACAAATCCTTGACTTTGGAAGCAACACCAAGATAGTCTTGAAAGACGGGAAGAGATAATGAGATTAGTAAAACAAATTATTGACCAGAAGTACCCTTATATACCACAAACAGAGGATGAACCATCTTGGGACAACATCGAGGATCAATCTGATCTCGGGTTTGAGGCACAAAATGGTTGTGGATTCCCAACCCAGATGGAGTACAATGTGCCTGATATTGAAGAAGGTTGGGAAGCTCCAAATGCAGGAAAACACATTGTTGAGCCCACTCTAGACAATGAATCACCAGACTTAGAATCCCAAAACTCTTGCAATAATGAGAGTAGAACTGAACCTCTCGACGGTGTAAATTCCATCCTTTATTCTGATAAGGTGACCCTCGAAGGTTATTCGGACCTAGATTCTAGAAATTCAACCCACATCCAAAGCCCAGAATCTAGATCGGAAACCTATTGGGAAGATTTCAAGGACCCATATGAAGAAGATCAATCTTGCAATGAAGAATATGATTTTGGGCCTCTATTTGATGAATATCCCTTGCCAACATCCTCAGAGAAACTAATCGATTTTTCGGAAGTCATGCCAATTTACGATACAGAAACTGAGGAGTTGGACGAGTGGGGTTTCAATTGGGTCTACCCTACCAGCTTAGGACCTGAGCCTCTACCAGATAGGAACATCTTTTTAAGCTCGGAATTAACATCTAGGCTGGACCATAGTCAAGCTGCTAAATCTACAGCATATGATTTATTCTACGGTGGAACTCATGATCTTGAATCTCATTCAGATTTGGATTTTCGCAAACTCGCCTACGATTTCGAATCCGACCATAACATCGGAGAAAATCTACTTCCTGATCATAACAAGTCAATTCTCTTTGAAGCCACCTGCTCTGCATATATAGAACCAATCAAAACCCGTTCTTTACCCCGACCCGCAACCGAACTCAATTTCTATTTCGATTCACCTCTCAGTGAGCAGTTTGAAGATGATTCAACTCCATATCTACACCAAGTATCGGGGATTGATCAGGCCGAAAATAGGAGCCACCATTCTCTGATTACTCCTGTAGGGTTTCCACACCATGCACTGATTATTTTTCGGATCCCTACGCTGACCAGGCTGATTTGACTTAGCCTAAACCCTAGTTTTCACTTCCATATCCATCTGAGCAACATTGCATATGGTGGGTTCCGCGTTTGTTGATCTACATCTATCAACCCACCAGACTTATTGGGTTTGGGCTGCATCATCAGCCTACTGATCTTAACAAGCACCTGGTTGGACCAACTAGGCTCTTAATCAAGCTGTTTGTTTTACAAAATTTTGCTAATTTGACCACTCCCTCTCCACCCTATTTTCCACTCGGCTGAAGCCATTGAATTTAGCACTTAACGAGAGACAACCCATCTGATTATCTGTCTGTACTCCACGTCCATTGCACCTTGAGTTTAGCCTTAAACAGTTGATCCCACCTCTGGTACACATACCAGAGCTTGAAATCGTCTGCATCAGTCATTTCCGACCCATTCACTCACTCGATGTATCCTATTCTAATTCCCTGCCCTCAACACTATTTCACACCCTCAGTTTACAATGAGGACATTGCAAAACTTAAGCATGGGAGGTGATAAAGTGCATACATATAGAACCAAGAAAAAGTCAGAAGGATTCTCACCAAAAAAAAATCACATATGTCAAAAAAACAAAAAATTGAAAAATTATGACAAAGAATAAAAAATGGGGTAGGGAGGAAATTTTGTAAGACACATAATTACAAGGAGGAGAAAAAGAGCAAAAAAATGACAAGAAGGAGCACAAAATGAAAAAGAAAAAGAGATAGTCATTAGTAAAAGATTAAGGAATTAATTGAAGTTCTAGACAGGATCAAGAAAAGTACAAAAGAGACATAAAAAGAGATTAGCAAGAACACTAGTCTTAGGCCTCTTGGGCTAGATTCTTTAGCTTAAAAATTCACGTATCCACTAAGATCTGGAAAATCCTCAAGAGGTTGGGGAAAATGTGAAGCTTAAGTATTAGATCTAAGGCTTAGGAAGTAGTCATCCTCGTTAACTGACCTTCGATTTGTAGGATTCGGTAACCTAAGCACCCTAATTCACACATAGTCTGGTTCAGTGAGCATAAATATCAAAATCACGTAAAAAGCATTTAAATGTTCTGAAAAAGTCACCTAGATTAGGAGCGGCTGATCAACACAAGTTGATTTGGAAGAGTTCCCGACGCAGAGAGGTGGGAAGTTCCCCTCGAAGATGTGTAACAACATATCATCTCCTCGGTGCTTGTCTCTTAGGATATTTAAATATCCTACTAAGGGCATGTAAGCACTCTGCTGGTTCAGATACCATGGGCGGCATTATCACGAAATGTCGATCGCCAGGGTCTGAATTCGGCCACGGAACGCCATGGGCAGGATTATCTCGAAATCTCGAAAGCCAGGGTTATGGGGGTTGCCATGGGTGGTGCTATATCGAAGCATCGATGGGTAGGGACCCTTGAGAATTGATGATGGGGATGAGGAATCTGATACAGACCACGTTGAGAAGTCAACCCGAAGCTGGAAATAAAAAGAAAAGAGGGAGAAAACTCTCCAAACAAATAAATCTTCTGTCTCTCTCTTACAAAAATGCACTGCAAACTGAACCTAGGCTAAAAATGTCTCAATCACAGGTGCTTTAACCGTGGAGTCTAACAAACCCTAGGTTAGTTTCTGTGGGCCTTAAAAACCTTTGTGAAGGACTGAGACTAAAGCGGCTCAAGTCTGGATTTTGGTTGATACTTGAGTACCTCTAGGCCTATTGTTGACATTCTGACCTAATCACAAAAGAAAAAGAGAAGCACTTATCATAATTGATGACAGACACTCAGGGTCTAGAATAGAAGTTAAAACCTTGAAATTTTGCTAAGGGACTAGCAAAAGCTAGGCATGGGGTATGATGAGAGCCTCACCATGAGCCATATCTAGCTCATTTTGACCTAATAAAGAGAATAAAAGCTCCTACATAACTTATAAGAGGGCTTAATAGAAGGAATAAGTGTTCTGAGAAGAAAACATGAAATAAAGGTGAAAACTATAATTTTACCATTGTAGTACATAAATAGGATTTCTCAGAGACAAAACATAGGTTAAATGGTCTAAATAAGATAAAAAGTGGGTTGATTCCATCAGAAATGGGTTCACGAGCAATCCAGGAATTAAATGACACCTAGTAACCCTAAAATTGACCTGCTTAATTCAACAAGGTTTCGATCAGGATAAAAATCAAGTAAACCCTCTAAAAATCATGGAAAAATATCCCCTAGGGTTTAGAACATTCAATTTGGCCTTTGGAACCTAGTTTGATCTAGATTAGGGACCTAGCTCATCAATTGACCTAATTTGGGTTTTTGCGCAAAATGTCTAGTCAAACGTGGTCAATCCTTAGGTCCAAATTAGGTTTGTACCAAAATTTGGACCTAAGGGGAGGTCATCATGAACTTCTTTGCAATTTAGTACACCGAATCACATTTTGTTCCCTATATTTTGAAAACCATCACATAAACCCCCCTAGCTTTCTCGCTAATCTTATAATCAGGTCCCTCTACCATTAATGGGGAGGAATCCTTCTCCGGTGAGGAATGCAAGGGGGATACTCTCTGATCCCTCAGAGATCTCCTCCCAGAATTGGATGGGAGATTCTCTGAGAAATCCCCTTCCATCTGAGCCCGATCATAATCTCTGATTCCTGTAAAATCTCGCGTGTGAACGAATGAGAGATTTGGGTATCTAACTACCTTCCATCTCCGATGAGATGTCGATGGCAGAAGGCTTGCCCTCCACGCACCAGAAGCTCGGCCAACAGCTATAAATCAACCCTCATCTCCGGCCGCACCTCCTCAGCTCGGCTTGGCCGGGATTCCACCTCAATTTCCTCTCCTTCTTCTCCGGCCAAGGGGTCCAGCGAGCTCCGGTGTGCCCCCCTCCTCTTCCTCGTCGCTCTGCCACAAAACCAATGGTAGAGCCATCCTCCTCATCCTCCTCCATGTCGCACAACACCCGTGCGAGCTGCCCTAGCCCCGTCGTCACCACCGTCTTCCTCCACTGGACACTTTCTTCTCCATCGACAGAAGGCACTGCCGGCCGCCTACTCATCCCTTTAGTTAGGTTAAAACTATTCTTCTCTATCCCCTCTTTCATTTCCCTCATCTCATTTCACCAAACGCCCCTCAAATGCCGCTGTCCACCACCATCTTCTTCACCTCCGGCCACCCTCCGACAAGACGCTCCCATCACTCCGCAGCCCCACATGTCTCGCCGACCATCGCATAACCTCCGCCTCACCTCACTGAACATCATCCACCCATCCATAAACCCTCTACGCCTCCACAACTACCCCCCGATCACACCCATTCATCCGACCACAGGGCGACCTAGGCACGCATGCCTAGGCCGCCCTGTGGCCTACCACCTAGCTCCTCACCTTTGCCGTGACACGGCGAAGGTCCCCCGGGGATCTGATTAAGCCATAAGGCTCTTTTCATGTCAGACAGATTTCACGCCCCGACAGCCATTAGCAGTGACTCGAGGAAGCTTCTTGCTTGCTCCAGGCTGCAATTCTTCAAGGCTCCAGGTCGAGCTAGCTCGGGGAGGCATTGCAAAGACATTTGTCCTAGCAAGTGATGCCACAACGCCTGCAATTGTGGCAATTGAAGTCATCGACTCCTGCAAGTGTGCGCGAAATAGAGGTGGAACAATAGTCCCACCTCGGCAAGCTGTGAAGCGCTAGAGTGATTTATATTATTTTTGTGATATGGGCTGGTTGCCTCCAAACGCACATGTGGTGAGGTCCCTCACCTATTCTCACCGCCTCGTCCATGAGTTCACCACACGGATCTGGCGACCCGACCCGACACCATCTTGAGCACTCCTCTCGCACCACCCTCACACCAGTGCACCTGGACCCAGATGCGTGATCCGACCTGTTTACCTGGCTCTGTGAGAGTGTGCTGAAGAGTGGTTTACACTGAGAGAGAGAGATGTGGGTATGGGTAGAGGGGTTGGTTTTTCTCCTCTGCGGTTTGTGTAGGGAAGGCAGAAAGGAGAAGAGAAGCTAACACTTAGCCGCTGCAAGAGAAGGAGAAGAAGCCGAAGGAAGGAAACCTTCGCAGAGGAAAAAGAGAAGGAAAGGAAGCGGGGAAGGAAAAAGAGAAGAGGAACTGAAGAAGAAAGAAGAAATAAAGAAAGGTCAAGACAAGCAGAAGAAGAAGAGAAGCTGAAGGTAAGGGAAACAGAACCAAGGAAGAAAAAGAAGAGAAAGCAGAGCCAAACAGAAGAAGACTCGCAGAAGAAAATAAGAAGAAAGAAGCATGGCAACTGTAGAGAAGAAAGAAGAAGAAAGGAAGAAAATCAGAAGAAGAAGGACAAGGGAAACATCTTTTAAGATGTCTGATACCATGATCAGATGTCCAAATTTCTTCTTTTTGCCACAATTAATTTTCAAACTCATGCATTTATATATTTTGAACTACGTTTTGAGTAATTAAGTGTTAAATTACATTCTTGAGATTAGTAATAAATTCCAATTGCTCCTTGTGTTCGACCTCGGATACTTTGGTTTTCGAGTAATAAACTTTTATTTGTTGACAACGCTTGATCACCTATACTACGATGCAACTAATTGTTAAAACACGATCGAGACCGCGTCAACAGGTCTTCAGACTTAATCAGCCTGTGTATCCACTAAAATGTGGATTTATTTTTTGAGTCCTCGCCAACCTGAATCTATTTTAATTTGAGTAAATAAGTTTGGGTGATAAGTACACGACTTATAAACCCACCCTTCTGATTTGAGGGAACCTTAAGTCAAAAGCATCTATACACTATCTTGTCACTAACTCGTTATTCGACTGTTTCAATGAAAATTGGGTAGCTAATGAACCTTCTAGGGTGATATGGCTGGCAAGTTATCATGGGTAATAGACATAGGTAGGTTGTCCAGAGCCCAGTCAATGGACCATTCTCTTCTTGCTGCCTTTAGGTAAATCTTAGAACATGGAAGCCACCTACTTAAAAAAGGAGAAAAAGAAAAGAAAAAAAAAAGAAAAGGAGAAAAGAAAAAGAAAACAAATAAACCACACTTCACCACACAAGTATGGTTGGCAAGTTGTCGGTGGTAACAGCTCATCGACTGGTTGCCCAGAACCCAGCTCAAGAAATGCACTTAAAATTCCCAAAACACTTAGGAAGAAGCGAAGAAGTAGAATAAACTGGGGAGATATACACTGGATTCACCCTTGTGTTGACCCCATAAAAATAAAAGTAGGGAGAAAGCTACCAGTTGTAAAGATACACCTTTAGGCAGAACTCCCTTTTTGAGGTCACCTAGAGGCGTAGAAATCTAAAGTCCGTTCTAATTGCCGATTAATGAGTCTATCACATTCACAATAAGATGCTTAGAATTTAGGGTTCTCAACAAATCTTGGTTGAGTTGAATGGCCATAGAAAGCCACTCTTAAACCCTAAACTCAAAAATAAAAAAAAAATAGAAAAGAAGAAAAAGAGAAAAAGAAATTTTTCTTTGAATAAGGCGAGGGCTTGAGGTGGTCTGCACTTTGGCAGATACCTGGACACTGTTGTGTCTTTAAAAGTTCAGATCCTAAGTAAACATTTTCTTAATGATTGAAAATAACTCATGCCCAAATAATCCAACCTAATTCTTTTATAAATAGCATATAGTTTTTGCTAGGGACTAGCAAAGGATAGGCATGGAGGTGTGATGTAAACATGTTCATATTACATAAGATGTCTATTTATGCATATTCTTAAGCATAGAATTGCATTACATACTATAAATATTGCATAGCATGCATCATTTTGCATTTAGATTAGTTTGAATAAAATAGAAGTTAATTGTCTCCTTTTATGTTCAGGGACAGGGCAAAATTTTTATCGAGGCCTCAGATCGAAGATCCAACTGTACAGGTCTAATTAGGGCGATGATTGGAGTTCAACGACTCCAAGATTGCCCTAATAAGACATCTGTAGTGTTAGATAGAGACCGAGGAACCCTAGAAGATCAAGGGCCAAGATGGTGTGAATCCACACTTCAGACGACAAATCTAACCACATGGATGAATTCGGATCAATGATCGTAGCCTAATGGCATGAAAATTGACTCAATCCGACAACTGTTGCACCATCTAAATCATCGAGAAGATGGACGGCCAAGATGGCACCACGTGGCACCATCTTAGCCACCCAATAGACCACTGCACCCGCCACACCTTCTCTTCTTCAATCTGATCGTCGCTTCTCCACCGTTGGATGATCATCCAACGGCTGTGGGGTGTGCATGCACAAATCATAAGCGCGACTCAAACGCACTGGTAGTGCGTTGGTTGAATGCACTTGCAAGAAGGTGAGGCGCACATTCGAGTTGCAACGAGCGGCTGTTGAGGCGTGGCAAGCGGGCGCAATTGAGCACAAGATCGCGATCGAGCTGCTGTGTGCGCTCGATAGAGCTCACGCTCCATCAGACACCTGTGCGTAACGTAGGATCAGATGTGGGCGAGCGAGCGATGAGGAGGCGCGGTGAGAATGCATCTTAGCCATTCGATCTCACGATCAAAAGCTCAAGATTTAAAGATCGTGGGCGTGTGTTGTGGCATGAGGACGTGAGCGAGCGTGCGCACGCCGCCCACTATGCCCACGTTGCAACCTTTAGCGATGGATTTATCCATCACTAAAGGTCCTGAATTAATATTTTTCAAATTAAAATGACCAAATTGCCCTCACTCCTTGCAACTACAAAAGGAGACCCTCTCCGTATGAAATTTCATCCATTATTTCTCTTCTCTCTCTCTCCAAAGCTCAAGAGAAGCTTGTCCCACACTTGGGATTATTCTCAAGAGATAAAGTTAAATTTTTGCCCCCATTTTGGAAGTGGATCCCACGACGACGACGATGTGCTGCCCCGTTCCCGTTCTTCCCACTTCATCCTCCTTCGTCCTTCTTCATTCCCCGTCTTCCAGGCGTCGTCCCATCCGGCTCATCCTCCAAGCGACTGTCGAGGGGGATATCTCTCTCTCCATTCATTTGGATGCTTTCTAGAGTAGATTTACTGCTTTCTAGTGTAATCATTTTCTGCTTTCTAGTCGTAATGAGTAGTGTAATGAACAATCTCTTTCATAATGAATTAAATGTTCATTCTACATCTCTTTTTGTTTTTGTTTGTAATATTCTCTCTCTCTCTTCTATTTACTGTAAATAGATAGATAGTTTCTAGTCAATTATTCTGCTTCGTGACAAATAAAACAAACACGTATTTTTAATCAAAGGTTCACCTCGAGTTCAACCTAGAATTTCCATTTTGGTATAATTTTATTTGTTGAACATGAGTTATTCGCTTTCAAACTACAGCGACAGGTTTTTCAAAAGCAAATATGATAGCGTAGTAACCCGTAGCTTCAACAGTGCACGTAATCAGAATTCACAATAGAAGTGGTGAAACTCTAATCCGAAGATTAGAAACCGGCGTGCGATTCTAAATAAAGTAGAGTGATGAAGGATCGATTTCATATTTGAACAAACACCTCGCAGAGACGAACGATCGGGACTCAAAGTCTCGTTATCTTTTTATAAATACTTTTGTTTGATCGTATTGCGCACTATACTACGACGCTTTTCCTATTAAAATGCGCTCAACAACTATCAAACAAATGGTGACATTGCCGGGGAGGCAATGCCATTTCCTTTTGATTTCGATCTTTTAAACTATCAATAACAAATCTCCCTCTACTTTATTTTTGGATGTGCAGGACAACACAGAGGAAAAAAATAGGATTTGCACACACATCAAGCGTGAAGAAAAAAGAAATCAGGTGCACATCTCTTCTTAGTCTAGGTTATCTTTTGGACCCTAGGACTAGATTTGCTTCCAGCAATTTCTTTTGAACAAAAAAAATTATTCATTTTCATAAAAAAAAGTATAAAAAAAATATAAAATCAAAAAAATCTAGATTAGGTTTCCTTTTGAATCCTAGGTTAGTTTGAAAAAGCAAAAAATATATATTTTTTGAAAATCCTTTGGAAAAAAAATCCTTTTTGAAAAAAAAACATTTTTGGTGGAAGGTTTGGATTTCAAACTCAAACACTCTTTAAAAGCTTCTCTACCATTCTCTGATTTTCAACCAAGGTTCAAGGTCTATTTTAAAAATTCAATCGGTGGAAAACTAACAAACAAAAAAATGTGAAATTTAGGGTGGACCTTCATTTTCAAACCATCTTCCAAACGGTACCATTCTTTTAAAAAATTCCAAGTATAGAATTTTTGAAAATTCACGAAGTGCAAGGGGGCCAGACTGACCCAAGTTTGAGATTTTTCAAATTTCAAAAAGCAATTCTGAGCAATCCGTGAATCTGTTTTGACTAAAAATGGTGGGGTTTGAGAGCTGATCTTATTGGCTTTATTTTACATATTCTTTCAGAATTTTTGAAAGTCATTTGAAACTGTTTCAAAGCGAAAAACCAATCAGGGGTCAAATTTCCGTATTTGAAATTTGACCCCCTGACATTAAAAATCTCTAAAAATTTGATTGAGATAGTAAAAATTACAAAAAAATATTCTCTCAAAAGATAATTGAGAAGGGAATCTACTCGCCAAATTTCAAGTTAGTTGGATTCCAAATTTTGTTAGAGAACTAATTGTATTTCTTGTGGTTTGCTGAAGAAAAAAAACAAAAGAACAAAACCCTAGAATTGCATGAACCCTAGGTTACATCTTTAGGGTTACAATTTAGAGACCACATTTGGGCTAACGTAGACTTACTCATGTCTAATACTTAGCCGGCGAGCTTGGTCACCTTGTGGGCCACTCACCAAAAGCCCCAACTAAAGAAAAATGAGCTAAAATCAAGTCTAAAATACGAAATAAACCTGAATTTGTTGTCGTACTACTGGGTGCTTTCAACCTCTTGGCTGGGTTAGCCGAGAGGCAGGAATTACTTTCAGTCGGTTGTACGATGAATTTTCTTCAGGCATTAGAACTTAAAACAAAAAATCTGGTCATCTGATTCATAAGGACCATCTGATTGACTCGGCCTTAGCCTTGTCTGTCTTGGCTACACCAACCCAGGGGTTGGGTGGTGTATGCAAGGAAGGAGGTCACTAAGACCTCAATTGGTTAGACCTTGGGAGCCACTCCCATGGAGGTGAGTAACCTCGCCGAGACCATCTTCTCCCCCCACTTCTTCTCCCATAGCCACAATGGCTAATCCTAGACCTGGATTTAGAATGGGTAAGGATATTGATAATCTGGACCTGATGGCTCATCTAGAAGCCTGGGAAGTTGAATCTGAGGAGCGATATCGGTAGAGCATGAACTGCATTTTGACGACGCTTGACAGAATGCAGCATCCACCATGAGGAGAACAACTGCAAGATTTCTATGATCCAGCTGCACCAATCATCGCACCCTTAGTCAAGATTCCCACAGACGAAGACATGTTTGAGCTCAAGCCCAATGTGATCGGATTGATCAACACTCACTTCCACGGAAACTCAACTGAAGATCTGTTCCAGCACCTAGAGGACCTGAGTCAACTCATAGAAATGATTCGACCCAGGAACATTGATCCTGGGATTGTTCTAATGAAGCTTTTCCCATTTTCTCTAGGGGACAAAGCTTCATACTAGTTAAAGACCATTGGGAAGCCAATTGGAACCTAGCCGAAATTACAATGTGAATTCATGCAAAAGTTCTTCCCAATTTGTCGAACAAAAGTGATTAGGCACGCAATCATGACTTTCTCCCAAGGAGCTGGGGAGAAGTGGCATGACACCTGGGACCGATTTCACGACCTTCTCTGGAAATGCCCGCAACATGATATACCCAGATGGCACCTAGCTCAAATCTTTTATCATGGGCTGGATGACACAAATCGGTATTTGGCCGATGCATCTAGTGGTGGGAATTTTCTCGTGAAATACGAGAACATCACATTTGAGTTGTTCGAATCTTTGGCCGAGAACTCGATGAATGCTGCGTCCATGAACTAGTTCCAGTGGCCTGGTCAACAGCAGGTTGGTGTCCATGAGGCTCACACCGAGTCTATTCATGCCGACATGGATATTGCCATCAAGTAGTTGGATAGAATAAACTTAATTGAGAAAAAGATTGACCCTCCGATGCACCCCAAGCCCCTCCTGCTTGAGTTAATCTACTCACTCAGGATGCATCTTCTCCTTATTTACGAGATCCTGCATATGAAAATCCAGTAAACAATCCTGATCTGACACCATATGACCAAGGTTACGCACCACCCACAGATTATAAAATGTATCCCCTTGATGAATATACATCTCAGATGTCTTCAGCCTATGAGGACGTCAATGCTATTCAAGGATATGGGCGTAATAACCCGTATTCAGAGACATAAAACCTTGTTTGCCGCCAGTTGATAAATCCCAGTTTATCATCATTCTTATGCATTAAAACAAATCTAGCTCTTACGATTTTTCTCTGCAAATGGGTTTTTGGGCTGCCTTTAGGCGTCAACTAGGATAGGCATACATTGCATTTTTTCTTGCCATTTCAATGTGTCTTTTGTGAGTGTTAGGGATGAACAGATATACAGACCCTAAAACCCTAGCACTCAAGAAGGCAAATAGTGAAGGAGGAGCTCAGACTAGCTGGAACCCAACTTGATCCAGCTGGCCACAATTGGAACCTAGCTCAGGTGGACTAGGGTTAGCTCATCACAGCTCCATTCAGCTAATCTCAACTGAATGGCAGCTCAAGAGAGCTCATCTTAGCTCACCCTGGCTCAGGTCAGCTCAGATCCAGCTCAATTTAGTTGAGTCTAGCTCATCTCAGCTCCCACTAGTCCACAGGGAGCTCTAGCTAGCTCAGCTGAGTTGACTGGAGTCCACCCTAGCTCAGATCTAGCTACATCCAGCTCCACTCAACTCCAGCCAGCTGAAGAATTCATCCCAGCTCAGGAAGCTCAAGTCTAGCTCCTAGGGACTCAACTTAGCTCAACTTGGTTGAGCTAAGCTACCTTAGCTTTCTCAACCAGCTCAATCCTCCCCGGGAGCATCATACCCGGCTCACCTCAACTCCATTCAACAGAAGCCAACTCACTTTAGCTTGGCTTAGTTGCTAGCAAAGTACTAGCAAGCTAAGCCAACTAGAGTAGCCCCATGTTGACCTCTTCAGTAGCTGCCAGCTCCACTTCAACTCCAGATTCTTCAGATCCAGCTCCTCCCTCCAAACCCTAGCTCCAACACCTCCTCCTCTACTCTACTATTAGCTAAGCTAGCTTAGCTTAGCTATGCTCCAGCTCCCTTGGCTTTTACCACCTAAAAATCATACCTAACAACTCCACCAACTAGCTCCACCTAAGCACTACACAAGCTAACCCTACTTCCACCTCACCTTGGTGCAAACCTAGCCTACCCACTACCTCCAAAAGACACCATAAAGTGGTTCCAAAACTATCATAACTACCTCCGTATTGGTGCCACTTTTTCCCTCCAAAACCCCCTTCATCTCCACCACACATCTTCCCTTAAACCCATCTCTACCATCCACATAATCCCCCTTATAGAAGCCATCTTGGTGGTGCAAAAACCAAGGCATCTTTGCATGGCTGGCGCCACCTTTTGGTGGCCCTTTGCCACCATAACCACCACCTTCACACCCCCTTACTTGGCAACAACTATCCTTAGCCCTAGGATCACCTAACCACCTCCATCTTCCCATATTAGCCCTCCATTTCAAGAGTCACCTTAACCCCTCATCCTACCCTATGAAAAGGCCACTATCCACCACCATTCAAACCATCCTTGGCTAGCAAATTTCCTCTCATACTCTTCCTAGAGCCCACACCCAAGAGAGAAGAAGAAGAAGAAGATTAAGGGGATATTCTGTCCCCTTGGTGCCTTCCCCTCTTCCCTTCTCTCTTGTGCCCACGCCAGCCAATGGAAGAGCTAGGCAAGGAAGACCTTTGGAGGTGGTCCTGAAGGTGGTCCACGCCACCTTGGAGGAGAGCTTGAGGGTGGTGCATGCCCACCCTTTGAGGAGAGCATTGAAGGTGGTAGCATCCACCTTGGAGGAGCTTTCAAGGAAGGAGAAGGAGACCCTCTTTTCAAGCCAAGGAGCAGCTAGGCTTGGAGCAAAAAGACTCCCTTCTTCACCAAATTTTGCAAGAGGATTTGTGTTCCTTTTATTGCTTTTATTTTTTCCATTTCTAGTAGAAGCATTCCTCTACTTGTCTTTGTAGAGAACACAAATTCTACTTAATTGAATTGCCTTCTTTTTTATTCCTATTGCGATTGTTGTCTTTGTTCTAGCACTTATTTCACTTCCACTTCCTAATTACTCTAGGCCTCCACTTGCCTAGAGTGAGCTTAGGTAGTGGACATTTTCATCTCATAAGTTTTAGCTTAGCCATTTTTGGTGTTAGCACTTTTCCGTCACAATTTGCACTTTGCACTTATTATTTCAAAACTGAAATATATATATATATATATATATTTAAAATACCAAAAAGAAAGTTGAGATTTATTTTACAAGAGAATTGAATTGCAAATTTTCCTCCTCAGATGACCCTAGATACTCCCCTATCTAGGAATATAAATTTAAAAGCGTATGCGATTTGGCTTGTTACAACGACTTAAAAACTGCTTTTACAAATCATGACAAACTTCTCATCTCTTTTTGGCACCGTTGCTGGGGAGGCATGGCTTTGCTTAATCATTTTTCCTCTTGCTTGAAGTGAATCTCATCCCCTTCTCTTTCTTTTCTTTAGTGTGTGCTGGAACTACAGTGGGAAAGCAAGAATTTTGAAGCGAAACCTCAAAGTTCCTTTTCTTCCCGCGGATTTTCAGGTTGGTTCCCTTTTCTAGTCACAGTTAATTAAAACTACAAAAAAAATATTAAACTTGCCTTTCAGGATCCCAAACATCATAACTAAGTGGAGTGGTGTCCATTAAAATTGATTGTTTGCTTGAATGTTTCATTAACACCACTCCATTTCAAGTATTGGTGTTCTATTTTTCGAGTTCAGATTTCTGTCCGAATTTGAAAAATCAATTCCCAACACTGAAAACCTTCTAAAAACATAAAATTTTATACAGTGATTTAAAATTAAGTTAGGAACTTCTTCTTCAAATTTCAGATAAATTGATTTTGAATTTAATTTTTAAAAATTCATGGACTGCAGAGGGGTCACACCCTATAATCTTCTTATTTTGCTACTGTCTGCAAATTTTTAGAATTCTTTTACTCATCCAATGTTTGCGAAATTTAGTTTCTGGAATCCTTCTGAAATTTTACACATCATATAAAATAATCAAAATTTTTTGAGGTTGGTGGTAATACTGAAAGGTCCAAAATACCCACAGGTATCATTTCTGGACATTAACACCAGTACAAGTAAAAATTCAAAACAATTATCAAAAAAATTTATAAAATCTTACAAAAATCTTTTCTGGAATCATTGTTTGATTTTACATAAGGTAGTGGTGTTGGTTGCATTGTTTGCACCACTACTTATTTAGAAACCCTAAAAAGAATTCTTTGGTAATAATTTTTTGTATTAGGGTTCAAATCCAGTTAGGGTTTCTTTCTTGCTTTTTAGTCCCACAACATAAAAGAAATACATCATCACCAATACAACTTGTTTTTCTTTCGATTGTGAAGTTTCAAACTTGTTTGAACATTTAAAAGGAAAAACCCTAAAACACATTCTATTAAATTGAATCCTAAAAGACAAAAATGTAAAAATTGTGTGACAACTTGATTTGCATTGGAACCACTTTCCAATTCTTGCACACACAAAAAAAAATTGTAATAACAGGGCAATAACCCAAACTAATGCCCTCCACATTCTGTGTGCACTATAGTATCCTAGACCTAACTAAAATCCCTAGCAACTTGACCCCTAAGGCTTCATCAAGTTAGGCTTGCTATATAGGTCTTAAGTTTTCTTTAGTTAATACCAATTCTATCATCTATATCTGGTGTTTAGGCTGAGGGGCCATGTCAAACGACCAAGTGCGGGTTTGTACAAGCACCTGGGGTTTTCCTTGGGAAACGTTTGGGCCCAAACCTCCCCTTAAGCAACTTGGCTAGATTTGTTGACAGAATGGGTATTCACTATTGATTACTTATTTCCTACATATACCAAGCCTTAGGTTTATTTTTAGGGAGTCACACTTAAGTTAGGTCTAGCCTTGGTTGTTTGAATTACACACTTTCTCTCATCTCTTTCTCTTCTCCTCCCCTCTAATTCTTACAAAATAGTGCATGCACGGGCGACGGTACCAAAAACCACACCTTGAGGGACCATCTGATTTCACCCCCCACAGTAGAAAATCATTATTTTCTTCTCCCTCCAGTTCTAAAAAAATGGAAGACCCAGGAAGCCGACAAAAAAATTCTGCTTCAACTTCTAACCCGTCAACCGACTCACAAGCTGACTTCACCCTCCCTCACCTCCCTAATTTGGAGCAACCAGAAATTCCAACAGGGCCAAGTGTTCCTCCAATTCTAACTCAAAATCCAAACCCCTTTGCCTTGATGGTCAACCATTTGGTTTGACTGCATCAAAATCAAGAAGATTTGGTTAGGACTGTCATGAACCTAGCTAACCAAGGCCAAAATCCACCGCCCTGTCAACAGCCTGTCGTTCCTCTTAAGGATTTCTATGATCCTTCCAATTATGAGGAATGACCTGGGGTGGTCATACCACAAGGGGATTTTGAGATCAAACCAGCCATTCTAAACATTATGAAACATTTTCATGGTCTTCCAAGAGAAGACCCTTTTTGTCATCTCGAGGAATTAACTGTCCTCGCTCAAACCACTCATTCCCGCAATGTGCAGGAAGACATGTGGTTAATGAGACTTTTTCCTCTCTCTCTTGAAGACAAAGCATCTCATTGGTTTAGAATGGTTGGGCACCCTATTACCACCTGGCCCCAATTAAAAAGTGCTTTTCTCAAAAAAATTTTTCCGATCAGTCAAATTAATGTGTTAAGATCCATAACGACCTTTCAACAAAAAATTGGTGAACCCCTCCACGAAGCCTGGGAAAGATTTCAAGAACTTCTAAGAAGTTGTCCCCACCATTAAATTCCACAATGGCAGTTAGTGTAGATCTTCTATCATGGATTAGAAGATCAATTGGAAAGATGTGTGGATGCCTCATGTGGGGGCAATTTTCTTAACAAGGATGCCGAAAGTGCCTATCTCCGCTTTGAAGAAATGAATGAAAACTCATTTAATATGACTTCAATGGACACTTTAGGTAGAACACAAAACCCCAGACGCGGAGTCCATGAAATTGACTCCAAATCCACCTCTGTTCCAGTCACTCAAGATGAACTATATATGTTAGGTCAATGACTGGACCAGATGGAAATTCACCAAAAGAAAATGGAAGGAAAGCTCACAAATAAACAAGCTCCACATGTTAACTCTCTACATACTAACCCTCCACAACTTCTCCGAAGAGAAAATCTGCACAACATTGATGCCACATCTACTGGTCAACAATTTCCAGCTGATTTCCCATAGGATTTGACTGGGAATTTTGATCAAAATATTTTTGATCCCACCATGGAAAATATTTATGCTCTCCAGGAGCAATTTAGAAACCCCTCCAACACTTTCAATCAAAACTGGAGGACTAACCCGAATCACTCCTGGAAAAATCTAAACCCGATTCCTTTTCCCAAACAAAACTATCTTGGGAATTGTGGGCAACCTGTGTATCAACCTGGACCATCCCAGGACGATATTAACAATTAGGTCATGAAAACTCTGCAAGGAATGTAGACTCAAATGTCAGAAGTAACCCGCACGATTACCAACTTGCAACACCAAGTTAAGGTTACTCCTGATCATCGATCTATTGGGAATTTACCTTCCCAACCCATGCCCAACCCAAACAATCATACAAATTAGTTCCATGGTGGATATCCCAGTCAACCAATTCAACCAGCAGCTCAGCATCCACCGGGTTTCAATAACAGTCAGGCTTCCCGTCCTCATCCTAGAAACAACTAGACTGCAAATGCAGTTACTTTGAGGAATGGGAAAACCACGCACAATCCCATGCATGTTAAAGAAACCTGCTTTAATGAAACATAGATTAACTCTTCCCCATCTCCCTCTCATATTGTTCAGGAACCAATTAATACAAAACAGGGAAACCCTACTCCATTTCAACATGCCCTCCACTCTTCAACAAATAAGAAAAAGAAGAAATCCGAGCCCACTGAGAAGGAATTAATGGATTTATTTGGACAAGTTGAAATTAATATCCCTCTCCTAAATGCCATAAAATACAACCCTGCCTATGCAAAATTCCTAGAAGGTTTGTGTACTCCGAAAATGAAGCCCCAAAATTTAGGAAAGATGATCCTTCCTGAAATAGTCAGCTCAGTTGTGTAGAGTTGACTGCCTCTCAAGAGAAAAGATCCCGTCACCCCCCTAATTCAAGTTATCATTAATGATACCTCTTTTGATCGAGCTTTGTTGGATCTTGGTGCCTCAATTAATCTTATCCCCACAATTATTTTTGAGAAATTTAAGATCGGTGAATTAAAGCCTGTTGAGGTTACTCTTCAATTAGCTGACCGATCTACAATTAAACCTAGGGGAATTGTTGAGGATGTCCTTGTTCGGGTAAAAAATTATCTATTTGTAGTAAACTTTTTAGTCCTGGACATAGAGGTACCAGAAGCACTAAAGTTTGCCCCCATAATTCTTGGAAGACCATTCTTATCCATTGCCTGCGCAAATATCGATTGTGATTCTAGAAAAATGAAGATCATGTGTGGCGATGAATCTGTAAGCCTAGACATTTTTCAAGCTTCTAGGCGGTTCCAAGAACTAGATTTCTTTGATGATTCGGATTCAGAAATTGAAAACATTGTGGAGGAAACTTTGCAGATTTCCCATTTAGGTTCCTGTTTTGCCATCAATACGGTTCCCGAACAATCCACCTCTTCTCACCCTTCCACCCTAACCACACATTCAGCTAACCCTCCAGCTAACCATTTCACTCTCACCTCACCACTAACCCACAAAGCAGAAATTCTTTTGGAGCCGAGCCCACAATTGGAATTAAAACCTTTGCCCAACTCCCTCAAATATGTCTTCCTGGGTCTTAATCAAACCCTACCCTAGATTATAAATTCTGGACTTACCAGGGCACAAGAGCACAAACTTCTCCAGGTTTTGAGTAAATATCGAAAAACTATTAGCTAGACCCTTTCTGATCTTAAGGGTATTCATTCGTCCTATTGTACACATCATTTATATTTAGAGGATGATTCTCGCCCCTCCCGCCAACCACAAAGGCACTTGAACCCTATTATGCAGGAGGTGCTAAAAAAGGAGATTATTAAGTGGCTGGATGTTGATATCATCTGCCCCATTTCTAATAGCTCCTGGGTTAGTCCAACACAAGTTGTGCCCAAAAAGGCTGGACTAACAATTGTCACTAATGATAATGGGGAGAATGTAGCCACTCGAACCACCTCTTCTTGGCATGTGTGTATTGATTATAGAAAATTAAACACCGCCACTAAGAAGGACCATTTCCCGCTCCCCTTTATTGATCAAATCTTGGAGCAGTTAGCCGAACGGGATTTTTACAGTTTTCTGGACAATTATTCCAGCTATAATCAGGTAGCGGTTCATCCTGAGGAATAGAACAAGACAACTTTCACCTGCTGATTGCAAAGCAAAAATGCACCAACAATTGTGGCATCTTGTTCTATTTCCTAGCATTTCCAGTGTATATTAGGTGGCCATAGTCGCATTTGTAAAAATAAATGCATGCATGCATTTATTTGTGAGGGGAGGAGAGTAAATAAAATGGCCTTGAAATTAACGTATTCCTCAAGTGCTGCCTTGCAAAATCACCATCTTTATTTTTATTTGGCTTTGAAATTCTTCTTCTCCGCACGGCTGTAGGGTATGGCTTCTTCTTCCTCGCGCCATTCTCTGCAGTAGGCTTGCCTTGCCAACCGTATGCACAGCCAGGGCATGGCTGTGCTTGCCTTCTTCCTCTTTAAAAAGGGCACAACCTTCTTCCTTGCGGAGAGCCTGGTCCAACAGAGAAAAAAAAACACACACAGCACCCTTCCAGGCCGTCTCCTCCCCTCTCCCCTCCATACGTAGCCTCTCTTCTTCCTGAGGAGCCACGCTGCAGGCAGGAGCAACTCACAATGGTTCACAACCACCACTATGAGTCCCACTACCGCCCAGCTCAACAGAGAGCTGGTGGGTGTGGTGGTTCTCTTCTCTGATTTCATCGTTCAGCCATTTCCGCCATTGCCGCAAGACTCGAGATTTGAAGCTCAAGCACAGTAGCAGCAAGGAACCGGAAACCTCTCGCCCACGTGTAGGCCACCGCACAAGCCAGCAGCCGATGCAGCCCCTTCCACGCGCGCGCCAGCCCTCTCCACAACGCCCGAGCACGCTGAACCGCCAGCAATCGATCGCGTGAGCCGAGCGCGCACTGTAGCCACTGTTCACACTAGAGAGCACAACACTGTGGCTATAGTGCGATGACCGGAAAGTTTCTCACTTATCTGGTCACTGTGCGCTCTCTCTTCGCGCAGCAACCGTCGCCAGCCCGTCCGCGCATGCCTGCGCCCGTGTCTCTCCCCACGCCCGCTCTCGTATCTGCACTCGCCTGCTTCTTCACCCGCACCTGCCTCAGCGTGCAGTGCGGTGCACTGTGGTCCCCCCACGTGCTCGCTCCCTCCAGCGTGCGCGTGCGTCTTCGCGTTCCTACGTGCCTGTGCCTACACGTGGCCATCAGACGACGGCTGAGGCATCCGGATGTCTTAACTCGCCACGCCTCCTTTACTCCAGTAGACGCTCTCTCTCTCTCTCCCTCCCTCACAGCACTCTCTCACTCCCTCCTGCAGACACATACACACAGACTCTCGTACACACACCCACTCACTTATGCACTACTATATAGTTATATATATATCTACATACATATATATATATACATATATCTATACATATATTAGTACCTGTATAACTAAGTATAAGTATATATACATATATAGATATACACATATATTTATACATATACATATATATACAAATATACATACCTATATACATATATCTATTACCACAAATACTTATATATATATGTATGTATATCTATCTACGTATATCTATATACATAGTTACTTATACTAATATATATATATACATATACACATATATATAACTATATACATATATTACTATATATACATATATATATATATCTATATATATATATATCTATATCTATATATATAGGTATATATACATACATATATATCTAATTATAAATATATATACATATATATACATATACATACATCTGTTTATATATATATTTACATATCTATATATATATATATATAACTACATATACACCTACATAATTATAACCATATCTATATATATACATATAGATATATATTTACATATATACATATATATATTTTCATATCACCTACCACACGTTGTATCGCGGGAATATCTGCACCAATTGCTGATATTCCCCGATACACGCATACAGAAAGCATTTTCGCACACATCTTCCACCCATCCATCTTGCACTCCACGCAGCACTTTGTCCTGTTGGTTGTGTCTTCCTAAACGACGATCAACTCGACACCGTGCTACACTCCATTTTCACCTCCACCCTCACCCTATATACATATATAATATATACATAAATATATATACTATATTTACCTTATTTCTATTTCTCTTTCTTGCCATTAAAAAGATAAAAAAAATATACAAAAGACAAAAGATAATCCTTGACTTGTAGGTACTCAGTCTTGCGAATAGCAAGACCAGTTTTGGAACCCTAATTTGGCTCAAAGCCAAGAACCTGCTTTTGAGGGTGTACCTAAAGGACAAAAATTATCAGAAAAAAATCTTAAATAGAAAAACACCAAAAACATAATAAACGAACGGAAGAGATTTGTTGTAGGAAAGGCGTAGAAACTTATTCACCCCTAATCTCGCTTCCCTGAGTTTCACCCTGGGCCTAAAAGTGACCAAGATAAAATGAAGTAGGCCAGGTTAAAATTTTGTAAAAAGATGGTTAGGCTCGATTTAGGTTAATCACTATACTCATTTCAATGATTAAATCACCATATTAACACAACGTATCCGGGCCCGACCATAACCTTTTTTCTGGCACCGTTGCCGGGGAAGTGCGCATTCAAGTAAGTTTCTACTCCATTCCTTTAATTTTTCTCTTCTCACACCCTTCTCTTCACGGGTGTTTCTATTGGTTGGTGTGCAGGTGAACCAGTTGCAAGGAGAAGGCATGTGGATGAAGTCGGAGACGTGGGCAGATCCAATGCGGGAACGAGAGTGTGAAGTCACTGGCACCGCACTGGAGCTTCGCACACATTGCTGAATAAGTAGGTCTTTCTTTCTTAGCAACCTAGGTTAACTTATCACCTCAAAAAAAAAGAAAAAAAAACTTCTTGGGATCTCTTGGGGCAAGTGGGTTAAAAATCACTTGTTTGATTGTTTGTCATCACTCCCACCGCCCCGGGATTTCCTGCCAAACATCGCATAGTGAAGATCCAAGAATCTTGATTCTTGAATTTTTCGCCGTGTGAAGTATTCTTTGAGGCAAAAATAAATAGATTGATTGCCATCCCTCTTTGCCTCATTTATCAGTAATTCGAGATCACATTTTTGGTGGGGAGACTTCGAATTGAGTTGATTCCAACCCCACCATGACCTTTCACGTGCCTAAGATTCGATCCCGAATACTTCAACCCCAACAATTTGATTCTCTTTATCTTATGGTTGAGCCTTGTGTGTGGAAATCATTTTGGTGATTGGAACACTTGAATTGAAGTGCATTGGCTCTCTTTCACACTAATCTAAAATTGATTCGTGCATCCACACATAGAAATCTCCATCTAGGGAAGCCTATTGCATTTTAGCATGCATTAAACAACTGACATTGAAGAAGGGTTTGTTGGGCTTAGAAGAAAACTTGTTTTCTCTCAAAACCCGAAGATTGATTGAATTGGTAATTCAGAGAAATCCTAAAATCCATACTACTTAAGGCTGAAACTCTAAAAATCATTCACCAATTAAAACTTCAATTCGGGGAGATTTTCCCATTGCATGCTTGGTTTACACACTTTGTAAAATCAATCACTTGGGCATTACCCATAAATAACGCCCTTCACATTCCAGAAGCACTTGATCCTAAGCCTCCAACTAAAATTGGTAGCAACTTGACCCTTATTAAGGATTGGAGGTCTAACTACCTACGTGTAGCGCCTACGTGCTGGTGAGGGTTCCCGCGTGCTATCGGGTGTCTAAGACTGGGGCAAACGGCCTTTCAATCTGGCTCGATGGTTCTGCGGTGCTCGCATTCGGTTCCGTAGGTCGTGATAGTAGGTAACTTAGATCTTTAGGTCTAAGGGCACACTATAGAGGTTAGGAATTTGATTGTATCTATTTATCATCAAGTGTACCTTTGCAGCATCATTTCTCTCATCTCCTTTTCCCTTCGTATCCCCCTAATTCTTCCTGCGGTAGTGCATGTTTGGGAGGAGGTCACAAAACCCTGAACTGTGTGAATTGTCTGATAAATTTAGAAAAGAAGCCGAATCGTCCTCCTCCACGAACATGGCTACACGCCCACCCCCAAATCTCGAGGGAGGAAACCGCCCTCAAAACGCACCAGGTGGTGGAGCCTTGGATCCCATAACCCGCCTCCAAGCCCAAATGGAAATGTATAATGAACAAATTGAAGCCATAAGGGAAACATTGGAGGGAATGCAGAACCCTCCCGAACGGGAGCAGCCTAGGTCTCTTTGCTCCTATCAGAATCCCGCTGCTACAGAGACCATAGGACAAATTTGGGTCCCCATAGGTGGGGATGACTTTGAATTGAAACCTAACATAATTGGCCTGATAAATTTTCACTTCCATGGTCTTGCAAGTGAAGATCCTTTTCTCCACTTGGAAGACCTAACTCGATTGGCTGAAACTGTTAAACCAAGAAATATCGGGTTACCTATAGTCCTCATGAAAATGTTCCCATTTTCATTGCAGGATAAAGCGTCGCAGTGGTTACGCACCCTTGGGAGAACCATCCACTCTTGGGAAGAGATGGGAACAGCATTTCTCAAGAAGTTCTTCCCAATCGGGCAAACCAATGCGCTTCGCCGTGCTATCACTTCATTTACGCAACAAAACGGCGAATAGTTTCATGAGACATGGGAGAGATATAATGACCTCCTCAGGAAGTGTCCGCACCACAGTCTGCCTATGTGGCATATAGCCTAGATTTTCTACTATGGGCTAAATGAGACTTTGAAGCAGATTGCAGACGCTTTCTGCAGAGGGAATTTTATGAATAAAGACGAGAATGGAGCATTCGAATTATTTGAAAATATGAGAGAACACTCAATGAACAATGCTTCCATTGTTGCCTTTAATCGTACCAGCCTGCCCCGTAATGTCCACAAAGTTGACACGGGATCCTCCCATTCATCCACAGATCTCAGCTTTATCGCATAGAAATTGGATGAAGTCTCCGTTGTGCACAAGAAGCTGGATGAGCGTTTGGCCAACCCCACCCGTTCTGTGGCAAACACTCCCACCTCACCACTTCATCACAATCCCAATTCTTCCAACACCAGGCTTATCCCGAGAAACCCCGTAAGACCTTCCTTACCGAGTGTCGCGTTGAGCGATTCGGTAAGTCATGTGGATCTGGCTTCTACGAGCCAGTATTTTGACACGGAGGACCAAGCCTCCGCATCCGAGTGCTCGGGTGCGTATTTACATGCGGACGAGTCTTCTGGCAAACAAGATGCTTGCGTCCTGGGGAACAACCCCTTCTCTGCCACTTATAACCTAGGGTGGCGAAATCATCCGAACTTTGCATGGTCCAGCAACCCGTAGCGCCAAAACCCCGCGGGTGGACCAGTGCGACCGTCTGCGCCCGTCTTCCCAAGGGCCCCATCTAATCATATGGCGAATCCTCCATTGGGTCCTTGCGTATCGCAAACAGAACACGCATCAAGTCCTCCTGATAAATTGATGCGAATGATGGCAGAATTGTCAAAGCGCCATGAAGAGAACATGACCTCTCTTCAGCACCAATTGGCACAGTAGAATGCTGAGATCAGTCAACTACGCATGGCAACTCGATCTCAGGGCACTCTCCCAGCCCAACCTGTTCCCAACCCGCGAAATTTCGTACCCCGTGGTCCTCAACCACAGGTACGACCTTCTTAGGGGTAGGTTCACCAAATTCTGCAGGCTCTAAGCAATCCACCGAGATTTCAGGTTAATCCCACTACAACACCTCACTCTTATGTCCCTATTGCAACCCCTCCTCCACCTTATGATCCCACTGGACCCGCATTGTCCAATGCAATCACTAGGATGAGCGGTAAGTAGACCGTCGATCCGCCTCGACCTAATCCTGGCCCGTCTTTTTCATTGCCCTCTCATTCGGGATGCGCACCACATTCGTGAGAGGATGATACACCCAAATTGGTGCCAGAATCATTCCCATTCCCTGAGGCTCTACTGAGGGAGCCAAAAGGCAAGAATGATATGCAGGCCTTTGGTAACCTGCGTAATTTGTTCAGGGATGTTGAAATCAAGGTACCCTTGCTAGAGGCTATCGACCACATACCTATTATCGCCCGATTTTTCAAAGACTACACAACACCCAGGCAACAGTCAAAGAAAACTAAGAATCCGGTGGTTCTCTCGCCCCATGCGAGTTGTGCTATACTGTCAAATCTACCACCGAAGTAGAAAGATCGAGGCACACCCTTATTTCCTGTAGCATCCAAGGCTACAATTTTAACCGTGCCATGCTTGATCTAGGATCTTCCATCAATCTTATACCAACCATCATGCTCGAAAAATTTTCCTTGGGAAATCTGAAACCCAACCCTATTACGTTACAGTTGGTAGATCATTCTGTCAAAATTCTGAAGGGTGTGGTGGAAGATGTGGTGGTTAGGGTCAACAGTCTCTGTTTTCCTATTGACTTTCTTATTTTGGATATGGAAGTTCATAGCTCACTTTCTGATTGTCCGATCATCCTTGGTCGACCTTTCTTGGCCACAGCCCATGGCCATATCAACTGCGGGTCGGGTTGTATTGAGATTGCCGTTGAATCTGAAAAGCTCAAGCTTAACATCTTCAAGGCAGCCAAGAACTTTGATTGCGATTGCATCGAGGATGACACATCTGACAAGGACATGGCCGTCAGGGCGTGTATCGGACCAATTGGACCCTTTCTGACAGTTGCGGATTACCTTTAAACACTGACTCTTGCCTGACCGACACATAGTATGACATTCCCCCATCCCTCCATATTCCCATACCTTCTCCTGACCAGACTTCTGACGAGATTTTCTCTGCTTCGCATACCTCGTGGTCTGAGTCATATCCAGGCTACTCACCGTCGGTGCACACTCTTGAAGACCAGATTTCCCTTTCTTTCCCACCAAATCAGGCGGATTTGCAACTCCACACTAGGACCTTGATCCCACATACTTCTCACTGGGGCTATTCTTTTTGGGATCCATCTATCCAAGAAGCCCCTCTTCTTGGCCAATCTGAGGGACAAATTCTTCCTCCTAACTTGTTTTCCGATCCGCCTGGGACACTCTCATCCCAAGAAATGCCAGATCTTTCACCATCCACTCCCGAGCTGAAAGAGCTGCCTGGTACACTTAAGTATGTTTTCCTCGGACCAAATGAAATGCTCCCCATAATCATTAGTTCAAAATTGACCAGGGAGCAAGAGTGCAAACTAACGAAGGTCCTTATGGAACACAAGGCAGCCATTGAATGGTCTCTATCAGACTTAACTGTCATTAGCCCCTCCTACTGCACTCACTGTATATATATGGAGTAGGAGGCTCGACCTTCCAGCGAGATGCAGCGACGTCTCAACCCTAACATGCGGGAGGTCGTTAAAAGGGAAATTATTAAGTGGCTGGATGCGGGTATAATCTACCTGATCAGCGATAGCCCCTGGGTGAGTCCGATTCACGTTGTGCCCAAAAAGGCGGGACTCACCATCCGTGTCAATGACAGGGGCAAATCCATCCCTACACGCACTCCTACATCCTGGAGAGTGTGTGTAGATTATAGGAAACTTAATGCTGCAACTAAGAAAGATCACTTTCCGCTACCTTTCATTGACCAAATCTTGGAGCGGTTAGTAGGAAATAAATTTTTCTATTTCCTGGATGGATTCTCAGGATATAACCAGTTGGCAATTGACCCCTGGGACCAAGAGAAAACCACTTTTACCTGCCCCTTCGGCACCTTTGCATTTAGAAGGATGCCATTCAGACTTTGTAATGCGCCAGCAACTTTCCAGAGATGTATACTGGCGATATTCCATGACATGGTGGGTGACTTTCTCAAGGTCTTCATGGACGACTTTTCGATCTTCAGACCATCTTTTGATGACTGTCTTGCCAACCTAACCCGTATCCTTAAGAGATGTATTGATGTAAACCTCGTGCTTTCTTGGGAAAAAAGTCATTTTATGGTACACGAGGGAATTGTTCTCAGACATATCATCTCCGATATGGGTATCGAGGTTGAAAGAGCTAAGCTTAATGTAATTGCTGATTTACCTGTGCCTGGCTCTGTCAAACAAGTCCGCTCCTTCCTGGGACACGTTGGTTTCTATAGGAGATTCATTAAACATTTCTCCAAGATTTCTCAAACTTTAACTCATCTCCTATCGACCGACATACCCTTCGATATGGGCCCCGACTGCATACAAGCATTCACGCAGTTGCGTAATGCTGTCACCAAGGCCCTTGCTCTCCACCCTCCTGATTGGTCCCCCGACTTTGAACTCATGTCTGACACTTCCGACCTTGCAGTCGGAGCCATCCTGGGACAAAGACGCGATAGACACCCCTTCGTGGTGTACTACTCCAGTAAGACGTTGGATGAGGCCCAGCATAATTATACCACCATTGAGAAAGAACTACTAGCGGTCATCTTTGGGATGGAGAAATTTCGCTCTTACCTTCTGGGCTCACATGTTGTTATTTTCACTGATCACGCGGCCATTCGCCATCTCATGCATAAGAAGGATGCCAAGCCTAGACTGATTCGTTGGATCCTTCTGCTCTAAGAATTTGACATAGAGATCCACGATAAGGTCGGAGCCCAGAATGTTGTGGCTGATCATCTTTCTAGACTGGACCCTGACCATATTGGACTTACTCTGCCGATTAATGAGATTTTTCCTGATGAGCACCTATGGTCAATTAATGTGGTAGGTGGACCTTGGTATGCCGATATTGCCAATTATCTTGCTTCTGAATCCCTTCCACGTGGCTGGCCTAAAAACCAATGCAGGTGTCTCATGGCAGAAGCAAAGTATTATTTCTGGGATAATCCATTTCTTTTTCGAATAGGTGCTGATCAAATCATCTGTCGCTGTATTCCTGACAGCGAATTCCCCAGTGTGCTATCCTTCTGCCACGATCAGGCCTGCAGAGGCCATTTCTCTAGGAGGAAAGCTGCAGCCAAGGTGTTGCAGTGCGGTTTCTTTTGGCCCTCCCTTCACTAGGATGCACACAATTATGCCAAGCATTGCACTAGGTGCCAGTCGTTAGGGTCAATGTCACGTCGTGACATGATGCCCTTTCAACCCATCCTAGATGCGAAAATCTTCGACATTTGGGGAATTGATTTCATGGGTCCCTTTCCTCCTTCCAACTACTTCAAATTCATTCTCGTGGCTGTTGATTATGTTTCAAAATGGATTGAGGCTATTCCCACGAGCCTTGCTGACCATGTTATATCCACTCGATTTGTCAAAGACCACATTTTTGCGTGCTTTGGGATCCCTCGAGCCATTATCTTGGATGGAGGAAGCCACTTTACCCATGCTTCTTTTCGGGCACTTCTGAGGAAATACAGAGTCCACCATCGTATCGCATCCCTGTATCATCCTCAGACGAACGACCAGGCAAAGTTGTCGAACCGGTAAATCAAGCATATTCTCCAGAAAATGGTTCGGCCTGATCTTAAGGATTGGTCTGAAAAGCTCATTGACGCACTTTAGGCATATCGGACCGCCTTCAAGGCTCCCCTTGTTATGTCTCCTTATAGAATCGTTTACAGGAAGCCTTGTCATTTGCCCATGGAGTTGGAACACCGTGCTTATTGGGCGGTTCGCCAATGTAACCTCGACCCAGACTTGTGTGGTCGAGAAAGGAAACTCCAACTCCAGGAGCTGGAAGAGCTCCGTCGTGAAGCCTATGATTTTGCCTTAACTTTCAAGAAACGCACTAAGGCTTTTCACGACAGTCGTATTCGGCGGAAGGAATTTGAGCCATCTCAGCAAGTTTGGCTCTATAATGCCCAGCTCAAATTCTTTCCTGGGAAACTGAAGTCCAAATGGATTGGTCCTTTTCTGATCTCGAGACCATTTCCCAACGGGGCCATTGAGATTGAAGATCCCTAATCAGGCCATAAATTTACGATCAATGGGCAGCATTTGAAACCCTATCTTACTCATAAACTTGCCCCCGTTAGAGGAACTGTTGCCCTGCTGGAGGGTAACTAATGTTGTGCCTCATCCTGAGTCTAGCAGAGGACGTTAAATTCAGTGCTCATTTGGAGGCACCCCAACAACACTTCGCCACTATCACGTTCACTTCACTTTTCACTTTTCCACCCACCATCCACCCACCCTACCACCCTGCTGTATACCCTGCATCTCAGCTCTTGATTCCTGATCTTTCGTCCTTTCTCTACCCTACCCTGCATGCATATGAGGACATAGCATCGTTTGGCATGGGGGGGTGGATAGGCATCCATAGGATCTGGGTATTTTATGGTATCATGCAGTTTCCATCTATCTATATAAAAAAAAAATGGTGTTTAGTAATGATCTGAAGGCTGAAACAAAAATACAATAAGTGTTTATGGATATTCAACCACTGTTTTGAAGACTTTCCAGGCGACAGAAGCTTGATTCGCTCAGGCTCGGCTTAATTCACTTGAGCATTGACAAGATAGATTAGAATCTCTCCTAACTAAGGACGTATTCTTGTACCTGAGACACCAGTACAGGATCCATTGGTTTGATTCTACTCGAGAACCTAAGTAATCTTGGTTCACACTACACATATCAAGAAAGGCCAGGTGAACATAAGATCCAACCCTAGTGTTCATTAGGGAAGGTGGAGTCCTTACCTGTGCATGCAGGTAGACTTTTTATCCCAGGCTTTAGTCTTGTGTTTAGGAGAGACTCTTTCCACCAAAATGGAACTCTCCCACCAAAAGAAAAGTGTGCTCCTCCAAATAATGTTGTAAAAGATATACTGGCACGTGTTTCAAAAAAAAAAAGATGGAAATAAGTCAGTATATCTCGCAAATGTCTGTAAAGTCTTCACCCTACAAAAGTTCTTCAGGGAAAGTTACAAATACCCTATTTTCTTTGAGCCGCAAATGTCATTGAATGGGAGTCGAGTTTTCTGTCATCTTTTTAAGGGTCAATCCAAAGACTTGAGCTGAAACTGGGACCAACCTGCACTTAAAAAAATTCGTGAAACCCTGGGCTTGAGTCTTAATGTTCATCTGGTCAGTCTTGATCCTTCACTATGCACAAGCCATAATCTCTTGAGCTCTTGACTACGGCAAAAACCTCCTGGGTCCTAGAAATCGTACCTAAGGTTTAAATATCAAGAGTCCAGGTTAGTTGAGAGATGGTCTATGTCATGTAAGACTTAAAGTACTGGTAGTCTTCTCTACAATTGGTTCTCACAATATCAAACAAATAAACACACCTATGTTGCCTTAGAAGAAAATCTTCAGCTTAAGATCACTCCTAAGTACAATACAAAAATGTTTTGCTAGGGACTAGCAAAAGATAGGCATGGAGATATGATTACACAGCAAAAATGCACCAACAGTTGTGCCATCTTGTGCTATTTCCTAGCATTGCAAGTGTATATTAGGTAGCCATAGTCGCATTTGTAAAAATAAACGCATGCATGCGTTTATTTGAGAGGGGAGGAGAGTGAATAAAATGGCCTTGAAATTAACGTATTCCTCAAGTGCTGCCTTGCAAAATCACCATCTTTATTTTTATTTGGCTTTGAAATTCTTCTTCTCCGCGCGGTTGCAGGGTATGGCTTCTTCTTCCTCGCGCCATTCTCTGCAGCAGGCTTGCCATGCAAGCCATATGCATAGCCATGCATAGATAGGGTATGGTTGTGCTTGCCTTCTTCCTCTTTAAAAAGGGCATAGCCTTCTTCCTCGTAGAGAGCCTGGTCCAACAAAAAAAAGACACACACACACAGCACCCTTCCAGGCCATCTCCTCCCCTCTCCCATCCATACGCAGCCTCTCTTCCTCCTGAGGAGCCATGCTACGGGCAGGAGCAACTCACAGTGGTACACAACCACCACTGTGAGTCCCACCACCACCCAGCTCATCAAAGAGCCGGTGGGCATGGTGGTTCTCCTCTCTGATTTCATCATTCAGCCATTTCCGCCAATGCCGTAAGACTCGAGCTCTGAAGCTCAAGCATAGCAGCAGCAAGGCACTGAACACCTCTCTCCCACGCGCAGGACACCGCGCACGCCAGCAGCCGACGCAGCCCCTACCGTGCACACGCCAGCCAGCGTGCGTTGAACCTCCAGCAACCGGTCGTGCGAGCCGAGTGTGCACTGTTGCCACTGTTCACACTAGAGAGCGTGACACTGTGGCTACGGTATAGTGACTGGAAAGTTTCTCACTTATCTGGTCACCGCACGCTCTCTCTCTGTGTCGCAACCGTCGCCAGCCCGTCCATGCATGCCGACACCCACTCTCAAGTCTGCACCCGCCCACTTTAGCGCCCGCTACTTCGCCTGTACCCGCCTCTTCGCCCGTACCCACCTCAGCGTGCAGCGTGGTGCACTGCGGTCCCTCCCACACGCCCGCTCCCTCCAGCGTGCGGGCGCGTCTTCGTGCACCTACACGCCTGTGCGTGCGCGTGGCCATCAGACGACGGCTGAGGCATCCGGACGACTTAACTCACCGTGCCTCCTTCACTCCAGCAGACGCACTCTCTCTCTCTCTCCCTTTCTCTCCCACACAGCACTCTCTCACTCCCTCCTGCAAGCACATACACACGCACTCTCGTACACACACCCACTCACTTATACACTACTATATACTTATATATATATACATATATATATATTTGCATATATCTATACATATAATAGTGCCTATATAACTAAGTACAAGTATATATACATATATTTATATACATATATATGCACATATATTTATACATATATATATATACAAATATACATACATATATACATATATCTATAACTCTAAATACATATATATATATGTATATCTATCTACATATATCTATATACATAGATACTTATACCAATATATATATATACATATACACAAATATATAACTATGTACATATATTAGTATATATACATATATATATATCTATATGTATATATATATCTATATCTTTATATATAGTTATATATACATACATATATATCTAATTATAAATATATATACATATATATACACCTACATACATCTATCTATATATTTATTTACATATCTACATATATATACAAATATAGATATATATATACATATATAACTACATATAAACCTATATAATTATAACCATATCTATATATATACATATAGATATATATTTACATATATACATATATATATATTTTCATATCACCTACCACACGTTGTATCGCGGTAATATCTACACTTGTTGCGGATATTCCTCGATAGATGCATACAGAAAGCATTTTCGCGCACATCTTCTACCCATCCATCCTACACTCCTCGCAGCACTTCGTCCTATTGGTTGCGTCTTCCTAGACGACAATCAACTCGACACCATGCTACATGCCATTTTCACCACCACCCCCACCCCTATATACATATATAATATATAAATATATATATATACACTATGTTTACCTTATTTTTATTTCTCTTTCTTGCCATTAAAAAGATAAAAAAAATATACAAAAGAGAAAAGATAATCCTTGACTTGCAGGTACTCAGTCTTGCGAATAGCAAGACCAGTTTTGGAACCCTAATTTGGCTCAAAGCCAAGAACCTGATTTTGAGGGTGTACCTCGAGGACAAAAATTATCAGAAAAAAATCTTAAATAGAAAAACACCAAAAACATAACAAACGAACAGAAGAGATTCGTTGTAGGAAAGGCGTAGAAACTTATTCACCTCTAATCCCACTTCCCTGAGTTTCACCCTAGGCCTAAAAGTGACCAAGATAAAATGAAGTAGGCTAGGTTAAAAATTTTGTAAAAAGATGGTTAGGCTCGATTTAGGTTAATCACTATACTCATTTCAACGATTAAATCACCATATTAACATAACCTATCCGGGCCCGACCACCTACCCTTTCGGAATCTTTTCTTTCCGAAGGATGCCCTTCGGTCTTTGCAATGCACCTGCGACTTTTCAAAGGTGTATGCTTGCAATATTTTCAGTCCTGGTAGGTGAATGCTTAGAAGTCTTTAGGGATGACTTTATTTTTGGAGATTCTTTTGACCATTGTCTCAAAAACCTTGAAAGAACTCTCCAAAAATGCATAGAAGTCAATCTGGTCCTCAATTGGGAAAAAAGTCATTTCATGGTCCAGGAAGATATTGTCTTGGGCCATGTTATTTCAAAAAAAGGAATCGCTATAGGTAAAGAGAAAATAGATGCTATATGTAAGTTCCCACCACCCACTACTATCAAACAGATTAGATCCTTTTTGGGTCATGTGGGTTTCTACCGTCGATTTATACAAAATTTTTCCCAAATCTCCCATCCCTTAAGTCAGCTACTAACTAAAGACCAACCATTTGATTTTAATGATAAGTGCTTGGTGAGTTTTTTGAGGTTGATGAAAGAGGTTGCTGAGGCACCAATTTTGCAGGGACCTGATTGGAATAGTCACTTTGAATTAATGACAGATGCCTCAGATTTTTGCTGTTGGGGCCGTTCTAGGGCAAAGAATTGGCAAGAAGCCCATTGTGATCTATTATGTTAGCAAAACTCTTAATGATGCATAACATAATTACACGGTTACTGAAAAGGAACTTCTTGCCATTGTATTTACCTTAAAAAATTTAGATCTTACCTTTTGGGGTCACATGTCACTGTATATACTGGCCACTCAGCAATTAAATATTTGCTGACAAAAAAAGATGTGAAACCCTGCCTTATCCATTTGATTCTACTGCTCTAGGAATTTGACCTGGAAATCAAGGATAAGGTAGGATCGCATAATGTAGTGGCCGACCATCTCTCTCGTCTTATGACAAATGACATAATGACCCCACCTGATTAGTTCCCCGATGAAAGCATTTTAGCTGCTACAACCCTCCCTTGGTTTGCGCCCATTGCAAACTATTTAGCAACAGAATGAATCCCCGCTGATTGGCCAAAAACAAAATGGGATAAGTTCTTTGCTGATATTAAATACTATTTTTGGGAGGAGCCCGACCTTTTCCACATTTGTGCAAATCAGGTCATTCGACGATGTGTACCCGATTCTGAAATCCATGATATTTTGACACATTATCACTCAATGGCCTGTGGTGGACATTTTCCGAGCAAGAAAACTACGACTAAAATCCTTAATGTGGGATTCTATTGGCCCAGCTTGCACAGAGATAACCATAACTTTGTTCGATCCTGTGTGCTTTGCCAGAGCATCGGCAACATGACTCAGAAGGATATGATGCCCCTTAATCCTATTTTAGAGGTTGAAATTTTTGATGTTTGGGGCATTGACTTCATGGGACCGTTCATCAACTCTGTTGGGCATTTATATATACTAGTCACAGTTGACTATGTTTCCAAGTGGATAGAAGGAATACCCACCTGCACTAGCGATCACCACATGGTTGTCGAATTTCTTAAGAAAAATATTTTCTTAAGATTCGGCATACCAAAAGCCATTATCATTGATAGAGGTTCACATTTCACTCACTCACAATTCCATCACCTTCTTTCTAAATATGGGGTTAATCATAAAATTTCCACACCTTATCACCCCCAAACAAATGGCCAGGATGAAGTTTCTAACCAGGAAATTAAAAATATTTTACAAAAGATGGTTAAGCCCGACCATAAAGATTGGTCCACCAAATTGGACGACACTTTATGGGCCTACCGTACCACTTTTAAAACTTCCCTCAGCATGTCACCCTTCTGTCTGATTTTTGGGAAGGCATTCCATCTCTCGGTAGAACTAGAACATAGGGCCTTTTGGGTAATAAAACAACTCAACATGGATTTATCTGACACCAGTATCCATAGAAAATTACAATTAACTAAATTGGAAGAATTACGTAATTTCTCCTATGAAAACGCAAGGATTTATAAATACCGAACAAAGAAATTTCACAATAAATACATTGTTCGGAAACACTTTGATGTTAATCAACTCGTTTGGCTTTTTGATGCGAGATTACATCTTTTTCCTAGCAAATTAAAATCTAAATGGACCGGCCCCTTTATTGTCCATAAAACATATCCATAGGGCGCTGTTGATCTTTTTGATCCAAAAACTAATTCGACATTTCAAATCAACAGCCAACATTTAAAGCCCTATTTTGATCATACGCCAAATCTTCCATCTGAATCTTTTGATTTCACCAAGTCAGCCACCTTTGATCACTAATGCACACTACGCCCGGGTGAATGACGCAAAAGATAGTACTGGATGGGAGGTAACCCATCATTTCTTTCCCTGCTTTCATTTTTCCTTCTCCTTTCAGGTTTTGACCATCCCAAAACTGACCACCCTTCACTAAGGTGATCCCTTTTCCCTCCTAATGCATGAGGGCATTGCATATCTTAAGCATGGGGGGATGTTTTTAAAATTTGACGATCGATTTAGGATTTTCAAAACCTAAAAACATACAATTTTCTTTAGTTTATTTTCTTGCTTGCATGCCCAAAAAAGTAAAAAGGTTGAAAACTTTTTGAGGAAAAATTTTGAAATCGGGACTAAGGTCGAAAAAACTCACTTTGGGTATAATGGGATTTAATCTTTAACAAGCTAAGGATGAGGATGTGGATCTGATCATTAGAATTTCAGGGTCTATTTTAGACTAGATCAGATATCCTTCTCTAAAAATTCCACCTGAACTCATGATATTTCAGGTGACTTGATCCTATTTTGTAATGTGGAAAGTATTTGACTTAGTTTTTGATTCAAAAACTTGCATGTCCTGAGAAACTTCTTGTGTCAATTTTCATACACAAGCCAACACTTTAAAACAACTAAAAATTAGAAAAACTCTCTTGTTTAGACTTAGTAAAATTCTGAAGCAGATCATTGGTTTGAGTTCCCACCGTCGAGAAGGAGGAAAATGCCTCCTTTGAGGATGCGATGTCAACATGTTACCGCCTCGACGCTGCTCCATATCTATATTTCATATCTTTAGATGGAGCATTAAAGCACATTTTAGCAGCTCAAGTACCATGGACGGTGCTCTACCAATAGTGTCGGAGAAAGAGCTTGAGTTTGCTTGGAGCACTCCTTTACACTGCATTGTGTTTTGGGGTTGTGAGCTCCTGGGTAGTGTCATCGACAGTGCTATCTCGAAGTACTGGCGCCAGAGCCCCCTCGAGGATTGGTAACGGGAATGATGATCCCGACACTTTTGTTGTAAGACTAAGCTAAAAATAAGCATAGGGGAGAAAGGAAAAAAAAAGAATAAATAAATAAATTAACACATCCCCATAAATATTTGCTTTTCACAAGCACAGACACAAGGTTTTAAAGGATTTTGCAAGTTGCGAATCAGATTCATGAGCCAGAAAAATCCTAAAAATAAAAATTTCAAGTCATCTGAATTAACAAGGGGTTAATTTGTGAATTTTCTGGAGGATATATTGATCATGTTTTGTCTAATGGTTGGATCCAAAAACAAATCCCGATGTTTATCCTTAACAAATCCCTTGCCTCCTATGTTTAGATCAACCAAGGTCCCTTAATCTTTTTCTCCTCAAAAGTTGAAAAAATTAGATTTCCCAAAAATTTTGCTTTCCAAAAAAATTAAAGTTTTCTAAGAGACTAGCAAAAGATAAGCATGGAGATGCGATAAATGCCAGTTTATCATCATTCGTATGCATTTAAACAAATCTAGCTCTTACGATTTTTCTCTGCAAGCGAGTTTTTGGGTAGCATTTAGGCACTAACTAGGATAGGCATACATTGCATTTTTTCTTGTCGTTTTAATGTGTCTTTGTGAGTGTTAGGGATGAACAGATATACAGATCCCTAAAACCCTAGCACTCAAGAAGGCAAATAGTGAAGGAGGAGCTAAGACTAGCTAGAACTCAGCTTGATCTAGCTGACTACAGTTGGAACTGAGCTCACGTGGACTAGGGTTTGCTCATCCTAGCTCCATTCAGCTAATCTTAGCTGCATGGAAGCTCAAGAGAGCTCATCTTAGCTCACCCTAGCTTAGGTCAGCTCAAATCCAGCTCAATTTAGTTGACTCTAGCTCATCTCAGCTCCCACTAGTCCACAGGGAGCTCTAGCTAGCTCAGCTGAGTTGACTGGAGTCCACCCCAGCTCAGATCCAGCTACATCCAGCTCCACTCAACTCCAACCAGCTGAAGAAGAATTCATCCTAGCTTAGGAAGCTCAAGTCCAGCTTCCGAGGACACAGCTTAGCTCAACTTGGTTGAGCTAAGCTACCTTAGCTTTCTCAACCAGCTCAATCCTCCCCGGGAGCACCAGACCCAGCTCACCTCAACTCCATTCAACAAAAGCCAGCTCACTTTAGCTTGGCTTAGTAGCTAGCAAAGAACTAGCAAGCTAAGCCAGCTAGAGTAGCCCCATGTTGACCTCTTCAGTAGCTGCCAGCTCCACTTCAGCTCCAGATTCTTCAGATCCAGCTCCTCCCTCCAAACCCTAGCTCCAACCTCCTCCTCTACTGCACTATTAGCTAAGCTAGCCTAGCTTAGTTATGCTCTAGCTCCCTTGGCTTTTACCACCTAAAAACCTTACCTAACAACTCGACCAACTTGATCCACCTAAGCTCCACATAAGCTAACCCTACTTCCACCTCACCTTGTAGCCAACCTAGTCTACCCACTACCTCCAAAAGACACCTTAAAGTGGCACCAAAACTACCCTAACTACCTCCTTATTGGCACCACTTTTTCCCTCCAAAACCCCCTTCATCTCCACCACACATCTTCCCTTAAACCCATCTCCACCATCCACATAATTCCCCTTCTAGAAGCCTTCTTGGTGGAGCCAAAACCATGGCATCTTTCCATGCTTGACACCACCTTTAGGTGGCCCTTCACCACCATAACCACCACCTTCACACCCTTTTACCTGGCGCCAACTATCCTTAGCCCTAGGATCACCTAACCACCTCCGTCTTCCCATCTTAGCCCTCCATTTCAGGAGTCACCTTAACCCCTCATCCTACCCTATAAAAAGACCACTACCCACAACCATTCAAACCATCCTTGGCTAGCAAATTTCCTCTCATACTCTACCTAGATCCCACGCCCAAGAGAGAAGAAGAAGAAGATTAAGGGGATATTTTGTCCCCTTGGTGCCTTCCCCTTTTCCCTTCTCTCTTGTGCCCACTCCAGCCAAAGGAGGAGCCAGGTGATGAGAACCTCATCATGAGCCATAACTAGCTCATTTTGACCTAATACAAAGGATAAAAGCTCCTACATATCTCAAGGAAAGGCTTAACTCAGAGAATTCTGAGTTTGAGAAGAAAACAAGTCATAAGGGGTAAAAATGCAATTTTACCAGTATAATCTGCATACAGGGTAATTCAGGGCCCAAACATAGGTCAAAGCAGCTTAATAAGAATAAAAGTGGGATGAGATGATCTAGCAAGGGCTACAGCACTTCCAAGAAACTAAATGATAATCTGTAACCCTAAAACAACCCACTTCAATTCACAAGGTTCGAGGCAAAGTAAAAATAGAATAAACCCTCTAAAATTCATAGAAAAATAATCTCTAGGGTTTAGAACCTTCAATTTGGCCTTCAGAACCCATTTTGACCTACATTGAGAACCATGCCCAATTAATAACTTAATTTGGGTTTTTGCGTAAATTGACCGGTCAAACAAGGTTTAATATAGAAATGAAATTCACCATCAGATTCCTTAGGACCTAATTAATCATGTATAAAAACTTGAGCCTAAGATGACACCTCCTTGACCGACTTTACACTTTGGTCCTCATATATTTACTCTTTGGCCCTCAACTTTTGAACCCTAGCATTTTGGCCCCTAACTCTCCTTCGTTCTTTGCGATCAGGTCCCCCCTGCAAAACCTGCCAGCACCATGCTCCACCGACCTTGCGCGGAGCATGGCGCCGCGCAGGGTGAGGGGGGGGACCTGGCAAGTAAACCGGGGGTGCCCTGCGTCGTCAGCCGTCGCAGGGACACCCCCGTGGTCGTTGTAACCCACCATACCGGCCGTGCGAACGCACGGACGGTATGGGTTCTTGTTTCCGGCCATCCTCCGGCGAGGGAGACACGTCGTCTCCCTCCGCCTTCCTCCCTGTTTGATCCCTATAAATACCCCCCGTTGCTCCACCGACCGGGGCAGCTCGGGTCTGACGGAGAAAACCCCCAACTTTCCTCTCTTCTCTCTCCGGCAGACGCTCACCAGCTCCGGCGGTTCCTCCCCCTTCTCCTCTTCGCTCTGCCACAATACCAGCAGCAGAGACTTCCTCCCCTGCTCTTCCCGCGCCACGCCGCACCCAGCTGGCGCCTCTCCGGCTCTCTGCTCGCCGCCGCCCCTTTCCCTGAGCATCGTCTTCTCCGGCGACAGTCGATATGACTGTCGCCCTGTTCCTCCCCCTTCGTCCCTGCAAGTAAGCTAGAACTACTCCCCTTCTTCTCCTCTTTCTTTCCCCGCCTTCAATTTATTCAATTAAGCCCTCGACCGACCCTGACCATCGTCACCCCCTTCGTCTCCGGCCACCCTCCGGCGAGATGCTCCCATCGCTCCACAGCCTCACACACCTCGCCGACCCTCACCGAACCTCCGCCTCATCACACTAAGCACCCCCCACCCCTTCACTGCCACTCCACACCTCCGTAACGCTTCCCCCAACAAACCCATCCTCCGACCCACAGTCCGACCTAGGGCAGCCTTTGCACGCCGCCCCACGCCTCGCCACCACCCACACGAGCTTCGCCGCACCCTGGCGAAGCTCCCGGCACTTTCTGATTAGGCCGAGAGGCCATTTTTCTGTGAACAGGCCACCCGACCTCCGCCGCCATTGCCGTGCAGAAGGAGCTGCTTCCGCCTGCAGCTACAGGCGCGCCACGCTCAGCGCCACGCCCAGATTCGACTCCCAGGCCTTGCGAGGCGTTTCGACAAAACACCAGGCTCGCAGCTAAGGCAGAAGGCTTCACGTGACGCCGCGATCTCCCGCTGCTTTCCCCGCTGCGGGCGCGCAATTGAGGTGGGACATTTAGTCCCACCTCGGAAAAGTCTGAAGAGGCGCGGCGATATAAGACGCAAAAGTGCTGGAGGCTTACTGCCTCAGCACACGGGGTGAGGTCCCCTTCACCCGCCCGGTTACCCGGTCTCGTCCGCGCTCACGCCCCGCGGACCTGACCCGACCCGACCTGACTTAGACTGACCTGCACTCCTCGCCCACCACACACGCCGGTGGGCCTGGACCCGGGCACGACCCGTACCCGATTACCCGGCAGCTCTGGGAGAGCTTTCCCATGAGTGGTTTCAGAGAGAGAGAGACGCGGGGGAGAGGGTAGAGTAGGTTTTGTCCTCTGACGTAAGCTCTGAAGTGTGCAGGAACAGGTGAAGAAGAAGGAAGCTGAGGAAGACACTGTAGCAACAGGCAGTTTAAGTCGTCTGATTTGGAAATCAGACGACGGCCTGAAGGGAAAAGAAGAAAGAAGGAGGGGCGACGTCCCTGACTGGAAAAGAAAAGAAGGAAGAAGGAGATCTGAAGAAAGAAAGAAAGAAGAGCATCACCTCTGCAGAACAAAGAAGGAAGAAGGAAGAAAGAAAGAAAGAAGAGCATCACCTCTGCAGAACAAAGAAGGAAGAAGGAGATCTGAAGAAAGAAAGAAAGAAGAGCATCACCTCTGCAGAACAAAGAAGAAAGAAGGAGATCTGAAGAAAGAAAGAAGAGCATCACCTCTGTAGAACAAAGAAGAAAGAAGGAGATCTGAAGAAAGAAAGAAGAGCATCACCTCTGCAGAACAAAGAAGAAAGAAGGAGATCTGAAGAAAGAAAGAAGAGCATCACCTCTGCAAAACAAAGAAGAAGAAGATCACCTCTGCAGAACAAAGAAGAAAGAAGGAGATCTGAAGAAAGAAAGAAGAGCATCACCTCTGCAGAACTAAGAAGAAGAAGATCTGAGACGAGGAGAAACAAAGAAAAAAAAAGACACCAAATTCTTTCTCTCTCTTTGTTTATTTTTGTAAAAGAAACATGTATATCTCTAGAATACAACTTGCTCCCTGAGTTCGACCTTGGGAACTCTTTTATTTTCCGAGTAAAAAAATTTATATTTGAAATGTTGGTAATAACTGGCTATACTACAACGCTATAACAATAAAACCCGGTTATCTCTCGAAGCCAACGTTTCACCAGGCAAGCAAGACCTTTGGAGGAGGTCTTGAAGGTGGCCAATGCCACCTTGGTGGAGAGCTTGAGGGTGGTGCACGCCCACCCTTGGAGGAGAGCATTGAAGGTGGTAGCATCCACCTTGGAGGAGCTTTCAAGGAAGGAGAAGGAGACCCTCTTTTCAAGCCAAGGAGCAGCTAGGCTTGGAGTAAGAAGACCCCTTCTTCACCAGATTTTGCAAGAGGATTTGTTTTCCTTTTATTGCTTTTATATTTTCCTTTTCTAGTAGAACCATTCCTCTACTTGTGATTGTAGAGAACACAAATTCTGCTTATTTGAGTTGCCTTCTTTTTAATTCCTATTGCAATTGTTGTCTTTGTTCTAGCACTTATTTCACTTCCACTTCCTAATTGCTCTAGGCCTCCACTTGCCTAGAGTGAGCTTAGGTAGTGCACATTTTCATCTCTTAAGTTTTAGCTTAGCTATCTTAGGTGTTAGCACTTTTCTGTCACAATTCGCACTTTGCCCTTATTAATTCAAAACTAAAAATATATATATTTAAAAGACCAAAAGGAAAGTTGAGATTTATTTTACAAGCAAGAGAATTGAATTGCAAATTTGCCTCCTTGGATGATCCTAGATACTCCCCTATCTAGGAATATAAATTTAAAAGCATATGCGATTTTCCTTGTTACAATGACTTCAAAATCGCTTTTACAAATCACGCCAAACTTCTCATCACTAGCATCCGAACTTCTCCTTGTCTGGTAACTCAAAGAGACCACATCAAGATCCACACTGCCAGACCAGTCAATATGGGAATGTGCAAAACACATACCCTAGGTAGCAGCCATTCCCGTCTTAGTAGCAGCAACCCCATTCCTTATACCAATCACTGTACCAAGCTGTTAGTCACCCTCCAAAGCAGGCTGACCCTTTGGAGGCACTAAAAGAGGGGCTAAAAGAATCAATGAGGAAATCTACAAAGGATAGCTTGCAGATAATGAAGGTGATGGCTGACTAGATACAGACTATACAGAACATGCAAAACCAGCTGTTGCTGGAGCATAGGACTTAGGGAGCCTTTCCCTCCCAACCCATCCTGAACCCTCAATATGTGGAGAACCAAGGCACCCCGCCGAGGTTTCGGGCACCACAGGGACAGACACACAACATATTATAGGTGCCTCTTGCACCACCTGGTTACGCTCAAGGCCAACTGCCTTTGCAGAACCCCGCATTCTCTGCCCGTTCTGCTCCCCCACCACCTCATGGACAGCAAGCCGATGCAAATGTTGTCTCATTAAAGAGAGAAACGAAGACATTCGACCCACCACATAGGTAGGCGGGTCCTGATTTTCTCACCCTTCGCCGCAGGCGGGTTCGACTCCATCTCAGGAGCCACCTACGGTAGATAAGGGTAAGGGGCAACTTGACCCTGAGATTCCCATCCCTTTTCCTGAGGCTCTGACGTGAAATGTAGTACGGAAAAAGGACACACAGAATTTTGAGGACCTGAAGTCAATGTTCAAGGAAGTACATATTCAGGTCCCCCTCCTCAAAGCATTGATCACATCCCTGCTGTCGCTAGGTTCTTCAAGGACTATTGTACCCTGAAGCGACAGCCTAGAATTGGACGACAGGTGGTATTGTCAAAAGAAGCTAGCACCATGATTCTAGCTGACTTGCCGCTGAAAAAGAAAGATCCTGGTACCCCACTCATATCCTGCTTATTGCGGGATTCTCCATTTGATCGGGCCCTTCTAGATCCGGGTTTGTCCATCAACCTAACCCCTACGGCCGTATTTGATTGATTTCAATTTGGGGAGTTAAATCCCACCTCAGTTATGATTCAGCTAGCTGATAAATTAGTAAAAACACCGAGGGGGATGGTTGAGAACATGATCGTAAAAGTCCACGGATTCTGCTTTCCCGCAGACCTTTTCGTTCTCGATATGGAAGTTCCTCCTAATCTCTGAGATGCAACAATCATTTTGGGTCACCCATTTCTAGCGACAGCCCGAGTGAACATCGATTGTGCATCTGGGTGTTTGGAGATAGCCCTAGGTAATGAACGACCTTGACTTGACATATTCAGGGCATCAAAGAATTTTGACTGTGATCGCATAGTGGAGGATGATGAAGACGAAGATTTGGCATACTGTGGTATCATTGGGATCCTTTGTGACAACCCAATGTCTCATTCGTATGCACTATCAGGGTTCTTGGACCTCGATCCACACGGGACTGAGACCACTACACTGCACATATCTCCCCGAGGATCTGACTGTTTAGGGTGTGCTTCTTACTACAGCACCCCTGAATCCAACTATCTTGATCCACACATTATTGAATCACCGCTGTTGTTGTAGGAAGACGTGACCACAGCTAACGGGTTGCCCGTTAACGCAGTCATAACTGATTATTTCATAAGAAACGAGCCAGTGGGAATTCACGTGCATACGGATCAACAGATTCCCACCCTCGTGTTTGCTCCTCCCACTCCCAATCCTGACTCTTACCCACTCGTGATTGAATTGAATCCCTTACCTAACTCACTTAAGTATGTGTTCTTGGGCGAAAGTGAGACATACCCAATCATTATTAATTCCCACTTAACCCAAGAACAGGAGCATCAATTGATTTCTACGCTACAAGACCATAGGACTACTATAGGGTGGAGTATTATTGATCTCCACGGTATTCGCCCCTCGTATTGCACTCATCACATTTACACAGATGAGGGGGTGAAACCTTTGAGAGAACCTCAAAGACGGCTTAACCCAAATATGCTAGAGGTTGTTAAGAAAGAGATCATTTGGCTGGATGCAGGTATTGTATACCCGATCTCAGATAGCCAGTTGGTGAGTCCGATCCAAATAGTGCCTAAGAAAGCAGGACTCACCGTTGTGAAAAATGGTAAGGGCAAATCCATCCCGACCCGCATTGCGACATCTTTGCAGGTCTATATCGACTATAGGAAATTGAACAACACTACCTAGAAGGATCACTTTCCTTTGCCTTTCATTGATCAAATCTTGGAATGGTTAGCCAGACGCAGTTCTTTTACTTTCTGGATGGATACTCCGGGTATAATCAAGTAGTGATTAGCCGAAAGATCAAGATAAGACCACATTAACATGCCCCTTTGGATCATTCACTTTTAGGTGAATGCCCTTTGGCCTCTGCAATGCACCAGCAACATTTCAGCATTGTATGATGGCCATCTTCTCTAACATGATTGGGGACTATGTGGAGGTACTCATGGATAACTTCTCTGTCTTCGGAGATTATTTCACATCTTTTCTTGGTAACCTCACCAAGATCTTGAAACGATGTATTGAGGTAAACCTAGTACTATCCTGGGAGAAAAGCCATTTCATGGTGAGGGATGGCATAGTACTAGGGCACAGGATCTCTAAAAATGGACTCGAGGTCGATCGAGCTAAATCGAAGATTATTTCCCACTTACCACCACCTAGCTCAGTCAAGCAGATTAGATCATTCTTGGGTCACGTCGGCTTCTATTGGAGATTTATACGTGATTCTCAAAAATTGCATGACCTTTGATGAATCTTCTTGTTGCTGATGTCCCATTTGAATTCAGAACCTTGTGGCTTAGCACCTTCAAGACTTTACGACGTGCTGTCTCTGATTCCCCGATTCTCCAACTACCCGACTGGTTGCTCGATTTCGAGATGATGTGCCACGCTTCTGATTTTGCCGTCGATGCTGTTTTAGGCCAGCATCGGGAAAAACAACCCCTTGTCATATACAATGCTAGCAAGATGCTGAATGAGGCTCACCGCAATTATACTATCACTGAAAAGGAACTGGTAGCAGTAGTATTCGATTTGGAGAAATTCAGATCTTACCTATCAGGGTCCAAAGTCATCATTTTCACTGGCCACTTCGCCCTCTGGCATTTGTTGGCAAAGAAGGGTGCCAAACCACGGCTCATTAGATGGATCCTTCTATTGCAAGAATTTGATATCGAAATCCGCAACAAAGGCAGAAAGCAGAATGTTGTGGCGGATCACCTATCCAAACTAGACCCAGGACACATTCCTTACTCCTTGCCTATCCACGAGCAATTTTTGGATGAATCTCTTTTGGTAGTTCATTCTATTGTGTTCCCCTGGTATGTGGATATCACAAACTACCTTATCGTAGGCAAGATTCCCGTGAACCTATCGAAGGACTAGAAACTCAAATTCGCTGTGGAACCAAATTCTACCTCTGGGATGACCCACTGCTCTTCTGCATTGCAGCGGATCAGCTTATTCGAAGATGCATCCCAGATTCTGAGATCCCCAGTGTGTTATCTTTTTGCCACAATGATGCTTATGGTGGTCATTTCTCGGGATGGAAAACCACAGCAAAAATTTTGCAGTTGGGATTTTTCTGGCCAACTATTTTCAGAGATACACACGAATACACCCAACACTGCAAACGACGCCAGTTGGTCGTCGGTTCTATGACCAGGAGAGACATGATGTCACTCTAGCCCGTCATTGTGGCAGAAGTGTTCGACATCTGGGGCATCGATTTTATGGGCCCTTTCCCGAACTCGCATGGCCTCGAATACATATTACTAGCTGTCGCCTATGTCTCGAAGTGGGTCGAGGCCATCCCAGCGAGACGAGTTGATCATAAGACCGTCATTTCTTTTGTATGGCAGTACATCTTAGCGAGATTCGGAATACCCCACACTCTGATTAGCGACGGGGGAAGTGTTGACGCAGTTAGATCGTGTTTTAACAATTATTGCGTTGTAATATAGACAAACTTTCCACGAAAACAAATAATGATTTATAACTCGAAAATCAGAGTATCCGAGGTCGAACATAGGGAGCAATTGGAATTTACTACTAATCTCAAGAATGTAATTGAACACTTAATTACTCAAAATGTAATTCAAATATAAATGCATGAGTTTGAAAAGTAATTGTGGAAAAAAGAAGAATTTGGATGTCTGATCATGGGATCAGACGTCTTAAAAGATGTTTGCCTTCTTCTATTCTTCTTATGATTTTTCTTCCTTTCTTCTTCTTTCTTCTCTGCAGTGCCTTGCTTCTTTCTTCTCCTGCAATATCTTTCTCCTTGCGGGTCTTCTTCTTCTTCCTTTGCTCTGCTTCCTTTGCTTCAGTTCCTCTTCTTCTTCTTCTGCCTGTCTTCACCTTTCTCTATTTCTTCTTCAGTTCTTCTACTCTTTTTCCTTCGCCTCTTCCTTCTCCTTTTCCTCTGCAATGGCTTCCTTACTTCTTCTTCATTTCCCTTGCTAGCAGCGGCTAAGTGTTGGCTTCACTTCTTCTTCCTTCCTTCCCAGCACAAACCACAACAATGCAAAACCTAACCCTCTACCCGCGCGTCTCTCTCTCTGTGTAAACTACACTCTTCAGCACACTCTTCCAGAGCTGGGTAAATGGGTCGAATCTCGCACCCGGGTCCGGGCGCACAGGCGTGAGGGTGGTGCACGAGGAGTGCTCAGGGCAGTGTCGGGTTGGGTCGCTAGATCCGTGTGGTGAAATAACGGACGAGGCAGTGAGATAGGTGAAGGACCTCACCCTAAGTTCGTTCAGAGGCAACGAGACCATATCACAAAAACATTATAAATCGTTCCAGCGCGTTGTGACTTAATGATGTGGGACTAATACCCACTGCCTTCTCTCGCACGCTCACAGCAGACCATGCCTTCAATTCCCTCAACTGCAGGCTCTGTTGGCATCGCTTGCTGGCTCAACTATCTTCACAAGACCTGCCCAAGTTCGCAGCACCTGGAATCTTGCAGTCCTGAGTCCTGTAGCAAGCGTGGAGTGATTAGCCCATAGTTGTGGGCTATTTAAGTATTTAAGTGCCTACACATTAGGTTAATTCTAACATTTATTTAGTATAAATTAGGATGTAAATAGATTAATTCATAGTTTTAATCTAATTACATAATCCATACATTACATTCATATCTTAAGTGCATTTAGAATTAGCTTAGAATAGCATTCATCTAATTAGATAACCAATTAGGTATATTGTTTTTATTAACATAGAAGTTGAGGGTCTATACATAAATAACCCTAATATTTTAATAATATTTTCTTTATTCGTCTTCTTTCAGAACGGCTGGCTGCCGCTCCAACGCCCGCGTGATGCAGTGAAAGCCATTCAAGGGCAGCCACCCTCTCAGTAACTTAAGACGTCTGGGAAATTTCCCAGACGTCTGAAGTTACCTGCTCACTTCACCGCACACGCCTGAAGTCGCCTGCAGACCCCTTCCCGCACCTGCAGAACCTTCAGCGCACCCACGTCCGTCAACCTTCAGCTCAAACACGCACAACCGCCTGCAGTCCACGCCGTTCACCACTGCGCCTGCAGAACCGCCAGCAACCGACCTCTGCAGACCCTCTGCCCACGCCAGCTTCCACCGCACACGCCAGCGCCCGCCTGCAGACCATCGCAGCCACGCCTCCGCACGCCAGCGCCCTCCGTAGACCCTCCGCGCGCCAACGCACAACCGCCTGCAGAACCGCCAGCAACCGACCTCTGCAGCTTCCACCGCACACGCCAGCGCCCGCCTGCAGACCACCGCAGCCACGCCTCCGCGCGCCAGCGCCCTCCGCAGACCCTCCGCGCGACCACGCACAACCGCCTGCAGAACCGCCAGCAACCGACCTCTGCAGCTTCCACCGCACATGCCAGCGCCCGCCTGCAGACCACCGCAGCCACGCCTCCGTGCGCCAGCGCCCTCCGCAGACCCTCCGAGCGACCACGCACAACCGCCTGCAGAACCGCCAACAACCGACCTCTGCAGCTTCCACAGCACACGCCAGCACCCGCCTGCAGACCACCGCAGCCACGCCTTCGCGCGCCAGCGCCCTCCGCAGACCCTCCGCGCGCCCACGCACAATCGCCTGTAGCACCTCCGTCGGAGCTCGTCCGGCCACCTCCGGCCGCCGCGCGACTCGCCGCCACCACCGATTCGAAGCCCTTGATCCAAGGGACCTCCTCCGAGCTTCCCGCGCCCGGCCATCGGCTCCTCGTCGCGCAAGACAACGGGGAACAATTCCCCTGTTTTGCTACAGTAAAACGTTGATTAAAATTTACATTTTCTGCCATTGCCAGATTTTATTCATATTCTATTCACTCTGCATTGCGGAAAATATCCTGTAGTTTCTCATAATTGCCATTTCAGCATTGTTTCTGGCTTAAACCTTAATCTAAAGGCAATCTTGGCTTGGTTCTTGTCCAAATTGACTACGAACAAACATTTTTAAGTAGCGCGAATTTTAATACGTTATTGCCTCCCTGTGGATACGACCCGCTCCTCTGCGAGTGGTTATTTCTTATTAAAAATTGATTAGTCGATTTTTCCACCACATTAAACTACAAACGACTTAAAACCGAAAGATCGACCGGTCAAATGGCGCCGTTGCCGGGGAGGCAACAGACGCAATAATTTCACCTAATTTTATTTTGATTATTTGTCAATTGCACAGAGATTTGACCATCTATTATTTTCTTTTCTGTGCGAGAAATTTTGTGCAAGAATCAGCCACTGTGAGAGGCGACCCTTGACGTCGCCAAACGAGAAGTGGACAAGCAATTTTGAAAGGAGGAGAAGGACGAGGACGCGACGGACACCACTGTATTTAATCGCTAATTTAATTAGAATAGAATTAAGACTGAAGACTTAATTTTTCATTACAGTTAGTTTGAAACCCTTGTTCTGGGGCAAATTTTGAGGGGTTTGTTCCCTGATTTTGTTTTGGACCCGTGTTGGGTAATTTTTGGGAGCCTGTTCCCTTTTCTTTAGATTTAGGTTTATTTTTTTTATTATTATTATTTCTTTTATTTGCTTGTGCATAAGTAGTTCTAAAAAAAATAGAAAAAGAAAAAAAAACGAGCTGCCTGCTAGAAGCTGCCTGCCCTAGGACGAACCATTTAGGTCTGTATGAGCAGCCTCTAGATTTGCTTTTCTGCATTGCGTGCATTTTTGCATCGAAGATCGCTGGAGGCAAGGTACGCATTCTCTTACTTTGCATCCTATTTTTGATCACGCATTGCATTTGGGATTTAATGCGAAGACCACCTAATCTGTACTGAATAAATCTAACAAGTGGTCACATATTTTCTTTAGAAAAAGGACTAATTAAAGGAAGGACATTTTAAAAACCAAGGATTTGATTTTCAAACTTGGCGTGCGATTCAAAGTTCAAAATCTTTGACGGTGTATGCACACTTATTTCACTTGCACCACGGCACGTTTCTAGACGCTCCTTAGGTTTGGAAATACTAGGACAAGAGCCCTCCTTTCGTTGGATTCTGAAGTGTTCGGAACTTGAGATCAAAGGTTTTGTAAATCCAAAGAGGGGGATACCCTGTCACGGATTTTTGGGGGTAGTTGAGGAGCACCGCGAAAGCACAGCTTCAAAGGAAGGCTTAGGCCTACTTGCATCCCTCGATCTTCCGTCTTTGGATTTACTTGACCATTTGAGATTTAGGGAAGATTACCTAAGTTCCAACTAGGTCTTTTTAGGTGAGCCGTAGGTTGACAATAGGCGCGTAATTGATTGGGTAACTTGTTTTGTCACCTACAATTTGAATTAAATTCAAAAGCCTAAATCTGTAAAGACCAAACAAGTCCGTTTGAATTGTGTTTGTAGTGCATGCTTGGTAGGCGTTCTCTTAGGAGACAACTTGTATTTGATCCTGAACCAGAAAGAATCCTAAGAAAAGACCTCCCAAGGGTAGAAATGGCCGGTCAAAGTAGCCTTAAGGAATATTTCATCCCAACCAACCAAGCTGGCCCAGCACTACGTAGACCTGGAGGGGATAATCCATATGAGATCAAAAGTAGTACCATATCCTTGCTACCCTCTTTTTATGGTACTACTAGGGAAGACCCTTACAGGCATATTGAGGAATTCACCGAGGTCTGTTCCACGGTGAAGCTGCAGGGCGTTACTGATGACGCTCAAATGCGGACCCTTTTTCCCTTCTCCCTAAAGGACAAAGCCAAGTATTGGTATCACACCCTTGATAATTTAAATACTTGGGATGCCCTGAAAAAGGAGTTTTTGAAGAAGTACTTCCCCATGAGCAAAACAAATCACTTTAGGAGGGAAATCATGAGTTTTGCTCAAAAGGATGGGGAAGCTTTCCATGATGCGTGGGAGCGCTTTAACGATTTGCTGAGACTTTGCCCACATCACCAGGTGCCTAAATGGCAACTGGTTGAAAGGTTCTACACTGGACTTAATGATTCTCATAGGCAAACTGTGGATGGTGCCTTCGCAGGAACCTTTCTATCTAAGACTGAGGATGAAGCTTGGAACTTATTTGATACTTTGAGTGAGAATTCTATTCACTTGAATTCTACCTACATGGATAGAAAGCCCACTCTCATGCAAAGAAAGTTGGAGGCGAATGAAGCAAGGGAAACCCAGAATTTAGCTTATCAAATTCAATTACTGAATCAAAACATGGAAAGGCTTATGTCGAACCCGAGTTCATTCACACCTAACACCTCCACATCCCAAGCTTCCGAATGTGTAATTTGTCAAGGCAATACACACGGCACTGTGGATTGCCACTTAGCCTCCCAATTCCCTGAGCTTGTACAAGCAGATTTGAATGCCGCTCAAGGGTTCCGTCCAAGACCTCGTAATGATCCTTTCTCCAACACTTATAATGAGGGATGGAGGAACCACCCAAACTTTTCATGGAGACAAGGAAATGTCTCAAATTCAGGGAATTACAAACTGCAATCCTTTCAAAACCATCAAATGAACCAACCTCAGACCTTTGCCCAACCTAAAACCTCTGAGATGGATGAATTGAAGGCGATCTTGAAAACTATGCAAGAAAGTCAAAGTGCCATCATCCAATCTCATGACAAGGCTATACATGAGATGAAATCACAAATTGGACACCTTGTTGAGGCCGTTAGACAGAGGGAGACTGGGAAGTTTCCAAGTGCTGCTGAGGAAAATCCTAAAGGAAAAGGGATTGTCTTTAGGGAGCATGCTCAGGCGGTGACTATTCTGAGGAGTGGGAAAGAAATTTCCAAACCCGATGCTCCTATAGTCTCACCCCCTAAAAAAACATCCACCCCGACTTTCACCCCCACCGAAGAAGATTTGCCCAAATCTTCTCCGCTTGAAATCACCTCACCGGAAGAAGTTGCCCCCGTTCCACCCCTTACTCGACATGACAACCCTTCCACCCAGAGATCGAGAGTGCCATTTCCAGAGCGCTTATCCACCTCTGGGCAGACTTCTGCTGGCTCATCTGGAGCCAAAGATAAGACGGATGAGATTATGGAAACTTTCAAGCAAGTGCAGATTAACCTGCCTTTGCTTGAAGCTATCAGGCAGATTCCGTCTTATGCCCACTTCTTAAAGGACTTGTGCACGAAAAAGCGGCAATCTAGAAAACAGGTCCAGTCTAAAGTTGTCCTGCCTGATTCTGTTAGCTCAATTGTTTAACATGGCACACCTCCGAAACTTAAGGACCCAGGGGCCCCATATATCTCTGTAGTTATTGGTGACTTACAAATTGATGAGGCTCTGCTTGATCTGGGTGCGGGGGTGAACATCCTTCCGAGCTATGTATATGAACAACTTGGGGGAGGCAATCTGAAGCCTAGCCCTGTAGTCCTTCAAGTTGCTGATCGATCACTTAAGACACCACGGGGAATTTTGGAAGATGTCCTCGTAAGAGTGGAGGATTTCTTTTTTCCCGTTGACTTCTTAGTTTTGGACACTGACCCTACCAACAAGCCAACCAAACCCTCCATCATTTTGGGCCGCCCCTTCCTTGCAACTTCCCATGCTTCAATTAATTGCAATACTGGGGCATTGAAAATGGGCTTTGGGAATAGGAAAATCCGGCTTAATGTGTTTGATGCTTACAAACAAGCTGGACTTGAGGATTGTTCTCAAGTTGAGGTGATAGATGACCTGATTGAAGAGGCAACTCCTGCAATGTTATGTGATGACCCCCTTCAGCATGTCATGCTAAATGAGCATTCCCATCTCTTGGAAGAATGTGAAGGGGATATACTAGAACTAGAGGAATTGCTAGGAGTTTCTGCTGAGTCTCTTCCCCCATCATTCCCGCCGAAGGCAGATTTGCTACCTGAGATGGGGACATCTATTATGAAACCCTCAACCATACAAGCCCCCAACCTTGAGTTGAAACCCCTCCCTGACACTCTCAAGTATGTTTTCCTAGGTGCCAATGATACGCTCCCAGTTATCATTTCGGCTGTGCTGTCTGAGGCACAGGAGGGAGCCTTGATTGAATGCCTGTCTATGCATAAGGAAGCTATTGCTTGGAGCATTGCTGACATTAAGGGTATAGACTCTACACTCTGCATGCACCACATTTATACTGATGATTCCATCAAGCCTTTTAGGGACATGCAGAGACGTCTGAACCCTAATATGAGGGAGGTTGTAAAAAAGGAAATCCTGAAGTGGTTGGACGTTGGGATCATATATCCCATTGCTGATAGTAAATGGGTCAGTCCCATTCATGTGGTGCCAAAGAAGGCAGGCTTTACTGTGGAACTCAACGACCAAGGTGAACAAGTTGTCACTAGACCCTCAACTGGATGGAGGGTCTGTATTGATTACCGCAAGCTGAACACCGCTACCCAGAAGGATCACTTTCCTTTGCCTTTTATTGATCAAATTCTCGAAAAATTGGCAGGGAATAAGTATTATTGCTTTCTCGATGGATATTCTGGGTACAATCAGGTGGCAGTCTTTCCTGATGACCAGGAAAAGACGACATTCACGAGTCCTTACGGTACTTTTGCATTCAGGCGTATGTCGTTTGGATTATGTAATGCCCCTACAACTTTCCAGCGATGTATGATGTCTATCTTTTCGGACATGATTGACGAGTGTGTCGAAGTATTTATGGATGACTTCTCTATTTATGGCTCGTCTTTCGACCAGTGTCTCCTGCACCTGGAGAATGTGTTGAAACGATGTAAGGAGACTGGTTTAGTCCTCAGCTGGGGAAAAGTCACTTCATGGTACAGAAAGGAATTGTACTTGGGCATGTTGTATCTGAGCAAGGTTTGGAAGTAGATAAAGCCAAGATTGATTCTATTTCCAAACTTCCATTGCCTACGAATGTCAAACAGATTAGATCCTTTCTGGGCCATGCTGGCTTTTACAGGCGCTTTATTAAAAATTTTAGTAAGATTTCTAGGCCACTTTGTGACTTATTGGCGAAGGAATCTTCCTTCAGTTTTGATTCAAAGTGTGCCGAGGCCTTTCAAACTCTAAAGGAGGCCTTGATCTCTGCGCCTGTTCTCCAAGCTCCTGATTGGGCACTCCCCTTTGAGCTTATGTGTGATGCTTCGGATTATGCAGTGGGAGCAGTCCTTGGACAAAGGGTTGAGGGAAGACCTCATGTGCTGCATTATGCAAGCAAGACTTTAACTGAACCTCAGCAAAACTACACCGTCACTGAAAAAGAATTACTTGCTGTAGTTTTTGCTCTGGAGAAGTTTAGGTCTTATTTACTTGGGTCTAAGGTGGTTATTTTTACTGATCATGCAGCAGTGAAACATCTCATTGCTAAGAAAGATTCTAAGCCACGTCTAATTAGGTGGATCTTACTCCTTCAAGAATTTGACTTGGAAATATGTGAAAAGAAAGGAGTAGAAAATGTTGTGGCTGACCACCTGTCTCGTCTTCCTCTTAACGACTCTATTTCTGAAGACATTCGCGAGACATTCCCCAATGAAACTCTGATGGCTGTAACACCAACTTTACCTTGGTATGCAGACATTGTAAATTACTTGGTCACTGGACAAACTCCTGGCTCTTGGGATAAGTAGAAAAGAAAGAGATTCATTTCTCAAGCAAGATATTTTCATTGGGAAGAGCCAGAATTATTTAGAATTGGACAAGACCAAGTTTTGAGACGTTGTGTGCCTGAAGAGGAACAACAAAGTGTGCTGACATTTTGCCATGCACTTCATTGTGGAGGACACTTTGGTGCTAAGAAAACTGCTTTTAAGGTTCTCCAGTCTGGTTTTTGGTGGCCTTCCTTATTTAAGGATTCTCATAATTTTGTTAAGGCCTGTATTAGATGTCAACGGACTGGAACGATTGGGAAGAAGAATGAAATGCCTCAACATCCTATTCAATCTGTTGAAATTTTTGATGTGTGGGGAATTGACTTTATGGGCCCCTTCCCGTCGTCCCATGGTTTTGAATATATCTTGGTGGCAGTTGATTATGTCTCTAAATGGATAGAGGCCATTCCGACGCGCACAAATGACCACTCTGTGGTTTTGAAATTTGTGAAGGCCAATATCATATCCCGTTTCGGCTGCCCCAAGACTATTATAAGTGATGGGGGACCTCATTTCCGAAACCACCACTTCAATCGGTTAATTAAGAGTTTGGGAGTGACTCACAAGGTTGCTACCCCTTACCACCCTCAGACAAGTGGTCAGGTTGAATTATCAAATAGGGAGATAAAAAATATTTTGTAAAAGACCGTTAGACCTGATAGGAAAGATTGGTCCCAAAAGCTCGATGATGCTTTGTGGGCTTATCGAACGGCCTATAAGACCCCTTTGGGTACTTCTCCCTTTCGGATTGTGTATGGAAAAGCGTGCCATTTACCTGTAGAGTTGGAACATAAAGCACTTTGGGCTATTCGAAGTGTTAACATGGATTTAGAGAAGGCAGGTAAGGCACGATTTCTAGAATTAAGTGAGCTTGAGGAGCTGAGGAATGATGCTTATGACACCTCTCAAGCTTATAAAGAAAGAACTAAGGTCTTACATGACAAGTTTATTCTTCGAAAGACCTTTGAACCCAACCAACAAGTCTGGCTTTTCAATTCCAGACTTAAGCTTTTTCCTGGGAAATTAAAATCTCGTTGGGATGGGCCTTACATAATCACCAAAGTATTCCCCCATGGAGCTGTGGAGATAAAAAATCCTTCTTCTTCAGCAACTCCCTTTATCGTCAACGGTCAACGGTTAAAACCGTACATAACTTTAGATGGCCATCTAGTTGACGAAGTCACTCTTAAGGAGCCTTAGCTCCTACTATTCTCCGCCTCAGGTAATATCTTCCTTTAGCTATTTTTGATTTTCAATGAGGACATTGTTTGAACCAGGCATGGGGGAGAGGACCTGAGGCATTTTGTTTATAGCATGCATTTATAAAAAAAAAAAAAAAAAAAAAGAAAGAAAAAAAAAAATATATATATATATATATAAAAAAAAGAGAAGTTTTGAGCTTAACTGGCTAGATCTTGCCGTCTTAAGCAAATCAGAACTCTAGGGTAGACTAAGTTAATTCTAGGGTCAAACTTTAGAAGCTAAATAAGCTACTAGCTTTAGACCTTTAGGGTCCTTTGTGGACTTAAAAACTTAAGTAGGAGTTAAGTTGCGGACCATTCTTCAAGAGGTTGAGGAAGGGAAGCTAGGGTTTGAGTTAAAAGGTGGGGTAGTACCTGGAGTCTTATTCTACCGTTTGGTTTACGGGTCCTGGTAACCCAAGCATCCAAATTTTTCACACTTGGTCTGGTAATTAACTTAATTTCTGAAAAGAGATTTGGTTCTCTTAGTTTTGGCTTAAGAGAGGCTTGAAAACACATTTTGATTGGAAGAGTTCCCGCCGTAGGAGAGGTCGAGTATATACTCACCTTGAGGATGCGATGATAACATATTACCTCCTCGGCGCTTGTCTCTTAGGATATCCATCCTACTGGGGGCATGTAAGCGCATTGCGCGGTTCAGGTACCATGGGCGGCCCTATCTCGAAGTGCCGATTGCCATAGGCCTGAATTCGCTTAAGAAATCCATGGGCGATACTATCTCGAAGTGTCGATTGCCAGGAGTTCTTGGGGTCGTTATGGGCGGTGCTATCTCGAAGTATCGAAAGCCAGGCACCCTTCGAGGTATGGTAATGGGGACAATGAATCCGACAGAGACCGTGTTGATAGCTGATCTGAGGTTAGACTTAGAAGAATCAAACAAAAAAAAAAAAGTATATATATTAAAAAAAAAAAAAAAAAATTTCCTTTAACTCAAATAACTCGGACCAATGCACAAGCACGGATGCTTTAATCTCAGGGATCAATAAACTTTAGGGTAGAGTCAGAAATCAGGGAAACTTGTGCTGGCAACTCGTCTTTAGCCGACCTAGTCTGTAACTTAGCAACTACTTAGGAACCTTGGGTTTAGAACCTGAACTTAATATGCTTCTGAAGGAAGACTAAGTGAGTTGACTAGTCTACTTAGAGTGCTAGGTTTCGCTTAATTTTGCTAGGGACTAGCAAAAACTAGGCATGGGGGTATTTGATTAGCCCATAGTTGTGGGCTATTTAAGTATTTAAGTGCCTACACATTAGGTTAATTCTAACATTTATTTAGTATAAATTAGGATGTAAATAGATTAATTCATAGTTTTAATCTAATTACATAATCCATACATTACATTCATATCTTAAGTGCATTTAGAATTAGCTTAGAATAGCATTCATCTAATTAGATAACCAATTAGGTATATTGTTTTTATTAACATAGAAATTGAGGGTCTATACATAAATAACCCTAATATTTTAATAATATTTTCTTTATTCGTCTTCTTTCAGAACGGCTGGCTGTCGCTCCAACGCCCGCGTGATGCAGTGAAAGCCATTCAAGGGGGAGCGGATACGGTGGATCTGGTCGGCGGCTGATTTCAAAGTTGTTCAAGACACTACAAAAGGAGCACGGAGGCAGCCGAGCTCAGGAGGCCTCCGCCACCGACCCACCACTGTGCAGAGAGATCCTCTCTCTTCCACTCCACACTGCCGGCCTCTACCGTGGCGGCGAGTCTCCACCACCGTGGCCGTGTGGTGTGACAGGCCACACCGCCATCCGGAGCTCGCCCGCATTACCGTGAGCACCTTAGCGTGCAACTCCCTCGCCGTCATCGCCGACCACCGTCACCAACCTACTGATCAGCCACCCTCTCAGTAACTTAAGACGTCTGGGAAATTTCCCAGACGTCTGAAGTTACCCGCTCACTTCACCGCACACGCCTGAAGTCGCCTGCAGACCCCTTCCCGCACCTGCAGAACCTTCAGCGCACCCACGTCCGTCAACCTTCAGCTCAAACACGCACAACTGCCTGCAGTCCACGCCGTTCACCACTGCGCCTGCAGAACCGCCAGCAACCGACCTCTGCAGACCCTCTGCCCATGCCAGCTTCCACCGCACACGCCAGCGCCCGCCTGCAGACCACCGCAGCCACGCCTCCGCACGCCAGCGCCCTCCGCAGACCCTCCGCGCGCCCACGCACAACCGCCTGCAGAACCGCCAGCAACCGACCTCTGCAGCTTCCACCGCACACGCCAGCGCCCGCCTGCAGACCACCGCAGCCACGCCTCCGCGCGCCAGCGCCCTCCGCAGACCCTCCGCGCGACCACGCACAACCGCCTGCAGAACCTCCGTCGGAGCTCGTCCGGCCACCTCCGGCCGCCGCGCGACTCGCCGCCACCACCGATTCGAAGCCCTTGATCCAAGGGACCTCCTCCAAGCTTCCCGCGCCCGGCCATCGGCTCCTCGTCGCGCAAGACAACGGGGAACAATTCCCCTGTTTTGCTACAGTAAAACGTTGATTAAAATTTACATTTTCTGCCATTGCCAGATTTTATTCATATTCTATTCACTCTGCATTGCGGAAAATATCCTGTAGTTTCTCATAATTGCCATTTCAGCATTGTTTCTGGCTTAAACCTTAATCTAAAGGCAATCTTGGCTTGGTTCTTGTCCAAATTGACTACGAACAAACATTTTTAAGTAGCGCGAATTTTAATACGTTATTGCCTCCCTGTGGATACGACCCGCTCCTCTGCGAGTGGTTATTTCTTATTAAAAATTGATTAGTCGATTTTTCCACCACATTAAACTACAAATGACTTAAAAGCGAAAGATCGACTCGGTCATGGAGCTTCTTCAAGTTGCCGTCAGTGGCAATCGGAGCTTGAGATCTGTCAGACACGAAAAGAGCCTCACGGCCTAATCAGATCACCGGGGGACCTTCACCTTGTCACGGCGAAGGTGAGGAGCTAGGTGGCAGGTGATTGCACCACAAAATACGCCTGCAATAATGCCTTCTTGTGCTATTTCCTAGCATTACCCATGCATATTAGGATTCCATAGTTGCATTTTGTAAAAATACATGCATGCATGCATTTAATTGAGAGGAGAGGAGAATAAATAAGTGGCCTTGCATTTTACTTTTTTCCTCAAGTGCCTCTTTGCAAAATCCACCATCTCTATTTTTATTCCCACTTGATTTTTAATCTCTTCCCGCAGCTGCATCTTTCTTCCTCGCACCAGGCTTCCCGCGGCTGCAACTACCTCTCCCTGCCAAGCCATTCCATCCCTCTTCCTGCAGCAGCATGTAGCCTTGCCTTCTTCATTTATAAAAGCAACGTCTTCTCTTCAAAAGGAGGCTTGGTTGCAGTAGCCAAAAACTCCCACCTACAGCTCCATCACCACCACCGTCCTCTCCTCCATTCCCCTCCATGCGCCGGCCCTCCTCCGAGGAGACACCCGGTCGGCAGGAGCCCTCACTGTGGTGCACACCACCACAGTGAGACCACCACCGCCCAGCTCTTCAAAGAGTCGGTGGCCATGGCAGTTCTGTTTTCATTTTTTTTACGTTCCCTCACCTTCCCGCCATTGGAGCAGCTTCAGGATCTGAAGCTTGAAGCAGTAGCAACAGCAGTGGCAAGGAAGCTGCAGCAACAGCAGCAGCTCCTTCCGTGCACGCCTGCAGGTGCCCCAGTCCTCTGCGCACGCCTGCAGGCCCTCTCTGCCTTCTCTTTCTCCGCCCTGTCATGCTCGCTCCCGCCCGCAACCAGCCGCTGTGCGCCTCTACAGCGGTCGACCAAGTGCCTCCCCGCCCCCTACCAGCCTCTGCAAGCTTCCACACGCGCCTGCAGACACCTCGCCTCCCTCTCCGCATGCGCTGTCGTGAGCTCTCCGTGCTCGCAACCGGTCGGCGCAGGCGCTCTCGTCTGCACGAATACGCTCCCGCACGCGGAAGCCATCAGACGACGGCCTTCATGTGCAGACGACTTAACCTGCAACCTCTCCTCTCCCGCTCTCTCTCTCTCTCTCTCTCTCACAACACTCACTCTCTCTTTACACTGACGCACACACACACCTACACTAACACTTCCACACACACACACACACCTATACTCTATTATAAACATATATATATATACGTATACTTATATATTGATATATATATACATATATATATACATATACATATATATATGCATATATAGATATATATATACTTATATTTCTATATATAGTAATATCTATATACTTATGTATTAGTATACATACATATATATATATATACACATATATATGTCTATATACTTATATATATATACTTATATATATATATATACATATATACATATACTTATATAAATATACATATACACTTACACATAATCATATATCTATACACATATACAAATATATAAATATACAAATTTCTATATATATATTACCTATATAACTAAGTATAGATACGTACATATACATATATATACATATATACACACCTACTTATATATACATACATATATACATATATATATATCTATATAACTATATATACATATATACATATCTAGATACATATACCTATATACATATATTATTATTATATATATATATACATATATATATATTCATCTATATAGTATTATATACATACATACATATATATATATATATACATCTATACATATATATATATATATACTTAGCTACATATATCTATATATACATATATTACTATATACTTGTACATACATATATATGAACCTCTATATAGTTATATATACATACACATATATATATATATACATATGCACTTACATATACATATCTACATATATATATACCTATATATTTATAACCATATATATATATTTACATATAGATATATTTACATATATACATATATATATATTTTCACATTATTTACCATACACTGTATCACGAGCATATCTGCACCAGTTGCTGATATTCCCCAATACACACGTACAAAAAAGCGTGGTTACATAGATCTTCCACCATCCATCCCTCACTCAACGCGGCACCTAGTCCTGTTGGTTGCATCTCTCTAGACAGCGACCAACTTGACACAGTGCTACACTCCATCTCCACCCCCACCCCCACCCCTTTATATACATAATATATACATTTATATATATATATACTGCATTTACTTTATTTCTGTTTCGCTTTCCGGTTATTAAAAAGATAGAAAAAAATATATATAAAAGAGAAAAGATAATCTTTGACTTGCAGGTACCCCGTCTTGCGAATAGCAAGACCCATTTTGGAACGCTGTTTTGGCTCAGAGCCAAGAACCCAATTTTGAGGGTGTGCCTCAAGGACAAAGATTACAAAAAAAAATGTAAATAACAAAAACACAAAAAACACAATAAACGAATGGAATAGACCCATTGTAGGAAAGGCGTAGAAACTTGACTTGTGCCCCACTTCCCTGAGTTTGACCCTGGGCCTAAAAGTGACAAGATAAAATCAAGTAGGCTAGGTAAAAAAAAAATTTGTATAGAGATGGTTAGGTCCGATTTAGGTTAACCACTATACACATTTCAATGATAAAATCACCATAATAACAACCTATCCGGGTCCGACCATACATCTTTTCTTGCACCATTGCCGGGGAGGTGCACCTTCAAGTAAGTTTCTATTCAATTCCTTTCAATTTTTCTCTTCTCTCTTCATGGGTATGTCTATTTTTTTTTTGTGTGCAGGTGAACCTGGTTGCAAGGAGAAGGCAAGTAGACAAAGACGTGAGCAAATCCAAGGCGGGAATGAGAGTGTGATGACGTCGACATCACATTAGAGCTTCGCACACGTTGCCGAACAAGTAGGTGTTCTTTTCTTAGAAACTAGGGTTAACTTGCCACCTTAATAAAAAAAAAAGACAAAACTAAAAAAAAAACTTGAAAAACTTCTTGGGATATCGTGGGGCAAGTGGATTAAAATTCACTTGTTTGATTGATTGTCTTCACTCCCACTGCCCCGGGATTTCCCGTCCTACTTCTCATAGGAAAAATCCGAGAATCTTCATTCTTGAATTTTTCCTATGGGAAGTATTCTTTGAGGAAAAAAAAAAAAAAAGATTGGTTGCACCCCTCTTTGCCTCATTTACCTTCAAATTTTGGATCACATTTTTGGTGGGGAGACTTGTAATTGAGTTAATTCCAACCCCACCACAACTTTTCAACTTGCCTAAGATTCGATCCCGAGTATTTCAACACCAACAACTTTAGTTTCTTTATCTGTTGGTTGAAGCCTTGTGTGTGGACATTTTTCTTGGTGATTGGGAGCACTTGAATTGAAGTGCTTGGCTCCCTTTCACACTAATATAAAACTGATTCGTGCATCCACAGATAGAAATCTCCATTTAGGGTAGCCCATTGCATTTTAACATGCATTAACTAACTGATATTGAAGAAGGGCTTGTTGGGCCTAGAAAGAAAACTTGTATTCTCACAAAAACTCGGAGATTGGTTGAATTGGTAATTCAGAGAAATCCTAAAATTTATATTACCTAAAGCTGAGACTCTAAAAGCCATTCACCAATTAAAACTTCAATTCAGGGAGATTTCCCCATTGCATGCTTGTTTTACATACTCTGAAAATCAATCACTTGGGCATTACCCATAAACAACGCCCTTCACATTCCAGAAGCACTTGATCCTAAGCCTCTAACTAAAACTGGTAGTAACTTGACCCTTCTTAAGGATTGGAGGTCTAACTACCTACGTGTAGTGGCTACGTGCTGGTGAGAGTTCCCACGTGCTATCGGGTGTCTAAGACTGGGGCAAACGGCCTTTCAATCTGGCCCAGTGGTTCTGCAGTGCTCACATTCGATTTCGTAATTCGTGATAGCAGGTAACTTAGATCTTTAGGTCTAAGGGCACACTGTAGAGGTTAGGAATCTGATTGAATTGATTTGTAATCAAGTGTACCTTTGCGGCATCATTTCTCTCATCTCTTTTCCCTTCTTATCCCCCCAATTCTTCCTCCGGTAGTGCATGTTTGGGAGGAGGTCACAAAACCTTGAACTGTCTGAATTGACTGCTAAATCTAGAAAACAAGCCGAATCGTCCTCCTCCTCCACAAACATGGCAAACACCCGCACCTCACCACTTCGTCATAATTCCAATTCTTCCAACACCAGGCTTATCTCGAGAAACCCTGCAAAACCTCCCTTATCGAGTGTCGCGCCAAGCGACTCGGTAAGTCATATGGATCTAGCTTCTGCAAGCTAGTATTTCGACATGGAGGACCAAGCCTCCGTGTGCTCAGATGCATATTTGCATGTGGACACGTCTTCTGGCATAGAAGAAGCTTGCGCCCTGGGGAACAACCCGTTCTCTGCCACTTATAACCCAGGGTGGCGTAATCATCCGAATTTCGCATGGTCCAACAACCCGCAATTCCAAAACCCCGCTGGTGGACCAATGCGACCGTCTGCACCCGTCATCCCAAGGGCCTAGCCTAATCCTATGGCGAATCTACCATCAGGCCCTTACGTACCGCAAACAAAACACACATCAAGTCCTCTTAATAAATTGATGTGAATGATGACGGAAATGTCAAAGCACCATAAAGAGAACATGACCTCTCTTCAGCACCATTTGGCACAGCAGAATGCTGAGATCAGCCAACTACACATGGCGACTCGATCTCAGGGCACTCTTCCTACCCAACCTGTTCCAAACCCGCGAAACTTCGTACCCTGTTGTCTGCAACCACAGGTACAACCTTCTCAGGGACAGGTTCATTAAATTTTGCAAGCTCCGAGCATTCCACCGAGATTTCAGGCTAATCCCGCTGCAGCACCACACTCTTATGTTGATTGCGATTGCATCAAGGATGACACGTCTGACGAGGACATGACCGTCAGTGCGTGTATCAGACTAATTGGGACTGATTCAAACTGCTTCGAATTACCTGACGATTGCCTGACCAACACAAATTGTGATGTTCCCCAATCCCTCCCTATTCCCGTACCTTCTCCTGGCTAGACTTCTGACGAGGCTTTCTCCGCTTCCCATACCTCGTGGTCTGAGTCATATCCTGGCTGCTCACCACAAGTCCACACTCTTGAAGATCGGGCTGCCCTTTCTTTCCCGCCAAATCAGGTGGATTTGCAACTCCACACTGGGACCTTGAGCCCACATCTTACTCACTGGGGCTATTCCCTTTTGGATCCATCTGTCCAAAGAGCCCCTCTTCTTGGCCAATCTGAGGGCCGACTTCTTCTTCCTGACTTATTTTCTGTTCCGCCTGGGACACTCTCATCCCAGAAAATGCCAGATCTTTCACCACCCACCATCCACCCACCCTACCACCCTGTTGTATACCCTGAACCTCAGCTCTCATTACCCGATCTTTCGTCCTTCCTCTACCTTTCCCTGCATGCATATGAGGACATAGCATTGCTTGGCATGGAGGGGTGGATAGGCATCCATAGGATCTGGGTATTTTATGGTATCATATAGTTCACACCTATTTATAAATATGCAAGAAAAAGAAAAATAAAAAATATATATATATCTAAATAAATGGTGTTTAGTAATGATCTAAAAGCTGAAACAAAAAAATACAATAAGTGTTTATGGATATTCAACTTCTGTTTTGAAGACTTTCCAGGCCATAGAAGCTTGATTCGCTCAGGCTCAGCTTAATTCACTTGAGCATTGACAAGATAGATCAGAACCTCTCCTAACTAAGGACATATTCTTGTACCTGAGACACCAGTACAGGATTCGTTGGTTTGCTTCTACTTGAGAGCTTAAGTAAACTTGGTTTACACTACACATTTCAGGAAAGACTTGGTGAACATAAGATCCAACCCTAGTGTTCATTAGGGAAGGTGGAGTCCTTACTGTGCGCGTAGGTAGACTTTTTATCCGAGGCTTTTGTCTTGTGTTTAGGAGAGACTCTTTCCACCAAAAACAAACTCTCCCACCAAAAAGAAAAAAAGTGTTCTAAGAGATATACTGACACGTGTTTCAAAAAAAAAAAGTTGCAAAAGAGTCAGTATATCTAACAAATGTCTGTAAAGTCTTAGCCCTACAAGAAGTTCTTCAGGGTAGGTTACAAATACCCTGTTTTCCTATGAGCCACAAATGTCAGAAAATGGGAGTTGAGTTTTCCGTCATCCTCTTAAGGGTCAATTTGAAGACATGAGCTGAAACTGGGACCAATTTATACTTAGAAATTCGTGAAACCCTAGGCTTGAGTCATAATGTTCATCTGGGAAGTCTTGATCCTTCACTATGCACAAGCCATAACCTCTTGAGCTCTCGAGTACAGCAAAAAACCCTGGGTCCTGGAAATCGTACTTCAGGTTTAAATATCAAGAGTCCTGGTTAGTTGAGAGATGATCTATGTCATGTGAGACTTAAAGTACTGGTAGTCTTCTCTACAATTGGTTCTCACAATATCCGACAATAAACATACCTATATCTCCTTAGAAGAAAATCTTCAGCTTAAGATCATTTCTAAATACTGTTTTGCTAGGGACTAGCAAAAGATAGGCATTGGGGTATGATTGCACCACAAAATACGCCTGCAATAATGCCTTCTTGTGCTATTTCCGAGCATTACCTATGCATATTAGGATTCCATAGTTGCATTTTGTAAAAATACTTGCATGCATGCATTTAATTGAGAGGAGTGGAGAATAAATAAGTGGCCTTGCATTTTACTTTTTTCCTCAAGTGCCTCTTTTCAAAATCCACCATCTCTATTTTTATTCCCACTTGATTTTTAATCCCTTCCCGCAGCAGCAACTTTCTTCCTCACGCCATGCTTCCCGCAGCTGCAACTGCCTCTCCCTACCAAGCCATTCCATCCCTCTCCCTGCAGCAGCATGCAGCCATGCCTTCTTCATTTATAAAAGCCATGTCTTCTTCTCTTCAAAAGGAGGCCTGGTTGCAGCAGCCAAAAACTCCCACCTGCAGCTCCATCACCACCACCGTCCTCTCCTCCATTCCCCTCCATAAACTGGCCCTCCTCCGAGGAGACACCCGGTGGGCAGGAGCCCTCACTGTGGTGCACAAAACCACAGTGAGACCACCACCGTCCAGCTCTTCAAAGAGCCAGTGGGCGTGGTGGGTCTGTTTCCATTTTTTTACATTCCCGCACCTTCCTGCCATTGGAGCAGCTTCAAGGTCTGAAGCTTGAAGCAGCAGTAGCAGCAGCATCTAGGAAGATGCAGCAGCGGCAGCAGCAGCAGCAGGTCCTTCCATGCATGCCTGCAGGAGCCTCAGCCATCCGCACGCGCCTGCAGGCCCTCTCCGCCTTTGCTTTCTCCACCCTATCACACTCGCTTTCACCCGCAACCGGCCGCTGCGCGCCTCTGCAGTGGCCGGCCAAGCGCCTCCCCGCCCCCTGCTAGCCACTGTAAGCATCCGCGCGTGCTTGCAGACACCTCGCCTACCTCTCCGCAACCGACCGGTGCAGGCGCTCTCCTCTACGCGAATACGTGCCCGCGCGCGAAAGCCATCAGATGACAGCCTTCACGTGCAGACGACTTAACCTGCAGCGTCTCCTCTCCCGCTCTCTCTCTCTCTCTCACAACACTCACTCTCTCTTTACACCAACGCACACACACACCTACACTAACACTTCCACACACACACACACACCTATACTCTATTATAAACATATATATAAACGTATACTTATATATTGATATATATATACATATATATATACATATACATATATATATATACATATATAGATATATATATACTTATATTTATACATATAGCAATATCTATATATATATATATATATATATATCTATGTATGTATATATATACATATATATATCTATATGCTTATATATATATACTTAATATATATATATATACATATATACATATACTTATATAAATATACATATATACTTACATATATACATATATCTATGCACATATACATATATATAAATAAACATTTATCTATATATATATTACCTATATAACTAAGTATAGATACATATATATATATACATATATACACACCTACTTATATATATATACATATATATATATCTATATAACTATATATACATATATACATATCTAGATACATATACCTATATAGATATATTATTATTATATATATATATACATATATATATATTCATCTATATAGTATTATATACATACATAAATATATATATACCTCTATCTAGTTATATATACATACACACATATATATATATACATATACACTTACATATACATATCTACATATATATATACCTATATATTTATAACCATATATATATATATACATATAGATATATTTACATATATACATATATATATATTTTCACATTATTTGCCATATGCTGTATCGCGAGAATATCTGCACTAGTTGCTGATATTCCCCGATACACTTGTACAAAAAAGCGTGGTTACATACATCTTCCACCATCCATCCCTCACTCCACACGGCACCTAGTCCTATTGGTTGCATCTCTCTAGACGACAACCGACTCGACACAGTACTACACTCCATCTTCACCCCCACCCCCACCCATTTATATACATAATATATACATATATATATATACTGTATTTACTTTATTTCTGTTTTGCTTTCCTGTTATTAAAAAGGTAAAAATATATATATATAAAATAGAAAAGATAATCTTTGACTTGCAGGTACCCCGTCTTGCGAATAGCAAGACCCATTTTGGAACGCTGTTTTGGCTCAAAGCCAAGAACACAAATTTGAGGGAGTGCCTCAAGGACAAAGATTACCAAAAAAAATCTAAATAAGAGAAACACCAAAAACATAATAAACGAACGAGAGAGACCTGTTGTAGGAAAGGCGTAGAAACTTAACTTGTACCCCACTTCCCTGAGTTCGACCCTGGCCCTAAAAGTGACAAGATAAAATCAAGTAGGCCAGGTAAAAAAAAATTTTGTAAAGAGATGGATAGGTCCGATTTAGGTTAACCACTATACACATTTCAACGGTAAAATCACCATATTAACAACCTATCCAGGTCCGACCATACAGGAGGCCGTGGGGCAGCCTAGGCGTGCGCGCCTAGGTCGCCCTGTGGCTGGGTGGATGGGTGTGTTCGGGGGACTATTGGGTAGGTGTAGAGGGACTGTGGACGGGCGGAGGTTATTCAGTGAGGTGAGGTGGAGGTTATGCGATGGTTGGTCAGCCGTGTGGGGTTGCGGAGCGCGGGAGTTTCTAGCCGAAGGGTGGTCGGAGATGAGGAAGGTGGTGGTGAACAGCAGCGGTCGAGGGATGTTTGATGAAATAAAATGAGGGAGATGAAAGAGGGGATAGAGAAGAATAGTTTTAACCTAACTAAAGGGACGAAGGAGACGAGGAGGCGGCCGGCAGTACCAGCTGTCGCCAGAGAAGAGGACGTCCAGTGGAGGAAGACGGCGGTGACGACGAGGCTAGGGCAACTTGCGCGGGTGTTGCACGATGCGGAGGAGGATGAGGAAGATGGATCTGCCATTGGTTTTGTGGCAGAGTGACAAGGAAGAGGAGAGGGGCTCGATGGAGCTTGCTGGACACCTTGGCCGGAGAAGGAGATGAATTTGAGGTGGAATCCCGGCCAAGTCGAGCTGAGGAGGTGCGGCCGGAGTTAGGGTTTAATTTATAGGTGCTGGCCGTGCTTCTGGTGTGTGGAGGGCACGTCTCCTGCCACCGATGTCTCGCGGATATGGTAGGTAGTTAGATACCGAAATCTCTCGTGCATTCGCACGAGAGATTGGGTGCAAATCTGGGATCATGATCGGGCTCAGATGGAAGGGGATTCCTCAAAGAATCTCCCTTCCAATTCTGTAAGGAGATCTCTGAGGGATCAGAGAGTATTCCCTCTCTATACCTCGTCGGAGTAGGATCTCTCCCAAATAATGGTGGAGGGACCTGATTGTAAGATTGGTGAGAAAGCTAGGGGGGTTTATGTGATGGTTTTCAAAAGATAGGGACTAAAATGTGATTGAGTGTACTAAATTGCAGAGTAGGTCAAGATGACCTCACCTTAGGTCCAAATTTTGGTACAAACCTAATTTTGACCTAAGGAATCCAACGACGAAGTTGGATTTTAGGTTTGACCATGTTTGACTTGAAATTTTGCGTAAAAACCCAAGTTAGGTTAATTGATGAGCTAGGACGATAATCTAGGTCAAACTAGGTTCCAAAGGCAAATTTGAATGTTCTAAGCCCTAGGGATATTTCTACATGATTTTTGGAGGGTTTACCTGATTTTTATCCTGACCGAAACCTTGTTGAATTAAGCGGGTCTGTTTTAGGGTTACAAGATATCATTTAATTCCTAGATTGCACATGAACCCATTTCTGATTGAATCAACCCACTTCTTATCTCATTTAGACCATTTGACCGATGTTTTGTCTCTGAGAAATCCCTTTTATGTACTGCAATGGTAAAATTGCAGTTTTAACCTTTATTTCATGTTTTCTTCCCAGAATACTTATTCTTCCAATTAAGCCCTCTTCTAGGTTATGTAGGAGCTTTTATTCTCTTTATTAGGTCAAAATGAGGTAGTTATGGCTCATGATGAGGCTCTCATCATACCCCCATGCCTAGCTTTTGCTAGTCCCTTAGAAAATTTCAAGGTTTTAACTTCCATTCTCAACCCTGAGTGTCTGTCATCAATTGTGATAAGTGCTTCTCTTTTTCTTTTGTGATTAGGTTAGAATGTCAAAAATAGGCCTAGAGGTACTCAAGTACCAACCAAAATCTGGACCAGACCCGCTTTAGCCTCAGTCCTCCGTAAAGGTTTTTAAGGCCCACAGAAATTAACCTAGGGTTTGTTGGACTCCGCAGTTAAAGCACCCGTGCTTGAGATATTTTTAGCCTAGGTTCAATTTTGCAGTGCGTTTTTGTAATAGAGACAGAAGATTTATTTATTTGGAGAGCTTTCTCTTTCTTTTCCTTTTATTTCTAGCTTCAGATTAGCTTCTCAACACAGTCTGTATTGGATTCCTTGTCCCCATGATCAATCCTCAAGGGACCCTAGCTATCAAGATTTCGAGATAATCCCACCCATGGCAACTCCCAGAGCCCTAGCTTTCAAAATTTCGAGATAACCCCGCCCATGGCATTCCGTGGCCGAATTCAGACCCTGGCGATCGACATTTCGTGATAATGCCGCCCATGGTATCTGAACCAGCAGAGTGCTTACATCCCCTAGTAGGATATTTAAATATCCTAAGACACAAGCACCGAGGAGATGATATGTTGTTACGCATCTTCGAGGGGAATTTCCCACCTCTCCGCGCTGGGAACTCGTCCAAATCAACTTGTGTTGATCGACCGCTCCTAATCTAGGTGACTTTTTTAGAACATTAAATACTTTTGCGTGATTTAGATATTTATGCGCATTGAATCAGACTGTGTGTGAATTTAGGATGCTTAGGTTACCGAATCCCGTAAACCGGAGGTCAGTTAAAGAGGTCGAATACTTCCTAAGCCTTAGACCTAATACTTAAGCTTCGCATTTTCCCCAACCTCTTGAGGATTATCCAGATTTTAGTGGGTACGTGAATTTTTAAGCTAAAGAATCTAGCCCAAGAGGCCTAAGACCAATGTTCCCGCTAATCTCTTGTTATGTCTCCTTAGCACTTTTCTTTTATTTCTTTTCTTGATCTGGTTTAAAACTTCAGTTAATTCCTTAATCTTTTATTAATGACTATTTCTTTTTCATTTTGTGCTCCTTTTTGTCATTTTTGCTCTTTTTCTTCTTATGATTATGTGGCTCACAAAATTTCCTCGGTCCTCCATTTTTTTGTTCTTTTTCATAATTTTTCAATTTTTTTGTGTGAGAATCCTTCTGATTTTTTTCTTGGTTCTGTATGTATGCACTTTATCACCCCCCATGCCTAAGTTTTGCAATGTCCTCATTGTAAACGGAGGGTGTGAAATAGTGTTGAGGTCAGGGACTTAGAATGGGATACATCGGGTGGGTGAATGAGTCGGAAATGACTGATGCAGATGATTTCAAGCTCTGGTACGTGTACTAGAGGTGGGATCAACTGTCTAAGGCTGAACTCAAGGTGCAATGGACATGCAGTACAGATGGATAATTAGACGGGTCTTTATTTTTTAAATGATGGGTTGCCTCCCGTTAAGCACTAAATTTGATGCCTTCAGCCGAGCATAAAATGGGGTGAAGAGGCAGTGGTCAAATTAGTGGAATTTTGTAAAACAAGCACCTTGATTAAGAGCCTGGTTAGTCCAACCAGGTGCCTGTTAAGATTAGTAGGCTGATGATGCAGCCCAAACCCAATAAGTCTGTTGGGTTGATAGATGTAGATCAACAGATGCGGAACCCACCATAAGCAATGTGATTCAGATGGATATGGAAGTGAAAACTCGTGTTTAGGCTGAGTCAAATCAGCCTAGTCAGAGTAGGGTTCCGAAAAATAGTCAATGTATGGTGTGGAAACCCTACAGGGGTGATCAAAGAATGATGGCTCCTATTTTTCGGTCCGATCAATGCCCGATACCCGATATAGATATGGAGTTGAATCATCTGCAAATGACTCAGTGAGAGGTGAATCGGAATAGAAATTGAGTCCGATTGCAGGTTGGGGTAGGGAATGGGTTTTGATTGATTCTGTATATGTGGAGTAGGTGGCTTCAAAGAGAATTGACTTGTTATAATCAGGAAGCAGATTTTCTCCGATGTTATGGTTAGATTCGAAATCGTCGGAGAGTTTGCGAAAATCAAAATCTGAATGAGATTCAAGATCGTGAGTTCCATTATAGAATAAATCATATGTTGTAAATTCAGCAGCCTGACTGGGGTCTATCCTAAATGTTAATTCTGAGCTTAAAAAGGTGTCCCTATCTGGTAGAAGCTCAGGTTCAAAGCTAGTAGGGTAGACCCAATTGAAACCCCACTCGTCCAACTCAGTTTCTATATCGTAGATTGGCATGACTTTCGAAAAATTGATTAGTTCCTCTGAGGATGTTGGCGAGGGATATTCATCAAGTAGAGGCCCAAAATCATATTCTTCATTAAAAGATTGGTCTTCCTCATTTGGGGCCTTGAAATCTTCAAAATAGATTTCAGATCTAGGTTCTAGGCTTAGGATGTGGGTTGAATCACTAGAATCTAGGTTCGAATAACCTTCGAGGGTCGCCTTATCAGAATAAGGGACGAACTTTACACCCTCGAGAGGTTTAGTTCTGCTTTCATTATTGCAGGAGTTTTGTGATTCTAAGCCTGGTGATTCATTGTCTAGAGTAGGCTCAACAGTGTGTTTTCCTGCATTTGGAGCTTCCCAACCTTCTTCAATATCAGGCACACTGTACTCCATCTAGGTTGGGAATCCACAACCATTTTGTGCCTCAAACCCGAGATCAGATCGATCTTCGATGTTGTCCCAAGATGGTTCATCTTCTATTTGTGGTACATGCGAGTACTTCTGGTCAATAATTTGTTTTACTAATCTCATTATCTCTTCCCATTTTTCAAGGCTATCTTAGTGTTGCTTCCAAAGTTGAGGATTTGTCATACATTGGAGGTATTCAAGATTGTGCAATTTTTCTATCTCAATGTATCCAGTAATGAGCAAGTCACGGCTTCTGCTAATAATACTTGGGCACAAGTTATGATAAAGGTTGTGGTTGTTGGGACATCAACCTAAATGTTTCCTACTGGTGTTGAGGTTTCTTCTCTTTCATAGAATTTCATGGCATCCTCAATCATTTTAACTCTCATGGATCTCCGATATTCAGGTTTCTTGAATGGTAGTCCGAGGTGGTTTGGCTGCATATTTAAATCAGGTGGTGGAATCAAGATGTAGAATCATAGTTTGAATCAAGATGTAGAATCAAGTTATGAAGCGATTAGATCTGAATAACGAGTCCCACTGAAAATGTATGTGTGTGCTCTAATGAGAAAAGATGAGGGACTGGAGATGTTTTTGACCCAATCAAGACACCCAAAGATGTTTGGATGACTATGGAGGTTCGGGGCGGATGGTACCGCTGGATCAGAAGATCGTCCACCTGAGAATTACCTGGGCAGCCAGAGAGGGAGAGTCCCGCAAAGACCCCTACACGGTAGAGCGTCCCCATAGGTTACAGGGTTTCCCCCACCCGACCTCTCTTGTCACTGAGATTCCAGGTTGACCAGAATGGGGACCTTGACCTCTTAAGTCTACCACTATTATTTCAAAGGTGCTTTAGGGTTCTTACTTGAACTTTAGATGTGTTGATGTTGTGACCTAATTTAGAGGTTGGTTGACCCAAGGGGTCAACTTCACCTGACCTGTCCTATAGATGGCAGAATGATTCTAGGTTTGGAGCCTAGTGATCACCCTGATTTGACTCCCAGTTTATTAGGTCCAAGATTTTAAGATTCAAGTGATCTTAGAGCTCAATTTTTCTTAGGGTTTGTCTTGCTTAGATCTCTTCACTCAAGGGCTTGGGTAGCACACTGATGCGGGAGGGTGTATTTCCTTTTATGCAGGCTTGTGTGAGCTGGCACTTCAAGAACCTACTGTAGAAACCCTAATTTGGTTCTATTTCCAATCCTCTTTTCCTTTTCTTTTTTGTTTGAAATGGTTCTCTTTGGACTTAAAAGCAAGAGGTGTGTTGTCCGCCGAGATTAAGCGTGATTTCTATTAGGCACATGAATTTATGGGATAGAATCTAAAAATTTGCTCCAACTTCAACAACATTTGAAAAATTTTCGCAAAATCAGGAAACGTTTGCCTTAAAGATGGTGATTACTATAGAAAGAAGCCAATTGATTCCTAAATTAATTTCTTCCTTTTGTCTTTCAAAGCTTAGGGGACAGTTTAAGGACGAAAAGAAATTACCTGCCCTGGAGTGGTTGACTTGCGGGAGGGATTTTCTCTTGCAATACCTGCAAGATCACAGCAAAGCAAAGTAGGGCAAGTTAGTGTTCAATATGATAAAAAGAATGTAGAGACTAGTGAGAAATTTCATGTTGCTCCCTGGCAACGTCGCCAAAAATGTTGACACAGCTAGATCGTGTTTTAACAATTATTGCATTGTAATATAGACAAACTTTCCATGAAAACAAATAAAGATTTGTAACTTGAAAATCAGAGTATCTGAGGTCGAACACAGGGAGCAATTGGAATTTACTACTAATCTCAAGAATGTAATTGAACACTTAATTACTCAAAACGTAATTAAAATATAAATGCATGAGTTTGAAAAGTAATTGTGGTAAAAAGAAGAATTTGGATGTCTGATCATAGGATCAGACGTCTTAAAAGATGTTTCCCTTATTTTATTCTTCTTCTGATTTTTCTTCCTTTCTTCTTTCTTCTCTGTAGTGCCTTGTTTCTTTTCTTATTTTCTTCTGCCTTGCTGATTTCTTCTCCTGCAGTATCTTTCTCCTTACAGGTCTTCTTCTTCTTCCTTGGCTCTGCTTCCTTTGCTTCAGTTCCTCTTCTTCTTCTGCTTGTCTTCACCTTTCTCTATTTCTTCTTTAGTTCTTCTACTCTTTTTCCTTCGCCTCTTCCTTCTCTTTTTCCTCTGCAATGGCTTCCTTACTTCTTCTTCATTTCCCTTTCTTGCAGCGGCTAAGTGTTGGCTTCACTTCTTCCTTCCTTCCCTACACAAACCACAGCAAAGCAAAACCTAACCCTCTACCCGCATGTCTCTCTCTCTCTGTTTAAACCACACTCTTCAGCATGCTCTTCCAGAGCAGGGTAAACGGGGCTGGATCTCACACCCAAGTCCAGGCACACCAGCGTGAGGGTGGTGCACGAGGAGTGCTCAGGGCAGTGTCGGGTCGGGTCACCAGATCCGTGTGGTGAAATCATGGACGAGGCAGTGAGATAGGTGAGGGAACTCACCCCAAGTGCATTCGGAGGCAACGAGACCATATCACAAAAACATTATAAATCATTCCAGCGTGTTGTGACTTAACGATGTGGGACTAATACCCACTGCCTTCTCTTGCATGCTCGCAGCAGACCATGCCTTCAATTCCCTCAACTGCAAGCTCTGTTGCCGTCGCTTGCTGGGTCAACTATCTTCGCAAGACCTGGCCAAGTTCGTAGCACCTGGAATCTTGCAGTCCTGAGGCCTGGAGCAAGCGTGGAGCTTCTTCAAGTTGCTGTCAATGGCGGCTGGAGCTTGAGATCTGTCAGACATGAAAAGAGCCTCGCGGCCTAATCAGATCACCGGGGGACCTTCGCCATGTCACGGCGAAGGTGAAGAGCTAGGTGGCAGGCCGCGCGGCAGCCTAGGCGTGTGTGCCTAGGTCGCCCTATGGCTGGATGGATGGGTGTGTTCAGGGTACTGTTGGGTAGATGCAGAGGGACTGTGGACGAGCGGAGGTTATTTAGTTAGGTGAGCCAGAGGTTATGCGATGGTCGGTGAGGCATGTGGGGCTGCGGAGTGACGGGAGCATCTCGCCAGAGGGTGGCCGGAGATGAGGAAGGTGGTGGTGAACAGTGGCGGTCGAGGGATGTTTGATGAAATAAAATGAGAGAGATGAAAGAAGGGATAGAGAAGAATAGTTTTAACCTAACTAAAGGGACGAGGAGGCAGCCGGCAGTACCTGCTGTCGTCGGAGAAGAAGACGTCCAGTGGAGGAAGACGGCAGCGACGACAAGGCTAGAGTAGCTCGCGCGGGTGTTGCACGACGCGGAGGAGGATGAGGAAGATGGCTCTACCACTAGTTTTGTGGCAGAGTGACGAGAAAGAGGAGGGGGGCTCACCGGAGCTCGCTGGACCCCTTGGTCAGAGAAGGAGATGAATTTGAGGTGGAATCCTAGCCAAGTCGAGCTGAGGAGGTGTGGCCGGAGTTAGGGTTTAATTTATAGGTGCTGGCCGTGCTTCTGGTCCGTGGAGGGCTCGTCTTCTGCCACCGACGTCTCACCGGAGATGGAAGGTAGTTAGATACCCAAATCTCTCGTGCATTCACACGAGAGATTGGGTGCAAATTTGGGATCATGATCGGGCTCAGATGGAAGGGGATTCCTCAGAGAATCTCCTTTCTAATTCTGGAAGGAGATCTCTGAGGGATCAGAGAGTATTCCCTCTCTAAACCTCGCCAGAGTAGGATCTCTCCCCATAATGGTGGAGGGCCTGATTATTAGATTGGCGAGAAATCTAGGGGGGTTTATGTGATGGTTTTCAAAAGATAGGGACCAAAATGTGATTGAGTGTACTAAATTGCAGAGTAGGTCAAGATGACCTCCCCTTAGGTCCAAATTTTGGTACAAACCTAATTTGGACCTAAGGAATCCAATGGTGAAGTTGGATTGTAGGTTTAACCACATTTGACTGGATATTTTGTATAAAAATCCAAATTAGGTCAATTGATGAGCTAGGACCCTAATCTAGGTCAAATTAGGTTCCAAAGGCCAATTTGAATGTTCTAAACCCTAGGGGATATTTTTCCATGATTTTTAGAGGGTTTACTTGATTTTTATCCTGGCTGAAACCTTGTTGAATTAAGCAGGTCTGTTTTAGGGTTACAAGATATCATTTAATTCCTAGATTGCACATGAACCCATTTCTGATTGAATCAACCCACTTTTTATTTCATTTAGACCATTTGACCTATGTTTTGTCTCTGAGAAATCCTGTTTATGTACTGCAATGGTAAAATTACAGTTTAAACCTTTATTTCATGTTTTCTTGCTAGAATACTTATTCTTCCAATTAAGCCCTCTTCTAGGTTATGTAGGAGCTTTAATTCTCTTTATTAGGTCAAAATGAGCTAGTTATGGCTCATGATGAGGCTTTCATCAGGAAGCCACTTCATCCACACCCATTTCTGGTCAATATTAAAGAAATACGGGGTACATCACCATATAGCCACCCCGTATCACCCGTAGATTAATGGGTAGGCTGAAGTGTCTAACCGTTAGATCAAGCTGATTCTCCCAAAGACGGTTAGACCAGATAGGAAGGACTGGTCTGATAAATTAGTTGATGCACTCTGGGCATATCGGTTAGCATACAAGGCCCCACTCAGAATGTCACCATAACGTATGGTATATGGCAAGGCTAGTCACCTTCCTGTAGAGCTGGAACACCGTGCCCTTTGGGTAGTGCGAAAATGCAACCTTGACCTCGATGCAGGAGGTCAAGAACGAAAACTCCTGCTCAGGGAATTAGAAGACCAAGGCCTATGAGAATGCATTGATATACAAGGATAAGACCAAGGCCTTTCATGACTACCACATCCGAAGGAAAGCATTCACTCCCAACCAGCAAGTCTGGTTGTTTGATTTATGTTTAAAACTTTTCGCAAGGAAGCTCAAGTCCAAGTGGACTGGCTTGTATGTTGTGATTCAGCCATATCCTACTGGGGCAGTCCAGATCAGGGACCCAAAATCTGGGCATATTTCTATGGTAAATGGCCAGTGCCTCAAGCCATTTTTTGCCTAGGAACCTCCTCCACATGACAAGATCGTTCATCTTATTGAGGATGTGTGATTGAATTCTCGCCCAGCTCGAGGCGTTAAACTCAGCACGTATAGATAGAATCTATCCCACATTCCACCATCATCTATACATAACCATTTTTATATATAGCATATTTTTCTTTTAGCATATTTTCTTTCTGCATATTGCATACTGACAAGTTGGCCGATGCTGAATATAATTTCAGGAGCAATTACAGGTGATTTCTACCCATTCTCTCCCTGCTGTATTTATTTTCTTTTATATTCATGCATGAGGATATGCAAGAACTTAGGCATGGGGGCGTAAATACAACAAAACTGAAAAATTTTTATGCCAACCCTTAGGAAAACCTTGGAGCTTCATGTCCAACGTACTTTTAGACCCTAAATAAAAGAACAACTGACTCTGCATTAGAGCTAGAAATCATCTGTAACAGTCAATTCCGACTCACCCGCTGACCTTTTGTTCTAAATTTAGGGTCAAGCTGAATGTAACCCGATACGGGAATTTCATGAAGTACGAATATAAGAGGTTAATTGTTCATAGCATATATACATATTGCACTCATGAATAAGATTATTTTATTAGGAGAATGCATTAGGGATTTTATCCTTTAGTTAATTCCTGTAATTTGGAATCCAGTACTACTTTTCACACACACAGAATTTGCAATGGATTCACAGTGATGGCTGATAAACGTCTTTATTCTGTCGAGAAGAAGCAGTGCTTCTTTTCCTGAACCCCTAGATAGTGTTTTGGGAGTCAGGCAGATTTTCTTCCAAAAATCCACCAAATACTGTCAAATGAGAGTACAATGTATTGGTGCTCTAAGATTAGTGTAAGGAATCTGGAATCCTAGATAATTAGGGGATGATACTCCGAGATTAGACATAGTTTTCGCTCTCGGCTCCTACGTATACATTTTTGTGCGAATTTTGAGAGCCACCAAATAAGGTAAATACGCAGAGAGCGAGTTTTCATAAAACTAGGGCTAAGGTGGTTGGTTACGACCATTCTTTATGGAATCCTCGGCTAAAGGAGGGTATTGATGTCAAGGTCAGAAATACACCGTCCTATCCATCTCTCCTGGTGGCGTGAGTAGGTACTTCCACCATATAAGCCACCCAATGTCTCCTAAGTACCACCAATCTCTAATAATGCCTCCTCAATAAAGTTCATGGATGTATGCTAATTGTGTATATGTTAAAAAAAAAATAGAGAAATAGAACTGAAAAAAAGAAAAAAAAAATAGAGAAAGAAGGAAAAGCAAAGAAAAAAGAGTGAACATTTAGTGTTTATTTAATTTGCATTGAGGTGATACCACCAAATAAATTTAAGATCCACCAAATAAGGCCTTAACCTATCTTTCTATCTTTTTGACTGCCCGAATATTGGCTAAGGAATTTCGACTTAGTGTTAGGGTTATGGAAACTCAATTAAAGTATTAATGCCATGTGAGACCACCAAATACATATATGTGAATCTGGTAAGATTGTGAGCTCTAAGAAAAAGAAAAGAAAAGAAAAAAAAAAGAGAGAAAGAGAATGAATACAAAGGAACCAAAAGAGATCATAGTTTTTCTTGTCTTTCTCTGAGTTCAGTTACTTGATAGTTCGGGAATCTAGATTCTAAAGTACTAACCTTTATGTAGCACCAGTCGAGAGTGAGCCACCAAATATATAATCTTTTCCCTCTAAGATTCTATACCTAAGCTTAAAGCCAGGGTGGAATTCATAGAATATTTTGAATACCCTGAGGGAAGAAGTCCACCTATCCCACTAGAATTTTTACTAGGCGTCAAGTACAGGATTTAGAGGTGTATTAGCTTTTCACTCGAATCCATTGCAAAAGCTACATAGCTACACTTTCACGATTGTTTTGATTTCTAGAGCATAGGATGAAAACAAAAAGGAGAAAAATCTCTATGCATACACTTGATAAAATAATCAATCCCTTAGGAACCCTTCTGTAAATAATTTATTCTTGCATTTGCTAAGGACTATCAAGATATAGGCATGGGGGTATGATTTCGCAGCAATCATAGGTCTTAGTTGACCTAAATTAGGCTAGGACTCAGCATAAGTTAGGGTAATTCATACATGCATAAGCATTATCTGCATCTTTACTGCTTTCTTTTAGCTATGCATAAAATAGTGCTATAATGTGCTAATTAAGTGCATTATGTCAATTACAGGTAATAAGCTAGATCTCGAGCTGGATCTGGAGCTGGATTTGAAGCTGTATCAAGAATAATGGGTGTTGCAACAGGGCTGGAGTAGAAGACTTAGATTAGATATAGTGAATAATGATGTAAGGGAGTTAAGGTATGCTATTCTATTAAGTAGGGATAAAGTAGTAAAATATGAAGAGCTTAGGTCCATCCTAGCCCTAGGATAGCCTAGAGACTTCCCCAAGCCTTAGCCACCCTTAGATTAGGTCACCACACCCTAGGAAACCTTAAAACCTTAATTCCAACCTTTATCTAGATGTCCAGATGAATTATAGAACGTCTACAACCATTAGCCAACTCCTGCACACCTTAAACCCACTTCTGTAGTGTTATTGGACGTCCAGACACTTGGTCAGACATCCAATTTCTGCAGAATACCCAAGACAGAACCTTGAATCCTTCCTGACTCTGATTGGACATCCAGACAACAAGTTTGGATTCTAATTTTTGAGTATAAGGCGTCTGATTCTATTTTTGGACGTCTGGAACTGTTCTACAGTTCTTATTTTGAGATTCAAGCCTTGATCTTGGATCTCTAGCTCCCTAAACCCAATTCCAACCCCATAGGAACCTAAATTATGGTACCCCAACCCAAGTACACCTACTCTAGACCTCCTTAAGGACCTAATTAGGTCCTCACTAAACCTAAATGACTTGGATCATAGTCAATTTAATCAGCCTATTCAATTTGACTCATTAAGTCCAATTAAGCTCAGATCTCAACCCACACAAGTCCAATTGACCTAAGCCCAACCTAATTGAGTTATTTCACTCTCAATTAGGATCACACTCATTCAATTAAACTTAGGTTAAGTTTAATTGCAATTCCCCCTTAGCAATTAGGGTTTGCAACCCTAATTCAAGGCCTACACCTACCCAAACCCGTTAGGACCTAACCTAGACCACTTAGCCACCTAGGGCACAGCCACACACTCACACACATACACCCATTCATGCACACACACTCACCTAGAGTTCTCTAGAGCTCCCTTCAAAGTGGCGCCACTCTTGGTTGCCAAATTTAGCAACCAAGAGTCATTCAATTCTTAGACCCACTTTTTATGGATCTAAGAACTACTCTCTCACTCTCCAATGGCCGGCCACTCATGGGACTCTCTCTAGAGAGTTCCACACTTCTCTAGAGAGACTCCCTTAGGTTAGCTAAGGGGTGGCCATTTGCACCCATCCCATTCTTGGCATTCGTTCATCCATCAAGGTTAGCTACTCTCACATCACTCCACCTCCACAATGAGCAGCATGGAAGCCACCATCTCCACACCAGGATGCTGGATCATCTCTCCAACCTCTCTCCAAGGATCAGCCTAAGCACCATTACCGCCCCTCCTTCTCCTCTCAACCACTCAAAGGCCATCGGAGCCCACCTCCGAATACCCTTCTTTTCTGCTAGATTACTAACTTAGCTCTTCATTGTTTTACTACTTTCATTTACTGCTTAGTAGTGTAGCTCTTATTCTCTCCTAATGATGCACGCAAAATCCTCTCATAGATTCCTGTATGCGATCATTTTCTGTTAGCTAGTTTTATGTTTTGAAGCTTTCCTTTACAAGCTTTCGTCTAAATTCCATGTTGCAAACATCCTCTGAATGAATGAATAAAAGATATATTTTTCATATACAAGTCTCTATGTTGGAAATCACCATGAGCTTATTGGTTGCAATCTGATTTGTGTGATTCAAGTTGCCTATTTTTCATTTATATATATATTTTGCAATAAGCATGTCGGTTCCGGAAAATATACAAGATCTAACTATAGATGCATTTTCCGTAAACAGCCACCACTTAACTAGAATTCTACGCATCAAAACTTATATTTTCACCTTTGTTATCTATTTAACACATGCTCACGTAATCAGAATTCGTAATAGAAGTGGTGAAACTCTAATTCGAAGATTGGAAACCGACATGCAATTCTAAATAAAGTAGAGTGATGAAGGATCGATTTCAGATTTGAACAAATGCCTCCCAGAGACGAATGACCAGGACTCAAAGTCTCGTTATCTTTTTATAAATATTTTTGCTTGATCGTATTATGCACTATACTACCACACTTTTCCCATCAAAATGTGCTCTACGACTATAGAACACCCCCATGCCTAAATCTTGCTAGTCTTTAGAAAATGCGAAACTAAGTTATTTGCAACTGGGTCCCTAAAGGATTGATTATTTTTATTAAGCATAAGAATAGAGATTCTTTTTCTTTTCATTTTCATCCTAATTTCCAGAAATCCAGACAATTGTGAAAGTGCAACTTTGTAGCTTATGCAACAGATTCAAGTGGAAAGCCAATTCACCTCTAAAGCCTGTGCTTGACCCCTAGTAAAATTATTGCAGAATAGGCAAACTTCTTCCCTTGGGGTATGCAAAATATTCTATGATTTCCACCTTAGCTTTTAGCTTATGTAGGGAATGTCTGAGGAAAATGGTGTGTATTTGATGGCTCACTCTCATTTGGTGCTACATAGAGATTAGTCCTATAGAATCTAGATTCCCAAATTATTAGGTGAATCGATCTAGCGAAAAGTGAGAAAAACTATGCTCTCTTTGGTTCCTTTGTATTCACTCTCTCTTCTTTTGTTTTTTTTTAGCTCACAATCTCACCAGATTTATACATATATTCCATATTTGGTGGTCATACATGTTATTAACACTTTAATGGAGTTCCAATAACCCTAACACTAAGTCGGAATTCCTCAGCCACTATTTGGGCAATCAGAAATACAAAAACGTAGATTAAGGCCATTTTTGGTGGGTCACAACTGTGGTGGGTAATGTTGTCTTAATGTAATTGAAATAAACTCTAAGATTATAAACTTATCACTTTTTTCCTAATTTTTTTTCTTTATTTTTTATTTTTTTCTGTATATATTTATATTTTTCTTCTCTTTTTTTTCTAGATATCATTTCAACATAACACAATATAACACATGACATATATGACTTTTATTCTAGAGGCATTATTAGGGATAGGTGGTGTTCAAGAGGATATCGGGTGGCTTATTTGGTGGAAGTGTCAAATCTTGGCACAGAGGAGATAGATAGGACGGTGTATTCTTGATCTTGATATCAATACCTTACTTCAGTCGAGGATTCTGTAAAGGACAATCGTAACTATTCGCTTTAGTCCTAGTTTTATTAGATCTTGATCTTTGTGTATGTGCCATCGTTGGTGGCTCTCAAAAATTCAAACAATCAGTTATAGATAGGAACCAAGAGCGAAACTGTGCCTTACTCCGAGTATCATCACTCAATTATCCAGAATTCTAGATTCCTTGCACTAATCTTAAAGCACCAGTAACACTCTACTCTCGTCTCACACTATTTGGTGGATTTTAGAAGAAGATTCGCCAAACTCCCTAAACATTGTCCAAGGGTTTAGGAAAAGAAGCACTACTTCTTCTCGATAGACTAAAGACGTTTATCGGTCTCCACAATGAATCCATTGCAAAATCTACGTATGAGTGTGAAAATTCTACTGGATTCCCTATTACAGGAATCAACTAGAGGATAGAAATCCCTAATGCATATATATAGCATATAGCATATACGCATATTGTGTATATATATATTCATGAATATATATAGATAACCTTTTATGAATATATATAGCATATACGCATATTGCATATTCATGAATGCAATATGTGTATATGCTATATATAGATAACCTTTTATGTTTTGTACTTTAAAGTTGTTCCCTTATCGGGTTACATTCAGCTTAGTCCTTAGTTCAGAACAAAAGGATGAGTGAACGAGTTGGAAGTGGCTGTTGGGAACGATTACTAGCTCCAATGCAAACATTGGAGGTGGAGTCAATTGTTCTCAAATAAGGACCCTAATGTACATTTAACATGCTGCTCCAACATTTTTTTTTTATGTTGGCACAAAAATTTTCAGTTTTGATGTATTTACCCCCCCATGCCTAAGTTCTTTCATGTCCTCAAGCATGAATATAAAAGAAATAAATTACAAGAGGGAGTAAATGGGTAGAAATCACCTAGAATCACTCTTGAATTTTCATTTAGCATAGGCCAACCTGATGATATGCAATATGCTAAAAAATATGCTAAAAGAAAATATGCTTTGCATAGAAAAGTAACAAATGTTATTTATAAATGCTGGGTTTATAAGTGTTGAGTTTAACGCCTCCAGCTAGGCGAAAACTCAATCAGATAGATCAGTGATTGCATAAGAGTAGGTCAAGATCAAAATGAAGATGTGTTCATGTTCTCCTAAAATCAATGCTCCATACATGCAAACCTATTGATGATGCATCCCTACTCTAAAGAGTCTATCTATAGTAGAATGTGGAATAGGGGTAAGAAGTGGAGGATAATCAGAATGAGGATCATGATGCCAATTCTACTGATCAATCACATTCTAGAATTCAATGGGAAATTGCTAAGGAGGTGGGTTGATAAAATGCATGTCAGCATCAGAGTCTAGATCGTAGGGGTCCTCATAATGGTGATCGACATCAAAGATCATGATCTCCCAAGGCCTTGGGTTATATGTGAGTACATGTGCCACTCGGGGTTCTGCATATAGGTCACTAAAATCCTTGTCAGAAATTATCTCATCCTCATCGGTACTGATCTTGGATTCGTCGAAAGCTATCTTAATTTCCAAATCAACCCATCGATTAGAATGACTAGGATTGTGAGTAAGTCCCCAATTCATTCTGCTTAGTATTTCACCCTCATAAGTAGTAGGTTCCTTATCAAATAACATTTCCATTTCCCTAGGAAAATCATCCCAAGCCATTCCTTATATTTGGATATCAGCATTAGGAGTAGAGAGTGCAGTCTCAGTGTTTCCATCATCACCCTGGTAGGAAAAAGGAAAAAGATGAAAATCAGATGATGTTGATTAAAATCTAATTCACTTCCCATGGGAAGTGACTCAGACTGATCAGTAGTGTCAAATCCAGATTTACACTCATTTTATCCAAACATATATGATCATCAGGAATGATTTATTCGTCCAACTGGAATGCTCATATCTCAGGGTTTCCAACAAGATCCATATCCTTGAGTGGATCTACTTCCTTCCTTTCAGCCAGGTGGTCCAACCCATGTGGTATCTCCCACAATTTACGGTATTCATGTTGAGAATTAGTTTTAGAGATACTAATCCTTTCCCCATCGCTTTCACAAATGTGGTTCTCAGATGAGTCCATTTGGGATATTCTCGGCTCATGTCCCATATCCACACCAGATGTTTCTCCCCTTGAATCCATTCCAAGTGTCTGGCCCAACAAATCCCTTGTAGCACTTTCAGGTGTAGTCACTTCAGGTTCTTCAAGGTCCACAAGACTATTTTCCACTTGATACTGGAAAAGTAGTATTTCTTGAAGTATTCAATTCAATTTGGTTAGCCTTGTTATAGATTGATGTAAACACATTTATTGAGGGTAAAATGCCTATTCATGCATGTTCCTAGGCTTAGATTAGCATTTAATGTTACAAATATTGCATAGCATGCAACATTATACATTTAGAGTAGTTGTATATAATTTAGGTTAATTGCGTACTTTTTATGGTTAGGAGAGAAGAATATTTATTTTGAAGCCTCAGATTGACGATCCAACTGTACGGATCTGATCAAGACGACGATCAGAGTTCAACGCCTCTGAAATCACCTCTATCTTAGTCCTGTAGCACCATATGCAGTCCGAGGAAGATCACCGGCCAAGGGATTAGGAGACATAATTTGGAGCTTCAAATGATAAATCCGACCGGGCGGATGGATTCGGGTCGACGATCGCAGCCTAACGGCGTGAAAATCGACTCAATCCGACCTCTGTAGTAGCCCCTACAACAAGAAAATGGACGACCCAGATTGCACCACGTGGTGCAACCTAGGCCGCCAGCACATGCACGCAACACTGCATGAGCACAGTAGCACAGGTACGCATGCGCACAGCGCAGCGCCAATGCATGGGCACACGCACGCTCGTGGCAAGGTAGGAGCACAATGTCAGCTATGCGTGAGCTGGACCTACAGTGATGCTTACAGCCGTCGGTAATTCATCGCATGCCAGCAAAGCCAGATATGGGCACTAGCGGGCATGAGCTGCCTACAACGATGTTTGCAGCAACGACCTGAATGTCACTAATAGTCCCATACCTATTTTTGCCTCTTCTCTCCCACTATAAAAGGACCTACACCCCCTCCCTTCCAAGCCATCTCAACCTACTCTACTCCCACCTTCTCCCAAGCTCTAGCAAGCCTACCAATGCTCCATTAGAGCTTGTTCTCAAGCTCCCAAGTATCCTATTAGTGTAGCAAACCTCTGCCTCACCAAATACTCCTCCAACTTCCCATCTCTTTTTATAGGTCACCTTGGAGCCGTCCTCTCACCACCATTCTGGTAGCAGATCAACTCCGTCTTCTCACCTCCATTTCAGAGCTATGCCGAAGCTTTCCTCAACCCGACATCATCCAGCATCTCACCTCCATCGTCCTGCTCCTCACCTCCTTCGTCTGGGCTTCCACCAGGCACCGCCATCTTGTCGAACAACCGATTCGGGAGATTTCCTTTCACCTCCGTTTCTTTTTATGCTTTTATAGTTCATTGTAATCGACAATGAATTGATATATATATATCATATTTGTTCATTTCTATCTTGTGCTTCATTGTACTTGTCTTTTATTGAAAAAACACAGAAGAAAATCAAAACCCTAAAATACCAAAAAGAAACAAAATGAAGTGTGGTTTTCACGTAAAGTAAACGTCGCCTCCCTGTGTTCAACCAAAGACTCCCTTGGAGTTTCGGTATAAATTTTATCTAATCGACGTGCTTTGCAACTACGACGATGGGTTACTTGGAACCTCGATTTCTAACACGCAAAACACGCCCAACCACAAATTCTAATTCCGGAAGCGTTGTCATTAAAGCTTCTTGGGATGGAATCCAGGTTCATCTTTGTTATGGATTAGTGGTAGTTTGGATTTTGTGTAGATAAATTGCAACCTTCTCCTTAGTCCAATTTATCATTCGTTGCAATATGAAATGTGGTCACATATGTAGTGGTAGTTTATCAAGGGTTCCAAGAGGTGAGTCAGGTCTATCAATGTTCCATGGGTGAGATGCAAAAGTATGAAATTCATACCCTCAGACAGAAGATGGGGCCCTTTATGGGGCCAATTGGTATTGGTCATAATGACCAGGGTCAGGATATGGGTTGACAATTTCAGCAACCTGAGAAAAGCGATCAGGTGAAACGAAAAGTCATCTTTGCCACCTTGGGTTTGGTTCCCAAGGTTCTTTTAATTCAATGACTTAGGCTTCCAAGTGAGCCAACGGGTCTAGATTTACTGCATCCTAACCAGGTCCGGGTCCAGGGTTAGCCATCTCGGCAAAGAGAGTAGAAGATGAAGGGTGAGAAGATGGTTCAAGCAATGCGACAAATTGCCTTTGCCTCCTTGGGACTGGCTCCCAAGATCAAACCAGTTGATGTTTAAGTGACCTTCATCCTTGCATACACCCACCAACCACTAGGTTGGTGTAGTCAAGCAGACAAGGCTAAGGCCTTATCAATCACTTAGTCCTTAAGATCAGATGACTGGATTTTTAGTTAAGATTCTAATTAATGAAGAAAAATTCGTTGTACAACCGACTGCAAGTAATCCCAACCACCCAAGCTAACCCAACCAATCTAGATGAGGGGACTAAGGGGAAGGTTCTTCCTTTGGCTTTCGCCTATGATTCCTTTGTACCCCTGAGTTGTGATCGTTTGATACTACCCCGCGGATTTGGTTAAGGCCGCTGTGATGACCCAGTAGTATACAATGAATTCAGGTTAATTAATGTGTTTTATTCAATTTTTCATAACCTTTTTTCTTCAAATGGGGATTTTGGTAGTGGTCCACAAGGTGACTAAGCTCACCAGCTAGCTAGTAGACTTGATTAAGCCTAGGTTAGCCCAATGTGGTCTCTAAATTTTGACCCTAAAAGTTAAGTCCTAGGGTTCATGCAATTCTAAGCATTCAACACACCAATATTTCAATTCAAACTATTCTCTACAACAAAATTTGAATCTAATTGATTTGAAGCTTGACAGGTGGATTCCTTTTCAATTATCTTTTCAGAGAATATCTTTTTAAATTTTTACTATTTCAACTAAATAAATATGAGTTTTTAATTATTGGCAGGTAACATCTAGAATTTTGACCCCTTTTTGGTTTCTCAATTTGAAATAGTACCAAATAAACTCCAAAAATTTTGGAAAAATATGGAAATGAAAGCTAGTTTGATAATCTTTCAAACCCCACCATTTTTGGTCAAATATAATTTGCGTGCTATTCGCAATCACTTTTTGAAATTTGAAAATTTTCAAATTTGAGTCAGTTTGACCCCCTTCTAATTTACGAATTTTTAAAAATTCCACGATTCAAACTTTTTCAAATGAATGGTGCTATTCGAAAGCTAGTTTGAAAATATAGGTCTTACCTTAGTTCAAAATTTTTAGCTCAATAGATATTCGGCAATCGAATTTTTCAAATCATATTAAAAATCTGGATGAATTTTGTGAGATGGTCAAAAGGCTTATGAAGGATTTGAAATTCAAAAATCAAGCCTTTTTCACCAAAATAAGAATTTTTTTTTGGATTTTTTTCAAAGCTTTTTCAAAATTTTTTTATTTTTGGAGGGAAAATTTTAAAATTTTTTTTCTTCTTTTCTTTTTTTTTTCACACAACAACTCTAACCTAAGATTCAAAAGAACCATAAATCTAAATCCTAATTTTTTTCCTTTTTTTTCTCATGAAAATACGTAGATTTTTTTTTTCAAAAATTAAATTTAGCTAGAATGCAAATCTTTCTAGGGTTCAAAAAGGGAAACCCTAAACCTAAGATAGTGTTATGCACCAAATTTCTTTCTTCACCTATGTCTGATGTGTGCATAGATTCCATTCTTCATGTTCCTGCACATCAAAAAGCAAGTAGAAGCAGATTTGTCAGTCTTAAGCTAACAGAAATCACAAATCAAAATTGTGTTGCCTCCTCAACAACGACGCCATTTGTTGGGGGTCGTAAATCGCGGATTTGATAGGAAAACGTCATACTATAGTTGCGAAATACAACCCAACAAAAATTAAGTTAACAAGGTGTGAATCTTGGTCCTTCTCAAGGAGGTGTTTAGAAAAGCGAAATTCATTTTGATTCCTTTCACTACTTGCTTAAAATTGGCATCCGGTATTTAAAGTAAGAATATATGATTTGCCAGTTGCATTGTTAACTCATAAGACATGCGCGTGAGTCAAAAGCAATATGAACATGAAAGTATGCGTGTTTGTGTGCACAATCTTAACTATACGATGGCAACCTCATTAATCATCAAATCATCTATAATTTCTAGAACAAACATTTTGTTTCAATAACATAAGAGATTTAAGTCAGGCAACTGATGATCACAATATGGATTAAAAATATTGTCATTACAATCATTTTTCAAGGAAAGCTTGTACATGAATGATTAAAGCAATGATTCCAGCTAGTATAAAATGGATGCATGCATGTATCTACGGAAGATTACACATGCATCATTCAGGTAGAGGATAACAACACTAAAAGCAGAAAATTAATGCGGAAATTAAACTACGAAGAACAACTTATCTAAGAGAACTTAGGGCATTGGAATTTAAGGTGGTAGGAAGGAGAGAGAGGGACGATCAATGGTGGGTAGGTTGGCCTCCTGAGAAGGTGGTGGAGAGTTTCTCTAGCCTTGGAAGTGGAGGTGGGAGTGGTGATGGTGATGGAGCTCATGGAGATGGAGGTGCACATGAAATGGAGAGTCCAAGATAGATGGCTAGATGGGGTGCATGGTCGTCCAATGGTGGCTTTAAATAGAATGATGGAGTGACCCTCTAGAGAAGTGGGGAATTCTCTAGAGAATCCTCTCATGTGGCCGGCCAACCCATTAGAAATAGGTCTTCATAGATCCACATTTCATGGGTTGGTTGGTGGACTCCTTTGGTTGCTATTTTTGTCAACTCAAAGTGTCACCACCTTTGGAAGACTCTAGAGAACTCTATAGTGGGAGGCTATGTGTGTGTGTGTGGGTGTGTGTGCATGACTAGGTAGGTGTGGTTAGGTGGTCTAGGTCTAGTCCTATAGGTATAAATAATTGGGTTTAGGTCGGCTACTAGAATTAGGGTTACAAACCTTAATGCTAATGTGAAAGTGCAATTAAACTTAGTGAAAGTTTAATTGAGTGGATGTGTGTCTAATTGGGTGAGAAAATACCCAATTAGGTCAGGCTTGAGTCAATTGGACTCTTGTTGAGCCCAATTAGACTTGTGTTGGTTGAGTTCTTGAGCTCAATTAGACTCCATGAGTCCAATTAACTAGGTGAGTGTGATTGACTTAGATCCAAGTCAATTGTATGTAGTGAGAACCAATTAGGTTCTTAGGAGGGTCCTAAGGTGGTGTACTAGGCTTAGGGTACCTTAATTTAGGTTCCTTAGGGTGTAGAATTGGGTTTAGGGGCTTAGGAAATCAAGATCCAAGCTTGATTTCAAAAATAGGGATTGAAGAAGGGTTCCAGATGTCTGATTTTATAATCAGACAACTTATACTTCAAAATCAGAAGTCCAGAACTATGGTTTGGATGTCCAAAGTTGATACATGGAGGAGTTTAGGTTTTATCTTGGAATTCTGCAAAAATTGGATGTCTGCCACTTTGTTTGGACGTCCAATTTTCCAACAAAATTGGGTTCTAGGTCTGTGGTATGTCTCTAAGGGTTCTAGACATCTAGCAACCTACTTGGACATCCAGATATAGGCTGGAATGATGGTTTCAAGGTATCCTAGGCTAAGGTGACTTAATCTAAGGGTGGCTAGGGTTTAGGAGGGTCTCTACGGCTATCCTAAAGCTGGGAAAAGTCCTATGTTCTTGATAATTTAAATTTACATTAAAGTTCTACTTAGTAGAGTAGTATACCAGTCCATACATTATTTCTTCCTCTTTATTCCAAGGCTTCTGCTATAGCTCTGCTGCAACTCTAGCTTCTTCCTTGCTTCAGATCCAGCTTCAGGCCATCTCCTAAGCTTCTTATTGCCTACAATCCAAATAATGCACTAATTAGTACATTATAACATTATTTTATGCATATCTAATAAGACAGGAAAAGATGCAATGTATGTTGTTTATGCATGTATTACACTACAATTATGCTGGGTTCTAACTTACTTTAAGCCATTTAAGTCCTAAGATTGCTGAGCAATCAGTGGGATGTGTAGCCTACCTCATCCAAGAGAAGGCTCACGAACAGCCACATCAGGCAACAAGTGCCCTATTGATTTGCTCAAGATTTAGGGGTTGGGTCCCCATCCTCCTCACGTGCATGCACATGCTCGTACACACGCTGTGGGTCTTGGGTACGGTTTGGGTCAGATTTTCGATCTGATTGATCTGAGAAGCTTTGGTTGGCTTTGGGTTGAGAGAAGTTCCGCCAATTTTTGGCTGAGTGTTCGTTGAGGCTCTTAGTTGATAAATACACAATTTTTTACAACCTTAGCTTTTGATCATTAAGTTTGAGTTTGCTTTTGGTATTTATTACGTAATTAATTTCATTTTGCATCAAACTCCTGTGCTTTATTCCATATTCGATTGATAGTGGTAATTTACAAATTCTTGCTCCCTGAGAAGACCTCGAAACTCACATTTCGAGACTACAAATTTTAAATGTTTCTGTTACTCTAGTGCTATATTGCAACACATATTTTAAACTCGATGAAAGTGAATGAACAATGTTCATGGATTTAATTTGATGGAAATAGGGTTCTTGTTACTAACGGTCAGTCATTTGATCTCACATTTAAGATGTCTAAGGATATTTTTAGGCGTCTAATAATATCCGAGTTTGTTCTTGGATTGGATTAGAATCAAGTTCTAGTGTATAGAGCTCAGACGTCTTATTGGACATTTAACCAAATTTCTGGACATTTGAATGACCTCGAGCTTTGGATTTCTTGCAAATCCAAGAAGCATGATAATGTCTGACAAATCTTTTCGTTAAGTTAAATTACCCTAACATTTCAGTCCTAGATGTTTGAAATAATGTCCAGATGTCTGAGGATAATATTAAAATATTCCTAATTATGCCTGCATATATTTTGTTCTATCCAAGAAGGATGGGGCATAACAGCTAGGTTATTAGACGACTGAAGGAGTATCTAGACGTCTAGGGTGATCTGTGGACGTTTGGCATAGTGTCTGGTCGTCTGAAACTTGAGTGTTTAAACTCCTAAGGCATTGTATATGTCATTTCGTCACCTGTATATGGCATTGTATATGTTTGGGAACACCTGCAGACGTCTGATTCTATGGTATGTCACTATTTCTAAGTTGGCCTTTGTTTTTAAGTTTTACCTAAGTGTTGGAGCCTAAGTCTAGAGATTCTACATTTAGATGGAGACTCCTTACTACACATCTAGACTCAATAAATATAAAATTACAACTTTGTTTAAGAATATGCAATAAACCTAAACCTAGACATAGACATCTCCATCTTCCAGTCTGATAGGTCCATGATAGTGAACCAAATTAGAACCTAAATACATTATTATGGGTTGAAAGTTTAATTCAAAGCATATGCTACATTGGTAAAATTAATTAAGCTTTGGATTTAGAATTCCCTATATTGCATTATTTTTTTTTTACATACTTTATTACATAATTTGATTAATTACATACATTTGATGCATGGACATTTTGGGAAGTAAGATGGCATCACACTAAATCTCAAGGAATGCACTCTTGATTCCTCACTTAACAAGAAGGAAAGTCAAATTTTTAGAAAGCTTAGATATAACTTCCCTCAAAATCAAAGACTACAGCTCGTAATCCTCCCTTTCTTTTTCTACTATTGCCTTAATAGATATTTGCTAACCCACAAGTACCGATACTAAAGTTTAGTACCGATACATGTGAGTTACAGGTTTTGATTTTTTCAAAAAAACAAACCTATATCCCATGAGTACTAGTATTCATGATCAGTACCGGTACTGGAGGCAACAAGTACCAGTACACAAGATTAGTACCGGTACCAGTGGGTACCAGATTTTTGTGTTAAGGATTTAAAACTCAAATTTGGAAGTAGCAAGTACCAATACTCATGATTAGTACTTGTACCCGATAGGTACTATCTGTGACAAGTTAACTTAAAATACAAAATAGTAAGTCACTAGTACTGGTACTAGCTATCTGTTGGGCCAGATCTGAATGGCTAGAAAATTAATTTTGAGAATATAATCATTGGGAATTAAACCCAAACGTCTAGTCGACAAATTTTATTGATCCTAGCTATATAAATAGATTCTTGGACCCTTGGTTTGCATATAAGAAATACATGGAAAAATTCCATAGCTAGATTTTCCATATTTCCACCATATTTATCAAGAAAGAAAAGGAAGCTTGTCATCCACACTCTCTTTACATCCTTTCATGCTCAACGATGTGTGCTCAAAGTTATTCTCTCCCAACAACAAAGTGATTCACGTCTTTGCGAGGCTCTTAAATCAGTATACTCTTTTTAATTGTTATGGAGAGGCTTAGGTGATTAGTTGCAAGATTTCATTTCTATCTTACACCTATACTCTTTTTATATTAAGCTTGTTGCTTGCCATTTGGGTTGTAATAACCCGTTAATTATAGTTGGGTTGATGTAACCTATTTATTACCTCGGCTAGTAAATTGGTTCCATCAGGATTGAGGGAATCAGATTAAAAATCCTAAGCTGGGAGGCTTAGGTAGTGCAGTATCCAAGTGAGTGGGAAACCATTATATATCTTGTGTTCATCTTTGTGGTTGATTGGGCAAATATTTTTTTATTGCTAATACCCACTTCTAGTGTGTTTGTGCGCATAGCTTTTAGATCCTAGAGGTGGCATTAGAGCAGGTTAGGAGAAGACATCACAAATCTTTCTTACAGTGGCATCAACCTCAAGGTGCACCGAAGGACAATCATCAACCTGTACTCCCTATTTTGATGGCATAAATTATGGCTATTGGAAGAAATAGATGCAAGTCTTCCTCAAGGTGAGGGATGAGGAGTTTTGCGTTCTCATTCAAATAATGTACTCCAATCTGGAGGAGAATGAAGCAGTACTAACAAGTGAACAAAAGAAAAAGATTGTCTGTAATGCAAATGCCTTGAGTGCTCTTTATTGTGCATTATCAAAGGAAGAGTTCAACTGAATTTCGGCATGCGAGTCTGCATACAAAATTTGGAATACTCTTAAGGTGACCTACGAAGGAACGAACAAGGTAAAGGAAACTCGTATTTTGATTCTAACCGAAAACTATGAGTGTTTCAAGTTGACAAAAGGAGAAACAATCAGAGATATGTACACGAGGTTTGCGGAGATCATAAATCCCATGAAGAATCTTGGAGTCAAGCTAATTGAGGAGTAGCTTGTAAGGAAGTTCTTGAGATCTCTTACAAGTGATTGGGCACCAAAGACCACAATTATCCAAGAGGTGTAGGACCTCTCAACTCTCCCTTTGGATGATCTAGTTGGCAACCTTATGGGCTACAAAGTCCAACTAGAGAACTTGAAGAAGAACGAGGAGAAGACATCAAGTAAGAAGAAGAATCTTATTTTCAAAGCAACTAAGGAGGACTCAGATTCAAACACCTCAGAATCTGAAGATGATGAATAGATGGGGATGCTCATAAAGAAATTTCAAAATTTTCTCTAGAAGCAAGGTAAGAAAGTCAATAAAATTTCAATTAATGTTTTTTATGAGTGCAAGAAAAATGGGCACTTCTGAAAAGATTGCCCTGTGAACAAGAACAAGGAAGAAAAAAGGAAAGACACAAAAAAAGACAAAAAGAAGAATTCCAAGAAAGCTTGTACAGCAACATCGGAAAATAGCCACTCTGACATGAACACTAACTTTGATGAATCGGATGAAAATGAGGTCACACATCTTTGCTTGGTAGCCACTACAAAAAATAGTGACAATGAGGTAAATTCTAATTTTTCTCCAGATAAATTGTTAGAAGTGTATGAAGAATTATATCATAAGGCTAAGTTGTTTCAAAAAGAAAATAAGGTTTTGCATAGTAATTATCAAACATTAGAAATAAAGAAATCATGTTTAGAAATAGAGTTAAATATGTCTAAAGAAACTAATAATCAGCTGCATGTAAAAATAATAGAACTAGAAGATATCTATGAGCATTTTGAGGAGATTCTAAATAACCTAAAAACAAGTACTAGCCTAAATACCGAGTTTTGTGCTAAATTGAAGAAGAAAGGGAGTGCACTAGAAATGCATATTATCAAAAGGCAGAAAACTGTCAGAATTATAAACCTAGCACTTCAAAATGGGTTTATAATCTCATAATTTGAAAGGTACTAACCCAAAAGGACCTACAAGAAAATGGGTACCTAGAAAAGATGTTTTACATTATTTTGCTGGAATAGATCGATGGGATCAATATGATCAGTGGGTGTTCAAGATACACAGTAGAACGCTTCAACCTCTTTACAAAATAAATGAAGATGAAGAGAGATGGACTAGTGGAGCTTGGTACAAACAAAGATCATTTCATTATTGGTAATTCATTCCATACGGTATGCAATTTTTAACACCGCAATTTTTTGATGATTGACAATAATGGGGAGAAAAGTAAAGAGGTAAATACTCATATTTTTAGGGGGAGCACATATTGATGGGGGGAACTAACTAGTTAAATTTCCTTCACGTAAATTGCTAAAAATAATTTGTCTTAAATATATCTATTTGCATTGTAGTTTTGTCAACACCAAAAAGGAGATTGTTGAAACAATGTTCCACATCTTCTTTTCGAGTTAACAAAATTATTTTAGATTAATGTTTCCAATTGAGTGATATTTTAGATTATGATGGACATCAAGGCAAACAGAGCAAGATGACCAAGAGGACATGATGATGATGATAGAAGACCATCTTTAGATAGGATTTTGTGTTGTCAATTTGATTAGGCTTTTGTTTTTCTCTTAGAATGTATGCCTCTCAATAAAGAAAGAAGAATTAGATCGTAAAAATCGTATAGAGATAATTAGGATAAAATGTTATGATCATTTGATTTCTTTCAAAGAACGTATTGTTCAAAAAATTATTTTTTCATATTTAATGTTGTTGCAAAAGTAGACTAATAATCAAATTGTATTCATGTTTAAAAAGGTACTTGTTAACCCACAAGTATCAATACTAAAGTTTAGTATCGGTACATGTAAGTCATAGGTTTGGGTTTTTTCAAAGAAACAAACTTGTACCTTGCAAGTACCGGTACTCATGATCAATACTGGTACTAGAGGCAATGAGTACTGGTGCCTATGATTAGCACAGGTACTAGTGTGTTACAGATTTGTGTTAAGAATTTAAAACCCAAATCTGGAAGCAACGAGTATCGCTACTTATGATTAGTACTAGAACCCCATAGGTATTGTTTATGACAAGTTAATTTAAAATACGAAATAGTAAGTCACTAGTACTGGTACCAATATTTTAGTACCGGTACCAACTATCTGTTGGGCCATATTTGAATGGCTAGAAAATTAATTTTGAGAATATAATCATTGGGATTTAAACTCAAACATCTAGTAGACAAATTATATTGAACCTAACTCTATAAATAGACTCTTGGACCCTTAGTTTGCATATAAGAAATACAAGGAAAAATTCTAGAGCTAGATTTTCATATTTCCACCTTATTTCTCAAGAATGAAAAAGAAGCTTGTCACCCACACTCTCTTTACATCCTTGCAAGCTCAACAACATATGCCTAAAGTTATTCTCTAAGAACTACGAAGTGATTCACATCTTTCTTAGGCTCTTAAATCGGTATACTCTTTTTCATTGTTATTGAGAGGCTCAGGTGATTAGTTGTAAGATTTCATTTCTGTCTTACACCTGTAAACTTTTTGTATTGAGCTTGTTGCTTGTCATTTGGGTTCTAATAACCTGTTTGTTGTACTTGGGTTGAGGTAACCCGTTAACTACCTCATTTAGTAAATTGGTTCCCATGTGGTTGAGGGAATCGGGTTAAAAATCCTAAGCTGGGGGCTTAGGTAGTGGAGTGTCCAAGTGAGTGGGGAACCACTATATGTCTTGTATTCATTTTTGTGGTTTGATTGTGCAAATATTTTTTTAGTGCTAATATTTGCTTCTAGTGTGTTTGCGCTCATAGCTTTTAGATCCTATATCTCCTATTACCATTAACATGTTGGAGGATTGGGAAAGACACTAAAGGGTGGTGATGAGGGAGGACCTGAAAAGAGAGATGGATTGGTGGGAAAAATCCTAGTTGTGGCTATAGGAGGGTGACACTAACACTAGATTCTTTCACACCTTCGCCAGTTCAAGAAGATGTTTGAACCATACCCCCTAAAAGTTTAGAACTGGGTGGTTGACCGACCTGAGCTGTTGCGTGACGAGGTGAACAATTATTTTCAACAGGTGACTAGGGATGGGGAGCAGGGTAGATGACAGATGGTGGTTGGTAGGGTGTGACATGACTTTTTTGAGGGAGGATGAGGATAGGCTCTTGACATGGATGTTCTCAGAGGTAGAGGTTTTGGAGGCCTTTGGGAGCTTGAAGACAGAGGGTTCCTCGAGGCCCGATGGTTTTCAGGTCATCTTTCATAAAGAGTTTTGGGAGCTTCTTCGTTGGGACATTATGGCAATGCTGGCCAAGTATAGAGAAGAGAATTGTAGTTTTGAGAGGCTTAACCACTCTTTCCTTTTCCTATTACCAAAAACATAGGGGGTAGAGAGTCGTGGAGACTTTAGACCAATTACTCTCTTGAATTCCTTCTATTTGATCTTTGGAAAAATAATGGTGAATCGTCTATGGGAGGCCCTTCCAGAGCTTATTAATTTGGTGCAGTCAACCTTTCTAAAAGGTCGATCCCTTCGGGAGTCTTTCATTTTATCTTAGGAGATGGTGGTATGATGGATGCGTTCCAAACGAAAGCCTTTCATGTGCAAGGTTGATGTTTATAAGGATTATGACTCATTGTCTTGGTCATACTTGTGGGAAATGTTATGGCATAGGGGCTTCGCAGAGCATTGGGTCTAGTGGATGAAGAGATGTGTTACAACCTCCTCCCATTCTCCTTTGGTGAATGGTCACCCCACAAGTCGCTAGATCCAACCCCATTAAGGTGTTAGGTAGGGTTTCTCGGTGGCTCCTTTTCTCTTTATCTTGGCAGTTGATACTTTGGTAAGGTTGGTCTTCAGGGCCTCAGAGGGAGGCTTGATGCATGGTTACACGGTGTCATCTGGGCAAATGGCTTTGACGCATATTCTCCAGTTTGCAAATGATACTGTCTTTTTCGTGGAGGGTGGTGTGATCCAAGCTAAGTTGGCATGCCATTTGGTACACATTTTTCAGGAGATCTTTAGTCTCTAGGTTAATGTTGCCAAGTTGTCGATGGTTTGATTTGGCCTCAATACTCGTACTCGAATGGCCTTGTCTGCAACCTTAGACACTCCGATTATAGACCTCCCAATTTGATACTTGGTACTTCCTCTTCGAGAGAAGAAGATGAAGAGCATGGATTGGCTGGAGTTGTTTGAGAAGATCTCTTCTTGTTTCACTAGATGGTGTGGGAGGCTGCTCTCTAAGGGTGGTAGATTTATTCTCTTGAATTTCGTGCTTTTGGCTATTCCAAATTTCTTTTTATTCATGTTCAGGCCTACCAAAACCAAGGTGAAGAGGTTGGAATTGGTACTGAAGTGGCTTTTATGGAAGGGGCCTCATTCTAAGGGTCACATCATGCAACCTACCAGATGGGATCTTATTTGCAAATGTAAAAAGTGAGTGGCCGAGGGGTTTGTAGGAAAGGAAGTTTGGTGATTTTCCACTTCTCAATTGGGCAATTCGGTTCGTGCAGGAGGATGGAGGCCGATGCTAGGATCCTCTGTGTGATTCTTATGGGAGGCTTATGTTTGGGAGTCGGGGCTTCACAATTTTGGTGCTCCGTGACTACTGCTTTGAGGTATCGCTAGCAACATTTTCTGTCATTCGTGTGTAATGCCATGGATTTTCACGTTTAGCTAGGTGATTGGACTGGTTTGGGCCAGTTGGCTTCCCATTTCTTGAGGTGCTATTATCTTTCCCGTGATAAGAACATTGTGGTGGCAGACTTCTGGGATAATGTTGGAGCTTCCTAGTACCTTCCTTTGTTTGAGGGTCCCCTTGTTGGGCATTCTATGGAAGAGACGGGGCAGCTTCTTATTGCACTTCAGGCCTTTCACCTCTCTGATGGGTTGGATGGATTTCATTGGCAGCATGGTCCGTATCTTTCAAGGAAGGCCTATCAACGACTTATTTTAGTTTTGCCCAACTCAAAGGAGGATGGAGTTTATGGTAAACTGTGGATAATATGGGTTTCTTTGAAAGTCAAGATTTTTCTCTAGCTTTTGAGGTAGGGTGGATTAATTACAGAGAGCTTGCCATGTAGGTTGTTGGGTGCCCGCTTTGTCCTTTTGAGGAGGATGATATCCAACATTTGTTCTGTGGGGCTCCTCTCGATTTGGGATGATTTGTGGGAGTGGCTGGGGGCTCTTTTCTAGTGCATTTGGCATGCGAGAAATGATATTTTTTAGCAGGGAAGGGCATGGGCTGATAATGTATGCAGGGAAGCTACATTTTTGTTCATCCTATGGACTCAATTTTTGAACTAAACTTATATCACCTTTTTGGTATGAATAGAAATCCTAAATGACTACTGTTACCAATAGTCATCCTTTCTTTCTAAAGAAAGAAAAAAAAAACATTTGCACAAACTCAATTTAGTGTCCCCATTAAAATGGTGCAATCTCATCGAGGAGGTGAGTACCAAATACTTCATGATTGGTTCAAGAAAAAGGGCATTCATTATAGAATGTCAACCCCACATGCACCAAAACAAAATGACTCCATAGAGTCTAAAAATAGACAAATGGGTGATCTTACTTGACCCTTACTCTCTTAGTGCTCCATTTCATTACGATATTGGCCTTATGTGCTTCAAATAGCTATATTTGCCACCAATTTATTACCCACTTCAACTATTAATGGGTTGATTCCTCACGAATTATTGCTTGGACAACCACCAAATTACAACTTTTTAAAAGATTTTAGGGGTGGCTGCTATCCTCTTCTATGAGCCTATTATCGAAATAAACTACAACCACTATCCACCCTCCATGTATTCCTTGGATATAGTGTCTACCATAAGGCCTATTACTATTTAAATCCATTGATAGAGAACATAATTCTATCCTACCATCTTGTCTTTGACGGAATTTTATTTCCTTTTAAATCTATGAATCCAATACCAAAAACATCTACACCTTCAACCTCAAATCCACTACCACTTATTCCATGTTATCTCATCTCCAATTCCCTAAATATTCCCATGCATACATCATCTAATTCAACATTATCCACATATATTCCCTTCTCTCCACCATCCAATTTGCCTCAACCACCACCACCATCCCAACTTCCTTGTAGCACTCATGCATCCAATGACAACTTGGTCCACAGATGGGATTTTCAAGAAAATGGCCTATAGCCCCATCAAACATCCTCTGCCCATCTCTTTGTGCTCTACCAATGATAAAATAGAACCTACCTGCCATACACAAGAAGCCCAAAATCCACACTAGATAGCATCCATGAACGACAAATTTGATGCTCTTGTCAAGAATGCTACTTACGTTGTTGTCTGATATTCGCTAAAATCTATGTGGTTAAAGATATGCAATCATTGTAGTGTGCAAACGAAGCAATCAATTAATACTTATAGATTTCGAACTATAAGGAGTATAGGTCGAACACATGGAGACAGTCACTATTTAATACCGTTCATAGTTATTATATAGTAACGTAGAAAATAATAGACACAGATATTAAATGAATACTGAATTTTATTGCAAATATGAAAATGTCTCATAGAAATATTCTATTGCAATAAAAACATAAGAAGATAGAGAATAGAAGAAGTGAGCAGAGTCGCTTGAGGGGTGCTTGTTGGAAACTTCCAACGGAGCTTCAGATTTAGGGCGTTAGGAGGAAGAACATGAAGACCGGAGAGGCAAGAAGGTGGAGGAATAATGGTGGTGGCCGTGCACTATGGTGGAACTAGGTATGAACGCTATTACTAAACAAGGCTACTAATTAACTAAGATTAATTTATCTTCTAAGGGTTAGAGGCTAGGCCTTTTCATAGAATCTAGGTGGCTTCCTATTGGTCAATCTAAGGTGCCTAGGATCACTAACTTGGATGGCTTAGATTAAATCATAAGAGGTAGCTAGGATTGGTTAGATAGGGACCTTAGGATGTAGATTGGAAGGTGGATAGAGGCTAGAGAGGGGGGGCTAGAGGAGGGGTTTAGATGGCTGGCCTTATGGGTCTTTTAAAGAGGTATGGGAGGGCTTGGTTGGCTGACCACCAAGAGATAACACAACCATAGGTGGCAGCCCAAAAGATCTTATCCCTTGATCTTTTGTGTAGGTTGGTCGGAAGGATAGATCATAAGTTATGATCTATCCAAGTGTGTGGCTAGAAAAGCTAGAAACCTCTCCAAGTTAGTGGAAACTTGAAGAGGTTTAGGTTAGGTCTTGTGTGGGTTTGATGTGTGTAGGTTTAGGGCTAAGTTTTGTAGATATAGATTGAGAGAATAGGTTACTAATTAGGCTAGGTTAACCCTAAGTCTAGTGGGTTGAGTCCAATTCGGATGGTCCTAGTCTAATTGTGTGTGTGGGTGTGTAATTGGGTTAAGGGAATCATAAATAGGTTAAAGTCAAATCTAATTAGTTCATAAGTGAGTCTACTTAGGTAAACTCTAGTCAATTTAGGTATATGGGTAGCTAATTAGGTTGGTATGATCCAATTAGGTTGTACTGCACCTGATTAGATGTGGCTAGGTCTATTGGGTCTGGGTTGTGTTAGATTAGACTCAAGTGAGTCTAATCAACTCATGGTTAGTCCAATTAGGTCTCATGGACCTAATTGATTGGTGGCTAGCCCAATTGACTCAGTCTGAGTCAGTTAGGTGTGGTATGAACCTAAATAGGTTTCTAGTTTAGGGATTGGGTATTGGATAGGAGGATTAGGGTTATGGATAGTAGGATAGGACTATGGATAGGGTGGATAGGTACATGAATAATGATGTCCTTGTTTTTGGCTTTTGAGTTCAAATAATTAATGTTGAGCTGGTCCAAGGATAGGTATTGGGATAAGGTCATCCTAGGGTTTCAGGGCTAGGGTAGGGTTACCCTAATTCGTCTTTCTCTTCTGTTCTTGTGTCTTCCAACTATTATAGCTTTATTCTTTAGTCTAGCACCAGCTCTAATGTAGCTTTTGCTTCTATCTAGTTTTATTCTTCAGTTCTTTAGATTACTCTAAGACCTATCACCTACATTATTCATAAAGGACTAAAATTAGGAGATAATTATTTATAAAATAAATACAAATCTTAAATATTCATGCATGGTCTAAATGCCATATTTACAAACCTAATGCATGATTTTACTAAGGAGTTAGCCCTTGATTAAGCAAATTAAGGTAATAGATTAGGTTGTTATCATTGTCCTTTGTAGACTGATGGGTCGGCCCGAATATGTTGTTAATATGATATTTTATCGTTGAAATGTGTATAGTGGTTAACCTAATTTGGACCTAACCATCTCTTTACAAAATTTTTAACCTAGCCTAATTGATTTTATCTTGTCACTTTTAGGCCCAGGGTCGAACACAGGGAAGTGGGGTTAAAGTCGAGTTTCTACGTTTTCCTTAAAACGCGTCTCTTCCGTTCGTTTATTGTGTTTTTCGTGTTTTTCTTATTTAGGTTTTTTATGGTAATCCTTGTTCTTGAGGCACACCCTCAAAATTGTGTCCTTGGCTTTTAGCCAAACAGAGTCCCAAAACAAGTCTTGCTACTCGCAAGACGAGGTACCTGCAAGTCAAAGATTATCTTTTCTCTTTTTATGTATTTTTTTTATCTTTTTACTAACAGAAAAGCAAATAGACAGAAAGTAAATATAGTATGTATATATATATATGTAGTATATATATAAAGGGGTGGGGGTGGAGGTGGCGATGGAGTGTAGCACTATGTCGAGTCAGTCGACGTCTAGAGAGACGCAACCAATACGACTAGGTGCCGCGTGGAGTGTGGATGGAGGATGGATCATGTATGGGACCACGCTTTTTTTTTTTTGCACGCGTGTATCAGGAAATATCAGCAACTGGTGCAGATATTCCCGCGATACAGCGTATAGTAAATATATCTATATATATATATATAAATGTATAGTTATATATGTATAGATATATATATATAGATATATATGTGTTTATATATATAGGTGTATAGATATATATATATATATATGTATATATATATGTATATAGATATTTATATATATATATGTATATAAGTATATATGTCTATATATATGTAAGTATATGTATAAGTATATAGATGTATATATAAGTAGATATATATATATATATTATATATATATGTATGTATATTATATATATATGTATGTATACAGAACTATATAGATATACTATGTATATAAGTATATATATATATAGATATATGTATGTATATATATATATATATCTGTGTATATATGTTACTATAAGTGTGTGTGTGTGTGTCGGTGAATGTGTGTGTGCGTCGGTGAATGTGTGTGTGTGTGTCGCTGTGAGTTAAATAAAAGAGAGAGAGAGCACCAGACAGAGAGAGAGCGGGCAGGAGAGATCGAGCGGACGCGCGCGGGAGAGATCGGTAGAGAGAGAGGGAGATCGCGGACGCGCGAGTTAAGACGTCTGCAAGAGGTGGCGGACGTCTGACGCCGCGTCGTCTAAAGGCGAAGGAGGACGTCTGACCGTCGTGGTGCACCGCGCCTTCGCGCAGAGGACGTCAGGCGTCTCCTGCAGACCGGGTACGAGGACAGAGAGCAGGCGATGGCGCGCTCGGAGAAGGCGGCGGGGAGTCTGCAGTCGGTCGCGGAGGGTTGCGGAGGAGGGCAGGGGTCGGCACGAGGCCGTAACCGGCCGCTGCAGTGCGCACGGCGGCCGGCTGCGGGTGCAATGCGGGGTGGACAGAACGGAGACGGAGGCGGGGAACGGGCCTGCAGGCGCGCTGAGGGTTGCGCGCCTGCGGGGAAGGTTGCAGAGGAGGCGGGGGGTGCTGCTGCTGCTGCTGCTGTCGCCGCGGTTTAGCTGCTGCTGCTGCTACTTCAAGCTTCGGAGCTTGAAGCGGCAGCAATGGCGTGTAGACGAAAACGAAGAGAAAAGAAAACACCACGCCCACCGGCTCGTTGAAGAGCTGGGCGGTGGTGCTCCCACTGTGGTGGTGTGCACCACAGTGGGTTCTCCTGCTCGCCGGGTGCCTCCTCGACGGAGGGCCGGCGTATGGGAGGGGAGAACAGTGGAGAGGAAGGTGGTGGCTGTGGGGTCTTTGCAGCAGCTCCCGTTGCGAGGATGAAGCTGCAGCTACTTATAGAGGAGGAGAGAGTGGCGTGCCGGCTGCAGCAGGGAGAGGGTGTGCAAGTTGCAGCTATAGGGAGCGGCGTTGGCAGGGAGAAGTGACGGGAAGAAGTGCTGCGTTGCATGCAGCTGCGGGAAGAGTGCAGCCGCGGGATGGAGAGAAAAGAAGAAATCAAGAGGAAAAATAAAAAGAGGGTGATTTTGCAAGGAGGCACTTGAAGAAAAATGTAACTATGCAGGCGATTGTTTCACTCCTCTTCCTCTCTTGATTAAATGCATGCATGCAAGTGTTTTTACAAATGCGATTACAGGATCCTAATATGCAATGTTAATGCTAGAAAATAGCACAAGAAGGCGTTATTACAGGCGTGTTTTGAGGTGCAAACATATACCCCCATGCCTATCTTTTGCTAGTCCCTAGCAAAATAGTATTTAGAAATGATCTTAAGCTGAAGATTTTCTTCTGAGGTGATACAGGTGTGTTTACTATCGAATATTGTGAGAACCAATTGTAAAGAAGACTACCAGTACTTTAAGTCTCACATGACATAGATCATCTCTCAACTAACCAGGACTCTTGATATTTAAACCTTAAGTACGATTTCCAGGACCTAGGAGGTTTTTGCCGTACTCGAGAGCTCAAGAGGTTATGGTTTGTGCATAGTGAAGGATCAAGACTGACCAGATGAACATTAAGACTCAATCCCAGGGTTTCACGAATTTTTAAGTACAGGTTGGTCCCAGTTTCAGCTCATGTCTTCGAATTGACCCTTAAGATGATGACGGAAAACTCAACTCCCATTTTCTGATTTTTTTTTTTTTTTTTTGTGGCTCACCGAAAAACAAAGTATACAGACATTTATGAGATATACTGACTCCTTTGCAACATCTTTTTTTTTTTTTTTTTTTTTACAACTCTTTTTTTCTCTTTCTTTTTTTTTGTTTTTTTTTAATTTTTTTCTTTTTTTTTTGAAACACGTGTCAGTATATCTCTTACAACACATTTTGAAAGAGCACACTTTTTTTTCTTTTTGGTGGGAGAGTTTCTTTTTGGTGGAAAGAGTCGCTCCTAAACACAAGACTAAAGCCTGGGATAAAAAGTCTACCTGCGTGCACAGGTAAGGACTCCACCTTCCCTAATGAACACTAGGGTTGGATCTTATGTTCACCTGGCCTTTCCTGATATGTGTAGTGTGAACCACGTTTACTTAAGCTCTCAAGTAAAAGTAAACCAACGGATCTTGTACTAGTGTCTCAGGTACAAGAATACATCCTTAGTTAGGAGAGATCTTGATCTATTTTGTCAATGCTTTAAGTGAATTAAGCCGAGCCCGAGCGAATCAAGCTTTTGTGGCCTGGAAAGTCTTCAAAACAGAGGTTGAATATCCATAAACACTTATTGCCTTTTCGTTTCAGCTTTCAAATCATTACTAAACACCATTTATTATTATTATATATATATTTTTTTTTTCTTCTTTTTTCTTTTTCTTGCATATTTATAAATAGGTGGTAATTGTCTGATACCATAAAATACCCGGATCCTATGGATGCCTATCCACCCCCCCATGCCAAACAATGCTATGTCCTCATATGCATGCAGGGAAAGGCAGAGAACGGACGACAGATCGGGTAACAGGAGCTGAGGTTCAGGGTATAAATCAGGGTGGAAGGGTGGGTGGATGGTGGGTGGTGAAGAGAAAAGCGAAGTAATCGCGATAGAGGCGTGAAAAGTAATGGTGGATGGTGAGAGATTTGGCATTTTCTGGGACGAGAGTGTCCCAGGCGGATCAGAAAACAGATCAGGAAGAGGAAGTTGGCCCTTAGATTGGCCAAGAAGGAGGGCTTTTTGAATAGATGGATACAAAAGGGAATAGTCCCGGTGAGTAAGATGTGGGCTCAAGGTCCCAGTGTGGATTTGCAAATCTGCCTGATTTAGCGGGAAAGAAAGGGCAATCCGGTCTTCCATAGTGTGGATCGGCGGTGAGCAGCCCGGCGATGACTCAGACCACAAGGTATGGGAAGCGGAAAAAACCTCGTCAGAAGTCTGGTCAGGAGAAGGTACAGGAATAGGGAGGGATTGGGGAACGTCACAGTTTGTGTTGGTCAGGCATTCGTCAGGTAATTCGCAGCAGTCTGAATCGGCTCCAATTAATTCGATACACGTACTGACAGTCACGTCCTCGTCAGACGTGTCATCCTTGATGTGATCACTATCAGCATAAGAGTGCGGTGCTACAGCGGGATTAACCTGAAATCCCGGAGGAATACTCGAAGCTTGCAGAATTTGATGAACCTGTTCCTGAGAAGGTTGTACCTGTGGTTGCGGACCACAGGGTACAAAGTTTTGCGGGTTTGAAACAGGTTGGGCGGGAAAAGTGCCCTGAGATCGAGTCGCCATGCTTAGTTGACTGATCTCAGCATTCTGTTATGCCAAATGCTGAAGAGAGGTCATGTTTTCTTAATGGCGCTTTGACATTTCCGTCATCATTCGCATCAATTTATCAAGAAGTTTTGATGCGTGTTTAGTTTTCTGCACACAAGGGCCTGATGGCAGATTTGCCATAGGATTAGACTGGGCCCTTGGGATGACGGGTGCGGACGATCGCATCGGTCCACCAGCGGGGTTTCGACGCTGCGGGTTGTTGGACCATGCAAAATTGGGATGATTGTGCCACCCTGGGTTATACGTGGCAGAAAATGGGTTGTTCCCCAGGGTGCAGGCATCTTCTATGCCAGAAGATGTGTCCGCATATGTGTCCGAGTACACGGAGGCTTGGTCCTCCGTGTTGAAATACTGGCTCGCAGAAGCCAGTTCCACATGACTTACCGAGTCGCTTGGCACGACACTCGATAAGGAAGGTCTTGCAGGGTTTCTCGGGATAAGCCTGGTGTTGAAAGAATTGGAATTATGACGAAGTGGTGAGGCGGGGGTGTGTGCCATGTTTGTGGAGGAGGAGGATGATTCGGCTCTTTTTCTAGATTTATCAGTCAATACAAGCAATTCAGGGTTTTGCGACCTCCTACCAAACTTGCGCTACCGGAGGAAGAGTTGAGGAGATGAGTAGGGAAAAGAGATGAGAGAAATGACGCCGCAAAGGTACACTTGATTACAAATCAATACAATCAAGTTCCTAACCTCGACAGTGTTCCCTTAGACTTAAAGATCTAAGTTACCTACTATCACGAACTACGGAACCGAATGCGAGCACCACGGAACCACCGGGCCAGATTGAAAGGCCGTTTGCCCCAGTCTTAGACACCCGATAGCACGCGGGAACTCTCACCAGCACGTAGCCGCTACACGTAGGTAGTTAGACCTCCAATCCTAAAAAAGGGTCAAGTTACTACCAATTTTAATTAGAGGCTTAGGGTCAAGTGCTTTTGGAATGTGAAGGGCGATGTTTACGGGTAATGCCCAAGTGATTGATTTTAAGAGTGTGTAAGAACAAGCATGCAACAGGGAAATCTCCCCGAATTGAAGTTTTAATTGGTGAATGGTTTTTAGAGTTCAACCTTAAGTAGTATGAATTTTAGGATTTTGCTGAATTACCAATTCAACCAATCTCCGGGTTTTTCAATAATACAGGTTTTTTTTTCTAAAGCCCAAGAAACCCTTCTTCAATTATCAGTTAGTTAATGCATGCTAAAAATGCAATGGGCTACCCTAAATGGAGATTTCTATGTGCGGATGCGCGAATCAATTTTATACCAATGTGAAAGGGAGCCAAAGCACTTCAATTCAAGTGCTCCCAATCACCAGAAAGATATCCACACACAAGGCTTCAACCAACAGATAAAGAAACTAAAATTGTTGGGGTTGAAGTATTCAGGATCGAATCACAGGTAAGTTTGAAAAGTCATGGTGGGGTTGGAATCAACTCAATTCCAAGTCTCCCCACCAAAAATGTGATCCTGAATTAAAGATAAGTGAGGCAAAGGAGGGATACAAGAAATCTTTTTCTTTGCCTCAAAGAATACTTCCCACGGCGAAAAATCTAAGAATCAAGATTCTCGGATTTTCGCTATGCGAAGTAAGGCAGGAAATCCCGGGGCAGTGGGAGTGAAGACAACCAATCAATCAAGTGAATTTTAATCCACTTGCCCTCAAGAAATCCCAAGAAGTTTTTCTAGTTTCTAGTTTTAAAATTTTTTTTTTTTTTTATTGTGGTGGCAAGTTAACCCTAATTTGATGAGAAAAGAAAACCTACTTGTTCGGCAACGTGTGCGAAGCTCCAATGCGATGTCGGCGTCTTCACGCTCTCGTTCCCGCCTTGGATCTGCCCTCGTTCCCGACTTCGTCTGCTTTCCTTCTACTTCCACCAAGTTCACCTGCACACCAAAAACAACAATACCCGTGAAGAGGGAAGAGAAAAATTGAAAGGATTTGGATAGAAACTTACTCGAAAGCGCACCTCCCCGGCAACGACGCCAGAAAAGTTATGATGGGTCGGCCCGAATAGGTTGTTAATATGATATTTTTATCGTTGAAATGTGTATAGTGGTTAACCTAATTTGGACCTAACCATCTCTTTACAAAATTTTTAACCTGGCCTAATTGATTTTATCTTGTCACTTTTAGGCCCAGGGTCGAACACAGGGAAGTGGGGTTAAAGTCGAGTTTCTACGTTTTCCTTAAAACGCGTCTCTTCCGTTCGTTTATTATGTTTTTGGTGTTTTTCTTATTTAGGTTTTTTATGGTAATCCTTGTTCTTGAGGCACACCCTCAAAATTGTGTCCTTGGCTTTTAGCCAAACAGAGTCCCAAAACAAGTCTTGCTACTCGCAAGACGAGGTACCTGTAAGCCAAAGATTATCTTTTCTTTTTTTATGTATTTTTTTTATCTTTTTACTAACAGAAAAGCAAATAGACAGAAAGTAAATATAGTATGTATATATATATGTAGTATATATATAAAGGGGTGGGGGTGGAGGTGGCGATGGAGTGTAGCACTATGTCGAGTCAGTCGACGTCTAGAGAGACGCAACCAATACGACTAGGTGCCGCGTGGAGTGTGGATGGAGGACGGATGATGTATGGGACCACGCTTTTTTTTTTTTTGCACGCGTGTATCAGGAAATATCAGCAACTGGTGCAGATATTCCCGCGATACAGTGTATAGTAAATATATCTATATATATATATATAAATGTATAGTTATATATGTATAGATATATATATATAGATATATATGTGTTTATATATATAGGTGTATAGATATATATATATGTATATATATATGTATATAGATATTTATATATATATATATGTATATAAGTATATATGTCTATATATATGTAAGTATATGTATAAGTATATAGATGTATATATAAGTAGATATATATATATATTATATATATATGTATGTATATTATATATATATGTATGTATACATAACTATATAGATATACTATGTATATACGTATATATATATAGATATATGTATGTATATATGTTACTATAAGTGTGTGTGTGTGTCGGTGAATGTGTGTGTGCGTCGGTGAATGTGTGTGTGTGTGTGTTGCTGTGAGTTAAATAAAAGAGAGAGAGAGCACCAGACAGAGAGAGAGCGGGCGGGAGAGATCGAGCGGACGCATGCGGGAGAGATCGGCAGAGAGAGAGGGAGATCGCGGACGTGCGAGTTAAGACGTCTGCAAGAGGTGGCGGACGTCTGACGCCGCGTCGTCTGAAGGCGAAGGCGGACGTCTGACCGTCGCGGTGCACCGCGCCTTCGCGCAGAGGACGTGAGGCATCTCCTGCAGACCGGGTGCGAGGACAGAGAGCGGGCAATGGCGCGCTCGGAGAAGGCAGCGGCGAGTCTGCAGTCAGTCGCGGAGGGTTGCGGAGGAGGGCAGGGGTCGGCGCGAGGCCATAACCGGCCGCTGCAGTGCGCGCGGCGGCCAGCTGCGGGTGCAATGCGGGGTGGACAGAACGGAGACGGAGGCGGGGAACGGGCCTGCAGGCGCGCGCGGAGGGTTGCGCGCCTGCGGGGAAGGTCGCAGAGGAGGCGGGGGGTGCTGCTGCTGCTGCTGTCGCCGCGGTTTAGCTGCTGCTGCTGCTGCTTCAAGCTTCGGAGCTTGAAGCGGCAGCAATGGCGTGGAGACGAAAATGAAGAGAAAAGAAAACACCACGCCCACCGGCTCGTTGAAGAGCTGGGCGGTGGTGCTCCCACTGTGGTGGTGTGCACCACAGTGGGTTCTCCTGCTCGCCGGGTGCCTCCTCGACGGAGGGCCGGCGTATGGGAGGGGAGAACAGTGGAGAGGAAGGTGGTGGCTGTGGGGTCTTTGCAGCAGCTCCCGTTGCGAGGATGAAGCTGCAGCTACTTATAGAGGAGGAGAGAGTGGCGTGCCGGCTGCAGCAGGGAGAGGGTGTGCAAGTTGCAGCTATAGGGAGCGGCGTTGGCAGGGAGAAGTGACGGGAAGAAGTGCTGTGTTGCATGCAGCTGCGGGAAGAGTGCAGCCGCGGGAAGGAGAGAAACGAAGAAATCAAGAGGAAAAATAAAAAGAGGGTGATTTTGCACGGAGGCACTTGAAGAAAAATGTAACTATGCAGGCGATTGTTTCACTCCTCTTCCTCTCTTGATTAAATGCATGCATGCAAGTGTTTTTACAAATGCGATTACAGGATCCTATTATGCAATGTTAATGCTAGAAAATAGCACAAGAAGGCGTTATTACAGGCGTGTTTTGAGGTGCAAACATAGACCATCAGTGAATGTTATTGGAAATAAATGGGTATATCACACTAAATTCAAGTTTGATGGTACAATTACTCGAGTCTAGCTATATCACATTAAATTCAAGTTTCATGGCACAATTGATCGATTCAAAGCTTGACCCGTGGTGAAAGGTTTCCACCAACAAAAGGGTCTCAATTACATTGAGATGTCTAGTAAAGTGATTAGAAACACTAATGTACGTCTCCTCTTGGCATTGGTAGTCACTTATTCCTTGCCAATTGAACTAGACATCCAAATGCATTAGAAGGAAATATTGCTGAAGATATCTACATGTTGTAGCCTCAAGGGTTTGTTCATCAACATTTTCCCACTCATGTATGCAAGCAACAAAAATCAATGTACTACCTTAAGTAGGCCCCACGAGCATGTTTCCATGTTGAAGCAAAATTTATCGTAGTTTATGAGAGTATCGTGTCATAGTATAGCAACGAAAATCAAATCGACATTTAAATTTGTAATTGCTTGAAAAATCATGAGTTTCAAGCTTGTTTGTCGGGAGAACATATTGCAATTCAATCCACTAATCAAGTGATAAGTAATGATCACAATAATCAATAAAAAATATAATATAATCAATTAATACACAAATTGTATCTCAAAACAAAAATATAATAAAGAGAATAAAAAATGGTCATTGGAACCACAAATTACTCTCAATAGTTAGGCACAAGTCTCAATCTGATCTCAAATACTTAGCCAAATCAGAGTCAACTCCCTCCATAGATCAAACGTCTCCAATGTACCGTAGATGCCTTAAGTATCAAGCCCAACAACATCTGAAATTGCCTAAATGTAGGCACAAATCCCAAGGTAGCATAGTGCAAAAGCCCCCTTCTTCCCTTAGAAAATCCCCTCTCTCTCTTCAAATTGGGGTCAATAGTAATCGGGTAATCAAATATGGGGACCAGGCTTGCCCGAGTGTGGCCAGTGTGTGAGGAGTGCAGAGGCGTGCGGAGGGACCTCACTCGTGTGTTGAGGCAAGCTACTAAGGGGCGAAACTCGATAAGTATAAAAGACAAAATCATCTTTGACTGATGTGGGACTATGTCCCAATGTCTTCTTTTGCACACAGCAGCAGAGAAGCTTCGTGAATTGCAGCTGCTGGTGTTGCTCGTTCTCTAATTCAAAGTCCAGATGGCTTCCTAGAAGTGGTTCATAGTAGCTGAGTGTTGAATCGAGGTCAAAGAACGTCAGATGGCAATGGAGGGAGGCAACGATGAACGGCAATGCAGCTTGAGTTGGCGAACACCTAAAACGCGAAACATTGGCTAAACACCCCGATTAGAATGGTCATAAGGGTCGCCAAAATGCAAGGAATGTGATGGTGGTGGTTGTATGGCATTTGGGGGTGTATGGACATCGAATAGAGTCGGAGATGGTAAATGGTGATGGGTGTGTTCGGTGGGGTGAAGGAACAGTCAAAGCCCCAAATCTCTTTGGGGCTTTTACTAATGGAGGTGTGGCAAAGGTTTTAGGAGTTGTGGTGTGGAGTTTGAAAGCATGAGGTGCTGGTGTGAACTTGCTAGAGCTTACGCCTAACTTGGGGAAGGTAGTGGAATACTTGCGGCGGTGGCTAAAACCTAATTTTAAAGGCATAGAAAGAGTCAAGAGAGGGAGAGAGAGGGAGAGATTAGGGGGCTTAGGGGGGCTGATTGCACAGCAAAAATACACTAACAATTGTGCCGTCTTGTGCTATTTCCTAGCATTACCAGTGCATATTAGGTATCCATAGTCGCATCCGTAAAAATACACGCATGCATGCATTTAATTGAGAGGGGAGGAGAGTGAAATAAAATGGCCTTGCAATTAACAAATTCCTCTAGTGCTGCCTTGCAAAATCTCCATCTTTATTTTTTTATTTCTATTTGACTTTGAATTCTTCCCACGGCTACAAGACATGGCCTCTTCCTTGTCACGCCATGCTTTGCACAGCAGCTTGCCCTACCAGCAATGCACAGCTGCATGCACAGCCAGGGCATGGCTGTGGATGCCTTCCTCCTCTTTAAAAAGGCACGGCCGTCTTCTTGCAAAAGAGAGCCTGGTCCACGCCAAAAAAAAACACACTGCAGCTCTTCTTCTCCAGGCCATCCCCTCCCCTCTCCTTGCATACGCATCCACTCCTCCTCTGAGGAGCCACGATGCAGGCAGGAGCAACTCACACTGGTGCACAACCACCACTGTGAGTCCACCACCGCCCAGCTCATCAATGAGTTAGTGGGCATGGTGGTCTTCTCTCTGTTTCAACGTTGAGCCACTTCTGCCATTGCCGTAGGCTTCAAGGTCTGAAGCTCCGCGGTAGCAGCAGCAGCAAGGCGGCAGCAGCAGCGCAGGCCACTGCACACGCTTGCAGGCCGCCCTCACCCCTCTTCGCACGTCCTATTGCGAACCACCTCTCCGCAAGCTAGCAGCCGGCACTGCTTCTCTGCGTGCACGCCGAGCCGCTCCTCACCTTCCGCACTCACAGCACCGGTCACACCCGGTCGCGTGGCTCAGCCTTGCACTGTAGCCACAGTTCATGCTAGTCAGCGGAACACTGTGGCTACAGTGCGGTGACCGGTAAGTTTCTCACTTAACTGGTCACCCAGTGCGCCGCAGCCTGCACTAAACCGCGCCCTCATCCAGCCCCGCGCCTGCTCCAGTGCCTGCCCGAGCGTCTGTGTGCGCCAGCGTCTGCCAGCGCCCGCACCCACCTACGTCTTCTCCCGCTCCCTTCGCCCGCGTACTCGCCTCTTCACGCAGCATAGTGCGCTGCGGCATCTCTCCCTCGTGCTCACTCCCTCCCAGCGAGTGCCACTTCACGCACCTATCCGCCTACGCGTATGCATGCGCCATCAGACATAGCCCCGCTACTGCAGATGACTTAAACGCCTTCTTCACAGCAGGTGCTCTCTCTCTCTCTCTCTCACAGCACTTTCTCACACTCTCTGCACACACATACACACACACACTCACACTCTCGCACGCACACACACTCTCACGACTACATACTTATATATAAATATATATACATATATATTTATATATATATATATATTTATATACATATATATATATTTATATCTATACATATAGTAGTACCTATATACTAAGTATTAGTATACATACATACATATATATATGTATATATATCGATATACTTATATATATATATATATAGACACACATATATATTTACATATATACACATATTTATATACGTATAAATATATATACATATATATCTATATATATATATTATTACCTATATAACTAAGTATAAGTATCGATACATATATATATATACATATATATACATATATTTATACATATATATATATACATATATAGCTACCTATACCTATATAATTATAACCATATATATATATACATATAGATATATATTTACATATATACATATATATATATTTTTTCATAACACCTACCATACGTTGTATCGTGGGAATATCTGCACCAGTTGCTAATATTCCCTGATACACGTGTACAGAAAGCGTGTTCGCACTCATCGTCCACCCATCCACCTTACATTCCATATGGCACTTCATCTTGTTGGTTGCGTCTTTCTAGACGACGACCGACTCGACACCGTGCTACATGCCATCTCCACCTCCACCCCCACCCCTTTATACATATATAATATATACATATATATATACTATATTTACTTTATTTCTATTTCTCTTTCCTACCATTAAAAAGATAAAAAAATATATATAAAATAGAAAAGATAATCCTTGACTTGCAGGTACTTAGTCTTGCAAAGACTAGTTTTGGAACCCTAATTCGGTTCAAAGCCAAGAACCTGATTTTGAGATTGTGCCTCAAGGACAAGAATTATCAGAAAAAGATCTTAAATAGAAAAACACCAAAGACACAGTCAACGAACGGAAGAGATTCGTTGTAGGAAAGGCATAGAAACTTCTTCACTTCAAATCCCACTTCCCTGAGTTCGACCCTGGGCCTAAAAGTGACTAAGATAAAATCAAGTAGGCCAGGTAAAAAATTTTGTAAAGAGATGGTTAGGCTCGATTTAGGTTAACCACTATACCAATTTCAATGACAAAATCACCATATCAACACAACCTATCCGGGTTCGACCATAATCTTTCTGGAGCTGTTGCTGGGGAAGTGCGTATTCAAGTAAGTTTCTATTCCATTCCTTTCATTTTTTCTCTTCTCTCTTCACGGGTGTTTTTGTTTATTGCTGTGCAGGTGAACTTGTTGCAAGGAGAAGGCAGGCAGGCGATGTCGGAAACATGGGCATATCCATGGCGGGAACGAGAGAGTGAAGATGCCGACCCCGCACTGGAGCTTCGCACACGTTGCTAAACAAGTAGGTCTTTCTTTCCTAGCAACTTAGGTTAACTTGTCACCTTAATAAAAATAAAAAACTAAAAAAACTAGAAAAACTTCTTAGGATCTCTTGGGGAAAGTGGATTAAAAACCACTTATTTGATTGCTTGTCATCATTCCCACCGCCCTGGGATTTCCCGGCAAACTTCGCATAGCGAAGATCCAAGAATCTTGATTCTTGAATCTTTCGCCGTGTGAAGTATTCTTTGAGGTAAATAAAAAGATTGATTGCACCCCTCTTTGCCTCATTTATCTGCAAATTCGGGATTCCATTTGTGGTGGGGAGACTTGGAATTGAGTTGATTCCAACCCCACCACAATCTTTCACATGCCTAAGATTCGATCCTGAATACTTCAACCCCAACAATTTGATTTTCCTTATCTTATGGTTGAGCCTTGTGTGTGGAAATCATTTTGGTGATTGGAAGCACTTGAATTGAAGTGCTTTGGCTCCCGTTCACACTAATCTAAAATTGATTCGTGCCTCCACACATAGAAATCTCCATCTAGGGAAGCCCATTAAATTTTAGCATGCATTAACCAACGGACATTGAAGAAGGGTTCGTTGAGCTTAGAAGCAAACTTGTATTCTCTTAAAACCCGAAGATTGGTTGAAATGGTAATTCAGAGAAATCGTAAAATCCATACTACTTAAGGCTAAATTCTAAAAACCATTCACCAATTAAAACTTCAATTCAAGGAGATTTCCCCATTGCATGCTTGGTTTACACACTCTAAAAATCAATCACTTGGGCATTACCCGTAAATAACACCCTTCACATTCCAGAAGCACTTGATCCTAAGCCTCTAATTAAAATTGGTAGCAACTTGACCGTTATTAAGGATTGGAGGTCTAACTACCTACGTGTAGCGCCTACGTGCTGGTGAGGGTTCCTGCATGCTATCGGGTGTCTAAGACTGGGGCAACCGGCCTTTCAATCTGGCCAGGTGGTTCTGCGGTGCTCGCATTCGGTTCCATAGTTCGTGATAGTAGGTAACTTAGATCTTTAGGTCTAGGGGCACACTGTAGAGGTTAGGAATTTGATTGTATTGATTTATCATCAAGTGTACCTTTGTGGCGTCATTTCTCTCATCTCTTTTCCCTTCGTATCCCCCTAATTCTTCCTGTGGTAGTGCATGTTTGGGAGGAGGTCACAAAACCCTGAATTATGTGAATTGTGTGATAAATTTAGAAAAGAAGTCAAATCAGCCTCCTCCTCCACAAACATGGTTGCACGCCCACCCCCAAATCCCGAGGGAGGAAACCAGCCTCAAAACCCGCCAGGTGGTGGAGCCTTAGATCCCATAACCCGCCTCCAAGCCCAAATGGAAATGTATAATGAGCAAATTGAAGCCATTAGGGAAACATTGGAGGAAATGCAGAACCCTCCCGAACAGGAGCCTAGGTCTCTTAGCTCTTATCAGAATCCCACTGTTACAGAGACCATAGGACAAATTCAGGTCCCCATGGGCGAGGATGACTTTGAACTGAAACTTAATATAATTGGCCTGATAAATTTTCACTTCCACGGTCTTGCAAGTGAAGATCATTTTCTCCACTTGAAAGACTTAATCCGATTGGCTGAAACAGTTAAACCAAGAAATATCGGGTTACCTATAGTCCTCATGAAAATGTTCCCGTTTTCATTGCGGGATAAAGCGTCGCAATGGTTACGCACCCTTGGGAGAACCATCCACTCTTTGGAGGAGATGCGAACAACGTTTCTCAAGAAGTTCTTCCCAATCGGGCGAACTAATGCGCTTCGCCGTGCTATGACTTCATTTACGCAACAAAATGGCAAACAATTTCATGAGGCATGGGAGAGATATAATGACCTCCTCAGGAAGTGTCCGCACCACAATCTGCCTAAGTGACATATAGCCCAGATTTTCTACTATGGGCTAAATGAGACTTTGAAGAAGATTGCGGATGCTTCCTGCAGAGGGAATTTTAGGAATAAAGATGAGAATGGAGCATTCGAATTGTTTGAAAACATGAGTGAAAACTCGATGAACAATGCTTCCATTGTCGCCTTTAATTTTACCAGCCTGCCCCATAATGTTCACGAAGTTGACACGGGACCCTCCCATTCATCCACAAATCTCAGCCTTATCGCACAGAAATCAGATGAAGTCTCCGTCGTGCACAAGAAGCTGGACGAGCTTCTGGCCAACCCCGCCTGTTCTATGCCAAACACCCCCACTTCATCACTTTGTCACAAACCCAAATCTTCTAACACCAGGCTTATTCCAAGAAACCAAGTAAGACCTTCCTTACCGAGTGTCGTGCCAAGCGATTCGGTAAGTCATGTGGATCTGGCTTTTGCGAGCCAGTATTTCGACACGGAGGGCCAAGCCTCCGTGTGCTCGGACGCATATTTACATGTGGACACGTCTTCTGGCATTGAAGACGCTTGTGCCCTGGGGAACAACCCGTTCTCTGCCACCTATAGCCTAGGGTGGCAAAATCATCCGAACTTCGCATGGTCCAACAACCAGCAGTGCCAAAACCCCGCTAGTGGACCAATGCGATCGTCCGCACCCGTCATCCCATGGACCCAGTCTAATCTTATAGCGAATCCACCATCGGGTCCTTGCATACCGCAAACAGAACACGCATCAAGTCCTCTTGACAAATTGATGCGAATGATGACGGAAATGTCAAAGCGCCATGAAGAGAACATGACCTCTCTTCAGCACCAATTGGCGCAGCAGAATGCTGAGATCAGTCAACTACGCTTGGCGACTCGATCTCAAGGCACTCTTCCCGCCCAACCTGTTCCCAACCCGAGAAATTTCGTACCCCGTGGTCCTCAACCACAGGCACGACCTTCTCAGGGGCAGGTTCATTAAATTCTACAGGCTCCAAGCATTCCACCAGGATTTCAGGCTAATCCCACTGTAGCACCTCAATCTTATGTCCCCATTGCAAACCCTCCTTCGCCGTATGATCCCACTGGACCCACATCGTCCAATGCTATCACTACGAGGAGTGGTAAGCATACTGTCGATCTGCCTTGACCTGATCCTGGCCCATCTTCTTCATCGCCCTCTCATTCAAGATGCGCACCACAATCGAGAGAGGACGATACACCCAAATTGGTGCCAGAATCAGTCCTATTACCTGAGGCTCTACTGGGGGAGCCAAAAGGCAAGAAGAAAGATACACAGGCCTTTTGATAACCTGCATAATTTATTCAGGGATGTCGAAATCAAGGTACCCCTGCTCGAGGCTATCGACCACATACCTACTGTCGCCCGATTTTTCAAAGACTACACAACAACCAGGCGACAGTCAAAGAAAGGTAAGAATCCGGTGGTTCTCTCGCCTCATGCGAGTTGTGCTATACTATCAAATCTACCACCGAAGCAGAAAGATCCGGGTGCACCGCTTATTACCTGTAGCATCCAAGGCTTCAATTTTAACCGTGCCCTGCTTGATCTAGGATCTTCCATAAATCTTATACCAACCATAATGCTTGAAAATTTTTCTTTGGGAAATATGAAACCCACCCCTGTCACGTTACAGTTGGCAGATCGTTCTGTCAAAATTCTGAAGGGTGTGGTGGAAGACGTGGTGGTTAGGGTCAACCGTCTCTATTTTCCTGTTGACTTTCTTGTTTTAGATATGGAAGTTCCTAGCTCACTTTCTGATTGTCTGATCATCCTTGGTCAACCTTTCTTGGCCACAACCCATGCCCATATCGACTGCGAGTCGGCCTGTATTGAGATTGCCGTTGGATCTGAAAAGCTCAAACTTAACATCTTCAAGGCAGCCAAGAACTTTGATTGCGATTGCATCGAGGATGACACATCTGACGAGGACATGGCCGTCAGCGTGTGTATCAGACTAATTGGGACCTATTCTAACTGCTGCAGATTACCTGTAAACATTGACGATTGCCAGACCGACACATATTGTGACGTTCCCCCATCCCTCCCTATTCCCGTACCTTCTCCTGACCAAACCTCTGACGAGGTTTTCTCCGCTATCCATACCTTGTGGTCTGAGTCATATCAGGGCTACTCACCGTCGGTTCACACTCTTGCAGACCGGATTGCCCTTTCTTTCTCGCCAAATCAGGCGGATTCGCAAATCCACATTGAGACCTTGAGCCCACATACTTCTCACTGGGGTTATTCCTTTTTGGATCCATCTATCCAAGAAGCCCCTCTTCTTGGCCAATCTGAGGGCCAACTTCTTCCTCCTGACTTGTTTCCTATCTACCTGGGACACTCTCGTCCCAAGAAATGCCAGATACTTCACCACCCACCCTACAACCCTGCTATATACCCTGCACTTCAGCTCTCGTTACCCGATCTTTTGTCCTTCCTCTACCCTACCCTGCATGCATATGAGGACATAGCATCGTTTGGCATAGGGGGGTGGATAGGCATCCTTAGGATCTGGGTATTTTATGGTACAATGCAGTTTCTATCTATATATATATAAAGAAAAAAAATGAAAAATGAAAATAGTGTTTAGTAATGATCTAAAGGCTGAAACGAAAATACAATAAGTGTTTATGGATATTCAACCACTGTTTTGAAGACTTTCCAGGCCACAAAAGCTTGATTCGCTCAGGCTCGGCTTAATTCACTTGATCATTGACAAGATATATCAGAATCTCTCCTAACTGAGGACGTATTCTTGTACCTGAGACACCAGTACAGGATCCATTGGTTTGCTTCTACTTGAGAGCCTAAGTAATCTTGGTTCACACTACACATATCAAGAACGACCAGGTGAACATAAGATCTAACCCTAGTGTTCATTAGGGAAGGTGGAGTCCTTACCTGTGTGCGCAGGTAGACTTTTTATCCCAGGCATTAGTCTTGTGTTTAGGAGAGACTCTTTCCACCAAAAAAAAGAAAAGTGCGTTCCTCGAAATAATGTTGTAAGAGATATACTGACATGTGTTTCAAGAAAAAAAAAAAGATGCAAATAAGTCAGTATATCTCACAAATATCTATAAAGTCTTCCTCCTAAAAAAAGTTCTTCAGGGCAAATACCCTATTCTCTTTGAGCCACAAATGTCAGAAAATGGGAGTTGAGTTTCCATCATCCTTTTAAGGGTCAATCCGAAGACATGAGCTGAAACTAGGACCAACCTGTACTTTAAAATTCGTGAAACCCTGGGCTTGAGTCTTAATGTTCATCTGGTCAGTCTTGATCCTTCACTATGCACAAGCCATAATCTCTTGAGCTCTTGAGTATGGCAAAAACCTCCTGAGTCCTGGAAATCGTACTTAAGGTTTAAATATCAAGAGTCCTGGTTAGTCGAGAGATGATCTATGTCACATAAGAATTAAAGTATTGGTAGTCTTCTCTGCAATTGGTTCTCACAATATCCAACAATAAGCACACCTATGTCGCCTTAGAAGAAAATCTTCAGCTTAAAGATCATTTCTAATACAACACAAAAAATGTTTTGCTAGGGACTAGCAAAAGATAGGCATGTGGGTATGATTGCACAGCAAAAATACACCAACAATTATGCCGTCATGTGCTATTTCCTAGCATTACCAGTGCATATTAGGTATCCATAGTCGCATTTGTAAAAATACACACATGCATGCATTTAATTGAGGGGAGGAGAGTGAAATAAAATGGCCTTGCAATTAACAAATTCCTCAAGTGCTGCCTTGTAAAATCTCCATCTTTATTTTTTTATTTCTATTTGACTTTGAATTCTTCCTACGGCTGCAAGACATGGCCTCTTCTTCCTCACGCCATGCTCTACACAACAGCTTGCCCAGCCAGCCATGCACAGCCGCATGCACAGCCACATGCACAGCCATGCACAGCTGCATTCACAGCCATGCACAGTTAGGGCATGGCTGTGCATGCCTTCCTCCTCTTTAAAAAGACACGGCCGTCTTATTGAAGAAGAGAGCCTGGTCCACGCCAAAGGAAAAACACACTACAGCTCTTCTTCTCCAGGCCATCCCCTCCCCTCTCCCTCCATATGTAGCCTCTCCGCCTCTGAGGAGCCACGCTGCGAGTAGGAGCAACTCACAGTGGTGCACAACCACCATTGTTAGTCCACCACCGCCCAGCTCATCAAAGAGCCGGTGGGCATGGTGGTCTTCTCTCTATCTCAACGTTGAGCCACCTCTGCCACTGCCGCAGGCTTCAAGGTCTGAAGCTCCGCGACAGCAGCAGCAGCAAGGCGGCAGCTGTAGTGCAGGCCACTGCGCGCCCGCATGCAGGCCACTGCACACGCTTGCAAGCCGCCCTGACCCCTCTCCGCTCGCCCTGTCGCAAACCGCCTCTCTACAAGCCAGCAGCCGGCGCTACTTCTCCGCGCACGCACCGAGCCGCTCCTCACCTTCCACACTCACAGCACCGGGTGCACCCGGTTGCGCGGCTCAGCCTTGCACTGTAGCCACTGTTCATGCTAGTCAGTGGAACACTGTGGCTACAGTGCGGCGACCGGTAAGTTTCTCACTTAACCAGTCTCCCGGTGCACCGCAACCTGCGCTAGCTCGCACCCGCGTCCAACCCCACGCCCGCTCCAGTGCCCGCCCGCACGTCTACGTGCACCCGCATCTGCTAGCACCTGCACCTGCCTACATCTTCGCCCGCTCCCTTCTCCCGCATACTCGCCTCTTCGTGTAGCGTAGTGCGCTGCGGCATCTCTCCCTCGCACTCACTCCCTCCCAGCGTGTGCCTCTTCGCACACCAACATGCCTGCGCTTATGCATTAGCCATCAGACGTCACCCCATTGTTGGAGACGACTTAAACACCTTCTTCACAGTAGGCCCTCTCTCTCTCTCTCACACACACTCTCTCACACTCTGCACACACATACACACACACACTCACACTCTCGCACACACACACTCTCACTACTACATACCTATATATAAATATATATACATATATATATACTTATATCTATACATATAGTAGTACCTATATACTAAGTATTAGTATACATACATATATATATATATATCTATATACTTATATATATATATATATATACACATATATATTTACACATATACATATATTTGTATAGGTGTAAATATATATACATATATACATATATATCTATATATATATATTATTACCTATATAACTAAGTATAAGTATGGATACATATATATATATATACATATATATACATATATTTATACATATATATATACACAAATATACATACATATATATATATACATATCTATTTGCATATATCTATTTACATATCTTACTATTTATATATACATATATATATATGCATCTATATAGTTATATATACATACATATATATATATATATACATATATAGCTACCTATACCTATATAATTATAACCATATATATATATATACATATATATATATTCTTTCATATCACCTACCATACGTTGTATCGCGAGAATATCTGCACCAGTTGCTGATATTCCCCTATACACGCGTACAGAAAGCATGTTCGCACTCATCTTCCACCCATCCACCTTACATTCCACGCAGCACTTCATCCTGTTGGTTGCGTCTTTCTTGAGTACGATCGACTCGACACCATGCTACACGCCATCTCCACCTCTACCCCCACCCCTTTATACATATACAATATATATATATACTATATTTACTTTATTTCTGTTCCTCTTTCCCGCCACTAAAAAGATAAAAAAAATATATAAAAGAGAAAAGATAATCCTTGACTTGCAGGTACTCAGTCTTGCAAAGACTAGTTTTGGAACCCTAATTCGGCTCAAAGCCAAGAACCTGATCTTGAGGGTGTGCCTCAAGGACAAGAATTATCAGAAAAAATCTTAAATATAAAAACACCAAAAACACAATAAATGAAAGGAAGAGATTCGTTGTAGGAAAGGTGTAGAAACTTCTTCACTTCTAGTCCCACTTCCCTAAGTTCGACCCTGGGCCTAAAAGTGACTAAGATAAAATCAAGTAGGCCAGGTAAAAAATTTTACAAAGAGATGGTTAGGGTAGATTTGGGTTAACCACTATACCCATTTCAACGACAAAATCACCATATTAACACAACCTATCCGAGCTCGACCAGGGGCTTGTAGAGGAGAAATGCATCCAACGTTGGCTAGCTAGAAGTGAAGAAGATAGTGTAGTCTGGTAGAGGTATCAACGAGGAAGAAGAGGCAGAGCGTGCTCCTACTTTGGCCAGCATGATGCATGAAGAAGAGAAGATGAGGTTGGATATTCCAAGTTGGCGATTAGTTGGCCAGAAGAGGGAGGCAGAGGAGCTCATCGGAGCAGAAGATGAAGGTGGCTAGAGAAGGAGGAAGAGAAGAAATTCTGATCAATTCTTGGATGAGAAACACGTTGAGATCTAGGGAAGCTTATATAAAGGTGCTCTACTCCTTGAATTACCAAGATTTGTAAAGTCTTCTTTGCGAATTTGGCAAGTCAAAGACCCTCATTTTTCGAGCTTCACCAGAGCTGATTTGGTCTAAATTAGGCTCCTAGGTTGTGTTTAAATAGTAGGGATCCTCTGGTGAACAATCCCTCCAAGTTTGGAGGGACTTGATTGCGTGGCAATCATTGATCTTAATTGTCTAGAATTAGGCTAGGACATAGCATAAATTAGGGTAGTTTATGCATGCATAAGCATTATTTGCATTTTTATTGTTCCTCCTATAGCTATGCATAGAGTAATGCTATAATATAATAATTAGGTGCATTATATAAATTGCAGGAAATAAGAAGCTCAGGAGCTGGATCTGAGACTGGATCTGAAGCTAGACCTGATGCCAGAGTTGCAGTAGAGTTGAGGCAGAAGACCAAGAATAAGATGTAGTAGACAATAATGTAAGGGGTTGAGGTATGCTATTTTGTTAAGTAGGAATAAAGCAGTAAACTATGAAGAACTTAGGTCCATCCTAGCCCTAGGACAGCCTAGAAGGTTCCTTATGCCTTAGCCACCCTTAGATTAGGTCACTATACCCTAGGAAGCCCTAAAACCCTATTTCCAGCCTCTATTTGGATGTCCAGATGAGTTACAGGATGTCTAGAACCCTTAGCCACAACCTGCGCACCTAAAACCCACTTCTACAGCTTTAAGTGTCTGGACGTCTAATTTCTGCAGACAAAACCTTAATTTGTCCCTGCCTCCATTTGGACATCTAGACAGCAAGTCTAGATGTCTAAGTTTTCATTTTATGATGTCTAACACTATTGTCAAATGTCTGGAATAGCTCTCTAGGTCCTATTTTTTAATTCAAGCTTGGATCTCGAATTCCTAAGTCCCTAAACACAATTCCAACCCCATAGGAACCTAAATTAAGGTACCTAACCATATTACATCTCCTCTAGACCTCCCTAAGGACCTAATTAAGTCCTCACTAAACCTAATTTACTTGGATCTTAGTCAATTCCCTCAGCTTATTCAATTTGACTCATTGAGTTCAATTGAACCTTGATCTCAGTACACACTGTCCAATTGGACTCAGTGAGAGTCCAATTGACCTAGACCTACCTTAATTGAGTTGTTTTACACTCAATTAGGGTTTCACACATCTAATTAAGCTTGTATCAATTTTAATTTCATTTTACCTTAATGAATTAGGGTTTACAACCCTAATTTCAGACCTACCTTGACCTAAACCCACTAGAACCTAACCTAATCAACCAAGCCACATAGGTTTTGACCCACACACACCCACACATGCCCACATACACCATCTACATGAAAATACCTAGCCTAGAGTGCTCTATAACTCTCTACCATGTGTTGTTGCCTTCGTTGCTAAAAATAGCAACCAAGATGCATTCAATTTTTAGATCCACCAAATGTGGATCTAAAAGCCACCCATCCATCCCCTCTCTCACTCTCCCATGAGCTCCCACCATAGGCCTCTCTAGAGAGTTCCACATTTCTCTAGAGAGGCTCCCTTGGGTCTACTTAAAGGACCTTTGGGTGGCCATTTGCACCCATCTAGCCTTCCATCTAGTTTCAGCTTCATTCCACCTCCATTACTCCACCTCCATCTCCACGAGCACACCATGGCATCCCCATCACCTCCATGCCAGGCCTAGATCATCTCCAACCTCTCTCCAAGGGCCGACCTAAGCACCATTGGCTGCCCCTCCTACTCTCAACTAAGTCAAAGGCCATCGGAGCTACCTCCGAATGCCCTTCATTCTGTTAGCTTGATAAGTACTGTAGTTCTTCATAGATTAATGCTTTAGTATAGCTTAGTAGTGTAGCTCCATATTCTCGCCCAATGATTCATGCATAATCCCCTTATATATTCATGTATGTAGTCATTTTCTGTTAGCTAGTTTATTGCTTTCAAGCTTTCTTGTACAAGCTTTCCACGAGCTTCACTTTGTAGCCACCATGATGCAATCAATGAAATCATCTTTTATATATCTCTATGTCTATGTGTGAAAATCACCATGAGCTGATTGGCATATTTCCTTGTGAATAAAGTTGCATGCATGATATTTGTACTCTCTTGCAACTAAGCTTGTCATGCATTAATACGAATTATTGTAAATGGCCATGAATTTCAGAATAAGTAGAGAAAGCTAGATGGAATTCAAATCTGCATTTTCTAATCACCTCCCAGAGACAAACGACCGGGACTCAAGTCTCGTTATTTTATAAATTATTTTTGACGAGCATTTTTGCACACTATACTACGACAAGATCTCTATTTTCAAAACACACGTGAGAACCGCCTCCTGCCAAATGGCACCGTTGCCGAGGAGGCAACGAAATTGATTTCGATCTTTTGAGCTTGTAGTGATAAATATTCCTTTGCATGTTTGTCAGATGTGTAGGAAAGTAGGAAACACGGGATCTGCACACACATCGGGCGTAGAAAAATCATTAGGTGCACATCTCCTCTTAGATTAGGATTTCCCTTTTTCGAACCCTAGCTTAGATTTCCTTCTAGCAATTTCATTTGAAAAAGAAAACCTATTTATTTTCATGAAAAAGAATCAAAGAAAAGTCTTGGTAGTTAGACTAGGTTTCCATTTGAATCTTAGGTTAATTTGCTTTAAAAAAAATTAAAAAAAATTGGAAAAAAAAGTTTTTCCATTAAAAAAAAGTGAAAATTTTTTGAAAAGTAAACTTTAAAGGAAAAAAAATTATTTTGGTGGAAAGTTTGAATTTTGAATTCAAACACCTTTTAAAAGCTTTCCCACCATTCTTTGATTATTCGACTAGATTTCAAATTCCAACTTAAAAATTCAATTACCAAAAAATTAATGAGTGAAAAATTCTAAAATTTGGGATATATCTTCATTTTCAAACCATCTTTCAAATGGCATCATTCATTCAAAAGAAATTCAAAGTAGAAAATTTTTAAACTTTTGTGAAGTGCAAGGGGCTCAGAGTGACCTAGATTTGAAAATTTTCAAAATTCAAAAATCATTTTCGAGCAATCCGTGAATCTCTTTCGACTACTAATGGTGGTGTTTGAAAGCTAATCCCATTAGCTTTAATTTCCATATTTTTCCCAAATTTTTGAAGTTCATTTGATACTATTTCAAAGCAGAAAATCGACCAAGGGTCAAAATTCCAAATCTGACCCCTTGACATTTAAAAATCTCTATAAATTCAGTTGAAGTAGTTAAAATTATAGAAAATATTTTCTGAAAATATAATTGAGAAAAGAATGTACTTATCAAATTTCAACTTATTCTGCTTCCAATTTTCATCAGAGAATTGTTCTTATTTTCGTGGTCTACTGAAGAAGAAAAAAAAAGCCCTAGAATTGCACGAACCCTAGGTTACACCTTAAGGGTTACACTCTAGAGACCATACATTTGGGCAAGACTAGACTTAATCAAGATTAAATATTAACTGGTGGGCTTGGTCAGCTTGTGGACCACTCACCATAAACCCCAACTGAAGAAAAAAGGGGTTAAAATAAATTGTAAAAGACAAAATAAACTCAAATTCGTTGTCGTACCACTAGATGGTTTCAACCGCTCTTGCCAAACCTGGTGACTAAGTCTACGAGGTAGTGTCAAACAACCGCAGCTGAGGAGTAATGGAACCAGAGGTGTGAGCCAAAGGAAGAACCTTCCCCTTAATCCCCTCGTAACCAGACTGGCTGAGCTAGTGTGAGAGGCGAGAATTACTTTCAGTCAGTTGAACGACGAATTTTCTCTTCAAGAATTAGAATTTTAAATGAAAAATTTGGTCATCTTATCATAAGAACCATCTGATTGACAAGGCCATAGCCTTGTCTGGCTAGCTGCATAAACCTAAGGGTTGGTTTGTGCATGCGAATAAGGTCACTCAGACCTTGATTAGTTAGACCTTGGGAGGCACTCCCAAGGAGGCAAGTCACTTCACCAGGGCCATCTTCTCCCCCACCCTCTTCTTCTATCTACTTAGCCGCAATGGCTAACCCTAGATCTCGACCTAATCAGGATCTAGAAGAGCTGGACCCACGAGCTTATCTCAAAGCTTGGGTCACTGAATCAGCTTAACCTGGTGATCAGAACCCAAAGTGGCGAAGACAACTTTTTTCTTCTCCTAATCCTTCTCCTCGTGTTACCGAAATGGTTAACCCATATCCTAACCTTGGATATTATGACCCATACTAGCTGGTCCCTCAAAGGACCGCATCTTATAACCCGAGATATGGATTTCATACTCCTGCTTCTCACCCATGGAATATGGGTACACCTAATTCACCCCCTGGAACCCCTAAAGAACTACCGGTGCATATGCGACCGCAATATAGAATATAGAAAGCCATAGCTAGTGCTAAGGAGAAGGCTGCATTCTATCTAAACGAAATCCAAGCTAGCACTGATCCAAACCAAAGACGAGGCTGGATTTCGTATCAAGTAGCTTTGATGGAGCTCCTTCTGGGAACAATAAGGATAATAAGGCTAATTGGACAAAATCGAGAAACTCAAGAACTACTACTTTTGAGATATCAAGTGGAAAATAGCCTTGAAGACCTCAAAGAATCTGAAACGACTACGCCGGGTGGACACACAAGAGATTCTCGGGAGAAAATGCTGGAAGAATTCAGGGGAAGAAGAATCCAGCTTGGATATGAGACAAGAGCAAGAAATATTTAGAATGGGTTCATCTAAGAACTCCATTGAGGAAACTGAGGAGGAAAGAACTGATATCTCCAGGACTAAGCCACAATTGGATTATCCTGAATCCTGGGAGATACCTCTTAGGTTAGATAACCCAACCATGATAAGGGAAGTAGATCCATTTGAGGATATGGATCTTGAGGCAAACATTACATGTGACACTACTGATTAGTCTAGGCCACTTCCCATTGTAGGGGAACCTGTGCTATGGCCAACATCTTCTGATCTACACTCTTCTTCTTTCACCTACATCCCTAATGTGAATGCTAGAGATTCTGAGATGACACTTTCTACCTTGATCCTGACATCCGAAGAATAGAAGTAGCTATGGATGACTTAACCAAAGAAATAAATATGCCACCTGAGGTAGGAATTATTGAGGAGCCCAACACATACGACAGTGAAGCTTTGAGCAGAATGAGCTGGGGACTCACCTACCATCCTAGTCAATCTAATGGATGGCTCAACTCCAAGCCTGAAGAGTCAACCTCTGATGAATCAGAGATGAGTACTAATGATGACGAAGTAATTTCTGACAAGGATTTTAGTGACCTCCCCACTAATCTACTTTCACGGATACCCCCATATGATCCAGAGCCTAGAGAGGGCATGATCCTTGATGTCAATTATCGTTATGAGGATCCCTATGTCTCAGATTTTGGTTCTAAGATACATGTTGATCTACTCCCTCAGCAACTTCCTGTTGAATTATGGGATATGATAAATCAGCTGAATCAACATCATGCCCCCCCCTCTGAATATCCTTTATTTTCCACCACCACTCCACACTTTCTTATAGCTAAACTTTTTGGAGTAGGGGTTCAAAATCAGTTGGTTCGCTTTTCCAGACCACTGATTCTAGGAGCATACGAGCACATCTTTCTCTTAATCTTGACTGGCTCCTATGCTAGAGCTGATACATCTGATTGAGTTTTCACCCAACTGGAGGCGTTAAACTCAGCATCTACCCCACATTCTACCATCACCTATACAAACCATTTTTATACATAGCATATTTTTCATTTAGCATATTTCCTTTTTGCATATTGCATACTGTCAAGTTGGCCTGTGCTGAACGTTAAACTTCAGGAGCAATTCCAGGTGATTTCTACCCATTTACTCCCTGCTACATTTATCTTCTCTTATATTCATGCATGAGGACATGTAAGAACGTAGGGATGGGGGGCTAGAAAAGACAAAATTGAAAATGTTTTACACAAACATTTAGGAAAACCTCAGAGCTGCATGTCAAGCATACTTTAGGACCATAAATAAAAGAGCAACCGACTCCACCTCCAATGCTCACATTGGAGCTAAAAATCATCTGCAATAGCCACTTCTGACTCACCTGCTCACCTTTTGCTCTAAATTTAGGGTCAAGCTGAATGTAACCCAAAAGGGAAATTTCATGAAGTACGAATATAAGAGGTTACTTGTTCATAGCGTATATACATAGTTCATCAATGAATATGATTATCATATTAAGAGAATGCATTAGAGATTTTATCCTCTAGTTGATTCCTATAATATGGAATCTAGTACAACTTTTCACACACGTAGAATTTGCATTGGATTTACAGTGAAGGCTAATAAACATCTTTAGTCTGTTAAGAAGAAGCAATGCTTCTTTTCCTAAACCCTTGGACAGTGTTTTGGGAGCTAGGAAAATTTTCTTCCTAAAATCCACCAAATAGTGTGAGATGAGAATAGAGAGTACTGGTGTTGTAAGATTAGTGCAAGGTATCTGGAATCCTAGATAAATAAGTCATGATACTCAGAGATTAGCCATAGTTTTCACTCTCAGTTCCTCTCTATACTTTTTTGTGCAAAATTTTAAGAGCCACCAAATAAGGCAAATGCGCGGAGAGTGAGTTCTCATAAAACTAGGGTTAAAGTAGATGGTTACGATCATTCTTTACGGAATCCTTGGCTGAAGGAGGGTATTGATGTCAAGGTCAGAAATACACCGTCCTATCCATCTCTCCCAATGCATGAGTAGGCACTTTCTCCAAATAAGCTACCCAATGTCTCTTGAGTACCACCAATCCCTAATAATGCCTCCTCAAGAAAGTTCATGAATGTATGCTAGCTTGTGTTGTGTTGGAAACAAAAAATTATACATAGAAAAAAAAACAAGTAAAAAAAAATTGAAAAAAAACATTTAGAAAAATAAGAAAAAGAAAGAAAAAAAGAGTGTGTGAATATCTAGTGTTTATTTCAGTTGCATTGAGGCAATACCATCAAATAAATTTCAGATCCACCAAATAAGGCCTTAACCTATCTTTCTCTGTTTCTAATCACCCGAATACTGGCTGAGGAATTTCGACTTAGTGTTAGGGTTGTGGAACTCAATTAAAGTTTTAATGCCAAGTGAGACCACCGAATACGGATCATACGTGAGAATCTGGTGTGATTGTGAGCTCTAAGAAAAAAAAAACAGAGAGTAAGAGAGAATGAATGCAGAGGAACCAGAAAAGAGTGTAGTTTTTCTCATCTTTCTCTGAGTTGAGTTACTTGATAATCCAGGAATCTAGACTCTAAAGTACTAATCTCTATGTAGCACCAATTGAGAGTGAGCCACCAAATAAACACCCATATCTCTCAAACATCCTCTACCCAAGCTTAAAGCCAAGGTGGAATTTAAAGAATATCTTGAATACCCCGAGGGAAGAAGTCTACCTACCCCGATAGAATTTTTTTACTAGGAGTCAAGTACAGGCTTCAGAGGTGAATCAGGTCTTTCACTCAAATCTGTTACAAAAGCTACGTAGCTGCACTTTCACATTTGTTTGGATTTCCGAAGCATAGGATGAAAATAGAAAGGAGAAAAAGCTCTAGGCATACACTTGATAAAATAATCAATCCCTTAGGGACCCTTTTGTGAATAATTTAGTTTTGCATTTGCTAGGGACTAGAATGATTTAGGCATAGGGTATGATTGCACAGCAATCATAGGTCTTAATTGTCTAGAATTAGGCTAGGACTTTGCATAAGTTAAGGTAGTTCATTCATGCATAAGCATTATTTGTATCTTTACTGTTCCTCCTATAGCTATGAAAAGAATAATACTATAATATAATGATTAGGCACATTATATAAATTGCAGGAAATAAGAAGCTCAGGAGCTGGATCTGAAGCCAGAGTTGTAGCAGAGCTGGAGCAGAAGACCAAGAATAAGATGTAGTAGACAATAATGTAAGGGGTTGAGGTATGCTATTCTGTTAAGTAGGAATAAAGTAGTAAACTACGAAGAACTTAGGTCCATCCTAGCCCTAGGATAGCCTAGAAGCTTCCCTAAGCCTTAGCCACCCTTAGATTTGGTCACTGTACCCTAGGAAGCCCTAAAACCCTACTTCAAGCCTCTATCTAAATGTCCAGATGAGTTACAAGATGTCTAGAACCCTTAGCCACAACCCACGCACCTAAAACCCACTTCTGTAGCATTTTAAGATGTCCAGACACTTGGTCTGGACGTCCAATTTCTATAGACAGAACCTTAATTCTTCCCTACCTGTGTTTGAAGGTCCAAACAACAAGTCTGGACATCTAACTTTTCATTTTAAGACGTCTGACACTATTTTCAAATGTCTAGAACTACTCTCTAGTTCCTATTTTTGAATTCAAGCCTGGATCTTGAATTCTTAGGTCCCTAAACACAATTCCAACCCCATAGGAACCTACATTAAGGTACCCTAACCCTAGTACATCACCTCTAGACCTCCATAAGGACCTAATTAAGTCTTCACTAAACCTAATTGACTTGGATCTTAGTCACTTCTATCAGCCTATTCAATTGGACTCATTGAGTCCAATTGAGCGTTGATCTCAGCACACACTGTCCAATTGGACTCAGTGAGAGTCCAATTGACCTTGACCTACCTTAATTGAGTTTTTTTATTCTCAATTAGGGTTTCACACATCCAATTAAACTTGTATCAAGTTTAATTACAATTTTTTTTTTTGAAACAGAAAGGAGAGCTATCGTCCTACAATAGGAGTCTGGAGTAGTATATTATGTGCAAAGCAAGGGAAGTTACAAAAAAGATCCCCAAGAGTGTATGAGGGAGTAGCACTCTCTTACAATACTCTCAAAACATACCGGCCTCTCTTGAAAAAGTCTCTCATTCCTTGCCTTCCATACACACCAAATAGTAGCAGCCATGTGGACATGTGGCTACCCTCTTACCTCAAACCTGTGCCATATAGAATCCCACTCTAGTAATGGCTCCTGACAAATTTTCTCCAGATGACATCAGTGACAAGGCAAGAAGAGAGGAGGTAATTTACATTGTCAGTACTCATCTCACACAAAAAACAAACATGGTGATCAGTACCCAACCTTCTGTGGCGTAGATCACTTGTGATTAAACCATCTCTCCTGCATAGCCAGAGGAGAATTTGTACCTTGAGGGGAATTTTTAACAGCCATATCTTCTTGTCAATGGAATCATATCTCCAACCCTCTTTAGTGTTCAACATTCTGTTATAGCCAGATTGGACACTATAAATCCCCTCCCACAGATATCTGTCCTCTATTCCAGGCCTAGGTTTGAAGATCTCAAGGTCTGAAATAAGCCTTCTCTTTTCTTCCCATAGCCTAGTAGCTCTTCTGCTGGATTCCTCACCATCCAGATTCCAGCTGCTGCTGTTGCAGGCCCAGACCTTGCTGACAGTGGCATCCTTCTTAGCTGCTATAGAAAAAGCTCTTGGATAGAGCTCCTTCAAAACACCCAGCTCAAACCATCCCTCCTTCTAGAAACTGAAGAACCTGCCATCTCCAAGTGATGGTTGCAGCAGATGGAAGTGATTAGTCAATGCCTTAGTCACAGACTTCCAGAAGGGAGAAGGATAGTTGGGCTGAAGTTTGGACAACATGCTATTGGATCCTCCATATCTGTCCTTAATCAGAACAGACCACGGCTTCAGATCACCTTGCAACAGTTTAATAGCCCATTTAAGTAGCAGGGCATCATTAAAATGCTGTAGGGACTTAATCCCAAGACCACCCTTCTCTTTAGGATAGCAGATCTGATCCCACTTGAGAGGCTGCAAGAAACTGCCCTTATGTCTATCTCCCTTCCAAAAGAACCTCTTCCTCACCACATCCAACCTTTTCCAAATGGATTTTGGTGTTTTGAAAATTGAAAAGTAGAAGACAGGGATGGAGGTGACTACCGAGTTGAGTAAGACAAGTCTTCCCCCTCTAGATAGGAACCTGCTATGCCAACCATATAATTTCATAGAAATCTTGTCAAAAAGGTAGTTCCAATCACTTTCTTCAACCTAGAACACCTCAAAGGCAGTCCTAGATATATGATAGGAAGACTGATGCGAGGAGTCATCAGGATGGCTACTAAGGCATCCTGCTCCTCCTCTGGTAAACCAAAGTAGACCAAACAGACTTATCTTTATTCAACCTCAATCCAGAAAGCTCACCAAAAATATTAACCAAATGATGCAGAGCCAATGCTCCATCCATGGACCCTTCAAAAAAAAAAACAGTATCATCTGCATACTGAAGAATGGGAGCTAGTTTAATTGCATTTTACCTTAATGAATTAGGGCTTACAACCCCAATTTGAGACCTACCTTAACCTAAACCCACTAGAACCTAACCTAATCAACCTAGCCACCTAGTTTTTGACCCACACACACCCCCACACACCATCTACATGAAAATACCCATCCTCTCTCTCTCACTCTCCCACGAGCTCCCACCATATCCCTCTCTAGGGAGTTCCACACTTCTCTAGAGAGGCTCCCTTGGGTCTTCTTAAAGGACCTTTGGGTGGCCATTTGCACCCATCTAGACTTCCATCTAGTTTTTGCTTCATTCCACCTCCATCTCCACGAGCACACCATGGCATCCCCATCACCTCCACGCCAGGCCTAGATCACCTCCAACCTCTCTCCAAGGGCCGACCTAAGCACCATTGGTCGCCCCTCCTTCTCCTCTCAACCAAGTCAAAGGCCATCGAAGCTACCTCTGAATGCCCTTCATTTTGTTACCTAGATAAGTAGTGTAGTTCTTTGTAGATTAATGCTTTATTTTTGCTTAGTAGTGTAGTTCCATATTCTCCCCGAATAATGCTTGCATAATCCCCCCTTAGATTCACGTATGCAACTATTTTTTGTTAGCAAGTTTATTGCTTTTATTCTTTCCTGTACAAGCTTTCCTTGAGCTTCACTCTGTAGCCACCGTGATGCGATCAATTAAATCATTTTTTATATGTCTCTATGTCTATGTGTGGAAATCACCATGAGCTGATTGCCATATTTCCTTGTGATTAAAGTTGCATGCACGAAATTTGTGTTCTCTTGCAACTAAGCTTGCCATGCATCAATACGAATTATTGTAAACGGGCATGCATTTCTAAATAAGTAGAGCGAGCTAGATCAAATTCAAATCTACATTTTCTAAACGTCTCCAAAGGAAGAACGTCTGAGACTCAACTCTTGTTATTTTACAAATTATTTTTGACGAGCGTTTTCATGCACTAAACTATGACGAGATCTCTGTTTTCAAAACACATGCAAGCACCGCCTCCCATCAGGACTTAGTCACGAAATTGTAGAAGATTTCCTTAGATGAAGTTAGTGGGTGATGGAACACCATCATGCACCAAAACTAGCTCAATTTAGTCATTATCAAGGAATAAATGCTCTTACATAACCGCAAGAGAGTCCTAAGTCATTGCATAATCATTTTGGGAGAAAGATAAGAAATTAAGGTTAAAATTATAATTTTACCATCATATCTTGGATGTAGAATAACTGTGGGTTTTACCATGGGGTAATTAATGGCCAAATGGTCTTAAATATCCAACAAGTGGGTTAATACAAACAAAAAAGGGTTTTTGCATGTTTTGAGAATTAAATAACTTTTGAAACCATAAAAATACTGTCGCTTAAGTAACTGAGGTTATGGTTAGGATAAAATTCACCTAAACCCTCTAAAATTCAAATAAAAATATTCTCTAGGGTTTGGTAACTTCAATTTTACCATTAAAACCCATCTTTACCTAAAACAAAGTCGTAGACTGACATTTGCCCTAATTTGGGTTTATTCATAAATTACCCTATCAAACTAGGTGAAAACCAAATCCAACTTCACCATTGGATTACTAAGGTTAAAATTAGGTTTATACCAAAATTTGGGTCCAATCTGAGACTGTCTTGACCTAGTTTGCAATTTAGTCCTGTCTAATCAAACATATGCCCTTAACTTTCAAAATCCTTAACAAAAGGCCACTAACTTTGTCATCATTTTCACAAACAAGTCCCTACCGCCAAGAATCCTCTTCCTACAAACTCCTATGGCCTAAATTTGGCAAGTTCTCTTTGATTCCTTGACAAATCCCTCTCAGATTTGAAAGGGAAGTTCGTCAAGGAATTCCCTTCCTTTTGATCCAATTCCTAAGCTCTCAAACCTTCCCAATATCTCATGTGAACGCATGCCAGATTAGGATATTCTAGAATTCCTATCTCCAGCAAAGCTTACAAAGCTTGGGAAGCTTGCTTCCCAAGCCCAAAGTGCCATCCAAAGGCCTATAAAAGGACCTCCAGATTAAACCAAAGAGGCCACACTCATTCTTGACTTGGAATACCCCTCCTTCCGTCACTCTGGCCAAGAAGCTCCACAACGTCTGGTGAAGAGTCCATTTTAATGGACTATTGTTACGCCTAAGTTAACTCTATTCTTACATTTTATGTTTGTTAATAACAACATTAGGTTATAGAATGATTGCATGCATCATTATTTAAATTTATATCTATTCTATCGCATTCTAAAACATAGTATGTAATTATTTTATATTTTATTACTGTAGGAATAATGTTGCAAAGAAAAAGGTGGTAAAAGCAATTCCTCCTCCCCCAGCAGTTGGGTGGCCTCAACAATACCTCCCCCAACAGCCGCCGACCTCAACAAATTCAACAGCCAGCTAAGTTTAGTAAGGGATTTGAAAATTCCTTAACTTGTGGATGGGACAGGGGAGGAGATAAAAAAAGGATGCTATTGGCAAGAGGAGGAGGGTCTTCTTTTCCTCCTGTGGGGTTCATCTCCACCTTCCCAACCTTGGAGTGGGCATGCACTATGGAACAAGAAAGCACCACGCACCACCGGTCCCTCTCTGTTGTAGCACTGCCTCAACCTCCAACGTGCAGCCTCTGCATGGTTGCAAGCACCTCCAACCTGCCCCCCCGCATTGCCCTCATTGCAGCCACCTTCAATCCACCACAACCCTCTCTGTTGCAGTGGCATTGCCTCATCCTCTCCCACCGCACGCGTGCTCCCAACCAGCAGTGCAAGCCCCTCCTACCACGCACCCTACAAGCGTGCCACCATCCTCCCGTAGCATCTTGCACCTACAGCCGCTCCCTTGCAAGCACCCCCCCTCGCAGTGCCACTCATACTGCAGTGCTCCCCCGTCCACGCAAATTCGCATGCAGCGTGATCGTGTCGATCTTTCGCTTTTAAGTCGTTTGTAGTTTAATGTGGTGGAAAAATCGACTAATCAATTTTTAATAAGAAATAACCACTCGCAGAGGAGCGGGTCGTTTCCACAGGGAGGCAATAACGTATTAAAATTCGCGCCACTTAAAAATGTTTGTTCGGAGTCAATTTGGACAAGAACCAAGCCAAGATTGCCTTTAGATTAAGGTTTAAGCAAGAAATAATGCTGAAATGGCAATTATGATAAACTACAGGATATTTTCCGCAATGCAGACTGAATAGAATATGAATAAAATCTGGCAATGGCAGAAAATGTAAATTTTAATCAATGCTTTACTGTAGCAAAACAGGGGAATTCTTCCCCGTTGTCTTGCGCGACGAGGAGCCGATGGCTGGGCGCGGGAAGCTCGGCGGAGGTCCCTTGGATCAAGGGCTTCGAATCGGTGGTGACGGCGAGTCGCGCGGCGGCCGGAGGTGGCCGGACAAGCTCCGGCGGAGGTGCTGCAGGCGGTTGTGCGTGGGCGCGCGGAGGGTCTGCGGAAGGCGCTGGCGCGCGGAGGCGTGGCGGTGGTCTGCAGGCGGGCGCTGGTGCGCGGAGGCGTGGCTGCGGTGGTAGCTGCAGAGGGGGCGCTTGCGCGGTGGTCTGCAGGCGGTTGGGGTGTGCGCGGGCTGATCTGCAGGCGGGCGCTGGCGCGGTGGTCTGCAGGCGGTTGGCGTGTGCGGTGGAAGCTGCAGAGGGGGCGCTTGCGCGGTGGTTTGCAGATGGCTGTGCGGTGGAAGCTGCAGAGGGGGCGCTTGCGCGGTGGTCTGCAGGCGGTTGGCGTGTGCGCGGGCTGATCTGCAGGCGGGCGCTGGCGCGGTGGTCTGCAGGCGGTTGGCGTGTGCGGTGGAAGCTGCAGAGGGGGCGCTTGCGCGGTGGTTTGCAGATGGCTGTGCGGTGGAAGCTGCAGAGGGGGCGCTTGCGCGGTGGTTTGCAGATGGCTGTGCGGTGGAGGGCGCAGGCGGTTTGGTGGCCGGTTGGAGAGTGCAGGCTGAGGAAGTGGAGGTGAGCGGGTAACTTCAGACGTCTGGGAAATTTCCCAGACGTCTTAAGTTACTGAGAGGGTGGCTGATCAGTAGCTTGCGTGGTGGTCTGCGACGACGGCGAGGAAGATGCACGCTGATGTGCTCACGGTAATGCGGGCGAGCTCCGGATGGCGGTGTGGCCTGTCACACCACACGCCCACGGTGGTGGAGACTCGCCGCCACGGTAGAGGCCGGCAGTGTGGAGTGGAAGAGAGAGGATCTCTCTGCACAGTGGTGAGTCGGTGGCGGAGGCCTGCTGCAGCCGGCAGCTTCCGTGCTCCTTTTATAGTGTCTTGAACAATTTTGAAATCAGTCGCCGACCAGATCCACCACATCCGCTCCCCCTTGAATGGCTTCATCACTGCAGCAGCCGGGCATTGGAACGGCAGCCAGCCGTTCTGAAAGAAGACGAATAAAGCAAATATTATTAAAATATTAGGGTTATTTATGTATAGACCCTCAACTTCTATGTTAATAAAAACAATATACCTAATTGGTTATCTAATTAAATGAATGCTATTCTAAGCTAATTCTAAATGCACTTAAGATATGAATGCAATGTATGGATTATGTAATTAGATTAAAACTATGAATTAATCTATTTACATCCTAATTTATACTAAATAAATGTTAGAATTAACCTAATGTGTAGGCACTTAAATACTTAAATAACCCACAACTATGGGCTAATCAAATACCCCCATGCCTAGTTTTTGCTAGTCCCTAGCAAAATTAAGCGAAACCTAGCACTCTAAGTAGACTAGTCAACTCACTTAGTCTTCCTTCAGAAGCATATTAAGTTCAGGTTCTAAACCCAAGGTTCCTAAGTAGTTGCTAAGTTACAGACTAGGTCGGCTAAAGACGAGTTGCCAGCACAAGTTTCCCTGATTTCTGACTCTACCCTAAAGTTTATTGATCCCTGAGATTAAAGCATCCGTGCTTGTGCATTGGTCCGAGTTATTTGAGTTAAAGGAATTTTTTTTTTTTTTTTTTTTTTTGTTTGATTCTTCTAAGTCTAACCTCAGATCAGCTATCAACACAGCCTGTGTCGGATTCATTATCCCCATTACCATACCTCGAAGGGTGCCTGGCTTTCGATGCTTCGAGATAGCACCGCCCATAACGACCCCAAGAACTCCTGGCAATCGACACTTCGAGATAGTATCGCCCATGGCTTTCTTAAGCGAATTCAGGCCTATGGCAATCGGCACTTCGAGATAGGGCCGCCCATGGTACCTGAACCGCGCAATGCGCTTACATGCCCCCAGTAGGATGGATATCCTAAGAGACAAGCGCCGAGGAGGTAATATGTTACCATCGCATCCTCAAGGTGAGTATATACTCGACCTCTCCTGCGGCGGGAACTCTTCCAATCAAAATATGTTTTCAAGCCTTTCTTAAGTCAAAACTAAGAGAACCAAATCTCTTTTCAGAAATTAAGTTAATTACCAGACCAAGTGTGAACAATTTGGATGCTTGGGTTACAAGGACCTGTAAACCAAAAGGTAGAATAAGACTCCAGGTACTACCCCACCTTTTAACTCAAACCCTAGCTTCCCTTCCTCAACCTCTTGAAGAATGGTCCGCAACTTAACTCCTACTTAAGTTTTTAAGTCCACAAAGGACCCTAAAGGTCTAAAGCTAATAGCTTATTTAGCTTCTAAAGTTTGACCCTAGAATTAACTTAGTCTACCCTAGAGTTCTGATTTGCTTAAGACGGCAAGATCTAGCCAGTTAAGCTCAAAACCTCTTTTTTTTTTTTTTTTATATGTACAAATGTATGCAATTATGCTATGTATATCCCCAAGTACACCCCCCCATGCCTAAAATCTGCAATGTCCTCATTGCATAGAAGGATATTACCTGGGTCAAAGCTAGGCTGAATAGCCGAAGAACCTGCAAATCAGGTTCAAGAATTGCAGAAATAGGCCCTAAAAATGAGGAAAGCAAAGTTGGCCTAGAAAATAGGTAACCTAGGATGTTGGCGAGCTGATGATGAATCCCGATAGCAAATGCTCGCCCAACTAAAATGGGAATGAAATCTTCCCAGGTCACCAGAAGAGGTTCTAAAGGATAAACAGTTAAAATAACCTCCAAAGGGGTAGGGGTAGGATGACAAGGATCCTCCAAAAAGAATGGGGAAGGAATGGTATAGAGATAAACCCCCAGGGTAATGGACTGACTAAAGAAATCATCAATCCATACCCGATACTCCATTACAGAAAATATTGGTCTGTTAAGCCCCCTAGTCAGAACAAAAATGAGCAATTCTCTAAGGCAAGGATCGTCTAGGGTGTCCAAGTTACGAGGTTGTGGGATGGCCATAAGATCTAGATTGGGTTTAATCAGCTTGGTGTCCATCCCAAACACTCTTTCTAAATCCTCAATTTCATCCCTAGCATTCCTTGCACCATCACGTGGATCTTCCTGCTCTTCATCAGGAGTCACAATTTCGCTTTCAGATATAAGAGAATCAGAGGGTGACTTCGAAGTGAATGAAGGCAGGTTGGAAGCAACAGATCTAGGGATTATCCTATTAATGTCATCCCCGGGTTTTTGTTCTTTACTCACATCTTCCCCGGAGTCTATATGTGAATCCACATAAATCTTAGAAATTGCTTCCAAATTTTCCATCATTTTATCATGAGGAGAAATATCATCAATGGGTGTGCCAAGGAAACCTAATTTGGTCAAATTTGTGACATCCTCAGGGGCTAACTCTTCAAATAAGACATAATCACCCTTAGTGTCACTCCAAATCTTGAATGTAGGTTCCTCATATAATTCGTCTTCCTCCTCATCACACAATTCAGCATGTACCCGAGGTCTCGAATCATTTAATATCTCAGCAGATCCCCTAGGGTGCTCTATCTGAGGTAAATTATTTACATTGGTTACATCAGACTCCTCAGATAGGTCAATTTCTTTAGGGTTAGGTTCCCTAAGGGTGGGTTTGAGTTCCATATCATGATCAGAAGGGAGGGTAGGATTAACAACTTGACTTTGACCCACTTCATCAAATGTCACGAAAATACTATCATCTGGGTCGAGGTCTTCCAATGGCACCATCATTCCCTTCTTTTGACTCCAATATAATTCAGGTGGATACTCAACCTTATCATCATCTTCCTCGGGTTGCCACCTTTCTTCATCCAATGCATAGCTACTTTCATGTGTATTTTCCTCCCACCTAAAGTGTAGATCTCTCAAGGAAGTGTCATCTAATGGGGAGGTTTCAAAATCGATCCTCGAAAAGTAGCTATTCTCCCCAGAATTTCCCTTCAACTTAAAGTGTAGCTTTCCCACGGGAGATGCATCTATTGTAGAGGGGTGTACGTCATTGTCAATGGGGCAGATTGGGTGTCTAATTTCATCTCTTTCTTGTTGGCCTGCTCTCAAAGATTCTCCTAACAATTCACTCATTTCATTTTGCATTTTCTGTATTTCCATCTTCAAAGAGGAGAGGTCATTTCTATCATAAGAGAAGTCAGGCTCAGGCTTATAGTACCCAGGAGTGTTTGTCCAACCATTATAAGTTTTCAGGGAGGGTGGGTTGGGTATTTCTTTAGTATGTGGGATATTGGGCAAAGCAAATCCCGCTCCTGAGTTCTGCTCACTAATTTGGGGCTTAACTAGGCCAATACTCCTATAATAGGAGTAAAACGGATCCCAATGATTGTCATTATGTCCATCAAGGAATGGACCATCTCGGCGTCTGGGATCGAAGGATGCAGAGTGGGGGTGAGGGTGTGGGCAAGATGTGAAAGGATGAAAATCAATGTGGTCCATCCTAACTCACACTTCAATCAGAATTCCCCAAGCAAGACACAATTCAAAAAGGACCTTTTAGGTCTTTCCCAATTTAGGCTTTTGATTTTAAGTCAGATTGCAGGTGACAATACAATTTGTTCAATCAATTTACGCGCCTATTGTCGACCTACGGCTCGCCTAAAAAGACCTAGTTGGAGCTTAGGTGTTCTTCCCTAAATCTCAAATGGTCAAGTAAATCCAAAGACGGAAGATCGAGGGATGCAAGTAGGCCTAAGCCTTCCTTTGAAGCTGTGCTTTCGCGGTGCTCCTCAACTACCCCCAAAAATCCGTGACAGGGTATCTCCCTCTTTGGATTTACAAAACCTTTGATCTCAAGTTCCGAACACTTCAGAATCCAACGAAAGGAGGGCTCTTGTCCTAGTATTTCCAAACCTAAGGAGTGTCTAGAAGCGTGTCGTGGTGCAAGTGAAATAAGTGTGCATACACCGTAAAAGATTTTAAACTTTGAATCGCACGCCAAGTTTGAAAATGAAATCCTTGGTTTTTTAAAATTTCCTTCCTTTAATTAGTCCTTTTTCTAAAAAAAAATGTGACCACTTGTTAGATTTATTCAGTACAGATTAGGTGGTCTTTGCATTAAATCCCAAATGCAATGCGTGATCAAAAATAGGATGCAAAGTAAGAGAATGCGTACCTTGCCTCCAGCGATCTTCGATGCAAAAATGCACGCAATGCAGAAAAGCAAATCTAGAGGCTGCTCATACAGACCTAAATGGTTCGTCCTAGGGCGGGCAGCTTCTAGCAGGCAGCTCGTTTTTTTTCTTTTTTTCTATTTTTTTTTTAGAACTACTTATGCACAAGAAAATAAAAGAAATAATAAAAAAAAAAATAAACCTAAATCTAAAGAAAAGGGAACAGGCTCCCAAAAATTACCCAACACTGGTCCAAAACAAAATCAGGGAACAAACCCCTCAAAATTTGCCCCAGAACAAGGGTTTCAAACTAACTGTAATGAAAAATTAAGTCTTCAGTCTTAATTCTATTCTAATTAAATTAGCGATTAAATACAGTGGTGTCCGTCGCGTCCTCGTCCTTCTCCTCCTTTCAAAATTGCTTGTCCACTTCTCGTCTGGCGACGTCAAGGGTCGCCTCTCACAGTGGCTGATTCTTGCACAAAATTTCTCGCACAGAAAAGAAAATAATAGATGGTCAAATCTCTGTGCAATTGACAAATAATGAAGATAAAATTAGGCGAAATTATTGCGTCTGTTGCCTCCCCGGCAACGGCGCCATTTGATTGTGTCGATCTTTCGCTTTTAAGTCGTTTGTAGTTTAATGTGGTGGAAAAATCGACTAATCAATTTTTAATAAGAAATAACCACTCGCAGAGGAGCGGGTCGTTTCCACAGGGAGGCAATAACGTATTAAAATTCGCGCCACTTAAAAATGTTTGTTCGGAGTCAATTTGGACAAGAACCAAGCCAAGATTGCCTTTAGATTAAGGTTTAAGCAAGAAATAATGCTGAAATGGCAATTATGATAAACTACAGGATATTTTCCGCAATGCAGACTGAATAGAATATGAATAAAATCTGGCAATGGCAGAAAATGTAAATTTTAATCAATGCTTTACTGTAGCAAAACAGGGGAATTCTTCCCCGTTGTCTTGCGCGACGAGGAGCCGATGGCTGGGCGCGGGAAGCTCGGCAGAGGTCCCTTGGATCAAGGGCTTCGAATCGGTGGTGACGGCGAGTCGCGCGGCGGCCGGAGGTGGCCGGACAAGCTCCGGCGGAGGTGCTGCAGGCGGTTGTGCGTGGGCGCGCGGAGGGTCTGCGGAAGGCGCTGGCGCGCGGAGGCGTGGCGGTGGTCTGCAGGCGGGCGCTGGCGCGCGGAGGCGTGGCTGCGGTGGTAGCTGTAGAGGGGGCGCTTGCGCGGTGGTCTGCAGGCGGTTGGCGTGTGCGCGGGCTGATCTGCAGGCGGGCACTGGCGCGGTGGTCTGCAGGCGGTTGGCGTGTGCGGTGGAAGCTGCAGAGGGGGCGCTTGCGCGGTGGTTTGCAGATGGCTGTGCGGTGGAAGCTGCAGAGGGGGCGCTTGCGCGGTGGTTTGCAGATGGCTGTGCGGTGGAAGCTGCAGAGGGGGCGCTTGCGCGGTGGTCTGCAGGCGGTTGGCGTGTGCGCGGGCTGATCTGCAGGCGGGCGCTGGCGCGGTGGTCTGCAGGCAGTTGGCGTGTGCGGTGGAAGCTGCAGAGGGGGCGCTTGCGCGGTGGTTTGCAGATGGCTGTGCGGTGGAAGCTGCAGAGGGGGCGCTTGCGCGGTGGTTTGCAGATGGCTGTGCGGTGGAGGGCGCAGGCGGTTTGGTGGCCGGTTGGAGAGTGCAGGCTGAGGAAGTGGAGGTGAGCGGGTAACTTCAGACGTCTGGGAAATTTCCCAGACGTCTTAAGTTACTGAGAGGGTGGCTGATCAGTAGCTTGCGTGGTGGTCTGCGACGACGGCGAGGAAGATGCACGCTGATGTGCTCACGGTAATGCGGGCGAGCTCCGGATGGCGGTGTGGCCTGTCACACCACACGCCCACGGTGGTGGAGACTCGCCGCCACGGTAGAGGCCGGCAGTGTGGAGTGGAAGAGAGAGGATCTCTCTGCACAGTGGTGAGTCGGTGGCGGAGGCCTGCTGCAGCCAGCAGCTTCCGTGCTCCTTTTATAGTGTCTTGAACAATTTTGAAATCAGTCGCCGACCAGATCCACCACATCCGCTCCCCCTTGAATGGCTTCATCACTGCAGCAGCCGGGCGTTGGAGCGGCAGCCAGCCGTTCTGAAAGAAGACGAATAAAGCAAATATTATTAAAATATTAGGGTTATTTATGTATAGACCCTCAACTTCTATGTTAATAAAAACAATATACCTAATTGGTTATCTAATTAAATGAATGCTATTCTAAGCTAATTCTAAATGCACTTAAGATATGAATGCAATGTATGGATTATGTAATTAGATTAAAACTATGAATTAATCTATTTACATCCTAATTTATACTAAATAAATGTTAGAATTAACCTAATGTGTAGGCACTTAAATACTTAAATAACCCACAACTATGGGCTAATCACAGCGCCCTCACCAGACCACCTGCAGGCAGTTGCACGCCCACAGCCAAGCAGCGCCTGCATGCAGCACGCACCCTCGCACGTCGATGTGTGCGCGCCTTCGCGCAGCCATCTCTCCAAGCACGGTTCATCTCCTCTGATAGAACCCAACACCGGCGTTCTTCACCTCCACCGTCTGGCCATTGCTGTCCACCTCCGGCCAATGCGCCACCTCCGTTACAGTGCCCGACCTCTGATGCACCTCCACCGAATTCCAACCAGCCGATGATCGCCTCTCCAAGCGCATGCACAAGAGACAAGGAGAATCCCCTGTTTTCTCTCCTATTAAAATTTACGGGGTATGCCATTGTCAAATACACTATTCACTTATTTATCTTATTATTATATTGCTGTAGAATTGCATGAATGTCCCTCAATTCTATTGGAATTGCATGCAGTCACATTACATTCATTTCATGACTAAGCAAACGTGCATCCTTGTTATGGGGAAAAAATTCTGATTTAATTAAATTTGATGATGCTTGTCAGTATTAAGAGAGCAATTCTGGTATTTCCATGGTAGTGATTTTGCATGTGCACCCTCAGATTCTTAATTAATTATCTAAATTGAGAATTTATGCTGGAAATGAGAACACTAGTTAGCATGCACATCAGTTGATATTCCCAATTACTTGATGCATCATTACTCACTTTTGATAGGTTAATTCCTCCCTGTGGAGACGACCTAATGATGAGAGCCTCATCATGAGCCATAACTAGCTCATTTTGACCTAATAAAGAAGATAAAAGCTCCTACATAACCTAGAAGAAGGCTTAACTAAAGGAACAAGTGCTCTGAGAAGAAAACATGAAACAAAGGTTAAAACTGCAATTTTACCATTGCAGTACATAAACGGGATTTCTCAGAAGCAAAACATAGGTCAAATAGTCCAAAGTGGGTTGAATTAATCAGAAATGGGTTTTTGTGCAATCTAAGAATTAAATGACACTTGGTAACCCTAAAACAGACCCGCTTAAATTAACAAGGTTCCAGTCAGAATAAAAATCAAGCAAACCCTCTAAAAATCATAGAAAAACATCCTCTGGGGTTTAGAACACTTAATTTGGCCTTTGGAACCTAGTTTGACCTAGATTAGGGTCTTAGCTCTTCAATTAACCTAATTTGGGTTTTTACGCAAAATGTCCAGTCAAAAGAGGTCAAACCTAAAATCCAACTTCACCATTGGATTCTTTAGGGCCAAATTAGGTTTGTACCAAAATTTGGACCTAAGGGGAGGTCATCCTGACCTACTTTGCAAGTTAGTACACCCAAATCACAAAGAGGTCCCTATCTTTTGAATATCCTTGCAGAGAGCCCCCTAGGTTCCTCGCCTTCTTTGCAAACCGGTCCTGCCGCCATTGCTAGGGCAGAACCGAGCTCCGACGAAGTTTCGAGAGAGATGGCTCTCTAATTCCTCAGAGATTCTCTCCCAGAAATGGAAGGGAGATTCTCTAAGGAATTCCCTTCTAAAGCCAATCAATTTCGCTGGTGTGAACCCAATCTCTCGTGCGAACGCACGAGAGATGTGGGTATCTTTCTTCCTTCCAACTCCGACGAACCGGCTGACCTAATTGTGCGTCTTTCACGCTCTGATAGGAGCGGCCAGCACCTATAAAACACCCCTCGGACCCGGCCACTCATCGGAAGCTTGATTTTGACGGAGATCCCCTCCAAATTTCTTCTCTCCCATCTCCGGCCAAATGACCCACAAGCTCCGGCGACCGCTTTCCCTCCTTCTCGTCACTCTGCTGCCATACCAGCAGCAGAGTCCTCTCTGCCTCTTCCTCCCGCGGCGCGCTGTACCCTGCGCGCAAGCTCCTGACCTCATCTTCGTCGCCGCTTCCTCCCCCAGGGTCTTTCTTCCCCGACGACGGCAGTCACGAGCCGTCCTCTCCACTGCCTCCCTTCACTCCAGACAACCCCAGATACGTTCTCCATCCTCTCCTCTCTCTTTTCCCCCTGTTATCTCCCTTGATCGACCCTCGACAGACGCTAACCACCTCCATCGTCTTCGCCTCCGACCGCACTCCGGCGAGCCGCCCACACCACTCCAGCCCTCCACACGGCTCGCCAACCACCTCAAAAGCTCCGCCTCACCTCCAGGAACACACTCCACCCTCCCACTGCCACTCCAGCCCTCCACAACCACCCCCCGACCAACCCACCATCTCCGGCCACAGGTTGACCTAGGCACGCACGCCTAGGCCGACCTGCGGCCTGCTGCACTGCCCACCGCCTTCGCCGTGCCACGGCGAAGGTCTCTATCTATTCTGATTTGGCCGAGAGGCGCGTTTTGTGAACGACAGGATTCGAGCTGCTGCCGCCATGGACGACCTCTGATGAAGCTCCCGCGAAGCTCCAGGCACCCGGTCTTCCAGACTACAGGTGCTGCATACTAACGCAAGTGTCGCGAGGTGAACGATTCCAGCCGAGGAGCGCTAGCAGAGCCAGCAGCTGCGGGGCAATCGCACGACGAGGTTTCTGCAGGCGCGCGTGAAGGCGAGACCAGATAGTCCCACATCGTGGGATTGCAACCGGCAGGTACCGTATAAGTTGTTTTTACGCTTTATTCTTATCGCCTCAGTAAGCACAGGGGTGAGGTCCCTCACTGACCCCACCCGCCTCGTCCGCGGCCTGACCACGCGGACCTGGCGGATCCGACCCGACCTAGACCTACGCACTCCTCGCGCATCACACACCTGTAGGTGCGCCTGGTCCCGGGAACGATCCGACCCGATTGAGACGGTGGCTCTGGTAGAGCGGTTAGAGTAAATTGCTTGAGAGAGAGAGACGTGCGGGTAGAGGGTGAAGGGTTAGGTTTTGTTCCCTGTGCAGGCAGGCTGATTGCAGGAGAAGGACGTGGCCGCTGCAGAAGAAAGGAGAAGCAAGACAGAAGAAGAAGAAAGCAAGACAAAGAAGAAGAAGAAGACAGAAGAAGAAGAAAGCAAGACAAAGAAGAAGAAGAAGGCAACGAAGAAAGAAGAAAGCAAGATAGAAGAAGAAGAAAGAAAGAAGTCTTCGCAGGAGAAGAAGAAGAAGGACAAGGGAAGATTGCAAAGAGATCTGAAAGGCAAAGCAGAAGAAGAAAAAGAGAAAGAAAGATCACATTTAAGACGTCTAATTCTATTTTTTTTACATCTTTCTTAAAAACTCTTTGAATCAATTATATTTGCATTTAACAGTTGTATTCTTGGGTTTTACAAAGTACTGAGTTTGCTCCCTGTGTTCGACCTCGGATACTCTAGTTGTTCGAGTAATAAAATTATTTGTTTAAACGTTTTGTCGGTTCTACTGCAACGTAATACGCCTTTAAATCCGCACGAAACGTCTAAGAACACCTAACTATTCGTGGTTAGATTCTGAAAATTAAAATGTTTTGAAAAGTGATTTTCTACCACCCGATTAAATACAAAGACATCACTTTATGTTAAAGTTTTCAACGAAAATGAAGATTACCCCTTCAAATGGCACTGTTGCCGGGGAGGAAGCACACCTATTAATTTTTTTTGGGAATTCTATGTTATTTTTATGCTATTTTAAAACTTTTTCTAAATTATTGACATTGGTTGTCTTTGTGTGCACGAATCGAACGACAAATGCAACAGGCGTGCACGGCAGAGATGATCTTTTTGGTGGACCTTGATGCCACCTGGAGGCTAGCAACAGGAGAATGTGGGCCTTGATCCCACGCCGGTAGGCTTATGGAGGAGCCTATTTCTGATTTAGTCATTAGATCTTAGTTTAGATTTAGTTTAAATAGACATTAGAACTTAATTTCTATCTTTGGACCCTTATTGGGTATTTTTGGGAACGTGTTCCTAGTGTTTCTTTATTTCTTGTCGCTCTTGTTTGCGGGAGTGTATTTTTGGGAGCGTGTTCTCATTTATTTAGATTGTAGGATTATTTGAATTGTTTGAACTACATGTTGGTTAGTTAGTTAGATTAGGTTTGATTGCTTATTATTATTATTATATATATATTCGAACTGCCTGCTAGAAGCTGCATATCTATAGGACAACCATCTAGGACTGAATGGGCAGCATCTAGCATATCTTTACTACATTGCATACATTCTTGCATGAAGAAAGCTAGAGTAAGGTATGTCTTCTCTTTAGCATCAAATACCTGTCATGCATCTGCATTGAACCTAAATTTAAGACCACTAAAGTGCTTGAATCGAATTATTTCAGTGGTCACTTTAAAAATTAGGACTGTTAAGAGGTTGGACCTTAAAATCTATGACTTGAAATTGTGTGAAAAGGATCTTGTTTATGAGATTTCAAAAACTCAAAATGCAAATGTGTGTTGCACACATGAGATACTATGCACATCACACATAAGGTCACTACATAAATTTCTATCTCTCCTCTTTTGCACCACAAGGGAAGTTAGTCGGAAATCAACAAGCCTATCTGCCAAGTTACTTCGGTTCCTCCTATGTGGGCTCGATTCGAGACTTCCATCCCTTGCGAGTAGGTGATAGGCACCAACGAAGGTTGGCCTAGGAAGCATAATTTGTGCAAAACTTGTTTGGCCACTAACTGAACATTTAATTCTAAGACCAACAATCTACTAAAACATATCCCACTAAATTTGCGTTTGTTTTGACAGTGATAGAACTCTCTAGGAAGTTTCTGCTTGTGTTCTGAATTCTTTTAAATCCTAAGAGAGTTTAACCTATTTAATTGAAAGAAATAGACTATCCTTGCTCCTATCATTTTAACCAGGATCCCATGCCCCGAGTGTATTCATCCTTTGATGGGTACATTGACAATTCATGCGATCATTCATATTCTTATCCTGGGTGTACTAGCCCGATAACTCCTACTTTTGAGCAGAGCCTAGGAGCGTGATTTTCCAACCCTGGAATCCCTACTTCTATGCAAACACCCAACCCTCCCACCCTTCATGATTTTTCGTATCGAGGTTGGACTGATAACCCTAGGCAAGCAGAGCCTAAAATTGACTATCCTCCCCAACCTGATAGTAGTAGCCTCTCCTCTTTTATGATAGAAATGCAAAAACAACAAAAGGAAATGATGGAATCTATGGGAGAGATGTCGAGGAATAGTCAACAATTAAACAAAGAAATAAGACACCTTAGCTACACTCTTCCCAGTAATTTTGATCCCTACCCATATGACCATGATCATGAAAATAATTCTGAGGAAACCAATGACAATAGGGATATAGTTTTTTGTAGCTATCACTTAGACTCTCCCAATGAGACACGGCTACTTTACGAGAATGATCCTAGCGATTATCCACCCGAGCTATATTGGAGTCAAAAGCAAGGGAAGATGGTACCCCTTGAGGACCTTGACCCCAATGACAGTATTCTCCTTACTCCTACTAACCTAGGTCAAGGTTGTATTGTTTCTATCACTTCCCCTATTGATTATCTGGTGGAATCCCATTCTACCCTTAGTGAGCCTACTCCTGAACCTCCACTTAAGGAATCAACACCTACCATTCAGCATCCTGAGGATTTAAATGCACCAAATGAACGTGACCCTAAGGGAATGGAGGATGAATTAGATCAATTTTGGTCTCAGGGATATAAAGAGTCTATTTCAGAGGATGAGGATGCCCCAATGGAGGAACCTAGAATGAAAATTTGAAGTGAAGAACAGGGGAATTATTTATTATTTGAGGATTTACCACCAAAGGATATAAATAATATGGTGAATCTGGATCCCTCCATTCTTTTGAGAGTCATCCTCCATCAAACCAGGAGTTGATATTAGAGGAGGACAAACAAAATAGTGAGAAGCCTAGGGGAGACTCTCAAGGACAAAACACGTCAATTGAGGATTTATGCCCTGAGAAGAGCAAAGAATTGCGTGATATAGGCTTACTCTAAAACATTAAGATGGATCCGCCTTTAGGAATAATTGAGGATACTAATCCAACTCCTCCCGTTACTGATGAATCACATATACACCCTGACAAAAACTCAAGGAACCAAACGAATCTAGGCATGAAATTAATGCTAATGATTCTATTATTTCGACCCTGCCATCAAAGAGTTATAATTTGCAGTCTACCATTAATTCACATACACTGAAAGGTGAAAATATGACTCCAATCATTAATGCTAGGCAGGGTAACATGAAGTTGTCTACAATTGTTAGGGAGAATACACAATCTGAATCATTGTTGGAATTGGACCTAACACCGACTAAGCCCTCATTGGACTTAATCATTACCTTCCAACACTACAAACAACCCTTACACTCCCTAACGATCCTTGGCTCAGATCTCTACTCATGTACATTCTTTCTGGAGAACATATTAGGCCAGTACATCCATGGGTAGAATGGCAAGTGTGGATTGGTGATTGTACTTTTAGTCTTGCCATTCAAGGGTTTGAAATAATAATGTTTATATCTTTTAAAACAAGTCCTGCTTTGGAGGATCCTTGTTATCCTCCACTTATTCCATTCCGAGAGGCCTCTTTTCATATTCCTTTTGTTATTCCTAGACCTCCCTAGGTAGCCAACGAGGTTTTCTACTTTCATACCTTCTGGCGAGAATTTGGGATTACATTGCATCATCAGCTCGCCAACATCCATGGTTACTTATTTTCTAGGCCCACGCAGTTATGCATATTTTTAGGGCCTAACTTTTTTTGTCTAGAACTAGACATACGGGTTCCCTATAAGTCTAGTTGCTGATAGAAAATGTAGCACTTGTTGGGAGACAACCCAGCGTTCTGAATAACATCATCATCAGGTGATTTCTTTCCTTTCTCCCCCTGTTTTAATTTTACAATGGGAATGATTAGCCCATATTTGTGGGCTATTTAAGTATTTAAGTGCTTAGACATTAAGTTAATTCTAGCATGTAATGAGCAAAAATTAGGATGTAAATAGGTTAATTCATATTTCTAAGTTAATTATAAAATTCATGCATTGCATCCATTTAATTAGTTAACCAATTAGGTGCATTGCATACATTAATTTAAGTTAACATAAAAGTTGAGGGTTTGTATATAAATAACCATAATATTTTGACATTATTTTTTCTTTCTTCTTCTTACAGCAATAGCTACATTCCCTTCGGCTGTTGCTCCAACGCCACCAATTGCCGTACTGAAATCTGCATTCAAGGACAAGTGAAGAATGTGGATCTGCTCCCACCTCTCCGTTCAAATTCATGCAGGCAGCTACAAAAAGAGGAAGAGACAGCCAAGTGCAGGAGGCCTCCACCCCCAACCCACCATTGTGCAGAGAGTCGTCTCTCTTCCATTCCACACCGCCGACCTCAACCGTGGCGACGAGCCTCCACCATCGTGGGCGTGTGGTGTGACAGGCCATACCGCCATTCGGAACTTGTCTGCATTACCATGAGCACCTCAGTGTGCACCACCCTCGTCGTCGTCACGAATAACCACCACTGCAGCCACTGCATTTTCATCTTCTCAGTTAGTTAAGTCATCCGAGAAATTTCTCAAACATCTGAAGCTTCGACCCACACTCCAATAGCAACCGGCCGCTCACTCCACGCCCACGCCCCTTCGGTTGCACACTTGCACCACCTCCTGTAGTAGCCACGCACACATCCTGCTGCACAAGATCACCTTCACACCATCTCCAGCCTGCAGTACGCCCACTCCAGCACACCCGCCGTGCGCCTTCCTTTAAACCTTAGTGCGCTGCATCTACTACGGCACACCTTCCTTGAAGCATCCGCCAGCGGCATCCAGCAGCAGTGGTGCATCTACTGCAGCACCACCCTCAGCACCACGCAGACCAGTGCGTGCGTCTCCTCACCTTCAGCGCGCTCAACTCCCACGCGCCCGCACCTTTCGCCTGCAGAGCCTCTTCGCCATCTGCAGCGCCCCCCGCCATCCACAACGCCCCGCCACCTGCAGTGCCTCCTGCAGTGCGTGCGGACTCAGTGTACGCAACAACAGCCTCCGCGTGCACCACCTGTAGTAGCCTTTGCACACGCACAGCCGTGCCTCCTCCAATAGGTGCAGCCACCGTCAAAAGCCACCTTCACCGGAGCTTTGTCTGGCCAGCTCTGACCACCTCGAGACTCACCGCCACCACCACTGCGAAGCCCTCGGTCCAAAGAACTTCCTCCGCGCATCACGCCTCCGGCCGTTCCTTCCTCTTCCCGCACGGCCAAGGGGAAGAAATCCCTATTTTGCTACAGTAAAAGGCCCATTAATATTTACCTTTTCTGCCATTGCCAACTTTTATTGATATTTTATTGAATCTGCATGGCAAAAAATATCCTCTAGTTGCTAAAAAATGCCATTTCAGCATGTTTTCTTGATGCTACCATAATCTGAAGGCAGATTTGGCTTGAATCTCGTCTAAACTAACTACGAACATACGTTTTTAATTGGTGCGAACTTAAATACGTCATTGCCTCCCTGTGGACACGACCTGCTCTTCTGCAAATGGTCATTTTAATTACTGATTAGTCGATTTTTCCACCACATAAAACTACAAATGACTTTTAAAGCGAACAATCGACTTGTAAGGGGACATTGTAGGAATTAGGCATGGGGTGTTACATTTTTGCATTTTAGGAAGTATCCATGCGTTTAGGTTAGCATATAAAAAAAAATTCTCTTTTCTTGAGCTGAATGGGTTAGTCCCTAGCAAAACATCTTTGTCATGGAGGTTTTTCTTCTTAAATTATTTCTCAAGTTTAGAATCCAGTACATTTACTTCACGTGCACGTAGACTGGTTAATGGATCTTTGAAGAAAACTAATAAGAATTTTTAGTCTACTGAACCCTTAGACAGTTCATAGGGAGTCAGGCAGACTATCTTCTAGTAGATCCACCTCATATTTGTTAGAAGAAAGTAGAGAGATTACTGGTGTGCTAAGTCTAGTGTAAGGACTCTTAAGTTTTGAACAATTAGATGATGATACTTCAGAGTTAGGCATAGTTTTCACTCTCTTTTCTTGTGTGCGTACTCTGTGTGAATTCCTGAGAGTCACCAAGTAAGGCAGATACACAGAGATTGAGTCCCAATAAAGCTATGACTATGGTGGATGGCTACGACTATCCTTCATTGAGTCCTCGACTGAAGGAGGGTAATAGTGTCAAAAGTCAGAAATACGCCTGTCCTATCCATTCCTTCCCGGTGACGAGAATAGGCATTTCCACCAAATAAGCCACACATTATCCATTTGACCATCATCATCCCTAATAATGCCTCATAAATAAAAGTCTGCGTCATATGTGATTTATGAAAAAAGAAAAAGAAAAAAAAAGAGAAGAAGAAAAAAGAGAAAGAAAAGAAAAAGAAGAGTCCAAGTTTATAGTTTTATCTTCATGACATTGTTACTGAGGCAACAAAAATACTTACTGTGATCCACCAAATATGACCCATAACAACCTTTCAGTATTTCTGATCGCCCGAATACTTGCTGTGGACTCTAAATTAGTTGTAGAGTTATTAGGACTTTAATTGAAGTGTGAATGCCATGTGAGGCCACCAAACAGTGAGTACAATTACTAAATTTGGCAAGATTTGTGATCTTAGAAAGAAAAGAAAGAAAAGAGTGAGCACCAAGGAACATCAAGAGAGCACAGTCGTTTAGCCTCTCTCTGAGTTGACTTGTTTAATAGTCTAGAGATCGGGAGTCTGTAGTACTAGATTACATGTAGCACCAGATGAGTGTGTGCCACCAAATACAAATCCATTTATCTCGATATCTCCTACTTAAGCCAAAAGTCAGGGTCAAATTACAGATTGTCTTATGCTTTATCCCCAAGGGAAGTAGTTGCCTATCCTGGCAGAAATATTTACTAAGGGTGAAGTACGTACTCCCAATGCGAATTGGCTTTTCGCTTGGATTTGTTACCTAGGCTATCATCACTTCACATCTGTCAGGATCTCTAAAGTTTTGAAATAAGAAAAGAAGAAATCTTCTGATTATTTCTATTATTTTTCATTTTTGCTAGGGACTAGCAAATCTTAGGCATAGGGGTATTTGATGAGTCTATTTTACTGGACTATTGTTACGCCTATGTTAATTGTATTCTTACATTTTATGTTTGTTAATAACTACATTAGGTTATAGAATGATTGCATGCATCATTATTTAAGTTTATGTCTATTCTATCGCATTCTATAACTTAGTATGTAATTATTTTATGTTTTATTATTGTAGGAATAATGTTACAAAGAAAAGGGTGGTAAAAGCAATTCCTCCTCCCTGAACATTCGATCGACCTCAACAACACCTCCCCCAATAGCTGCCAGCCTCAACAAATTCAACAGCCATCGGCTAAGTTTAGTAAGGGATTTGAAAATCCCTTGACTTGCGGATGGGAGGGGGGAGGAGATAAAAAAAGGATGCTCTTGGTAAGAGAAGGAGGGTCTTCTTTTCCCCCTGCGGGGATCATCTCCACCTTCCCAACCATGGAGAGGGCATGCACTGTGGAACAGGCAAGCACCATGCACCGCCGATACCTCTCTGTTGCAGCACTGCCTCAACCTCCAACGCGTAGCCTCCACGTGGCTGCAAGCACCTCCTGCCTGGCCCCCACAGCATCCTCACCGCAGCCTCCTTCAGTCCACCATAACCCTCTCTGTTGCAGCGGCATTGACACATCCTCTCCCACCACATGTGTGCGCCCTGCAAGCAGCGCAAGCCCCTCCCACCATGCGCCCTGCAGGCATGCCACCATCCTCCCGTAGCACTACGCACCTGCAACTGCACCCTTGCAAGCACCCCCTCGTAGTGCCACTCACACCGCAGCGCACCCTCCCTCTGAGTAGATCAGCGTGCAGCGCCCTCACTAGACTGCCTATTGGCAGCTACATGCCGGCAGCTGTTTACGCGGCTAGATCGTGTTTTAATAATTAATGCATTGTAATATAGACGAAATTTCCGCGAAAATAAATAAAGATTTTATAACTCGAAGACCGGAGTATCCGAGGTCGAACACAGGGAGCAATCTAAGTTCTTTCAAAACTTGAGAACACAACCTTTTAAATGAAAATAAGTATATCCGAGTTCAATGAGAGTTATAAAAAGAAATTGCACAAGGAAAACAAAAATTGGATGTCTGATACAAATATCAGACGTCTTAAAATGAAGCTCCTTTTCTCTCCCTCTGTTTCTTTTCTTCCTGCGAAGGTCTGACGTTCTTCTTTCTTTGCCTCTGCCTTCCTGAGTCTTTGTCTGCCCTTTGTCTTCTACTTCTTCAATCTTCCTTGGTTCTGCTTCCTTCACTGCCTTGCCTCTCTCCTTCCTTTCTTTTAGAGCCTCCTTCCTTCTTTCTTCTGTTTCCCTTTTGCGTTTCTTCTTCTCTGCCTTGGCTCTCGTCCTTGGTTGCAGAACTCCCTTCTTTCTTGCAGCGGTTAAGTACCTGTGTCCTGCACACACTAGGCGCAGCAAAACCTATCCCTCTACCCGCGCGTCTCTCTTTCTCTCTGTGTAAACCACTCTCAGTATGCTCTCCCAAAGTCGGTTAAACGGGTCGGATCGCGCGCCCGTTACTAGGCACACTGGTGTGAGGGTGGTGCACGAGGTGTGCTCCGGACAAGATCGGGTCGGGTCGCGCCAGATCCGTGAGGTGAAACCACAGACGAGGCACAGTGTAATGGGTGAGGGACCTCACCCTAAGTGTAATTGGAGGCGAAGAGGCTATTTCACAAAAGCAATTTAAAGGGTGTTGGTGCATCTTGGCTTACCGATGTGGGACTAAAGCCCACTGCTGTTCTTCGCGCGCCCACAGCCAATCGCGCCTTCAATTCCTCAACTGCAGGCTCTGTTGGCTTCACTCGCTGGGTCAGATAGCTTCGCAATGCTTCCCCGAATCCGCAGCACCCGGAGCCTTGCGGTCTTGAAGCCTGGAGCGAGCTTGGAGCTTCGTTGAGTCGTCGTTAATGGCGACAGGGGATTGGAACTTGTCAGACACGAATACGGCCTCACAGCCTAATTAAACTACCGAAAGACCTTCGCTGTGGCACGGTGAAGGTGGTGCGATCTGCAGTAGGCCACGGGGCGGCCTAGGCGTGCGTGCCTAGGTCGACCTGTGACCGGAAAGTTAGGTGTGTTTGAGGGTGAGTTGTGTGAGTATGGAGGGACTGTGGAGGGGCAGAGAGTATTCAGTGGGAGGAGGCGAAGCTCTTGGGTTGGTCGGTGAGTTGTATGGAGCTGCGGATCGACGGGGGCAACTCGTCGGAGGTTGGCCGGAGGCGAGGAAGGTGATGGTGGTCAGGCATTGTCGAGGGTCGGTTTGAATGAAGTAATGTAGGAAAAGAAAGAAGGGAAAATGGGGAGTACTTCTAACTTACTTGCAGGGACGAAGGGGGCCGGAGAGGCAGGCAGTCGTATTGACTGTCGCCGTTGAAGAAGCACCAAGAGGGAGAGAGCAGCGACGAGGAAGTGGGCAGGGAAGCATGCGCTTGGTGCGGCGCGACGCAGGAAGACTAGACGAAGCAAACTCTGCTGCTGGTATGGCAGCAGAGAGATGAGAAGGAGGAGGAGTGGCCACCGGAGCTTGCGGGTTTCCTGTCGGAGAAGGAAGATACGAAATTTTGAGAGATTCTCCGCCAAGACAAGCTTGAGATCTCGCAGAGGGTTGGAGGTCATTTTATAGGTGCTGGCCGAACTTTCTGGTGCGTGGAGGGTGACTTTTGGCCACAGCTGTCTCGCCGGAGAAGGAAGGTGGTCGAGACCCAAATTTCTCGTGCATTCGCACGAGAGTTTGGAAAGAAATCAGAGATCAAGATCAGGCTTAGATGGAAGGGAATTCCTCAGAGAATTTCCCTTCCAATTCTGGGAGGAGATCTCTGAGGGATTTGAGCGTATCCCCCATGCCAACCTCGCCGGCGAAGAATCTTCACCAATAATGGCAGAAGGACTTGATTGTAAGGTCGGCGAGAAAGATAGGGGTTATTGTGATGGTTTTCAAAAGATAGGGACCAAAATGTGATTGGGTGTACTAAATTTCAAACTAGGTCAAGATGACCTCCCCTTTGGTCGAAATTTTGGTACAAACCTAGTTTTGACCTAAGGAATCCAATGGTGAAGTTGTATTTTAGGTTTGACTACGTTTGACTAGACATTTTGCGTAAAAACCCAAATTAGGCCAATTGATCAGCTAGGACCCTAATCTAGGTCAAACTAGGTTCCAAAGGCCACTTTGAATGTTCTAAACCCTAAGGGATATTTTTCCATGATTTTTAGAGGGTTTACCTGATTTTTATCCTAACCGAAGCCTTGTTGAATTAAGCGAGTATGTTTTAGGGTTACCAAATGTCATTTAATTCCTAGATTGCACATGAACTCATTTCTGATTGATTCAACCCACTTTTTATCTCATTTAGACCATTTGACCTATGCTTGGTCTCTGAGAAATCTCGTTTATGTGCTGCAATGGTAAAATTGCAGTTTTAACCTTTATTTCATGTTTTCTTCTCAGAGCACTTATCCCTCCAATTAAGCCCTCTTGTAAGTCATGTAGGAGGTTTTATTCTCTTTATTAGGTCAAAATGAGCTAGTTATGACTCATGATGAGGCTCTCATCATACCCCCATGCCAAGCTTTTGCTAGTCCCTTAGCAAAATTTCAAGGTTTTAACTTCCATTCTAGACCCTGAGTGTCTGTCAACAATTATGATAAGTGCTTCTCCTTTTCTTTTGTGATTAGGTCAGAATGCCGACAATAGGCCTAGAGGTACTCAAGTACCAACCAAAATCCAGACCTGTTCTGCTTTAGCCTCAGTCCTCCACAAAGGTTTTCAAGGCCCACAGAAACTAACCTAGGGTTTGTTGGACTTCACGGTTAAAGCACCCGTGCTGGAGACATTTTCAGCCAAGGTTCAGTTTGCAGTGCATTTTTGTAAGAGAGAGGTAGAAGATTTATTTGTTTGGAGAGCTTTTCTCTCTCTTTTCTTTTTATTTCTAGCTTCGGATTAGCTTCTCAACACGGTCTATATCGGATTCCTCATCCCCATCATCAATCCTCAAGGGTCCCTGGCTATCGAGATTTCGAGATAATCCCGCCCATGGCATCGCCTAGAACCCTGGCTTTCGAGATTTTGAGATAATCCCGCCCATGGCATTCCGTGGCCGAATTCAGACCCTGGCGATTGACATTTCGTGATAATGCCACCCATGGTATCTGAACTAGCAGAGTGCTTACATGCCCCCAGTAGGATATTTAAATATCCTAAGAGATAAGCACCGAGGAGACGATATGTTGTTATGCATCTTCGAGGGGAAATTCCCGCCTCTCCGCGTCAGGAACTCGTCCAAATCAACCTATGTTGATTGGCCGCTCCTAATCTAGGTGACTTTTGCAGAACATTAAACGCTTTTGCGTGATTTGGATATTTATGCGCACTGAACCAGACTGTGTGTGAATTTGGGGTGCTTAGGTTACCGAATCCCACAAACCGAAGGTCAGTTAACGAGGCTAAATACTTCCTAAGCCTTGTACCTAATACTTAAGCTTCACATTTTCCTCAACCTCTTGAGGATTATCCAGATTTTAGCGGATACGTGAATTTTTAAGCTAAAGAATCTAGCCCAAGAGGCCTAAAATCAGCGTTCCCGTTAATCTCTTGTTATGTTACCTTAGCACTTTTTCTCTTTTCTTGATCTGGTCTAGAACTTCTGTTAATCCCTTAATCTTTTACTAATGACTATTTTTTTCTTTTTCATTTTGTGCTCCTTTTTTGGCATTTTACTCTTTTCATCCTCTCATTTTGTATGACCCTGAATTGTTTCTCCCCTCCTTCAAGTCCTCTTTTTTTTTTTTTTTTATGAAACCCTTTCTTGATATGAATTTTCCTGACGTTTTGCACCTTCATACCCCCCCACGCCTAAGATTTGCAATGTCCCCATTATAAATTAGGTGGGTTCGATTTCAGCTCAGTTCATACATTAGGATAGGTGTGTGGTGAGTGAACGGGTCGAAATGACTTGTTGCGAACGATTTCTAATCTCGGGTAGGGATACCTGAGGTGAAGTCGGCTGTTCTAATGGATGAACCCTAAAGTGCAATATGAATTCCGCATAGAAATGTCAAAAAAGGTTTCGGGTTTTCCAAAGAATGACGGGTTGCCTCCCATTAAGCGTTGAGTTTTACGCCATTAGCTTGGCGCAATGAGCTCAAGAGGAATGGAGGGTGAAGGATGACTCAGCCAAATTTGTATCGGCCATGTCAATGAACGGTTTGAGTCTCTGACCGTTTACAACAAAGGGTTCAGAATCGTGGCTGAGTGGGCTGATTTCAATGGCTCCATTTCCAAAGATCTGTCGAACTAGGTAAGGTCCGACCCACTTAGATCATAGCTTTCCTGGGAATAATTTGAGTCGGGCATCAAAGAGTAAAACCTTTTGACTAGGATGAAAGGCCTTTCTAGAAATGTGTTTGTCGTGAAAAGCTTTAACCCATTCTTTGTAAATTCATGAGTTCTTATACGCATTGTGGCGTAATTCATCGATCTCGCTTATTTAAAGTCTTCTATGGGTTCCAGCCATAGAAAGATCTAGATTACAATTCTGTATTGCCCAATAGGCTTTATGCTCCAATTCGACTGGGAGGTGACACACCTTCCCGTACACTAGTCTGAAGGGAGACATTCCTAATTGGGTCTTGTGAGCGGTCCTATAGGCCCACAATGCTTCCGGAAGCCGAGAAGACCAATCTTTTCTGTCAGGTCAAACAATAACCTGAAGGATTTTCTTGATTTCTCAGTTAGATAGCTCAGCTAGACCATTAGTTTGAGGGTGGTAAGGAGTAGAGATTCGGTGTGACACCCCGTATTTGGTCATAAGTTACCTGAACTGAGCATTTGTGAAATGGGTCTCTCTGTCGGAAATTATTGCTCGTGGAATCCCGAACCTTGAGAAAATGTTTTGATGAATGAATTTGATCACAACTTTATGATTGTTGGTTCAAGTCGAAATGGCTTCTATCCACTTGGACACGTAGTCAATTGAGAGTAAGATGCATTCAAAGCCATCCGAGATTTGGAAGGGTCCCATAAAATCAATCCCCCAAATATCAAAAATTTCACATACCAAGATCGGTTGTAGAGGCATCATGTCTCAATGGCTCATGTTGCCCAAAGTCTAGCAACGGGAACATGCCTTACAGTGATCGTATGCATCCTTGAAAATTGTGGGCTAGTAAAAGCCACACTGGAGGACTTTTGATGCGGTTTTATGTCCCGAAAAATTTCCACCGCATGCCTGGTCATGGCAAAACGAGAGTATGTCTTTGATTTCCACTTCCGTGACACACCTCGAATTATCTGATCAACACCAATGCGGAATAGATACGGGCCTTCCCATAGGTAATAATTGGCATTGAAACGCAATTTGTCCTTCTTGGCCTTCGGCCAATCGGACGAAATCTGATGTGATGCCAAGTAATTTACTATATCTGCGAACCATGGAAGACTTGTACTGATAGTTAGGAGGTGCTCATCAGGAAAATGTTCTGTGATGGGTCCAGAAGGATCAATTATTTCAGAAGGAAGGCGGGACAAGTGATCAGCTACCACATTTTTCTTTCCCGCCTTGTCGCGAATCTCAAGGTCAAATTCTTGCAACAGCAAGATCCATTAGATTAATCGAGGTTTCGCATCCTTCTTTGCAAGGAGATGCCTCACAGCTGTGTGATCCGAGTATATGATGACACGGGAACCCAGAAGGTATGATTTGAATTTTTCTAGGGCAAATACTACAGCTAGCAGCTCTTTCTCAGTAACCGTATAGTTAAGCTGAGCCTCATCCAATGTTTTGCTGGCGTAGTAAATGACCACAGGTTTCCCATCAATTTTCTGCCCCAAAATCGCTCCTACAGCGAAGTCAGATGCATCGCACATGATCTCAAAGGGTTGAGACCAATCAGGTGACTGTAGGATTGGGGCTTGGGTGACTCAGTCATGTAGGATCTCAAATGCTTGAGTGCATTCCTTGGAATTTTCGAAAGGCACATCCTTGGAGAGAAGAGTGGTCGGGGGGCGCACGATTTTTGAAAAATCAGGGATGAATCGATGGTAAAAACCGACGTGCCCCAAAAAAGCTCGGATGTCCTTAATCGAGCTAGGCATAGGGAGCTTGGAAATCAAGTTAACCTTAGCTCGATCCACTTGGATGCCTTTCTCCGAGATTAAATGTCTCAGGACAATTCCCTCAGGCACCATGAAATGGCTCTTTTCCCAGGAAAGAACCAAATTCACATCGATGCGCCGCCTGAGTATTTGGACCAAGTGTTGGAGGCAATCATCAAATGATGCTCCAAAAATTGGAAAGTCATCCATGTAGACTTCCAGATAGTCACCCAACATATTTGAGAATATGGCAAGCATGCACTATTGAAAAGTTGCAGGTGCATTGCAGAGACCGAAAGGCATCCTTCGAAATGCGTACGTCTCGAAGGGGCAGGTGAATGTGGTCTTTTCTTGGTCCTATGGATGGATTGCCACTTGGTTATAACCGGAGTACCCATCAAGAAAGCAGAAGAACCTATTTCTTGCTAGTTTCTCGAGGATTTGATCAATAAACGGTAGTGGGAAAAGATCCTTCTTCGTGGAGGAATTGAGTCTTCTGTAATCAATGCAAACTCTCCATGAGTTAGCTATTCGGGTAGGAATGACTTCTCTGGTTTCAGTCGTGATGATGGTAAGTCCTGCCTTTTTAGGCACCACCTGTATTGGACTCACCCAACGACTGTCGAAGATCGGGTAGATGATCCCTGCATCTAACCACTTTATGATCTCCTTTTTCACGACCTCCTGTAGGTTAGGGTTTAGGCGTCTTTGCATTTCTCTTGAAGGTCGTGCACCTTCTTCTGTGTAGATTCGATGTGTGCAGTATGAAAGGCTTATACCATTGAAATCATCGAGAGTCCATCCAATGGCTCTACGATGTTGCTGGAGAACAGTAATCGAACAGAGTTCCTGGTCAGGTGTGAGTCGAGAGTTGATAATCACAAGAAACGTTTGATTCGAATCCAAAAAGACGTACTTCAGATGCTTGGGAAGGGGCTTGAGTTCCATGACAAGATTGTCAGCAGCAGTGGGTGGTTCAGGGTTTGTATCAGGAACAAGGGTTGGAGTCATAGGTGTGTCTAGATCATGTTCGCACTCCTCTGTTGGTGGGTTTTGATTTTCTAGTGGTTGATCAGGGATAATCAGGTTATCCACTGTATGCAATTCCTCAACCACGCCTCTGATATCACAAATCTGCTCTATAACCCAGCAATTAGTCCCTTGTTGGGCCTTGAAAATGTCAATCTTTAGGGTTTGATTCCCAAATTTTAACTCTATCTGGCCCTCTTCGCAGTTTATGCTGGCCCTAGCAGTGGCCAAAAAGGGTCTCCCTAATATGATTGGTGTGTCCCTTGGGTTCTTAGGTGCATCCATGTCCAGTACTATGAAGTCCACCGGGAAGTAGAAATCCCGTACCCTAACAATGACATCCTCGAGTATTCCTTTAGGTGACTTGATGGATCGATCAGCTAACTGCAATGTCACCTCAGTTGGTTTAAGTTCAGATTCTTCAAGGTGGTCAAGGAGGGATGTAGGTATTAAATTTATGGTGGCACCTAGATCTAGTAAGGCTCTATCAAATTGGGTTTCACCAATTTTACAAGAAATCAAAGGAGTTCCTAGGTCTTTAGCCTTATGTGGGAGTTTACTCAAGATGATAGAGCTGGCTTGCTCTGACAGTACGATCGGATTCCCATCCTTGGTTCGCGGCTTACATTTGGGTGTACATACGTTTTTCAAGAATCTTGCGTAAGCTGGCATGTGGCGAATTGCATCCATCAATGGAATGCTTATCTGGACCTATTCAAAGAGCTTGACCAGATCCTCCTCAAGGGCCACAGGTTTGGTTATCCTTTTTCCTTTGGTCAAGGCCTCAGGAAATGGGATCCTAGCTGGTTCCTCTAGGATAGGTCCAGGTTCTTGATCTGGGACAGTGGTATCTTGGATAACTATCCTAGGGTCTTGGCTATTATTAGGCTTGGAGTGGTTCGGATAATGTGGATCTTGGGTTATTTAACCACTATGTGCTGTTACAAAATTTAATCTAGCCTGATTTTGGTTTGGGTTTGGTAAGAGGGATGCCTGCTGCTGAAATCCCGCATAAGATGTCAAAGCTTCCATCCCGTCTGGCGATGGAGCAGTAGGGGCCTGATAAATCAAATGTGCATGGCCTGAATTTGGATTCATAACGCGCCTCTGGGTCGGCACGTTATTTGGGTTGGGCAGAGGTTGCGAAGGAAGGGTGCCAGGTTGGCGGGAATTCACCATCTGGGTCAGTTGGTTGCGAACCTCTATGATCTCGTCCTTGTGTTGTTTTTGCATTGCTGCATTCGTCTTTTGAATGTCAGCCAGTGCTTGAAGGATAAGAGTCAATTGATCCTAGTTTGGCCCTGATTGGTAGGTGGGATTGGGTCGAGGCTGAGGTGGCTGATATGGACAAGGGGCTTGTGGACGGGGTTGATATGGTGGTCTTTGAGTCTAAGAATTTCCCGTCCACTGAAAGTTAAGATGATTTCGCCATCCAGGGTTATAGGTATTGGAGAATGGGTCATTCTGGATGGCGTTGAGGTCCTCGTAATTCTACGGAACCTCAGGAAAGTCAGAATACGAGGGTTCAGAGTTCTCCAAACTCGAGTAGAATGGATCGGAGGTCACTCCAGTCCGAGAGGCAGACGAGGGTGGATATGGGTCCATCCCCTTGGCAGCTTGGTGGTAGATGTTTTGCACAGTTTCCCTTGCCAGAGGCAGTCGTGCAAAAGAGTTTTGCGTAGAGGTGGTTTGCTGCAAATGCCGAGTTAGCTCATCCACCTTCTTTTCTATGATAAAAACCTTGTCCAACCGACTGGCCATCAGTTCCAGGTCGACAGAAGTGGACAGGTCCTGCATCTCATGTGCCCCTCTCAGATTCGTCGATGCGTGGGCATTCGTCCTGTCGAATAAGCCCATGGAGTCATTATTTATGGAGTTCTCGCACATGTTTTCGAGAATCTCCCACACCGTGTCCTCATGTTGACCCATGATGTTTCCTTCGCACGTTGCATTGACGAATAAACAAATGTCTTCACGGAGTCCCTGGTAAAAATACTGAACTTGTTCCCACTTAGGAACTCCGTGATGGGGGCACTTTCGCATGAGATCTAAGAATCGATCCCATGCTTCATGAAGAGGTTCTCCCGGTTGTTGAGTGAAATGAGTGATCTGGTGGCGCAAGGCATTTGTCCGGCCAACGGGGAAGAATTTTTTCAAAAATTCGGACTGAAGTTCCTCCCATGTGTTGATCGGACAGGTCTGAGTTTGATACCAATGGGCGGCCTTGTCCAAGAGGGAGAACGAAAACATTTTCATGAGTAGGATGTCCCGATTTTGTAGATTTGACTCGAAGGTCTGGGCCAGATGCTTGAGTTGTTTAATATGTTGGAATGGATCCTCAGAGTTAAGCCCATGAAACTTTGGTATGGCATGAATCATGTTGGGCTTCAGTTCAGACTCAGGACATCCAATCGGGATTCGTACTCGAGGTTCGATCGCCACCGCAACGGGATTATAGTGATCTCACATCATAGGTCGCTGCGGTGGGTTTACAAAGTTTTGAAAGAGATCATTAAGGCGTTGAAGTTGGTGTTCAAGGTTGTTCTCCTCTTCAATGGGTTGTGCCATGATGGGAGAAGGAGAACCAGGTTCTGAATCAGATGAAAGATTTATGTGGTGGGGTTGCTGCACAAACAAGGGTGTTGAGGCTTGGCCTCGACGAGAGTGAATTTCTAAAGGTGGTCTTAAAGATGGTCTTAAGGACCTCCGTCTGAATATGCACCGAAGGATGTGATGAGATTAGAAGGTGTTGGACCCAATCAAGATACCCAAAAATTGTTGGGTGACTATAGAGGTTCGGGGTGGATGGTACCCCTTAGTTAGAAAGGTCGTCCACTTGAGAAATACCTGGGCAGCCAGAGAGGGAGAGTCCCGCAAAGACCCCTACATGGTAGAGTGTTCCCACGAGTTATAGGGTTTCCCCCACCTGACCTCTCTTGTCACTACGGTTCCAGGTAGACTAGAACGGGGACCTTAACCTCTTAAGTCTACCTTTTTTACTTTAAGATCAAGGTGCTTAAGGTTCCACTTGAACTTTTAGGTTTTTTTTTTTTTTTTTTTTGAGTGAAAACATGACCTAATTTTAAGGTTGGTTGACCCAAGGGATCAACTTCACCTCTTGTTCCTTTGAGAGCTTTTAGGTCCTTTCTTTTAAGGTTAAAATGGATTAAAAACCTGATTTGCTTAGGGTTCTTCTTGTATAGATCTTTTCAAGCAAGGTTTAGGTACACCTCTTTTGGAAAAATTTGTTTCTTTGTTTAAGATAATGTTGAACGTGTTTTACGAATCACTACACTTATGAGATTGGTTTTGGAAAACCTGTCGTTGTAGTTCAAAAAGCGAAGAATTCGTGTTCAACAAATAAAATTTATACCGAAAATAATTCCGGGTCGAACACAGGGAGGCTACATTGATCTATATTTGCAATTATATTTTTTTTAGGATTTTTGTTAAGCAAGGCGATATAATTACAATGTACCTATCAAACTAAGAGAGAGAGAGAGAAAGAGAACATGCATTCAATATTTCAATAGTTTATAAAAATTACGCTAGAATGCGGAAAATCAAGTACACTATAAAGCAGAAAATTCTACACTAGAAAAGCTGTAAATAAGAATAGAAGAGAGAAGTTATCCTCCTCGACGATTGCTTGGAGGACAAGCCAGACAGGACGACATCCTGGACGAAGGAGAACGAAGCGGGACGAAGGAGGACGAAGCAGAAGAACGGGAAAGGAGCAGCACGCTGTCGTCGTCGTGGGATCCACTTCCGAAGGGGAACGAAAATTGGACTTTATCTCGCAAGAAGCATCCCGGGTGTGGGACAAGCTTCTTTGAGCTTTGGAGGGGTAGAGAGGAGAAAGAAGGGATGAGAATTTTGTATGGAGGGGGTCTCCTTTTATAGTTGCAAGGAGTGGGGGAAAAATGGACATTACACATCAAAATGGTAAATGAGGGGCCTTTAGTGACGGATAAATCCATCACTAAAGCTCGCTTCGTGGGATACGTGGGCGGCTCACGCGCGCCTGCTCGACTGCTCACGCGAGCAACGCCCACGCACGTCCATTGATTTTTAGCCGTCCGATCGCGAGATTGCACTGCTTAGATCGCGTCCGCACCCGCTGCGTTGCGCGCCCCCCGCATGTCTGATTGCGCGTTCGATTGCGCGTCCAATCGCGCGTCAACGCAATCGGGCGGGCGCAGCCGTTGGATCTTCATTTGACGCTCGTTCGCGCCCGCTCGCCCGCGCCTTCCACCCCCTCACCGCGGCTCGAACCCACGACCTCTGCTTCGCCCGCGGCTGCGTCGCCGCTGCGCTACGCGGACGAAATGGTCGCGCGGACGCTTTTAAGCACGAGCGACCACAGCCGTTGGATCTCCATCTGACGGCGGAGAGCGATTGGGCGAGGGCCTTCACAAAATGCAAGCGGCTGTTTGCGCGGCTGAGATGGCGCCACGTGGTGCCATCTTGGCCATCGATCTTCTGGAAGTTGTAGATGGTGCCACGGATGTCGAATTGACTTGATTTTTGTGTCGTTGGGCTGCGATTGTCGATCCGAATTCATCCGTGCGGTCAGATTTATCATCTGAAGTGCGAATTTACACCATCCTGGCCCTTGATCTTCTAAGGTTCCTGGGTCACTATCTGATGCTACGGATGCCTGATTAGGGCGATCTTGGAGTCATTGAACTCCAATCGTTGCCCTGATCACATCCATACGGTTGGATCTTTGATCCAAGTCCCTGATAAGATATTTTCCCTGTCCAAGCACATAAAAGGAGATAATTGACCTCCATTTTATTCAAACTATTCCAAATGCAAGATGATGCATGTAATGCAATATTTATATCATGAAATGCAATCCTATGCTTAAGAATATGCATAAATAGACATCTTAAGTAGTGTAAATGTGTTTACATCATACCCCCATGCCTATCTTTTGCTAGTCCCTAGCAAAAACTATATGCTATTTATAAAAGAATTAGGTTAGATTATTTGGACTTGAGTTATTTTTCAACAATTAAGAAATTGTCTACTTAGGAACTGAACCTTCAAAGACACAACAGTGCCCGAGTATCAGCCAAAATGCAAACCCCTTCAAACCCTCGCCTTATTAAAAGTAAAATTTCTTTTTCTCTTTTTCTCTTTTCTAATTTTTTTTTTTTTATTTTCAAATTTTTGGGTTTAAGAGTGGCTTTCTACAGCCATTCAACTCACCCAAAATTTGATGAGAACCCTAAGCATCAAGCATCTTATTGTGATTGTGATAGACTCGTTGACCGGCAATTAGAACGGACTTCGGATTTCTACACCTCTAGGTGACCTAACTAGAATTCTACCTAAAAGTGTATCTTTACAACCGGTAGCTTTCTCCCTACATTTTTTTTAAACGGGGTCAACACAAGGGTGAATCCAGTGTATATCTCCCTGGTTTATTCTACTTCTCTGCTTCTTCGTAGATGTTTTGGAAATTTTAAGTGCATTTTCTGAGCTGGATTCTGGACAACTGGTCGATAAGCTGTTACCACCGACAACTGGTCTGCCATACTTGTGCGGCGAAGTGTGGCTTATTTCTTTTTATTCTTTTCTCCTTTTTTTTTTTTTTGAGAGTAGGTGGCTTCCCTTGTCTAAGATTTACCTAAAGGCAGAAAACTAAGAAAGGTAAAGTGACTAGGCTCTAGACAACCTACCTATCGGCTGTTACCCACGATAACTTGCCAGCCGTATCACCCTAGAAGGTTCATTAGCTACCCAATTTCCGTTAGAATCGCCGAACAACGAGTCAGTGCAAAGAAAGTGTGTAGATGCTTAAAACTCAAAATTCCCTCAAATCAGAGGGCGGGCTGATAACTCGTGTACTTATCACCCAAACTTATTTATTCCGATTATAATAGAATTAAGATGGCGAGGACTCAAAAACAAATCCACATTTTAGTGGATACCCAGGCTAATTAAGTCCAAAGACCTGAGGGGTCTTTGTGTTCAGATCCTAATGTAAAATTTCTTAGGATTGAAAAGTCCTAATGTCCAACTAATCCTTCCTAATTTTTTTTTTTTTATAAGAGGAGAAACAATTTACATGGATTTCACAAGGCTGACCAAATAATTCAAGAATGAATCCACCCCCCATGCCTAGCTGATGCAATGTCCTCATTGAAAAAGAGACATGAAAGAAAGGGTAGAATATGAAAGATGTCACCTGGATATGAAGCTCGTATCAGCCTTGTGTCATATGTACAATTGCTGAGTTTAATGTCGTCAGCTAGGCGAAGTACAGCCAAAGAAGTCACAGAATGGCTAGAGCAACAGAGTCTGAGATGGGTTCTGGAAGATTACGGTCAACAACAGGCTTTAAACGTTGACCGTTGACTTTATAGGTGTTACCCGTCTTTGGGTCAGAAATCTGAATGTCACCATTAGGAAAAATCTGATCAATTATGAATGGGCCATTCCATTTAGATCTATGTTTACCAGGAAAGAGCTTAAGTTTAGAATCAAATAACCATACCATCTGGTTTGGCTCAAAACTCTTGTGGGAAATCAATTGATCATGTAGAGCTTTGGTCTGAGCCATGTAGATCTTGGCATTCTCATAAGCATCATTTCTAAGCTCCTCCAACTCAGATAGTTGGAGTTTCCTGGCCTTTCCTACTAGATTCAGATCTAAATTGCATTGTTTGATTGCCTAGAATGCCCTGTGTTCAATCTCTACGGGTAGATGGCACGCTTTTCCATACACCAAATGGAATGGAGACATACCGATGGGCATTTTATACACCGTACGGTAAGCCCAAAGAGCGTCCTCAAGCTTTTAAGTCCAATCCTTACGATCAGGCCTAACCGTTTTTTGCAGAATGTTCCTGATCTCTCGATTGGAGATGTCGGCTTGTCCATTCGTTTGGGGATGGTAAGGTGTGGAAATTCGATGATTAACCCTGTATTTGGGCAATAAATTCCGGAATTGGGCATTAGTAAAATGAGTGACACCATCACTGATGATAGCGCTCGGAATCCCGAACCTACTGAAGATATTTTTCTTGACAAAATTGATGACCACCTTGTGGTCATTGGTTCGGGTGGGAATTGCCTCAATCCATTTGGACACATAATCAATAGCAACAAGAATGTACTGATGTCCAAATGAAGGGATAAAGGGTCCCATGAAATCGATGCCCCAAACATCGAAAATTTCTACTGGAAGAATAGGGTTTAGGGGCATCATGTCTCTCTTAGTTATGTTCCCGAGTGACTGACATAGAGAACATGACTTTGAGAAGTCCTGGGCATCCTTGAATAAAGATGGCCAATAGAAGCTAGATTGCAAGATTTTTGCAGCCGTCTTTCTTTTGGAGAAATGTCCACCACACCCAGATGCATGGCAGAACTCGAGTATACTGTTGAATTCATTCTCCGGTATGCATTGGCAAATAATCTGATCAGAGCCGATGCGATACAGCTCAGGGTCCTCCCAAAAGTAGTATTTGGCCTCAGATTTGAGTCTATCCCGTTGTTGCTTGGTCCAATCCTAGGGGATTTGACCAACGGGCAAATAGTTAACAATATCAGCAAACCATGGGGTGTGGACACCTAAAACTGTAAGAATGGTTTCATCCGGAAAAGTGTCAGCAATCGGAATGTCCGGACAAGAAGAATCACCTAGGAGTCTCGACAAATGATCTGCTACGACATTTTGTACCCCGACTTTATCCTTGATTTCAAGATCAAATTCTTGAAGAAGAAGAATCCAACGAATAAGTTGGGGTTTAGCATCTTTTTTAGCCAAGAGATGTCTCAAGGCCAAGTGGTCGGTATAAACAATAACATGAGACCCCAAGAGATAAGCCCTGAATTTTTCCAAAGCAAATACTACAGCTAGTAATTCCTTCTCAGTAACAGTGTAATTCCTCTGGGCTTCATCTAGAGTTTTACTAGCATAGTAAATGACAGAGGGCTTTCGATCAATTTTCTGACCCAGGACAGCCCTGACCGCATAATCAGAAGCGTTGGTCATGATCTCAATGGGGCTGTCTGATAAACGTCAGTTTATCATCATTCTTATGGATTAAAACTAACCTAGCTCTTAGGATTTTACTTCGCAAACGGATTTTTGGGCTGCATTTAGGCATAAATTAGGATAGGCATGCATTGCATTTTTTATTGTCGTTTTAATGTGTTTTTGTGAGTGTTAGGGATGTACAGATGCACAGATCCCTAAAACCCTAGCACTCAAGAAGGCAAATGGTGAAGGAGAAGCCCAGACTAGCTGGAACCCAGCTTGATCTAGCTCACCACAGCTGAAACCTAGCTTACTTGAACTAGGGTTAGCTCATCCCAGCTCCATTTAGCTAATCACAGCTGGATGGTAGCTCAAGAGAGTTCACCTTAGCTTACCCTAGCTCAAGTCAGCTCAGATCCAGCTCAACTTAGCTGAGTCTAGCTCATCTCAGCTCCCACTAGTTCATAGGGAGCTCTAGCTAGCTCAGCTGAGTTGACAGGAGTTCACCTCAGCTCACATCCAGCTCAACTTAGCTGAGTCTAGCTCATCTCAGCTCCCACTAGTTCACAAGGAGCTCTAGCTAGCTCAGCTGAGTTGACAGGAGTTCACCCCAGCTCAGATCCAGCTACATCCAGCTCCACTCAACTCCAGCCAGCTGAAGAAGAATTCATCTCAACTAAGGAAGCTTAAGTCCAGCTCCCGGGGATTCAGCTTAGCTCAACTCAGTTGAGCTAAGCTACCTTAGCTGCCTCAACCAGCTTGATTCTCCCCGAGAGCACCAGACCTAGCTCACCTCAGCTCATTTTGGTAGAAGCTAGCTCACTTTAGCTTGGCTTAGCAACTAGCAAAGAACTAGCAAGCTAAGCTAGCTAGAGTAGCCCCATGCCAGCCTCTTCAGCAGCAGCCAGCTCCAGCTCCAGCTCCAGACTTCTCCTCCTCAGCTCTTCTCCCTGAAAACCCTAGCTCCAAATGCCTCCAACTCTACTCCCTATTAGCTAAGCTAGCTAAGCTGCTTAACATAGCTAGTCCACCTCCACGGCACCAAAACCTACTACCCTACTACCTAAGCTCCAGCAAAAAGACCACCTACTCCTACTTTATTTTGGTGCCAACTATCCCTTCCATCACCACCCTACATCCACCATCAAAGCCCATCTCCACCCTCCATTTTTTCCCTCCAAAATTGCCTTCTAGAAGGTATTTTTGGAGGGAAAATCAAGGCACCTCTTCATTTCCCTCCCATTTTTCCCTCCAAAAATAACCAAGCACCCCTTCATTTCCCTCCAAAAAAACACCATAACCACCCCCTTTCCCATCCTATAAATACCCTACCCTACCACCACATAATTCCCATCCTCCCTTAGTATATTTTCTACCTAAACCACCTATACGTACGGCCAAGAAGAAGGAGTAGAGAAGGAGATTAAAGGGGCACATCACCAGCCCTTTTGGTGCCTTCTTCTCCCCACTCTCTTCAACTTGAGCCACGGCAAGGAGGAGGACTCTCCCATTTCAAGGAGGACGGCCAGGCAAAGGAGAAAAGCTTAGGGTGGACGTCCACCCTTGGAGAGAAACTTAGGGCACGCCCCCTTAGGGCTTGCCTTGGAGGTCATCACCTTGGCGGAGTACTGCAAGGAAGGAGTTGAAGGATTCTTTTCAAGCTTGGGAGCCACCAACCTTGGAGCGAGAAGCCCTCTTCTTCACCATCTAATTAGAGGATTTGTGTTTTCTTTCTTTATTGCAATTTTCTAGTAGTAGAAGCATTCCTCTACTAGGCATTTTTGTTAAACACTTTTTCAATTATCTAGTTGCCTTCTTTGCATTTCTTGTTTGCATTTCTAGTTGCTTATCTTCAGCATTCTTCACTCCCTCTCCCTAATTATTCTAGGCCTCCACTTGCCTAGAGTGAGCTTATGGAGAGGCTCTACTTGCCACTTTAGAAGTAGTTTATTTAATTCGAAGTGTAAACACTTTTCCCGCCATCAGTTCGCATGTTGCCTTAGTTCAAAAATAAAAAAAATGGTATATTGAAAATTACCAAAAAGAAAGTTGAGATATATTCCAAGCAAGAGAATCACTATTGCAAACAATTGGCCTCCTTGGACGACCCTAGATACTTCCCTATCTAGGATTATAAATTTAAGAGCGAAAGCGGATTTTCGCGTTACAACGACGTATTTTAACAAACCGCATATTTTCGCTATCACTGTCCAAATTGGTGCTTGCAAAATTGGAGCACAGGTGACTACCGTTTTCAGAAAATCAAATGGCTTTCGGCATGATTCGTCAAAAACAAACGGCATTTCTTTGGCAAGAAGATTGCTCAAAGGACGAGCAACCTTCGAGAAATCCTTGATGAATCTTCGATAAAATCCCACATGGCCAAGAAATGATCTGATTTGTTTAACAGATGTGAGATGAGGAAGTTTAGCGATAGCATCAACCTTAGCTTTGTCCACTTCAATTCCCCGTTCAGAGATTACATGACCCAAAACGATGCCTTCTTGGGTCATGAAATGACTCTTTTCCCAGCTAAGGACCAGTTGTGTCTTGATACATCGCTTAAGAATCATTTCCAAATTAGCCAAACAAGAGTCAAATAATTCTCCGAAAATAGGGAAATCATCCATGAAGACTTCCATAAACTCTCCCACCATGTCGGAAAATATGGCTAGCATGCACCTTTGAAAAGTCGCAGGTGCATTGCATAACCTAAAAGGCATCCTATGAAAAGCAAAGGTTCCGTAGGGACAGGTGAAAGTAGTTTTTTCCTGATCGTCGGGATGGATAGGAACTTGGTTATATCCTGAGTAGCCATCAAGAAAACAAAAGTACTTCTGCCCAGCTAATTTTTCCAAGATTTGATCAATGTAGGGCAGGGGAAAATGATCCTTTTTAGTGGCTGTGCTCAGCTTCCTGTAATCAATACAAACTCTCCAAGAGGAAGCTGAACGAGTTGTGACAGATTCACCTCTCTCATTGGTCACAACAGTAATCCCGGCTTCCTTTGGAACAATCTGAACAGGACTTACCCAGGGACTGTCAGAGATTGGATAAATAATTCCTGCATCAAGCTACTTGATGATTTCCTTTTTGACCTCTTCTCGCATATTTGGATTCAATCTCCTCTGCATCTGGCGAGAAGGGCGGGATCCATCTTCCAAAAATATTCTATGATTACAGTAAGATGGCTCGATCCCCCTAAGGTCATGAATGGTCCAACCAATTGCCTCCTTATGATCCTTTAGGACCTTAATCAATTTAATCTCTTGCTCCTTTGTCAATTTAGCACTAATAATCACAGGGAGCGTATTCTGCGGTCCTAAAAATTGATATTTTAAATTCTCAGGCAGTGGTTTCAATTCAAGCTGGGGTAGGGTAGATGCTGAAGATTCAACAAGAGGAAGAGGTTTTGAGTGAACAAAATCAGTAACCTCTTCCGAAGATGTCAGGTCAGAGGGTTGCGGGTCAAATTCATCAACCAAAGAGGAACTTTCAATTGAAGAAACTATCAAACAAGTTTCAATATTAACATTATCCTCATCAAGTTCCTCAATAAATCCACAATCCTCAAATTTGTTTATCTCCTTAAAAATATCCAATTTCATTCGTTGGTCCCCAAAGGCGATTTCCATGCTACCGCTTTCACAATTAATGTTGGCCTTTGCGGTAGCCAGGAACGGACGCCCCAGAATGATGGGCGTGTTCCTTAGATTATCTGGTACATCCATGTCAAGGAAAAGGAAATCTACAGGAAAATAGAAATCCTTGACCTTAACTACAACATCTTCAATAACGTCTCGCGGGTTTGTGACCGAACGGTCCGCTAACTGTAGCGTTACTGAAGTTGGCCGAAGTTCACCTAACCCAAAATTCTCGTAGAGAGAAGTTGGAATTAGGTTGATGGATGCACCGAGATCCAAAAGTGCTCTCTCAAATGTGTAATCTCTGATAACGCAAGAAATCAAAGGAGCACCAGGATCTCTCTTTTTCTGAGGGAGGTAGTGCAGGATAACAGAGCTAGCCTGCTCAGAGAGTACCACCTTCCTCGGAACAGATTCTCTCGACTTACGCTTTTGTGTACATAATTCCTTTAAAAATTTTGTGTAAGCCGGTATGTGCCTGATAGCATCAAGGAGAAAAATATTGATCCCAACATTCTTAAATAAATTTAGAAGCTCCTCATTGCTATCAACAGATTTCTTCTTCTTTGCTTTGGCTAAGGCTTCAGGAAAAGGAACATGAGTCAGATCTTTGGAATCAGGTTCCTGAGCCTTGATTTCTCCTCTAGAATTTTCCTCTCTCTCCATAGATTCTTCAGGATTCAAAAGATCAGAATAGTGCGGTTGTGGATCCTGAGTCTTCTTACCACTCCTCAAAGTGACAGAATTTACAGAAGTGTAAGAATTTGGGTCTTGGGGAGGGTTAGGAAAGATTGGAGGGGCTTGATTGACCATGAATTGTTGATTAGCAGAAGAAGAAGACAAGGAACCCTGCTTAACCACCTGAGCATGTGCATGCAGGTCCCTCTGATTTTCGTACCCTTGGGCTTGATTGCCCGAATTTATAATGTTTCGCGGGTTCGGTACGGGTTGGGATGGTAGAGATCCGGGTTGACGAGAGTTAGCAATGAGCCCGGATTGCAAGTTGTCCAGCGAGTTTTCATTTGCTGCATAAGCTGGAGCATAGATCCTTGAATTTCTACCATTTGACGATTCAAATCAGCCTACCCTGCGGGTTGACGGGCATTCCAAGCTGGCTGATTGACCTGATTCGGAGGCAACTGAGTATATACTTGACCCTGACCCATTGGACGTTGCGGAGCATAGTTGCGGGGTCGGAATTGGGTCTGTTGCCTAGGATTTTTCCAAGAGAGGTTAGGGTGGTTTCTCCAACCTGGATTATAGGCATTCGAGTAGGGGTTGGATCTAACATTCTCTTGTACAGGACAGAAATCCTCATAGGGTGAGGATGGAGAGAAAGAAAGGGAAGGATTAGAAAAACTGGGATCAAAGGCCCTAGTTGGGAACCCATGGGGTTCCGAGAAATGCTGACTCATAGATTGAGTCGCATCGAGTTGATTCACGAACTCCCGTCCAGAAGGAGCTAGTGAGGAATGGAATCCCGAATTTTGGGATTGAGTGGATTGAGAGTTGTTCATAGAATTGCCAGCCATCCACTCTTCCATTCTTTTAGCAACCAAGTCCACCTTATCAAGTTTATTACAAATCAATTCCATATCAAATGAATGAGAGTCATGGACTTCATTGACATTTGATCTGGATTGCTGGGACCGGTTAAAAGTATCCATGGAGGCATGATTAAATGAATTCTCACTCATTTCCTCAAATAAATCATGTGCACTATCTGCATCTTTATTGAGGAAATTGCCTCCGCAAGAAGCATCCACATGGTTTCTGAGTTGCTCATTCAACCCATGATAGAAGATCTGCATGAGTTGCCATTTCGGCACCTCGTGGTGTGGACACCTCCGCAATAAGTCTTGGAATCACTCCCAGGCCACATGAAACTGCTCCCCCGGCCGTTGGGTAAAGGTAGTGATTGCCCGTCTCAAAGCATTGGTACGATCGACTGGGAAGAATTTCTTCAGAAAGGCTGATTTCAACTTACTCCAAGTTGTAATTGGTCTTCCTATTGTCCTATACCAATACGCGGCTTTATCCCTAAGAGAGTGGGGGAAGAGTCTCATGATCATTTGCTCCTCGTTAACATTTCGAGCCCTGGTGGTCTGGACCAAAGTTGTCAAATCCTCCAAGTGCTGAAACGGATCTTTGGAGCCAAGCCCATGATAATGTTTAATCAGGCATAAAACTTGGGGCTTGATTTCTACATCACCGGCTGGAATCTAGACGCCGGGACATTCCCCGTAATTCGAAGGATCATAAAAATCCTTCAAGGGCTGAGCGCCCTGCATTCTCTAAAACCATTCTTGCATTCTCTGCATTTGTTCCAACTACCTTCTAAATTCTTCCTGTGGATTTTCAAGCAGAGGAGGTTGTTGTTCGGCCATGGGATCAAATTGACCAAAATCTAACTTGCGCCTCCTAGAATGTTGTAACGGTCCTTCCAATCGGGGATTCAATGACCGTCTCCCCAGCATAAACTAGGAGAAGGTCGGAAGGACTGGGGATAGGGACCCTGCAGCACAACAAAACAAGGTTGTCCTTAAGTGGGGTAGCCTAAGGATCTACTGACTCCCAAAACCAGCCTTAAGATTGTAAGTGATTTACTCTACTTGCGTCTGTTTAATCCAACCAGTTAGAAGGAGAGACTGGGGAGAAGGCTCTTCCTTTGGCTTTCACCTCCAGTTCCTAGTGTACCCCCTAGCCGCGATCGTTTGACTCTACTCCTCTAGCTAGACATCAGATTAATCAGTACAAGTAGGCTAATCAAAAATAATCTCATACTAGGCCCTGAAGAGCGAATCAAACCTTAAGGCCAACGTCTACTCAATTTTATTAAGGCCTGGGATTGTGGTGCTTATGGAATGTGATGGGCCCTTACAATGGGTTGTGCCCTTAATGATTGATTGAGATTTGTGTAAGTGGGTGCACAACCAGGGTTTTCAAGCAAGATTATTGATAATGTGTGAATTTTAGTGTTTAAATCTTGCTTAAGTAGCTTTTAGGATTTTAAATTAGGTGAATTGCAATCAAGTTTCTAGGAAAACCAAGTTGTAAAACACAGGTGAAGATTGTTTTCCTTTAAAATCAAAAAAAATAAAGTGGAGTGCCTGGAATATACCTAGATTGAAAACCCTAAGGAGGAGCTACTTGATGAGTTGGTTTTAAAATAAAGTGGTGTGGCCCAAACAACTCAAATAACTGGGAACAAATGCACCACTAAGTTAGGCACTTAAAACTGATTAACCTAGAATGATTTCTACTCTGTTATGTGTTGCATTGTGTGTACTGGTTCCACAGATCAGAACCTGGTTGAGTAGAAAACAAATCAAGTTGATCAAGTGCCTTGAATGTGGGTATGTGTTGTGTGTTTGTTGAAAATTACCCCACAAGATTATCTTTTTGTTATTTTTTTTTTTAAATGAGGGTGGAATGAATGTGAGTGAAAATCCAAACAACCAAACTATTCCTAGGATTTATACAAATACCTAGGTTAATTGGGATTTGGATTTAATGTGGCGAATGAAATCTATGGAGGGGGAAAGAATGGGGGAGCACTTACAGTTGTCTTCAACTGCACTTTACTCCAGTCTACAGCTTGTTGATTCCTTGATGGAGGTCTCTGCAAAACAATAGACACAAAAGAAAGCTAGTTAGAAAACAAATAAAGTACAAGAAATGCGAAGAAAAGATCGGAAATCGTTGCCTCCCCGGCAACGGCGCCAAAATGTTGAACGTGTTTTGCGAATCACTACGCTTACGAGATTGGTTTTGGAAAACCTGTCATTGTAGTTCAAAAAGAGAAGAATTCATATTCAACAAATAAAATTTATACCGAAAATAATTCCGGGTCGAACACAGGGAGGCTACGTTGATCTATATTCGCAATTATATTTTTTTCAGGATTTTTGTTAAGCAAGGCGATATAATTACAATGGAGCTATCAAACTAAGAGAGAGAGAGAGAGAGAGAAAGAGAGAGAGAGAGAAAGAGAACATGCATTCAACATTTCAATAGTTTATAAAAATTACACTAGAATGCGGAAAATCAAGTACATTATAAAGCAGAAAATTCTACACTAGAAAAGCTGTAAATAAGAATGGGAGAGAGAAGTTATCCTCCTCGACGATTGCTTGGAGGACGAGCCGGACGGGACGACGCCTGGACGAAGGAGAACGAAGCGGGACGAAGGAGGACGAAGCAGAAGAACGGGAACGGAGCAGCACGCCGTCGTCGTCGCGGGATCCACTTCCGAAGGGGAACGAAAATTGGACTTTATCTCGCAAGAAGCATCCCGGGTGTGGGACAAGCTTCTTTTGATCTTTGGAGAGGTAGAGAGGAGAAAGAAGGGATGAGAATTTCGTATGGAGGGGGTCTCCTTTTATAGTTGCAAGGAGTGGGGGCAAAATGGACATTACAACTTCAAAATAGTAAATGAGGGATCTTTAGTGACGGATAAATCCATCACTGAAGCTCCCTTCGTGGGCGACGTGGGCGGCTCGCGTGCGCCCGCTCGGCTGCTCATGCGCGCAACGCCATCGCACGTCCATTGATTTTCAGCCGTCCGATCGCGAGATCGTATGGCTTAGATCGCGTCCGCACCCGCTGCGTTGCGCGCCCCCCGCACGTCTGATTGTGCGTTCGATTTCGTGTCCAATCGCGCGTCGACGCTATCGGGCGCGCACAGCCGTTGGATCTTCATCTGACGCTCGTCCGCGCTCGCTCACCCGCACCTTCCACCCCCTCACCGCGTCTCGAACCCACGACCTCTGCTTCACCCGCGGCTGCGTCACCGCTGCGCTACGTAGACGAAATGGTCGCGCGGAAGCTTTTAAGCGCGAGCGACCACAGCCGTTGGATCTCCATCTGACGGCAGAGAGCGATCGAGCGGGGGCCTTCACAAAATGCAAGCGGTCGTTTGGGCGGCTGAGATGGTGCCACGTGGTGCCATCTTTGCCGTCCATCTTCTGGAAGTTGTAGATGGTGCCACGGATGTCAGATTGACTTGATTTTTGTGTCGTTGGGCTACGGTCGTCGATCCGAATTCATCCGTGTGGTCGGATTTATCATCTGAAGTGCGGATTTATACCATCCTGGCCCTTGATCTTTTAAGGTTCCCGGGTCACTATCTGATGCTACGGATGCCTGATTAGGGCGATCTTGGAGTTGCTGAACTCCAATCGTTGCCCTGATCACATCCATATGGTTGGATCTTTGATCCGAGGCCCTGATAAAATATTTGCCCTGTCCAAGCACATAAAAGGAGACAATTAACCTCCATTTTATTCAAACTATTCTAAATGCAAGATGATGCATGTAATGCAATATTTATATCATGAAATGCAATCCTATGCTTAAGAACATGCATAAATAGACATCTTAAGTAGTGTAAATGTGTTTACATCAGATAAGATGTGTCTCTAAAAACCCTAGCTTTTTAATCCTTAAATTGGCTCTAGTGGGTCAAATTTAGTTGCCTCAAAATTTTGTACCTAGGAATTAATCAAGAAAGTTTTAGCCCTAGTTACCTTAGTTGGATAAGCAGATAAAAATGTGTTGAAATGAAAATCAGGCAACTTGATGAGTTACTAAATATGAAACAGGTAGCCCTAAGTTGCTTCCTTTTTTTTCTTTTCAGATTTTGAGGGAGTTAAGAGAGAGGGCTTATGGAAATTACCTGTTCTTTAGAATGTCTGTTGTGCAGCTGCTCTTTTTTCCTTTCTACTTTCCCTGTAATAAGCACAACAAAAGAGAGGAGTTAGGTCAAATATTGGATCAAAAAGTTGTAATCAAAAGCTTTAAAAGTGCCCGTTGCTCCCCGGCAACAGCGCCAAAACATTTGCGTGGCTAGATCGTGTTTTAATAATTAATGCGTTGTAATATAGATGAAATTTCCGTGAAAACAAATAAAGATTTTATAACTCGAAGATCGGAGTATCCGAGGTCGAACACAGAGAGCAATCTAAGTACTTTCAAAACTTGAGAACACAACCTTTCTAATGAAAATAAGTATATCCTAGTTCAATGAGAGTTATAAAAAGAAATTGCTAAGGGAAAACAAAAATTGGATGTCTGACACAAATATCAGACGTCTTAAAATGAAGCTCCTTTTCTCTCACTCTATTTCTTTTCTTCCTGCGAAGGTCTGACGTTCTTCTTTCTTTGCCTTTGCCTTCCTGAGTCTTCGTCTACCCTTTGTCTTCTTCTTCTTTAGTCTTCCTTGGTTCTGCTTCCTTCACTGCCTTCCTCTCTCCTTCCTTCCTTTCTTTTAGAGCCTCCTCCTTCTTTCTTCGGTTTCCCTTTTGCGTTTCTTCTTCTCTGCCTTGGCTCTCGTCCTTGGCTGCAGAACTCCCTTCCTTCTTTCTTGCAGCGGTTAAGTACCTGTGTCCTACACACACTAGGCGCAACAAAACCTATCCCTCTGCCCGCATGTCTCTCTTTCTCTCTGTGTAAACCACTCTCAGCACACTCTCCCAGAGTCAGTTAAACGGGTCGGATCGCGCGCCCGTTACCAGGCGCACCGGCATGAGGGTGGTGCGCGAGGTGTGCTCCAAACAAGATCGGATCGGGTCGCGCCAGATCCATGAGGTGAAACCATGGACGAGGCGTAGTGTAATGGGTGAGGGACCTCACCCCAAGTGTAACTGGAGGGGAAGAGGCTATTTCACAAAAGCAATTTAAAGGGTCTTGGTGTGTCTTGGCTTACCAATGTGGGACTAAAGCCCACTATTGTTCTTCGCGTGCCCACAGCCGATCGCGCCTTCAATTCCTCAACTGCAGGCTCTGTTGGCTTCGCTCGCTGTGTCAGATAGCTTTGCAATGCTTCCCCGAATCCACAGCACCTGGAACCTTGCGGTCCTGAAGCCTGGAGCGAGCTTGGAGCTTCGTCTAGTCGTCGTCAATGGCGGCAGGGGCTGGGAACCTATTAGACACGAATACGGCCTCATGGCCTAATTAAACTACCAGAAGACCTTCGCTGTGGCACGGCGAAGGTGGTGTGACCTGCAGCAGGCCGTGGGGTGGCCTAGGCATGCGTGCCTAGGTCGACCTGTGACGAGAAAGTTGGGTGTGTTCGGGGGTGAGTTGTGTGAGTATGGAGGGACTGTGGAGGGCCGGAGCATATTCAGTGGGATGAGGCGAAGCTTCTTGGTCTGTCGGCGAGTTGTATGGAGCTGTGGATCGACGGGGGCAACTCGCCGGAGGTTGGCCAGAGGCGAGGAAGGTGATGGTGGTTAGGAATGGTCGAGGGTTGGTTTCAATGAAGTAATGTGGAAAAAGAAAGAAGGGAAAATGGGGAGTAGTTCTAACTTACTTGCAGGGACGAAGGGGGCCAGAGAGGCGGGCAGTCATATTGACTGTCGCCGGAGAAGAAGCACCCAGAGGGAGAGAGCGACGACGAGGAAGTGGGCAGGGAAGCATGCGCTTGGTGCGGCACGATGCAGGAAGACTAGACGAAGCAAACTCTGCTACTGGTATGGCAGCAAAGTGACGAGAAGGAGGAGTGGCCGCCGGAGCTTGCGGGTTTCCTGTCGGAGAAGGAAGAGAGGAAATTTTGAGAGATTCTCCGCCAATACAAGCTTGAGATCTCGTAGAGGGTCGGAGGTCTTTTCATAGGTGCTGGCCAAACTTTCTGGTGTGTGGAGGGTGGCTTTTGGCCACAGCTGTCTCGCCGGAGAAGGATGGTGGCCGAGACCCAAATTTCTCGTGCATTCGCATGAGAGTTTGGAAAGAAATCAGAGATCAAGATCTGGCTTAGATGGAAGGGAATTCCTCAGAGAATTTCCCTTCCAATTCTGGGAGGAGATCTCTGAGGGATTTGAGCGTATCCCCCCTGTCAACCTCGTCGGAGAAGAATCTTCACCAATAATGGCAAAAGGACTTGATTGTAAGGTCGGAGAGAAAGATAGGGGGGTTATTGTGATGGTTTTCAAAAGATAGGGACCAAAATATGATTGGGTGTACTAAATTGCAAAGTAGGTCAAGATGACCTCCCCTTTGGTCCAAATGTTGGTACAAACCTAATTTTGACCTAAGGAATCCAATGGTGAAGTTGTATTTTAGGTTTGACCACGTTTGATTGGATATTTTGCATAAAAACCCAATTTAGGTCAATTGATGAGCAAGGACCCTAATCTAGGCCAAACTAGGTTCCAAAGGCCACTTTGAATGTTCTAAACCCTAGGGGATATTTTTCCATGATTTTTAGAGGGTTTAATTAATTTTTATCCTGACCGGAACCTTGTTGAATTAAGCGGGTCTATTTTAGAGTTACCAAATGTCATTTAATTCCTAGATTGCACATGAACCCATTTCTGATTGGTTCAATCCACTTTTTATCTCATTTAGACCATTTGACCTATGCTTTGTCTCTGAGAAATCCCATTTATGTAGTGCAATGGTAAAATTGCAGTTTTAACCTTTATTTCATGTTTTCTTCTTAGAGCACTTATTCCTCCAATTAAGCCCTCTTCTAAGTCATGTAGGAGCTTTTATTCTCTTTATTAGGTCAAAATGAGCAAGTTATGGCTCATGATGAGGCTCTCATCAGTAGCCAAGCCGTGCCTGTAGGCAGCACATGCCCTCGCACGCCCTTGTGCACACGCCATCTCACAGCCACGCCTGCAGGCAGCAGCTCTCCACGCACTGTTCATCTCCTCCAAGAGAACCCAACACTGGCATTCTTCGCCTCCACCGTCCGACCGCCGCCATCCACTTCCGGCCATCGCACCACCTCCGTTACAATGCCTGACCTCTAATGCACCTCCACCGTTCGGTTGCCGCCGTCCACCTATGGCTGCCGTGCCACCTCCGTTATGACACCCGGCCTCCAACACACCTCCACCGAACTCCAGCCAATCGATGATTGCCTCTCTGCGCGCACGCACAAGAGAGAAGGAGAATCCCCTATTTTCTCTCCTATTAAAATTTACGGGGTATGCCATTGTCAAATACACTATTCACTTATTTATCTTATTATTATATTGTGGTAGAATTGCATGAATGTCCCTCAATTTTAATGGAATTGCATGCAGTCACATTGCATTCATCTCATGACTAAGCAAACATGTATCCTTGTTATGGGGAACAAATTTTGATTTAATTAATTTTGATGACTCTTGTCAGTATTAAGAGAGCAATTTTGGTATTTCCATGGTGGTGATTTTGCATGTGCACCCTCAGATTCTTGATTAATTATCTAAATTGGGAGTTTATGGTGGAAATGAGAACAATAGTTAGCTTGCACATTAGTTGATATTCTCGATTACTTGATGCATCATTACTCATTTTTGATAGGTTAATTCCTCCCTGTGGAGATGACCTAACTATTCGTGGTTAGATTTTGAAAATTAAAATGTTTTGAAAAGTGATCTTCTTCCACACGATTAAATACATTGACACATCTTTTTATGTTAAAGTTTTCAATGAAAACGAAGATCGTGCTTTCATCTAGTGACCTCCTCAGACTCCATTCCTCATCTGTTCGCAATACCGACGATGGATCCACATTTCTCTTCTTCCTCTGCTTGTCGCAATACCTACGGCAACTCCAATCTACGTCTTCATCTCCCTTGCTCACTTACCGGAGCCTTTGTTTTCTCCAGAGCCGGTGTACACCGGGTGAGTAAAATCTTCCCTTTCGTCTGATTATATTAAGTTATATTTTTTTTTCTCCACTTTTAGGTTAAATTCCTTTCTTCTCATCTCCGTTTCAACCCCTCGACATCGTTGCAATCCACCTTTGTCTCCATCTCCGGTAATCACTCCGGTGAAATCATCCGCTCACTTCAGTACTCCAAACACTTCACCGACCACCTCACAACCTCTGTCGTGCTCCACTCTTCGAAACCCCCATCCTATTTTGCCCTATCATGCCCTCATCCACTGTGCCGAACATCGCACCTATGCACTTCACTTTCCATCACTGTCTGGCCACCTTACGCACTCTCACACCTCATGGATACTGCTGTTCACTTCCTCGCTGCACGGCGATGCTCTTGAGCTTGTTTAATTGAGCTGTAAGGCCATGTTTTTGTTTTCAGGTACTGGCCCTCGTCACCATTAACAGTGCTCCTTTGAGGAGCTTGAAGAAGGTTTCTTGTTGCCGTGAGTCTCAAGTGAAGTCTCAGGTAGTGCAGGCTTACTCCCAAAAGATCGCCCAGGCTACTAATTGGAGTCACTGAGGCTTGTACAACCGCAATCGAAGGCGCCATCTTTCATAGCTACACACTAAAAGAAGGGTGGGACTTTAGTCCCACATCGTAAACTCACAAGCACTGGAAGTGGCATAAATTATTTTTGCCCTGTAGGCTCTTCGCCTCCTAGCCATTAGGTGAGGTCCCACACATCGCCACCCACCTCGCTCGTGACACTGCTCACACGGGTCTAGTGCATCCAATTACCCACCTAGCCAAGCACTCCTCGGTTGCCACACACATTCAACAGCCTTGGTCTTAGGTACGCTCTACCCGTATAGCTGATTACCCTAAGTTGTGGCCCTGGGAGGGTGGATCCTAGAGAGAAGAAGAGAGTGTAGGGTAGGGGAGGGTTTTGCCCTGTGAGACACTTAGTCAAATCTAACATGGCCATCCTCTATGTGTGAAGAAAGAAGAAGGAGAGAACAGCTGAAGAAGGAAAGCTAAAGAAGAAGAAAGGAGAAAAGTAAAAGTAGAGAAGAGAAGAGGAAAGGAAGAAGAAGAATTGTGCTAGGGAAGCACTGTAGCACTTGTTGGATAAGTTGTCTGACGCAATAACCCGATGTCTGATTTGAGGGTTGACATTGTGAAAGCTTGACAAATTGATTGAATACTTGATATATATGCTGAGAGAATAATTGGTGATTTAAATCACCATTGTTTTAGCTTGTCTACCTTTTTATTCCCTCAAAATATTTGAGAATTCATTGAATATCTAAAGTGACAGATTATTATTTATTGAATATCATTTTGTGGTTTAAATTCCTATGGTCATTTACATTATTGAGATTAGTGTGTAAATTCCTATCTGCTCTCTATATTCAACCCAAACTTTCATTCGAGTAATAAATTTTATTTGCTTTTTGCACTGATTAGACCCATACTGTAATGCATTGATTTTAAAAACTCATTTCAGAGTGATAAACAGTGGGTAGTGGGTTTGAAGATGTTGTTCAAACAACAATGGTAGTAGGGATACTTTTTGCAAAATTGTAGACAAATTAGGGGCATATTTGTAACGAAACATGAAACTTAGGCATCTGGATGTGAAAAGTAGGGATTCTAAGGGCAGAAATGCAAACTAGGTCAAGATGGACTCTAATTGGGTGCAAATTTTGGTGTTAACCTAATGTTGATCCAAGGAATCTAACAGTGAACTTAGATTTGAGTTTTGACAATGTTTGATTAGGTAAATTTCATAGGAGCCTAAATCAAGGCAAATTTCCATCTGAATTGATGTTCTTGGTCAAAATGGGTTCAGATGATCAAAGTGAAGGTACCAAATCTCTTAGAATATTTTTTAATGATTTTTGGGAGGCTTATACTGAATTTATCTCAACTAAAACCCTTTCAACTTAAGTAGGGTTGATAATTAGGGTTTTCAATCCTGTTTTAGTCCTCGAAATGCACGAAACCTTGATTCAGTAAGTGTGAACCTACTTCTTGGATATTTAAGTTTATTTGATCTTTAATTAACCCCTGATCAACTCCTTGGTTAATCTGCACTCATGATTTCCTATTAAAATAATAGAATTAACCCTATTTTCTTATCTTGTCACATTCAATTCAGAAGAAATTACAGCCCTTAGACGATCATTTAGGAACATTTATAATTTAATTTCAACTAATTCAAGTTAGCTATAATGAATGATGGTGTTACCATTATACACCCATGCCTAAATTTTGCTAGTCCCTAGCAAAATCCTATGGAAAGAACTAGACCTCTAGATCAGATTTTAACCATCAGATGACTTATTGAGCCGCATTTCTAGAAATTAGATCAAATTACTAATAATAGGCCTAGAAGCACTGAAGTACCAGCCAAGATCCAGACCTGACTAGCCTCATCCCTCTACTGTGAAGGTTTCTAAGACCCATAAAACTACAAAAATTTTCATTGACCCCAATGGTTAAAGCATCCATGCATATATGTAGTAAGTTCAGGTTCAATTTGCCAGTTCTTTTTTGATAAGAGAGATAGAGAAGGATACTTATTATGAGAGTTTTGTCTCTTTTCTTTTTTACATTCTCCTAAATCTGACTTCAGATTAGTGCTGAATACGGTTTATATCGAATTCGTTGTTCCCACCATCATTTCTCGAAGGGTCCCTGGCTTTCGATGCTGATGGGAACACCATCATAAGCCCTAACTAGCTCATTTTGACCCATAAAAGAGAACAAAAGCTCCTACATAACCAACTGCAGGTCCTAATTCACTGAATAACCATTTTTAGAGAAAAGTTAGAAACAAGGGGTAAAACTGTAATTTTACCATTGCAGTGCAACAACATATTTTCTCAAGGGCTAAAATGGTACTAACAAGATAAAAAGTGGGTTGGTTCAAATATAAAAGGGTTCGTGTGAATTCTGGGAATTAAATGACTTCTTGTAACCCTAAAACAGACCCACTTCATTTAACAAGGTTCTGGTTAGGATAAAATTCACCTAAACCCTCTAAAAATCATATAAAAATATTCTTTCATGCTTAGAACCTTCAATTTGGCTATTAAAGCCTATTTTGACCTAAAATAGGGTCCTAAACAATTGTTTGCCCTAAATTTGGTTTTTGCATAAATTGCCCAGTCAAATGTGGTAAAACCTAAAATGCAAACTCACCATTTGAATCCTTAGGTCTAAATTAGGTTTGTACCAAAATTTTGACCTAAGGGGAATTCATTTTGACCCACTTTGCAAATAGCTCCAGCACAATACATTTCTACACCAAGATTTCAAAAACCCTCAGAACTGACCCCCTATCTTCTTCTTCATTCTTTGAAATTAGGTCCCTCCACCATTATAGCTGAGGGAACCTACCTCGACGAGCCTGAAAGGGTGATTTCTCCATGATCTCTCAGAGAATCCCCTTCAAAATTGAAAGGGAGATTCTTTGAGAAATCCCCTCCAATGTGAACCCAATTAGAAGCCCTATTTGGTACCCAATCTCTCATGAGAATGCATGAAAGATTTCAGTCTCTCTCGAGTTTCCGCTACCAGCAAAGTTGCCGTGATCGGAAGTTTGGCTTCCAAGCACAAACCCGACCACCAGGACCTATATGAGAAACCCCAACTCATTCCGCATCTGCTAAGCTTGAATTCTATCGGAGAAACCCCTCAATTTCGTCTCTCCTCCTCTGGCTGATCTGCTCATCAAGCTTCGACGGCTTCTCCTACTCTCCCTCGTCTCCTAGCCACAATACTGGTGGCAGGTTCCTCTTCCTCTCACTCGTCCGCATCGCATTGCATCGCACTTGCCGATGATCCTGCCTCCCCTTTGTCCTCGCCAACTGATTAGCCCACAGTTGTGGGCTATTTAAGTATTTATGTGCCTAGACATTAGGTTAATTCTAACAATTATTTAGCATAAATTAGGATGTAAATAGATTAACACATATTTTTAATTTAATTACATAATCCATATGTTGCATTCATATTTTAAGTGCATTTAGAATTAGCTTAGAATGTCATTCATCTAATTAGTTAACCAATTAGGTCCATTGTTTTAGTTAACATAAAAGTTGAGGGTTTGTATCTAAATAACCATAATATTTTAACATTATTTTATTTATTCTTCTTCTTGCAGGAACGGCTGGCTGCTGCTCCAACTCCACCAGCTGCCGCAGTGAAGAACCCATTCAAGGAGGAGCGGATGTGTTGGATCTAGTTAGGCAGCTGATTTCAAATTTGTGCAGGCCACTACAAAAGGAGGAGAGAGGATGCTGAGCGAGGTAGGCCTCCACCACCGACCCACCACCATGCAGAGAGATCTCCTCTCTTCCATTCCACACCACCGGCCTCAACCGTGGCAGCGAGTCTCCACCACTGTGGGCATGTGGTGTGACAAGCCACACTGCCATCCGGAGCTCGTCCGCATTAACCTGAGCACCTTAGCGTGCATCTCCCTCACCGTCGTCACCAACAACCACCGCCGCAGCCACTCTGCAATCACCTTCTCAGTCAGTTAAGACGTCCGGGAAATTTCCTGGACGCCTGAAGCCATCCGCTCACCTTCCGCTTGCAACCTCACCATGCCCTCCAGCCTGCGCACCCGTCTGAAGTCCACCTGCTCACCTTTAGCCTGCACCTCACCGCTCACTTGCGCGCACCAGCCTACGCATACGTCTGAAGCCACCCGCTCACCTTCAGCAGTGCCTCACCGCTCACGCCCACTCACTCCACCTTCCGCGCACGCCCTCCTCCCACGCCTGCAACCTTCGCCATCTCCACGCCCTCCAGCCTATGCACCCTCCCTTATTTTTTTTTTTTATATGCATGCTATAAACAAAATGCCTCGGGTCCTCTTGAGAGGACCCCAGGCATTTTGTTTATAGCATGCATATAAAAAAAAAAAAAAGTTTTGAGCTTAACTGGCTAAGTTCTACAGTCTTGAGCAAATCAGAACTCTAGGGTAGACTAAGTTAATTCTAGGGTCAAACTTTAGAAGCTAAATGAGCTACTAGCTTTAGACCTTTAGGGTCCTTTGTGGACTTAAAAACTTAAGTAGGAGTTAAGTTGCAAACCATTCCTCAAGAGGTTGAGGAAGGGAAGCTAGGGTTTGAGTTAAAAGGTGGGGTAGTACTTGGAGTCTTATTCTACCTTTTGGTTTATGGGTCCTTGTAACCCAAGCATCCAAATTTCACACACTTGGTCTGGTAATTAACTTAATTTCTGTCTTTCTGAAAAGAGATTTGGTTCTCTTAGTTTTGACTTAGGAGAGGCTTGAAAACACATTTTGATTGGAAGAGTTCCCACCGCAGGAGAGGTGGAGTATATACTCACCTTGAGGATGCGATGACAACATATTACCTCCTCGACGCTTGTCTCTTAGGATATCCATCCTACTGGGGGCATGTAAGTGCATTGTGCGGTTCAGGTACCATGGGCGGCTCTATCTCAAAGTGCCGATTGCCATAGGCTTGAATTTGCTTAAGAAATCCATGGGCGATATTATCTCGAAGTGTCGATTGCCAGGAGTTCTTGGGGTCATTATGGGCGGTGCTATCTCGAAGCATCGAAAGCCAGGCATCCTTCGAGCTATGGTAATGGGGACAATGAATCCGACACAGACCGTGTTGATTGCTAATCTGAGGTTAGACTTAGAAGAATCAAACAAACAAAAAAATAATAATATATATATAACAAAAATAAAATTCCTTTAACTCAAATAACTTAGACCAATGCACAGGCACGGATGCTTTAATCTCAGGGATCAATAAACTTTAGGGTAGAGTCAGAAATCAGGGAAACTTGTGCCTGCAACTCGTCTTTAGCCGACCTACTCTGTAAATTAGCAACTACTCAGGAACCTTGGGTCTAGAGTCTGAACTTAATATGCTTCTGAAGGAAGACTAAGTGAGTTGACTAGTCTACTTGGAGTGCTAGGTTTCGCTTAATTTTGCTAGGGACTAGCAAAAACTAGGCATGGGGGTATTTGATTAGCCCATAGTTGTGGGCTATTTAAGTATTTAAGTGCCTAGACATTAGGTTAATTCTAACAATTATTTAGCATAAATTAGGATGTAAATAGATTAATTAATATTTTTAATTTAATTACATAATCCATCATTGCACTCATATTTTAAGTGCATTTAGAATTAGCTTAGAATGTCGTTCATCTAATTAGTTAACCAATTAGGTCCATTATTTTAGTTAACATAAAATTTGAGGGTTTGTATATAAATAACCATAATATTTTAACATTATTTTCTTTATTCTTCTTTTTGCAAGAACGGCTGGCTATCGCTCCAACGCCACTAGCTGCCGCAGTGAAGAACCCATTCAAAGAGGAGCAGATGTGTTGGATCTGGTCGGGCAGTTGATTTCAAATTTGTGCAGGCCACTACAAAAGGAGAGAGGATGCTGAGCGAGGTAGGCCTCCACCACCGACCCACCATTGTGCAGAGAGATCTCCTCTCTTCCATTCCACACCGCCAGCCTCAACCGTGGCGGCGAGTCTCCACCACCGTGGGCGTGTGGTGTGACAGGCCACACCGCCATCCGGAGCTCGTTCGCATTACCATGAGCACCTTAGCGTGCATCTCCCTCGCCATCATTACCAACAACCACCGCCACAGCCATTCTACAATCACCTTCTCAGTCAGTTAAGATGTCCTGGAAATTTCCCGGATGTCTGAAGCCACTAGCTCACCTACCGCCTGCAACCTCACCACGCCCTCTAGCCTGCGCACACATCTAAAGCCACCCGCTCACCTTCCGCCTGCAACCTCACCACGCCCTCTAGCCTACGCACCCATCTGAAGTCTACCCGCTCACCTTCAGCCTGCACCTCACCAGTCACCCGCGCACACCAACCTGCGCATACGTCTAAAGCCACCCGCCCACCTTCAGTAGCGCCTCACCGCTCACGCCCGCTCACTCCACCTTCCACGCATGCCCTCCTCCCGCGCTTTCAGCCTTCGCCATCTCCACGCCCTCCAGCCTGCGCACCCACTCTTTTTTTTTTTTTTTTAGCCCATAGTTGTGGGCTATTTAAGTATTTAAGTGCGTAGACATTAGGTTAATTCTAACAATTATTTAGCATAAATTAGGATGTAAATTGATTAATTCATATTTTTAATTTAATTACATAATCTATGCATTGCATTCATATTTTAAGTGCATTTAGAATTAGCTTAGAATGTCATTCATCTAATTAGTTAACCAATTAGGTCCATTGTTTTAGTTAACATAAAAGTTGAGGGTTTGTATCTAAATAACCATAATATTTTAACATTATTTTCTTTATTCTTCTTCTTGCAGGAACGGCTGGCTGCCACTCTAACGCCACCAGCTGCCGTAGTGAAGAACCCATTCAAGGAGGAGCGGATGTGTTGGATCTGGTCGGGTAGCTGATTTCAAATTCATGCAGGCCACTACAAAAGGAGGTGAGAGGATGCTGAGCGAGGTAGGCCTCCACCACCGACCCACCACTATGCAGAGAGATCTCCTCTCTTCCATTCCACACCATCGACCTCAACCGTGGCGGCAAGTCTCCACCATCGTGGGCGTGTGGTGTGACAGGCCACACCGCCATTCGGAGCTTGTCCGCATTACCGTGAGCACCTTAGCGTGCATCTCCCTCGCCGTCGTCACCAACAACCATCGCTGCAGCCACTCTGCAATCACATTCTTAGTCAATTAAGACGTCTGGGAAATTTCCCAAACATCTGAAGCCACCCACTCACCTTCCGCCTGCAATCTCACCATGCCCTCCAGCCTGCGCACACGTCTGAAGCCACCCGCTCACCTTCCACCTACAACCTCACCACGCCCTCCAGCCTGCGCACCCGTCTGAAGTCCACCCGCTCACCTTCAGCCTGCACCTCACCGCTCACCCGCGCGCACCAGCCTGCACATACGTCTGAAGCCACCCGCTCACCTTCAGCAGTGCCTCACCGCTCACGCCCGCTCACTCCACCTTCCGCACATGCCCTCCTCCCGCACCTGCAGCCTTCGCCATCTCCACGCCCTCCAACCTGCGCACCCACTCTTTATATATATATATATATATGCATGCTATAAACAAAATGCCTCAGGTCCTCTCCCCTATGCCTGGTTCAAACAATGTCCTCATTGAAAACAAAAATAACTAAAGGAAGATATTACCTGAGGCGGAGAATGGTAGGAGCTAAGGCTCCTCAAGAGTGGCTTCGTCAACCAGATTGCCATCTAAAGTTATGTACAGTTTTAACTGTTGACCATTGACGATAAAGGGAGTTGCTAAAGAGGAAGGATTTTTGATCTCCACAGCTCCATGCGGAAATACTTTGGTGATTATGTAAGGCCCATCCCAACAAGATTTTAACTTCCCAGGAAAAAGCTTAAGTCTGGAATTGAAAAGCCAGACTTGTTGGTTGGGCTCAAAGGTCTTTCGAAGAATAAACTTATCATGAAAGACCTTAGTTCTTTCTTTATAAGCTTGAGAGGTGTCATAAGCATCATTCCTCAGCTCCTCAAGCTCACTTAATTCTAGAAGTCGTGCCTTACCTGCATTTTCTAAATCCATGTTAACACTTCGAATAGCCCAAAGTGCTTTATGTTCCAACTCAACAGGTAAATGGCATGCTTTTCCATAGACCATCCGAAAGGGAGAAGTACCCAAAGGGGTCTTATAGGCCATTCGATAAGCCCACAAAGCATCATCGAGCTTTTGGGACCAGTCTTTCCTATCAGGTCTAACGGTCTTTTCCAAAATATTTTTTATCTCCCTATTTGATACTTCAACCTAGCCACTTGTCTGAGGGTGGTAAGGGGTAGCAACCTTATGAGTCACTCCCAAACTCTTGATTTACCGATTGAAGCGATGGTTTCGGAAATGAGGTCCCCCATCACTTATAATAGTCTTGGGGCAGCTGAAACAGGATATGATATTGGCCTTCACAAATTTCAAAACCACAGAGTGGTCATTTGTGTGCGTAGGAATGGCCTCTATCCATTTAGAGACATAATCAACTGCCACCAAGATATATTCAAAACCATGGGACGATGGGAAGGGGCCCATAAAGTCAATTCCCCACACTTCAAAAATTTCAACAGATTGAATAGGATGTTGAGGCATTTCATTCTTCTTCCCAATCGTTCCAGTCCATTGACATCTAATACTGGTCTTAACAAAATTATGAGAATCCTTAAATAAGGAAGGCCACCAAAAATCGGATTGGAGAACCTTAAAAGCAATTTTCTTAGCACCAAAGTGTCCTCCACAATGAAGTTCATGGCAAAAACTCAGCACACTTTGTTGTTCCTCTTCAGGTACACAATGTCTCAATACTTGGTCTTGTCCAATTCTAAATAATTCTGGCTCTTCCCAATGAAAATATCTTGCTTGAGAAATGAATGTCTTTCTTTTCTGCTCATCCCAAGAGCCAGGAGTTTGTCCAGTGACCAAGTAATTTATAGTGTCTTCATACCAAGGTAAAGTTGGTGTTACCGCCATCAGAGTTTCATCGGGAAATGTCTCGCGAATGTCTCCAGAAAGAGAGTCATTAAGAGGAAGGCGAGACAGATGGCCAGCCACAACATTTTCTACTCCTTTCTTTTCACGTATTTCCAAGTCAAATTCTAGAAGGAGTAAGATCCACCTAATCAGACGTGGCTTAGAATCTTTCTTAGTAATGAGATGTTTCACTGCTGCATGATCAATAAAAATAACCACCTTAGACCCAAGTAGATAAGACCTAAACTTCTCCAGAGCAAAAGCTACAGCAAGTAATTCTTTTTCAGTGACGGTGTAGTTTTGTTGAGGTTCGGTTAAAGTCTTGCTTGCATATTATAGCACATGAGGTCTTCCCTCAACCCTTTGTCTAAGGACTGCTCCCACTGCATAATCCGAAGCATCACACATAAGCTCAAATGGGAGTGTCCAATCAAGAGCTTGGAGAATAGGTGCAGAGATCAAGGCCTCCTTTAGAGTCTGAAAGGCCTCGGCACACTATGAATCAAAACTGAAGGAAGACTCCTTCGCCAACAAGTCACAAAGTGGCCTAGAAATCTTACTAAAATTTTTAATAAAGCGCCTATAAAAGCCAGCATGGCCCAGAAAGGATCTAATCTGTTTGACATTCTTAGGCAATGGAAGTTTGGAAATAGAATCAATCTTGGCTTTATCTACTTCCAAACCTTGCTCGGATACAACATGCCCAAGTACAATTCCTTTCTGTACCATGAAGTGACTTTTCTCCCAGCTGAGGACTAAACCAGTCTCCTTACATCGTTTCAACACATTCTCTAGGTGCAGCAGACACTGGTCGAAAGACGAGCCATAAATGGAGAAGTCATCCATAAATACTTTGACACACTCATCAATCATGTCCGAAAAGATAGACATCATACACCGCTGGAAAGTTGCAGGGGCATTACATAATCCAAACGGCATATGCCTGAATGCAAAAGTACCGTAAGGACTCGTGAATGTTGTCCTCTCCTGGTCATCAGGAAAGACTGCCACCTGATTGTACCCAGAATATCCATCAAGAAAGCAATAATACTTATTCCCTGCCAATTTTTCAAGAATTTGATCAATAAAAGGCAAAGGAAAGTGATCCTTCTGGGTAGCGGTGTTCAGCTTGCGGTAATCAATACAAACCCTCCATCCAGTTGAGGGTCTAGTGACAACTTGTTCACCTTGGTCGTTGAGTTCCACAGTAAAGCCTACCTTCTTTGGCACCACATGAATGGGACTAACCCATTTACTGTCAGCAATGGGATATATGATCCCAGTGTCCAACCACTTCAGGATTTCCTTTTTTACAACCTCCCTCATATTAGGGTTCAGACGTCTCTGCATGTCCCTAAAAGGCTTGATGGAATCATCAGTATAAATGTGGTGCATACAGACTGTAGAGTCTATACCCTTAATGTTAGCAATGCTCCAAGCAATAGCTTCCTTGTGCCTAAACAGGCATTCAATCAAGGCTCCATCCTGTGCCTCAGATAGCACAGTAGAAATGATAACGGGGAGCGTATCATTGGCACCTAGGAAAACATACTTGAGTGTGTCAGGGAGGGGTTTCAACTCAAGGTCGGGGGCCTGTATGGTTGAGGGTTTCATAATAGATGTCCCCATCTCAGGTATCAAATCTACCTTAGGTGGAAATGATGGGGGAAGAGACTCAGTAGAAACTCTTAGCGATTCCTCTAGTTCTAGTATATCCCCTTCACATTCCTCCAACAGATGGGAATGCTCATTTAGCATGACATGCTGAAGGGGGTCATCACATAACATTGCAGGAGTCGCCTCTTCAATCAGGTCATATATCACCTCAACTTGAGAACAATCCTTAAGTTCGGCTTGTTTGTAAGCATCAAACACATTAAGCCGGATTTTCCTGTTCCCAAATGCCATTTTCAATGCCCCAGTATTGCAATTAATTGAAGCATGAGAAGTTGCAAAGAAGGGGCGGCCCAAAATGATGGAGGTTTTCTTGGCTTGTTTGTAGGGTCAATGTCCAAAACTAAGAAGTCAACAGGAAAGAAGAAATCCTCCACTCTTTTGAGGACATCTTCCAAAATTCCCCATGGTGTCTTAAGTGATCGATCAGCAACTTGAAGGATTACAGGGCTAGGCTTCAGATTGCCTCCCCCAAGTTGTTCATACATGTAGCTCGAAAGGATGTTCACCCCCGCACCCAAATCAAGTAGAGCCTCAACAATTTGTAAGTCACCAATAACTACAGAGATGTATGGGGCACCTGGGTCCTTAAGTTTCGGGGATGTGCCATGTTGAACAATTGAGCTAACAGAATCAGGCAGGACAACTTTTGATTGGACCTTTTTCTAGATTGCCACTTTTTCGTGCACAGGTCCTTTAAGAAGCGGGCATAAGACAGAATCTGCCTGATAGCTTCAAGCAAAGGCAGGTTAATCTACACTTGCTTGAAAGTTTCCATAATCTCATCCATCTTATCTTTGGCTCCAGATGAGCCAGCAGAAGTCTGCCCAGAGGTGGATAAGCGCTCTGGAAAAGGCACTCTCGATCTCTGGGTGGAAGGGTTGTCATGTTGAGTAAGGGGTGGAACGGGGGCAACTTCTTCCGGTGAGGTGATTTCAAGCGGAGAAGATTTGGGCAAGTCTTCTCCGGTGGGGGTGAAAGTCGGGGTGGATGGTTTTTTAGGGGGTGAGACTATAGGAGCATCGGGTTTTGAAATTTCTTTCCCACTAATCAGAATAGTCATCGCCTAAGCATGCTCCCTAAAGACATTCCCTTTTCCTTTAGGATTTTCCTCAGCAGCACTGGGGAACTTCCCAATCTCCCTTTATCTAACAGCCTCAACAAGGTGTCCAATTTGTGATTTCATCTCATGTATAGCCTTGTCATGAGATTGGATGATGGCACTTTGACTTTCTTGCATAGTTTTCAACATCACCTTCAATTCATCCATCTCAGAGGTTTTAGGTTGGGCAAAGGTCTGAGGTTGGTTCATTTGATGGTTTTGAAAGGATTGTGGTTTGTAATTCCCTAAATTTGAGACATTTCCTTGTCTCCATGAAAAGTTTGTGTGGTTCCTCCATCCCTCATTATAAGTGTTGGAGAAAGGATCATTACGAGGTCTTGGACGGAACCCTTGAGCGGCATTCAAATCCACTTGTACAAGCTCAGGGAATTGGGAGGCCAAATGGCAATCCACAGTGGCGTGTGTATTGCCTTGACAAATTAAGCATTCGGAAGCTTGGGATGTGGAGGTGTTAGGTATGAATGAACTCGGGTTCGACATAAGCCTTTCCATGTTTTGATTCAATAATTGAATTTGATAGGCTAAATTCTAGGTGTCCCTTGCCTCATTCGCCTCCAACTTTCTTTGCATGAGAGTGGGATTTCTATCCATGTAAGAAGAATTCAAGTGAATAGAATTCTCACTCAAAGTATCAAATAAGTTCCAAGCTTCATCCTCAGTCTTAGATAGAAAGGTTCCTGCACAGGCACCATCCACAGTTTGCCTATGCAAATCATTAAGTCTGGTGTAGAACCTTTCAACTAGTTGCCATTTAGGCACCTGGTGATGTGGGCAAAGACTCAGCAAATCGTTAAAGCTCTCCCACACATCATGGAATGCTTCCCCATCCTTTTGAACAAAACTCATAATTTCCCCCCAAAAGTGATTTGTTTTGCTCATGGGAAAGTACTTCAAAAACTCCTTCTTCAGGGCATCCCAAGTATTTATATTATCAAGAGTGTGATACCAATACTTGGCTTTGTCCTTTAGGGAGAAGGGAAAGAGGGTCCGCATTTGAGCGTCATCAGTAACGCCCTGCAGCTTCACTGTGGAACAGACCTCGGTGAATTCCTCAATATGCCTGTAAGGGTCTTCCCTAGTAGTACCATAAGAGGGTAGTAAGGATATGGTACTACTTTTGATCTCATACGGATTGTCCCCTCCAGGTCTATGTAGTGC